>CM057453.1:96963750-98458125 GCA_016271365.2 Neoceratodus forsteri | reverse complement strand
TCGTCGCTGCACCCTCCAGTAACTTAATGTCCCTCTTCAGATACGGACACCAGTACTGCACGCAGTACCCAGGTGTGGTCTAACTAATGACCTATACAGTGGCAGAATCACCTCCTCCTCCTCGAGGATATACCCTTGCAATACAACCTAGCATTTTGTTGGCCTTGCAGCTGCCTTCCTACATTGTGCCGAGTTGTTCATTGACCCTGTAATGAGCACACCCAGATCCTTCTCCTCCTCTGTCTGGGCTAGCTGCACTCCCCTAGCTGGTAACTCCTCCTGGGTTCTTCATCCCAAAATGCAGCACCCGCACTTTTGGCATTAAAGCCCAGCTGCCAGGTGTCTGACCAGGTTTCAAGCTTTGCCAGATCATCCTGCAACCCCTGCCATTCCCTAGGTCATCCACCACCGCACCTACCTTGGTATCATCAGCAAACAGACTGATCTTGCTCTTGATGTCCCATGATATGTCTGCAATGAATATCCCAAACAACACTGGTCCCAACACAGCCCTGTGGAACACTGCTCATCACTGCCCTTGGGTGTGAGAGCTCCCCACCCACCACCCTCTGTTGCCTTCCCTGCAGCCAGTTTCCTACCCATCTCACCAGCTTTGCACCCGCCCCTGTGCCTACTAACTTCCTTCCCAGCCTTCCATGTGGCACTGAGTCGAATGCCTTACTGAAGTCCAGATACAGGAATATCCACTGCATGGCCCCTGTCCAGTTGCCTAGTTACCCAGTCATAGAACTTGACCAGGTTGGTTTGGCAGGATCTGCCACATATGAAGCCATGCTGTCTGCTGTCCTGTAATCCTTTGGCCTCTAGGAGGGCCACCAACTTCTCCTTCAGGATAGTCTCCATTAGCTTACCCATGATGGATGTGAGGCTCACTGGTGTGTAGTTTCCCGGTTCTTCCTTGGGGCCACTCTTGTGGAGGACACCACATGAGCCATCCTCCAGTCCTGAGGTACACACCCCGAATGTAGCGAGGCATTAAACAGGTCTGCCAAAGATCCTGCAAGGACCTCTGCCAGCTCCTTCAGTACCCTGGGGTGGATGCCATCTGGGCCTGGCATCTTGTCCACCCTCAGTGCCTTCAAACCCTCTCGAACTCTGCTCTCCATGATTTCCCCATCTGTCACCACTTCCCCCCCTGCTTCTGCCATTTCTCCCACCTTGATGTCACCCCTCTTCTCTTAGTAAATACTGAGCAGAGTACTCATTTAGTGCTTCCCTTATCGCACCCTGCTTCCACCCAACCCCGCCTTCCTAATCCTTACTATGTGGTCCTTACAGCTCCTTTCTCCTGATGTACTTAAAAAGTCCTTCTCCCCTTCTTAATGCCTTGTGCCAGCCTGAGTTCCGTAGATGCTTTGGCTCCCTTATTGCCCTTGTCACCTCCTTCGATTCTGTCTAGTACTCCTCCTGTCCTCCCCTCCCTGTTTTCTTGTACTTCCTAAAGGCAGCTCTTTTCTCCTTACCTTTCCATGACCTCCTTGCTCAACCAGATTGGTTTCTTAGCCTAGCCTTCTTGCTCTGGGCTTTGTAGCAGGTTTTGGTTGCCTCCACTATCCCCAGCTTTATGAGCTCCCACCTCTGGTTAGTGTCCATAATAGATTGAATTCTGGCCAGGTACCCTTTAACACTTCCCCATCCTCCCAAAGTCGGCCCTCCTGAAGTCCAGCACTATTGTGCCAGATTCCACTCCTTCCTTGCCCATATCCAATGTGAGCCATACTGAGCGGTGGTCACTCCCTGACAGCGGTTCCTCCACTGTAAGTTCTCTCACAAAGTCCCCATTTGCCAGCACAAGGTCAAGGGTATTTCCTAACCTGGTTGGTTCACTGACCATTTGCAGCAGGAAGCTGTCCTGGAAGGCATCCAGCAGTACCTGCTCCTTTCTGTTCCTGGTTGTTGGGGTGCTCCAGTCCACTCCTGGCATGTTGAAGTCCCCCACAATCACCACACTACTCTTCTCGCAGGTCCTTCTGATCTGTCCCGCTAGTTCCTTGTCTAACTCCTCTGTCTGAGATAGTGGCCTGTACACCACTCCCATTCTAAGAATCCTATTCTTGGAATCCTGGATTTGCATCCAAAGTGACTCCGTACTACCCTCCTCCCTTTCCTCCCTTACACACTTCAGTCCTTCCTTCACATATAGTGCCACCCCCCCCCCACCTTTCCCAATCACCCTGTCCCTCGAAATAACCTGTAACCCTGGTACAGACAGGTCCCAGTCATTGTATTGGGTGGCCCATGTTTCCGTGATGGCTGCAATGTCCACCTCTCTCTGCCATGAGAACCTGTAACTCTGCAGTTTTCCTTCCAAGGCTCCTAGCATTAAGGGTAACCACCTTCCACCTTTCCCCCTCCCATCCTGCCCTCCTTTCCTAGCATCACCAATAGTACTTGCCATTTGTCCTTTGTCACTGTTATGGGGTAAGCTCATATGGTTTCCCAACCTGTGGTCTCTGCATATCTCTTGCCCAACTGCCACCCCCCACTCCTAGTTTAAATTCCCTACTTCCTCTATGTACTCCTCCATCCTCTGTTTCAACACTTTCTTTCCCTCCTCACTCAAGTGTAGTCTGTCCTTGGCATAGAGACTACTGTCCTCCCAGGTCCCTCCCCACTCCCCCCAACAGCCCATACCCTTTAGCACAACACCAGGTTCTTAGCCATCCATTAAATTCCTCTATTCTCAGCTTTCTTGTTGTGCTTGCCTTGGGCACTGGAAGTATCTCCAAAAGTTACTGATCTTCCTGCCCCCTCACATAATTGTGCTAGTTCCTCAAACCTCCTCTGGACTATATCTACTGTCTTGTCAGCCAGGTCGTTTGTCCCAAGATGTATATTAAATGAGGCTCGTCCTCACCCCTTCTAGCATATTTCAGAACAGACTGTCCCACCTTTCCGCTATCATTCCTGGCATGGCTCCACCCAAATGCAACTATGCCTCCCCTTGCTACCCCACCTAACTCCTCTTAGTATTGAGTCCCCAGCACTAAGATTCCACCCTCTTACTCCTGCTTGCTTCCATTCATCTCCTCTCTAATTTCCAGCTCCTCTTCTTCCTCCTGCACATTATTTCCCCCTTTTACCCCTGTTGCAATTCTCCCAGCAGAACTTTCCCCCGCTCCAGTTTGGTCCAGGCATTTATCAATTACTCCACTAATTTCATCATTTCCCTCCTCCATCTTCTTCCTCTCTAGCAGTGCACAACTATTTTCTGAAGGCCCTTCACAAATGCCCGCTCCCTCTCTCTTCATAATAACCTGTTCTCTCCTTTCCACTACATGTCTTTTGCCACTTTTTCACCTCCCCTCACAAGTCCCTATCTCCTCCTTCCATTTGTCTTTTGTCTCCTGACCTGGTTTCCCTGGCAATTGTTCTTCCTGGCCTGGGCCCCTTTATCTCTGCTTCCCTTCTTCTGTCCCTCTTCTCACCACTGTTGGCTTAAATCACCCTCCCTCATCTCCCCTTCTTCCTCCCTCCAGTATTGGGCTAAACCCACCCCCAATCTGCCTTGCCTGTCTTAGTTCCTCCTGCAGACCCTCGATCTCCTTTCTAAGTTTTTCTATGTGGTTGCACACTAAACATCCTCCCACACTCCAGGCAATTTTTAGAAAGATTGGTGCACCGCAGTTGTTGCAGCCTACCACCCTACCCAATGCTGTCGTTGCCCACCAGCGACCCCCCACCCTTCCAGATGCAGGATACCAAACACTCCCCCAAGTCTCCCCTCTCCCTCCTCTATCAGTGCAAAACATTTTCTTTATTTTCCTTACCTCCTTTGTTGCACGTGTTTAGATATATTGAGCAACTGCTTTTTATATTCCTATCCTTCCTATCCACACTCAAAAACGGACTTTAAGTAGCCACTGCACAACCTTCTTCAAACTCCTACTCCTCCTTTCCCCAATGCAATATCAATGCGAAGAAGTAATAATGAAATCTCCTAGATTTGCATTTACTTCCCTTCCACTGAGAGAGCAGTCACCTCTTCACTTGCTGCTGTTCCTTTCCTGGATGTCTGCTTTTGCTATGACAGGTGCATGTTCTTTTGCCTGTTTGAGGAAGTGATGTCAGAACCCCTGGTATAAAGGAAATAATGGACCAAGGGTGGGACCAGCCCAAGTCTTCCAGAAACAATCAGGTAGCTGAGACCTCTGGTCAGACCATTAGCACCCTTCCCTACTCTGCACTCAAACTTTGCAGCTAGTGAAGCCAGCAACAATGAATCACAATTCTACTCAAAGCCCCCAAAATAGGTTTGCTACCCAAAGAAACAGGACTCCAATTCAAACAGCTTCACCGACAACACATCAAAATAGGCTTAGAATTAGAAGATATATGTCTCCAATTTAAAGAAACAGACCCAGTTAAATCACACCAAATTATGTTTTAAAACAGAAGAAATAGGCCTCTACAAATGCAGCCTGCCACACAGTGAATCAAACAAATGAGCCCACTTATAGCTACCAAAACAGGTTTCAAAATTCCAACAGCCCCAAACAATACTCTGCTAGCCCCTTAGTAGTAAGAAAGAAAAGAAATAACCTTCTACCAAGTAGAATCCACAAGAAAGAATGTAAAACAACAATAAGCTACTATAGTGTATGGTGAGGGCTTATTGTGTATGGAATTCAGTGACTTTCAAAATGTAGTACTACAGTTCAAAAGGTCATGGAACGTGATTGTACCACACTGTACTACAACAACATTTTGAAAGCCTCTAGAAGCTGCACGCGCTCAGCTCATTTTAAAACTATACCAGACACAGAAAAACTCGGGAGCCAGCGGCACGATCATCCACCGAACCGATGACGAACAGGGCACCATGAAAAAAGGCAGGATTGACCAGATACTTTAAACTATTACAAAAAAATGCAGGATCAACCAGATATTTAAAACTACTCACATCAACAGGTGAATCATTTCACTCACGCTTAGCGAGAGATACGTCCGCCATGTTTTTTTTCTGGAATCTCACAAGGGAACTGACAGCCAATGACAGAGCATGCTACAGACTAGGGACGCTTGGTCCCTAACAACACCACAGCACTAACCTTAGCAACCTGACTTAATACGATTAAAACGTAGTAGAAAGAATTCCTTTTACGCATAAAAAAAAAAAATTAAATGCTCACTTAATTTATCGTAGGGGCACCGCGCACTATAAAAAATAATGGATGGGCAATGTTGTACTTGGCGATTGGCGCTATGCCACTTTGAGTTCTGATTCCCACGGAGCCCTCTAGCTTCGCTCTCGAGGTCATAGGGAATCAGAACCCCTCAGTGGCACAACACACCGGTTGTGCATACTTGCCCATCCACTATTCTCTATGTACTGTAGATCTGATCCTGTCCCCCTTCTAGTTCCTTCTGAGAAGCCAAAGCACTGAGTTCCAAACTCTGTGATTTCCCCTGTGCTGCCTTCAAAATCAGAATTCCAAACTCTACGACTTCCCTTGTGCTGCTTTCAAAATCAGAATTCCAAACTCTGTGACTTCCCCTGTGCTGCTTTCAGAATCAAACAGTTCCAAACTCCGTGACTTTCCTTGTGCTGCTTTCAAAATCAAACAGTTCCAAACTCTGTGACTTCCCTTGTGCTGCTTTCAAAAATCAGACAGTTCCAAACTCTGTTCTTCTCTCAAACACTTATTTTTAAATTGCTGGTTTTGGAAATCAAATCAAACAGCAACTCAAGCTCCCATTACATATTTGTCTGCACCCATTTCTTTCAAGCCTAATGGCAAGTTACCTCCCAAAGTATGTTTTCTACTCCATAACAGGGTTTTCAATATGACACACCCTCACTAGCTCACCTCCTACCAAATGGCTCCCCAATTACACACATTTTTGCTGACAGGCATTATGCCAGGATTTATCCTGTGGTTCCCACTGATCCAAATGACTATTTTCTCAAATATGCTTATACTCCCCAGTAAACTCCATGATATCACACCATTACTTATCCCTCATAGTAATCTCTACCATGTAGCTTACACTTAAGAAGTGCCTTCTCTGCTACTCTATCCTGCCCTCCCCAACCATTCATCGCAACCTATGGTATTTCCTCCTTCTTGCTCTAATACTAGCAGGGGACACTGAACTTAACCCTGGTCCACCTGCTCACCTCTCCTACTTGGATGCAGTGTGGAAGGACACAAAGGGACTTTGCATTGTTCACCTGAACATTAGGAGCTTCCTCTATAACCTAGCTGAACTTGAGACATGGGTCATACTACATCACCTGGATATAATTTGCCTGTCCGACTCTTGGCTTAAACCCTCTACCCCTGACTCTGCCTGCTTGTTACCAGACTACAACCTCATCAGACATAACAGGTCCACCTCCAAGCGAGGTGGTGGTGTATCATTTTCGTTAAACTGGCGCATGCGCAAAAGGCGTGTTAGGACAGTAGCACTTGAGGTGTGCCTCTCACCCAATGCACTGCTCAGTTGAGCAGGCGTGGCGGTTCTGCACCAATGGTGCAGCAGCTCAGTATGACAGTGGTGGTCTTCGCCAAAGAAAACACGCTGCCATACTGAGTGCCGCCCTCGCGTCACACTACCTCCCCCGCGCCGTCCGTCATGACGCCCCAAGCTACAGGCCACGCTGGGAGCTCCACCCCAGTGGCAACATTGTTTGCCGACGGGTGCCCAATCCCCGCCGGCTCCACGACCTTCCTAAAGCCACACTGCTGCCACGCTGGGAGCCCACCCCAACGTGCAAACAGTTTGTTTGGATTGCTGACGGGTGCCCAATCCCCGCCGGCTCCTCGCCCTCGCGTGGTTTGCCCGGGGTGCCCAATCTCCGCCGCTCCTTGGCCCCCCACATCATCTTCTGCCACGCTAGAGCCCACCCAGCGTGGCAAACATCCTCGTAGTCTTTTTTTCTTTTTAACCTGTAAAACAAAACGGTTCTGCCGCGCTGCCTCCCAGCCCCCGTCCCACAACCCGCACCCATCCACTGCACACCCAGCCTCCCCACCCCCACCCCATACTTACCTCCGACTCCAGCGCAACGATCTTCGTGGACCGGGAACACGCCTGCACTCTTCAAAGCGGACCGCGAACTGAGGAAATGCCGATAAGCTCTATAATGGCTAGATAGGGGTTTCAACTTTATTGTTATTCAGTCATTTTTTTATTTTTGCATTAAATTATGGGATTCTTCATGAATGATGTCAGCTGTCATGGCGTGAGTCTGGCCTGAAGGGTGATTTCGCGAGCACTCACGCAAAATCACCCTTCGCCTCAGATAACGCCAAGACAGTGACATCACTCATGAGAAGGGTCCTAAAACCCCAATGTTGAGAATCTGCAAAATTTCAAAAATGACTGTTTATTTAGCGTATGCTAGCAGTTCCTACGCAGGCTCGTGACGCTTGCGAATTTTCAATATTTTCACTCCAGATTTTCAACATTGCCATTTTACCACACCTCCTCATGAGCAGTACAGCTGTCATTTTCACATCCTGCCCAAAATGTGTTTCTGCCCATGTAGTGCAATGGCGAGTCGGTGTAAGAACTGAATGTATGGGACACATTAAGTAAATCACAGTGACACTGATCATGAGCAGAGGTCTTAAATGGCTGTGCTGAAAATTTGGTGAAAAAATCTGTAAAATGACTGTTTTATGAGTCTAAGGCTATGCAGTTCCCACGCACGCTGTAAGTTTGCGAATTTCAATATTTTCACTCCAGGATTTTCAACATTGCCATTTTACCACACCTCCTAGAGCAGTACAGCTGTCATTTTTCACATCCTGCCCAAAATGTCTTTCCCCCCATGTAGTGCACAATGGCGCAGTCCGTGTGCGAAATCAATGTATGGGACACAGTAAGAAAATCACAGTGACACTGTTCATTAGCACAGGTTTTAAAATGGCAATGTTGAAAATTTGGTGAAACGATTCCTAAAAATGACTGTTTTACGAGCGTGCGTTGCACAGTTGCCACGCACGCTCGTAGGTTTGCCAATTTTCAATATTTCCACTCCAGATTTTCAACATTGGCATTTTACCACACTTCCTTATAAGCAGTACAGCTGTCATTTTTCACATCCTGCCCAAAACGTGTTTCCGCCTATGTAGCGCACAATGGGGGTAACAAACAGGTCATGCTGACAATTTATTGTGCAAATACCAGCAATCGCACAGGGCATTAGGGTAAAGCACCATACATGCCAAACACCACTGCAAATACCTGCAAGCGAACGTTCGGCATTGACAAATGCTTGTTATAAATCACACCTAAACCTCTCAAACTCTACCATGCCTGTCCTCTCCTGCTGTGAATCTATTCCACTACCTTTCAACTTGGCTCCAAGAAATTAAATATAGTGTATGCTTATAACCCCCTCTAGATGGTAATGCTGGCCTTGAGGAGCTGCTCTTACATGTTGATTTAGCTGTTTGAAGAAATGAAGTCCTAATTCTAGGGACCTAAATCTAAATTGGATTGGCAAGGTGAACAAATCACTCCACACCATGGTACAAGGCCACAACCTCCACCAGTTAATCACAGACCCTACCAGGGTCATGCCTCCCTCCAGGTCCAGTACTTTAACTGACTGAGCACTGACTAATCACAGTAATTGTATAGTCTCAAGTACCCTCGGTGATGCAATTAGCAACCACTCTTCAATATATTGTATCTGGCACTCAATTGGTAAACCCTCCGCTCCCCCAAAACTCATCACTTTCTGTAACCTAGCCAACCTTGACCAAGCCCAGTTCCTGAACGATCTATCCATGATTGACTGGACTTGAGTATATTCTGCCACTGATGCTCAGGCAGCCTTTGACCACTTCCTAACCTTGTTTGGATCTCTACAGGATATCTATGCACCCTGCATCACACGTCATGTACGTGGAACGCAAACCAAACAGCTAAATAAAGACCTACTTGCTCAGATTTGGGGCAGGGACAAAAGCTGGCAGTGTTTCAAGGTCTCTGGTCTTCTGTCTGACTACAATGACTACAGAATGCAGACAAACTCTTGCAAAAGGAACATTCATTTAGCTAAGAGCTCATTCTGTAAGGGTCCATTAATAAATGCTGCAGGTGATTCCAGGAGATTCTGGTCTCATATAAAAACATTCCTTGGGGCCAAACACACCAGAAATACAGTACAAATGATATGATCCTAAATGGTGTGCACTGCAATAATGCGGTCACTGTTGCAAACTCCTTTAATCTCCACTTCTTGGATTTATCCAAATACTCGTCTCTTTTCCCCCTGGTGCAGTCCCCCCCCCCATGGACAATGAGCCACTGCACAACCACCCACCTTTTAGATTTTGAACCAGTACCAGACTGGAAGTCCAAAAGATGCTCTAGCCATCCCTGATAGCACTGGTACTGGCTCTGAATGTCTTGAACCCAGGCTTCTGAAACTCGCTGCCCCCGTTATTGCCTCACCCTTAGCTCAGATCTTTAACTTGTCATTATGCCACAGCTGTGTCCCTAGAATCTGGAAGATAGCGAGAGTTACTCCAATATTTAACAAAGGGGACCCCAAGGAAATTGCCAACTACCAGCCTATAGCCATTCTCTCCGTTCTTAGCAAAATACTCAAAAAACTAGTTGCCAAGCAAACCATTTCTTTTTTACAGGACCACAACCTCTTCTCTGTCTCCCAGCATGGCTTCCGCAAAGGCCACAGCACTACTATGGCCCTCTGAAATTCACAAATGATATATATTCTGCAATGGATAAAGGTCTCCTAACTGGTGCAATCTTCACTGACCTAACCAAAGCATTTGACTTTGTTAACCACTCCCTTCTCCTCACCAAACTCCATTTTCTTGGCTTCTCTACAGAAGCTGCAGCCTAGTTTAATAGCCACTTGTCAAACAGGAAGCAGGCCGTGTATTACACTTCTGTCCTGTCTGATCCCTCCACCATACATATTGGTGTTCCCCAAGGATCCAACTGGGCCCACTACTTTTTTCCATCTTCGTTAATGATCTCCCCTTGTTCTCTTCCAGATTGTTCATCACTGCTGTATGCAAATGGCCTAGTTCATTATTCCAGTGCTAGGAACATCTCAGACATAAATCACTCTCTCTCCTCAGACTTCCTTCACATTCAGTCCTGGACGATTGAAAACAACCTCATTCTTAACATGGGCAAAACACACTCCATGCTTTTTGACTCCCGTGCCAGACTCAAAACAAACCAGAACCCTCTCAATATCTTATGCACTGATGGCTCGCCATTAGCCAACACTAACTCTCAAGTACCTCGGCATTTTGCTTGATGAATCTCTGAACTTTGATCAACATGTTACTGCTACCTGTAAGTCTGTAAATGCCAAGCTTGGAGGTGCATACTGGACCAGTAATGCCCTCACCCCATCAGCTAGACTTGCTATTGCTCAAGGCACTCTGCTCCCAGCACTAGCCTATGGCACAGTCACCTACCTAGGAGCATCAAAAACTGCTCTTCACAAGTGGGATACCACCTATAATAATATCTGTCACTATGCCTCTGCATCCCCTCATTACAAGCACCACTGCCAACTTCATGTGTATCTAAAATGGCTCTTACCTACTGCCTATCGGCTCAAGTCCCTTGGATCTCTCATTGATGGTATTGCCAGATCAGGTCTCCCTCAATCCCTTGCCTGCCTGCTGTGCACTCAGACCATCTCCTATGGGCTTAGATCCACTGACCTAGATACCTTCCACATTCCAAGATGTAAAACCACCATGGGTGCGCAGACTTTCTCAAGTGCGGCACCTAAATGTTGGAAGTCCCTTCCCCAAGACCTTTGTTTTGCTCTGACCCATGCTTATTTTAAGAGGTTACACCACAGTCATCTACTTGTCTCAACCCTCAGCACATGCTTTCGTTCACCTTAGACCCTCCAGCCACTAACTTCTGGCTGCCATGTCTCTACTTACTGCTGCCCTTCTCTCCTCCATCTCTCCTCTAAACCTGGCCTCCTGCCTTCTTTCTTTCTAGCCTTGTCTTTGCCCTTTTCTAGGCTCACACCCCCTCCCACCTCCCCTCCTCTCTCAATTTCCTATTTCTCCCTCCACTATATCTATGCTTTTCTGATCAACAGTATAGCACATATACCCTGGTCTCGATCATGGATCTTTTCTCTAAACTAGCACTGTTGTACTTCTTAGGACCTTTAGTCCTGTGGTTGCTCACAATTTGACTCTATTGTGTTCCTACTTAAGGCAACATTTAAATGCACTTTTACTGTATTCTGAAAAATGTTTGTAATATCTCATATTTTGTATCCTGAATATTGTTGAACTCACACTTGCATCTCTCTTGCTTTTGTCCCAACTGCATTTCTATCTCACTGGTAATTGTATTTGTACCTTTACCCTCTGTATTACCAATTGTTGTACTGCTTTAAATTGTTTGTTATTTGTACCCTCCTGGGTCGTGCCTGAAAATAGGCATTGCTATGCCTGGTGCACTTACCCAGTTACCAAAAGCAAATAAATAAATAAATATAACAAACAGTTAGTGCTAAGTAAAATACAGTACAATACAGAGAAAGCAAGGCTCTTTGTAGGGCGCCCAATCTCGGAGACTCTGGGTGCCTAACAGAAATTATAACAAAACATAGTAAGAAACAGCATAAAACATAAAGCAATAACAATGCATAAATGCTAGTATAACAAATTAAAGGGAATCTGTACAATGTAATCTCACATTGTAAATATGTGAGCCTTACATGGTCGTCTGTCAGCACATGTTGAAAACTAGAGGTGCTAGAGCCCTGAATGTAGGTTTTACAGCCATGAACACCCCCAAAGCACAGCACCACACAGCACCATTTTAACTCTGTTCAGGCATTCTGTGCATGACGTCCATGCCTCACCATCGAATGACAGCATGGATGTCTATGTGGCAGTCCCCTGACACTGAAGCACACATTGAGCTCTATACTGTAGTCCCCAGTAACAGTGTACATACCCAATACTAGTGCCTCCTGGGCCTCTATTAGCCCCTATGGAAAACGAGTGAGAAAATGTCCTGCTGTGCCTGTAAATTCATTCCATGTTCAGAGCCCTGCTGCTCCATTGATGTAAGAAGATTTCTCCCGTGATGCGCCGGCCCCAGCACGCTCGGCAGTGAGCGTGCACATCTATGCCTGCTGTAGGCTTTATAATGGAGTAGAGTAGAGAAAATGTAAACACTATGTTATTAATGTGATTCCAGGTACATGACAGCTATATGAGTCTCTATAATGATGTTTTCTGTTAAACTGAGCACTAGAATTTGCAATATAACAATTGTTTATCTCAGCACTGTGAGCAAGCGTCACGGATGTCTCCATGACACTCGCTCACAGTGCTGAAATAAACAATTGTTATACTGCAAATTCCAGCACTGCCAGGATATAGGGCTCGTAAACTTTTATGGCGTCTTAGAGGAAAAACATGTTATACCACCATGGTGCTAAAGTTGTAAAAATAACTTTGATGTTCCTTGAGAAAACAGGAACCGCTCAAGATCAATAAGGAAAGGCTTGATTAAAGACGGTCATAATTTGGGAAATTAGTTTTGCTGATGTCACCTTATTTAATATACCTCCTGACAGGACATCCTGTTTGCATATTTTTTATATTCTAAATGAAGGAGCTAGATGACATCATAGAAGGGGTGTGGAAACACAGAGTTTTAAACTGTATACTGTAATTGAACTTGGGACATATCTTTTGGGGCTCTCAAGAAACAAGTTCTTACTATTAGTACTATAGCGGTAATACATTAAATAGAAAAAGTATAACTGTATGTTTGTAGGAGTTTGTAATTTTCTTTGCTTTTCTTTTAAGTGATTGTATGCTCTTCAATATATTGTTCTGTGTTAGGCCGCCCGCCGGGCGCAGCGTGATTTCGCTAGGCGACGGGCGCACCAGGTTCTGGAATGGATTCGGCCGCCGGAGGGCTTGCCAGGGGAGAAGGACAGAGCGTCCCATGGACTGCTCTCCTTCTCCGGGAGGGATGGGGTGCTCGAGTCTGCGCGCACCCTGGTGGAGACCAGGTGTGCGCGACTACCGACCCCAACAGTGTGCATCGGAGGCGGGCAGGACGCCTCACGCCATTGCACGCCCCGCCTCCCCGGAAAAGGAAATGGGAGGCGCCGGGCTCCCTGCTTAGCTGCCGGGTCAGCAGCTTCACTAGCCCCCTCAGGCTGGCCCTCTGACCTAGTCCGATGCCTGCAGCATGTGTCCCCTGAAACGCAGCCCCACCGTGGGGGTAAGCCACGGGTATCGGAGGGCATGAGGCCAATGGGGTGGAGCGTACCGCAGATGGTACTGGCTACGCTTGGGTAGAAAATATAAATAGAAAAATATATATATATATATATATATTGTTCTGTGTTTACATTTTTCATGCTTTTATCGTCTTTAAGTAAAGTACCCTTTATATTTAAAAAGACTGCCTGGGTGTGTCTTCAAAGTTCTTTTTGCATGTGATGCATATGTGGTTAAGTTGACAGCTGTTCTGAAGGGCTTGTTGGTGTTACCAAACTGGGAAAAGGTAAGAACATACCTAAGGTCTTTAATAGAGTTTTAAGGGTTCATTTTGGATACCTGTTTAGGTGCCCTTTGGCGAAAGATATCTTGCATCCCCCCGAAGAGAAGAATATCTGAGCCTGTACATTTGGGTACACTAGCATTAAGTTTCACAGTTTGAATCCCCCCAGAACTTGAGACTAAAGGTGATTCGGACCCACAAGCAGACAAGAGGGTTATCCTGTCTGTTACCTGTTCACATTAGTGCGCTTGGAGGTTGGCACTGTGGGAGCAGAGGGCCTGACCTGCTGAGTGTGTTTGTGACACCATTAACTTCTCAACAACCTTACCCAAAAAGGGTAGGTTGGAGATAGTACAGTAATTCGCCAGGATGTCAGGGTCGAGGGAAGACTTCTTAAGGAGGGGCCTCAGCATTGCTTCTTTCAAAGCCACAGGGAGGACCCCTCCACCATCAAGCACCTGGCAATCCCGACGAACACCGTGACAACAGCCTCGACACATCCCATTACGCATCAGGGCCAGGTCCAGCTCACAACAAGTGTGCTTCAGCTCTAAGATCACCTTAGTCACTTCAGACACCTCCACTGGCTTAAACTCATCCAAGTCAGGTGAAGGCCTCTGAGACCCCCAGCCCAACCACTGTGAGGCAGATGCCTCCCTAGCGGGATCCTCGACTGGATGGCCAACACTCTGTCAGAGAAAAACAGAGCAAACTCCTCACACAAGGTGGATGACAATGCTTTTCTAGGCTGCAAGCAGGCAGGGGTGAAGAAGCCTGTCTACAGTCTGAAATAGCTGAGATGGTCTGTTTTTCCCTGCAGCAATTTCCCCGGACAGGAATTCTGCCTTCTTTTGGGAAATTGCCCCCTGGTACTCCACATAGTTAGCATGTACAGCCAGCCTATCGGCCTCCAGCCAGGACTTCCGCCAGCAATGCTCCAACCCCCGACCCTTGATCTTCATCGCCTTGAAGTCCCCATCAAACCGGGGGACCTCAAGTGAGAAGATCTGGGTCATATACAAACTGGTGCGACAGCATCCAGAGCTTCAGAGACCACCCTATTATAAGTAGCCACTGTCTCCCTGGAACCCATCACACATGCTGCGTCAACCCGAGATAGGTTGGCTAATGCCAACAGTCCCTCGGGGTGCATGCCCCTTAAAGGGTAAAAGCTGACCATCTCCACGGGGGGGGGGACTCCTGTGGGGGTCCCCCAAATGTGAACTCCATGGTACAGTGATCAGACCAAGTGACCTGATCAATCTTGAGGTTATCATCCTCAAGACCCAGCTGGAACACCAGATCGAGTGAGTGTCCATGCTGGTGATAAACTATTAACAAACTGCAAATGCACAACCAATAAATCAGAACTCATTTACTCGATCTGTATCCCTTGTTTTAAACTTCCCAGAACTAACCAAAGCTGTGACCTCAACAGAACCCCCACCCCCACCAAACAGAAGAAACCTGTACCATCACAATCTAATATAGAGGATAATGGATGGGCCATTATCCATAACAAGCATGTCTCGCCATCGAGCGGTTGTTTGTGGTGACCGTTTAAACCTCAAGAGCACAGCTCAAGAGGTTTTGGTCGCCATGACAACCACGAGACAGCTACTCACGTTTGTTGCAGATAGTGGCCTATACATTGTCTTTTATAGTGTATGGGCCACTATCCCTATGAAAAAAATGTTAGTTTTTCTTGCTGGGTCCTTGCTCATTGTTGATTTCATTGGTGCTGCTCTCCTGCAGTACCATTCTCACCGCCATGGCCATTTCCTAATGGTGACTCTTATCCAAATGCACATGCATGTGTGTGTTCTATGTTGTTATGCTGCAGTAGCTACATAGCTAGTGCAGCATAACAGCTGTGATGACATAGCTAGTACAGCATAACAACTCCATTATAGTTATGGATTTCTATCCATAACAACATTCTGCCATACACTATATATATATTATTATTACAGCCAAACTTGTGAGACAGCGTGATGTTCCTGTTCCCCCTGAAAAGTCCCAAAAGTTCCTTCTTCTGATTGTTAAGCTGAGAGATATGAGACAACTACCATCATATATAAACCGTGTTTTTATTTCCTTGTTTATATCGCAACTCCAACATATATACCCCTTCAGCTATCACTCTGAACACAATCACACCACTATCTCCAAGACTCAGCTCTTCTGCAAGTATAATTCAAACAGCATAAAGTCTTGCTGTATTCGGACTATATGCAGTTAGCCCCAGCACTGGAACTGCTCCAGAGAGTAAAGGGTTAACTCTATGCCAGGGCATAGAACGTTGAGCTTGAGCTCGGTTTTCAAACCTCTGTTCCTGTTACTCCTCAGTGTAACCATCAGATTCTTTACTCTGCCTAACTGTAAAATTGCTCCAGAGATTCCCAGCTTTGCTTTGGTTCCGTTAAGTAAAATTGGTCAGTTTTCAACTGCTTTTTCTTGCTTTATTCGGTATTCAGATCTCTGTCTACGGTACAGTAAGTGTAGCTAGTAGGTAGGTAGAGTTTATTAATCAGAAATAGTTTTTATTATTCGGTTCTCTCCCGGTCAGTCCTGTTTGGAATTGAAACAAATTCTTTAACTGTTATTTCTTGTGTTCTGTTTATTACTATTGTGGTTTCCAGTACTCATGGTTCCTAAAAAACTGACAGTTTTCTTTGTTTTTTTTAACCGACCCATGACACGGTTGGAACCAATAGATGTGTAGTTGCCTGGCTTGAACACGGTTAAGGGTAACTTTATTTAATCCGGCATGTCTGAGAAACCCAAAAAAGAAAACCGGTTTCAGCACTGCACCAAGTGTGGGGAGGCCTTTGCTAAGGCTGATCCCCACCTCATCTTTGTTTATTGTCTGGGGTTTGACCACCTCAAAGAAGACTGCCAAATATGTAAAAACTTTCCCAAGGCCACTTTGGAAAAATGTTTTAAGTGGGCTAAAGGAAAGGGAGGCCGAGAAGTCCACTGATCTGGATGGCCAGCCTGGTTCGGTCCCGACCAAACCTGAGGGGGTGCCCACTGACCTGGGCGATATCTCCTCGGGCAAAAGGAGAGCAGAGTCAGTTCAGTCTAAGAGAAAATGCAAGTCAGCCAGTTTGGATCCCAGTTCCCATGTTCCAACTGCTGAAGAAATTGTAAAAGCGATTACTATTGTTCAGTCGCTTGGCCTGGTTCTAACCAAACTGACACCAACTCAAAGATAATCGGTTCGGTCGGAAATAGTTGCTTCTGAAAATGAACCTGAAACATTCTATGAGGGCAATTGAGAAGGAGGAGGAGGAGGAGAAGAAGAATATGAAGAAGAGGATTATGAAGGCCAAGATGAGCCAGTAGAGCCTGACATCTCCCCAGACAGGCCTTCCAATGGCTAAGAATGCCCCTTCCCAGCTGGTCAAGGAGGTGGAGCAGGTGGTTGTGGATGGTGTTGAGGTATCCAAAGTCCAATTTCACGCTGCTGTGGACTCGAATGATGTACATTCCAGGGTCATGGCTACATCTGTCTCCATGAGGAGATTTGCTTGGCTCAGATGTATCAATTTGTCACAGGATACCCAGACTAAGGCCACTGATTTTCCGGTTGCTGGTAACTCTCTGTTTGGGGAGCAAACAGAGGCTTACATGAAGAAGATGGATGAATACAGGACCACCTACAGGAGTGTTGCAGCAACAGAAAAGCAGGCCACTCCTCAGAAGCTGCAATTTAGGGCTGGCAGGGGCAGGCCTTTTTACCAAGCTCAGGCCTCCTCTTCCTTCCAGCAGAGGGGGTTCTTTAGGGGAAGAGGCAGATGAGGGATGACCAGGACCCCATTATCCACTCAGTCCAAGCCCCCTGCCAAATAGACACCCTGAGATGTCAGTCAGGGTGCCTCCCCAGTCCCAGTAGGGGGCAGGCTGGCTCACTATTTCCAGGCTTGGAAGTCTGTTACTTCAGACAAATGGGTCCTGGTAGTAGTGAGCCAGGGACTGGGTCTCAGTTTAAAAAAGTTCCCAAAAATGAGAGTACAGTCTTTCAGTCCTCCCTCTCCCTTGGAGACAAAGGCCTTAGAGGCAGACATCTCCTCCCTACTATTTCTGCAAGCAGTAAAGAAGGTACCTCATTGTCACAGGAGAAAAGGACTGTATTTCAGATACTTCCTTACCCCAAAAAAGACAGTGGAGTGGCGACCCATCCTAGATTTAAGATACCTGAACAAACATTTACTAAAGCCAAAGTTCAAAATGGTGACTCTGGGAATAATCCTTCCCTCTCTGAGACCAGGAGACTGGCTAGCCTCCCTGGATCTCAAGGATGCCCATTTCCACATACCTATCAGACATTCCCATGGAAAGTACCTCAGGTTCGAGTTGCCCTCAGGTCATTATCAGTTGAGAACAATGCCTTTCGGCCTAACATCTGTTCCAAAGGTGTTCACCAAGTGCCTAGCAGTAATGATGACCTTTCTCAGGAGACAGGGCATCTCGCTGTTCCCATACCTGGATGACTGGCTCGTACTGGGTCAGTCCCCAGACCAAGTCAAGTCAGCTCTAGAGGTCACTCAAAAACTTCTGGATTCTTTAGGATTTATTTTGAACCTAGAAAAGTCTGTTTTGGAACCATCCCAGCTTCTCACATTTACAGGGGTGGAACTAGTCACTGTCCAGGCAAGGGCATTTCTTCCTCTGTCAAGGGTACAATCCTTCATCACTCTGGCTTCCTCCTTTTGTCTACTAATATCTCAACCAGCCAGACACTTCCTTCAGTTGCTAGGCCACATGGCAGCTTCCACTGCAATGGTGCAAGGGGCAAGATTTCAAATAAGAGATATTCAGTTTCATCTAAGATCTTACTGGTCTCAGAGAAAAGACCCTCTCTCCAAATTAGTTCCAGTGTCTCAAACTCTGGTTCAGGTGCTCCAGCGGTGGCTGGAGAAGGACAATCTAAGACAAGATGTCCCCTTCCTCAGTCAGGCTCCTACAGGGATTCTCACCACAGATGCCTTTCTACTGGGATGGGGAGCTCATATGGACCAGCTCACTGCTCATGGAACATGGTCTCATCAGGAGTCTCTATTAAACATAAATCTTCTTGAACTCAGCGCTGTCTTTCTAGCACTTCAGACATTCTCAAACACAATTCAGGAGAAAGTGGTGCAGATCAGGACAGACACCACCACAACCATGAGGTACATCAACAAGCAGGGAGGCACTCGGCCCTTGGCCTTGTGCACAGAAGCCATGAAAATATGGTCACTGGCTTATTCCCTTCAGGTTTCCCTGATAGTACATTGTCCTTCCCTGGGAGATGCACAGCTAACAGATGCTCTCAGCAGGATTTCTCAAGGCCACCATGAATGGGCTCTGAATCCTCTGATTCTTCAGGCCATTTTCAAGAGGTGGGGCACTGCACAGATATACCTCTTTGCAACCCTGGACAATCACCAACTTCCTCTGTTTTGCTGCAGACCCCCTCTTCTGGGTCTGTTCCTCAAGATGCTCTCCTATTAGATTGGACAAGCAAGTTTCTGTATGCTTTTCCTCCTTTTCCTTGGATATTCAGAGTTCTGGTCAAGATCAGATCTCAGCCTTGCAAAGTGATTCTAGTGGCTCCAGACTGGGCCAGACAGCCTTGGTACCCCCTACTACTGTCAATGTCAGTGACAATACCACTTTGTCTTCCCAGACAGTACAATTTCCTCACCTCCTCGCAGGGGAGGATTCTGTATCCCAACCTTCAGACTCAGACTCAAAGCCTGGCTCTTGAGGAGCTAGAGTAAGCAAGCCTGCAACTTTCCCGATCAGTCCTGGACATTCTTAAGGTGAGTAGAAAACCTTCTACTAGAAAAACTTACAATTTCAAATGGAAGAGATTTGGTGTCTGGCGTTCTCAGAGGCATATTCAGACAGATTCAATTGATATTGCAACTGCTTTGGACTATTTGGTGCATCTTAACAGTTTAGGCCTCAGGCCTATCACTCCCAAGATATAGCTGCCAGATGTATCTGCCTTCCTTTCAGCTGGAAAGGGCTCTTCTCTAGCCTCTCATCCAGTTTTCAAGAAATGTTTCAAAGGTCTGGTTCATATTAGTCCTCCTTTTAGGAAGCCTACTCCTGTTTGGGATCTGAATATCTGTATTGCACAGCTTATGCAGGCCTCCTTTGAACCTTTATCTTCAGCTGAGCTAAAGTACTTGACTTGGAAAACTGTGTTCCTGGTAGCCATTACCTCTGCCAGGAGAATCAATGAATTACAGGCTTTATCAGTGGAACCTGATTTAATTTAATTTCACAGGGATAATGGTCCTTCGAACCAACAGAAAGTTCCTTCCTAAGGTGGTATCAGACTTTCATTTGAATCAATCCATGTCATTGCCTGTATTTTTCACTGACCATTCTTCCTCTGGGGAGAGAAGACTGCACAGTCTGGCTGTGAAGAGCGCCCTTGGTTATTACATAGAACACTAAGACCCACAGAAACGACTGTTTACAGCTGTTTCTCACTTATGGAGAAGTGGGAAAAGATAAACCTGCTTCTAAAAGAACTATTGCCAGGTGGATTGTCTCCTGTATCCAGTTCTGCTATTCAAAGCTTGGGAAAGAGCCTCCCTCAGGCCTGAGGGCTCACTCCACCAGAGGTACTGCTACGTCGGTCGCAGCAGCTAGAGATATGCCATTAGTGGAAATCTGTAAAGCAGCTGCCTGGAAAACTGTTCACACATTTACCAAGCACTACTCTCTCAACATTCAGTCCACAAGCGATGCTAGGTTTGGCACAGCAGTGCTGCAGAACCTGTTCCCAAAATAGGTTCTATAACTCCCTCCTCCAAGGGGGTACTGCTTGGTAGTCTGCATATAGTTAGAAAACAGCAAGACTTCATGTTGTTTGAAGAAAAAATTACTCACCATGGTAATGTTGTTTCTTCTAATTGAGTCTTGCTGTATTCTGACCTCCCACTCTGCCTTCCCTCCTGGAACCTAGTGGTTTTGGGATGTGGTCTGGCAGGCGCAGTGCTGCATCCCAGATGTGTACTTGGGACACCTCATCTTTGTTTGAGGTTTTTATGTTTTTTATGGTTTTATTAAAGTATATATTGGTTGTTTTAACTACCTACTCGGGTTCTTTTGGAGGTTTTCTCAACTTGAGTCTTTTAGACCCACAAAAATATGTTTTTTGCCCTTTGGCACAAAATTTTAAAAACAATTTCTAGAATGTTAGTCAGCATAGTGCTTGTAAGAATCTGACGGTTACACTGAGGAGTACCAGGGACAGAGGTTTGAAAACCAAGCTCGAGTTCAACGTTCTATGCCCTGGCAAAGAGTTAACCCTTTACTCTCTGGAGCAGTTCAGGTGCTGGGGCTAACTGTAAAAAATAAGAATACAGCAAGACTACATTAGAAGAAACAACATTACTATGGTGAGTAATTTTTCCTTATTGCACACCACATGGCGAAGCCAACATAGCTCTTAAAAGCCCCTAACAGATCAAATCTGCAATGCACAGGATAACACAGTCAGCAGATGTAGGGCCTATATGGTACCATCATTATTTCACAGCCCTGCTAGTACTGGCAACATTTTTCTTCCTCCCTTTTGAATTTAAAGGTATGAACACACACACACACACACACACACACACACAGCAAACATGCACATGCACGAATCTGCCAATTCCACCATCTCTTCCAAACCAGGCACACTACATTTCTTTAACTCAACAGCAGGCATACATCCAGTAGGTCAGTTAACCCTCCCTCCCAGACTAAACAAGCATCCACTACCACACTCATTTCCTTCCACCCAACCAAGCCTGAATAAATTGCACGCCACACCAATTTTACCGCCATATGGAGGTGTGGTGTTATTGCACAGTGGAAACCACAGAAGTAAGGTACGAGTACAAAATGCATGTACGATTCATAAAAGTAATTATTCCTTTGTTTCTCTTTCCAGATCATGAAGATGTGTCTAAGATAGCTGATTCATTTAAGAAAAATCAGCATGTACCAGCAACAGCAGACTAGGACGACGAATGGCCTTTCAGATAATATTGGAGTAATGGCAGCTGCCATGTCAACCATGGAAACACAAAGAGGAAAATTGGCAGCTGCCAGTACCAGCATGGCAACAGGGATAGGGACTATATCATCAGCAATAGGAACTGTGGCAGCAGGAATATGGACTATGTTCAATCCCTTGGAGGTCATTAAACAGCATGGGCATAATATTCAAAGGTTTGCATAGTGTGCAGAGTGTTTGCACACCATTAGCCCAGCAACTACACTAGAGCCCAATATTTAAAGGTGGGAGGAGAGTGTGCTAAATGGGTTAGTGTACATGGAGAAACATAATGTAGTCAGTGTGCAAAGGGTAGGGCAGTGACAAGAATACAGGCACAGTGTGACATTCAGTATGTTAGTGCTGCACTAAAGGACTTGCACAGACCACTCTGCACAGCACATTTACCACCCATAAAAAGGCAGACTTACTCTGGGCAAACCCTAGAGGCAGGCAGAGACACTGCAGCCAGCAAACAAAATAACAGTCATGGTCCGTGGGAGCACACCTGCTCTGTATGCTGCAAAAGGCCCTGCAGGAGGGGCATAGCATAGATGCCAACCCTGGGCCTATCTGTAAGTTGTAGAGGCACAATGTTGCTCACAAACAGTACTACCCACAAGTGACTTCTGAATGCCTCTCTGATGACCCTCTTATTGGCTGGCATCGGCTCAACAGGGCCATGCTCAGACAGCTTTGTGAGCTCCTGCATGACCAGCTGCACAGTGACACCCAGCACGGCCATTTTATGTTAGTTGCACTCAAGATGACAACTGCCATGTGTTGACTAGCTACAGGGCCATTCCAAGCACCAGTGGTGATACCACCAGGGTCTCGCAGTCCGCCACTTCACGCCTGCTGGCCCAATCCCTAGACGCACTGCTGGCACACATTGACAAGTTCAGTATATTCCCCAACCCACCAGCGGAGCATACAGCAACAATGCAGCAGTTCCATTGGGTTGCACAGACAGGAACATATCCACTGGATACCTTGCCAGTGAGTACATGCACACAATCCCCCATGGGAGTGTACAGTAGTAGCAAACCACAGACATGTCATGCTGTGGGGAGGGGAGGACAGACAGGTGCACAGGATGGGCCACAGATTGTGGCTTGTTGTTGTGCGGGGACCTCGACTGTCAACAGATGTTAACATATGTGTGTTTCCTTACAGGGGAGAGTGCCCATCCCTTGTGTCCCATTTCCTCACACCTGTCCTCCACCCCTCGTCAGTGGCAGAGGACAGGTACAATTCGGGCGACACTGCCACATGGAATATCATTAGGCATGTCTTTGGCATGCTGAAGATGATTTCGGTGCCTGGACTGTTCCGGTGGTGCCCTACAATATACCCCTCAGAAGGCTTGTGCCATGTTCCTAGCCTGTTGTATGCTACACAACATGGCACTCTCTTATGGAATATGCCTGCCGATCCAAGAAGAACACAGTGCATCTGACACCGAGCCAGAGGAGCTGGGGATAGTGGAACAGCTCAACAGGCACAACCCCTGCATGGCCAGGAAGGCCCAGGAATACAGAGCCCACATCATATGGAACTTTGCAGGTACTAGCAGGTGAGTGTCAACCACACAGGATACTAGTGCATGCTTCATGTCTGTACTGTTGGTACACAGAGCACATGATAGCACAGCAAAAGCAGTACATGTGAGGTGTCACAGGCATGGATGTGGACGAGCCAGGGGTGGAGGGTGGGGTCAGGAGCTGGTGGGCTGGTGCTACAAAGATGCACACAGGAATGGACATGGGGAATGATGGTGGTCAGTGGCTGGCTGGACAATGGACTGGGGAGAGGTCTGAAATTATATTGCTTTGTATGACTTCTGGCACTTTTTTGGTCACTGGAATTCTTGCAATAAAATTATTAAAAAGGGATCTTTCTTCTCGTGTGTTTTTTTTTTTTTGGAAGAAATTTGTGATTTTATTTGTGCCATGAAGCATAATTACATTGTATAGGTGTATTCAAGTTCTCCTTTTCATTTGGCCTTACCTTATATTTAACTTGTATTGTACAAGGGAGTCTTTTTGCTACTTCATATAAAAGCTAACTAATCAGCTGACTGCGATGGCCTAATTCCCAAATTCCTTAAAACTGCAGTGACACAAAATTGCTCTCCCCATTTCCAAAATTTTTAGTCTTTCATTTGAGATCAAAAAATTCCCTAACATCTGGAAACTGGCTTCTGTAGTACTGTTGCACAAAAAGAGCAAGCAAACTGTCCTGGACAACTGCAGGCCTATTTCTACACTGTCGGCTTTGGCGAAGGTGCAGGAGAGCATAGTACATAATCAGGTCGCGTCCTACTTAGACCAGCGTAAGCTACTCTGTGAGGAGCAACACAGCTTCAAGAAGGGCCATAGAAAATGCACAGCATTAGTCAGCTTCACAGATGCAATACACCATGCTGTGGACAGTGGCCTGCTGACCACAGCCATGTTCATGGACCTGACTAAAGCCTTCAATTTAGTGGACTGTGATTTGTTCATGCAGAAGCTGACTGAGCAGGGACAGGAGCACCCAGCTACTCTGTGGTTTTCCAACTATTTGCAAGACCCTTCTGTATATAGGTGATGCAGTAATTCTGTGCATGGGAAAGACACCATCACTATCAATAAAGTCCTTGAACACAACTTCCATTCCCTTCAACAGTGGTACACGAATGAGAACTTGATCCTAAACATCCCTAAAACAAAAGCCTTGTTACTCAGTTTGTCCCAAAGGTTATAAGATTTTCCCCAAGACTTCACTATCTCAACCTTAGATGGAGTGAAACTGGAACTAACTAATGAATTCAAATATCTTGATGTTACCATCAATCCCCACCTCATGTCTCATGCTCATATGACTAACACCATTAAGAACTGTTCATGAAAAACTGGGTCTACTCTATTGTATTGCAAAGTACCTGGCAACCAACACTAAAGTCAGAATCACCCAAAGATGCAGACTCCCTCTGATTATGGCTCCATTTTTACAGTTGCCGCTCCCCTCATGGTATGGGCAAAGAAAAGAGGCTTAACCCACAAGGTTGCAACATTTGCATCCTCGCAGGGCCCACAATCCCATCCCTGCACCAACTTTGAACAACTTGGTTGTAACTCAAAACAAGAGCTCAGTTAACCCTAGCAAATTGCATGCACACAATTCTGCATGGAAAAGCTCCCCTATTCCTATCCAAGTTATTCACGTATGTGGACAACCCCTTCTCTCACTCCTCTGCAAAGTACTGAAAATGTATTCATACACACAGGCATGGGCCAGAACTCTTTCAGACACAGAGCTGTGCTGTTCTGGAACACCATTCCTTTCGCTCTCAGATCTATACCTTCCTCTAAAATGTTCACTACCAAGCTGAAAGTACACCTCTAAGAGTCTAATGTCTGTGCATGCTTTGACGACTTACAAAACAAAGTTGACTCAACGTGCCTTCTGAATGCCTTACCTTTGCACCATGTCACTTCATTTTGCATTATGATATTTATGTGCTTGTACCTATTCTGCACCAGGGTTGTGCCTGAAAAAGCATTTTGGCACCAGTTCACTTAACAGGTCTTCAAAATAAATAAATAAAATAAACAAATAAAAGTGCAGAAGAACGTTGCTACAGCCCTCCTCCTTCCAAGGCATACTGTGCCAGCATGGAACCCCCATCTGCCCTCCCCCCATCGCTTGCCCTTGCCTGAGAAAAAGATAGGGAAGCCTACCAACTGTTAGTGGAGTGCAGGCAACCAAAGGCAGCAGGCCACCAGAGGCGAGCAAACCTCCCTTCAATCAACCTCAGCAGGCCCTTAGCAATGGTAGGGGAAGGCAGATGGGAGATATGAGGAACCTGATGGTTCCTCCCCCATGTCAGCCCCAGCCCCCACAGGCACCCAAACCAAAATATCCCACGTTGACCAAAGCCCCATAACATCTGCTATCCAAAAAGTGGAAACATCAAACATAGATAAATAGCTTCACAACCAAACCAGATAAAGTGAAAAACTATACAGAAATACGCCATATAACCCTGTAGTCCAAATGCTCTGATTTGCGCAAAGGCTGAGCCTCTGTCCCACAGTATATAGAGTCTGCATATGAAATACCCTATTGCAGTCTCCCCCAGTCAGGCAGCAACCTTTCTAGCCATATCAGGGCAGAGGAAGTGCCCTCAGCAGGGAATAACATGAAACTCTGAAAGCTATGCTTTCCACTATTAAGTGGAGGCAAAAAGGGGCTCCACCCCTCATCTGCTGCCTCACATACCCCTACATGCACTCCTACACCTTACCTCCTGGTCAATATATTCATACACTCAATCCCACCCTCACCTCTTGCCATTCATACCTATGCACAGACTTTCACGCCTCACCTCTTGCTCTGCATACCCATACACACACTCTGACCCCTTGCTTGCTGTCACACAGCTATGCATACACTTCCATGGGACTTGGTAAAATCCAGACTGCCAGAAATGGTGGTCACCTAGTTTCCACCAGGACCTTTTCCAACTCCCTGCTCTGTGCTGGAGGTTTGTAGATCATGCTAGTGCGAATAGTGGCTCCATTCCCCGCTTCTAGGGTGACCCCTCTCTGCACAGTCCCCACTTCCCTTTTTAACCTTACAATGCCTCCCCTGGTCTTTTTCTTTTCACTTACATACTTAAAAAATGTCTTGTCCCCTTTTGTTACTGCCTGGGCTAATCTCTCTTCAGTTTGCACCTTTGCGCTCCTTACTGCTTTCCTTGTTTCTCTCTGTTTCCCCCAATACATCTCCTTATCCTCATTTTCTTCTTGCTTTTGCTCACTTGTTTGATGCAGAGGTCTGCCACCTTCACTCTGCCTCCTTTTAGCTCCTTTGACCACTGTTCCTCCACCCAAATCATTCCTCCCACCAGGTCATCCCTGTGGCATTCACCCATCTTTATAAAATCTGCCCTTCAGAAGTCCAGGGCCCTCACTTTTGCATAGTTCAGTTCTGCAGTCATCCTTGTATTGAACCACACTGTATGGTGATCACTGGTGCAGGTGGCCTCCCTCCTTGACATCTGCAACATTTTTCCTGTTAGTGAGTATCAGGTCCAGTATTGCCCATCACAAGTGAGCACCATGATTAGTTGCCCGAGTAATGCCCCCTGTATGGAGTCCATGATGTCTCTGCATCTAGCTGAAACTGCAGCTGGGAGGCTCCAATCTACATCTGGCAGACTGAAGTTCCCCACCTGCAGCACCTTCCCCTTTTCTGCCATCTTGCCAGTGGCTTCCACCGGTACCTTATCCAACCCCTCCCCCTGTGCTGGAGGTCTGTAGATCACTCCAGTGCAAATAATGACTCCATTCACTATCTCCAGGGTGACCCACAGTACCTCTGCCACCCCCCCGAATATCAATCATGTTTATGTCTTCCCTCACATAAAGCACCACACCCCCTTCTTTCCTTCACACCCGGTCCTTCCTTAACAGAATATAGCCTTACATGGCTATGTCCCAGTCATGGTTTTCAGTGCACCATGACTCTGCAATGGCACCACTATCCAGGCTGGCCTCTGCCATGATGGCTTCTAGGTCCAGAATCTTATTTCCTAGACTTCTAGCATTCACTGAAATGGCCTTCTTGATTAATTCCATCTATGGCAGTGCTAGGGTGATGTGACCGTAAATTCTGGTAATCATCTCTAAAGAAACACCACTGAAGGCAGAGATTCAACAGCTGCCATATTAGATCGGTCCCTGACAGGTTGTTTTCCAGTGCCATCATTTGTGTACCTCATGGAGTGCATGGGAACCAATCTCGCACACCAATCCTCCACAGTGCTGTCAGGATGCTGCTGCCTGATCACACACGTGTCAATTTGAAGGGGAAAGATATTGCAAGGGAACCAATCTGGCCATGACACTAGAATATTCAATGGCATGCCAGGCACCTACAGCAACATGCCATCCAGATCCCAGAAACCTAGCACTTACACCAGCATGCCAGTCCAGGTGACAGGTTGATTGGCATGCTGCTGTAGGTGCCAGATGTCCAGCAGCTAGACCAGCATGCCAGTCCAGGTGACAGATTGATTGGCATGCTGCTGTAGGTGCCAGATATCCAGCACCTGGACCAGCATGCTACTGTAGGTGCACAGCATACCACTGTTGTCAGGGTTCCAACACCTGGACCAGCGTGCTACTGCAGGTGCACACCGTACCGCTGGTGTCAGGGTTTCAACACCTGGACTGGCGTGCTACTGTAGATGCACAGCATACCGCTGGTGTCAGGGTTCCAACACCTGGACCAGCGTGCTACTGTAGATGCACAGCATACCGCTGGTGTCAGGGTTCCAACACCTGGACCAGCGTGCCACTGTAGGTGCACAGCATACCACTGGTGTCAGGATTCCAACACCTGGACCAGCGTGCCACTGTAGGTGCACAGCATACCACTGGCGTCAGGGTTCCAACACCTGGACCAGCGTGCCACTGTAGGTGCACAGCATACCACTGGTGTCAGGGTTCCAACACCTAGACCAGCGTGCCACTGTAGGTGCACAGCATACTACTGGTGTCAGGGTTCCAACACCTGGACCAGCGTGCCACTGTAGGTGCACAGCATACCACTGGTGTCAGGGATCCAACACCTGGACCAGTGTGCCCGTGAAACAAGCTGGTGCCAGAAAAGGCTCCCACCCTTTCTCTACACTCACTTGGTAAATAAATGAATAAATAAAATAAATAAATAATCACATAAAGCTATAAAAATGTCTGTTTGAACACTGAAGTGGTGGTGATTTGGATAACTGACTGTGGGTGGGTGTTTTGTTTGCATGCATAGTGGATCTTTGGGCATTTTTTTGTATTTTTGCCTGAATAACTGACCATAGGCATGTCTTGGCATGAATAATGGATGGTGGGTCTTTTTTTGATGTGGATAACTGACTGGAGAGTGGCTAAATTCAATAACTGATCAGGGTACGAAGTTTTGTGACACTTATGGGGTATGAAATTGTGTTTGTCTCATTTCTGATTTATTCAAGATAGATTCCTGTTGTATAATTCAAAAATGATGCAAGTCAGAGCTGAACTTCATGTCACACCACTGAGGCTTGATACACATTCCTAATGCTATATCCCCTATACAGCTGCCAATTTTCTTGGACCATGGGTTGGAACTTGGAACCCCATCCCACCCCCAACCTTGTGACACATAAATATAGCTCGAGATTCATGAAAACTTGCTTTTCTCCCCAACACCTTTCAAGAATGACAGCAATCGAGCACAATGCCAATAAATACACAGCACAAACGCAAAGTCAGAATTATATTATACAGTTTGAGTGTTCTTGTGTATGGATTTCCATACAATCAAAAACCTTGTTGTGCATGGGCGAAAGTTGTGCACAGTTCATAGGTCATGACAATTGTTGTGCATAATTCAAAAGTCACAAAACGTTTCTGTGCATGGTTATCTCCTGTTATAACATGGGTTCAGAACAGCAGAAAAACTAATTGGCTAAAAAGCATCACCTGACCATGGATTAAACTCACTATTTAATCCACAGTTAGAGTGCCAGAACTAGTTACCTGAAAGGCAATGTTGGGAATGTTCCTGTGTAAGCATATCCCTACCAGCAAGAGAAAAATCAGAATGAAGCAGCTGCCACTTGTTTTTGCCCCAAAGCAAGAAGAATAAAGCAAATCACTACATGGACATTAATTTTTCCTTTTTGGCCACCTAACAGTAAATAACTGGTTAAATCTAAGATTTCTCACTGGAGAGCCTCCTACAAAGGATATCAAAAGAATTTGGAGCACTGAATTAAGAGATACAGATTTTGAAAGTGTCACTGCAAATCATGCAGTGTGTAGCAGACCGTACGACATCGTAGATGAGACACTTCAGTGTGGACATGCCAAGTAAGTATACAGTAACTGTAGAAGTTGCCAACACTGAGGTTGATACACAGCAGATCAGAGATATACGGAGCAGCAAAATAAAAGATGTACTAAAGGACAATCATAGTCGCAGCCTGTATGAGCCTGCCCCTTCAAAGCTGCTGACGTCTCCACTGAATACGAAAAATCTCAGTGCATGTTTAGGCTCCAGTCATGCCAGTGTCACTAGTAAGGCTGCAACATACAGGAAGTGAAGAAAGACAGTGTATGAGACAGTAAGCATGTCACATTGTGTACCATGGAGCTGGACATGGGTGAGAAAGCAAAAGATGAAAAAAAAAATACTCAAAAAAGCACTGCACGGGCAGTAAATGTTCTGAAAAACTGGCTACGTACTAAAAATGTAGCCCTTCATTATAAGGATGTCTCAGCTGGGCAGCTATGTGCCCTGCTATGTGAATTTTATGCCTCTGTCCTTGGGTTCGAGGGAAAACCATATACAGTGAGCAGCCTGCTATGTCGGAGAGCAGGCATCACTTGCTTTCTGAACAACAGTGAAAACAATAGAATGATGAACATTACTAGTGATTCCGCTTTTAAAGCTGCTAACAATGTATTCATAACTGTACTGAAAAGTGGTCCTGAAACAAATTGGGAAAGAAGGCAATGCTTGAACATTCCACCTCTTAACCATAACGCATACGGATCTGGCAAAGTTGCGGTCAGTAGAAGCTCCATCACCTGACAACTGCAGGATTGGTGAAGCAGGTATGGTTCGAGCTGCAGTTGGGGCTGGCACACTGGGGTTGCAAAGGTGTGCGACAACTGAAGCAAGACTCCTTCACTGTCAAAAAAGATGACAAAGAAAATTACTTAACGTTGACTTATAACCCACACACTAAGAACCACAGCAACATTCAAAAATTAAACAAAGAAAGCCAGCATGGGTTATTATTTGCTGACCCTATTAATCCCATTGCCCAGTCCAGCTATTTAAAAAAAATATGTCAGTAGATGCCCCCCAAGGTACCAGCTGTATACTTCCATCCAAAAAGAGTCATTCACCCAATGGACGACCACTGGTACACCCACCAACCAATGAGTGTTAACTATCTGGGTAATCTAACACCCAAAATCTCGGACAAAGCAGAGTTAATACAGCGGTACATGAATCACTCCATTCTCAGTAACACTGTTCAGATATTGTCCAAAGCAGGCTTGGCGTCCCATGAAATCATGGCCATAAAGGGACACAGGTCAGAGACGAGCCTAAAGAATTACTGGACTGTGTCTAGCAGGGGCAGAGAGAAGTGGAGTAAGCGACTGTCATCATCAGGAACCAGTAACAGTTGAAAGCTGCAATCAGTCGTACAGATTTGCAGCAGTATGCCTGTATCCAGTGGCGGCAGCAGGAACTCAAAGCAGGACACTAAGAGGAGAATTCCAGCAATACCTCAGTATGGATACCAATCCCCGGCATGCCGTCACCACATTGAGACACCTACAGTGATGACAATGTTAGTGCTACAAGCCAATCAGCAGTCATTCTGTCGATCAGGATTTTGCAGCACCGGCCATTTTTCTGCCCCAGGGGTTTTACGCTTTCCCCCCCATACACTTCCGATCTAGAGGTGATTATATTGGGCTGGCAGTATAGCCTACAGGTTAGAGGAATGAGGTGTGAATGCGCTTGGTACATCCAGCAGACCAGACCTGAGTTTGATTCTCACAACCTCCACTTGCATACTGTGTGACTCTGAGCAAGTCACTTAACCGCCCAGTGCTCCCAGGTAGCCCATGAAAACAGGCACTTGTGCCTAGTGGGTCTTACCCAGTTACCAATGACTAAAATAAATAAAATAAAAAAAATATTAATTCTTGTGGGGTGCAGGGGGGGGCAGTTATACAGGATTTAGGACACTGTCCTCCATGCTGGGCCATCTGGAGATCTAAGGGCTCAGCTCCAGGCAGCATGGGCAGAGATTTCACACCTCAAATCCCATATTCAGGAGGAAATATATTATAAGAACCGCTCCCCATTTCCCCAACATCCAACAGAAGCACCTCGACCGCAGAGGATAGTTGGTCCGGGAGGTTGGCAGGTGGTTAGGAGGGGCAAATCGGGTGCCCCATCACTCGGTGCTCTCCAACATATTACCTCCACAAACCATATAAAAACTACAAACCGGTATCTGCCTCCATCTCAGAAATCAAACAAAGGGACAGAGGACACTGTAATGCAGGACACTGAAGCACAGGAGCTAGCGCTAAAAAAAAAAATTCGCCCAAAACAGGGACCAAAACAAAAAAAGCAAAGAGGAAATCCAAAAAACTTCTGATCATAGGAGACTCCATGATTCGGGGAGTTGATACCTATCTCCAGCCAGGGGTAATGGTCAGCTGTCTCCCAGGTACATCAGCGTGGAGAGACACTGACTGCATTGCTAAAATTGTACAGGAAGCAGGGGAAAACATTGACATCCTGGCACACAAAGAGACTAACGATCTCACCAAATGGACAGTTGTGGAAACCAAGGAACACCTGACCAGGCTGGGTGACAAACTATCATCCATTTCATCCAGCATCTCCTTCTCTGAGATACTGCCAGTCACCAGTCTGGGAGAAGGGGGCAGATGGATGGAAGGTCAGAGAATGGGAGACAGGGGAGCTAAATATGTGGCTCAAGGGCTGGTGCCAGGAAAAAGGACACAAACTTGTTGTTAACCGGGAACAGTTTTGGGAGCGAAAGTTCTTTAAATTTGATGGACGGCATCTGACCAAGGAGGGAGTCAGTGCATTGGGGCAGAAGTTTGACGTCTTTGCAGAATATTTAAACTAGCAAATGGGGAGAGGGTGCAGCACCCGATATGTCAAATGGGCAGAACACCCCTCCCCCCTCAGCTAGTGGTCAAACAGGAGTTCAGCATGTTTGTAGTTCATTTGTATCACCAGGTAAGGAGAAAGGTCCGGCCCCCTCATACGATGCACAGGGGAAACGCCAGACCTTGCCCAACAACTAACACACCGAAATCTGGCCAATGGAAAATCATGTACACAAATGCTCGCAGTCTGGGAAACAAGATCCCAGACCTGCAGGCAATAATGACAAAGGCTAAACTGGACATAGTAGCCATTAGTGAGACATGGTTTACCAGTAACCACACTTGGAGACTTCAGTACCTGGCTATGTACTGTTCAGAAGAGACCGAGGTGCAAAAGGAGGTGGAGTGGCCTTTATGTCAATGAAAATATCAAAGCTACAGAAATTCAGAATACACATAAGGAGCCAGAAGAACTGTGGGTCACCCTGGAAACAGGAAATGGAACAGCCATATGAACTGGGGTTGTCTACAGGCCTCCAGACCAGGGGGGAGGACATAGATACATTACTGTTAGAAGATATTCAAAACATGACAGCTAAAGGGGAAGTTCTGATAATGGGAGACTTCAACATGCCAGATACAGATTGGTCAGTACCAGCAGAAACATCTGCCAGAACTAGACACATAATGGATTCCCTGCAGGGGGAGGGCCTGGTACAACAGCCCACAAGAGACAGTGCTATCCTAGATCTAGTACTGACTAACAGGGAAAGGATCACAGATCTCCAGGTAGCAGGTCACCTGGTTCAGTTTGGCCACTAGAACTAAATCATCCCATTCCAAGGCAAAAATATGAGACTTTAGAGGAGCTGAATTTGATAAGATGGCCAACAGAGTTAAGCTAGCCCTGGCAAAAAGAAATACAGGTGAGGGGGTACAGGCAAAGTGGGCAAGCATTAAGAATGCAATACTTGAAGCAACATCCCACTGTGTTAGAGAGAAAAGGAAGTGCAAAAGAAGAAGGAAACCACTTTGGTTCTCAAAAGCAGTAGCAGAAAAGGTCAGAGGCAAAAGGCTGGCCTTCAGGAAATATAAGGGAACGCAGCAGGATGAAGATAGGGAGGCATACCAAACTTTCCTAAGGGAAGCAGGGAAAGCAGTAAGGCAGGCAAAGGCCCAAACCAAGGACACACTAGCATGAACAGTAAAAGAAGGTGACAAGACCTTCTATAAGTACATTAGTTAAAGGAAAAAGTCCAGAGGTGGTATTGATAAAATCAAAGCGGATAAGGGGGCGTGTGAGGAGGAGGACCATGTAAAAGCATCTATCCTAAATAGATACTTTTGCTCAGCATTTACTAAAGAGAAGGTAGGGCAGCGCCCACAGCTCAGCACCATGGACACAGGGGGAAGGAGGTGTACACTAGTCACGTCACAAAATAAAGGGTCCTACAAGAGCTCGATAAGCTCAGGGTGGACAAGGCAATGGGACCTGATGGTATACATCCCAGGGTATGAAAGGAGCTAAGGGTGGAACTAGCAGAGCCATTATCAGAACTGTTTAGTGAGTCTCTGAGCACAGGAGAGGTCCCAGGAGACTGGAGAAGGGCTCATGTGATCACGCTCCACAAGAGTGGTAGCAGAGAGGAGGTAGGGAACTACAGACCAGTCAGTCTTACCTCAGTAGTGGGCAAGATTATGGAAGCACTCCTTAAGGAAAGGATAGTGCAACATCTGGAATCCACAGGAGCATAGGATCCAAGACAGCATGGGTTTACAACAGGAAGGTCCTGTAAAACTAATCTCAGATTTCTTTGACTGGGTAACCAGAGCGGTGGACCAAGGAGGAGCAGTTGATGTTGCCTACCTTGACTTCAGCAAAGCTTTCAATACTGTTCCATATGCAGGCTTGATTAATAAGCTGGGTAGGCTTGGGGTGGGTCAGAAGTTGGTCAACTAGATGGCAAACTGGTTGACGGGCAGAAAACAGAGAGTGGTGGTAAACAGTATACAGTCAGGAAAGATGCAAGTCACAAGTGGGGTACCTCAGGGAACAGTCCTGGGCCAGTCCTCTTCAATATCTTCATCAGTGACATTGCAGATGGACTGGAGGGTAAGGCTTGTCTGTTTGCAGATGACACCAAGATCTGCAACAGAGTAGATGATCCAGATGGGGTGGGCAGAATGAGAAGATATCTGGATAAACTGGCAAAATGGTCGGAAGAGTGGCAATTGGGGTTTAACGCAAAGAACTGCAAGATCATGCACATAGGGAAGAGAAACCCTGAAGCCACCTATAGGCTGGGAAGGGAATTGCTGACAGTCACAATGGAAGAAAGAGACTTGGGCATCATCATCACAGATGGCCTGAAATCATCCAAGCAGACCACTAAAGCAGTAGGTAAGGCTAAGGGGATGTTGGGGTGTATTGGTAGGGGTATCACAAGTTGTAAGAGGGAGGTAATAATCCCTCTTTACAAGACATTGGTTAGGCCCCATCTGGAGTACTACATGCAGTACTGGAGGCCACATCTTCACAAGGACATTAACCAAATTGAGGAAGTCCAGAGAAGAGCAACCAAAATGGTGCAGGGACTGCATCAGAAAATGTATGAGGACAGATTAATGGAGCTCAATATGTATACCCTAGAGCAAAGGAGGGAGAGAGGTGATATGATCGAAACATTCAAACACCTTAAGGGCATTAACAAGGTGAAAGAGTCTAACATGTTTCAATATAAGAAAAATAGCAGGACAAGAGGACACAGCATGAGATTAGAGGGAGTCCGATTAAGGGGTAATGTGAGGAAGCTCTTTATCACAGAAAGGGTGGTGGATGCATGGAATGGCCTACCTCAGGAAGTGGTGGATATGAATACAGTGCAGGGCTTCAAACAGGCATGGGATAGGCACAAGGGAGCAATACAGATGAGTTTGAATAGATAGGCCATTGACAGAGCAAAGGCCAATTGCACATTTATAAGGTAGAAAAAGAAATGGGCAAACTGGATTGTGGTCCTCATCTGCCATCAACTTCTATGTTTCTACGTAATTAAGAGACGCAACCTGAAACTATCCAGTACCAGACAATAACTGAGTAACTTTGGGAAACACGGGGGTGAGGAGGGGCAGCAGGTGAAAATACGGTGCTGCAGGATGTCTTGCTGTATAAAACAACTACCAACTCTACCCTTCAAAATGTCATAGCGATGTCACTCCACTGCATAACACCAACTAGGGGATGCGTCACGGTTTCTGATTAACACTGTTTTTACACAGACGACTGCGAGTAAGAACATCACATCCTATGTGTAACCCCCCTGCAAATGGGGGTTCCCAAAAGACTTCCAGGAGCTTGCTTGAATGCTCCAAGCCTGAATGGTGTTTGGCGTTTAAGCCATTTATCAGTGAGTGTTTTTAGAGCCTCTGGTACTGTCTCTTTAAGAGCCGTCTGCTTGCAGACATAATTAGTTTGTATGGGGGGACTGTGTGTTTCTCTGTTTGAGTACAACTCAAACTGCTGCCAATTCACTCCATTTTTGCAGTCACTAGGAGTACAAAGGGAACCTATCTGAAAGATGTAACTGCTTGCCAGAAATAATTTAGAGTAATAATGAAATTACAGTTTGTCTAACCTGCTTTCTTTGCAGTCAGAACTGTGTCTGCCTAGTTCCCCATTCTGGTTTTGAACTGCTGAACTGGACCAATCAGTGTGGGGTAAGCTAGCTCTAAAATGGTGCCTGGACGAATCAGAACTTGGACTCATAATCTGAGCCAGCCACAAGAGGATTGTATGGGCAAGTGACTCTGGGAGATGTAGTTTAGACTTCGCGCCTTTTGGACCAACAGCAGCAGTCTATTGTGAGTGACAGCCAATCCACTCAAGAACTGGGAGGAACTCAAAGGAAGTGCCCGGTTTTGTCTTTGGAGTTTCAGTTTAGCTCTGGCAGTGAAGGGAAAGAAACCTGTGCTCCTTCAGTGCACAGTTTCAGTCAAAAACGTGTGTAAGGCCCAGAGTTCCGGTCTGCAGCTTGTGTAACTGCTTGTTAGGACTGAATCTGTCCTGTGAAAAGAATCAAGGATCTCTGAAGAGTAGAAACCAGGCTCACCCTGTAGAAGACTGGAGAAATTGTTGAATTGCACTCGGTCTGTCAGGAACTGAATCTGCTGTGTGTTCTCCCGGGTATTGTGCAGTAATTGCGATCGGGATAGAGAAGCAGCCTGCCTGGTATAGTACTTTCTTTTTACCATATAAATGTGTGAAGAGTCTCGTGGAGCTCAAGAGTAGCCCTGCTGACGTTGAAGGACCCTATCTTGTTTGGAGGTCGTGAGTACTAATTCAGGGTCGCTCCCTGTTGAATTGCCACATTAAATCCAAATGGAATCACTGTACTGCTGACTGTTTAAACTAATTTTCTTTTCACTGTGTGAAAGGGCCCCTACCAGCTGCCACGGTTTGGACTAGCCACTAGGGCTTGGGTACCCAGGGACAGTAACTGGTAGGGATAGGCCTGCCAAGAGCCATAGGTAGATAATGAGTGATAAGCTAATTAACCTGATTTCCCTGTCCTTGTTATATCCCCTAAATAAATCAGAGCTGCTTGTTTCAGCAAAGTTATACTGCCTGAGGTATTTGTCTATGTTAAAGTACTGTACTGTGATTGTTGCACTGTATCTTATTTCACAGGAGGTCCCAGTGCCGGAACTAGTCCTGAGGGTAAGTGTATACTGTGAAGGTAATTCTGATATATTGTGTGGGCCACTAGTGGGAAGAAAGGGGGGTTGCAGTGTCCCAGAGGGCTGTGACCAAGTAAGTTTAACTATTGCAAACCCTGACCTCTGGCTGGAGGCACCCACCATTGGATCCAGGCCCCTCAACCAGTTAGTGGCAAATCAGGCAGGGGTAGTAGCCCTGGGATAGCGCCATCTAGGGGTTACATCTTGGGCTCACCGCTGGGATTGTGTGTCCTCTAGTGGCCATATTTACGAACCACTGTTAAGAAAAATGGGTACCCCGACAGAAGTGGCTGTGCACCGGCTGGTGGAGTGGTGTACTGGGGAGGAGATTGACCCCCAAAATGCTATGCTTATCCTGGACATCCCCCTGGGTATCAATACGGACACTGTACAGGGAGTACTTTCCAAGGTGGAAGGTTTACAAAACCCTGTGGTGGTGGGTCGGCATGCTAATCTGCTCACCCACACTTTCCTGGCCCTAGTAGAGTTTAAGGATCCCATAGATAGCTCCAAAGTGCCACAGACCATTACCCCAGAGGGCCCTCACTGCCTGGAGAGGATAACTAAGTACAGTAAAGACCGGTGGGGAATGAGCCCCCACCACTGTCTGAAACTTTTGAGGAGAAATTTGCTAAATGGTTGCTGGGGAAGGGAAAACTGTGGAGGACTTGAAGAAACTATTCTTGCCACCTGGGGTGTTCCTCCCCAACACCCTCCCGCCCAGTACCCGTAATGGTGGCTGAACCAATGCAGACTCCTATTTCTGCACCTGCCATTAGTCACGACTCTTACCAAGGTTGAGGATCTTCTCTGGCACCCTCCCACCCCCAAGGGAGGATGACTGGGAGACCTGGATAGACTATGTTGCCCCCAAGTGCTAGAATGGCAATGCTCGGAAGCTAGAAGATAAAGAGGGTTAGTGAGAGCCTCCGAGGTCCTGCCCTGGCTACCATCCGTGCAAACGGACCAGTAACCCTGAAGTGACTGCACAGGCCATCTTGAGGCCTTGGAGAATGTGTATGGGAGCCCAGATTCTGATGAGGATCTATGGTGGAGAGTAAGAAATGCACAACAGTACCAAGGAGTTGTTGTCTGTGTATGTATCTCGGCTGGAAAAATTGTTGCAAGAATGCCTCAGAAGGGTAGTTTGCCAGCGATTGAACTGGACGAACCAGGCTGGACAGGATCCTTAAGTCTGCCCCTTCTCAGAACTGCTGTTGCTTCAGTTACGCCTGGCAAATCGACTGGAATCCCCACCCTCCTATGATGAGTTAATGAGAGAAATTCGAGGAGTTGAGAAAAGGCGACCTCGGGAGGGACCTGCACCAATAGCTGCGGCTATGACCCGAGTGACTGAGGGTGGCCCATCTAGTGAAGTTTAGGGGCAGAGGTTGGCAGTCAATGAGTGCTCTGATAAGGAAAAAGATATGCCACAATGGGGCGAACTGTTGAGAGAGATCCGGGAATTCAAAAACAGTCCCTTTATGAAGGCCACGCCTGCAAGTACGGACCCCGACCTATATCCGACTGCATCTGCTATGGGGGTGGGGATACCCACTCATGTATCTCCTGCTGATAACAGCTCCGAACTCGATTCCTTGACCATGGAAGTGGAGAAACTGACGAGATGTCTCCAAATGCTTATCACGCCGTAGACAGAGATGGCACCAAGGTTTCCAGTTAGTAATACCCGCCCTGGCTCCCAGTGTGGCGCCGCCAGCTCAAACTCCAGAAAATATGTTTTGCTATAATTGTGGGAAGGATGGGCACATGAAAGAGAATGTCGGTCCCCAAAAGACACTGACAAAGTTGCATATAGGCTACAAGGAGAGCTTCGGAGAACAAATCAGTGGTTAAGAGGTGCATGAAATGATCCCAGTGAGGGCACCAAAATGCTAATTCACGTCCTTTTGTGGCAAGGTCAGTTGCCCAGGCCCCCACTACCGCCTCCAGACTGGTCCAGAATAGTGGGTCCTCCATGGAGACCACTGTAAAGGTGAATGGAGTGTCTACCAGAGCTGTATTAGACAGTGGCTCCCAAGTGACAATTATGTTCCAGGATTGGTATCAGAAGCATTTGTCAGACGTACCCTTACAACCATTAGAAGGACTGCATGTATGGGGTTAAGGAGAAGGCCTACCCTATTCCGGTATATCGAATTTGGCTGTCTTTCCCACCTCCGTGGCTGGAGTGGCGAACAAGTAGAGACCCTAGCCTTAGTGTGCCCCCACTGGACTGTATGATGGTGTCCTTTGTTGATTGGAACAAATGCTCATATGTTCGGAAGGCTGGCACAGTTGTGTTATGAAAACAGGGTCAAAGACTAGTAGAGCTTTAAGAGTTCCGGCTTTAATTAAGAAGGCCTATGAGGCACAGAGAGATACTGAAAAAATAGAACCAGAGGAACCGGTCGGAATTGTATGGAAGAAGGATCCTGAGTCTCTGATCCTGGCGCCAAATGCCCAGTGTACCTTACAGGGAGAGGTCCGTATCAGAAAGGATGTTAAGAATAAAATATTAATGTTGGATGCACCAGGCGATGGAAAATTGCCAGAGGGACTGCTGGTCAAGCCTAGTATTTTGCCCGCTAGAGCCCATGCTTATGCCAGAAGGGTAATGGTCCAAGTTCATAATGTGTCTGAGAGACATTCGAGTAAATAGAGGTTGCATACTGGCTAATGTGCATTGTGCAGACACTGCAGTGCTACCCAGCAGCAAGAGTTCAAGGAAGAATGACAGAGTAACGCCTGACTTGTTTGATTTGTGACTCCCGCTGCCAGCTGAATGGAAAGTGAGGATCAGTGAGAAGCTTGCCCAGAGAGACCAGGTGTTTTCTTTAAAGGAATGGGACGTAGGTGCGTGCAAGGAACTGAGCACAATATCCGGCTGCATGACGAAAGACCATTTCGTGAGAGGTCTCGACGCCTGGCACCTGCTGACATAGATGATGTGAGACGGCATCTGCAAGGGATGTTAGCTGCTGGTGTAATACAAGAATCCAGAAGCCCTTATGCTTCCCCCATTGTGGTAGTGAGGAAAAAGAATGGGACAGTAAGGATGTGTGTGGATTATCGCACCTTAAACCGGCGGACTATCCCTGATCAGTACACAATGCCCCGCATTCAGGATGCTTTGGACTGCCTAAACGGGAGCAAGTGGTTCCGTGTTGGATCTCCGCAGGGGTACTACCAGATCCCGATGGCCCCAGAGGACCGTGAGAAGACAGCCTTTATCTGTCCGCTTGGCTTCTATGAATTCATGAGGATGCCTCAAGGGATTTCAGGTGCCCCAGCCACTTATCAACGATTGATGGAGCGTGCAGAGGGGGACATGAACTTACTAGAGTGCCTGGTATACCTAGATGATGTTATTGTGTTTGGCAGCTCACTGGAGGAACATGAGAGAAGATTATTTAAGGTATTGGACTGACTGGAGGACTTTGGCCTTAAACTGTCCATTGATAAGTGTCAATTCTTTCAAACATTAGTAAAGTATGTGGGACACATAGTATCCACGGGGAATAGAGACCGACCCAAGTAAAGTTGAGGCCTTGACCACCTGGCCACAGCCAAAAATCTAAAAGAACTGCAAAGATTCCTGGATTCTGTGGTTATTATCGGCTCATCAAGGACTATTCAAGAGTGATCCGCCTTTACTTAACCTTACTCAAGGGTATCCCCAACCCACAAAAATACCAAAGTCAGCGTCCCTCAAGACTGAGAGAGTGTATTTTCATCCGAGTGAAGTATTTGGGGCCCGCTGGACTCCTAATTGTGAGACTGCTTTTCATGAGATCATATATCAACTTACCCATGCTCCAGTGCTGGCCTATGCCGATCCAAGAAAACCTTACGTCCTGCACACTGATGCTAGTTTGCAAGGGTTGGGGGCTGTGTTGTACCAAGAGCATGAGAATGGCCTGAAACCAGTGGCCTTTGCCAGTAGAAGCCTGACCCCATCCGAAAAGAACTATCCTGTACATAAGTTAGAGTTCCTAGCTTTGAAGTGGGCTATTGTTGACCAATTCCATGAGTACTTGTATGGGACTAAAATACTAGTAAAAACTGATAATAATCCTTTGACTTATGTGCAGACCTCAGCTAAGTTGGATGCCACTGGCCATAGGTGGCTTTCTGCATTATCTACATATGACTATGCTCTCGAATACCGAGCAGGTCTGAACCACACAGATGCTGATGCTCTCTCCTGGAGGCCTGTTCCCCAGAATGATTGGGTCCGATTGGCAGAACCTGACATTCGGGCACTCTGCCAGAAGTTTGACAGGGAGGAACAAATGTCCACGGACGCAGTGGATTGCTTGGGACCCTCTGAGAATTGCATACCTGCTGCTTATTGCCACTTTTCTGCAATAGACATTGGTGCACTGCCTCAGCTGGACAATGACAGTATTCGGCGGGCTCAATCCCGCGATCCCATGATCAAAGCAGCTTTAGAAGCCCTCTATGCAGGAAAAGATGTGTCCAAATTACGCTCCACTGATTTGAGAACTGCACTGTTATACAAAGAAGGTCCTAAGTTGAAACTGATCAATAAACTGTTATACAGAGAAACAGTAGACAGAGGGGGACAAGTAGACAAACAACAACTAGTGCTGCCCACTGCCTTTTGAGACTCAGTACTGAGGTCCTTGCACAACCACATGGGGCACCTTGGTATAGACAGAACACTTGACTTGGTGAGATCCAGATTCTATTGGCCTAAGATGGGGGCTGATGTGGAGCAACACATTCAAACTTGTAGTCGCTGCTTACAGAGGAAAGCTTTGCCCCAGAGGGCTGCCCCCCTTGTTAACATCACCACCAGTGCACCCATGGAGCTGGTCTGTATTGATTTTCTGAGTTTGGAGTCAGATCAAAGAAATATCAGTAATGTGCTAGTGGTCACTGACCATTTCACGAGATATGCCCAAGCTTTCCCCACCAAAGACCAGAAAGCATCCACTGTGGCCAAAGTACTTGTAGAAAACTTTTTTGTTCACTATGGGGCTCCACAAAGAATCCATTCTGATCAAGGAGAGACTTTGAGAGTCGTCTGATCAAAGAGATGCTTTCTCTGTGGGGTGCGAAAGTCCAGAACCACTCCTTACCACCCCAGGGGACCACAGCCTGAACGTTTCAACTGCGACTTTGCTAGATATGCTTAGGCACCCTGCACCCAAAGAACAAGCCTAGATGGAGCCAACAAATTAGCACCCTGGTACATGCTTATAACTGCACCAAAAGTGATGCCACTGGGTTCTCCCCTACCGCCTGATGTTTGGAAGAGAAGCTCGACTACCGGTAGATGTGTGTTTTGGGGTCTCTCCTGATGGTGTTCAAGCTGACAACTATTTACAGTATGTGCAAAAGTTAAAGGCCCAGCTAACTCATGCGTACCAACTGGCTCAAACCATGGCTGCCAAAAGAAATCTGGCCAACAAAGAAAGGTATGATAAAAGGTGAAAGCACAGGAACTCCAGGAGGAGATCGGTATTGCTAAGAAATCTGGGACTGCATGGCAAACACAAGATTGCTGACAAATGGCACCATCTCCCTCACATTGTAGTGGGCAAACTAGATGATCTGCCAGTGTACAAAGTAAGGCCTGAGAATAATTCAAAAGATGTAAAACAATGCATAGAAATCATTTACTGCCCATTGGACAAATCTTGATTGAGTCTGAGCCCCCAGAAGATGCCCCCTCTGGACCAGTGACTAGAGCTGTTGCTAAGAAAAGATCAAGAAAGCCTGCACCTACAGAAGCAAAATTAAAGTGTTCCCTCCACAAGTCCCAGTTGAGCATGACTGTCAGTCCATATCAGAAGAAAGTAGAGTTACTTTGAATACTATCCTTCTTACGAACTGAGTCAATTGTTTCGGGCAATCCCCTAGTCAATACTGGAGACGAAGCTGGGCCTCTGGACTGTCTAAGCCCAGCCTCGTCCCTGGAGCCAATGCTCCCAGAAAGTGAGGTGCAAAGCATCAGATCAGATGAAATGGAATCATTGTGCATGGTTGAACTGTTTGAGCTTTCAGGGAGGAAAATGATGGATTGGGGCAGACTGGTGATACACCAGAACCAGAAGAGTATTTTGAGTGCCCTGACAGTCCACTGCCAGTGTCCGAAAGCTCTCCATGCGAGCCAAATGTTGTGGGCTCAGAAACTAACTCCTGAGCTGAAAGTGCCCCAAGTTCCAGCCCCTCTACCCCATGGAGACCCCTGACAAGTGAGGACAATGCTGAAAATGAGGCTCAGAGTGCAGAGACTGTAACAGTTCCCCCTAGAAAGACTGGTCGAGCTGTAAAGCCTGTGGTGCACCTCAGTTATGATTCACTTGGGAGGCCTGTGGACTTGCCTCTCAATGTTGTCCATAAAGGAGTGTATGTGTCCCCGAGCTCATTGCCCAAACTGAGCATCAGTGCCAACTCCAAGTTACTTGTGTTGCCCTCTAAGTATGGTGCCCTTGCCCTGTCCAGCCCCAAGGTAACTGATAGGGAAGGGCCCCCTCTCTTCAGGTTTCATGTACAAGAGGTAATAACTTGAGTTATGGTACAATGTATATGTAATACTGTGTAAAGAGTGACGTACTGCAATGTTTCAGAAATGTGTTCTTGGTAAAATGATATATTGACTGATGATTACATGAGTGAGCCTAATGCAAATGTGTATGGTTGCAGTTAAAACTTATGGGGGTACTTGCCGACGCGGACGTCAAGCTTTCCCAAACCAGGAAGGGTGTAACCCCTGCAAATGGGGTTCTCAAAAGACTTCAGGAGCTTGCTTGAATGCTCCAAGCCTGAATGGTGTTTGGCGTTTAAGCCATTTATCAGTGAGTGTTTTTAGAGCCTCTGGTACTGTCTCTTTAAGAGCTGTCTGCTTGCAGACATAATTAGTTTGTATGGGGGGACTGTGTGTTTCTCTGTTTGAGTACCACTCGAACTGCTGCCAATTCACTCCATTTTTGCAGTCACTAGGAGTGCAAAGGAACCTATCTGAAAGATGTAACTGTTTGCCAGAAATAATTTAGAGTAATAATGAAATTACAGTTTGTCTAACCTGCTTTCTTTGCAGTCAGAACTGTGTCTGCCTAGTTCCCCATTCTGGTTTTGAACTGCTGAACTGGACCAATCAGTGTGGGGTAAGCTAGCTCTAAAATGGTGCCTTGGACGAATCAGAACTTGGACTCATAATCTGAGCCAGCCACAAGAGGATTGTATGGGCAAGTGACTCTGGGAGATGTAGTTTAGACTTCGGCACCTTTTTGGATCAACAGCAGCAGTCTATTGTGAGTGACAGCCAATCCACTCAAGAACTGGGAGGAACTCAAAGGAAGTGCCCGGTTTTGTCTGTTGGAGTTTCAGTTTAGCTCTGGCAGTGAAGGGGAAAGAAACCCTGTGCTCCTTCAGTGCACAGTTTCAGTCAAAAACGTGTGTAAGGCCCAGAGTTCGGTCTGCAGCTTGTGTAACTGCTTGTTAGGACTGAATCGTCCTGTGAAAAGAATCAAAGGATCTCTGAAGAGTAGAAACCAGGCTCACCCTGTAGAAGACTGGAGAAATTGTTGAATTGCACTCGGTCTGTCAGGAACTGAATCTGCTGTGTGTTCTCCCGGGTATTGTGCAGTAATTGCGATCGGGATAGAGAAGCAGCCTGCCTGGTATAGTACTTTCTTTTTTTACCATATAAATGTGTGAAGAGTCTCGTGGAGCTCAAGAGTAGCCCTGCTGATGTTGAAGGACCCTATCTTGTTTGGAAGTCGTGAGTACTAATTCAGGGTCGCTCCCTGTTGAATTGCCACATTAAATCCAAATGGAATCACTGTACTGCTGACTGTTTAAACTAATTTTTCTTTTCACTGTGTGAAAGGGCCCTACCAGCTGCCACGGTTTGACCAGCCACTAAGGCTTGGGTACCCAGGGACAGTAACTGGTAGGGATAGGCCTGTGCACAGAGCCATAGGTAGATAGTAAAGTGATAAGCTAATTAACCTGATTTCCCCTGTCCTTGTTATATCCCCTAAATAAATCAGAGCTGCTTGTTTCAGCAAAGTTATACTGCCTGAGGTATTTGTCTATGTTAAAGTACTGTACTGTGATTGTTGCACTGTATCTTATTTCACAGGAGGTCCCAGTGCGGAACTAGTCCTGGGGTAAGTGTATACTGTGAAGGTAATTCTGATATATTGTGTGGGCCACTAGTGGGAAGAAAGGGGGTTGCAGTGTCCCAGAGGGCTGTGACCAAGTAAGTTTAACTATTGCAAACCCTGACCTCTGGCTGGAGGCACCCGCCATTGGATCCAGGCCCCTCAACCTGTTAGTGGCAAATCAGGCAGGGGTAGTAGCCCCTGGGATAGCGCCATCTAGGGGTTACACTATGCTTTGTTCATTTGTTGCTACAATGCACATTGTCCCGCAGAGAGGGTGGGTGTAGAGTGTAATGTGCAATTTCAGATAAGGATATCGCCACGGTACACAATCATGAGCAGTTCGGAATAGTAGCATCCTACTCTTCTAATTTCTTATTTTATATCTGTAAGATGGGGTAGCATTACATACAAATCTGATTGCTGTAGCACAGCGCTTTTTTAGATACTTCTAAAACCACCGCTAACACTTATCAAGTATGGCAGATTTTAGAAATGTGTTTCACTAGCAAAAACAAGAGCCGCATAGCTCATTAATTACTTTCAAGGGACAGATCACTACTTGCTGTGCATGTATGGGGAATTAATCAACAGTCACATTTCTATTTCACGCTATCCCATGTTATAAAGACATTTAATCCACAAGCAGCACCTGTCTGGTTGTCCGGGGTGGAGTGGGGGCCAAATGGAAACCATATTTGTCAATGTTACAAAGTGTTGTATCAAAATTAAATGTCAGCAGTCATGTAAGCAGTACGTCTGACATTTCCATTTGCATAAAATACATGAGCTATCCATCTTTTCCTCCGAAATACCCAGCAACGTATGTGTGTTTTCCCAGGGTGTTGGGGGCAACAGAGCAGAAGCCTATGTTCCGATGTTCCTGTTATATATAAATGAAATATCACAAATCATCGTAGTACTGTATCTGTGACATTTGTATTTGCGTCATATACATTCAGTATGCATCTGTGCCTGGGGACTACTTTACCAGTGGCAGGCTAAATGGATATTTTAGCCAAACAGTGCAAACACACGTTGTGGGCATATTCACAGAAAGAAATGAAGAACCCATGTTATAAGCACAATAACTCACTCCAGGGCATGGGGTTATCAGCATTTATAACATGAGCATGCAAAACCGTGCAACCCAACTTGTCGATTTGCTCTGCATAGCCATGCATTAAATAGAGAATAGTGGATGGGCAACCATGCACAAACAGTGCGTTGTGCCACTGACAGGTTCTGATTTCTTGTGACCTAGAGCTAAGTTTGAGAGGTCCCAGAAAACTGTAGAACTCCGAGGTGGCACAGTACACTGGTAGGGCATAAAGTCGTCTCGTGACACTATTTTTATAGTATATGTGTCCCTACAAGTAAAATAAACAAGAATTTTTTTTTTTTTTTATAAAGAGAGTCATTTCTGCTGCTGCATTTTATTCTCTCTCCAATTTAAGACTGATTGCTAAGGTCTTTGGTGTGGTAGTTAGGGACAAGAGGTCCCGACATCTATAGCATAGCTTTCTATTGGTTGCTAGCTGCCTATTGGGGGGATTTTCACACACACACACACACACACAAAAATGGCCATTGTAGTTCTCGCTAAGTGAGAGCATTTACTGTGAGCGATCATGTTTTCTCTGTTGTAAGTATGTAAAATATCTGGTTGATCCTGCGTTTTTTTTTTTTTTTAAATCTGGTTGATCCTGCACATGCGTGTTTTGTTTGCTTGTCGGGCACTTTGAGTGATCAATCCTGCCACTGCCACCCTGACTTACTATCTGGTTGATCCTGATGTTTCTGTTGCCACAGCTGTTCTATTGAACAGTGCAGCTCGTGTGCTTTCAAAATGAGCCGAAATGTTGTATCACAGTATAGTATTACTGCGTTCCACGACCTTTGAACTGTGGTACAACAACATTTCAAGTAGGATGGATTTCCAATCAGTGAAAGCCCTCACCATACACTATATATTCTCTTTTTAATGCACAGTTCCAAGGAGCGATTCAGGGAAAGTGTCGTTGGCACTTGTTAATAGCTCAACAGAGCAAAACTGAATGGTAGCCATTGTCTGGTTCCATATCAACACAGACAACAATGAAGCAATATTAGAGGGAGATCACGTGATGTCAGCTAGCTGAACGGCAGCAGGGGCTTAGAGCTCTCTCCTCCTGCCAACTTATCTGCTATAATCTGCGATCCTCCGAGCTGCCAACTTAATAATATAACCTGTACCGGATCGCCTACACTCCGTCTGTCGGCCCTAGGGTGTCTTTTTCATCAAACCCCTTTGTTTTACAGGGGGATGGAGGCGGAGAAAAAACAGGCCGTGATTAGACATACGCCGCCTGCTACTCCAGAAAAGCTGCCCAAAAAGTCAAGGAACCAAGCGGGCACTGCATCCGAGAAAATGAGCGACAAGACTCAACCGCCTAGCCCTCTCACAGAAGAGAAATTTATGCAGGAATTGGCTCCGCTAAAGGATGTTCTCCAGAATATTACCTCCGACCTAAAATCTATTCGGGGCGACCTCTCTTCCCTTACCACGAGGGTGTCTGACTCGGAGGCCAAGATCCTCTCTCTCGAGCAGTGGAAAGCAAACGCGGAATCTGAGATGTCTGTGCTGGCTCAACAAGTCAAGAAGCTCCAGTTAAAAACCAAAGACCTGGAAGGTCGTAATCAAAGGAACAATCTACTTATCCTGGGGTTGCGGAGTTTGAGGAAGGGCCAGTTCTTATTGCCTTTCTACAAAATTCCTCTCTAAAACAGTGGGCCTTCACTTCTTAACCCCCACTACCACCTGGAAGAGCACAGATCGCTAAGACCTAGACCTCCACCGGGCTCCCCCCCCACGGCCTATAATCATGAAATTCCTCAGCTATATTGAAAGGCAGCATGTTTTCAATAAATCTCATGAGCTGCAATCGATTATGTGGGGGTTGGCCAAACTACGCCTTGCTCAGGATCTCCCTAAGGAAACAAGGACAAAGAGAACAGCATTCCATCCCGTGGTTCAGAAATTGATAGCGGCAGCTATTCCCTTTCGAATGGTGTATCCTGCTACCCTCAAGGTAGCCATCAGCGACGGCACTCATAGCTTTGATTCCCCAGACATGGCCTACAAGGACCTTGCTGCTAAACTCCCTAATCTCTTCAAACTGAACGGTTGATTTAATGTCACCAGCTGTAATTGGTTAAGATGTGGACTTGATCTGCTTTTTTTTGGGAATCTGGTACCCTTGCTAGTCTTTCCCCTTATTTGTTTTCGATGTACCCTACCTGTCTGGCCGCTTCTGGGTTCGTTGTGCTGAGCGAGGATCTTAGATGGTCGGGCGGAGGTTAAACTAGGCCGCGATGGTGCTGTCTTCGGCTGCTTCCCCGGAACTAATTTTGGGTGGTTGCTGTTTTCGGGTTACTGTTCTCTTGCGAGGGACCCGTTTTGGTCCCACCACCAAATAACTCCCCCCGGAAACAACTCGCTCTGCTGGGACAGCATCCCTACCTCGCGACCTACCCTCCCAGTCTCCGGCCCCTTCCTCTTCACCTGTTCCAGGGGGTGAGTAAACCCTCTTCCTTGGGTTTCTTTTTTTTTTTCCAGACAGTAATGGGGTTTATCTTTGAACGGATCGTAATTCCCTATGTCCTGTTTATAAGACAGGCAGTCTGTTGGTGGGGGGGGGGTATACTCCTGAGCCCCTTGTGACTATTGGTAGCTGCATTTTGAGCTTATGGAAGGGGGGGCTTGCTAACCCAGTCCCTTCTATAGGGTCCTCACTACCTCCTTTGGTTTGGGTTGGGAATGGTTCCCCCTCATGGTCTCTGGTGTTCTGGTGGATCCCTATGGATTACGGCTTTCTGGGTTCGCAAATGGGATCTGGTTTCCAGGCCTCTGGTGTTATCGCACTTGTCTTGGTAATCTTCAGGCCTGGCACCAGGCTGTATATAGTTGGTTTGCCTTATTTAGGGGGTATTTGGGGTGGGGGTGGGATGATTTAGCCTGCCTGCCTTATTATCTCTATGGCTTCATTCCAGTTTCGATTAACCTAACTAAATCATTATCACTTTTGGTAAATTCTTTCTGGCAGGTTGTAGTGGGATGGGATTTTGGGTTTCGAGTGTGCCTTTTCTTGTGGTTCATATTTGGTTGCTCTGGTACCTGCCTTCCTCTCATCCTGTATTTGAAATGGCTATAAATACTGTTAAAATTGCATCATGGAATGTACGTGGGCTCAGGGAGAAAGTCAAGAGGACTCAGATATTTAATCATTGTACCCTATCTCAGATAGATATCCTATTTCTACAGGAAACCCACTTAAATAACTCTGAGGTTAAGTGGTTGTCTCAATCTGGTTTCGCAGAAGTTTACGTTGCAAATGGATCCAACTCTAGCAGAGGTGTAGCTATACTTATCAAAAATATATTTTGTTCCTGATAGACACAACAATAGCGGACCCAGAGGATTTATACTGCCAAAGGCCCCTCAATGGGGCACCGTGGTCTTGAGGCTCAGTCTATGGCCCTATAGGGGGTAGCTCTGAATTTTTCATGACCTTGCAGATAAAATCAGTGCCCTGCTTCCTCACAACTCATCTTGGGTGGGGATTGGAATCTCGCCTTCCCATCTTTTAGACAAAGACCCTCAGTCAAATCGGCCGCTTACTTGATACAAAGGGGCTTTGCAGGATTTCCTGCATATATTAGGGGTTATGTGATCCAATGGCTCTCCAATCTCCTAACTCCGAGCTGCTCGTTCTTCTCCAACCCCATAGATCCTGGTCTAGGATAGATTATATCCTGATTAGCAAAACCCTTCTTCCAGGCCTCCTCCAGTCTGGTATCGAACCAATTGTTCTCTCTGACCATGCAATTGTTTGGGCAAAAATCTCTCCGGATCCCAATTTTCAAAGGGATACTACCTGGAGGCTTAATATCCAACTTCTTAAAGATCCCCACACAGTGACTCATATCAAGACCCTAATCTCTCTCTTTCTGGAGGATAACCTTGGGTCTACCTCAAGGGCTGATATCATCTGGTGTTCCCTAAAATGCTATCTTAGAGGTGAATTAATTAAACTTGCCTCAGCAAGAAAAAGAGCCCGTCAATCACGGGCACTCCTTCTAATAAACAAAATTAAGGAACTGGAAAGCACCCACCTCCCTTCCTCTCCTTTGTCCTCTCTAGAAGCCCTCTTGGCAGCCAAAAATGAATATACTGACCTCCTTAAGGAAAAGGCTGAGTATTGTCTCATTAAAACTCAAGCTAAATATATTGAGCATGGTGAAAAAGCCGGAAGGCTTTTGGCCCTAAGACTTCGTACATTAGAAAGCTCCAGAATAATCCCGGCCTTGCAATCACCTGCTGGCTCCATCAAAACTTCTCCCAGGGAAATTGCACAGATTTTTGAGAAGTACTATAAAAATCTCTTTAGTGTACCTCCTTCCCCACTCCTCTCTCAGACATCTCAGCATACTTAGCCGATATTGACATTCCCCAACTCCAGCCACCCCATAATGAGATCCTGACTGCCTCTGTCTCTCTTTCTGAGATAGAGAACGTCATTGCTTCTATGGCTCCTGATAAGGCACCCGGTCCAGATGGATTCCCCGCAAATTTTTACAAGGTTTTCTCCAAAGAGCTAGCCCTCTACTTCTCAAACTTTACTACTACCTTTTTCCTCTCCACGGAGACCCCACCCTTCTTGAGGCCACCATTATCCTAATTCTTAAACCGGGCAAAGCTCCCACCGACCCGGAGTTACCGACCATATCTCTCCAAAACTATGATAGAAAATCCTTTCTAAGATCTTGGCGAGACGAATTAGAAAATCTGGACCCATCTTCTCAGCCCAGAGCAGGTTGGTTTGTACACTCTCGCTCCCCATCAGACCACCTTAGAACTCTCTCTCATATCTCCCATTATGCCCGTACATCCCAGCTCCCAATGGCCTAATTTCGTTGATGAGAGAAAGCATTCAACCGAGTGGATTGGTCTTTTCTCTGGGCTACGATGACCAGGATGGGCTTCCTGGATTCCTTTCTCAAATGGATCCAGGTTCTCTACAACTCCCCTTCGGCCAAGATATACTGTAACGGAGTTTTCTCCTCATTGTTCCAGCTTCATACTGGTACCAGACAAGGCTGCCCCCCTCACCTTTCTTGTTTAATCTATATCTTGAACCCCTTCTTATTAAGCTTAAGTCCTCTCCGCTTATCAGAGGCTGTCTGGTGCGTCAGCATAAGCTAGTCCTCTCCGCTTATGCAGACGATATACTTTTGCATGTTACGCATCCCGCTGCTTCCCTAGAACATGCATTGGATCTCATCAGACAATATGGTAACCTCTCCCAATATAAATTGAATATCTCTAAATCTGAAATTTTCTCATTAAATATACATACCTACAAGCATGATCTTATCAAATTTGGTATGCGATGGTCCCCCAAATCGATTAAATATTTAGGTATTCACTTCTCAACAGACTCTTCCTTACTCAGAAAACTCAATTTGGACGACCTCAAAACTCTCATCCAGCAAGATTTGCTACGATGGTCCAACCTTCCTATTTCCCTTTGGGGTAGGATTAATATTATTAAAATGAATGTCCTCCCCCGTATCTTTTACCCCCTCAACTTACTGGGCCTCTGGCTGCCACTCTCTTACTTGCAACAGTTTCATGCGATTTTCTCGAATTTTATCTGGCGAGGAAAGGGACCTCGATGCTCGTTTCTCAAACTATCCCTCCCTAGAGACAAAGGTGGTCTCCGGCTTCCCAACCTCTTGTTGTACCACTGGGCTGCTCACCTAGCCAAACTAGAGAGGTGGTTTCTAACTCACCCTGACCCCTCTCCCCCGATTTGGCTTCAAACTGAGAAGTCGATTCTTTCGGAATCTAGATCGGATCTCTATGCAATTCTTTATACTCCCACCTCCGTACTTTCGCAGTGGATAACTGATCATACAATCCTCACATCCCTTAAATCCCTCTTCCAGTGTCTACACTGCATAAAAATCTCTCCGAAAATGGACCTGGGTCAGCCTGTCATCCTTAACCCCAACATCAAGCTGGACAACTCGATGATCACTCCTGAGTGGCTTCCACAAATTAAAGAAACCAATTTAGAATACTACTATGACCAAGGCTCCCTCCTTTCTTCCTCAGACATGCTTGATAAGTTTGGTATTTCCAATAACAAGATTTTTAAAGTATATCAATTGAGGCACCTTATTGTGGAGAAGTTTGGTACTCAATTTAAAGAACCCATAGCCCACCCCTTTCTTTCTCAAATTCTAACTCTTGCTTCTAAATCACATTCCATTTCGCTAATATATTCCTTCTTATTGAATTACAAATTTCCAGAACCTGCTCCAGGCTCCAATATTTGGTCCTCCTTACTCCCTGACTCCACCCTAAATTGGTCCCACATCTGGAGGGACCTGCACAGATATCACACCCAGGACAGGTTTAGACTTACCCAATACTATATTGTGAACAATATGTATTACACCCCTAAGAAACTTTTCCGGCTCAAAAATTTGCCCTCCCTCTTTGCTCCAGGTGCTCACATAGTGAAGGGAACTCTCTACATATTTTCTGGTACTGTAATAAGGTTGCCCTCTGTGGTCTACCATCCAGGACAATTTGGATCCCTAGGTCTCTCGAACCTTTTCACTCCTGAAATTTGCATTTTAGGAGATTACGCTAACATAAACTGTGTCGAACGCCGATATCACATTACCCTTGTGTCTATTGTGGTTAAGAAATTAGTTCTTAGGCATTGGACTGACCAATTGACTTTGTCCTATTCTGAATGGTTGACTGAGCTCTCTGCCTGTCTTAACACTGAAAGATTGGTAGCCAGCTCGCGTAATCGTATGGACCTATTTCATAAAAAATGGGGTAAATTATATGCGTTATATCTGCACCAATGATCTCCTGGCTTCCTCCCTGATGCCCACAATAGTTTTCCTTGTTCCTCCTATCCTTCATACCTGCTTTCTCTGCTCTGGAAGGCAAGGTTACCTTTTGAGATGTTGCTACACTAATAGCCAGCTTAGCTACATGGTTGTCTGGCACACTTCATTGGGGGGTTGGGGAGGGAGAGTTTGAGATTGGTGGGGGATGGGGTTGGGAGGAGATGTGGGGTGGGAGGATGAGGGTGTTTTTTTTTTTTTTTTATTATTTTCGTTATGCCATGTAGGGATGACTGGCTTAATTTAGATATGGACTCTGTTATATTTGTTGGCTCTGTAAAATCAATAAACTTGAATTTCAAAAAAAAAAAAAACACAGACAACAATGTTGTCGACATGTCTGACAGTGAAGGGGAACAATGTCGACTGTCAGCATTGTTCCTCACAGGATGAAGTGCTTTCTTGCAGGGGGCTTTGTCCCTTGCATCCCCCATGTGGGGGCCTGTGCCCACCGCCCCCATCTCTAAATATTCAACTCCAAGTTGGAGTTGGTTCAGGGTGGGGACGCAACACCCGGAAAGAGAGCAACGGTGTAAAGCAAGATCACAGTGACCTGGCAAGATTTGTCGCTGTGGTGGTCTTTGCTATAAAACTGTCGTTGTGGTGGTGTGCTAGCCCATTGTCCCGCAACTCAATTCTTCGTGCCCCTCCAACAGTGTAGTGGGTGACACAGAGTTCCTGGTGGGCTGTTCTGCAGCTCAATCCCCCTTGGGCCCCCGATGATGTAGTGAGCTGTTGTAGCAGAGACTGACAGACAGCAATCATGAGCAGATCATCCTGGTCATTAGAGTTTGTGTGCACAGTGTCCCTGCGAGCTGTCTGTCCACCATCGATGCAGCAGTCTCTCCATCAGCGATAATTCCTCAAGTCCCCCAAGTTGCCCCGACCCTGCACTGCAGAGACAGTCACTAAGTACCAAATATGCAGGTGGCCAGGTACCTCAGCAAGCCACAACCATCAGTCCACGCTACGTTCCTGACTGTCTCACCAGAGCGGCAACCTACAGCCTTACCGTGTCACTGTGAGCAGAGAGACTGACAGAGAGAAACAGCACAACTGTGATTGCCCACTACATTCCTGACTGTCCCATAATGAGTTATGCAGGTAGAACATTTCATCCTGCCAGCTGTACCCCCAGTCTTCACAGTTTGTGTGCGCAGTGTCTCCATGAGCCATGAGGAGAGAGAGAGAGAGAGAGACACAGAGTGAGACAGTGAGAGGGATCAGCACAACATGGAGTCATCTGCACAGAAGGTAACAGCTGGGAATACCGGTTCAAACCATGCTTTGTTGTATTGTGAGTGGCGGACAGTATACAACTTATACAGTGGACAGGGGTCTGACAAGGAGTCACAGCTTACCAATGTGTTGCTTGTGTGTGTGTGTGTGTGTGTGTATGTGTGTGTGTGTGTGTGTGTGTAGGGGGGCCTTGGACAGGAGGCATGAGTCCTCATGAGCCAGAGTAAAAGCCCTTCATGGACAGTGAGGAATACACTGACAAACACTGAAAAAGTCAACGTAGCATATACCTCTGCGGGTGAAACTGCATATCAGTATGTGTGTTTTTTTTTGCAGGGGGGCCCTCAGAGAGAGATGTTGGTCATACAGTAAACATCTGTGTCAGACACAAGAAATGTAACACATCACTTCAGTAGTGTATGTGTGACAGTTCTGTATGCAGAACACCCATGCAGTGTGCTTCTTTTCTGTGGGACTGCTTTGTGAGGTGGCAGGATACACTTCCTTTGCCTGTCTGCACAAGGCAAAAAGCTGATTCTCTGACTGTTTTCGAATTTTTTCCAAACCCATGTTATAAGTGCAAAAACCCACTCCAGGGTATGGGGGTTACAGGCATTTAATGTACACCTGGGGTGCTGTGAGGACACTTGGCATGTGGCCTCATGTCTCAACGCACCCCAGGCGTGCATTAAATGCCTATAACCCTATACCATTGTGGGTTATTGCTAACTTAACCTGCAACCTTGTGCCTCACAACGCACCCGAGGAATGGATTAAATGACTATACCCCCATACCCTGGAGTGGGTTATTACTAACTTAAGCCCCTGTTTACATCATTTATCTAATATTTTGACTTTGAGCAGTGAAAGGTAGGTGGGAGGGGAATGGCTGGGTAACACTACTTTATCTAGACTTAAATCTTCCCTTTTGAAATACAGTAAAATTCTATATAAAAAAAGAAAACATGGGCAACCATGACCAACTCAACTTGTGTTTCCATCTTGGGGTTGAGATGACATCACGGACCTCTCAAACTTCACTCTCGAGGTCCCTATGATGTCGTATCAACCACTCGACTGAAATATAGCCTTGATGTGTATGGTAGTCCATGCATTATTTTCTATATAGTATATGGTTATGGCTTACTGTGTGTGGGAAGTAGCCCTTTCAAAAATGTTGTTGTGCATCTTCAGAGTTGTGCTGTTCTAAAGATGTTGATGTGCACATTCTAACATCACCTCAGCTGTGTTTCTCCCTCATGCTCACTCCAGCCGCTTTGTTTCTCCACTCTGCTCACTTACACACAATGTTGTCCCCACCTCTCGCACACACCTGCTGCCTCCACTTCCACTTTACCAGCAGTGCTCAGCTCAATCACTAGCGTAACAAATTCATAAAAATGGCTGAAACCATATTCTATAAGAAATAAAATATGGGCGATCATACAAAAAGTCATCCTGTGTTTCCATCTTGGGGTGAGATAACAGCACAGACCTCGAGAGCAAGGAGACATAACTGCATGGAGCTCTCGAGCTTTGAGGGAAGACAAAGTGAAGGCAACCAGCCTCTGTGTGAAGGAAGTGAGCAAAAATGAGAGGGGGGAAAAAAAAAGGACACTATAGTACTCTGGGGAAGTGGCCGTAAAGGTAAAACGAGTGGCATTCAGAAGATACAAAGAAATGCAGAGGGAGAAAAATAGGAAGGTGTACCAGATAAAACAGAGGGAAGCAGGGAGGGCAGTTAGGCAAGCAAAAGGTGCAAACAGAAGCAATGATAGTCACAGGGGTGGGAAAATGGGACAACACTTTCTTCAGGTACATTAGTGAGACGAGGAAAGCAAGGGGAGGGATAGTGTGGATAATGAGGATGGCAGAGGGGGACTGCACAGAGCAGGATCAGGAGAAAGCTATAATCCTGAACAGGTATTTCTACTCGGTCTTCACCGTGGAGGGAAAGGGGGGATGGGCCATCAGGGAGCAGGAGGAACACTGGGGGTGGGAAAGTAAAAACAAGTTCATTTACAGAGGAAAAAGTCCTGAAGGGTCATGCAAGCCTGAAAGTGAACAAGACCGTGGGACTGGACTGGATACATTCAAGGATCCAAAGGAAACTCAGGGAGGAGCTTGCTGCATCACTGATGGCCTTACTCAACAACTCAATGGAAACAGGAGTGGTTCCAGAGAACTGAAGAAGAACTGACGTAATCCTGCTTCATAAAAGTGGCAGGATGGAGGAGGCCAGCCTCTCTAGACTGGTCAGTCTCACATAACTAGTGGGGAAATTAATGGAAACACTGTTAAAATAAAGACTAGTGCAATCAATATCTTGAATCCAACAGGTTGAATTCACAGGGGCTGGGGTTATGACAGACAAATCTGATTGATTTCTTCAACTGGGAGACCAGGAAAATAGATCAATGAAGGGCAGTAGATGTGGCCTACTTGGACTTCAGCAAGGTCTTTGACACAGTGCAACATAGGAGACTGAAAAAGAAACTGGACAGTCTGGGGCTGGGATTCGAAGTGGTAAATGGGGTAAAAAAACTAGTTAATTAACATGTGACAGAGAGTGGTGGTAAACGGTACACTCTTTAATGAGTGGAGAGTGACCAGTAGGGTGCTGCAGTGCTCAGTACTGGGACTGATCCCCCTTAATGTCTTCATTAGTTGCACTGCAGAAGATCAAGAAGGGAAGGTATGCCTTTTTGCAGATGACACCAAAATTGTAATAGGGTGGTTACTTAGGAAGTGGAGAAAATTATTAGGGAGCTTAGGAAACCTGAAGAGTGGTCAAGGGTATTGCAACTGGAATTCAATGCCAAGAAGTGCAAAATCATGCACCTAGTGCATAGAAATCCAGAAGCTGAGTACAGAATGGCGTGGTGGGGGAATACTGACAGTCACTAAGGAAAAAGACCTTGGGGTTATAATACCTGATGACCTCAAAGTGGATGAGCAGTGTGACAAGGCAGTAGACAGGGGCCAGTGGGATGCTGGCCTGCACTGGGAGAGGTATCACCAGCAGGCGGGAGGTAGCGTTTCCACTGTCAAGTTCATTGGTGAGACCCTACCTGGAATACTGTGTCCAGGCAGGGTGGAGGCAGTTCAGATGAGTGCAACTAAAATGGTGCAGGGGTTGCACTAGAAGCCCTAAGAGGAGAGACTGAGGGATATCAACATGTACACCCTAGAGGAGAGGAAGGGGGGGGGGACATAATAGAGACCAACCAGCAGTGGCAGATCTTGGGGGAGGAAGGGTGCAGCCGCGCCCCCTTTTATACTTTACTTGCTCTTGTTGCTGTTGCATTTCACTTTGCTGAAAAAGTCTGATTTACTGATTGTACAAAAGTTTATATTCAAAACTATAGACCACATTTGTATTTTCTGTATTTAAAAAAAATGTAATTAAAGAGATAATAGCATACAATATAAAGGATTTAAAAAACTGCAGATCAAGTACATGCACTATCAAAGCACACCCCATTGTAAAATTTGGGATATGCTACTGCCTACATGTACATCAGGTGGGTAAACAGGGTACAGGAAGAGCGTCTGTTTCAAATGAGAAATTATACAATGGACACAAACACACACACACCCCAAATCCTGCATTTTGATTAGCTGGCTGGCACCTTTTCAGCGTTGTAAATCCTCCAGTGTACCCACTGGAAAAGGTACCAGCCACCAATCAGCCGCATTAGTAACCCCATCGAAAGTCCCTCCGACCATGCCAAACACACCACTGGCATTCTCGTAAACAGGTTGGCGGATGGTAAGATGCTCGCCCACAGAATGCCGCCGTTCACAATACCACTTGTTCTGACAAAAAAAAAAAAACCCGCAAACTCCGAATTCCAGCAGCAATTCTTAGTTACAAAATCACACACACACACACACACACACACACTACACAAAACTACCACCACTTCCTTCCCGAGAGTTTCTCATGAGCACACAGTATCCACCGTCAAAAGTAAACAACCAGAGACAAATGAGAAACTGTAAAAAAACGGAAAGTGTGACAAATCTATTGCTCATCTCTCCGCACTCCTCCAAAATACCCATGTTACTATTTACTATTGTAACCCCAAGGTGGCGCTATCCCAAGGGCTACTACCCCTGCCTGCTTGGCTAGTAGCAGCTTAAAAGGCCTGAGTTCTGAAACAGGGGCCTCCACCCGGAAGTCAGGGTTGGTAGTGGTCAAGCTAACCTGGGCACAGCCCTCCAGGACACTGTAAACCCCCCCCTTTCCTTACTAGTGGTCAGAACAATACACAATAACCACCTTCACAATACCCCTGATACACCACACAAGTACCCACACTGTTTGCACTTACTACCAGGGCTTTCCTCTGGCCCAGCCCTGGGGAACCCCTGTAAAACAAGGTTATACACAGAACAAGGGAAGGGCATAATCAGGTTAATTTGCTTAAAGGCTGTATCAATTAAACAGTTATGCATGCACTTCACGGTCCATAAACAGCCACTCACTCACTCTGGGTACCCAGATGGAGAATGGTGGGCTAGCCAGGAACGTTGCTAACACACTATTTGTAATCCAGAGCTGGAGGGCTCAGTTTGTGAAAAGAAAACAACAAGACAATCAGATGACACTTTTAGATTAGGCTGTTGTTGCAGGGAGCTACCCTAATGATTACTCACGATACCCAAGACTGGACACAGGCTGGATGAAAATCGAGACAGCAGGAGGTTAATCTGGAGTGCCAGGAGAAGCAGGGCCCACACGATTCGCCAAGGCATCGTTCCTGTTCAAGCGTGGAGTAGGGGGCTGATCCCCAGGCAGGTCTCTCATCGGTGGCTTTCTCTGAGCAGTGGGGTAGTCTGACAGGGCCAGCGTGGCATGGCCCAGGCCGAATGAAGATGAACGTGGATTCAGTCTGATTAGGCTGGATAAAACTTCCAGCAAGCAGAACACAGTTCACACAGTGGGAACCAAATCACGACCCACTTTCAATACACGACACATTTACATGCAAGGAAATTCTACTGTATCAGGCAAACCGCTCTCCGGTCACGATCGCAAAGTCTCTGCACAAACCGGGGATTCAAAAGCAGCTGGAAATCCTGACAGGCTGATCGCATTCAGCAAATCTTCTGTCTTCTTCAGGTTAAAGCCTGGTCACAGTCCAGTGGCTTAAATAGTCCTCACAACTCTGATTCAGTCCGAATAAACTATTTTCCCTCTCAGGGACAGCAGGCAGACAGACAGGCCAAAACCCAGCCCTTTCACTGTTCTCCCATGCAAAACTACACAGAACTACTACTCAAAATCACTTGAGCTGTTATTTCTTCACTTCTCAGCTCAAAACTGAAACTATCTGCAGCAGCCTGGGAAATTCCGCAAGATCCAAAAGGTTCGGTTGGCTGATCCTCCTGTCAGTCACAACAAAGGCTCCCCCCTTCAGGTGCAAAAAGGCACCAAAAGCCCAAAACTACAATTCCTACAGATTTTGATTCCAGACAGCTCCTGTAGTCTGGCTCCATTTTAGGTCCCACCAGTACTGATTGGTCCAATTTGCAGTCCAGGACCAAGACAGTGGAGATAAAAAAGGCAAATTAGACAAACTACATTATCATTATCACTCTAAATGATTTTCAGCAAATAGTTACATCTTTCAACAGAGTGCTCTCTCAGATTACTAATGACTGCAATCCAGGCAGCTCTTAAAGAGACAGTACACAGAGGCTATACAGGCACTCTCTGGCAATCACATTTAAATTGCTAAAACGCAGGACACCAGCCTGGCAGTGAGCATTTAGGCAAGCATGATGAAGACTTTTCGGGAACCCCCATCTGTGGGGGGGTACACTGTACTACATGCCCTACAGCCCCATTTTATGACCCGGTGGTGCAGTTGTACCTCTGCTCGAGTCCTGCCCTGCATCCTCGACTTCGCTACTGGAGCCGCTACTGTAACCAAACAGATTATCCGGTGACTAAACCAAGTGTAATCGCTTCAGCACCACATTGTTTTCCATCGTTCCCCTCACACACTCTGCCGAAAATCCTCACACCTGAGCTTCGTCTCCCTACCAGCAATGTCTGCCTAGCAACATAGAACTATTTGATGTGGCAGAGCAATAAATACTATGGAAATGATTAAAAATTAAAAATAAAAACACTTTTTATTTATTTATTTTTTTACAAAAATTAAATGAGCCATTGCATAATAGCAATATACCCCACCAGGGTGTGGGTGTACTAGTGGGCTTACCATGACTGGTGTGGTAAATCCACCAGTATACCCACACCCTGGAGGGATATATTGCTTAAATGCACCAGGACAAGAGGGTATGTAATGAAGATGGTGAAGAGACAGAGGGCAGAATTCACAAAGGGATGCGCCCGGCGCGAATGTACCGAGGCGATTCAGGCAGGGCGACCATGCGCCGGTGCAACCCCAATGCGCTGGCGCAACCCCGATGTGCTGCAAACCACCTGTAATGATATGCGGCGCATCTGTAGGGGCCGTGGGTGTGTGTGTGTGTGCCCATGAATACTGGGCGCAGCCCCATTCACAGTCCAATTCTGTGGTGCAACTCCAGGGCAAGTCCCGGGTTGTGTCACAGAAAGATAAGTACAATAAAAATGGTGTAAGTCAGGGGCCACCTACAGGCTGGCTGCCGCACTGTGGGCAGCGGCACAGGCGCCCGACCACCCTGGCAGCCCAATGAGCCTCCCCAAGCCCCATGCCCCCGTACACTGCTACCCCTGGCAGCGTTACTGGACATGTCCCCCCAATCCATGTAAAAGTCGCTCCCGGCGAGTAGTAAGCGGTGACAACCCCCAAACCCTGTACAGAGCCGCTCACGGCAGCGTAGTAGTGGTGATAGCCCCCATCCCGTGCAAAGCTGCTCATGGCAGCAGTAGAAATTCAGAATGACCCCACTAATTCCTGTACAAAGCCGCTCAAGGCGGCAGTAGAGGATTCAGTTGCCCCGATCCCGTTCAAAGCCACTCACAGTGGCAGTAGTAGTGATGACCTCCCGATCCCGCACAAAGCTGCTCCAAGGCAGCAGTAGAGTACAGATGCCCCCAACCCCTGTATGAAGCCGCTCACAGGCGTGATGGAAGAGGTCAGATACCTCAATCCCTGTACAAAGCCGCTCCACGGCAGTAGAGGTTCAGATGACCCCGAGTGCCGTGCGATGCCGCTTGCGGTGGCGCTGAGACCTCCAGGCAACACCCCCAGCCCCAAGTACCTGGTACAGCTGCCACCTGTGGCAGATGTGCGAACAACCTCCCCATGTACCCCAGCACCCCACACCCAGCAAGGACCGGCTGTCAGCGGGCAGCTCAGCCCACCACATACCACCACGGCTGCCGCCCAGCTGGCTGTCTGCGAACGACAGCTATCGCACAGCCTGCAGTGCCCGGGCTGTCGATGGTTATCGTCGCAGACTGCTCAGTTGACAGGCGGCCGCGGTAGTATTGCGGTAGATTGCCGCCCGCCAACAGCCGGTCGCTTACTGAGAAGAAGTGAATTGGGTACCACATAGGGAGAGGAACTGTCCATCGTCTGCCGTGGGTGGGCTGTGCAGGTGCCCCAGGCCGGGTATTGCCGCCTGCAGTCGAGCGCCACTGCGGTGGCATCGACACAGGTGCTCGGGAGGTCATCTGACCTCTACTGCCCTGTGAGCGGCTTCTACAAGGATTGGGGGCATCTGAACCTCTACTACCACCGTGTGCAGCTTTGTACAGGGCTTGGGGTGTACAGTGCTGCTACTGTCACCGTGTTCAGCGCTCTACAGGGCTTGTGGCAGGGGATCCGGCACATAAGATCGCCTGGGCGGCATGGCTTTGGCTGGGGTTGGGTGGGGTGGCGGTGGTTGCATTCTGCTGGGGGTTCCCAGCCAGCGATATACAAATGGAGCCATAAAGACATGCAAATGGCCCCGCTGCACCATGCATATCTAATGGACTCATTTGCATGCCCCCGACTGTGAATAGCGTTTTTGGGCGCAGGGCATCCTGAGATGCCCTGCCCCGATTGACTCACTGCCTGTCATGGGGGATGCTCCAGAGCAGCCTGGGATGTTCTGGGGCATCCTGGCCTGAGCGTAGCAGTGCTATTCACAGAGGGGGGTGCACTGGGGGCATCTCCCTGTGCCTCCTCTGTGAATAGCCCATTTTGCACCCAGTGCACCTCCCCTGCACCGGGGCAGCTGAGTTGTGCTGGGCACATCTCCTTTGTGAATCCTGCCCAGAGAGTTTAGGAGGGATGTGAGAAAATTAAATACTACTTCATTCAGGGGTATAATTATGGGGGGGGGGGGAGAGACAGGGGGCACAAGTCCCCCCCAAAAATTTGGGGATCACATTTGTCTCCCCCAACATTCAGCCCCTTACCTTGCTGCTGCTATCTGCTGTGGGCTAGGAGGAACTCCAGAGCCTGCTGTGCCAGGGGTGGTGGTGTTTGGGTTTTACTGGTGAGAGCCGAGAGAGAGTGAAAGACAGAGAGGCAGGTGAGGGTGACAAATTAGGCGGGGAGAGCCATTGTTTTACAAACTGGCCTGACTGGAACTGGGAGAAGCAGGACTGAGTTGTGGCACAAAGGGAGAAAGTGACAGACCGCAGTCACTGCACCAGGAAGTAGCGTAAACATGTACCGCCACCAACAGCAAGCGAGGAGTCAGGATGGGCTGGCAGCAAGACCATGGTGCTGTCATATTTGGTGCATCCCTTCCCTCCTGTCTGCCTTTCTGAATGCTGCCGGGTCTGCTCGCCTCATCCGGGAGCTGCCTGCTGCTGCTTTGCTTGCCCAGTGCCTCAAGTTGCCTGCTTCACGTGGGACTCGGGAGTCAGTTAGAATGGGAGGGAGTCCTTATCGGATTGAGTGATGCAGCAGGGCAGGCCTCGCATACTGTGAGTGACTGAATTTGGGTCGGTTGATCGGAACGTTTGGTTGCACTGAGTGAGCCTGTGGAACTGTCTGCCTGGACTCAGAGGTTGTAAAAGTATTGAAGAAAGTGGAGAGGACAGCAGACTGATTATGAGACAGTGGCTGCAAGCAGCAACTAACTGGTAGGATTGAGTCTGGTTACTGGTGGTGCTGCAGTGGTGGGTCGTGGGTGGGGCAAGTAGTGCTTGGGGGACAGCAACAGCAATACTCATGCGGGGGGGGAGGCGCTATGCACAAAACTGCTGCAATAAACAGAGGAGGTGGTAGAAGGGAATTCCAGTCTGCAGTCAGGATGGTTCTGAGCTGGCAGAGGCCACACACTATTGGCCATTTAATTTGGCGCCAGTCAGGGTCAGGGAGTGCCCGGGAAAAGAAGCCTGATGCAATCTGTGAGGCATTCTCTCTTCCTGTAGTGTAGTGTGTCTGGACGGGAGTGGGCCAGTGGTTCTATGCTTCTACAAGTGACCACCAGCAGAGCAAAACAGCACTATTAGCTTCTCAACTTGAGCTGACATAGCTCTAGTGTGCAAGAAGGCAAGGGTAGGTGGTGTTTAATTTTAATTATGTTTAATGGTGGTCTTCTCTGTTGTGCTGTGTTGGTCCTGTCTGCTGTCTCTAGTCAGTCAAGGCTGTGCTGTCTAGCATCTCTCCTGTGTGCCACCTAAGTCTGACTGAGCTGGTGTACCATTGTAACAGCGATACTGTTACAATGAACCCCCCACAGTGACACAACCCATTCGATAACCTCAGTTTTGAACGTGTTGTCACAATTAAGGTCTGAGACACCGACTGCTGGTGTTCGCCACTCTCCCCTGACATCCACTCTCCCCCCCGGAGTTGAGAATCTATCATTCTGGGGAGTGCAGGGGGCAGAGCCCCCCCACAAATAGTAAATCCCATGTCATGCTGTTGTGGTCCTCAGAACGTTGCCGCGGCTATATAATCGCCGTCGGCAAAGTGCTGTCACTGTCAAGTCCTTCGACAACTTTGTTGCTGTTGTGGCTTAGTACATGCAGCTGAGCCTGATTATGTCTGCTTTGGTAGGGGCTGCTGTGCTGTGCTGGCTGGGTGGGTGTGGGGGAGGGGGTCGGGCAGTTATATGGTTAGCCTATCATGTAACTCCAGTGTTTTCTCTGTGTTATGTTACCAGAGTTAAAGTAATTTAAAAAAAAATCAAACCCTGCAGGTGGTTGGACTGTGGCTAAAGTGGTGTGGACACTGTTGGAGGGCTTGAAAGGTGGGGGCATTTCATTTTGCGAACAAAAAAAATAAACTGCCAGTGTAGGTGTAGCTGTTTCTACTTCCTGAATATATTTAAAGCAGCATTATACAATGGCATGAAAGAATCCTGGTCTCTGACTGGTCAGTTGCCACCCTGAACAGTAAAGTTATCCCAGTATAACATCATTGTATCAAGGTCAGGTTCACCTGACCACACAAACAAAAAAGAAATTACTCCACCTGGTGCCCAACTCCATGTTACATTCCGCTGCAGTAATCACCGCTCTGTACCAAATGACTTCACTGTCCCCCAACGGCCACAAACACAGAGGCACAAGTGAGTAGGGAGCCTTTTTAACAGGGAAAATTAATTTCCCTAGCAAAAAAATGTGTCTCCACTCTGCATATCAAAGAAGAACCCACTGTTGCCTATGGCTATGCCTAACATCTGTCTCACTACCCTTTATGTCAGGTGCCAGGTGTGGGCTACGCCATCCGTTTCTGTCAAAAGCCGCATGCAGAGGCTGTTTTTGACAATAGTTTACAACAAAAGGAATTACCTATGGGGGAAAAAAAAAAAACAGGGACAGAGTGACTTTGCTGATATGAATTGACTTGTAAACCACAAGTCTCTCAGTCCCTGCAAATCAGTCATCGATCAACTCCGTTCTGCGAGCCGGTACCAGCAAAGGTAACAGGACACCTGAATAAAAGTAATGGGCAAAACCAGAGAGACCCCCCCCCCCCCGCCAAAAAAGAAAAGACGCCTACAGAGAAAGAGAAAGACCTGAAACACAGACGTTTGTGTGGGGGTTGGGGACACTGATCTACAGCTGGGCTAAAGAGCAAGCCTACTCCTACAAAACAGCAGCACCTAGTGGTCAAAAAAATACTTCTTAGCAAGTGTGCTACCACTACAAAAATACAGTAAAACTGCCTTCATTTTCCTTTTTTCAATCTTTTCAGTATCATTTAACACACCAAGCCATTGTATAAAAGCAATAATGCACTCCAGGTGTGTGTCGTGCTGGGGTGATGTTACTGGTATTGAATGCACTTGGCCTCGTGGTCTTGTAAAGGCTCAACACCTGGGCGTGATGTTATCCCAGCATGACACACACCCTGTTGTGCATTATTGCTTAAGTAACTGCTGCTTTAAACACAGCAAGGAGGAGCAACCAGTCAGTGACCGCACTTGGGGATTTAAACATGGGTTGAACTGGCGACCAACCCACCCTTACCCAAAGGGCAGTTGTGTCAGGAGACCATATGACAACCAGCACAGCCCACCTCTCACCGCCTCACTTGGCCACCAAATGGGAACACATGGAGCACACGTCCAATGTGCATTACATGGCATGCATGCATCTCCTATATTATACAAGGAATCTGGATGGATTGTGTACTGTACAGGGAGTGTGTGGCCAGTGTACTGTACAGGGACCATGCACCCTATACAGTACACAGTCCACTCTCCCTGTACAATACAGGGGATGGCCATGTAGCCTGTACTGTACATTGGATGCATGTTCCATGTCTTTCCATTTGGCAGCCGGCAAAGGAGGTGACAGGTGAGCTGTGCCAGTCAGCGTATGGTCTCCTGCAGTGTCTTCAGTGTTTTCCCTGTATGTATTAGCTTTCAAAGGTATGTTGATAGAAATAATGGTATTTTTCCATAGATTATTTACTTTTTGGTAGACAGCGCAGCACTCACGATCCAAGGCTGGTTGAGAGTGAGGTTGTGCTCCCCAACCTTGACACCAAAATTACTCCTCTGACTTCATTGAAAGAATGGTGGAGGCCTGGACGAGTTTGCCAGCTGAGGTATTGGGGGGCTTCAAGCATGCATGGGGGAATACTAGTAAATAGGCAGGGATCCTGGGAGCCAGTTAGGATCTGTGGAGCCACAGAATAGGCGGGGAAAAATCAGGGTAGACTGGGTGGACCAAGCGGTCCTTTTCCGATGACAAATTCTATGTCCTAATGCTAAAGCTACCAACAGTCCCTATTTTCCCAGGACAGTCCCTATTTTAGGCAGCATGTCCCAGTGTCCCCACAAGTTTTGCAAAATGTCACTTTTGTCCCAGTTTTTGACTACTTGTCCCAGTTTTGTCCCTTTTTTTTGCTGACTGCTAATCTGTGAGTGACAGCGCAGGCTGAACAGCAGTTTGTAACTTCAATCCCTGCGCCTATGTTGCACTGCAAGCATGTCAGTAGAAGAACAGTAAAGCATGTTCCTTCCTGTTAGATTAGATGGGGTAGTAGGGCAAACAAGCGCATGTGGACGTCTGCCTGCCAGAAGCTGACAGGGACTCCTGACAGAGAAGACACCGGCAGCAATGAACTAAGTTACCTGAACCTGATCAGCTGTAGGAAAGTGTGTGAAAACAATCTGCTGTGGTGGTGGGAGTCACTAAAGTGAAGTTTGATCAGCAAATGAGGTGAGTATAAGCGGATTGGATGGGACTGTCAGGAGGAGCAATACATGCAGCTTGAATGTCTGATCACAATTTAACGCAGGTTTGCTTCTAATGAACTTTCTGTACATCATGATTTGGAACTTGCTGCAGCAGAATTATGTATTGTTTTAATCTGGAGTTTGCTACTGGTGTTACTGTGAGGCGACATGGCCAAAGCAAGCAGCAAAGTTTGATTGTGTGCAGCGCTGTCTGGGGACCCATGGGAGTGACACGGGGTGGGGGAGGGCAGGGTCATGGTCAGGACGGACAGTCCCAGTTTTAGGCCTTGGAAAGTTGGTAGCTTTACCTAATGCCCATAGGCTGTTATCTCAACCAGAGGAGTAATTTTGGCATAAAGGTTGGGGGGAGACAACATCACTCTCAGCCAGCCTCGGATCACGAGAGCTATGTTACCCAGCAAAAAGTAACTTATCTGTGGAAAATACCATTATTTCTATTAACATACCTTTGAACGTGAATACATAAATACATTACACAAGCTGGACAACACTAACGTAAAACCTCAAAGGGTGCCTGTACTTTTTCTCACTCTGCCTCGAAGCACTGGAACTCTTTTCTCCTTGCCATCCGTCACTCGCCGACTCGTGCTATATTCAAAAAGGAGCTGCAAAATGTCCTAACCAAATCTGTCCCTTGCTTGCGCTTTGATCCTACCTGGTCCTCCTCTATCTAGTCCATTTACTACTGCCCTATCCTTACCCAGATTACCTAATCTGTTCTAATTTTGCTTCTCTGACATGTCCTCCTACCTTAAACTTTCTGTTGATTTTGACTTTACCCGAATAGTTCCTCTACCTTTTATCCTTCTACTCATTTTCTTTGCTTGCACTTACCTGGTACTAAACCACTGTGTGTCTCTGCCATTGTTTAGGTCCCTTACTATTTGAAAATCGTACTCCGACAGAGCGCCACTCATTCCTTATTGTTCATTACTGTGTGCACTTATTGTATTTTTACTTAGCTGGATATCTTCCCTTTGTTCCCTCACTCCTATTCATGCTACTGTTTGTTTTTACTTACATTATACCCTCAGTGCTACTCTCCAATGTTTTATATGCCTGCATTTTCCAAGAATTACATTGTATAATAATAATAAAAATTTTATTTCACATAAGCGCCTTTCAGGCCATCAAGGCACTTTACAGAAAGATAAAACCAGTTACAATTATATAAAACAATAAACATCATAACAAATAACTAACATACAAAAATAAACAGGAGATCAAGTTATATGGAGCCGTCATAGGCAAGATTCCATAAAAAGGTTTTCAAAGCCTGTCTGAACCCCTCCACAGTCGTGCACTCCCAAAGCTGAAGGGGTAGAGAATTCCAGAGGGTTGGGGCCCTAGAAGATTTCAAAGACACCCTCGGAATCTCTAGCAACCCCTCATCAGCCAAACGTAGCTGTCGCACCGGATGATAAGGCACAAGGAGCTCTTTCAAGTAGTTGGGGCCCAGTCCGTGTAGGGCTTTGTAAGTCAGTAAACCAACTTTAAAGGTGATCCGCCACCTAAATCGGCAGCCAGTGCAGATCACGCAGCACGGGAGTAATATGGGATGCTCGAGAAGCCCCAGTCATGCTGCTGCGTTCTGCACGAGCTGCAGGTGGCTAATTTCAACCCCAGAAAGCCTGAAGTACAGGGAGTTACAATAATCAAGGCGCAAAGTCACAAAAGCATGGACTAATGTAGGCAAGTCCCCGGACGGAACCAGGTGCTTAATCCTGGAGATATTTCTAAAATATGAAAGGAAGACCTGATGACAGCCAACACCTGAGATCGTAATGTCAGCCCATCGTCAAGCACTACCCCCAGGTTTCGCACTCGTTCAGAGGAAAGGATCTGAGAGCCCCCAAGAAAAAGTCCAGAGGGCTGATCAGTCCTAAACCCCTTTATCCGGCGACCCGGGTCCACTACCATCACCTCTGTCTTTCCGGCGTTCAACTTTAACCAGCTTGAGTATAACTAGGTCAAGACTGTATTTCCTATTATGTTATTTGTCTCTGCCATCATGGGAAATTGTATTATTTACCTCATTTTTTGTACTCTCTCTGTATTGTATATTCTCTACTTTGTAACCTTCCAGGTTGTGCCTGCAGATAGTCATCTCTATGGCTAGTATGCCTCACCCAGTCAACAAAAACGAAATAAAAATAAATAAAATAAAAACGAGGTATTGCATCTCACCTTTACTATCCTGGGAAATGCAGTAGACACCAGAACCCAATTGCAAATGACATATCACAGATTACATCTCATTTGGTCTATTTTGGTTAAATATATATACTAAAAGTGTGCAACAAGCTAGCAGGACCCACCAGCACAACAGCAATGCAAGCGGCAAACATTTGGCAGTGACAAATGCTTGTTATTTTTTATTGTGCACAACTGTTAATTCATTTTAACACAGAAAAATACAATTTAATGGCAGATAAGGACTGCTTCTCTTGACTTACCCAGTCTGACCATTTTTCCCTACCTACATTATCACCATGGTCCGTAGACCCAACTTGATCTACAGCTCTTTCTTCCTCCCCCCTTCCTTTCCATAATGACTCCTTTGAACCATCCACCCAGACCCACCTGCAGGGTAAGGGTTTGATTTTTTTTTTTTTTTATTGATGGCGGAGGGCTGGCTGGAGTTCAGTGGGCAAAGCAACAAACCACTCCCCCAACCAGGTCTTAAAAGGCCGTTCCCCGGGCCAGTTCTCATTAGTTTTCTTCGTTGCGGCCGAAGGAACTGCTCCTCGTACCTCTCCTCTGTTCTCTTGCCTGTTCTTTGTTTACTGCATTTTAGCAGCACCTCTGACCGCCAGCTCCGTTCCATTTCCCTGCTGTTCATCCTACTGCTCACTGCCACTGGCCTGCAGTGCTTACTCCCTCCTCCCACCCGACTCCCGTTCCCCATGTCTCCTCCAGTCTGGTGTTCATTTTTCCTCACTTGCATACCTCCATCCTGTTCCTGTCCTGGTGCAGTATGCTGAGTAGCCCCTTTTGCCAGTTCTACCTCCCCGTCGCGGCTCTATGCAGCCCTCCCTTCTGTTGCCTGTGTTTCTTCTCCTGTCTCGCTGCTCAGTGGCTGTCTGTGGCTCCTTGGTTCTCCCATCCCTCTTTCTTGCTCCGTTTCCCCTGTACCTTTTTTGTAGTTTCATTTCCCCCATTTCTCTCTCTTCATTTGCTGCTCCTGTCTCCGTCACCTTCCCTCTTCCGGGTTTGTGCTGGTGTTACCACTACCCAGCTTTCCCTCGTATACTCCCCGCTTCTCCTCCCTCGATCAGTCTTCCTTTGCTATCTCTGTCCCTTGTGCCCACTGTGCTCATCCCCACTGCTATGGAGGATGCCTCGTTCCTCTGCTTTAGTCCTCATCACAGTGACTTCCTGTGCCCTGTGCTATTGAGCTCCTCGGCAGTTCTTGTGAGCTGGGGGACAGTGTTTACTTCACTCCTCTTGACTTCTTTTCTCCCCCTGGTCGATGCTCACCCCCTGGCCTCTCGTACCTGTTCCAGGACTTCATTTTTGATGGCCTGTCCTGATGTTTGGACCACATCTACTGTTATTGCCCTGTGGTTCGGATCCCAATCTCCCTTATTGGTTCCCAGCTCCTTTTAAAGGGGCAGTTGCTCTCTTTGGGGACTGCGACTCATACTTTCGGTTCTTGTCTAGTCTCCTCTTACCTCCCCTTATACCTGGTTTTCTTTCTGGTACTCCTATCCTTCCTTTCCTCAACCTCAACCCAACCTGTTTGCCACCCATCCTATTTCACATCACAGGACTATCAATCCGACTGGACTGTACGCCTGGCTGGCATGCTCTGCAGCCTTCCTCTGGGATTTGCCATTTGTCCCAGCCCCTGCTCTCCCTGGTCTTTGCCGCTCATTGTTCTTGGTTACACCGTGATGTGCTTTCTTAATTTCATCCCTGTGTTTCCCCATGGTGGGTGCTCACCCACCTCCTCCCATTCCCTTCATCCTACATTGTTCTCTTTCTCTGACCTCTGCTTTATTTTGGGGGCTTCCCTATCCTGGCATCCTGCTATACTACCATACCATACTCATTCACATCGCCTAATATCCCTCCAGCATATCGCTCTGCCTACTCGTCTCCTTCTCCTCCTCCGACCCTATTCCCTCATTCTAATCAAACCTTTTCAGATGTCCTTCTGGTACTACCTACCTCACCATCGGCTGCTGGCTTCACTTGGCCACCCTTACTCCTACCTTCATGCAATTCTATCTATTCCTAATTTGGCTCTCAGTGGACCCGGTTGGCATGCACTCCCACAGTTACCAATCATGGGTAGCTTCCTCATGACATGAGTCTGGTTCTCCTTCACTCAGTCCGATCTCAGGGTCTAGTCATTCACATCGATTAATCAAGCATACTTCTCATTGGGTCTTATGCTACCTCATCAAACTGCTCTCCATTTGGAGACATGCCTTCATGTCCATTGCTCCTTGGCTCAGGGCTAACCTGTAGCTGATGATCTCGCTCTGCACCCACGGAGTCTGCATCTAGAGCATGCAAAACTCAGAGCAGGGTCCTTCTCCCTGGCCCATAGTGAGAATGTCTTCGCTCTGGGTGGACCTTCGGTCATCCCTCATCTCGGTGACACCTCTGGATGTAGAATTTATGACATCCAGCTGGGTGGGGATCTCATCATCAGAGCCCCTTTGGCTGTCTGATTTCGTTCAGAGGCACCCTCTATGCTATTCTCCTTCAGGACCACCTCTGGTTCACCTAGTCTGTTTCGTAGGCTCTCATTGGCCAGCTGAGTGCCTTAGCAGTCATCTCTCTCCTCTCTTGCTTTTGAGCATCTAGTTGCAGAGACATCGCTCGTAACCCTCAACAGTTGTCCATTCAGAAGGACAGAGCAAGAGCTTCCTCTAAATTGAAATGTTTTCTTTCTCGACTCTAAATTGCAGTAGCTGAGCCCTCACTAATCAAAACATCCTTCAGCCTGGAGGGAAGGTGACCTAGGCTTTGGATCCCCAGAGGTTTCCTCCTCAAAGGTTTTTTTTTTCCTCTCCTTTTTGCCAGTGGTCATAATATTAGATAGGGTTGGCATTTCCTTAGGTTCCGTAGTTTAGTTCCACTGTTGGATGGAGTCGGATGGTGGCCCCAGCTGTTCCCTCTCTTTTTAGGAAGTCTGCCCTTCTGCATCTTGTCTGATTTCATTTCAGTCATCATTCTCTCTTCCTATCTCATTCTTCTCCTGCCCTTCCCATCTACGTCTATCACCTTAATTTCTGGTCTCGATATATTCCGATTTCTCGCCTCTTCGATGCTTGACACCCTTTTGGGCAATCTTTTTGGGCTTCTTCCTAAGTTACTTTTAGCCAAAGGAATTACTCCTATGGCACCTATGGGGGAGAATCCTCCTCTAGGTTTCCTTGCATCGTACCGCTACAGGGTGGTATATCCCTTGGATAGCAAGGCGAACAACCACAATGTACCAAAGTCACACAAGCATACATCTCATACAGTTGCGCAAACCCATTGAAACTGATGGCTGAGGGCTGGCCAGAGTTCAATGGGCAGAGCAACAAACTACTCCCCCAACCAGGCCTTAAATGGCCCTCCTCCGGGCCAGTCCTCATTTGTTTTCTTTGTTGCCCCACTATCCACCCCTCCTCCTCCAGCAACTCATCTCTCTTTCCCGTGGGCTTTTTCCTAAGCTACCTTTAGCCAAGGAAATGATTCCTGTGGCACCTATGGGGGGAACCCTCCTCTAGGATTCCTTGCGTCATACCCCTATAGAATGGTATATCCCATGGATAGAGAGGTGAATAGCCACAATGCATTGAAGTCACACAAGCATACATCTCATCCAGTTGCGCAAGCCCATTGAAATTACTTTAACTTTGGTAATACAGATGAAAACACTGGAGTTGCATGCTAGGCTGACCATATAACCCCCCCAGCCAGCAGATTCCTGCCCCTACCAAAGCAGGCAACAGTCAGGCTCAGGTGGCACACAAGGAGAGACACTAGCCAGCACAGCATTTTAAATCAGACACTGACTGTAGACAGTACAGACACAACCAACACAGCAAAGCAGAACAGACCACCAATAAACATAATTAAACAGAAACATCACCTACCCTTGCCTTTTGCAGACTATTAGAGCTATCTTAGCTCAAGTTGAGCAGTTTTGTGCTGATTGTATTGGTCACAGTCTACTGGTAAAGCCACTGGCCCACTCCAGACACAACAGTAAAGAGAATGCCTCACAGATTGCAGCAGGCTTCTTTTCTCAGGCACTCCCTGACCCTGACTGGTGCCAAATCAAATGACCAATAGTGTGTGGTCCCTGCTAGTTTAGAACTGCCCTGTGCAAACTGGAATTCCCTTTCACCACCTCCTCTGCTTGTTTGCCAGTGTCTTGTTTTGCAAATTTGTGCATACAGCATTGTGAGTAAATGCCCCTGCGGCATGATGATGTTGCTGGCTCGCTGCCCCAATCACTACTCACCCCCACCCACTGCACTACAGCACCACCAGTCAGTCCTACCTCCCAGGTAGCTGTTGCTTCATCATTGCTTGCAGCAACCTCCAGCAGTCCATATTCCTCTGTCCTCTGCTCTGTCTTCCAATGCAGGCTCAGACCGACTGACGCCCTGACTGTTCCAACTGTCTGACCCCCACAGTCACTCACTGGTGCCCACAGCCCTGAACCGCTCGATCCCAGGCCATAAAATCCCAGCCCTCCCCAAACTCCCAGGCTGGAAAGCAAAGCAGCAGCTCCTCTACAGGCATCATCGGAGGGCAGATGTGGCAGCAAGAGTTGTAGAACATGACAGTCACAGTCAGGAAGAGACAGGATGGGAAGCAGCACCAAGCAGGCAAACACATCAGTGGTAGCACCGCATGTTTTTCCCTCAATACGAGCAGTCAGTCTCCCTGCTCCTCCAGACTCCTCGCTATTGACGGTGGCACGCGCTTATGCTACTTCCGGGTGCCATGTGGTCCATCACTTTCTCCCTCCCTGCTACAATTCACTCTTCTCCTCCTGGTTCTGGCCAGGCCACTTGCGTAGTGCTGGTCCTCCCTCTGCCATCTAACTGTCTGGCTGCTGTAGCTTGCTACACTCTCTTGGGGCTCTGACTCTCAGGACCTGACCCAACCCACCAGTACAATCCAACTCCCCGCCCACAGAACAGCAGACTCCTGTGTCCCTCCCAGCAGGCAGCAACAGCATATGGCCTAAATGTTGGGGTGACAAGTGTGCTCACCTAACCACCCCCCCCCCCCAAATAATTACTCCCCCGATCTCAACAATGAAGGCTGGAAACACAGACACATTGTGTATGGCCGCGGCGTCACCCATACATTATTTTTTTAGATAGAACATAGTGCAGACAAGAAACTACTTTAAAATGTGCAGAGCTTTCTCAACAGGATATAGGGAAAAAGTCAATTTGGAATAAACAGTCTGTTACTGTGACTTTTCCCGGAACAGCCGACCTGCTGCTTATCTGCCTCCACGCAGCTTGCTGTTCCCCACTGTACTGGTCCTGTCACTGGCGAGTGTGCGTAACAGCGCAGCACAACCACCAAACCACTATCGGTGCCTCCGCTTCGGCGTTCTGACCACTTCATTGTGGGCTTTCCGGAACAGCGCTGGGACGTTCCTGCTGGAAAAACCCTTCCCGGGAAGGACCAGCTGCGAGTCGTCCTCGTACCAGTCTCATGGAACATTAGTTTTTATTCCGTCCCTCCGTTTGGCGCCAGAAGCGGGCTAGGCAGTCCGGTGCGAGCAGCAATGGTCAGGTAAGAGTTGCACGTTTCATCCTCCTCCTCCTCTGTCTGCTGCAAGCAGCTTGCGGTGAACCTGGCGAGTTTACTGAATTTCCGGAACCCAAGTGGTGACTGTTATTCTGAAAAAGCGGTCGCCTTTCAGTTGTCCACCGGGGAGAAAGCTGGAAAATGAAACCAGTAGTCTAGACACAGTTCAGCATCATTTGTTCTGCATATAACTAACTTCATTACGTTTAAGTATTAAAATTAAGTATAGATTTACACACAAAGACTGTGGCCCATGGCTTCTCCCATATAACCAGTTTGTGACAGGCTGCCAGGTTAGTAATGTCCACACAAGCAGGAGGTTGTGAGTAATTAAACTGTAAACACGCTGCCGCCTGGCAGTTTAATTCTTATCTGAGACCCAGAATTCATTGCAAACACCTCTAGAAAGATAAGGGGGATTAAAAAAGAAAAAAATATTTACGTGTTTTTTAATGTTTTCCGTGAGCACACCTCTCAATCCTTTGTCACTGAAATGAGGGACGTGAGCATTTTTGGACACTCAGAATGAGGGACACATCCTCAAACGAGGAGATTCAAGCTCAAAACACTGTGTAAACCATTGTGTATACTTGTACAAAGTTTAATTTATGTGTTAGCTTCTTAGAATAATAAGAATTTCTGCTTAAAGTCTAAATTTACAGCACATTCTCTGTGTGGACAGCACCTCTTCTGTGAGGGAGGGATGAGGGACAGTGCAATTTTAAGGGGTAAAATGAGAGATGTCCCTCATAATCGGGGACAGTTGAGAGGGCATCCGCACCCCCCTGTCCAGCAATGTTTTATAAATTATTAATTGGTTCAGAAATCCAGAACCAGTACCTGCATGGTGAAACCTCACTAGTCCCAAAATTATTTCACTTGCCTGTCTTAACTGAAATCCTTGTCATGATCGGAATTAGGCAGACTATCAGGTTACAGTCTAATGTACACAAATATCAATCTCTCAGCCTTGAGGAACAGAAATATATATTGCTCCTTGTCCCTTATTAAAGGTCAATTGGTCACTGCCATGCTGCAGGAGTGGACCAGATGGAACCTCTCTCCCTAAGATCAGAGGGATTAAGGAGGCATGTGAGGAGGACCATGTAAAAGCATCTATCCTAAATAAATACTTCTGCTCAGTATTTACGGAAGAGAAGGTAGGGCAGGGCCCACATCTCAGCACCATGGACATGGGGGGTGTGCACTAGTCCCTTCACAAAAGAAAGGATCCTACAAGCGCTTGATAAGCTCAGGGTGGACAAGGCAATGGGACCTCATGGCATACATTCCAGGGTACTAAAGGAGCTGAGGGTGGAACTAGCAGAGCCATTATCAGAACTATTTAGTGAGTCTGTGAGCACAGGAGAGGTCCCAGAAGACTGGAGAAGGGCTCATGTGATCCCGCTCCACAAGAGTGCTAGCAGGAAGGAGGCAGGGAACTACAGACCAGTCAGTCTTACCTCAGTAGTGGGCAAGATTATGGAGGCACTCCTTAGGGAAAGGATAGTGCCACACCTGGAATCCATAGGAGCACAGGATCCAAGACAGCATGAGTTTACAAAAGGAAGGTCCTGTCAAACTAATCTCATAGATTTCTTTGACTGGGTAACCAGAGTGGTGGACCAAGGGGGAGCAGTTGATGTCGCCTACCTTGACTTCAGCAAAGCTTTCAATACTGTTCCACATAGAAGATTGATTAATACGCTGGGTAGGCTTGGGCTGGGTCAGAAGTTGGTCAACTGGATGGCAAACTGGTTGACGGGCAGAAATCAGAGAGTGATGGTAAATGGTATACAGTCAGAAGAGATGCAAGCCACAAGTGGGGTATCTCAGGGATCAGTTCTGGGGCCAGTCCTCTTCAATATCTTCATCAGTGACATTGCAGATGAACTGGAGGGTAAGGTTTGCCTGTTTGCAGAGAACACCAAGATCTGCAACAGAGTAGATGATCCAGATGGGGTAGGCAGAATGAGAAGAGATCTGGATAAACTAGCAAAATAGTCTGAAGAGTGGCAACTGGGTTTTAACACAAAGAAGTGCAAGATCATGCACATAGGGAAGAGAAACCCTGAAGCCACCTATAGGCTGGGAGAGGAGTTGCTGGCAGTCACAAGGGAAGAAAGCGACTTGGGCATCATCATCACCAATGACCTGAAATCATTCAAGCAGACCACTAAAGCAGTAGGTAAGGCTAGGGGAATGTTGAGGTGTATTAGTAGGGGTATCACAAGTCAGAAGAGGGAGGTAATAATCCTTCTTTACAAGACACTGGTTAGGCCCCATCTGGAGTACTGCGTGCAGTACTGGAGGCCACACCTTCACAAGGACATTAACCAAATTGAGGCAGTCCAGAGAATGGCAACCAAAATAGTGAAGGGACTGCATCAGAAAACATATGAGGACAGATTAACAGAGCTCAATATGTATACCCTAGAGCAAAGGAGGGAAAGAGGTGATATGATCGAAACATTCAAACACCTTAAGGGCATTAACAAGGTGAAAAAGTCTAACATGTTTCAATATGAGAAAAATAGCAGGACAAGAGAACACAGCATGAGATTAGAGTGAGGCCGATTAAGGGGTAATGTGAGGAAGTTCTTTTTCACAGAAAGAGTGGTGGATGCATGGAACGGCCTACCTCAGGAAGTGGTGGATATGACTACAGTGCAGGGCTTCAAAGAGGCATGGGATAGGCATAAGGGAGCAATACAGATGAGTATGAATAAATAGGCCATTGACAGAACAAAAGCTGATGGTACATTCATAAGGTAGAAAAAGAAATGGGCAGACTGGATGGGTCTTGCGGCCCTTATCTGCCGTCAACTGCTATGTTTCTATTTTTTTTTTTATCACAACATTGTTACTATATGTTGCTATGTTTACAATAGTAAAGGAAACTAAAGTAAAAATTTACGAAAAGAATGTTCTGAAGAGTTCTTTGATTTGTAGGTGTACTCCTAGTAAGTCCCTCCCTTTGCCAAAATGATTTTTTTTTTTTCCTAAATTAGCTTGCTGGTTTTATGGCCCCTGGGGATCTCCATGTTCACATTTTTTATGGCTCTGCTTGTTCTTACAATGCCTCCTGTCCCATGTGACAGTCCTGCACCCAGGACTCTGTGGCAAGGGTAGACGGTGAGGAAGGGGTTACAGAGCTGCGCAGGGACCTGCAAAGATTAGAGAGGTGGATCAAAGTTTGGCAGTTGAAATTCAGCTTGATATTTCAATATCTGCGTTTACTTTTGGAGAATAGGTACTGTATATTATTAAGCTTAAAATGTATTTTGAGAAGAAATACTGCTATGTTTAGACTTAGTGCTGCATAACAATTATATTAAAAATGTGCTTCATATGTGTATGAATTACAAGACCACCACCCCTTGATAAAGCTGGCAGGGGCCAGTGAAAACGTTAAGGACAGAAGTTCGGTGGCCAAAGCAATTTACTAAAAAATAAAATGAAATTTTTTAAGAAGGCACTGTTAGCTGGTGATCCATTCATCCGCTGATTGGAGTTGAAATTTAACGCCATAAAGTGCAAGGTGATGCACATAGGGAACAAGAACCATAAAAAGGAGGTCTGGCCCGCTGGTGGAACAGTAGTGCTACCGCTTGCAACGTCAGTGACCCAGGTTCAGAAACAAGCCTGCAGTACTGAAGGTCCAGATGGGATGAGGAGGATCGAATGCCCCACATGACACTGTACTCCAGGGAGTGAGGGTTTTGCACCCCGTTGCATTATTGCCAGCTGAGTGACCACAGGTGGAGGTGTAGGGGATACATGGGTGCCAGGAGAGACTATTGGAGCACACCCATGCGTTGGCTGCATTAGGCTTTGCCATTAGCTAATCCCGATGTGCACTCCGGGGGGACAGGGAAAGAGTGCACAGGTCGGGCAGATGATGTTCCTCTGGTAGCCCATCCTCACGCCGGACCCTGGCAGTACCACTCCTTGATCACCCCACATCTTCACCTCCACGGCAGGTGGACCAGATGAATGCAAAGAATAAATGCCAAAGTGGGTAATGGCATACCCAGCCCCAGGGGGTAAGCTGGGGGGCAGCACAGGGGTGTGTCATGGATGGTCTAGGAGTGGATGCAACAGGGTTTCAGGCAGAGGGGGAAGCTTGCGTGGGGAAAGCAGATGGAGGTCTCAGCCTGGACCCCCAGAAAGAGAATAAAATATGTTTAAAAAAAAAAAAAAATATATAGAATCCTGAGAAGGAATATTGGATGGGAGGGGTTAAACTGAACACTACCACTGAGGAAAGGGACCTGGGAGTCATCATAGCAACTACATAAAACAATCTTGCCAATGTTACAAGGCCTAGAACAAGATAACAACAGTGTTGTGGTGTATTGGGAGGGGGGTTTGACAGCAGGAGAAAGGAGGCGATATTGCTTCTCTATGGATCACTGATGAGGCCACATGTGGAATACTGTGCCCAGTTTAGCAGCTCGCATCTAAGAAAAGACAAAGACAGACTAGAGACAGCACAGCATCGGGTTACCAAAATGATTCAGGGCCAGCAGGGCAGATCATATGATGATCAGCTTAAGGCCCTGAACATGTACTTGCTGAAGACCAGAAGGGAGGGGAAGTATCATAAAGACCTTCAAGTTCCTGAAGGGAATGAACAAGGTAGTTAGTGGGGAAATATTTGACAGGACTGTTGAACCAAGTACATGGGGACATGAGTGGAAGCTAGCAGGGGGACATTCGGGAGGGATGTGAGAAAGTGTTATTTTATAAAGTGAGCGGTTGAGCCATGGAACAGCTTACCAGCAGAGATGGTTGATGTAGGAACCAGTAATGGGAGGCAGTATGGCGCAGTGGTTTAAGGCTCTGAGCTGCAAATCTGGAGAACTGGGTTTGAATCCCACAGCCCCCACTTGCATACTGTGTGACCCTGAGCAAGTCACTTAATTTCCCTGTGCTCCCAGGTCGCACCTGTAAACAAGCTTTCAGCTTAGTGTGCTACTCCTGGTAAACAATTTTTGAAAAACATGGCTGAGACTGTAAAAGGCTTAATGGTTACACAGGGGGAAGCAATAAGGCATGGGGCAAGGGGGTGGCAATAACCTTGACTAGACATTAGATCCCAGGATAGGATAGCGTAAAACAGGGCAGACTGGCTGGACCAACAGTCTTTTTTTCTGCCAGCATTTTCTATGTTTCTGTGTAGGGCCTGCAGAGCCTTGTGCAAAGCAAACTAGAGGTCACTCTGTGACACACAGGTCTGTTTTTTTTTTGGTAAGGGCCCACAAGATTCTATGTTCAGGGTTGTGCCCCACATATCTACTGCTTTGGGTAAGGCCTGCAGGGTCCTATGTGAAGCAAGTTCATGGTTTTGCCCCACATATCTACTGCTTGAGGTAAGACCTGCAGAGTCTTATGTGAAGCAAGTTACAGGTCTGGTGGTGTGCTTTATGTGTCTTATACTTAACATAGGTCCCACCCGCAGGACCGTAAGTGCACCAAGTTAGAGGTCTGGCCCTGTGTGCAGTGGGTCTGCTGTTTCACTTAGGGCCTACAAGTTTGGGGCCATGCATCATGGATCTGCTCCTTTGACCATCCAAAGCAAGCTACAGTTCTGGGGCCACACCAGAGGAGTCTACTTCTTTGTTTATAACCCAACATCAAACAAGACACCTATGATGAACCCGGGACCATAGCAGCAGACCCTTGAGGCACAGCCTCACACCGGCAGCTTACACTAGTGGTACATTGCTCTGGACACATGGGGCACAGCCTCACACCAGCAGCTTACACTAGTGGTACATTGCTCTGGACACATGGGGCACAGCCCCAAACATGTAGCTTGAAGCAGCAGACCTGTGGGTATGGCACCAGACCTGTAGCTTGGCCTTTGGTCACGAGGACAGGAGATAGGGGAGGGAGTGGGCATTAGGGATGAAAACTAGCAACACGTTTCCCTCCTTTAGTGACTTTAAACCCTAACAAATGCATTAACATGTATATTTGCAGTAAATATATATTGCAACAAATAATGGGTAAGTAGTGCACAGGGAAATAAACCCATCAAGGGGGCTAACCAGATCATAACACTACGCACCCAAAGGATGAGTGACTTTATGATCTGGTCAGTCCCCTTGATGGGTGTATTTGCGAGTTTAGAGGACATGCCCCTCTTTTATTTTATGTAATACATTTGTATGGCTACTGTTAGTTTTGGTCACAATTGTGTGTACTAACAGGGAAAGGGTATACAGGAAAATAACTGCTGACCACTTCTATGGGGAGAATGTCCCATCCATGTAATGTAATATATAGATAGATATATGGTTAGCAACTGTGATGTAACTGTGATTTACACAATAGGGGTAAGCTGATATGTGGTGTGATAAAAGCATGTATTTCTCACCCCAATGGAATAAACAGCCAGATGATATATGCACCATGTGTATAAATGTAAATTCTTAGATTTGTACACATACTCGCTATGTCATCTCATCGTTTATTCTCACAGTGCATATGTCAGCTTCCCACTCACGCATCTAAAACTTTTTACATAGTCCAAGATCTGTCTTCACAGAGAAAGTACACACCAAGATCCCTGCCATCATTCTATGCTGCAAATCCATCAGTTACATTTATTAGCTCAAAAATACCAATATGTTTCAAACAGTAAGCTGATGAAGCTGACAAGTTCTAAATCACTGTCCAATATCTTCTGCAACAGCTCCGTAAACCCTTATCCACTCTCATAATGCCGCCCACCCGCACGAAAATGCCAACAGCCTTTTTTTTCCAAACCTACACAAAATTTAATACACAAAATAAAAACCTTCTCACAAACTGTATAAAGGTACAAAATCTTATGCAGTACTGATCTCCAGCAACCGAACCAACAAATGTAGCCACCATACGTAACAGATGCTACGACCCGCCCCCACATGTAGCACAGCCTATCAAAGTCCACGCTTTCCTGCCACATCAAATAACCAACCAATAGCAACCTACAACCAGCTCATTCACACAAACCTAATAATGCATAAAGATAACATGCAGTAGCACACAAAAAACAGCAACTTTTTTTAAATTGAAAAACACAAGCTACTAAAAAAGGAAAATGCTACAAGAGACCCTATTGTATAAATCGCACACATGATGCCCAGATCGTGTGCTACAGAAAATATTCTCAGTCCTGCATCGTGAGCTTTGGATACTCTCACTCGTGCCTTCAGCACTCGTGAGTATCCAGAGCTCACTCTGTAGGAGTGAGAATATTTTCCGTGTCACACTCCTGCCCATCATGTATCCCCTATGTACAAGGAAGTGCACAATTGATGGGAGCTTATGAGGTTAGTGGCCATGTACTCAAAAGGCCAGTGGCAGTATTTACCTCATGAGCTCACCTCAATGGTATGTTTCCCGAGTGTACTACAGTAGTCTGTTGTTTATTTTATATATTACATTTGAATGGTTACTGTTAGATTTGATTGCAATTACATATACAAGGAGGATAACTGCTAACCACTTCTATGGGGAAAAGTCCCATCCATGCATTATACAGGCACGGTAGCACCTGTATATTAGGACAGAGTACACACTTTAATATTAAACCCCAGTGTTTGCACCTTAATAGCTCAGGTGTCATTCAGCCAATTTACCTGACAGTTGGCATGTGCTGAGTCAGTGCTGGGATCTCTGATCCTGTACATTTGGAAATGATCGGTTAAGTAAGTGCAAAGTTCTGAAAGGTAAAAAACATATCAGTTGACCAAAATTAAGGCTTTTTATTTTGCTCATCAATAGCCCAAAAACAGTTGTGATTAGAACTATGAAACTTTCAGGTTTGATAGGGTTTGATCCAAGGATGATTCTTTTCTAATTAGTGTGAAAAGTGCAAAATCATGTACCTAGAGCATAGGAACCCAGGAGCTGAGTGTAGTGTGGGGTGAGGGTACTGATGGTCGCTAAAAAGGGAAGGGACATTCAGATTATCATATTTGATTACCTCAAAGCGGCAGGACAGTGTAACAAAGCAGTGGATGGGGCCAGTGGGATGCTGGGAAGTACAGGGAGATGTATCCCCAGCAAGAGTAGGGAGCTGGTGTTGTCATTGTATTGCTCACTTGTAAGATCCCACTTGGAGTTTTGTGCCCAGTTCTGGAGGCCACATCTCAGAAAGGACATAGACAGGGTGGAGGCAGTCCAGAGGAGGGCAACTAAAATGGTGCATGGATTGCATCAAAAGCTCTACGAACAGAGGGAGACTGAGGGATCTCAACATGTATACCCTGGAAGTGAGAAGAGCGAGAGGGGACATGATGGAGACCTACAGTAACTTCATGGGGGTAAACAGGGTGCAGTAGGGAGTCTCTGTCAAATGAAAAAGCACCAGGACCAGAGAGATGTGCTGAAGTGTGTGTGTGTGGGAGGGTTAAGAGGAATGTGAGGAAGTACTACATCACTGGAAAAGTGGTAAACGCCTGGAACAGGATGCCAGCAGAAGTGATGGAAGCGAAAACTGGGGAGGCATCAAGCATGCATGGGATATACATGGGGAATGTTAGTAAATAGGCAGGGAGGATAGACAGTCACTGGAGGCCTGTTAGGGTCAGTGGAGACAGACTAGGCAGTGGCCATTTGGACAGACTGGGTAGGCCAAGCAGTCCTTTTCTGCCAACAAATTCTTAGTTTCTGTGTCTCTAATTTTTCTGACTTTCACAATGAGATTGTTGTAAAAATGTGTTTGTTTTCCTGTGTGCACAGTTATGAGAATGAGTGTTCTAAGGATAAGCAATCAGAGTGTGCATCACTAGTTGGGGCCCAATAACAGAACTTCTGGATCGTGGTGTGTAAGAAAAAAAATACTCAGTAAACTGACTGGACTGAAACTGCAGAAGCAGTAACTGCAATAGGAAAATATTGTTTCTTTACCAGTTGTTCTAAGAATCCAGTTGAAAGCAATGCTTTTAACTTCATATCATGTTTTCCTGGTTAACCAAGTTATGACCAAAATTAGTACAAAAAAAACAGCACATACCCAACCTCCCACCTAAGGGAGACTCTGATGAAGCACCCCTTGGAGTGAAATGTGTTAGGTCCACTATCATGAAAGTGTGATCCCACCATGTGTTCATTGGTCTGTGAGTCCCTATTGATATACTAATAAAATATTATATATTTGCAGGGTTTTATTTAACTCTAAAAACTGAGTAGCATTTTGCTCATAAAAGTGCTTAAACTTTGTGAAAATGAATAGCTCTTGCCTCACTGTGTTTAACAAACACAGCACTTCTAGAAAATCTATATACATACTTTCTGCACAGTTAGTATCGTCCCAAGAAAAAAAACTGCTAATCAGTTATTTAAAACCCTGATTTGCAGTCTTGGCGTGGACTAAGTTTATCAGTATATAGTTTAGGGTACGTCCCTTAGAAAGGTTTGGCGTGTACGGTTTTTGTGTACTTGATATTTGAGTTGTACTGTGCACCAGACAGGCTCTTAAATGTGCTCTTTGCTTTTGTCACGTGACTACAGCTGTAGTGAAAACATAGAAAGATGGCACAAAGGGTGATGAACTGCAACTTGTTCATATAAATGGAACTATTTTAAAAGCTGATCATCGGTGTAAAATAAAATCCTTAATAGACCTAGGCGAAATATTAACTTCACAAACAGATGCACAAGTAAACATTTGTGTATGTTGACTGGTGCACAATGATTTTTTAACGTGATTCTACCATATAAGTTAAATATTACAAGGTTTTAACACAGACTTGACTGAGTAGTCCAAGGGCCATTGCTTTTTATTGCTCTTATGACACAAAAACGGGGTGCTAGTTATAAAATCTGAACGGGGGCAAACATCTACCTGTGCTAGGAGAATCCATGAGGGAGTTCTGAATGAAACTGTGTATTTCTTGATTTATGAAGCATTGGAGGGGGCAATATGAGGAAATGGCGTACGAAACACAGGTACTCTCGAGAGTACATTTCTGCCATCTTCAGGACTGTGAATGGATGCTCCTGCCCGACATCGAGGGGATACATTCTACCCATGAACACCAGTGGCAGTGATGTGGTAACAGGCAATACAGTGTTGGAATTATAGGGGGGCCTGCCAGGGCTTGGGCCCCAAGCTCTAAAGTAAGCCTGGTAGCTCACGCAAAGGGCTCAATTTAAAGATGTGAGCCTTATGGGCCCCTCTAGCTCCCAAAGCTCATAAAGTTTAACTCCAACAGTGATTGAATGCGGTACTCTTCTACTGGACTGTGCTTCTACCTTCATGGTAGCCAGGCTGTAACTCCGGACTCTGGGAAAATGAATCAGGCTCTACCAGAAGGATGGCTATTGTAGTTTTTATTTATTTTATTTTTTTTTTTTATATTTTGAAACAGAGTGTGAAATTGGTCTGGGAACATCCAGACTCGGGGGCCTCATTGATTTGTAGTGAGTGCTCGACTGGCATCTGGACAACTGGCTCGCTGACTCTGCCACAGCTTGGAATGAACTGTTAGTGGAAACTGTCAGTCTTGAAAAGGTTTGCTTTGTTGCTAGAGCCAGCATTAGCACAATGTGAAATGTGTAGTCACACAGGGCCCGAAAGAAATTCTTAGTGTCCAGCTGACCTCCCTCCTTCCAGCTTCCTGTGCATTTTTTCCAGTTTTCCACAGAATGTTTCTGTGTATTTTGCCTGTAAATGCCTCTGATGTTATAATCGCGTATAATTACTCACAGTGATGTTAAACTATAAATAGCAGTTGGAATAAGCTTCCAGAACAAGTGGAAATGCACAAAATGAAACACACTCACTTGCTTCAGTTCCGGTGCTCACAAAATGGGCCGGATCTGGATCACAGACTGCAACACATACGAGCTGTGGCACTAATGGAGCAGCAGAAAGGGACACAAAAGCCAGAGGTCCAAATGAGTACTCCACTTAGATTACCTTGCATTCAAAGTTTGTAGTTTGGGGCTAGTTTGATAACTGAAATCTCAAGCATAAGAAAGAACTAGCCAGTTCAGACCAAAAAAAGTGTTTTTTCAGTATTTCTTAAAAATATTTTTTCATCTAATGGAGCATGGACCCCCAGGTTTTGCTCCCCTTGGGCTTTCTCATGGGATTAGGGCTCCTAGTGCTTTCTGTCTCTGCTTTTTATGTTTGCTTGCACGCATATGCAAGAAACATAGTGCGACGATCCAAAATGCAGTGCCGTACAGTTGAAAGGAGAGCACCGCCCAGGTGACAGCACTCCCCTCCCCCACACACACACACGCGCCACGCTGCGTGTGATGCGCTCCTACACCTCCCCACGCACACTGCTGGCTGACGGGGGGTGCCTAATCCCCGTCAGCTCTACGTTCCCCCTCCATAGTCTGTATGGCTGGACGGGTGCCCAATCCCCCCAGACTATCTGGTGCCAAGGCTGGGAGCCCACCCTGCATGGCAACAGGTTCTATGGCCAAGGGTGCCCAATCCCCATCGGCTCCACTGCCCCAACAGCCTTCCAGCTGCCACACTGGGAGCCCACTCCAGCGGGCAAACGCCCCGATAGTCCAAATAAAAAAAAACCTTCCCTCGCTGCTGCCTCACTCCCCACCCGCGCCACCCACTGAGAACCCTGCTCCCACACCCCCACCTCACCCCATACTATACTCCGAGCCCGCCGATTTATCTTCGTGGACCAGGAACACGCCTGCACTCTTCAAAGCTGACCGCGAACTGAGGAAATGCCGGTAAGCTGTATAATGTAATGAATAGGGTTTTTTCAGCTTTGCTGCATATCTCAGGCATTTTTTTGAATTTTGGCATCAAATTTTCAACATGGGGTTATAGGGATCCCTCCTCATGAATTCTGTCGCTGTCATGGTGTTAATCGGGCCCAAAGGGTGATTTTGTGGTCACTACGTGAAATCACCTTTCGGGACTGATTAATGAAATGACAGTGCCAGTGTTCATAAGGTGGGATCTCAAAAAGCCTATGTTGAAAATTTGGTGAAAAAATTCCTAAAAATGACTGTTTTACAAGCGTGCGTTGCGTTGTTCCTACGCACGCTCGTCGGTTCGCCAATTTTCAATATTTTCACTCTGGATTTTCAACATTGCCATTTGACCATACTTCCTTATGAGTAGTACAGCTGTCATTTTCATCTCACCCAAAAATGTGTTTCGCATGTAAGCTATACAATGGCACAGTCGAAAGTAAATCAATGTTCGGGACACATTAAGAAAATTACAGTGACACTGTTCATGAGCAGAGGTGTAAAATGGCTATGTTAAAATTTGGTGAAAAAATTCCCAAAAATGACTATTTTACGAGCATGCGTTGTGCTGTTCCTACGCACTCGTAAGTTTGCGAATTTTCAATATTTTCACTCCAGATTTTCAACATTGGCATTTTACCACACCTCCTTATGAGCAGTACAGCTGTCATTTTTCACATCTCGCCAAAACATGTTTCCACCCATGTAGTGCACAATGGCGCAGTCTGTGTGTGAAATCAATGTATGGGACACATTAAGAAAATCACAGTGACACTGTTCATGAGCAGAGGTCTTAAAATGGCTATTTTGAAAATTTGGTGAAAAAAATTCCTAAAAATGACTGTGTGATGAGTGAGCATTGCGCAGTTTCCACGCACCCTCGTAAGTTCATGAATTTGTAATATTTTCAGTCCAGATTTTCACCAGTGGCATTTTTCCACACTTCCTTATGAACAGTACAGCTATCATTTTTCACAACATGGCCCGAAATGTGTTTTCACACTTTCAGCACAGAAATGCATGGTCGCTGTGGGAAATCATTGTTCGGGACAGATAAAGAAAATCACAGTGACACTGTTCATGACCAGAGGTCCCAAAATGCCTGTGTTGACAATCTGCTGTAAACAATTCCCAAACTAATTACATTACGGGTGCACATTGCACAGTTTCTATGCACGCTCGTGACTTCGCCAGTTTTTTTAATATTTTCACTGCAGATTTTCAACATTGCCATTTTTACACCTCCCCATGAACAGTACAACTGTCATTTTTCACATCCTGTTCAGAATGTGTTTTTGCACCTGTGGTGACAAATGCCGTAGTCGCTGTGCAAAAGCAGCTTTCGCTAACAAACTGATATTGCCACTGTTCATGAGGTGGGGTCACAAAAAACCATGTTGAAAATTTGGGTGGTACAATACGAATGCCTGAGGCGTTAGGGTTTCCGACCATAACACCCCACCCTGTAGAGAGTGACAGGCATCAGGGCTGTGACTTGGGATTGTCACCTGCAATGCTCATACCATTCCACCCCCACCCACACCCTGAAGTCACTGAAAGGCATTGAGGTGTGCCTTGGACTCTTCGGCACCAAAGTTCACCCCATTCTCCTATACTGCACCCATCTCACAATATTTCCTGATGGAATGGGATGCGCATAAGGGCCAAAGACCCCAAGGCACACCGTGACACTTGTCGGTATCTGCACAGTAGGGTGTGGTGAAATGGCATGGCCATTATGCCTGATGACCCAAAGGCACACCCCAATGCCTGTCACTATCTGCAGGGTGGTGATGGGGTTGGCTTCAGTTCAGTACTTCACTGCCATTCCTATTACGCAGCTCTGTAACTCTTACACTACCAATGCCAATGCCAGCAAGCAAACATTCGGCATTGACAAATGCTTGTTTACCTTTCTCCTTGTTTAGTAATTTTCAAACAAACCTCTTTTTTTTATATTTCTAAGGTCCCTCATAAGTACTGAGTTTGTTGTTGATCAAAGTCTTTTCTCACGTCTCTTTGACTCATGGACATCCCTCCCATAAAGGAGACATAGGAAAATATTTTGATAATAAGATCAGCAGCGACAAACAGAAAAAGTGAGCAGTTAAAAAAACCTGAATTAACTGTTTTGATCAACAGCAAACTCACTACTTATGAGCAACCTTGGAAAATATAAAAAAAGATGTTTGAAAATGATCAAACAAGTTAAAAGTAGAGGTGGGAAGCATTAAGAGGCCCCAATCCTCTGGGGAATCCCAAGGGGGGGGGGGCCAAACATTGAGCTTGAACCTGGAGTCCCCCTGCTACACTGGATAAATAGATTTTTTGAAGAAATATTGAAAAAACATTTTTGTTTGGAGTGGCTAGTTCTTTCTTATGCTTTGAGATGATAGCAGAAACGGACCCTGATTAATCCTTATGGTATGGAGGTGAAGCATCGGTGCAGTTAGAGCTGTTAGTTCAAGCAGTTTTTGTGACTGCTTACAATGTATAAGATAAATATCTGCATCTGCTCACAGCCCCTTGGATTTTTTTTCTGCTGGAACATGAGTGCCACAGCTGGTCTGCTTTGCTTCCAAATAAAGTGTCAGTTGACATGATATGCAAAACAGTGTGCATTTTGGAAATTGCAGAATGTAGAAGTGTTGATATTGTCTGTACTTTGCTAATTTTAGGGCCTCTTGTTAACTACACAATTTCTTTTTTACAAGATTCGGTATGCAAACGTGAACAATACAAAAAAAATTGGCCAAATTTCATAGAACTGCAAGAAATGGAAACAAGCAGTTTTGCTGGCATCTAAGCAGCAGTGCAACGAAAGTGGACAAACAATATGATCCTGCTTTTTTTTTTTTTTTTTTTTGCTATAAAAGATTCCAATCATCTTCCAGTTTTATTTGATTGTAAGATGTTCTAGTGCCACAAAAATGTGAGTATTTTATAAATGTTTTAATTTAGTTTTTTTTCTCAAGAAACAAAAAGATGGCCACCACATTTGGCTTAGAAATACTGTTTTTTTTTTTAAACCTGGTAAGGGTTAGGATCAAGAAAATAAAATGGAGAATGATACATGGGTGGGTATGTGTAACCAGAATTATACACACACCTGAGATGTGGGCTGCTACATAAACCACCAAGAGCCAAGCTTGAAGGGTTTATAAAAGCATCCCACATCGAGGGTGAGTGTGTGAAATTCTGGTTTACCCCATCCACCCATGTCTTGTCACCACTCACGGCACAAACTTGACTGACAGGGAGTGATTACAACCACCAAGTTGAAAAGCATTTTTACAAACTGGTTATCCGAGCATTAAAATGCTAGTAATTATAAAACACTTATGGTGCGCAGCATAGGAGGTACCTAAAGAAGTAAATTTGACAGGTGTGCCAATATTTGTATTAATTGTAGCAGAAACTATTTTTTTTTTTTTTTTGTTTATTTTGGGGTGGGGACATTTTTCGTTGCACTGCTGCATTAATCAAAAGTTCACTGAACTCGGATAATTTTGGCACAAGATTTGAACCAAGGCTTCTGCCTTTTCTAAGACATTGCAATGTAAAATTTGATAATCTGGGACAGCTATGGTGCTTACATTGTTTCCAAGCATACATCAGCACAGATGTCCAAATGTAAATATTTATTTCAACTAGTACACAGAGGCAAGTTTTTTTTCTTTCTTATCTGTGGTTGGTAAATGGCACTCATACCAAAGCCAGCCAAGCTGTTTTCAACCCTATGGGCTTACACACCCGTGGCAGAGTCCAGCTGTGTCAGATCTAACCTCCTGTCTCCTCAAGTAAAGGGGTTCCAAGGGTACAGCATGAGCAGACAGTGGTCTGGGCCTGAGTGCACATGAGATCATCCCACACAAGTCGGACATTTCCACTTTTTTCCCCCATAGGTCCCCCAACCCCCGGGATGCTGGTGCTGTAGGAGCTCCACGTCTACACACACACACTGCTTGCCTGAGCAGTGCTCAACAAATGTCCGGTCTCCTCACTGTCTTTCTGCTCCACTGCCACCTGTATTCACTCTGGTGGCAGATGCCCTCCCTTCCTGGAGGAAGAGATCTCCTCGGGGATAATGTATTTCCTTCCCCCAGCCAACCCCAATGGCCCTTGCTTGTTCCTGAATTCGGTGTGCCAGTATCACAGGTGATAATGATACTGCTGCACTGATGGGTCGGCTCCAGTATACATTCTTAGGGGTTTCAAGGGTCTGCCCTTTGGACAGATGGCCCTGGGCTCGTACGTTCATTCCCAAGAACACAGTACCTCCACTTGAGGTGACTGCTTCTGTATTACTGACCTAGAGGCGCTGTCCCTCGGGAAATATGGTTGGCACAGTGGCACTTGGCTCTTCCTGTCTCCTGGGGTGGGGAGCCTCTTGCTGCAATCTCTGCAGCTGCATTTACCTTTATAACAGGGCACACTTGCACTTTTATGATGACTGACTTGAAACTTCATTTAGAGTTCATCACATGGGGTACATTTTACGCATCAGTGTACAAGCCTTGCATGTAATCACTTAGCAGATGATAACACAGTTAACAGTGTGATATTTCTGGGTATCCTCTCTCCTGATTCAAGATTTGAACTTGTGTTGGACCTCGGGGATCACCACTACCTGTTAGGAGCTACAGCCTGCAGCTGTGGTGGTGAATGTCAGAAGTCTGTGGTAGTACTCTGGAAGGGAACACTCATATAAAGCATTTTTTTTTTTTCACCTCCAGTCTTTTTTTTTTTGTGGTCAAAACATTTCTCTCAGTCCATGGAAAACAGTAGAAAAAAATAATGATATGCCTTGCATGATTCAGAGTCGCAATTATATTATGAACTTGGTACATTTCATAAACTCTTACATCCATGCAGATGAGCACATGGAGGTTAAGTGACTTGCTCTGGATCACACAGTATGCAAGTAGCAGTTGTGGGTTTCAAACCCATGTCTGTTGGGTCTTCAGATTCAGAGTTGGTACTTTGACCCTCTAGGCTGTACTTGACTCAGAGTACCTGGTTGTTGGTATGAAGTAGCACCCTACAGCAGCCTGGTGGTGTGGAGGGCTGAGGCATTGGTGCCTTACCTCCTGCCACACCAGCGACCGGTGTTCACGGGTCACCAGGGGTCGGCTGGGGATGGAGAGGATTGAGTGTCTGGAGGACAACTCTCCTCTCCCAGGGAGGGGCGGGGATGGAGTCTGCTGCTTGCCTGGCCCCTAGTGGCAGCTGGGGGTTGATACAGTGGGCCCACAGGTAGAGGAGGTGGACATGGAGCAGACCCCTGGTGTGCAGCATGTGTGGCTCGGCCATTGGCATCATTGCACGCTCCTGCACCACACTTGGGGGAGAAAAGGAGAGAAAATGGTGTCTGAATGGTAGGATGACACTGGTCCCCCGCAGGCTCCACACCTGGCTAGTTGGGCACCTCAGAGGAGGAAGGGAGAAAGGAGAGGTGAGTCCTGGCGGATGCCGGGGTGATGGGGCTGGAGGGATCGGTTGATGGGGGCTGGCTGACCAGGGGATAAATAAATAAAGGTATGAAGTAGCACTCCGCACCCATAGAGGTCAAATATATGTAACCCCCCTGCAAATGGGGGTTCCCAAAAGACTTCCAGGAGCTTGCTTGAATGCTCCAAGCCTGAATGGTGTTTGGCGTTTAAGCCATTTATCAGTGAGTGTTTTTAGAGCCTCTGGTACTGTCTCTTTAAGAGCTGTCTGCTTGCAGACATAATTAGTTGTATGGGGGACTGTGTGCTTCTCTGTTTGAGTACCACTCGAGCTGCTGTATTCACTCCATTTTGCAGTCACTAGGAGTGCAAAGGGAACCTATCTGAAAGATGTAACTGTTTGCCAGAAATCATTTAGAGTAATAATTAAATTACAGTTTGTCTAACCTGCTTTCTTTGCAGTCAGAACTGTGTCTGCCTAGTTCCCCATTCTGGTTTTGAACTGCTGAACTGGACCAATCAGTGTGGGGTAAGCTAGCTCTAAAATGGTGCCTTGGACGAATCAGAACTTGGACTCATAATCTGAGCCAGCCACAAGAGGATTGTATGGGCAGTGACTCTGGGAGATGTAGTTTAGACTTCGGCGCCTTTTTGGACCAACAGCAGCAGTCTATTGTGAGTGACAGCCAATCCAGTCAAGAACTGGGAGGAACTCAAAGGAAGTGCCCGGTTTTGTCTGTTGGAGTTTCAGTTTAGCTCTGGCAGTGAAGGGGAAAGGAACCCTGTGCTCCTTCAGTGCACAGTTTTAGTCAAAAAACATGTGTAAGGTCTAGAGTTCCGGTCTGCAGCTTGTGTAACTGCTTGTTAGGACTGAATCCGTCCTGTGAAGAGAATCAAAGGATATCTGAAGAGTAGAAACCAGGCTCACCCTGTAGAAGACTGGAGAAATTGCTGATCTGCACTCTGTCTGTCAGGAACTGAATCTGCTGTGTGTTCTCCCGGGTATTGTGCAGTAATTGCGATCGGGATACAGATGCAGCCTGCCTGGTATAGTGCTTTCTTTTTACCATATAAATGTGTGAAGAGGTTTGTGCACCTCAAGTGAATCCTGCTGCCATTAAGTGACTTTTGCCTGTGACTGTTTACCATATAAATGTGTGAGGAGTCTTTTGGAGCTCAAGAGTAGCCCTGCTGACATTGAAGGACCCTATCTTGTTTGGAGGTCGTGAGTACTAATTCAGGGTCGCTCCCTGTTGAATTGCCACATTAAATCCAAATGGAATTACTGTACTGCTGACTGTTTAACTAATTTTTCTTTTCTCTGTGTGAAAGGGCCCCTACCAGCTGCCACGGTTTGGACTAGCCACTAGGGCTTGGGGTACCCAGGGACAGTAACTGGTAGGATAGCCTTGCACAGAGCCATAGGTAGATGAGTAGAGTGATAAGCTAATTAACCTGATTTCCCCCTGTCCTTGTTATATCCCCCTAAATAAATCAGAGCTGCTTGTTTCAGCAAAGTTATACTGCCTGAGGTAATTGTCTATGTTAAAGTACTGTACTGTGATTGTTGCACTGTATCTTATTTCACAGGAGGTCCCAGTGCCGGAATCAGTCCTGGGGGTAAGTGTATACTGTGAAGGTAATTCTGATATATTGTGTGGGCCACTAGTGGGAAGAAAGGGGGGTTGCAGTGTCCCAGAGGGCTGTGACCAAGTAAGTTTAACTATTGCAAACCCTGACCTCTGGGTGGAGGCACCCGCCATTGGATCCAGGCCCCTCAACCTGTTAGTGGCAAATCAGGCAGGGGTAGTAGCCCCTGGGATAGCACCATCTAGGGGTTACATATATATACTAGAGAGGGCTAGAGGATGGACTCCAATTGCTCAGTTGGAGCCACACGTCTGCCATATTAGAGGAGGGTGGTGGTGCTGGCAGATAACAGGAACCTGTCTTGAACCTTCAGATAGTGGCATTGGCACACTGTCATTACAAAAATTGAGTAATGCACTGCTTATACAAGCAAAGAACAAACTAGCATACCTTGTTTTTGTCACCACAATGTGCATCTGCTTCATCACTTCCCTGCGGTCAGTGGTACTTGTTACCCAACCGGATCAGCAGGTTACTATCAAAACAGTGTGCCAGTGCCATTATCTTCTGTTTCCGGAAGGGTTCCCGTTATCTACTGGCATCTCAACCTTCCTCTACTATGGCAGATGCACGGCTTCAATTGAGCCATTGGAGTCCACCCTTATGCCCTCTCTGCTAAATATTTGAACTCTATGCCAGCACCTCCCCACATTCATGGTTCACAACCCACTCACCACTGGGGTATGATTCTTGATCCACAGTCTCTTCCCTGTAGTGCACTAGGCGGGCATGCATTTGACTTGGGCACTATTGGTCTCTGGTGAACACCAGTTCACAGTGCCAAAACAACAAGCTTGGCACGTCTCATTTCTGTCTGGATAGTGGACTCCTGTGCTAGGGGAGAGCAAATACCTCCGTTTGTGCCAGGTGTCTGAAACTGACTGAAGACTTAACCGTTGGAGTGTTAGGATCCAGGCTCAGTGCTGACGGTGCAGCCATATTAGCGAACCTCTTGAGTAGGACCCCTGCTGGCCATTCACCAAATCTCTGATGTTCTCTCTTTCCCTTCTGCAGGCAGCAGAAGACTGGACCCAGCACAAGACTGCGACACAATCCAGACTCGTTACCCAAAATGCCAGCCATGATTCTGGTAAGTTCCGCCAGCCAGTTGCTGCTGGAATCAAGGGCTGAAATGAACCCCTCCGGGCTCTAGATGGTGGTCTTCAGCTTCAACAGTTGCTCTCATCTATATGAACTACTGTGCTGTTTCTGCCAAGGGCCTTTATATTCCCCAACAGAATGCAGCATGCCAAGGCCAGGCTCTGCTACAGGGAGAAACCTATGGTTCTAATAGCCCCACATTTTGGGGGAGGACAACGTTACATATGTTACAGTAGCCTTCCTGAAGCCGAATGCCTTCATTTCTCTTTCTCTACACTGGCTGGAGTCAGACCGAGTATCTTACACCTGATTGATGCAACCCTAAAAGGGAAACTAAAATTGAAAACAGCAGTAATCAGTAAGGCCACTAATTTATGATGATTAAAGTAATGATATTCTGTTTTCAAGACTGGAAAATCTGGGAATTGCACCGGTGATTTTTAGTCCAATTGCTAGATTTTACCAGGATTCTACTGTAAGTCTTTAAATATGTGTATAAACAGAGTAACAAGAAAGCTTAATATACAGAGCATTAAATGGAGCAAACTGAAAATAGTACTGGAAGCAATTATAAAAATCATACAAGTTCTGTAGGTTTAGTAATCTGGTATAAAATATCAATGGGCCAATGTTAAAAATTTTGAATGGGCACTAAGGGGTCTTTGCCCGCGCAAACTGGAGTTTGCCCAGGATCCTCATATTCAAAAGGGACCTAAAACCAGACCAGTATGAAAACTGTATCTATGAGGTTAGCATGCTTGTATATGAAAAAACAGGGGATCTTTGAAATACTTTCAAAGATAAATCTTCTTTATTCGTAATAATAGACATACATGTATGTGACAATAAACGCAGAAAATGTATGGTAACCACCACTATCTCTCATCCACATGTTGTGTAGAAAAAACCTTAGAAAACAGGTCCCGATGGCACGGAACACCTTGTTGAAAAGAGAGAGCTGCCATCCTAAAACAGTCACTAATACTATACCAAAGGGCCAGTACATCAGAGCACGGCGTATATGTTCATCCGATATACTTTTCAGAGAGGCCAAACAAAACTTCACTAAACGTTTCCTTAATTGGGGCTATGAATCTGAATTACTGTTAAATGCTCTTACAGAAGCAGAAACTCTAGAGGGAGATAGAGATACTACTTTAACCAAGAGAAAGAGAAACAAATGAGAATATTCTGTTCTTTATTTAAACAATGTACCCCGACAGGGTGTGGGTGTACTGGTGGATTTACAACGCCTGGTGTGGTTCGGTCACGAGGCGCGGTTGAGTGACTTAACCACACCAGAAGTGGTAAATCCACCAGTATACCCACTCCCTTGAGGGGTATATTGCTATTGTGTGATGGCCCTGTTTTTGTTTTTTTTGGTTTTTGTGTGGGGGAAAAAAAATCTAGAAATACTTTTTGTTTTCCTTTTTAATTATTTTTTTGTTTAATTTTATTGCTGTACGAAAAAAAATAGTTCGTTTTTGCTAGGTATAGATACCCCCCACGTCCCTGAGGCTTCGGTTAGTTTTAATTGCAGTGTGTCCTCGCCGATAACTGAGGTATGTTTTTTTTTTTTTAGAAATGTGATAGGCAGGATTTATAGTTGTGTTTTCATGTTTGTTTGCAAACTTCACATGCTGTGAACTGTAAAGGGCTGCAGTGTATGACCTCGGGCTTCTGGTTCACTGTTCGGTCCAGAGAAAATTTATCGGAAATGGCGGGTTGCCGACGTGTGAAAGGTTGGAGGCTTGGCATTTGAGAAGTGTGGAAGGCTGACTGGTGTATTTCTGTGACTGAGCGCAGCCAGTATTCACATGGGATGGATATCCTGTAAGGCTGTTGCAAAGGGCTACTGAGGAGGTGTTTCAAAAAAAAATATGAGTTCGAATTTTTTTAGAGGGCTAAGAGCGGGAACTGCTGGTACTGTGACCACTTATGGAAGTAAGTGTAGGATCGTAGTGTGTTTGCCACTGTTTGGTTTCTGGCAGTTGGAGTGATTTTTTGCGAGGTTTCATGCTACAGCCAACTGGCGGCTGGCACCTTTTCCCAGTGGGTACACTGTAGGATTTACAATGCTGAAAAGGTGCCAGCCAGCCAATCAAAAAGCAGGATTCGCTATATATTTTGTGCCCAGTGTATAATACTGAATATAACCCTACGGCCCTGAATATAACCCTACAGCCCTTAGCATAGGGAACATCATCAAAATATTGGAACATCCTACAGTCAGACCAGAGACTACGTGAAATATCTGAAGAGTCTCCGAGGATAACATATAAGCGAGGGAAGAACCTTGAGGACATGTTGGTACACTCATATAGCTGTACAAAAAGAGAACCCGCAGATGTGGTTACCTACACCTCCCTCCAGTAATTACACATGTGGACATTGTGTACACTGTTTGAATACCAACAATATGAGGGCATTTTAACCATTCTAGGCACGGACACAAATATGACATAAATTCATGTATTAATTGTGGCTCGACTGGTGTAATTTACATGCTTACATGACCTTGTGGCATGACTTACATCGGACAAATGAAGAGAGCATTGAAACAAAGAATTGGAGAGCATAAAGGGCAATTATGAATGGGAGTATGGACTATGCCATGGTGAGACATTATTCAGAAGCCCGACATGGACTATGCGATGGTGAGACACTATTCAGAAGCCCGACATGGACTATGCTACGGCGAGATGTTATTCAGAAGCCCGACATGGACTATGCGATAGTGAGACGTTATTCAGAAGCCCGACATGGACTATGCTATGGCGAGACATTATTCAGAAGCCTGACATGGACTATGCTACGGCGAGACGTTATTCAGAAGCCTGACATGGACTACGCGATGGTGAGACATTATTCAGAAGCCCGACATGGATCACCAGCATCGCTAAAATTTGTCAGCAAAGAAAAAGTAGAAGTAGGTTTCAGAGGTGGAGATCTGGGACTAAAGCTTCTGCAACAGGAAGCATTCTGGATTTTTCAGCTCAGCAGCTTGGTACCTTTGGGACTGAATGAGGATATACCACTCCATAACTATATAAAGAAGTAACCCCCCCCCCCAAGCTTTACAATGCTCTGCAATGGGCATGGTACATCACATATTAATACAGGAAGTCCAGAAGTGTAGTTTGTTTGTTCCCTCATAATAAACAAAAAAGCATGACTCTACTCTAAGGCCCAGATATTCAGAACTCGTCAGGCAGTGGGCGTGACCTGGATGCAGCGCAACTGGGATGCGCCAGGGCCGGTGATATTCAACGGTGATGTGCCATGGCACAGCACCATTGAATATGGCAGGTTGGCACATACTGCATAACGCAGTGGCACCGAGGCCGGGCGCAGTTTAATAGGAGCACGTGGGATGGCACCAGCAAGTGCAGTTAAGGCCAGGCGCATCACCTGCGATATTCAGCAGGGGACATGCAAATGAGGCCAAAAAATATGCAAGGTGCAAATGGGTTCATTTGCATGCCTTGCGCAGGGCAGCCTGGCAACTTGCATCTGGCACCCTGCACAACATGACGTATGCAGTGGGGATCCCGGGGCATCCCCCGCCCCATAGCCGTGAGTGCGGTATATGTCAAACATAGAAGTCCCTGGTAGTCTAGTGGCCCCCCCTCCTGAGTCCCTGATTCCTGAGATATGCATATATGACCATCCCTGGTGGTCTAGTGGTCCCCCCTCCCACCCGATTCCCTAAGATATGTAGAAAAGACTGTCCCTGGTGGTCTAGTGGCACCCCCTTGCCTGTTGCCACGATTGTGGTACAGCTCCCTCAAAGAAATCCATGGTGATCCAGTGGCTTCCCATACCCCTCCCACCCCATCGGACCCCTTGCCCACCCGCTCCCCTCCCGTCATCGGTGGCTGCAACCACCTGAATGCTGCCTGCCCGGCCCGAATTACAGGCTAGTATGGGCTGTAAGCCCATTGATCCTCAGTGTGGATCAATGGGCTTGCAGGGCATACTATATTAGATAGTTCCAAATATGTGAATGACTTCATTCACATATTTGGGACTGTTTAGTACAGTATGCCCTGCAAGCCCATTGGTCCACACTGGGGACCAATGGGCTTACAGCCCATACTATACCTGTCATTCGCGGGCAGCTGGGCAGTATGTGGGCGGGTTGCAGCCACCTGCCAATGACGGGGGCAACAAGGATCCGTGTGAGGAGGGGTGGGGGTGCCACTGATCACCATGGATTTTGAGGAGCTGTACCATGATCACAGCAGTGGGTTGGGGGGGGGTTCCACTAGACCACCAAGGATGGTATTTTCTACATTTATCGGGTGGGAGGAGGGACCACTAGACCACCAGGGGTTTGCGGGTGCTTGCTGACGGTATTCTGGGTGGGCGGATGGCCACCCACATCTGGCGGCTGCTGTGTTGCGCCATGCAATACAGCAGCCTGCCTGTGGGTGGCCGATTTGTTCCCTATTTTCCGGGCTCAACTTTGAGCCCTGCAGCGCACTGCGGGTTACTTTCAGCATGCGCCCGCATATCCCGGCTGAATATCGGGATGTGCTACATATACATGGGCACGCCCGCATGTACGCTGCATACATCACATTGCGCCTGCCACAATTGGTATTTGCGCCTGCATCTGGCAGCCCTTTCAATATCCACCCGGCGCATGCGGGGTTGCGCCTGGCGCAACCCCTTTGAATATCTGGGCCTAAGTCTACAAGGGTATGACTTTCTGTGCCTCTACCCTTGTTAGAGATATGACTTTCCAGCTTTGTCAGCTCTGTCTCTGTTTTTGATGTACTCCTGTTACAAGTGCAGACATGACTTTCCGTGCTCTGTCTGTGCTGTTTGACACGACTTGCTGGCTCTGCCACAGCCTTTTGGCTGATTTTGTTCTGAAATATGTTATTGCAATTAATTTTAATGTTACACACACCTTTTTTGTGGTGTATTTTTAATATGGTTGGTCTTTGCATGTTTTTGCACCGCGTGGTAATGCACTGGATATTGTATTTTGCACTTGCAGTACTATTACTTTAAGGTTCATCCTTATAATGACACGGCTTCTTCTAGGTAGCACGCTCTGAAGATGACCGCATAACAGTCAATACGTAAGCGCACTACCCGGAAACAAAGGTATCCACCACATTTGGTTTGTTTGCTGTGACATGCATTGTGTTTAAACTGCTCGTGAGTGCATAATTTGCAGAGGTCTAATGCACAGCTCGAAAGTTGAAGTAATGCACGACTCGGCACACTTTTTTATTAAGAACAGCATGTGTTTTGCACCACTATCTTTTGCATGCATGTGGTCTAAATAAACAAGCCACTAGCTCCTGGTTCCAAACGTGGACTCCATCGGGACCTGTTTTCTGAGTTTTTTTTCTACACATGTGAGTGAGAGATAGTGGTGGTTGACACATTTTCTGCTTTTATTGTCGCATACATGTATGTCTATCTATTATTATGAATAAAGGAGAATCATTTTTGGAAGCATGTCAAAGATCCCCTGTTTTTTGTATATACAAGAGTGCTAACAGAGTTTTAAATAACTGATTAGCAGTTTTTTTCTTGGGACAATACTAACTGTTCAGAAAGTATTCATATAGATTTTCTAGAAGTGTTATGTTTGTTAAACACAGTGAGGCAGGTGTTATGCATTTTCACAATGTTTTTTCACCTTTATGAGCAAAACGTTAATCAATTTTTAGAGTTAAATAAAATCCTGGCTAACCTCATAGATACAGTTTTCATACTGGTCTGGTTTTGGATATGTTGTAGCTCCGAGGTATTTCTGTGCACTCCCCTGTTTTGCCACAGTAGCCCCCCGACTTCCTGAGAGAAGTGGTTGTTTTTTGTTCTTTTATTCAAAAGGGACCTTACGCAGGGTTAGCGCCACGCAAAACATAATGGCGCGGGTGGGAGCGGAGTGGGGTTTGGGCCATGAATAGCCATGCTACCCCATATTCAGTGGGTTTGTGTTGCACAAAAGGGGTTAGCATGGTCCTTTTTTGCAATGCAGATACCACTGAACTCAACCCCGACTTACTCCAGGCAACTCTAGAGGCAGCTGGAGGTAATGCCAGTACCCAGTCAGTTGTCCACTGGAGGACCACACCCACCCCGTCCGATAGCCAGCCTGTACTAAATTTAAAACTTCCTTGGTGTTAGTGGCCCCCCCCCCCATGATCAGCAGTCTGTAATTAATGTAAAACTGCCCTGGTGCCTAGTGGTCCCCGTTCGATCGCCAACCCGTACTAAATTTAAAACTTCCCTGGTGCTAGTGGTCCCCCTCCCCAATCACTGGCCTACACTAAATGTAAAGCTTCCCTTGTGCGTAGTGGTCCCCCCTCGATTGCCAGCCCATACAAAATGTGAAACTTCTCTGGTGATAGTGGTCCAACCCCAACAAGTGCCAGTCTGTAGTTAATGTAAACTGCCCTGGTGCCTAGTGGTGCCCCTGCTCCGATCACCAACCCAGTACTAAATTTAAAACTTCCCTGCTGCTAGTGGTCTTCCCCCCCCATCACTGGCCTGCACTAAATGTAAAGCTTCCTGGTGCATAGTAGTCCCCCCTCCAATTGCCAGCCCAGAAAATGTAAAACTTCCCTAGTGATAGTGGTCCCCCCCCTCCCCTGATCACAGGCCCGTACTAAAAGTAAAACTTCTCTGGTGACTAGTGGTCTTCCCCCCTCCCCGATCGCCAACCTGTACTAAATGTAAAACTGCCCTAGTGCCTAGTGGTCCCCCTCCCGATATCAGGTCCATACTAAACGTAAAACGTCCCTGGTGCTAGTGGTCCCCCCCCACTCCGAATGCCAACCCATAGGACAACTGAAAACCCTCCCTGGCATCTAGCGGCCCCCCCATGACACCAAGCACCCAACTCCTCAGTCACCTTACCAGTATTCTCAGTGCCATGGGTGTGCATATGGTGACCAGTGCAGCCCTTCTCACACCTCCTTGGCAGGCTGCCATATGCCCAGGCAGGGAGCACGTTTCTTATTTATAGGACTGGGTGTGTCACTCTGTCCTACAAAATAAAACACATGCTCCCTCCCTTGACATACAGTGGCCGGCTGCGGTGTAAGGAGGGCTGCGCTGGTCGCTGTATGTGCACTTGGGGCACCAAGGATACTGGTAAGGTGACTGGGGGGATGTTCGGTGCTGTGAAGGGGGGCTGCTAGATGCCAGGGAGGGGGGTTGTCAGTTGTCCTACAGGCCGCGATCAGAGGGCGGACCACTAAGCACCACAAAGTTTTACATTTAGTATGGGCTGGAAATTGGGGAGGGGAGCACTATCACCAGGGAAGTTTTAAATTTAGTATATGCTGGCGATTGGAGGATGGCGGGGGGGACTGCTAGCACCACAGAAGTTTTACATGTAGTACTGGATGGCGATCGGGGGGAGGCACTAGCACCAGGGAAGTTTTAAATTTAGTACGGGCCAGTGATCAGAGGGGGAGGGGGACCACTAGCACCAGGGAAGTTTTAAATTTAGTACGGGCCGCCTATTAGAGGGAGGGGGGACCATTAGCACCAGGGAAGTTTTACACTTAGTATGGGCTGGTGATGGGGGAAGGGGACCACTAGGCACCACGGATACCTACACAGGTCTGAGACTGGGCAATTGGTGGGGTGGCACCATGTTAACCTGCCTTGTTACCCAAGCAAATGAGCCCATAATGGGCATGCAAATGACCCCTTGCGCCTTGCATGCACAATGAGCTCATTTGCATGGGTCCCTTTGAATATTGCAGATAGTGCTCTGGCACTATCCACTCTGGTGGCATACTTCGGGATCCATGTCAGGGCAGCAGTACTTGATATGGCCCTGTATTCAGCCGAATAGCACTGGTGCGCTGTTCAACTGAATTCAATGTCCTCGAGCTCCCGGGCAATTGCAAGGTGTAGTGCAAAGTTTGTACTCCGCTTTGTGCTATTTTGAATACTGGGCCCTAAATTCTGTGAAATTCTTTGTTTTTATCGAAGTGTAGGCAGTCCAATTTCTGAAACTGTAGCTGGTTTTCAGGTGAAAAACGAACATTAGTGGCCTTGGCGATCAGCATGTAGTTTTGTACATTCTGACATGATTGTTTGCCTTTGGTTTGGACGTGGCAGTTCTGCAGTAGAAGCAGCAAGCACACAACCTCTTTATATGTGTTCCAGTACTCACTACTGCATTTTGGCCCTCCAAAAACAGATATTAACAAAATGAAGGCCATTTCTATAATGGAAGTAGTCACTGCAGGAGCCACGGCGGGTTTGTTTAGCGAAGATAAAGATGGCTCCATAAACCATCTTACTAGCCTGCTGCTTTGTTGTATAACACTGCCTCATTAATGTGCCTTTTCATGAAGGCACCACCTCTAGGAGGTGAGAGAGTATTTCACACACCTTGCGCATTTGATATTTGCACTGTAATGTGAGTCTGCCACTAGAAGTGCCAGTCTGTGGTAGTTGTGAACTTGTGATGGTGGTTATGTGATGTTTTCATGTGGTGCTGGACCACCACAACTCCTGATGAGGCAGATATTTGTCCACTACCTACCTGGTCCAGATTCAAACCAGCTACCTATAGGTGACTGGCTGTGTAACCCTCTGCTGGTCCACCGAGCCTTTCAGTCCCATAATAACTCACTGCTTCCCCATCTCCCTGCTCTGTGCACTGGCCTTCTTACAATCCCCACCTAACTTCCCAAATCCCACTGCTCTTTTTATTATAATAATAATAATAATAATCTTTATTTTTAATGCGCCTTTCAAAAATCAAGGCGCAGAACAATTTATAAAATTACATCCAAATAACAAATCATAATAAAAACCAATAAAATAAATAATATCAAACATCATAATAAAATACTAAAATCGGATCAGTTCAGCATCACCCCCAAATGCTTTACTCCACAAAAAGGATTTTAATGCTTGTTTAAAGCCCCCCACCGTCGTGCACTCTCTAATCCAACGGGGTAGAGAATTCCAGAGGGTTGGTGCCACAAACATAAAAGCCCGGGCACCGGAAAATTTTAAGACTACTCTCGGAATCTCCAGCAACCCCTCGTTGACTGAGCGGAGCGGTCGCTCCGGGATGTAAGGGACCAGAAGCTCTTTCAGGTATTCAGGGCCCAAACCGTGTAGGGCTTTGCAAGTCAGCAAGCCGACTTTAAAGGAGATCCACCACTGAACTGGCAGCCAGTGCAGTCCCCACAGCATCGGAGTAACATGGGAGGAATGAAGCGTCCCAGTTAACAACCAGGCTGCGGAGTTCTGCACCAGCTGCAAGCGGCGGATATCAACCCCTGGAAGCCCAAAGTAAAGGGAATTGCAGTAGTCCAAGCGCGAGGTCACAAAGGCGTGGATCAAAGTAGGTAGGTCCCCGGACGGAACAAGGTGCTTGATCCTAGTGATATTCCTAAGATGATAAAAGGATAACTTAATGATGGCCGACACTTGTGCACGCAGTGTCAGCCGGTCATCAAGAATTACCCTAGGTCGCGCACCTGTTCAGAGATAGGGAGCTCAACACCCCCCAGGAATAAACCTGAGGGATGGTTTGTCCCCCACCCCCCTATCCAGTGACCAGGATCCACGACCATCACCTCCGTCTTTCCAGAATTCCGCTTCAGCCAGCTGGACCTCATCCATCCTTGGATTTCATTGAGGCAGTTATTAAACACCGAGAGTGCTCCATTCTGGTCAGGTGCAAAAGACAGGTAGAGCTGGGTATCATCGGCATAACAATGAAACTCCAGCCCATACCATCTTACAATGCCTCCGAGGGGAAGCATGTACACTGCAAACAACATGGGGGACAGCACTGAGCCCTGAGGCACCCCACAAGACAGAGAGATTGGGTCGGAGGAAAACACCCCCGACACCACCCTCTGAGTTCTACCGGTGAGGAAAGAAGTAAACCATTTGTGGACCGAACCTGAAAGCCCACAGATGATTCTCAAGTACTCAAGCAGTATCCCATGGTCTACAGTGTCAAATGCTGATGACAGATCCAGCAGGACCAAAATGGACCGTTTTTTCTGGTCTCTTGCCATTAAGAGATCACTGAGCACCCGAACCAGCGCAGTCTCAGTGCTATGCCTCTTTCTAAAACCGGATTGGAGAGGATCGTAGATGCTATGGATGGTCTCTGGGACTGTTTACCTGCTCCATCTCAGCCACCATACTTTATGTCAGTAATGACACTTTGCTACTCATAGACTGCAAACACACAACACTGTCACAAAATGTGAGACCATATTGGTATGTTTTGCTTTCCAAAGATGTCAGCTAGCTGTCCTCTACACCACCTCCTTGCATAGGCAGATAGTCTCCCTTCCATCTGCTTAGTTAAATTCCAAGTGTAACCCCCGTACAAATGGGGGTTCCCGAAATGTCTTCCTTGAGCTTGTCTAAATGCTCACTGCCAGGCTGGTGTACTGCGTTTTTGCAGTTTAAATGTGATTGCCAGAGAGTGCCTGTATAGCCTCTGTGTACTGTCTCTTTAAGAGCTGCCTGGATTGCAGTCTTAATTAATCTAAAAGGGAGCTCTGTTAGAAGATGTGCTTGTTTGCTGATCATTTGTTAGAGTAGTAATAATAATGCAGTTTGTTCTAACCTGTCTTCTTTGCAGCATGGACAGTTTTGTTTGTTTCCATCATCTTGGTCCTGGACTGCAGAATGGGCCAATCAGTACATTTGGGACTCTAAAATGGAGCCTGCCTACAGGGGCTTGGTAGGGCCAAAACTTGTAGTAATTGTGGTTTTTGCGCCTAAAATACCCCGGAGAGGGAGCCCTTGTTGTGATTGACAGACAGATCAGCCAACCAAACCTTTTGGATTTTGGGGAAGTCCCAAACTGCTTCCAATTTCAGTTAGATCGAAGTTGGGAAGTGAAGAAGAAACAGCTCAAGGTAGTTTGAGCAGTAATCCACAGTGGATTCGCGTGGGAGAACTGTGGAAAGGCCTGAGTTTTGGCCTGCATACCTGCCTGCTGTCCCTGAGCGGGAACTTGTGCCTTTTTTAGACTGAATCTGAACTTGGAAAGTGAAGTAAGCTACTGAATTATGACCAGACTCCTACCTGAAGAAGAACGAAGATTTGCTGAATGCGATAGGCCTGTCTGGACCTCCAGCCACCTCTGAACTCCCGGATTGTGCAGGGACTCTAATTGCGACCAGAGAGCCTTTTGCCTGGTGCAGTGGAATTTCCTTACATGTGAATGTGTTGTGTGCTTATAGTGGGTCGTGATTTGGTTCCCCACTGTGGTTTGAATTGTGTTCTGCTTGCTGGAAGCTGCATTAGAATTTCCATACGTGTAAATGTGCTGTGTGCTGCTAGTGGGTTGCAATTTGGTTCCCCACTGTGGTTTGAACTGTATTCTGCTTGCTGGAAGCTGCATCCAGTCCCACGGACTGAATCCAAAATCATCTCCATTGGGCCTGGGCCTTGCCACACTGGCCCAGCCCGACCACATGCTGCACAGAGAAAGCCATCGATGAGAGACCTGCCTGGGGATCAGCCCCCTGCTCAACACTTGAACAGGAGCGACACCTCGGTGATTCGTGTGGGCCCCGCTTCTCTGGGCACGCCAGCTCAACAACCTGCTGTCTCAATTTTGTCCTGCCTTTGTCCAGTATTGGGTATTGTGAGTAATCATCAGGGTAGCTCCCTGCAACAACAGCTAAATCTAAAGTGTTGTCATCTGATTGTCTGGTTGCTTTTTCTTTCACGAACTGAGCCCTCTGGCTCCGGATTACAAATAGTGTGTGTTGTGCATGTTGCTTTCTTCCATCACAGGACCCCAACCAGCTGCAATGTTCCTGGCTAGCCCATCATCTCCCTACCTGGGTACCCAGAGATGTGACTGTGTGGGGACTTAAAGCGCATGCATAATTGAGTAATATAGTCTTTGAGCCAATCAACCTGATTACGCCCCTTCCTTGTTCAAGTCCCCTGAATAAATCGGATCTGACTTCTTCTGCATTTAACCTGACTGTGGTTCCAGTTTGTGCCAAGAGTATTGTACTGTTGCTATTTGCTGTGCATAACCTTGTTTTACAGGGTGTCCCCAGGGTCGAACCAGAGGAACCAGCCCTGGTGGTAAGTGCAAACAGTGTGGGTACTTGTATGGTGTACAAGGGGTACTGTGAAAGTGATTATCGTATATTGCTCAGGCCACTAGAAGGGAAAGAGGGGGATTACAGTGTCCCAGAGGGCTGCGCCCAGGTTAGTTTGACCACTACCAACCCTGACCTCCAGGTGGAGGTACCCGTTGCAGAACCTAGGCCCCTTAGCCTGCAACTAGCCAAGCAGGCAGGGGTAGTAGCCCATGGGATAGCGCCACCTAGGGGTTACACAAGAACCCATAGAGGGTAATAACTGGAATTTGGCTAATAACAATGCTGCAATCACTTCGAGAAGTTGCCAGAACAACACAGTAAACCTTGAGAGTGAAGTGCGAGAGATTTAGTGTTGTCATGGCAACCTCAAGAAGTGACTTCAGCGTGGATATTAACAAAATTCCAGTCATAATGTTTTATAGTGTATGGACCAAAAAAACCTAGTCACTCTCATCTTGTGCTCCTTTTCTTTGTAGATCTTACCTTAATGAGTCAGTGATGAGGCGGGCTGATTAAGTCACAATGAGCATATTTAAAATTAGACGGTTGAAAACGATCTGGTTGGTCAGTGCTGATCACGTGGTAAGTTGTGGAACTGGATTGTGGGTAGCATCACAATGTAGTCTTCTGAGAGTGCAAAACACGCTTCTTGTAATCCACAGCAGCAATTCCAACTGCACAGAGAAGATGCAGTTTCCTACTGTCAGTCTTCTGCTACTCATTATGCTGCAGGGCTCGGCAGAGATCATGGAACATCATGTAAGAACAATTGCTGTATTTGTTCGTTCGTAATGTCCCCAATTGTTCAGTTTGTTAATTTGTCGGCAGTAAAAAACAAATACACTAACACTGAGGGACGCGCATGCGTAATAGTGCCAGTGTTGTTATGGTATCGTTGTGACATAGTCAAGAGGGGTTAACAACCTCTTGACATCACAATGATAACATAACAAGGATAGGAATTCATCGAATTTCATCCTTAATCACCCTCTCCAGTACATTATAGGTGAATAACAACAAACATCAATAAATTAACAGTGCTAAAGAATTCAAAGTATGTCTACAGTTCCCCATAATCTAGTATTCTGCTCCACCATGCGTGACACTAAAAACAAACTCTGCATAATGGAGACAAGATAGCTTTCATCAGGTGCTTTAAAATGCAGTTTTCAATTCTGTAATAACTACATTTTTGATACATTCTATTTTTGCTTGCTGTTCTGAACCACACAACTCCTTCAGTTCATTTCACAAGCTCTTCTCTCTAACCTCTCTGTTGGCTTTGGACTTGGACTCACATGGTGCTTATTCTCCCCCCATAACTCTCATATTTTACCCTTGCACTGATGTCTTTCTGTGCTGGTCTGAGAGAAACTTGAAAGCTAGTGGAGGGAGGAGGAGAAAAAAATGTGGTGTAGTGGCCAACCCTTGTGAAGGCGGGTACGTATGTGGGGACATCGTCCTCTGGATGTCTCACATTTTTTTCACTTGTTTTTCCTTACCCATTCACCATTGGTGCAACATCACTGCTGCCTCTGCCAGTGCTTTGTGCATTGGGACACCAGGGGGCAGTAGTGTGGTGTGGTTTCTTCCAAGAAGATGCTCATCCGCCTCCTCCTGTTGGCCGGTCCGTTCGTTCTGAGTGTAAAACACAAATCCAGATCCCTCGCAGAGCAAGCGACTCCTCCTCCCTGCCCGATTGGGCTGATTCTTAAAATTCTACTTTAAAAGTAGTATTATGTCATGGAGAAGTTAGACTTACCAAGCTCCACTAAACTGCTTTCTGTCATTAATTTAGTTTTTGTTGACCAGGAAAGGAGGGCTAGGCAATTCTGCCTATTGTCAGCCTCGTCCGGGTGGGTGGGTAGGGATAGAGATGCAAACTGACATAATGAACCAGCTTAGCTGTTGGTGGTGCTTTTTAGTGAATTATTCATTGCTGATGAGATGACATTTGGCCTTTTTTTTTTATCACAGCTGTAGCTGCCATTCAGTTCAGATAATTAAATGTCAGATCAGAAATAGTACTCAAGCCACTTTATTTAATCTCGGATTACAATACCTTTGAGCTAGGAGCTCTTTTACAAAGGTTCCACTTTGAATAAATAACATACAATAAAAAAATGGATACAGAATGGTACAAAACAGAATATATGTAGAGCTATAAATGGTACAATCTGTTTGAAGTAAACGTTTCAAGAGTAGAAGTTTGTATACAGGACTAGGTTAAGAGCAGCAGATTTTCCAGTTTCCAGGAAAACCTTCACAGTTGGCATCAGCAGAACTAAATTACACAAATTCCCCCCAAATCTGAATTTCGGGACCTTCCATTTTATTTGTCACTGAAGGCAGTATTATTTAAACATGCACTTTTTCTTTAGACTTTATCTGTGTATGTTGCTCATGCCTGTCGTGCAGTCATAATTCTGTACTCATGGCATTGCAGCCTGTTGCCATGGAAATTATTCTGATGTCCCAAGTGGAGGATTATGACTTTAGAGCAGGAAAAGCAGCTGGAAGAAGTAGAGTCTCGGGGAGGGGAGAGCCTTAGTTTGTGCAAGTGTATTTAATAATAATGATTTTTTTTTAACCAGGAGAGACTCACTAAGCTGAAGCTTGTTTACAGGTGCGACCTGGAAGCACAAGGAAGTTAAGTGACTTGCTCGGGGTCACACAGTATGTAGGTGGGGGCTGTGGAATTCAAACCTAGGTCTCCAGGTTTGTGGCTCAGAGCCTTAAACCACTGTGCTATACTGCTTCCAATTGCTTGAATTAGTCAGGTTTTTGGAGACTGTTGTGGAATTTGAGTCTGCTGGTGTCAACTGTAATGTTTTTGCAGGAAACTGGTAGATCATTTAAGTACTTCATGTCATCTTGATGCAGTTTCCATTATGTTATACAGAGCTGGAATGTCTGAGTTCGTCTGCTCTCGTGCCTACAACTTGCCATGTTGGTGAGTGTGCAGGCTTCTGTGCTACTTGCAGTCTCAGCTCTTTGTTCACAATGAATGATGAGGTCAGGAATTCCAGAGCTGTCTGCTGCAAGTAACGCTTGCTGACATTCTCCTTCCAGGAGTGGCAAGTGTTGCCATGCTGTGTACTCTGGAAGAAAGCAGTGACTTTTTTCTCAGGCTAAGCATATTTCCACAGTCTGTGAAGGCAGCTCCTTAATAACTTCTAACCATGTGCCTACGCAGCAGGGGGAAAGTAAGGAGATTCGAGGGTGGAGTGAATAAAAATTAAGCAGTATACCACGAGAAGGTGCGAGTGATGCCAGGATTTGTCCACGGTTGGTATGTTGTTTGGTCACAAGGTCGCAGGCCGAGTGAGCAAAACATACCAGCCATGAAGTAAATCCTTCACACCCACACCGAGTGGGATAATATACTATACAAATGTCCCTCATATTTGTTTTTTTTTTTTTACTTTTGCATTCAGAAAATGTGGAATAAACAGATTTTCTAATGGAAATTTATGATAAAATAGTTCTTCCTTTAGTAGATAATGACATCATCTTGCATTTACTGTGCAAAGGTTGTGTTTCACTTTTATTTTGGTGCCCCCGTGTTTTAGTGTGCATATTTGGTGGTGGTGGGGGGGACTTGGGGGAACAGGACGAGAGAGAGAGAGAGAGAGAGAGAGAGAGACAACTGTGTCTATTTTATTTTTTTACATTGAAGCACGACCGATGGCAGCACCATGATTGGCAGCACAGCAGGAGCAAGCGCTGAGTTGGAGAAGCGGCACTGCAATTAGAGGAAAAATGGAGTTTCAGAATTTTTTTTTTTTTTTTTTAACCAGCGGTGGTAGGAGACCACGAAGGAGCGGTACCTCTATTTCCTGTGAGCGAGCGAACCAGGTTACTGATCTGGCAGTAAGCAAGCTAGACTGTGACTTGCCCAGAAGAAGAAGAACGCCTGTCAACAATGAAGTGGGATAGTTTAAAGGGACACTGTCAACTCTCTTAGGTCTCAAAGTATCCCTAGTTTAAAAAAAACACATTTTATGATTGCCAGTATTCTGTAAAGATTGCTGATGTAGCTGGTAGTTTGATTCTGACTCTTATTTTCTTAAAAAAAGTAAAAAACAGACTGCCCAACATACTGGTGTTATCACACCAAAACAGGTTTGTTTACATTCCTTGATCAGCTCCAAATACATATTTCCTGAACTTAGGAATGCCCACAACACAGTCTAGCCCCTCATGATGCAGTGGGGGTTTAGGAGGCTACTGCCTTATGAGTGACTGCACTGTTTGGGTGTGTTTCTAATGCTCACGAAGCATGCAGTGAGAACAGATTCAGGATTATAAACAAAATAAGGTTGTTTATCAATATACATTGCCATGCATTTCAGTTCTAGTAAACAAGGAGACAGACAAAACAAACAGCAACATCAATGAATTTTAGAGAAGGTAAAGAATCATAAAATGTGGGGTTTCAACTAGAAATAATATGATGAAAAACAGGTTGACAGTGTCCCTTTAAAAAAAGAGGATTTTACAGTAGGAACTGCAGGCAGGGGATCTGGATCTTGACTCGAAGTAGACGAGCTTGCATCTCTCACTCCCTCATTACATCTCTCCTATGCATGGATCATAGAGCGATCAGCGCTATCAGCGTGAGCCACTGTAAAGGAGCTGGCATTTGAGTGGTACAATAAGATTTGAAAACTCACCCGGTGCTGTGAGTGGGCAGTGGGCGCTCGCTGGTAATTATTTACTGTCTAGTTTAACTCAAAATTTGAATCTGGAAAGATATTGTGAGGCTGATATTTTTTATTTGTTTTTATTCTTTATGTGGGAATTGGTGTGTGCTGGAAGTTCTGGGCTGCTATTGAGGTGCACAGGACTGCAGTATAGGTGGAGACATAGTGGGTGGGTGGGGTTGCTGATGGGTGGGGTGGACTGGTCTCCGGAGAGGGTTGCTGTCAGTTTGGCTTGTGGTATCAGCAGCACTATTGCCCAGAGCCAAGTAAAGTATTTAAAAAAATGTTTATTTGCGGTGATCCTATATGGCAGTTTTTCATTTGATACTGGGGGGTCGGATGGATTTCAGAAAGAATGGCTGGCACTTTTACCCATTGGTAAAGCCAAGATTTACAATGGGAAAATCGTGCCAGCCAGCCAATCAGAAGCCAGCATTTTTAAGACCATTGTATAGTATTTAATTTTGGTCCTATGGGACCAGTGTGTCTGTCAAAGACTACATGCTTGCTGACTGTATCTAGGCTGCCCGTTTTGCCTTTTTCATTAGTTTACTGAAAGATGAACAAAGCGGGTGATTTGAAACCTTTTATTGGACCAAAAAGAGATTTACAGAATTTAAGCTTTCAAGTTACACAGAGCTCTTCATCAGAAAAAAAGCTCTGTGTAGCTTGAAAGGTTTAATTCTGTAAAATGTGATTTTGCTCTGCCCATGCATTTTACCTCATAGCTCATCTGAAGTTCCACTTGCCTGCGAGGCCTCTGTGCATTCCTGAATGCAAGAGAACGTGCATCTGAGCAGGCAAAAAAATGCCCTCATGTGGACATACTGGGCCCTAACCAATAAACTACCGACCTATATTTCTACGCTGTTTCAGCGTACTGAGGGAACGTATGGTCTAAGGAGTTAGTCTCTTGTCTCTCTTAAAGTACCCAAAATAAGGACACGACATGGCTCAGCGGCTATCATCTTTTCTCTGTCCATCCTTTGAATGTCATGCAAAAACTCTCAGGCTGTCCTCCTCCGGGGCCTCACTCTTTCAGGAGGCTGCTCGTCTCAAACAGAGAGCCCAGTGTATGCCGCAACAACCACCTCCTCCATCTCCTGTGGCTCCCAAACTCTTGGCACTTACATGTATTCCCCTAGCACTTCTCTTCTTCTTTCCACCTTGGGATTATTCTGCCAACTCCCACCTGTTTGTTTAACTACATCTATTTCCACCCCTCACTGACCCTTTCCTTTGTTTTTCCCCTGCCCATAAACCTTCAGTTGTTGTTCCCTCACTTACCCTGCCTGGTATCCCTCGTCTTATTGTAACGTTGTGACTGTCTGACTAATCCCACGTCTTGAGGGAATCCTTTATATATACAGTCAATTATCAACCCGGATAGTGTTCACCATATGTACTCCCCAGCCCTGATCTTATTTGTTTCTCTGTAACTGTCTTTTATTTGCTCATTGTGTGTATACTGCTTATCTGGTAATTTTGCTGTAGTTGTGTATGTCCTACTTGTCCAGGACCATCTTGCAAATGAGCTTGCTCAAGGATGATTTTGCCTGGTTAAATAAAGTTTGATTGATTGAAGGTGGCCCTGAACAGACGTGAACTCATGCATACGAGTTAGGCATATTATGTAAGCCCCACTTCCCACTGTTTAGGGATCCTGATGGTGAATATAGGGAGAGGGTTACAAAACAAAACTTCCCAGGAGTCTTTAGATTAAATAAGAAAGGCCTTACCTTGCCTGCAGGTCTTCAAACAGCATAGCCACACAGATTTTTCTTGCCAAATGGGTGACCAAACTCAAGCAGCTGTACTTCTGGGCCAGGCCCGGGTGGATGGAGGCTACTTCTTAGGAGGAGCAATATGGTTAGTTCATAAACATGATCCCAGCACACTCAGAGTAAAAGAACAATAAAGCAATTTAATCACTTGTTGTTTTTCCATTTTGTAGAGAAAATATTTAATAAAATAATTAAAGTGCACAGCTTCATGGAGCATAGGGTTTTAATAGGCTAGAAGGCACACACAGAAGATGTATATACAGTAGCATAGGGCTAGATAGACTTATGCCAGGCACAGGCTCCACACTGACATCTTTTTGGGCCGAAAACAAGCCCAGAGAATAAAAAAAGGGTACAACCAGGACCTAAACCACAGACTGAGGGAGTGACTTACTCCCCCCCCCCCCAGCTTAACCCAAACACGGGGATTTTGTGACCTATTGACCATACCACAACTGCCCTGCAGCCTTGCCACAGTGAACTCCCTCCTTTTCTGTAGACCTCTTCTCTGAGGATGGAATACAGGGAAGATCAAGAAGATGCAACATGGCTTCCTCCTTTTTGTTACTCTTGTCACTGCACTTTAATGGGCCTAACATGGAACCTGCCCCAGACACGAGCATGGCAGGTCCAATAAAATGAGATCCCATGCAGACCACCAGACTAACCCCGGCAGTGTGCCACTCCAGGAAAAACCTTCTCAGAGCTGCTGCCACTGAGAGGCCCTGTTACAACCCTGCCACTGCTGCGACCGCCCCACTGCCATACCTTTCAAATAGGCACCAGGAATCCCCACATAGAAACATAGAAAGGTGACGGCAGAAGGAGACCAAAGGTCCATCTAGTCTGACCATTTGTTTGCGTGAACCCCTGTTAGGCCATGCCTGCTAGCACTGAACTCTTACTCAAGATGAGCCCCCAGCCTCAATCCTGTGTTGCATGTATGTCCTGTCCCAACCAAGTTTGAAGGAGGTGATTGTTTTGACCTCTACCACCTCGGCAGGTAAACTATTCCAAAAGGTGCCACCACCCTCTCAGAGAAAAAGAACTTCCTGACATCACGTCTGAATGCCTCCCCCTTTGAGTTTCCAGTTGTGCCGTCTAGTATTAGAGTTGTGGGACCTAGTAAACAGTTGTGAGTATGGCACTTTGTTGATGCCTTTCAGATACACACACACACACACACACAGGAGATGTATATAGCATCAGGCTAGATAGACTTAGAACAGCCAGACACAGGCCAGGCGCAAGCTCGATGCCCACACTCTGTTCCGATGAACGATGGGCTTACCTCCAAATCTTTGTCCACCACTGCTATCACATCTACAGGACCCTGTTCCCCATGGTCGCATTCTCCTATACATTTCCCCTCCAATGGCCAATATTCATAGGATCGCCACCATAAAGATGCCCGGAATCTCCTGGGCCAGGAGTTTGAAACCCCGGCCAACTGGCCCTAACTCCAGCCCACCGACTGCTCTTCGAACCCTCCCACCGGCCCCAATTTAAGTAGGCTAGGGCAAAAGGAGACACCCCCCAAGGGGCAGACCCAAGCTGCCCAAGAGGAAAACTGCCCACAGATGGGAGAGGGTACTATAGCAAGCCTGCCCCGAGAGGGGTGACTTACACTTACAAGCACTCTGCGATAAACATATGGCCTGAAAGTAGGCTTTATCTTGAACACGGCCATATGTTTTGTAATGAAAAACAAGCATGAAACACTTAAAATTATTGTTCTAAAAATCAGAACTGTGATTCAAGGCACGTGCATCAACCCCAGTGCTTATGCCCATGCCCCGAGTTAGATCCAATTTTTAGAGCAATAGTTTTAAGTATTTCCATGCTTGTTTTTCAGTACAAGACATGTTGCCATGTTCAGAACAAAGCCTGCTTTCAGGCCATATGTTTATCTCTGACCTGTTCAACATAATTACTGACTTCAACACTAGAAGTCATGAGTGGAAGTTGTGTGGGGGGGGGGCTTCAAGAGGGAGCTCAGGAAGCACTATTTTACAGAAAGGGTTGTAGAACCATGGAATAGGCTACCCGCTGAGGTGGTGGAAACAAAGGTTGTGCAATCATTCAAGCTGGAGTGGGACAGGGCTAGGGCGAGAACAAAAACCGTGGGAGCAGTTGGGGGCATAAAGCAGAAGGGGGTTTAGGTCCTGGGATCTGAGTAGGTCTCAGGAACTTGTGGGCAGACTAAATGGACACTTGGTCTCCTTCTGTCATCACTTTTTCTATGTTTCTATGTTTCTATCTCAGAGTGCTTATAATATGCCTAACTCGTGCTTTAACGAGTTCAGGTCAATTCAGGGCCACCTTGCTCAAATGCACATTCTCTTGCATTCAGGAATGCACAGAGGTATCGGGCAGGTGGAATTTCAGATGGGCTATGAGGTAAGAAGCTTGGCCTGAGCAAAATAACATTTTGATTAGAAAAATAATATACTAATGAATAAGGCAAAATAAGCAGCCTAGATGCAGTCAGCCAGCATGTAGTCTTTGACAGACACACTGGTCCCATAGGACCAAAAATAAATATTAAAAGCAGATAGTGCTCCAATGTGAAGAAAAAATACAGCCCCCCCCCCAAAAAAAAACAAAAATGGGTGGCACTTTTCCAGCTTTAGCAATTTGGTTTAAAAACACAGTAATAAATATCAATAACGTTATATGCTTATTTCAACATTATTTCATCAATAAAATTAAAATAAGACAACGTTGAAAGTATCTGCATTCACCAAGTCCTGTTATCGTAGCACACATTACGGTTACTCTGGAAGCAGTCGTCTACCAAGAGTAAAGTATTTTAGTAAATTATTTCAGTGAATTTTATCAGAGTGAGTAAGAGCTATTGTTTAGCTGAGTTTGAGGTTTAGGGTAAAAGGTTGGGCAGGCAAGTGAGTTAGCATAGGAATTTAGTTTTGTTAGGCCCACAGCCCTATTGGGATCGATCATACCTTACAAAAACGGCTGATCATGGAACCTTCGGTGGACTTTTGGAAGAATCCTTCCAAAAGTCCAACGGAGCTTGAAACCCTCTGCCATGATCAGCTGCTATGGAATAACAGCCGGACTATTTTGGCTGCTACTTCCACATTCCAGGGCATGAACTGCACTTGCGCGACTCGCGTGCATGCTCAGTTCTGCTGGCGCCATCATGTTGTGAATGGCAAAATGCCATTCACTGCAACTATGCATGCATGAGTGCTGCGCATGCGCAGTTGCATCGCTACCAGCAACAAAGAAAACTGTACCCTCCCACTGCTGCTGTCCTCCCTGCTCCCTCCATTCTTGTCTCAGTGCCATCGGGGTCCCCAATTCCCCTGTTGACATTATGCAGCCCCCAACTCATGTGGCGCACTGGGGCCCACCCGATTGTGCCAAAATATTCATTCCCCTGCTCATCAGGGCGCCCAGTCCTCGCGGTCGCATCATCTACTCCACTTATTTCTGTGGCACACTGGGAGCCCACCCTAGTGTGCCCAGATTTTTTTGTTTGTTTTCTGTAATAAAGAAAACTGTCCCCGACATGTTTTTATTTTATTTGTAAAAAGAAAACGGTCCTTGTCATTGCCCCAGTCCTCCTCCCCATCCCCACCCTCCCACTGAGCACCCACCTCCCTGCACCCCCTTACCCTATACTTACCTCTGGGGTCAGCACTGTCATCTTCTCTGACTGGGACATGTCTACACTCTTCAAAGCCGAACTGCAAACTGAAGAATCAAGGGTAGTGCCCGTTATAATGGCATTCCAATGGGGTTTTCAACATGTTGATAAATTAGCTATTTTTGGAATTTTTGACTGAGATTTTCAACATGGGTTCTTGGGACCCCACCTTTTGAAAACCATCACTGTCATTTAGTTACTCAGTCCCGAAAGGTAATTTCGCGGTCACTGCATGGAATCACCTTTCGGGACTAATTCATGAAATGACAGTGCCACTGTTCATGAGGTGGGGTCCCAAAAAGCCCATGTTGCAAATTTGGTGCAACACCTTCAAAAAATGGCCAAGTTACACCTGGGCATTCAGTAATTTCTACGCACATGTGTACCTTTGGTCACTTGGCAGCTCGTCACAGCCCTGTTGGCTCTGGCTAGAGTTTGTTACTTTTAGGGAGGAACCTATGGGTGTGCTGCTGAGGAATTTTTTTCACTTACTTGATGCCTTCTGTTTGTGGTGGCATTGCAGATTGTGAAATGCTGATGGGAGCGAACAGTTGAGCGTGCTGACCGGCTCTGGAGGCTCGGCGCAGAGACTGTCAGAGCTTGGAGCTAGAGTAATCTGCTATACTGTCAGACACAACTAGGAACAGAGTCTGTGAAGCACCTGTACCTGCAGGCAGTGGTCAAGGATCCTGGGAGGTTGGTGGCCGTGGCCTGTAGTCAAACGGAGAGCAAGCAGGAGTGTTTTGTCAGCTCAAGATACTGCATCGGCAAACAGAGACACAGCTGGCAAACTTTGCTCCTAGGTTATTTGAGAGAAGCGTTATCATCTTACCCTCATGCCATACCCTTTCAGCTGGTCAGCAGGATACTAGCTCATGTAAGAGCTGCAGCTGACGGGGTCTTGTGGAGCCTGAGCAAGATGGCTGCCTTTAGATAGAGCGCTGCACATCTATGACACAGAAATTGAGTTAAAAGTTGTTAATTTGGGAAGCAAGCTTATCATTTTGCAGGAATACCATGCCTCAAGAGCAAATTTACACAATGGGTAATCTTTGTAAGGATAAGCCTACATCTAAAGGAGCAGAATTGAAAAATATGTCGAGTGCTCTGAGCACGAGGTCAAATCCAGGCCGAGAACTGGAGACTGGGGACATACCAGCCGAAGAGATCCTGCAGCCGTTGGGAACAAAGATTTATTTATTTATTTATTTATTATAAGGGGTAGACTAGGAGTGAAACAATAAACATTCAAGTTACAAGGTGAACATTAACATACAGTTCTAAGACAAGTGTTACAAGCAGTGGTACAACAGTGTTGCGCATAATAGGTAGAAAGAGTGGTCAATAATAAGTACCAGGTTAATAAATAAACAAGTGCTTGCATAAAAGAAAAGCGGGCAGTGAGAGGGTGAAAGGAGAGGGAGGGGTAAAGTGGGGGGGGAAAGAGTCATGTTCAAGTTACATTCAAGTTACAAGATCAACATTAACATACAGTTGGAAGGCAGGCGTTACAAACAGGGTTAAAACAGAGTTGTGCATAATATGTAGAAAAAATGAACAATAATAAGTGCCAGGTTAGTAAGTAAACAAGTGCTTACATTAAAGAAAAGTATGAAAGGAGAGGGAGGGGTGAGGTGGAGGGATATAGGGGAAAGGGAGTAGATGAGGGATACAAGCCCCGGGGGGTTGAGGGACTCATGGAGAGCATTTGGTATCCCTTACATTCTCTGAGAGATCAAGGGAGGTGGGGAAGGGAAGGGGAGGGGAGCTAGAAATTTGGGGGTGACTGTGCATAGGGTAAAATGAAGGTGACGGTAGAGGGGTAGGGTTTATCCATGGCTTATAGGAGGGACATGGCAGGAACAGTTAGGCATAGGTAATTTTGAGGTAGAGCTGATGGAGTAGGCGGAGGATGAGTGCCTGGATTTGGGGTGAATTCCAAATTTTTGGGAGGCAGCGAGAGTAAGCGATTGGCCGATTAGGGTGGATCTGCGGGGGACTGCCAGAGTTCGGGAGTTGGTTGCTGTAAGAGAATGGGACAATGGGGGGGTTGATATAAAGGAGGAGGTTAGGTAGGAAGGGAGCTCACCTAACCTGTGCTTTGAGGTGAATTTAGCACAGTGGGAGAATCGCCTGTTTGTAAGAGAGGGGATGGATAGGGCACGATAAAGATTGCAGTGGTGGGTGTGAGGGAGGGCATTCAGGGCAAAGCGCAGAAGGAATTGAAGAGAGTGTCCAGTCTGGCCAGGGAGGACTTTGGGGCAGCACCATAGACTATGTCACAGTAGTCGAAAATTGGCAGTATCATCTTCTGAACAAGTTCACGCCTAGCCATAGGAGGGATACAACTACAGTTCCTGAACAGGGCACCAAGCTTGGGGTGCAGTTTTTTCTGGATGGCATCAATATGCCAGACCAGAGGGAGGACATAGATACATTACTGTTAGAAGATATACAAAACATGACAGCTAAAGGGGAGGTTCTGATAATGGGAGACTTCAACATGCCAGATACAGATTGGTCAATACCAGCAGGAACATCTGCCAGAACTAGACTCATAGTGGATTCCCTGCAGGGTGAGGGCCTCAAACAACTGGTACAGCAACCCACAAGAGACAGAGCTATCCTAGATCTAGTACTGACTAACAAAGAAGGGATCACAGATCTCCAGGTAGAAGGTCACCTGGGGCCAGTGACCATCACATGGTATGGTTCAGTTTGGCTACTACATCTAAATCATCCCATTCCAAGGCAAAATATGGGACTTCAGAGGAGCTGACTTTGATAAGATGGCCTACAGAGTTAAGCTAGCCCTGGCAAAAGAAACACAGGTGAGGGGTACAGGCAAAGTGGGCAAGCATTAAGGATGCAATACTTGAAGCAACATCCCATTGTGTTAGACAGAAAGGAAGTGCAAAGAAGAAGGAAACCACTTTGGTTCTCAAATCACAGTAGAAAAGGTCAGAGCCAAAAGGCTGGCCTTCAGGAAATATAAGGAACACAGCGGGATGAAGATAGGGAGGCATACCAAACTGCCTAAGGGAAGCAGGGAAGGCAGTAAGGCAGGCAAAGTCCCAAACTGAGAAACACTAGCACGAACAGTAAAAGAAGGTGACAAGACTTTCTATAGATACATTAGTGAAAGGAGAAAGTCCAGAGGGTATTGCTAAGCTTAATGGAGAAAAGGGAGCATGTGAGGAGGAGGACCTGTAAAGGCATCTATCCTAAATAGATACTTTTGCTCAGTATTTACTGAAGAGAAGGTAGGACAGAGGCCCACAGCTCAGCATCATGGACGGGGAGGAGGTGAGCACTACTCCTTTCACAAAAGAAAGGGTCCTACAAGAGCTTGCTAAGCTCAGGGTGGATAAGGCAATGGGACCTGATGGCATACATCCCAGGGTACTTAAGGAGCTAAAGGAGGAACTAGAGAGCCATTAGCAGAATTGTTTAGTGAGTCTCTGAGCACAGGAGAGGTCCCAGAAGACTGGAGAAGGGCTCATGTGATCCCTCCACAAGAGTGGTAGCAGGGAGGGGCGAGGGAACTACAGACTAGTCAGTCTTACCTCAGTAGTGGGCAAGATTATGGAGGCACTCCTTAAGGAAAGGATAGTGCAACACCTGGAATCCATAGGGGCACAGGATCCAAGACAGCATGGGTTTACAAAGGAAGGTCCTGTCAAACTAATCTCATAGATTTCTTTGACTGGGTAACCAGAGTGGTGGGACCAAGGGGAGCAGTTGATGTCGCCTACCTTGACTTCAGCAAAGCTTTTGACACTGTTCCACATAGAAGATTGATAAATAAGCTGGGTAGGCTCGGGTGGTCAGAAGTTGGTCAACTGGGTGGCAAACTGGTTGACGGGCAGAAACAGAGAATGGTGGTAAATGGTATACAGTCAGAAGAGATGCAAGTCACAAGTGGGGTACCTCAGGATCAGTCCTGGGGCCAGTCCTCTTCAACATCTTCATTAGTGACCTTGCAGATGGACTAGAGGGTAAGGCTTGTCTGTTTGCAGATGACACCAAGATCTGCAACAGAGTAGATGATCCAGATGGGGTGGGCAGAATGAGAAGAGATCTGGATAAACTAGCAGAATGGTCAGAAGAGTGGCAACTGGGATTTAATGCAAAGAAGTGCAAAATCATGCACATAGGGAAGAGAAACCCTGAAGCCACCTGTAGGCTGGGAGGGGAGTTGCTAGCAGTCACAAAGGAAGAAAGAGACTTGGGCATCATCATCACTGATGACCTGAAATCATCCAAGAGACCTCTAAAGCAGTAGGTAAGGCTAGGGGGTGTTAGGGTGTATTAGTAGGGGTATCACAAGTCGTAAGAGGGAGGTAATAATCCCTCTTTACAAGACACTGGTTAGGCCCCATCTGGAGTACTGCGTGCAGTATTGGAGGCCACACCTTCACAAGGACATTAACCAAATTGAGGCAGTCCAGAGAAGGGCAACCAAAATGGTGCAGGGACTGCATCAGAAGACATATGAGGACAGATTAACGGAGCTCAATATGTATTCCCTTGAGCAAAGGAGGAGAGAGTGATATGATCGAGGCATTCAAACACCTTAAGGGCATAAACAAGGTGAAAGAGTCTAACATGTTTAAATATAAGAAAAATAGCAGGACAAGAGGACACAGCATGAGATTAGAGGAGGCCGATTAAGGGGGAATGTGAGGAAATCTTTTTCACAGAAAGGGTGGTGGATGCATGGAATGGCTTACCACAAGAAGTGGTGGCTATGAATACAGTGCAGGGCTTCAAACAGGCATGGGATAGGCATAAGGGAGCAATACAAATGACTATGGATAGATAGGTCACTGACAGAGCAAAGGCCGAAGGCACATTTATAAGGTAGAAAAAGAAATGGGCAGACTGGATGGGCCTTGCGGTCCTTATCTGCCGTCAACTTCTATGTTTCTATGTTTCTATGTAATATGTCCGGAGAAGTTTAGGTGTTAGTCCAACCAAACACCTAAGTACCTGAAGGAGGATGTGTCCTCAAGTAAAGTCCCATCAAGGGTGTGGAAAGTTGGTAAGGAGGGAAGCCTAGAGAGTCTCTGCCTTGTGCCAAAGGTCATGGAGGCAGTCTTCTTGGCATTGAGGAAAAGTTGATGGTTAGCAAACCAGAGCTGAACCTTGTCAAAATCTCACTGTAAGCTGGTTGTAACCCCAGCAGGACAGGAGCCAGATGCATGCAGGACTGTATCATCGGCATACATATGTATAGTGGTGGATGGGGAGCAAACAAAGAGAAGGTCATTTAAGAAGATGGAGAATAGGAGGGGCCCTAATACAGAGCCCTGGGGGATGCCAGTGCTAATTGGGAGGGGAGGTGAAGTGGCATCCAAGATCTTAGCTGATTGGGTTCTGCCAATAAGGTAGGCTTTGAACCAGTTTGTGGCAGAGGGAGATAGGCCAGCTGCTGGGAGTGAGTCAAGGAGAAGGGAGTGAGAGACTGTGTCGAAGGCCTTGGCAAGGTCAACAAAAATGGCAGAGGTAATTTGGCCATTGTCCATCCAGGTTAGGATGGAGTTTGCGAGCCGTAGGAGAGGTGGTGGTTGAGTGTTTTTTCCTGAAACCAGACTGGAAAGGGGTGAAAAAGGAGGTGTTAGATAGAAAAGAGGTGAGTTGGGAGAGGACAATGTGTTCTTGAAGCTTGGCACGGGTAGGGAGGAGAGAAATGGGGCGATAGTTGCCAGGGGATGAGGGGTCACCCCCTTTGGGTAGAGGGAGGACCACTGCATGTTTCCATGAAGAGGGGACTGAGGCAGTAGAGAATGAGAGATTTAGGATTAATGAGAGGAGCTAGGCAATGGCCAGAGTGGAGAGGGAGAGGAGTTTTGGGTTGAGGCCATCAGGGAGACACCTTTAGGGGGGTTGATGGTGAGGAGGGCAGTTAGGGCATTGTGTGGGGTTACAGTAGTGAAAGAGAAGGGGAGGTGGGAGGGTGGTGGAAGGGGCACACCTGTAGAGGGTAGGAAGGGTGATGGGTAGGAAGGGAGGTATTTCAGTAGCTCAGTGGTGCAGGAGGTATAATAGGAGTTAAATACCTCTGCTACAGCTGGTGGGTCAGACACTAGTGAGCTGTTTACTTTAAGTACCAGAGGGGGTGGGCGAGATGATAGAGTAAATAGGGCGTTGACCACCTTCCAGAACTTAGAAGAGGAATTTATGTTGGTGATGAAGGCAGATTTGAAATATTCAGACTTGGCTAACCTTGTAGCCCTGGTGCAAGCATTTCAGAGCATGTGGTAGTTCTCGAGGTCACTAGGATGTTGGGTGACTTTATGATGCTTCCAGGCCCGATCTCTAGCCCTGAGATAGGCCAGAAGTTCAGGGGTTATCCAAAGTAAGTGGTTACCTCTGACTTTGGTTTGTTTTAGTGGGGCAAAGGCATTCCAGTTTACAAGAAAGATTTATTTGAAGTAGGCAAGGGCCTTATCAACCAAGGGGAAGGAGGTTAGGGAGGACCAGTCAGAATTGGCAAGGTTACTCAGGAGAGGTTCAAGGTCAAGAGACTTGAAAGAGCATAGTTGTATGGTTTTGTGTGGTGATTTAGTTCTGTGGACTTTCCTAACTATGAATATTAGGTTATGGTCACTGAGAGCATCGAGGAGGACACCAGAGGTGATAACACGGTGGGGGTGGGAGGTAAGGGCCCAGTCGAGTAGGGAGTGTTGTTGTGTCTTGTGGTTTGGGCAGTTGGGTTCAGAGACCAGTTGGGAGAGGTTTAGGGCTCCAATTTCATTTTTAGTTTTTGTAGTTTTAGGTGACAACCAATTTATATTGAAGTTGCCTAGGATGAATAATTCCCCAGAGCGAGCAAGGGAAGTGATGGAGGTTAGGAGGTCTAGCGCAACTAAAGGATGGACATTTGGGCAGCAGTAAATGCTGGCTACGAAGATTGGAAGAGTGAAGAGGAGGGTCACATGGATAGCTAGGGCATCATGAGTCTCAGGATTTGGGGATGAGTAGACGATGGAATATGGGACAGAGGCTAGGACATAAATGGCCACACCACCACCCCTGCTAGCATGGTCTTGCCTTAGCAGTGAGTAGCCAGGAATGGAGACCGAGTGGTCAGGGATAGTGCTCTTTAGCCAAGTTTCTGAGATGATTAGAATGTCTGGTCTTAGAGTGCACACCATGATCTGAATCTGGTCTATTTTTTGAAACAAGCTGCGGGTGTTAAGATGTAGAATCTTTAAGCCCTTTGGGAGGGCTTAGAGAAGAGAGTGGGGGGAGATAGTAGAGGAAGCACCAGAGGAGCAAGGGGCAGTAGGACCTGGGTTGGGGTTGATATTCCCGGCAGAGAGCAAGAGGAGGGTGAGTATGAGAAAGTGAAGCTTAGGGGATTTTGAAGGGCCTGGCGCGGAGGTTGGTAGATTTGAGGAGATGGGAGTGGATGAGTGAGGAAGAAGAAGGTGGAGAATGGCAGTGAAAGTGGACACCATTATCAAAGCTGCATGAGGAATAGTGGTAGCGTGAGACCATATTTCAAATGGGGGGGAGGGAAGGAGTGATGGCATGGATGTGGGTAGGGGATTGAAGATAGTAACTGATGGGATTGGGAGAGCTATTAGGAATAGATGAGTAGTGAGCAAGTGGAGGTAGTAAGGAGAGGTATATGAGCAGAACAAGGAGGAGAGAGGAGAGTAGGGGATGCTTTGTTCAAAAAGGCAGTGAAAATTGGTGAGCAATTCATTTATGAACAGGAGAAATATGTAAGCGGGGAGCACGAAGAGGGGCTGATAAGATGGAGGGGGTAGCTGTAGTTTAGGAAGGTATCTAGAAGAACAGGCAGAGATCCCTTTAGATAAAGATTGTGTCCCTTTAGTGGAAGTACAGTATAACTTGCTAATGGGAAAAGAGAGGTTTAGCAATAGATTTATCAAAGATGGGAGGGGGAGCTGTTAGCCAGTGAAGAAGTCAAGAGGCTCAGCAGGGTGCAAGAGGAGGCAGTAAAAACACAGCTTGGCCAGAGGGCAGGAATTAACACCAAAGGAAGAGTAGAATCATAAGAAGACAGGGGGTGTGGTGTGGGTAAGGCAATACCAGGTCTGAAGGGGAGTTTAGAGAGAGAGAGAGAACAGAGGAGAGCTAAATTAAAAAGGTAAGTTATTATTTTCTGAGAATGAACAAAGAATGGCATTACACAGACAAGCAAGGTATATTGCTGAACAGTGCCATGTGTGTGTGTGTGTGGGGGGTTATTAGAGAAAGTGAAAGTATGAAACGAAAAGGATTTAATTCGTTAATTATGAACTTGTCACATTAAAATATTAATTAGTCACAGTAACCAACTAAGCACAACAATAAAATTATCTAAGCACAGTTCAATCAGCTAAGCAGTTTAGAACACAATTTTACATTAATAATGAAGGTAACAACATACAAAAAAAAGATAAACCGACTAATTACATCAGTCGCAGGGCTGTCGGACAAATTTGATAATCTAATAAACAGAGTGGCTAATAGAGAAACATCGCCTGAATCTCTTAACACTAACTACCTTGTAAGTCACAAAGAGAGCTGATGCAGCTTTGGGGGCAGTTTTGTCAATGGTTAAGGAGAACACCCATTTTAAATCAAGGCTAGAAACTCTTGAAAACCAAGCTTATGCTGCTAACCTTAGAATAATTGGACTGCCGGAATCCGTGGCAGGTGATCATTTGCTGATGTGCTTGCAGGACTGGCTCACATAGCAGTTGGGGACAGAAGTGGCTCCAGCAATGCAGCACTTTCAGAAAGCCTGTCGAGTCACTTCAAGAGGCCGCCCGGATAATCCTGATGCCCCGAGAGCAGTGGTTGCTGCCACCGATGGGGTGGGAGCCAGAGATCTATTACTGTCAGTGGTTAGGCAAAAGAGAGTAATCCTTTGTAACGGGCAACCTGTCCATTTATTTCCTGATCTCAGCTACGCGATGAGACAGAAGTGCAGAAGGTTTGATGGGGCTCAGGCCCTGTTACGAGAGGCAGGTGTGCCTCACAAAGTGGTATTCCCAGCTCGTCTCCGTATCATGCATCGGGGAAAGGTATATTTATTTTCTGATCCCACGGAGGTACCTAAATGGTCTCAAAAGCACACAGTCAAACCTCGAGCAGTGCACAGGGATGATGCATTGTCGGAGGAAGGTGAAATCTGATGGGTAAAGTTGATTAACTGTCCAAACCACAGGTTTTTACAGTTCATTAATTTGGCAGAGAGCTGACTTTCTGGTCTAGACTCAGCAATGTGTCGAAAAGGTTTTCTATTTTTACTTTTCTACAAATGAACACAGTGGTTCAGACTCTCCCACTAGTTCTTTAATAGTTTAATAGCATGTTGCACTCGTTATTATGTTTTAATCTAATTGAATTTCTCAACAACGTTTACAGTACAAGCGCCTAGACTAAGGTTCTTACTGTTACAATAGGCTACATGTTACTCTTTGAATGATCTCTGCCTATGTGTTTAGTAATAGTTTGGGGCACAGCACTGTAATGGAGCTTCCCCCATGAATAAGATTGGCTTCTTGGGGAGAATGCAGGGATCATGATCTAATAATAGACTAGCACCATAAGGTGCAGTACTTTAAGAAGGCTTTTAACCTCCCTTGGAGGGTGAAGCCAATTGAACTGTAACTTTTTAGTAAAAAAAAAAAAAAAAGACTTCTAGTAATAAACCATGCAACTCTTGGGCTCGACACACAGCTAAGCAATTGTATTAAACTGTGGATTTTTTTCTTTAAGATACAAATTCTCCCCCAATATGATGTATCATTTTAGTCTTTGATGGATAATTTTTGAATGTATTAAGAGGAGTGGCGCCCTCCTGATATTATACAGTATTAAGTTATGTCGATGACTAGTATTCAAACTGTATGTTTGTTTTTTCAAAATAATAAACATAAAGTATAAAAGAAAAGAGCTGCAGCTGACAGGAACCATGTGGTGAGAGCACTGTTGTCTGTTTTACAGTCCTCTTTCTCAAACTCTTTCTGCTGTTTACCATCCTGCACTGGTGAGAGCATTGCCAGATAGCTAGATAGACAGACAGACAGACAGACAGATAGATTAGATTTTTATTTGTTTAGCGCCCAATCCCAGAGGCTCTGGGTGCCATAAACTTCACAGTTTACACAATATTACTATATATAGATATGTAAACAGGCAATACAGTAAAATAGAACAGTTAAACGTTCAGTATAGGTTTAAAATTTCAATATGGGATTAAAAAACATCTGCAGGAAAGGCCAAGCTAAACAGATGAGTCTTTAGGCCCTTCCAAAACTCCTCCATCGTGAGAGCTTACCTCGAAGGTCTTGGCAGCGAGTTCCAGAGGACCTGGCTGGCCACCCCGAATGAACGGTCACCCAAGAGGTTTTCAGCTTGGTCCTCGGAACCACCAGGAGGCCAGCAGTGGAGGAATGAAGGGAGCAGGCCAGAATGGCTGGGGTAAGGAGGTCTGACAGGAAGCCAGGGCCTGATCCATATATAACCTTATACTGTAGGTGAGCAAGCCCACCTTGAGGAGAATCCTCTACCTTACTGGCAGCCAGTGCAGACCCTGCAGGACCGAGGTCACATGACAGAACCTTGACAGCCCTGTCAGCAGCCTGCCCGCTGCATTCTGCACTAGCTGCAGCTGGCGGAGGTTCCCTCCAGTGACCCCAAGGTACAGAGCATTACAATAGTTGAGACTGGACATTACAAAGGCATGCACCAGTGGTGGCAGGATTTCAGGTGGAATTAGGGATTTAATCCTTGCCATGTTCCTCAGATGATAAAAAAACACTTTTGATGACAGCCAACACCTGAGCTTTAAATGTCGGCTTGTCGTTGAGGACACTGCCCAGATTTGCCACCCTAGAGGATGCCATCAATGGTGTCGAACCCAGGGCCAACCAGAAGCAACCCCATCACGCCTGCGACCTGACTCAATCACCAGCACCTTCATCTTGTCCGGGTTAAGTCTCAGCCAGTTAGAGTTTATCCAGTCCTGGATCTTGGCAAGGCATTTATTTAGCACTTCGAGGGCATCATTTGTCCCCGGTACAAAAGACAGGTATAGCTGAGTGTCATCTTCATAGCAGTGAAAACCCAGACTGTACTGTCTAATGAGCCTCCCCAGAGGCAGCATGTATACCCCGAACAGCATCGGTGACAGGATAGAGCCTTGAGGAACTCCACAGGTCAGGGGCACTGGGGAAGAGGAAAACTTCCCCATCACTAACCTCTGCCTCCTGCTCCAGAGAAAGGACTTAAACCAGTTGATGACAGTACCCTTGAGTCCACAATACTCTCTAAGGTAATCCAGCAACATAATGTGGTGCACAGTATCACATGCTGATGACATATTAAGGAGAATGAGAATTGACCATTCCCCTTGATCTCTTGCTCTAAGGAGGTCATTATGTACCTGGACTAACACTGTCTCTGTGCTGTGTCTTGTCCTAAACCTGGACTGGAATGGCTCGTAGATGTCAAAGGTCTCCAGGTGTTCCTCGAACTGCAGAGCCACTATCTTCTCAACAACCTTCCCTAAAAATGGGAGATTGGACATATGTCTATAATTTGCCAAGATGTTGGGGCCAAGAGATGTTTTTTTCAGAAGGGGTGTAAGCGTGTGGATTCAATAACAGACTCCAGTCATCAAAATAAAGTGCATAAAAAATGCTGGTGTTGCGTTTATCATTTTATTTCCAAAATGATACAGAAAATAACTGTTCAAAATATTTACAGAAAAGAAATAAATGGGTGTTCAAACTTTCACACCAAAATAAAAGCAAAACAAAACTCAGGCAAGTCTTTCTTCAGACTCCCTGCTCTTCTCTGTATATCCAATATTTTCGCAATACTGTGTAAGCACTCACACCTCTTCTGCCTTCACTTGGCCAGAAGGTACTGACCAACCTCTCTCCAATGGTCCCTTAGTGGGCAGGTTTTATATTGCAGAATTATGACCTCATGATCACATGTGATCCTGCCAATTAATTACAAAACCTTTGTTCTTCATACTGGTGAAGTTCATATAAACAAAAGAAACTCTTATAACAATACTTACAATAATAATAGTAATAATAAGATCCTTTCAGTTTCGGGGATACCTCTACATATAGAAAGGTCTTCTTATGCATAAAAAATCCTTAATTACCAAGTTCAACATCATCAGGGCTTTTAGCTTCTCCCCTTTTTTGACCTCACCAGAGATCCCTCTTATATAAGCAGTCATTTTCTGGGCTGCCGCCCCTATAGAAGACATCTCTTGCTACCTGCACCACATTCAGGTAAAGAAGCAAAGAAAATCATAATATTTTACTTATATAGAGGACTCTAACCTTCCCAGATAAAAACAGAGTAGGGGCACTCTCCTCTCTATTTATTCTGTGAAGCCAGAGTGGCTCTGTCACTACTTAGCCTTATTTATTTATCCCTTGAGTTTTTATTTTAGGCTTAGTTCTTCTATTTATACCTTTAATTCATATTGACACATTTTCAGCATCTGCATAATGTCAGTGTTGCAGTGTCAGTGGCTCAGTCGGTAGCACACTCTCCTCTGAGGCTGGGAGATCAGAGGGCTGTGGGTTCAGTTCTCACATCTGGCACTTGTTAATATCCCAGTACTGACACTGTAGTGCAGCATAAGAGGGGTGCTGCACTTCTGAGGTGCTGTCTTTCGGATGAGACGTTAAACCGAGATCCTATCTGCCTGGATTGGTGGTAGTTCAGGTGGATGTTGAAGATCCCATGGTACTTATCGAAAAGAGTAGGGGAATTTTTTATTACAACCAGAAAGCAAAACATGTACAAAATAGTGTTTACAGCACACAAAATCATAATATAAAACAAGGATTAACAGAAATAAGTATTACATCATACATTCAAAAATCAGCAGCAGTTTAGCGACCCAAAAAACTAACCAGTGCCAACTCCCCAACTAAAATAGTAGGGAATTGTTTATTATCATAACAGTAGACCAAAAGTGAAATATAAACTGTGGTATGTCACATAAAATAATAAACAAATCATATGGAAAACAAAACAAATGAGTATTGTCAACATACCATGTCAGAGCAATGTAAAAGAAATAATATGAAAACATCCCCCATTAAAAGGATTAGGGAGTATTTGCAATTAAAAGCAACAATCAAACAATAATATATACAGTAGAAATCATAATGCACAACAAATGGAAACAAAACAAGTATACTAGCATACAAATGGGATGTACAGGAAGCATAGAAACCAAGTATGCACAACAAAACAGCATCATAAAATGATTGGAAAATTAAAAAAAAACAAATAGTACCAGAAGATACAAATGCCCCCCCTTAGAGCGAGGAAGTGGGTCTAAAACAAAACTAACACGTATGCAGAAAATAGCAGTCCCCACCAAAATTACCCCAAAAGGAGGTTCTAGCCTTGCAAGCAGGGATACCCAGCACTTTTCAAGAAAGCCTGGACATAGCACCATAACCTTTACCCTGTGACAAGCCAGTTCATTTTCCTCCACCACAATCGAAACAGTTCAGGATGCACTTTTTCCCTTTCCTGAAGTCTCCAGCTAAATACTACCTTCTTAATGTTATAAATAATCTGGGATACAGAGAGTAATTTCTGCCGAAGTGTCAAATTACACCGTGCTTGCCACAGCTGAAAGCCTATATGACCCATTAACAGGCGCATAGTGATTACATCATAAGTCACCCAGGAGCCCGGCAGAACCCCTTCCACCCAGATCTGTGATGTAGGATCCCGAAAAGGATTTAAAGGCCACACATCCTGAAATTGGGACCAAAAGGAAACTACAAAGGGACAATCCACAAAAAAATGTTCCATAGTTTCAACCACCCCCTAAGCAGGTTTCCTCCCTGGGACAAAACCTCTCTAAGAGTTCTTTATGCCTCATATTGCCTTTTACCCCTAATCTCTTGTGGAGACATAGCCATAAAAAATCCCACATATAGCGGGGTACCCTCTTGCTTACTAATAATTGTAATTTGGAATGTTGCTCAGAAACTGGTAAATCATGAAACCAAGGATCCACAAAAAGTAATCCTGCAATATAGTACTATAGAATTGCTGACGGTTTGAAGAAGAAGGATTTTCTGACAACATGCCAGGATTTCAACTTTTGAAACATTGTATGAAAGTGACTAGTCAATGCACATAGCCGTACGTGCCGGGCCAAAAAGGAATCCTGAACCCAGTGCCTAAGAAGGGGATCTATACTATCAGCCACCCACGGGGACCAGATCTTAACAACCCCCTTGAGCAAAGGAACTAAATTATAAAAGATAAATATACTATGCAAGAATACAACCAGACTCACCATACCCAAACCTCCTTCGCCAATAGGTAAATAAGTGATACCCCTCTTCACCGGATTTAATCTATTACCCCATAAACAAAGAAAAAATGCATCATAAAGAGAGGTTTCTAAAGAAGGGGGAGGGGGAAAAACTGCAGCTATAAACAAAAAATATGGCAACAAAAAAGTTTTAATCAAATAAATTCGCTTCGCTTTAGACATTCGGCCCTTATTCCAGAGTAACACCCTATTACGTGTCTCCAATAATTGGCTCTCCCAATTGTACCGATGATCATCCACACCTCCAAAATAAACACCAAGAATCTTCCTATAGCCAGTTTTAATAGGCATGTCCTAAATCAGTGCCACATCAGTGGCCCCATACCCCAAAGGCAATATACCACTTTTAAACCTATTAATAGAGGAACCAGACATAGCTGAAAAGGTGTACAAGAATGTCCGTGCAGCAACAGCAGAATTTTTATCTGACAGAACTAAAACCAAATCATCTGCATATGCTATTGTCACTAACTGTGGGTCCATATAACCAACTGATAATCCAACAATATCATCTGTATTATTTAAAGCATGCAAAAGGGGGTCCAAGGATAAGACATAGAGTAGAGGACTTAGTGGACACCCCTGCCATACTCCCCTATGTACCTCAATATCTCTTCCCAACCATCCATTTATGCTAGGTATCAGAGTGATGTCTGTATAGCAGGTACGTAGCCAGTTTGTAAATTGTGAGGGAAACCCATACCGTCTCAAACTCTCCCACAGATAACTATATTCTACTTGATCAAAAGCTTTAGCCTGGTCAAGACAAACCAGATGCCCAAACATGTCTCCAGATGCTCCTTTAGCTATAAGCTCCCTGAGTAGGATCAGTGCATCCTGAACCCTTTGATGTGGCACCCCACTAAATTGTGATGGATGTAATAAGGAACCCAATACACCCCGTAATCTAATACAAAGGATTTTCATCAAGATTTTATAGTCAGTGTTCAAAAGAGACAAAGGCCTCCAATTATCTAAATCTCACGCCTTTATTTTATACAGTAAAAGCAACACACCCTGTAACATGCTTTAGGTAGAGACCCTACCTGTAAGCCAGCATTCAATATCCGACATAGTTCAGTACCCAAAACTTCCCACAAACTTTTATAGATTTCATGGGACAATCCGTCAGCACCTGGAGTAATTCCCGACTTCAGAGACCAAATTGCAGTCTTTAGTTCATCTACTGTAATGGGTTGGACCAAAGTAGACTGCTCATCTATAAACGAAACAGGGACTGGTCTTCTAAGAAGCCAATCATTAATGGGGGTCTCAGGGAGCAATCTACTCTTAAAGGATGCAGTAACATAGTCATGTATCGTATCTAAAATACCAGTGTTTGCTGTAACATGCCCCCCAGTTGAGGTGTTTAAATACATCATAGCTCGGGAGTGTTTAAGAAGTTTCAGATTTTCAAAAGGTAAAGTATCCTTCTTTGTACCACTAATCCCATATTTATGCTTTCTCCACATCCTGTAAAACCTGAGATTGTAAATTAGCCAACTCTTCCTTTACCTTTTAATTTGATCCAAACCTGCAGATCCCAAAGACTGGCAGAAAGTAGACAAAAATTAAGTCGTTTTCTAAGATATTGAAGTCCATCATGCTGGAATCTCCCATTTAAACGACCTATGGTTTGAAAATAGAGTCTGACTTCACATTTGTGTCCTCCACCAAGTATTTAAATCTTCATATAGAAAGAAAACAGACTGACGTGCAAAAAGGGAATGTAGACCGTCAGCCACACCAGGGATATCTAATAAGATAACATTTAATTTCCAAAAACCTGGCCCCCTCCGAACTTCAGGCACGTCACATAACACTAATCTAAGCATTTTATGATCTAATGTGGCCACCTCCTGCAAGGACTGTGATTGCACTACAACCCCTGGTGAAAGAAAAAAACAGTCAGTTCTAGGGACATGGATATGTTGTTCATCCACACTCATTGGCAGTATCCTTGCCGCTTTAAATCTTGCCGGAAGGTCTTCAAGCTTGCTCCTCCCACCCACCCGGGTGGTATAACTCTCGGCTCCGCCCCATGACGCCAGATCTTCCTTACCGCTTGGAAGCTCAGGTTCCTCCTTAACGCTCTGCGTGCTTGCGACTGGTTCCTATTTCTCCGCTTATGGATTTAAAATAAAAATTTTGCAAAAGACTTTAGTCTTCATCCCTCGCTGGCCGATGGACAAATCGACTCGGATTTGGAGATGCCCATGCGGCAGAAGATGTCTCGGACGGATCCACACTCCACGTGTGTATACTGCTTAGGCCTTGAGCACGACCCGCAGGCTTGCGTCTGTGCTCATCTTTCGGCCTACCGTCCTCGAGAACCGTGCTGCCCGATTGCAACTGGGCCCGTCCCGAAGCGCTTCCCTCCGTGAAGTCAAGGAGGCCCGGTTGGCGGTGTCAGCGGGCGAGCTCGTGGATCAGCTCGAGCGGATGGTCGCCTCAAGAGGAGGCGGCGCGGTCAGATCTTCCTCGGCCGTGCATTTATCCCGCTCTCTCTGGGTTCTTCCTACACGGCTTTTTAAGGAGCTTTGTCTGTCCTCTCCACTAAAGGAGAAGGGCCTGCCTGCTGGACCTTATTCTCGTCCAAAAAGAGGGACAGGGTAAGTCCCTCCGCCGACGCTCTTGGGAGCGGAAAGGTCCCTCCTCGGGCCGTCGACCGCCGGCTTCGGTCGATCGCCGGCTCGCCACTGGCCTCATCGGTGTCCCCATCAGGTCAGTTGACCGAGACTCCCACCGATGAAGTCGAGATTTTTCTCGACCCATTGACGGCTGTCGCCTTAGCAGCCGAGATTCCCTCTCCTGTTTCCCCGGAGGAGTTGAGGATCCCGTGGGCTCGCCTGTGCCTCCGGTTCCGGAGCCCTCGGATGGACCATCCGAGCCGAAGGGAGTGCCGGTTCCGGCCGACACCTCCCCGCACCGACCTCGGAAATTCCGGGACTCTCGGTCTCGGTCTCGGACCTCTTCCGCGTCCAGCCGATCCCACCGTCATAGGCGGTCTCGGTCTCGGCACCGCGGTAAGCGGCGTCGCCGCTCGTCCTCGTCCTCCTCCTCGGATGAGGGGAGGCTTCGGCGTAAATTACGTCGACGGTACGAGGACCTTATGTTGCAACAGCTCCTCCTGGTCGGGAATAAGCCGACTCCGGCGCCTTCCCCGGCCATTAAGTGGCTGTCACCGGAACGGCCGACACAACCCCTCGACTTATCCGAGGAGCCTATACCCAGGCCGGTTGTTCGGCCAAAACCAGTTGCTCCACACATTCGTGGAACCTCCGCCTCCACAGCCACCAATTGGGGCTCCGACCAAGGATTCTCGGTCGGCTAAGGGTCTCCCCCATCGGCTGTCAGTTACCCTCACTCCCGACCGACCTCGGCAGGTGAAGGGTGGCTCAGGCCAGAGGCAGCTCTTCGAGGACTCTTCCAGTCCGAAGATGATTCCTCCTTCTTCTCAAGCGACTGGACTTGGAGTCTTCAGGAGGTCAGTCAATGGGCGATAGCCCGTCGTCCTTCCTAGGACTGCTTGCTCATCTCGGAGTCTACCGGATGGAGCTCGAACCTGCTTCCAAGCGGGCCAGGTATCCTCACGGAGATTCTGGACCGAGGGATTCTCCGACGAGGCCTTTCCGTGGCCGAGGCCACAGTGGGTCCGGCACTGGAACTTTGGCAGCGCCTGCTTCCTGCCCCGCGCTCGGCCAGGATGGCCAGGAAGTATCGCGGTCCCTACCGTTCCTTGTCCGGTTTTTCGGAACACCCCTCTGCTGAGGGGTTGGTTACCGACAGCGTTTTCTGCCGCGCCGGCAACGCCAGGGATGTGGACAAACCTCCTGACAAGGAGTCCAAGAAATTGGACTATGTCGGGCGAAAAGTCTACGCTGCGTCCTCTCTCGGCCTTCGTCAGGCCAGTTCGGCCGTCCTCATGGCACATTTTTCTCATGCCCTGTTGGGCTCCCGGGATGAGGTCATCCCTCATCTTCCCGCCGATCTGCAGACTACGGTTAAGCAGGTGCGGGACCAGGGCAGGGCAGTGGCCAAACAGCAGCTCCAGACTGCTTTGGATATAGGGGACTCATGTGCCAGATCGGTGGCGGCCGCAGTGGCTATAAGCGTCATGGCTTGGCTGAGGATATCCACCTTTACTCGGATACCCAGCACAAGTTGGCGGATGTTCCTTTTGGGACTGACCTCTTCGGCCCTGGGGTGGAAGGTCACCTGCAGAGGATCGAGAAGTCCAATGCCACCTTGGACTCGGTCTCTTCCGCTCAGAAGGACAAAGGCCGCCAACCACAGCCTAAGCCCTTTCGGTCCTTCTGTGCCCCCGCGCCCGTGCCCAGCATCAGGGCCAGCAGGCTGGCCTGGCATCCCAAACCCAAGCCGCTGGCTTCCTAACAGGAGGCAGGAGAGAGGGCCCAGGAGGTCCCTCGGCCGGTCCCTCCTCCAAGCCTGCCCAGTGACGGGCTGAGGGGTGTCGCCTCATCCCCGCCACCTCTCCTGGGTCCCCGTGGGGACGGCTCCGCACTTCCTCCGCCTGGTCCGCTGTTACCACGGACAGGTGGGTCTTGGAGGTGGTGGGAAGAGGCCTGCCTCTGGAATTGAGCAGGCACCACCCTTCAGAGCCGCCGCCTCGGGGGCTTCGGGATCCCCAGCTCACTGGCGGCTCGCCGAGCCGACATCGCCTCCTCCTCCAGAAGGAGGTGGTAAGAGAGGTGGTGGACCCTCCTTCAGACCCAGGTTTGTGTCCAGGTACTTCCTGGTTCCAACGGACGGGGCTGGCGCCCATTCTCGACCTACACGACTCAAACAAGTTCCTAAGGTCTCGAACCTCAGGATGGTCACTCTGGCTCAGATAATACCATCCTTGAGCGGCGGTGGTTCTGCTCTCTGGACTTGCAGGACGCGTTTTTCACGTCCCTATCCGTCCGTCTCCCACCAGAGATTCCTTCGCTTCCGAGCGGAAGGATCCCTCTTCGAGTTCCAAGCCATGCCCTTCGGCTTGTCTCCAGCTCCCAGGGTCTTCACCAAATGCATGGCAGTGGTGACAGCATTCCTGCGGCGCCGAGGGGTCCGGGTGTACCCTTACCTGGACGACTGGCTGATAGCAGCTCCCTCCAGGGAGGAGGCGGAGTGGTCCAGAGATCTGGCCCTCCAGGTCTGCTCTCAACTGGGCCTCCTTATCAACGAGGCCAAGTCGGAACTCGAGCCGAAGCAGGTGATTCTATTCATCGGGCGCAGCTCGACTCTCTTGAGCCAGCGCGCTCCCGGCGGACAGGGCCGAGGTTCTTTCCTCCTTGCCCGATCATTTCTGGTTGGGCACTGCGCCCTGCCGGGACTTCCTGCGCCTCCTGGGTCTCATGGCGGCCTGCACCAGCGTGGTCCGCTGGGCCGCTGGAACATGCGCCCTTCAGTGGGGACTGGCCAGCCAGTGGTCACAACGCCGCGATCCCTTGACCAGCTTGTGTCGGTGACACAGGGGATGTGGAACGCTCCAGTGGTGGACCGCTCCAGATCATTTGCAGGAGGGCATCCTGTCGTCCGCCCGAGCCGACGGCTCTCTATCGACCGATGCCTCTCTGATGGGTTGGGGTGCCCATCTGGGGAACACTGGCTCATGGCCTCTGGTCCCCGGGAGTCCGATGCCACATCAACCTGCTGGAGCTCCGAGCGGTCCGCCTAGCTCTCACCGCCTTTGCCCGTTCCTCCGGGGTCAAGTGGTCCGGAGTCCAGACGGACAATACCACGACCATGTACTATCTGAACCGCCAGGGCGGGACGCGCCCATGCTTCTATGCAAGGAAGCTCTCCGTGGGTCACTGTGCGCAGCCTGGAGGCGGATCTCCTAGCCATTCACGTGGCAGGAGCCTCCAACACCCTGGCCGATGCCCTGAGCCGGATAGGGGCTGCATCCCACAGTGGTCTCTCCTGCCGGAGGTAGTACAGCATCTGGTCTCCTTTGGGGCACACCTCAGGTGGACCTGTTTGCCTCCATGGAGGAAGCTGAGTCATTCTGTTCCATGCCCCCTCAGCAGGGCTCGCTGCAGGGGATGCCTTCTCGAGGCAATGGACCCCGGCCTCTTTACGCCTTTCCCCATTTCCCTTGATCCACAAGGTGCTTCTCAAGGCGAGGAGGGACAAGGCGCAGGTGATTCTGATAGCCCCAGACTGGCCTCGCCAGTTCTGGTACCAGATCTCCTCAGTCTCAGCTCCAGGACTCGCAGCAGCTTCCAGCTCGCCGGACCTGCTCTCAGTCAATCAGGGAAGGTGTTCCATCCGGACCTTCAATCCCTGCACCTGACGGCCTGGTTCCTGAGCGCCTAGAGTTCCAGGCCTTGGGTCTTTCCGGACGAGGTCCTCAATGTAGTTGAGGCGTCCCGTAAGAGTCGACCAGAAAATGCTATGCCTTCAAATGGAAAAGGTTTTCCATTTGGTGTCAGGGCAAGGGCTTGGACCCTTCCTCCTGTTCCTTGGCAAGCATCTTGGACTATTTATGGTCCCTTTCTAGTCAAGGGCTTAGGTCGATGACTCTAAGGGTGCACCTGGCAGCCATCTCTGCTTACGGCGCGGGCCGAAGCAGTCGATGGCGGAGGAGAAGGTGGTCTGGCGCTTTCAAAGGCCTTGATCACATTTCCTCCAGTGCGGGAACCCCACCTCCGTGGGATCTACTGCTGGTACTGGCAAAGCTCATGGGCAAGCCATTCGAACCTATGCACAGGTGTGCTCTCTCACCTGTCGTGGAAGACCGCCTTCTGGTGGCTATCACGCCAGCCAGAAGGATGGGAGAGCTCCAGGCGCTTTCCATCGAGTCTCCTTACCTGGTCTTCCACAGGGACAAGGTTGTCCTGCGCCCCACCGAAATTCCTTCCGAAGGTGGTGTCGGAGTTTCACCTTAACCAGGTGTTGACTCTGCCGGTGTTCTACCCCAATCACACCGGAGGTCGAATATAGGCTCCATACTCTGACCCTAGAAGGGCGCGCTTATTATAAGGAGCGCACGGCTGAAATTCGGAGAGGTTCGCCAGCTGTTTGTCACCTACGCTGAAGCGCATCTGGCAGACCTGCAGCCAAGCGGACTGATAAGCAGGTGGGTAACCTCCTGCATAGATCTCTGTTATGTTGGCGGGCATGGAGCCTCCCAGAGGGATAAGAGCTCATTCTACCCGCCATACTGCTGCAACGGTGGCTGCTTCCAGGGACGTCCCTATCCAGGAAATCTGCAGGGCTGCTACCTGGAAGTCAGCAAACACCTTCATTACCCACTACCACATCGACCTTGAGTCACGCCGGATGCTGGTTTTGGGGCCTCGTTCTCCAGTCTCTCTTTCCCAAGTAAGTATTGGGGGTGTGCGTCTTGCCTCCCTCCTCCCGGAGAACTGCTAGGAGTCTGCCAATGAGTGTGGATGAACAACATATCCATGTCCCTAGAAATACAGGTTACTCACCTGTAACAGGAGTTCTAGGAATGGTATATGTTGTTCATCCACACGACCCACACGACCTCCCCGGCTTCGACGCACAACCTGAGCTTCCAGCGGGCCAGATCTGGCGTCATGGGGCGGAGCCGAGAGTTATACCACCCGGGTGGGTGGGAGGAGCAAGCTTGAAGACCTTCCGGCAAGATTTAAAGCGGCAAGGATACTGCCAATGAGTGTGGATGAACAACATATACCATTCCTAGAACTCCTGTTACAGGTGAGTAACCTGTATTTCTGGAAGCTCTAGTTCCGCAAAAATAAGTATTTCCAAACCTATTAGAGGTAGGCCCAAAAGCATCATTCAAACCAGTATCTGCAAGAAGTTTTGACAAGCTTACCATATCACTATACACTTTCTTCCTTGTTCCAGAAGAAACACTGGAAGGCAAGGAGCAGTTAAAGTCCCCCCCCAAGGATAGTAACATAAGAGGTGCATAGAAAAGGATATAATGAATTAAAAAGGTTACTTGATCAAATTAAGATAGAGGTGCATAAACATTAAGTAACCGTAAGGGTAAGGAACCCCACTTAACATCCAAAACCAAGGCCCTACCGGCTAAAATCTCTATCTGATGAATTACTTTTATATGTGAATGAAAAAAACAAATCCCCACCCCACTACACAAATCACTTCCCAAAGACCAAAACAATCTCCCAACCCAACCAGTAGTGGCAGCCTCTATCTCCGTAGGAGAATGCAAACGAACATCCTGCAGGAAAACACAGTCCAGATTTTCATATAAAAAATGAGAATAAGTGCTCTGACGTTTAACAGGAGATTTAATGCTATTTGCATTTAAAGTTGCCACTCTAAAGTAAAAGGGAACCATGAGTTAATGAAAGGGTAAAGTCACTTTACTTTGCTAGATGCTCTTGTTACCCTTCCACTTTTCCCATCTAATGGTTTAGGGCCAATCTGTCCTTCAGCAGGTTCCAAGGACTCAGGCCTTAGGGGATGCAGAAGGCAGAGACATGTCGGAAACCGCCTGGAGCCTCTACAATACTGCAAAGGTATTAGGGTCAGCAATAGAACCATGTATGGAAGGTAAAGCTGTTTTCCTACCCACCTTCCCCTTTCCTTTAACAGATTTCCTTTCTACCACTAACCATAGTAAAACCTTCTACCAAGGGGTCCAAACTAGACAATACAATCCTGGCAAATAACTCCCCTTGTCCTATCTCTGGTACCTCATGAGTCACCACTTCAGGTATATCTATAGAGTCTGTGCTTGAGGTAGAGTTCATAATCAAACCTGACACGGGCAAAGGGAGACTAGCCCCAGAGGTACTGGGATCCAACCTTCCTCCAGTAGGAATGCCAAGTCGAACTGCCTCCCTAGTATAATGGTCCTGTACCCCAAAATCAGCTTCCGGTATATTTTTAGCTACCAAAGGGCAAAGTTCAAATGTGTGACCCACCACATCACAAAGATTGCATTTAGAGGTTTGGAAACAGTGAGCACTAGGATGACCAGACTCCCCACAATAAGAACATTTTAGCACATCACAAGAGGTGCTTATGTGAGTCCGAGACCCACACTTGAAGCAAACCTTGGCTGACCTGGATAAAAAAGGAACCCTTATCCCTCCCCCAAAAAACAGTTGGAGAGATGCACCAAATCAGAATCAGTAGAGTGGAGTTTAATCCTAAATTTCCAACCCCATTCCAAAATCCCTCTGCATCCAGGATAGGAACAGGATTCCCCTGTATTTCACATGTTTTAGATAACCAGTTAACAATATCTACGACATTAACCCCTTCATTTCTGAACATGATCGTAATGACCCTAAAGGCCTGTTTTGAAAGAGGCAGTACAATAAAGTCCGACCACAGGGGATTAGCTTTTAGATTTAAATAGCGACTCCAGAATAGTTCCAAAAGAGCTTGGGTGCGAAAACTAGCATCAAATGTGAACTCTCCAGGAACATGGATCAAGGCGTAGACTTCAGAAGGGGAAAAACCCATACTTTTCTTCAATAAAGTTTTTCCAACATAAAACCTATCAGGGGGATTATCCCTGGGGCCAACATATCGTAAACGAATGGCATTTCGCTTGGCTAATTCTAGAGGTTGCCTAAAATGACTGGCATAGGAAAGTTTTTCCACAGGTTCCAAAGCTGGCCCCTGTATGACAGAGGAAGTAGCCACATCTGCAGCCATTTCCACTGACAGGCTGTCCAAGGGTAGTCCAGAATCAGTAGTAGATTTAGGAAAAGGGAGGCCGAAGTGCAGAGACTAAACAACAGGAGAAGGGACTGTTAAAGCCACAGTACTTATCTCTGCAGACTCCGGTAGTGCTGAAGATCCATCAGCCGGCTTCCATAAATCACCCGAAATCGGAATCCAGCCAGCTCCACGCAGCGCATGCTCCGGAGACCAGGATTCATCTACCAGATCTCCCCAATCTTTAGAAGTCAAAACTTCATTGACTTTCGGCCTTTCAGTAACCGGATGCAACTTGCTGGGCCCTGCTGCTGCTGCAGTGCTCGGGGAACCCTCCGATCTCTTCCACTTCTTGTTGTCCTCAACAGCGAAGTTCCTACGTTCCTGTATCAATAATGCACTCACATGAAGAAGTTCCTCTTCCAAACAGCGTTGTTTCTCCGACAAACTAAGCCCCAACGTAGCAACAGAAACTGAAGGACGATTTGAGTTGGCATTTTGCTGGCCACCTCGCAGGTGCATCCCAGCCACCATTTCAGCATTTCCAGACTCGGTGAAATCAACAGGTAAGGAATTACTCTGGGCTATCGCAGCCCCATGTGCAGCTCCTCCACTGTCCTCCTCCTCCGCCATCTTGGTCCCACCAGAAAATGGGTCCCCCCTGCTCACAGGAAGCAGGAAGTAGGGGAATTTCCCCGGTGTCCTGGCCAAATTTCTCTCATTCACTGAAAATACCACCAGCAGCTTAATCTGGTTCAAGGTCAGTTGGCATTCATCTGTATCCCCCTTCCCCGGGTCGTGCCTGAAAATAGGCAGGATTTGTCTAGTGCACTTACCCGGTCAACAAAAACTAAATAAAAAAAATAAATTAATATTCTAGAAACAGCCTAGTATCCTACACATGTTTATTTAACTGGCTAGGACTTTATTTTCATTCATATTCGTCTGAAGTACACGCTCTAATGGCTGGCCATTTCAACCGTCAGCAAAACGTTTCAGTTGTGCACTCCCCACACTGTATTTAAACTTCCTTTACTTGTTCTAACAAAAAGGACTAGCAATACACTTTAATTTTTGCTACAGGGCATTTGTACTGCCTGCACTCTTGTCTGAGCCTTAATTTCTCTTACCTACGCTTTACAGGGAGCGGGTACAGTATCTTCAGTGAGCGACTGCAGGGAGTGTTTACTTGCTGCCCTAGCAAACACAGAAACATAGACTTTGACTGCAGATAAGGACCGCTTGGCCCACCCAGTCTGCCCATTTCCCTACCTATTGGATAAGCTGCAGATCCTAGTTAACCAACAGCCTACTTCCTGCAACCCCCCACTATAATTGCCTTATGTCTGTCCCATGCATGTTTGAATCCCCCCCCCACTGTTTTAGACCCCACAACCTCTCCAGGAAGGCGGTTCCATGCATCCACCACTCTCTCTCTGTGAAAAATAATTTCCTTACATTACCCCTGAGCCGTCCTCCCTCTAACTTTAAATTGTGCCCCCTTGTTCTTACACATCACTTTTTCTGAAAGATGCTACCCTCCTGGACTTTGTTGATTCCTTTGAGGTACTTAAAGTTTCTATCATGTCCCTCTGCCCTGCCTTTCATCAAGGGTATACATATTAAGCTGTCTCAGTCTCTCTTCATATGGTTTCTGATGTAGACCCTGCACCATTTTAGTTGCCCTCCTCTGGACTGCTTCCATCCTGTCTATGTCCTTGCATAGATGAGGTTCCAAACTGCACGCAGTACTCCAGATGGGGTCTCACCAACTGTCTGTATAGAGGATAACCACTTCCTTTTTCTACTTGTGATGCCCTCCCTATGCATCCCAGTATCCCCCGGCTCTCCTTACTGACTTCTCACATTGCTTACCCACCTTTAGGTCATCTGATATGACAACACCCAGATCCTTTCCATTATTGTTGTCGTTAGTACCTCCCCTGCTATTGTGTACTCTTCTCCTGTATTTTTGTTTCCCAGGTGCATTACTTCGCACTTCTTTGCATTGAATCTAAGTTGCCATATGTCTGACCATTCCTCCAACCTTGCCAAGTCCCTTCTCATCCTTTCTACCCCGCCTTGTATATCAACTCTGTTGCAGATCTTTGTGACATCTGCAAAGAGGCATACCTTTCCTTCCAGACCCTCTGCAGTGTCACCTATAAAGACGTTAAAGAGGACTGGACCCAGTACTGAGCCCTGAGTTACTCCACTAGTAACCCCCCTTTCTTCAGAATGTGTTCCATTCACTATTACCTTCTGTGTCCTGTTGTGCAGTCAGTTTGCTACCAGGCTACCACCCTGGGACCCACTACCAGGCTGGCTAACTTGATTATTAATCTTTTAAGGGACTGTGTCAAATGCCTTGCTAAAAGTCTAGGTAGGCCATATCCACAGCCCCTCCTGGTCTATTAATTTGGTCACCCAGTCAAAGAAATCGATTAGATTCGTCTGACATGACCTTCCTGCTGTGAATCCATGCTGCTTTGGGTCCTGTGCCCCGCTGGCCTCTAGGTACTCAACAGTTCTTTCTTTCAGAAGTGATTCCATCATTTTCCCCACCATTGAGGTCAAACTAACAGGTCTGTAGTTTCCTGCTTCTGCCTTGCTCCCACTTTTGTGAAGGGGAATCACATCTGCTCTCCTCCAGTCCTCCAGCCAGCTCGCGCTTCTGCAGCTTTTCAGTGACTTGCTTGCACCAAGGAACTATTTCTAGCAAGCGGTCCTGCTTTTTACGAGCTCCACAGCTCATTTACAGATGTAAGCTGCACGAATGTGCGCATCCTGCCTTCACGATCGTGCGCACACTCCTGCACGATAGTGCACTCGTGCGTATGATAGTTCTGGTTTTAAAAAAACGGGAACAGCTGGGCCCTTCTGTCTTAAGTTTTAACATTCTCTGGTGTTTGTTCTCTACATCACAACAAGTTTAGCATAGCACACAAAAGTTTTAGCTCTAAGAATGTGGGGAAGCTGATGTTAACTGCATGTGGCAACTTTTGACTGGCATAACAGCAATTTAAAGGGATAGTACATGAAGAGGGTAGAATTGTCAGGTTGGCCACCCTGACAAGAAATTAGAATAGAAAGAAGAGAAAAAAAGGATAGGACAGAGTGAACAGAAACTTGGATTTTAATACTGTTTTAGTGTTTAAAATGTCTCATCCTGCTTCACCAACGCCTCCTTCAAGGCGTCCGGGGAGACCCCCTTCGAAAGCGAGCACCTGACAATCCTGGCGAACACTGGACCAATGACCTCGACGCAGCCCACTAGGAGACAAATCGGACCAGAGTCCAGTTCACAACAAGTGGACTGCAGCTTTGAAATCACCTTGGAGACCTTGGCCACCTCCACTGGCTGAAGCTCCACCCAGACAATCAGAGTGCCCTTGCTCCACCCAGACCCTGCTCTGCAGGACTGATCTAGACCCACTGGTGAGATCCCGGCCCAAATGGCAGATACCCTGTCAAAGAAGAACAAAGCAAACTCTTTGTAAAGTGCTACTGAAAAGTCTGTATTTGGTTGTAGACAGGCTGCATGGAGAAGCCAGTCCATAGTCTGAAAGAGCTGAGCTGGTCTGTTCTTCCCTGCAGCAATCTCCCTGGACAGGAACTCTACCTTCTTACGGTTGATTGCCCTTTGATAATCACCATAGTGGTTCCTCAAAGCCAGTCTATCCTCCTCTGACCAAGTCCTATGCCAGCAATGCTCCAACCTCTGACCCATGGTCTTCATCGCTTTGAGAGCCCTGTCATACCATGGGGGTCTCATGCGAGAGGACCTGAGTTGTATACAGACCGTGCGACAGTATCAAGTTCCCCAGTGACTGCTCTATTATAGACTGCCACCACTTCACCCAAGCCAGTCGCACTAACAGCATCAGCGACAAATCAACTACCACCATCAGTCCCTCTGGGGACAGTCCCCTCAAAGGGCGATAGCTGATCATCTCAACAGGGGAGGGACCATCGGTGGGGGAGTGCCAAATAAGAATTTCATCGTACAGTGATCGGACTAAGCAAACTGATTAATCCCAAGGTCGGTGACCTCGACACCTAATCAGAATACTAGGTCTAAGGTGTAACCATGATGGTGAGTCACAGAGGCAACTGCCTGTGCAAGGCCCAGTGATCTCATCAGCTTGAGGAGGTCAGAACCAAATTGCAAGGATTCATCAGCGATCCAGGCATTGAAGTCCCCCATCATAACCCATCTGGGGGACTCCAACACCCTGTCTGTGATGAAGTCCGTAGTCTTCTGCAGAAATTCTCTGCCTGACCCCAGAGGGCAGTAAACCAAGTGAATTCTGCAACCCGCACCTGGACCCCCACACACTGCCGCACGTTAAAACGATGAGGTAGAACACATGGGATGTATGGAGAGATTCAGGCTGGATCTAAAACAGATGGCCACACCCCCCCCCCCACGATACCTCCTCGGGCAGTGTACCACAAAGTACCCAGCAGTGACTGATGCCTCAAAAACTGGACCTGCATTGTCCCCCAACCAGGTCTCCATGATGCACGCCATGTCGACCGAACCCAACCAGGTTTCCATGATGCACGCCATGTCGACCGAACAAATCAAGTGCAACATAATTGCGGTCTTGTTTCTCATCAACCTGGCATTACATAACACTGCCCAGAGGGGATCAGTGAAGGCTGTAGGCCCTCTAGCTGCCTTTTGCTGGAAAGCGTTTCGCAATAAACTGGGACCATGCTCTGGCTTGCAGAACTTAATGTTACCGTATACTTTGGACTATTGTTTGAGACATTTTCCATAGCAGCATACTGCTTAGAATCTCCTGTCGCATATTTTTTTGTGATTGGGAGGTTGTGTGAGTGTCAGATAGCCTGAATGGTGGCTGACTGAGTTAGGTTTTTGTTTGTATTAGTATTGGATGTCTGGTGGCTGTTTGTGTAGGGTGTGTGTGTGTGGAATTTGGTACTCAATTTAATTTTAGTTTATTATTATGTTATTTGAGTGTGGGTTTGTCTAATTTAAGCGGGCTGTTTTTTAATTGTGTGAAACAGCAGTCGGAAGATGTGCCAGACCTCAGACCCCAGTGAACTACCTAGCCATCATCCCTGCTTGACCTCTGCACTTTCACTGACCTCCCTTTATCAGCTACATGATCAGGTGCTGTTGGGAGGTCGGGATTGGGAGAAGGCAGATGGTAGGCAGTGGGGTGTTAGGGGTATAGAGGGAGAGAGCCATATCCGGGTGGTCAGGATCAGGAGGTGTGTTGGGGTAAAATGGGGCCTCGAGAGAGGCCAGATGTGTTTGGCTCCCATACCCAGGGCTCCCACCAGACTGAGTGGACTGCACCCTCTACTGGTCCCCTTCGGGCAGTTTTATGCAATGCCAGATTGATTACGAATGAGACTGCAGTTATTGTGGACTTGATTTCCTTGGATGATCTGGCTTGCATTGCGGAGACCTGGTTGGGGGATGATGTGGGTCCAGTTCTGGAAGTCTAGGTTTAGGGCCAGGCACAGCACTAAAACAGCAATAGTCAGGGTGCAAAATGATCTCCTCAGGGTGAGAGATAGAGGGGATTGGTCAATACTTGTCCTCGATCTTTCCTCAGCTTTTGATACTGTGGACCATGCAATGTTGCTGGATCGCCTAAGGGAGCTTTGTAGACTCACTGGCATTGTCATCAACTGGTTTGGGTCCTTTCTTACAGGCAGGACACAGAAGGTAGTGATGGGGAGTTTCTCCTCCTGCCTGATGCCCCTGCCATGTGAAGTTCCTCATGGTTCGATCCTGTCACCTGTGTTCTTCGCAGTGTACATGTTTACCCTGGGTGAGATCATTAGACAGTATAGCTTGGGTTTTCACTGTTATGCAGATGACACCCAGCTATATGTCCTTTGTACCTGGAATGAGTGACACCATGGAGGTGCTTAATAAATGTCTGGCCGAGATACAGGACTGGGTGTCCCCTAACTGGCTGAGACTCAACCCCGACAAGATGGAGATGCTAGTGACTGAGCCTGGTCACTGGCGGGATGTGGGTGATGCCAGGATAGGAACAGGGTTATTCCTTGGCCCTACTCCTTTGGCTACATCTGCTAAGGTGAAAAGTTGTTATCCTTGACAATAGATTGACACTTGAGGATCAGGTGTCATCCATCGTCCGGAGTGATTTTTACTACCTTAGGAATATTGCCAGGATCAAAGCCTGATGACCTGCCTTTGCTGGTACACACTTTTGTTATCAATCAGTCAATCTTTATTTAACCAGGAGAAGTACCATTGAGATAAACTCATTTACAAAGTGATCCTGAGTGGACAAAGCACATAAAATTGACACTCAAAAAGAACAAATTTAGGAAAATAATATACAATAAATAGATACAAGGAAACCAGAATACAAAATATAAAATATACAATAAACGATATGTAACATGAGATATTGAATAAACAATATGTACAATATATATACAGCCTAGAATGGTGGAAAAACAGAGTGAAGAAAAGAAAGTATGGGGGCAACAATTTAATTGGGGAGGAGAGGAGGCAGATGAAGACACCAAGTGAGTAAATAGTGCTTGGGAGAGGGGAAACCAGTAGGGGAGGGGTGAGGTAGAGGGAAGGGGGCGAGGAGGATGTAAGACTAGGTGAGGGTCACTGGGGACTAGAGTCCTACCTAGAAAAGCAAGAGAAGAGGGTAAGAGGAGATAAAGCTCACAACGGACTCCAGTCTAACCTAGAAGGATAGGGAGGCATGTTCGAGTTTTATGGGTTGCGGAAACAGTTGCAAGTTTCTTTCAACAGATGGCGAAGCAGCATTTTGAAGGTAGACATACTGACAATTTGTGGGAGTTTTAGGGATTTTTGGATACTATTCTAGATGGAAGGAAGCAAATAAAGAAGAGATACCATGCCGAGTTCTGACTCTGGGGATAGGCTCTGCCATGCTGGTTTGACATCCTTTATGTTGTCCGGCATCTCGCTGACAGGAATCATGTCGACCACAAGTTGCGGTCTGCATGATTCCAGTGTGTCTCCCAGTCGTGTTTTTTTATCGGGGGGCTTTGCCCCTGAAACCCCCCCATGCAGGGGGCTCTGCCCTTGCCTCCTCATCTTTAGGATTCTCAACTCCAGTAAGAGTTGATTTGGGGCAGGGGTGCAGGAGTGGGAGACAGCATGCCCCTGTCTCGGGCCCACCAACACAGCGACCTGTCGATAAAGTGTAAATTTTGCCGACAGGTGTATATTTAGCTGTGTTGGTGTCGCCATAAGGGTGGCATACCCTGGGGATGTCGAATGAGAGGCAAAAATATCATCTAAGGGAATAGAATCCCTTGGAGCAAATTAGGAGATTAGAAATATACTGGGGGAGCTTACCCGATATGGCTCTGTAGTTCCAGGTTAACACATTTTTTGTTCTCATTTTCAGGGAATACCAGTCAAGTTGGGCATAGAGGGTGCAATGATGGGTGTTGTATGGCGCATTAATGATAAATCTGAGGGCTCTGTGGTACAGGATGTCCAGTTTGGAAAGAGAAGTGACAGGACAATGACTGTAGAGAAGATCAGCATAGTCCAGGAGTGGAAGGAACACTGTTTGAAGTAGCCATGTTTTTGCCTCTACAGTGAGAAGGTGCTTGATTCTGTAAAAAATTCCTAATCTTTGTCAAGGTCTTTTGGCTAATCCTTCAATGTGTGGTGTGAAAGAGAGCCTACTATCGATCCAGAACCTGAGGTATTTGAATTTATCTATGGGCTGTAGAGGTTCACCAAGGAGAGTTGTGATTTGGGGCCTAGCACCTTGAGGATGGGTGACTGTGGAATTAGCCTGGGGGAAAGAAACGTGACTTTGTTTTTTTTGGCATTGAGCAGCAGTTTGAGGTGCAGTAGGTTGTGCTGCAGCAGGCAGAATTCTTGCTATAGGTCTGAACAGGCCATTTCCAGGGGCAGTTTAGCAATGTACAGTATGGTGTCATCTGTGAAGAGGTATATATTTGCTGAGGAGATGTTAAGGTTGAAACAGTTGGGGTCTGGCAGAGGTTGTGTGAACCTGCTTTTGCTGAGCAGTTGGGTAAAGGATTTTAGTTGCTGGATAAGCTTTAAATTCTTATCAGTCTGTGGACTATAGGGCAGGAGTGCTGACTTATTTAATACAGTGTTTGTGTAGGACCTTCCTCTGGAGGAGGTTGCAGTGCTTGGAGGTGCAGTGAGGGGCAGACACAGGGCTGATATACTCGTGAGAGTTGGGTTTGGGCCCTAATCCCACCCTCCCCACCCCTCCCTCCCAGAGCACAGCTCATTTATAGGGGAACACATGCCCTGAAATTAGAGGAAGAGGCTTCAGGTGCAGCTCATGTAGTTCTATCTAATAATGCAGCCACGGGGCAGGGAAAAAGCATAGATAGGTCTCAAATAGGAGTGCAGCATCCACAATGAATTGCTGAGTAGTGTGATAGTTGGATATTGTGGAGGGCCTTCAACTGGAATATATCAGGTAAACTTTCTGTTAGAGGCTGGGCTAGGATTAGTTAATTCTTAAATCTTCTTGCTGTGGGCAGAGGTAGCAGTGGAAGTTTGAAGATGTGGTGAGGTTCTGGAGAGCTAACTTATCTTTGTCATAAGTTTTTGTAAGTTTTGCTGTTGTGTTTTAAATTTGGCCTAACTCCTTAAAATCTTTCCTGGGGAAGCTCTCCCACCCACCCCTTGTATTAGCCTTTCCTAAATACGGAAGAGCCACTGGGGGTTGGGTTTAAAGGCTTGGAGGGAGGAGTTTAGGGAGTTGTAAACTTCCCCTTTAAGCTAACTCTTAAGACTAATAGTCAGGTGGGGAAAAGTTCAGCCACTCAAGCGTTGCAAGTTTAAAAGTCTGCATGCTGTATGGGGGGGGATTGCTAGGTATAGGTACTGGTAGCTCGAGAAACTGTAGAGCCACTGAGTTGGTAATTTGGCCTAGAAAAGACTGCTGTGATGATTGGGAAGGGACCGCATATCACTAGAGAAGGTATCTTTGGGCGGGTGGTTGGGTGCACAGGGTGTGGTGCGGCCATGATACTGGACTGGGCTTGGAAGTTTGGGGGATGCCCAGTGTGCTACCAGCTGGCATAGCTTAAGGAGGAGGTAGAGGGGCTCTGAAGGCAGCTGGGGGTGTGGGGGGGGGATTGGAGAGGTAGGATGCAAGTGGTCACCTACATGGAAGCATTAGGTGCTGGGACCTCCCAAGCTGCGGGAGGAGTGAAGAGAGGTGCTCACACTAGGAGAGGAGGGAAGGGGGTACACAGGGGGCTTTAGGAGACCCTGGCCGGTGGGGCCCAAAAGGTGCAAATTTCCACAGCGGTAGGCAAGAGTCTGGGGGTGTCCAAAGGAAACCAAGAGAGACAGTAGGGACGGGGGGGGCACTGGGGGATGGGCTAAGGCTCACAAATTGTTTTAACCCTCTATGCCCATTGGTAGAAGAGGGGTGTGTGGGGGAGGAAGAGGAGGATGATGCTGCTGCTGCTGGTGAAACTGGGGCAGGGACGGATAGAAAGGGTGAAGGGGCAAGAGGCAAGGATGCAATAGAGTGGGTCCCGGACAGGATTGGGGAAGAGGGGTGCACGACAGGCAGGAAGGCGCAGGAAGCAAATGGGATAATAGCGAGCAGAAAGCCAAGTAGGCAAACAGATAGGACGGATGGATTAGTAAGGAGTGGGGAAAGAGATGCAGAGAAAGATACTCAGGTGGGGGGCAATAAAGAAGGCCAAGACATGGGTAGAGGAGGTGACCAGAGACAATAGTGAAGGAGTTACCTTCAACACCCAGATTGTGGGAGGTGCGAGGAGCCGGTTGAGGGGAGAATCTGGATGAAGGGATGAGGAGGGGCATGGAAGGAGGGAGAACCCAAGGGGTGAACAGGGTGGCAAGGGGAAGGTTAGAGTACTGCTATTGGGGACTCCGTGATCAGAGGCATCCAGTGGGAGGGGCAGGAGGAGAGTAAAACCTGTCTGATCAGAACTAAATGCCACCCAGGCCTGACGGTGCATAAGACCAAGCATGAGTTGTATTCACTGGCAAGGAAATGTGGGGGGAACCCGGACATTCTAGTGCACTTGGGGACAAATGACATAAATGGTAATAGTGAACTAGAAATTCAGGCAAAGTTCCGGGAATTGGCCAGGGTATGCCTTTCCATAGGCTGTAAGATCTCCTTTTCGAAAATCCTGCCGGTGCCAAAGGCTAGTGGGGAAAACAAGATGAAGATTAGGGAGATAAATGAGTGGCTTAGGGAGTGGTGTGGGGAATTGGGGTATGGCCTGGTGGGGGACTGGGGGAGACCTGGGAGGATAAGGGGTTGTACGCCAGGGAGAGGCTCCACCTTAATTTGGAGGGGAAGGAAGTCCTTAAGCTCAGACTTGCTGGGTTCATCAGCAAAAGGTGGGATTTAAACTTGTGAAGGGGGGAGGGATCAAAAAAGGGGCAGTGCCAGCAGGTACGATAAATGAGGGACATGGTCTCCACTCCTCTAGGGGACTTGGGAGATATGGAAATGGGTCACCAGGTAGGGTGCAGGAGCTGAGAAATGGGAGCTCATGGGGTAGAAAGGAGAGGAGGGAAACGGGGTGGAGAGTGGTCCTGATAAATGTCAGGAGCTTAGGAAATAAAATGCCTGAGCGCCAGGCGATGCTAGTTGAGGGGGAGGTAGATATGGCAGCAGTCACTGAGACCTGGGCCACTCGAGGGCACGAGTGGGACCTAAAGCTGGAGGGCTACACTATGTTCAGAAAAGACAGGGGGGAGGGAAGGGGTGGTGGTGTAGCACTGTTAGTCAGAAATGGCATGGGTATTGGAGGGGTAGAGGAGGCAGAGGGGAATGTGGAGGCTATTTGGGTCACCTTGCTGACACGGGGGGGGGTAAGAGAGTAAAGGTCGGAGTGGTATACAGACTACCAGCACTGGCGGAGGTCCTGGAAGAAAGTTTGGTGGCAAATCTCGAGGGACACTGTAAACATAGAAACATAGAAACATAGAATTTGATGGCAGATAAGGACCGCTTGGCCCACCCAGTCTGCCCATTTTCCTACCTACTGGATAAGCTGCAGATCCTAGTTAACCAGCAGCCTACTTCTTCCTACCCCTACCCCCTAGAATTGCCTTATGACTGTCCCATGCATGCTTGAATTCCACCACTGATTTTGACTCCACAACCTCCTCTGGAAGGCCGTTCCATGCATCCACAACCCTCTCTGTGAAAAAATACTTCCTTAAATTACCTCTGAGCCGCCCCCTCAATCTTCAAATTGTGCCCTCTTGTTCTTGCACACCTCTTTTTTTGAAAGATGCTACCCTCTTGGACTTTGTTGATTCCCTTGAGGTACTTGAACGTTTCTATCATGTCCCCCCTCTCCCTTCTTTACTCGAGGCTATACATATTAAGCTCCTTTCGTCTCTCTTCATATGTCTTCCGGTGCAGACCCTGCACCATTTTAGTTGCCCTCCTCTGGACAGCTTCCATCTTGTCTATGTCTTTGCGGAGATTGGGTCTCCAGAACTGCACACAGTACTCCAGATGGGGTCTCACCAGCTGTCTGTACAGAGGGATAATAACTTCCTGTTTTCTACTGGTGATGCCTCTCCTATGCATCCCAGTATCCCCCAACCCTCCTTGCTGCCCTCTCACATTGCTTGCCCACTTTTAGGTCATCTGATATGACTACCCCAGGTCCCTTTCCATTTTTTGTTTGTTAGTATCTCACCCCACTTGTGTACTCTTCCCTGGTTTTTGTTTCCAGTGCATTACCTTGCACTTCTTAGCATTGAATCTAAGCTGCCATACATTTGATCATTCCTCTAACCTTGCCACGTCCCTTCTCATCCTTTCCACCCCACCCTGTGCATCAACTCTGTTGCAGATCTTTGTGTCATCTGCAAAGAGACATACTTTTCCTTCCAGTCCTTCTGCAATGTCGCTTATAAAGACATTGAAGAGGACCGGTCCTAATACTGAACCCTGCGGTACCCCACTAGTAACCCTCCTTTCTTCTGAGTGGACTCCATTTACTATTACTCTGTGTCCTATTCTCCAGCCAATTCTTTACCCAGGCTGTCATCTTGGGACCCACTCCCAGGCTGGCTAACTTGTATATTAATCTTTTGTGTGGGACTGTGTCAAATGCCTTGCTAAAGTCTAGGTAGGCCATGTCCCCAGCCCCTCCCTGATCTACTACTTTGGTCACCCAGTCAAAGAAATCTATCAGATTCGTCTGGCATGACCTTCCTTGTAGATTGGGAAAGGGAAGGGTAGTGGTAATGGGGACCGCAACATGCCAGGAACAGACTGGGGGACTATGACGTCGCCAGTGGCTAGAGAGCAGAGGCTGCTGGATGTCTTCCAGGATGCATTTCTGACACAAGTGGGTGAGCCAGCTAGGAGGCCCGGACACTGGACGTGGTCCTGTCGGACAGTGATCAAATTAGGGGTCTAGAGGTGAGGGACCTATTGGCTGGGAGAGATCACGCCACAGTCTGGGTCTTCCTGGACCGGGGGGGGGGAGGAAAGCCGAACAAGGATGGTAGTAACCGACTTTAGGGGTGCAGACTTCAGAGAGATGGGAAGGATCCTTAAAGATCGTCTGGACAGGATAAGGCCGGATATGGATGCTTACAGCAGGTGGGGGATCATTAGGAGGGGAATACAGGAGGTTACCAGATCCTGTGCAAGGGAAAGGCATAAGTTCGGTAAGGCCAAAAAACCCTGCCGGTGGATCCGGGAGGTACAGGAAGTGGTGAGGGAAAAGAAGGTGGCCTATAGGCGCTTCCAGGTGCTCAAGGAGTGAAAGGGATCAGGAGGAATATGAGCTGACAGCCAAGAGAGTCACCAGGGTGGTGAGAGCAGCTAAGGCAAAAAAGGAGCAGTCCTTGGCCAGTGGGATCCAGAGGGGGGACAAGCGGTTCTTTAGATACATAGGGGAAAAAAGGAAAGTAAGGGGCAGATCAACAAGATAAGGATAGGGGATGGTTGGGCATAGGAGGGGGGAACAGGCAGAAGTCCTAAATGAGTACATTGCCTCAGTTTTTACCGGGGGGATGGAGGGGCTATGTCTTGCGAGGGGAATGGGGGCAAACCAGATCAAGGGGTGGGACCGGTAGAGACCAGGGGCCCTGATGGGTCTGGGGAAAGGGAGTGGCCACCACAGACAGGTGGGGGCCCAGCAGTGCAGGGTGAAAAGGGAGAGGACGTGGAGGCTGAAATCCCAGTAGAGAGAGTAAGGGAAGCCCTCCAGTCCCTTCGGACAGAGAAGGCTCCTGGGCCAGATGAGATACATCCCAGGGTGCTGAGAGAACTGGCGGATGTCCTGGCAGTCCCTCTAGTGGAGCTTTTCAACATCTCTCTGAGGACTGGGTGGGTTCCCCAAGACTGGAGGGTGGCCCGTGTCATGCCAATCCACAAGGGGGGGTCAAGCGAGGAAGGTGGGAAATTACAGGCCCATTAGCCTGACATCGGTGGTCGGCAAGGTGATGGAGGGTATTGTCAAGGAAAGGCTAGTGGGGTTACTGGAGCAAACTGGGTACTTGGACGATAGGCAGCATGGCTTTGTCATGGGAAGATCGTGCCAGACAAACCTTGTTGAGTTCTATGACTGGGTGACGAGGGCCCTGGACCAGGGTAGGCCAGTGGATGTCCTCATTCTGGACTTTAGCAAGGCATTTGATTCGGTACCCCACAGTGGCCTTCTGGCTAAGCTGAAGGAAATGGGGGTAGGGAGACAGTGGTTAAGATGGATGAAATTGGCTCTCTGAGCATACTCAGAAGGTGGTGGTTGGAGGGTTAGCCTCATCCCCAAGGTGGGTTACTAGTGGGGTTCCCCAAGGGTCAGTGTTGGGGCCACTCCTGTTCAACGCCTATATCTCAGACATCAGGAGGGGGATCAGGAGTGAGATGAGTCTCTTTGCAGATGACTCAAAGCTGGGTGAAGTGGTGGATGGGGAGGAGGGGAAGGTGGCCTTGCAGGAGGACCTGGAGGCTCTGGAAAGGTGGTCGGGAAAATGGAAACTAAAATTTAATGCGGGGAAGTGAAGAGTTCTGCACCTGGGAGTCAGAAATCCAGGCCGGGGTGTACCCTGGGAGGAGACATGATTCAAGTCATGGAGGGTGAGAGGGACCTGGGGGTAGTGGTAGATGTCAAAATGAACAACTCAGAGACCTGTAGGAGGGCAGCGGCAAAGGCAGATAGGATGCTGGGATGCATCACAAGGGGGATTACCTCCAGAAAGGCAGCAGTGATCCTTCCACTGTACAACTGCTTGGTTAGGCCACACCTTGAGTATTGTGTACAGTTCTGGAGATCACATTTAAAGATGGACATTACATTCCTAGAGAGGGTCCAAAAGAGGGCTACCAAAATGATCTGGGGCCGGGGGGGGAGAGGACCTATGAGGAGAGGCTCAAGGAGCTCGACATGTACACCCTGGAGGAGAGGAGGGGCGGGGAGGACATGATAGAGGTCTTTAAGTACATGAAAGGGATCAATAAAGGAGGCCTAGTCAGGGTGCTCCAAAGGAAGGAGGGTGGGGCAACAAGAGGTCATGGGTGTAAGCTGGAAGGGGGCAGGCTCAGAGGGGAGAGGAGAAGATGTTATTTCACTGAAAGGGTGGTGGAGTCATGGAATGCACTGCCCAGGGAGCTGGTAGAGGTGGAGACTGTGGACGGGTTTAAGAGGGGATGGGACAGGTGTAGGGGAAGGTAAATCTGACCAGGCCCAGTACAGGTGGAACACCTGGGACTGGGGACAGTATAACCCAAGGGGGGAGGGGGGACACCAAAATCGTCCCTCAGTGCGGGTGTTGAAAATCGAGCAGACTCAAGAGACTATTAGGCCTATTCTGCTGGCATTTTAGTATGTTAGTATGTTGATGTCATTAATGTAGATCGTGAATAGGATGGGCCCAAGAATAGAACCCTGGGGGACTCCTCTAATAAGAGTTTTTAGCGGGGACAGTTCACACTGAGCTTTAACCTGTTGCTGTCGGCCAGCTAGGTAAGAAGTAAACCATTTGAGGGAGGTGTCGTTTAGGCCAGTGTTCTGCAGCATTTGCAGAAGGAGATCATGATCTAAATAAAATCTAAATCTAAATAAATAAATTAAATCTAGAAATAGAGCACAGATATGGTTCTTGGCGTCGAGCACTGATTGCCAATTGTTGATTACTTTGAGGTAAAGCGGTTATTTTACTGTGTTCGGGTCTAAAGCTGGATTGAAGGGGGATCTAACATGTTGTGTGTTTCAAGGTGTTCTCTGATTTGGGAGTTAGCTGATTTTTTGAGTAATTTGGAGAAGATTGGTAATAGGGATATGGGCCTGTAACTGTTTAGGTCACTTCGGTCTCCTGATTTAAAGAGAGGGACAATGTGTGCTACTTTCCTCTCATGGGGGAGGACTCCTTTGGCGAGAGATTTGTTAAAGAGATGAGTGATGGGGTGGTCAGCACTTGGAAACTGAGTTTCAAGAAATACGGGTCAACTTGGTCTGCCCCAGCACTCTTAGTAATGTCAAGGGCTAGCAGTAGGTCTTCCACCTGTTTAAAGGTGATTGGACTAAAACTAAAGGAATTTGTGTGGGACGGGGCCCTAATAGGGGGAGGAGAGGTGCCTGAGTTAAGAAGAGAGCAGCGTAACGTACTGGCAGGGGATGAGTCGAAGGCAAGACCCACCGTAGCAAAGTGGTTGTTCAGAAGGTTAAGAATGTCACTTTTGCTAGTGGTTGTAATGTTGTCGGTGGAGATCTTTACAGGGAGGGAGGGAGGTTGGGGGAAGGTTGTGGCCTTTTTTTTTGATGATGATGATAATGTCACACTTGAACCACTGATTCTGATCCCTGTATAAATTTTGTTGTAAATATAAGAAATTAATGTATGATGACTGTGGCAGAAAAAAAGGCTGTCTTACTGGAACTGACAGATCAAGACCCCCAGGGATAGTTCAAAGGACAGGAGGTGGTTTGAGTCTGCAGCTATTTAAAATGCAATTCCTTTGTTCAATTTTCTTTTGAAGGCAGGAACCAAAGTATCCACTTTATAATGCCCTCAGGGAGATCCTTTGACTTCCATAGTTGCCAGGAAGGACATGTGGGGAAGGGGTGTCGGAGAGAGGCCAGAATGGACATTGAAGAGGTTTGATGTCTGAGCCACGGAGGATCCAGACAAATTTGGAAGGTCAAATACACATTCCCAGGAAGCCTTGGGAGGACATCACAGAACCTGTTTGTGTGTGTGTGTGTGTGTGTGTGTGTGTGTGGCAGAACAAAAAACAGTTCTGACCAATTACCCTGTGGAGAGGAAATTGAGTATGTCACTTATTTTTTTTTTAAATCTTGTTGGGACATCCTGTGTGGTAACATATAACTTTTAATACACCAAGGCGGAGTTTAATTATCTCAGAGAGGAGGCCGATTCAGAACTCTTTTATCCAACTGAGCAAGCCTTAGAGACACACAAGACAATATTATCTGACTGAGGGAGAATCATCACAGCACAGAAAGAGAGTAAGATTAGACCAGTCTGAATGTATGTACTGTAGAAACTTGCACTTTAAACCTATTTGTTTTAAGGCTGTATGTGTTGGGATATATTTTGTTCTGTAATTATTGTTCTGTTTTGAGATTTTTAAAGTAAAGAGAGATTTTTACAACAGAACTGTCTGGAGTGCCTTGGCATTTCTTTTTATTTAATTGGAGCTTTTAAAGGTTATAAGTAACACTGTGTGTGGGCTTATTGTATACCAAACTGGGAAATGGATAGAGTTCTCTAAAGTCTTGCATAGAGTTCTAAGGGTTCATTTGAAAGACCTGGTTGGGTGCCTGTAGGCAAAGATATCTGGCCCCCTGAAGACAGAATTATCTGAGCCTGATAATTGGGTACGCTAACAAGAGGTTATCAGTTTGAATCCCTCCAGAGCTTGAGACTAAGGTGACTTGAACCCACAAAACAGACAAGAGGGCTACCTTGTTCTGTTCACTGTACACAAATCATACACTCAGTGGTTGGCACTTTGGGAGTGGAGGGCTGACCGGCTGAGTGAGTTTGTGACAGATTGGTTGGCAGCGGTGGGATAAAAAGTTTGGTGGTATAAGCTATATTGTTCAGTGTGTTAGCTTGAAACCATTCAGCTCACTTGGAAAAAAGAAAGGCACTGTTTTATTTAAAAAGGAAACAGAACTATATCCCTTGACTTACAGTTAAGTTCCCACCCATTTTATTTTTTTTCTGAAGTGCCAGTCAGTATAGTATTAGTAGTGAGAGAAGAAGAGAATGGCTTCCGACTACAGCAAGCACACTGTAGATTTCTTAAAGCAGTTGTGCAGGGACAGGGGAGTCCCGTTTGGGGTGAAAGCCAGTAAGCAGAACCTCATAGAGGCCCTGATGGTAGCAGATACCGAGGGCAGCGAGTCACCAGCCGTGACTGAAAGTGACCAGACCTCGAGTGTGGCAGAACTAGTGGCCAGTGAGGGGTCCCAAGAGGATGAGGTGGACAGCAGGGCCACTGTCAGTGAAGGGCCACAGCAACAGGGACAAGTCACCAGTATCCTGAATCCGGAAGTCCTCAGGTTGCAACTTGAGTTGCGCAGGATGGAGCTGAAGTCCCAGGAGAGGAGAGAAAGGGAACAGTGAGAGGCAGATTGTGAGGTAGTGCGACAACAGAGGGAGGCGGACCATGAGGAACATGAGTGCCAGCGAGAAGCAGAGGAGAAGAGAGAGCGAGAACGCAGAGAGGCAGAGGAAAGGAGAGAGGAGCGCCAATGGTAACGTGAATTGGAGAAGCTACGAATCCAACCAGTGGCACCAGGGCAGGTAAGTGGCTTGGGTTTAACTGGAACTGCAGGACTGGGTTACAAATTGAACTCCAAATTAATAGCAGAGTTTAAGGATGGGGAGGACATGGATGCCTTGTTAAATTCTTTTCAAAAAGTTTGTATTCAGGCTAAAATTCCTAGAGAGTCCTGGAGCTTCCAGCTATCCCGGCTATTTACTGGAAAAGCTTGGGATGCATTAGGTCAAATGGACAATGAAGATAGTAATGATTACAGCAAGTTAAAAACTGCACTGTTAAAAAAGTTTGACTTATCTGCTGAATCATATGGAGCTAAATTCCGTAAGCTCAGGAGAAGCCGTGATATGAGCTACGAGGAGCTAGACACGAAACAACGTCAGTTTTTAAAACGCTGGTGGGAAGGAATTGAAGCAAACACTCTTGATAAAATTGAAAATGTGATTTTATTAGAACAGTTTTATTGGGCATGCCCAGCAGAGTTAAAAACCTGGCTAGAGGACCGAGATCCAAAAACGGTGCAAGAGGCTGCTGAACTCTCGGACCACTATGCCAAGAGCAGACCTGCTCTGAGAGCGAATGGGGCAAGTGTGGTAGCACAGAACGGGAAAAGCACGCCTTCAGGGCAGCCAAAACCCTCACTACCTCCACCGAAACCAGTTAGCCCCAGGTTTCAAAGAAAAGATTTCTCTGAAGTAAGAAATGTTTGTTGGTTATGTAAAGAAACTGGGCACATTGCCAGACAGTGTCCAAGAAGGGCAAGCAATAGTACGCAACGTGGTACCAGAAAGGAAGTGGGTTGTTTGTGTGTCCCTGGAAGCATGCCAGTGAACATAGGGGAACACATGCACCCAGTCATGGTAAATAGTGTACAGAGGTAGGGGTTAAGGGACACAGGGGCATCCCTGACATTGGTAAAAGGGGATCTGGTACAGCCTGGTCAGCTTATACCCAATAAATACGTGACTGTAGAGGACTTTGCTGGTGAAGAGAAAACATTGCTACTGGCCAGTGTTCTCCTGGACTGGGGTGAAACAGGGGCAACTGTGCAACAGGTGGCTGTAGCTAACACATTAGCAATGGCTGTGATCCTGGGTAACAATCTCCTGCAGGAGGTGGTATGTGCAGTTACCCGTAGTCAAGCGGCCAGGGAAAACTGTAGTTCCCTGAGCCCCCCAGAAGCCAAATGGGGAAGATACTGAGAGGCTGGTTCCCCAGCCTGTGTCTCCAGAGGGGGAGACTGATAAAAAGGGAGTAGAAATTTCCCCAGTAGCAAGTAACCACATAGCTACAGAGGGTTACTCTGAAGAGGGAGGGGTGACCTCTTGTAAGAGGGTTGGGACTGACAGTGATCCTGAGGGTCCTGACGCTAGTGCTAGGGACCCTAGTTTAGCGACTGAAGGGGACCTGTCCGATGCCTTGGGAAGGTGTGAGGGGTTTGCATCTGCTCAGAGAAGTGACCCTAGTTTAGAGAAGCTGAGGGCTTGGGCAGACTCGGATGGTGCACAGGGAGGTGACGGCAGACATAAGGTTTATTGGGAAAATGGACTTATGTATACACAGGCAGTACAGACAGAGGGGGGATGCTAGGCAGGCAGCTTGTCATTCCCCAGGGATATCGTGAGCAGTTGCTCAAGGTTGCCCATGATATTCTCTTATCTGGTCATCTAAGCCGCACGCACAATGCAGCGGTTGGCCCAGAATGTCTACTGGCCTAACTTCACCCAGCAGGTGAAGGAGTATTGCAGGTCTTGTCACCGGTGCCAAGAAATAGGGAAGGCGGGCAAGAAAACCCAAGCCATCCTGATCCTCTTGCCCATAGTGGAGGAGCCATTCCAGATGGTGGGAATGGATATTGTGGGGGCATTTAAATACCCCCAGCTCCTCGGGGAAGAGATTCATCCTGATGGTGGTGGATTATACCACCCGGTACCCAGAGGCAGTTGCCCCATCCTCTCTGAGGACAGACAAAGTGGCAGATGTCTTGCTTGGGATTTTCTCCTGTGTTGGGTTTCCGCAGGAGGTAATCACCGATGAAGGAGGTTCCTTCATGTCGGACCTAATGAAATTTCTATGGAAGAAGTGTGGGGTGGTGCAGAGATGCACAACACTATATCACCCCCAAGCCAGTGGGCTTGTGGAACGCTTTAATGGTACCCTAAAGTCAATACTCCGAGCATTTGCTGAACAGCATTAGAGGGACTGGGAGAAATACCTTCCCCACTTGTTGTTTGCATACAGGGAGCTGCCCCAATAGTCGACAGGATTTTCCCCCTTCAAACTCTTGTATGGATGCCGGGTACGTGGGCCCCTAGACTTGATCTGGGAGGACTGGGAAGGCAAGCATGCCACCCAGGGAACTCCCATTATGGATTATGTCCTAAGGTTTAGGGAAAGGCCAAAGGAGTTTATGGGGATAGCCTAGAGCAACCTGGCTGCTGCCCAACAGAAACAAAAAGTATGGTATGACCACAGAGCCAGAGCTCGCTCGTACATGGTGGGTCAGGAAGTCATGGTCCTTATTCCGGTCCGGAAAGACAAGCTGCAAGTTGAGTGGGCAGGACCGTACAGAGTGGTTAGGAAGGTAAGTGACGTAAACTACATTGTGGAGTTACCTGACCATAGACAGACAAAGGATGTACCATGTCAACATGATGAAGCCATATGCAAATAGGACTGACATGGTGTTCGCAGTGTGTAGTCATGGGGAGGGGACGGATGAAGGAGACCCCCTTCTGGACTTGCTGGAGGAAAGTAAGTGGGAGTCCTCTGTGGAGGCAGTAAAATTGTCTCCCCAGCTGACCCCGGGCCAGATCCAGAAAGTGAGGGAGGTTTTAGCAGACTTTGCCCCCTTGTTAGCGCCAAGCCTGGACTAACCCCCTTAGCAACACACGATGTGGAGACAGAGACACAGACACCCATACGGCAACAGCATATCGGGTGTCGGAGGCTGTCCAAAAGGACATTAGTAGGGAAGTGGAGGAGATGCTGGATTTAGGGGTAATCCAGAGATCCCACAGTCCCTGGGCCTCACCCGTAGTCCTTGTACCCAAGCCAGATGGCTCAACTCGTTTCTGTGTAGACTGTTGTGGACTGAATGCAGTCACAAAGTCAGACGCCCACCCGATACCCCGGACAGACGAACTGCTGGACAAGTTGGGGGGTGACCTACCTTATGACCATTGACCTGACAGAGGGGTATTGGCAGGTAGAGTTGATGGACAGAGCTAGGGAGAGGTCAGCCTTCATCACTTCAATAGGCTTATTTGAGTTCAAAGTAATGCCTTTCGGAATGAAGAACACCCGGCCACTTTGCAAAGGTTGGTGAACCAGATGTTAAATGGTGCTGAGGAGTACACCATGGCGTACCTGGATGACATTGCCATCTTCAGTACCAGCTGGGAGGAACACCTGTCACACCTTAGGGAAGTGCTGGGCAGAATACAGAGGGCTGGGCTCACTGTCAAAGCCGAGAAGTGCCAGGTGGCCATGGGAGAAGTGGCATACCTTGGGCATGTGGTAGGCTGGGGACAGCTCCGTCCTAACCAGATAAAAATAGCGGTAATACAGGCATGGCCCAGACCAGAAACTCAGAAGCAGGTCAGGAGTTTTCTCGGGAGAGCAGGGTACTATCGAAAGTTTGTACCTAATTACAGTGCCCTGGCTGCTCCCCTATCTGACCTGACAAAGAAACGGATGCCCAAGAAAATTACCTGGGGTCCAGCCTGTGAGAAAGCCTTTACCAAACTGAAGGAGGCACTGTGCAGTGCTCCTGTTTTGACAAGTCCGGACAACAGCAAAACTTTTATAGTTCAGACGGACGCCTCAGATGTGGGTATTGGGGCAGTACTAAGCCAGACATCCAGTGAAGGGAGGGACCACCCCATAGCCTACCTGAGCCAAAAGTTGCTCCCCAGGGAACAAGCATACTCCACGGTGGAAAAGGAGCATCTTGCCCTAGTGTGTGCCCTAAAGAAATTGGAGCCATACTTGTATGGGCAGCCTTTGGGGTGCAGACTGACCACAACCCCCTGGTTTGGTTGACGTAGATGGGGAAAAACAATGGCAGACTGCTCAGATGGAGTCTTGCTTTACAAGGATATGATTTGAAAATCATACATAGGGCCGGAGCCAAGAATAAGAACTCAGATGGGTTGTCCCGTGTGTATGAGGGATGAACTGATTTGGGAAGCTCATCCCATGTAGGGAATGGATCCCCCAAATTCAGTCTAGGTGGGGAGGAATTGTCACACTTGGACCACTGATTCTGATCCCTGTATAAATTTTGTTGTAAATATAAGAAATTAATGTATGATGACTGTGACCACAGAAGGAGCAGGACAGAGAACTGTATCAGTTAAAGCAAAAGGAAGCTGGGAAGGCAGTCAGAACAGCAAAGGCCCAAACCGAGGAAAAGATGGCCAACTCAGTTAAGAAGGGGGATAAAACCTTTTATAGGTACATCAGGGAGCGAAGGAAGACCAAGGGAGGGATAGTGAGGCTTAATAAAGGGGAGAGAGGGTGGGCAGAGGGTGACTATGAAAAGGCAGAGATACTAAACAAATATTTTTGCTCAGTATTTACAAGGGAAGAGGAGGAGGTACCTAAAACAAACAGTAGAAACACTCTGGATACAGATGTTGATACCAGCCCATTTACAGAAGAAAGAGTTCTGAAAGAACTCTTAAAACTGAAGGTGGACAAAGCAATGGGGCCTGTTGGGATTCATCCCAGAATGCTAAAAGAACTAAGGGTAGAACTAGTGACACCACTGGCTACCCTCTTTAACAAATCATGGGAGGATGGGGTGGTACCCGAGGACTGGAGGGGGGCAGATGTGATTCCCCTTCACAAAAGTGAGAGCAAGGCAGAAGCAGGAAACTATAGACCTGTTAGTTTAACTTCAGTGATAGGGAAAATGATGGAATCACTTCTGAAGGTAAGAATTGTCGAGTATCTAGAGGCCAGAGGGGCACAGGACCCAAGGCAGCATGGATTCACAGCGGGAAGGTCATGCCAGACAAATCTGATAGATTTCTTTGACTGGGTGACCAAAGTAGTAGATCAGGAGGGGCTGTGGACATGGCCTACCTAGACTTTAGCAAGGCATTTGACACAGTCCCACACAAAAGATTAATATACAAGTTAGCCAGCCTGGGAGTGGGTCCCAAGATGACAGCCTGGGTAAAGAATTGGCTGGAGAATAGGACACAGAGGGTAATAGTAAATGGAGTCCACTCTGAAGAAAGGAGGGTTACTAGTGGGGTACCGGAGGTTCAGTATTAGGACTGGTCCTCTTCAATGTCTTTGTAGCTGACATTGCAGAGGACTGGAAGGAAAAGTATGTCTCTTTGCAGATGACACAAAGATCTGCAACAGAGTTGAAGCACAAGGTGGGGTGGAAAGGATGAGAAGGGACTTGGCAAGGTTAGAGGAATGGTCAAATGTATGGCAGCTTAGATTCAATGCTAAGAAGTGCAAGGTAATGCACCTGGGAAACAAAAACCCAGGGGAAGAGTACACAATGGGGGGTGAGATACTAACAACAACAAAAATGGAAAGGGACCTGGGGGTAGTCATATCAGATGACCTAAAGGTGGGTAAGCAATGTGAGAGGGCAGCAAGGAGGGCTGGGGGGATACTGGGATGCATAGGGAGAGGCATCACCAGTAGAAAACAGGAAGTTATTATCCCTCTGTATAGACAGCTGGTGAGACCTCATCTGGAGTACTGCGTGCAGTTCTGGAGGCCCAATCTCCGCAAAGACATAGACAAGATGGAAGCTGTCCAGAGGAGGGCAACTAAAATGGTGCAGGGTCTGCACTGGAAGACATATGAAGAGAGACTTAAGGAGCTTAATATGTATAGTCTCGATGAAAGGAGGGAGAGGGGGGACATGATAGAAACTTTCAAGTACCTCAAGAGAATCAACAAAGTCCAAGAGGGTAGCATCTCTCAAAAAAAGAGGTGTGCAAGAACAAGGGGGCACAATTTGAAGATAGAAGGGGGCGGCTCAGAGGTAATTTAAGGAAGTATTTTTTTCACAGGGAGGGTTGTGGATGCATGGAACGGCCTTTCGGAGGAGGTTGTGGAGTCAAAAACAGTGGTGGAATTCAAGCATGCATGGGACAGTCATAAGGCAATTCTAGGGGGTGGGGATAGGAAGAAGTAGGCTGCTGGTATGCAGCTTATCCATTAGGTAGGGAAATGGGCAGACTGGGTGGGCCAAGCAGTCCTTATCTGCCGTCAAATTCTATGTTTCTATGTGACAGATGAAAAAGGCTGTCTTACTGGAACTGACACATCAAGACCCCCCAGGGATAGTTCAAAGGACAGGAGGTGGTTTGAGTCTGCAGCTCTTTAAAATGCAATTCCTTTGTTCAATTTTCTTTGACGGCAGGAACTAAAGTATCCGCTTTATAATGCCCTCAGGGAGATCCTTTGACTTGCATAGTTGCTAGGAAGGACTTGAGGTGAGGGCTGTCAGAGAGAGGCCAGAATGGACATTGAAGAGGTTTGATGTCTGAGCCAGGGAAGACCCAGATGAATCTGGAAGGTCAAATACACATTCCCAGGAAGCCTTGGGAGGACATCACAGAACCTCTGTGTGTGTGTGTGTGTGTGTGTGTGTGTGTAGCAGAACAAAAAACAGTTCTGACCAGTTACCCTGAGGAGAGGAAATTGAGTATGTCACTTATCATTTTTTTTTAAATCTTGTTGGGACATCCTGTGTGGTAACATATATCTTTTAATACACCAGGGTGGAGTTTAATGATCTCAGAGAGGAGGCTGGCTCAGAACTCTTTTATCCAACTGAGCAAGCCTTAGAGACACACAAGACAATATTATCTGACTGAGGGAGAATCATCACAGCACTGAAAGAGAGTAAGATTAGACCAGTCTGAATGTATATATTGTAGAAACTTGCACTTTAAACCCATTTGTTTTAAGGCTGTATGTGCTGGGATATATTTTGTTCTGTAATTATTGTTCTGTTTTGAGATTTTTAAAGTAAAGAGATATTTTTACAACGGAACTGTCTGGAGTGCCTTGGCATTTTTTTTTTATTTAAGTGGAGCTTTTAAAGGTTATAAGTAACACTGTGTATGGGCTTATTGTATACCAAACTGGGAAATGGATAGAGTTCTCTAAAGTCTTGCATAGAGTTCTAAGGGTTCATTTGAAAGACCTGGTTGTGTGTCCGTAGGCAAAGATATCTGACCCCCCAAGACAGAATTATCTGAGCCTGATAATTGGGTACGCTAACAAGAGGTTATCAATTTGAATCCCTCCAGAGCTTGAGACTAAGGTGACTTGAACCCACAAAACAGACAAGACGGCTACCTTGTTCTGTTCACTGTACACAAATCATACGCTCAGAGGTTGGCACTTTGGGAGTAGAGGGCTGACCAACTAAGCGAGTTTGTGACAGATAACATTTTAATTTTTACAGGATACAAATTGTTGGGGTGTTACCCCCATTTACAGCAATGTCCTGTGGTCATGTACAAAATAGAAAAATATAACATTAATGATGCATTCAATTACATACTAAGACAAAATATGTAAACATACATCACCTTTCTTATACTTGCTAAATAACTTATCTAAAACAATGACAGTTGGTGCTCACATAGTTATGCAGTGCAGATTTAAAAGTAGATAAGTTATTATTAATCAATTTTATCTCATATGGCAGCTTATTCCAAATCCTGGCTAGGGTGATATCACCCAGCCTGTTAAACGATCTAATCATGGGTATTTTTGGGGAGGATATTCACATCTAGACTCAACTACTGCAATGCCCTTTGCCTCAGGGTCAGTGGAGGGGTCCTCTGTTGCCTGCAGCTGGCGCAGAATACAGTGGCCAGGTTGCTAATGGGCCTTGTCATGTGACCCCAGTCCTGCGTGACCTGCATTGGCTGCTGGTGAGATGGAGAATCACTTTCAAGGTGGGCTTGCTTACTTATAAGATCCTGTACGGATTGTGTCTTGGCTACCTGAGTGACCTCCTGACTCCTGTCTGCCCTGTGCGATCGCTCCGCTCCTCCACCAAAGGCCTCCTGGCGATTCCTGGGGCCTGATTGAAGACCTCCAGAGAGCGATCATTCAAGGTGGCAGGCCAGGCCCTATGGAACTCGCTTCCAAGATCCTTGAGGGAGGCCCCATTGCTGGATGTGTTTAAGCAGGGTCTGAAGACGCATCGTTTTAGAGAGCCGTTTGCAAACTGTTATGAGTTTTAGAAATAGACTGCTGTATCATTTATTTAAAATAAGGAATTCAGTTAGGTATCACTGTTGTTCATTGTCGTCATCTAATATATGTTTTTATAGTTGATGTATGCTGTTTATTTCAAACTCTTGCCTGGCGTGTACAGCACCCAGAGCCTCTGGGATGTGGCACTTTATAAATACAATTTTACTTACTTTAACTTACATTCAGAATGCATTCGTGACTGCAGCACTATCTATGCTAAACAACTGCACAATGAATACCTGCAAGCAAATGTGGCTGGCATTGGCCAGTGCTTGCTTTATGTCTGTAGTGACTAACAGTATAGTGCACAGAGGCTCATGTAGTGTAAGTCTTCAAGGGTTAAACTGTAGCATTTTAAAAGTTGTCTGTGGTAAGACATGCCAATTAAGCAGTAAGGCACGACAGGGAGTTTGTCACTGTGGAAACCACAATGCCTCGGGTACATTGTGAAATATGAGGCAATGCTGTGGGCCTTCAAACACCTGAAAATTTCTGTCGTGTTAGTATTTGAGGAAATGTGTTGGGCTGCTGAAAGCAATGACAATTTAAAATGTTATAGAGAAATGTTGTGGTACTTGGGGTGGATGGGATTTTGGCAGGTGTGTGTGTGTGTGTTTGTGTAGGAGGTATTTAACACCACTAGTAAATCCTTATTAAAATACAGGGGTTATGGGAGTGGTAGGCAAGTTTTCACATGAGTGGGTTATACAGGAGGGTTTACAGAGAAGATGTTTGTGCAGTTGTGTATCCATGCCCCCTCAGCCTGGTAGGTACCTTATACTTTAGAGTATGGCCCTGAGGTCCTGCTTGGTCTCTGGGGTATTTAAAATAAAAATCCAATAGTGCAGAGCTTCTACTTAATGTGATCCTTTTGCCACACATGGTGCCAGTCAGAGTGCTATATATACTTGGTTCCATAAATAATATATACAGTAAATACAATAACAGCAATAAAATATGAAAGACCTAGAATATAGCAGTAATGTTAGGTGGTGAAAGTTGTACAAGGGCATAGTGATACTTGACACAATGCCATTATGTCTTGCTGCTGGCTAAACTGGCTCTAGCCGGCCTGTCGGCTGGTGCAAATAACTGGTTCCACTCATACCTGGCTAACAGGTCCCAATCTGTCCGCATAGGCTCGGCTACATCCACCCTACTCCCAGTCACCAGCGGAGTCCCCCAAGGGTCGGTTCTCGGCCCAATACTGTTCTCTATATTTCTCAACGACCTGCCAGCAGCCTGTCCAAATACGTGCCATCCACTATGCAGCTGACGATACGGTGTTGTTCGCCTCTGGCCCATCCTCCAGTGCTGTGACAGCCTGCCTTCAGAAGGATTTTGACTCCGTCCAACGTTGGCTTATCTCAAACCAGCTAGTCCTAAACTCAAAAAAAACTATCTCCCTCACCTTTGGCTCCCGGCCCAAACTCACACGGCTTACTGAGCCACCAAAGTTCTTCACCTTGGACAGCTCTCCACTGGAGGCCTGCACCTCCTTTCGTTATCTAGGCGTCTGGCTAGACCAACACCTAAACTTCTCTGCACACGTTGATGCTTTACACAAAAAATTGAACCCTATGTTGGGAGCCCTCTACCGTAATAAAAATTGCATACCCCTGCCAACCAGGCAAGAAATAGTCAAAAAAATGATCCTCCCTATATTTGACTATGGTGACACAGTTTACTGCGCAGCCCCTCAAACCTCCCTAGCAAGGCTTGATCCCCTATTCAACTCCTTCTGCCGTTTCTCGCTTGACCTCCCTTCCAGCACCCACCACTGTGTCCTATACCAATCCTTGAACCTCACCTCTTTACACAACAGAAGATCATGTCACTGCGCTAGAACCTCGGCAAAATTCTGGTCAAAATCACTCCCATCCTATCTGTCAGCCTCCCTAACTGCCCTACCCCCACTGTCCTACGCACTCCGTAACAGCCACGCTAGGCTCCTGCATATCCCGCATAGATCCACCCGGTCCGGTCAGGCAGCGTTCAGCTTTAGGTTACCCAAACTGTGGAATTCCCTGGCAGCCGATATTAGACACTCCACAAGTACTCCCCAGCTAAATGCCCTTCTCAATTCGCACTTCTCTACCACCTGCTCCTGCAACCCCCCCTCACTCCTGTACCTGCCCAGGTAATGAATCAAGCCTGTTCTCTCCACTGTTTCTGACCTACTCATAGTAAATCACTGTATACTGTACAATAAATGTGCCTACCCTCAATTTGTTCCATTTTATATTATGTATGTTACCCACTGCTGTTCTACTACTCCTTATGTATGTTTTCTGACTGACCATACCATGTTCCACTGTATTGTTTTGTGCAGATTGTATCATGTCCCCACTGTAACCCCGAACCCCCAGGGCGCATCTGGAATCGAGCAGTACTCTGCTCAGCATGCCTTCCTGGTAAATCTCTTAAATAAATAAATAAATGTCCAAGTACAAACCTCCATCACCTAACATTATCACTGTCATATCCTCCCCCAGCAAATTATTCTACCCCTCCACCACCCTCTCCATGAAGAAATATTTTCTCATATCCCTTTTTAATATCCACCTATGAGTTTGTATCCATGTTCCCTAGTAATGGAGCCCTCACAGTGCTTGACCAGTTGCTGGCTGTCGAGTTTGTTGATGCACTTTACAAAGTTGAAGGTTTCAGTTATGCTGCCTCCTTTTCCTGGTCTCCAAGGAGTTCATGTTCAGGCTACACAGTCTCGTCTCATACATACGTCTTCCCCTGCTGCCCCTGAAGCTTGTTGGTTGCCATTTGCTGTACTGTCTCCAGTCTAGCCATGTACCTTTTTAAGTCAGGGCTGCAGAACTGAGCACAGAGCTCCAGGTGCAGCCACACCAGGGATCTGTACAGGAGCGGCTTCACCCTCACATTTCTGCTGGAGAACCCTCTCCTTATACAACCCAGCATTCTGTTTGCCTTATTATGTGCCTTGTTGCACTGCACCTCACCTTTTGTGTTGCCCGCAGTGCTTATACCCAGATCCCTTTCCTGAGTCTTACCTTGAGCTTTACTTCCCCTAGCCAGTATTCTCTTTGGGGGGGTTTTCCTGCCAGCATGTATGAGCTTGCATTTTTTTTTATTAAACTTGAGGTGCCCAGCTATCTCTCTAGCCCCAGTAGGTCCCTTTTAATATCCTCACTGCCCTCCTCATGGTCGATTCTCCCTTCAGACTTGGTGTCATCTGTGAATAAACTTATCTCACCTTTAATACCTCTCCAATGTTTCAGATGAACAAGTTGAAAAGGACTGGCCCCAAGACCATCCCCTGTGGTACTGGTAAAAGCCTTCATCCCTAATTGCTCCCTGTTTACTGTCACTCTGTGGGTCCTACCACTAAGCCAGTTACCAATCTATCTAATAATCCCTTCCACCAATCCCAGATCCCCAGCTTGTTCACTAGTCTCTTATGCGCAGTCGAAGGCCTTACTGAAGCCCTTAAGGAGGATATCCATAGAATGGCCTTTGTCTGCTGCTTGTTTCACCACAGTGAAGTCAGTGAGGTTCATCTGGTGGGATCTCCCTTTAAAAAAGCCATGTTGCTTCAGATCCTGCAGCCTGTTCTTTTCTAGAAAAAACACTGTGTTCTCCTTCCTGTATATACACTGGTTTAGGGCCAGACCCTGATTTGGTCACTCACACAGTTTGTTGTAACTAAGGCTCATCAGCTCTTGCAGAGGGCATCTTTTAGTAGCTGGTTCTGGACTGGAAATTAGAAATCAGTACGATGACCCTGCAGCTCTCTCCGGGTGGCTAGGTGGGGGTGGGGACTGCATTCCAGACATCTCCTAGATTCAGGGTTCAGTGTGGTGGATCTGTCGTCGTCTCCTGGTGACAGATAGGTGCAGGCCTTGTAGCTTACGTCTCACTTCTTTACCCCTGAGGTCCTGGAAACCAACCTAGCTGACCAGGGGAGCACACTGTAGAAAACCCACACTCAGCCTAGCAGAAACAACTTCAAAGTGGCAAAAGTTTTTATTTCATGTTATTGCAGAACTTTTAGAAAAAATTGCTGGCTCTGTCCCACTCATATCATGCTTCTGCAGGTAACAAACTCCATTTCTAGGAGAAAAACCCAAACTGGGGTTATCAGTCACTGGGGATCACTAACTGTGACCCCTTCTGTTCAAAAGTGCCGGCTGGACACTTCTGAATCTCTGGAAAGTCTGACAGGGACTCCTGCAAATGAGCTCCAGTCCACACATGATCTCCTGCTCCACAGATTCATCTGATAAAAGGTTGCGCTTCTCTGCTGTTCACATTCACTCCATTTCCTGTTGGCTGATGGGAGGGTCTAATCACAGTCTTGCCCTCTGATTGGCTGTCTGTTCACACTCTTTTCTGGCTGCCCTTAGTTCCTAAAATCCAGCCTTAAAGGGAAACGCTGGAAAAGGTGCAGCTTTACGCAGGCACTACAAACATTCCTGATTAGTGCTTGACAGTAACATTTTTGTTTTTTAATTCCTCTAATTGCTTGTTTAGTGATTTAACAATGGCCTTCAGCTTTCACTTTCTATAGCTGGCAGCCACCATTTCATGAGTATCAGAGAACTTCCTGAGCTCACCTTAAGCTAATATGACCTGCCAACCAATAACAGAGGTCAAACAGGCATATTATCATACAGTGAGCTCAGGAGGCTCACTGCTGCTCATGAAATGGCTGCTGCCAGCAACAGAAAGTGAAAGTTCTTGGTAGCGGTTCTAAATAATTTGAAAAAGTTGTTACTGTCTAAAAGCACTAATTGAGAGTTTCTGTATTGTCTGAAGAAAGCTGTGTCTTTTCCACTGTTTTCCTTTAAGGTTTCATGCACTTACTGTACTAACTCCTGATTGGCTTCAGTCTCTTTGGGCTGGCTGAGAAGGAATGTAGCACCTCCTTAATGGTTGACCCATTCCTGGGAAATAAATGTGACCCCTGACCTCCACCCACAGTCCTGTGAAGTTGGGGGTAAACCATTGTGGTGGAGCCCTGCCTTGGGGAATATTCATTTATTTAGGTCTCTTGATGGCAACTTCTGAGCTGCTGTCCTTGGGTCACCTCTTGTGTGAAGAAGATGCAGCTGTCCTGGTGCCTCGTCCCATTGCTGCCATCAATGGGACTGGGGAAAGATGTCCGTGAGACTGGTAATCGCAAGACTCCTTGTGGTTGGCAACCAATCAGAGGTGCTGGGGCCGGATAGATGCATGCATGACCAGCACAAAGGAACTGAGGCAGCTTCTCTTACGTCAAAAGGGAAAAGTGCAGTACAAACAAGGCTAGATTTAAGTTTGTGTTAGTAAGCAGATACTCAAATAAAAGTGAACAGTGTGCAAAAACGTACAAAAAATCAAAATACCATCAGAGCCTCTGGAAGGTGACTTGCCAGATTCCCCAATGTTTCATGTTGCTCTGACACTTCAACAGGGATTTTTTTTTTTTTAACTGTAAGCCCCCCTTGCTTATGCTGCCATTTAGGAACCCCTTTCCCCCTCCTACCCCCCCCCCCCGAGCTAGGGAATTTAATAGTGCTCTGGGGGTCAATACCTGCTGGATGCCTCAAGCTGGCAACAGATGACAGGTTAGGGAAGGTATATAGGCTGGAGACGGGACGTTTCAGGGCCTTTTCTAGCTTGGGTGTTAGGCCTGGGGCTGGAGGGGGGAGGTTGGAGGAACAGAGTAGACAGTCAAGAAGGAAGCTCGGTAGTCCGGGAGGGCCCATGGGAGGGTATCCCTACAAAGTGACAGCTAGGGATGGCCTCTGCAGCAATGTGGCATCGAGGAACCAGGAAGAAAACTCCGTGGAGAGGGGAACATGGTCAGCCAGGTGCCTGTGTTGTAGGGGTAATGGAGGTGCAGGTGGCAGTAGGAGGCCAGGATAGGCAGGAGCCCTTAGAGATCCTGTGAAGTAGTTTGTTCAGGCTGCCTGGGCAGTGGGGACAGTGGCAGGGTCCCCACAGGGGGGAGACTGGTGGCAGTGGCTCTTCCCCACACCCAGTGTGGCAGAGTGGCCTGAAGGCAGAGGGAGCCAGGGGGCTCTTCACCCAGTTCAGGGGACCTGCTTGGAGGGACAGGTCCTGGGGCCCAGCATTAAAGGGCTAGGCGGGTCGCTGGTCTTAGGACAGGCCTTGGAGAGTGACCTCTGGCTGGAACTTACCACAAGCCCAGGATGTGTTGACAGAGAGGTTGGCCTGGGTCCTCCATAAGGGTCAGCTGGAAGCTGAAGAGAGGATTTGGGGCACTGTCTGCAGAGTGGGCTGCTTGGAGGGGCCTGGGTGGTGGCAGAGCCCAGGGGCTCTCCTGTGGCTGGGCAGTGTGTATGAGGGTGGCTCGGGTACTGGAGCAGGGACAGGTTTGAGGGCTGCTGCACCAGTGGAGAGCAGTGCAGAGAAAAAGGAAAGGCTGAGTTGTAAGGAGGCAACGGGTGCTGTGAGTTTGGGAGCACCAGCAGGTTTAGGTTCCCTGTAAAGTGAGAAAGAGTGTGTTACAGGGCCTGGGTCAAAGGAAAAACTTCTGGTACCCCTTGAGATTTGGGCCAAGGTCCAGGGGCCAGGTGGGGGAAGCAGCATGCTTTCCCACGCTAGAGATAAGGCAGCGACCAGTGCCAGTCCAGACAGAGAATGTGTAACCCAGAATAGAAAAAAAAAAAAAAAAAAAAGATGTGGCTTACCAGTGCCAGCGAGTCAGGAGCCTGTGGGTTTTCTAAGTAGGGAGTTTCCTTGGGTAAATTATCCAAGAGGTTATAGTGAAGAAGCCTTTCTTGTACTGTCTGAAAACCATTATTGCTGCTCAGAATTTCCAGCCTGGGCATTTTGTAAAAAAAAATAAAAAAATAAAAAAAGTTCAGATAGCCCCATGGAGATGCTTTATTTATTCGATAAAGGATGTGACCCTTGCATTACTGGAATTATTTGGAGTGTAGGAGCTAAACAAAGAAGCTAATTGGGAAGAAATTTGGCAATGATTCTTTCTTTATTTAAGTTTGGAAGGGGGACAAATGAAATTGAAAGCCTCCTCCCTTGTATCTAATTTATTGCATAAGTTGTAATTCCAGAAGGCATCTATCAGGCTGCATTGGAGATCAAGGAGCTCTGGGGCTCAGAAGAGTCAGGAGGTTGCATCGGAGATTCTGTTCCAGTGGTCAGTGTTCGGGGGACAAACAGATCCAGAATTGGAGGTGAGATCAGAGTGCACCTGGAAACGAAGTCGTTGAAGAGGTGGAACAGATATATTTCCTATCTTTTTGGGGTGCACTGGCTCGGGTGTTGCGCTTGATGTAGTCCTCTCTAATGCCCCCAAGGACAATTGCAATCATGATTTATGCCCCCAGATGAGGGGGCCAGGGGGTTTACACTTGGGGGCTCAATCTGGATGTTCCCTGTACTCCAAAACTCTGCCGGACCCTGAGCCTTAAGGTCTAATATGCTGGCAGGCTTCCTAGCCTGTTTGGGCCCTGTGGCACAGGAAAACATTGCTGGGGTAGGGCTGAATCAAAAGTAGGTCTCAGCCTGCCTGGTATGGTGTGTGTGCGTGATCCGCTGGTCACATGATCCTCGGGTGTATTCCAATTGGAGGATGGCCATAGAGAAGCTACAGCAGCTGCAGAAGAAGCACCATTTTGGGAGGAGAAACCAGAGGGTGCAGAGCCGAGAGAGAAGCACAGAGAGAACCAGTGTTTAGAGCCGTGAGAGTGAGTTGCTGTGCACACCCCATCAAACACAAATGGTTAGTGCCGTTGCGAAAAGGAAAGAAAAACAAAGAAGTGAGTGAGTTTCTTGTTGTGGGTACTAGGAGGCATAGCAAAAAGGACTAAAACAGGCAGCCCCATGGATTGGTGGTGGATAGTGTCTGGCAGGGAGGAGATTGGAGCAGAGGCAACCCCCCAGGAGGAACCACTGGCCACGGATCCTGCCTCACTACTCTCCTGGCTCTGGAAAACTGGAGGAAAAGGACAAGCAAATTATTGGTATGTGAAGTGTGGGTATAAGGGGAAGGCATTGCCAGAATACCTGTGTGCAGAAATTGTGCAGGTTTTCTGCCAGTTCCAAATTTGGGGTTTCCTCCCAGCTCCACTGTGAGCTCCTATGTACTGTGGTCACCGGCTAGTGGAGATTTGGGAGCCTTTGATAGACTCACCCTGGGGGAAGTACTCATGCCCATGTGGATGAAACCAGGAGCGTTTTCCCAGATGTCATCATTGAGGCTGTAGAAGAGGAAGGTGCAGGGGAAAAAACAAGAAAAGGAGGTGACAGAGAGCACAGTCATCTGCCCCGCTCCCCGCCACCAGCTACTGGCTATCCCATTGGCAGAGGGAGGGGCAGGGATCTCAGACAAGTGGTAGGCGATCCCCCAGGGTCCAGGGATCCCTGCCTATGCCCCTGTCAGGCGGTAGCCCACAGACCCTGTCATCCAAGTCAGAGCCTACATCGGGGAGCCAAGTTTAAAATAAAGCCCAGCGAGTTTGGCCCCGAGTCTGCCTCTGCACCAGCAGTAGCCTGGGAGAGTGCTAGAGATCAAAGGGAGTTGGAGGACCTAAATGAGGAAAGGTTCATTGATAGTACATTCCAGTTTCAGGACTACCAATTGAATAGGGCAATTCCCAGGCCTTACCATCACCCTGTGTTCACCTTGGCGGACTGCACCCTGCAGCTCCCGGTCCGGGCAAAGACCCTCCGGACCCAGATGGATGGGTTAAATCCCAGTGACCTGCTGAATATAAAGTATCAAAGGGGGATATGGTTATCAGTTGGGCAAGCCAAGTGGACCAGTGTCGGAAACCTGCCAGAATGGAGCCAGACAGAGAGGTGGGTCCGTAGGAGGCTGCGTGTGGAGTATCCCCATATGAACTATCCTTACATGCCTGAGAGGATATGGGACATTATCGAGGAGGTGAGGGAAGAGTGGATCTTCAAAGAACAAATAGCACATTTGAAGACTCGCCCAGAGGAGGTGGTGCCCCATCTCAGCACTTAATACAGCAGGTGTGATTGATGTGTCACACAGCGACTTGGTCTGGCCTGACTCTGTTCAAACATTTTGCTTTGGTCCAGGACCTGGCTGGGACACGGACCAAATATTACATTTTGGATGGGGACTCCTTTGGAGATGTGACCACCAAGCCAGTCCTGGAGTATTATTTCCCTCCAGGAGGGGGGCCTGCATCTTAGGCTTCCTGGATTTCATACTTCTGAACTGAGCCAGGACGATTGCTCTGCAGAACAGGACATGGTGATTGAATACAGTTCTTATTTCTAAAGGAAAAAAAAAAATTGGGGAGGGGGATTTAGAATTATGTTACTATTACAAGGAAAATTTTATTAATCGTGAAAAAAATGTTGGTGTGGAAGTTGTAGGAGTGAGTGCGTGAGTGAGTGAATGATTTGGGAACTATTCAGAGTAACATGTTTTAATTGGTGAGAGGTATACTGGGGTGTAGCTATAGCTTTAGAAACTACCTCATTACTGTTTGAATGTTTAATGGTAAAGTCAAATCATTATGGAATTAATGATTATGGTTATATGTTTTGATAAAGAAATAATGAAGGGTTTTCTAACAATTTTAAGATTATCTCCTGGTGCAGGTAGGTTTTAGTTATTAGTGTGTACTTGGGTTAGAGAGGCAGGTTTATTTTATTTATTTAAACATATTATATGAATTACAACCCTTTTAGTTATAGACTCATTTACAAAGGCTCCGCATCAACATAATTATACATACAATGAAACAGGACAGAAGTATAAAAATCACATCTTATACAGAAGTATTTTACATACAATAGCTAACATGGCTGTAGACCTATACATGTAGTAGCTAGGGTATTGAACGTAAACACAAATGGTACAGTTACAGAGCAAGTGCAGTCTCAGGGGTGTTGTCAAATAGAATACAGTGACCAGTAACGAAACTGTCCTATTACATGGTGACTATGGGTAGTGGTACCAGATTCAGCAGTAATAACAGTTGGGAGTAGTACATATTGGTATAGACAGCGTAGCCCAAGTGCTGGCACTTAGGTCTGGTTGAGAAGTCAGTGGATCTGTAGGCTGGGGAACTGAGTTAGTGGGTGCTGTCTAGGAGAAGACATTGTCAAGGACCAGCCTAGGGGTAGCTCTGGGAGGGGCTAGACCAGAGAGGAGGATTAGCAAATACACTGGCAGTGGCGCAAAGAGAGAATGTGTTTTTTTTAGGGTAGTCTTAAAGTGCACTAATTTGGGGATGGAGGTAATGGCTTGGGGGAGTTCATTATACCATACAGGTGCTCTATAAGGGAAGGATCGCAGGGCTAGGGAGGTCCTGACCCTGAGCACGGTCCGCATGTGTTTATTGGCGGAATGAGTGGGGAGCATGAGAATAGGGAGGCAGAGACCCCTATGGGGGATAACCCCAGGTGGATTTTTTTTGGTGAGGAGACAAGTTTGATATTGTAGTCTTTTCTCCAGGGTGAGAATGTTGGTGAGGTTGTAGAGAGTGCAAGTATGGGGAGCATTTGTCTGCTCCTAGGAGGAGCCAGCATGCTTTGTTAATAGCTAGGTGAATTTCGTTTAGGGTGGTGTGGTCAGCGGCTGAGTAGATGAGGAGCCCATAGTCAACGAGAGCGAGGACGGAAGAGGTGACAGCCAGATTGAGTGCTTCTGGTGGTAGGCAGTCCTTGTGCTGGTAGAAAAGGCCAATGTGGGCATTAATGGCTGAGGACAGAATGTTAATATGGGCATGGAAGGACAGGGATATGTTAAAGGTAAGGCAGAGATATTTATAGGTATGTACCTGTTCCAGAGAGAGGTGAGCATGGGAGAGGATTTTTAGTTCTGCGTCCTTGGCCTTGCTTTGCCAGTGGGCAAAGAGCATGGCCTTTGTTTTTTTGAAATTGACCACAAGTCTGCGGTCAGTGGGAACAAGCTTTCAATCTGCTTGAATGAGTCTTGGAGGGAGGACTGTAGGACGGCTGGGCTGGGGTGCGAGGCATAGAGGGCCGCATCATCAGCGTATAGCAGTAAGTTACCGGAGCAGGATTTGGGTAGGGCATTTAAGTAGATGCTGAAAAGCAGAGGGCCCAAAATGGAACCCTGGGGGACTCCAGAGCGGACAGGCAGCGTGGTAGATAGGGTGTTGTTTATCTTGACACATTGGGATCTAGCTGTAAGGTAGTTGGTGAACCAGGAGAGAGGACCATACAATAGACCAGTAAGGTGGAGTGTGTCTAGGAGGAGAAGGTGGGAGACCGTATCAAAAGCCTTTGAGAGGGCTATGAAGATGGCTCCAGCAAGATGTTTTCTGTCCAGTGCAGAGTGAATGGAATTAGAGAATTCTATGAGGGCAGTGGTTGTGCTGTGGCCCGATCTGAAGCCATGTTGCTCCCTACATAGTAAATTGTGGGCAAGCAGATACTCTGTGAGTTGGTCAGCCATGATTTTTTCGAGGGTTTTTGGGGGGTGGAGATGGGCCGATAGTTTTTGGGGTTGGTGCTGTCTCCACTTTTTTGTATTGTGGTAATTGTAGCAATCTTCCAGGTGGTTGGGAACTGCCTCAGGCAAAGGGAGCGGTTCAGGTCAGTCAGGGGGGAGATGACAGTGTCAAGGACCCGGTAAAGGATTTTCATGTCAAAAGAGTCTTTGCAATAGTTGGAGCTGCTTTGGAGAGGTAGGTTTTGGCCTCCCACATTGTAACAACCCTAAGGTAGAAAGGGGGGTGCTGGAAAATGGGCTCAGGAGTAGCCGAAATAGGGTCAAAGAAGTCGTTCGGGAGGGAGGGAGATTGAGTGGTGCCTGTGGGCAGGTATGGTGTATTTTACTTCCAGAAGGCTGGGGAGTGCTCATACCCAGTTTGATGGGAAGAGACCATCACTGGACCCTTGCCATCATTCCTAGGAGGGAATGATTTTCTGAGTGGGGGAAGAGTGTAAGCCCCCCTTGGGGAAGGGGTTTATGCTCCCATTTAGGAACCCCTTTGCCCCTCCTACCCCCCCCCACTGAGCTAGGGAATTCATTAGTGCTCTGTGGTTCAATACCTGCTTGATGCCTCAAGGTGGTAGCAGATGGCAGGTTAGTAAAGGTATATAAGGTTGGAGACAGGAAGTTTTGGGGCCTTTTCCAGCCCGGGGCATTAGGCCTTGGGCTGGGGTGGGGCAGTTGGAGGAGCAGAGTAGACAGTCAAAAAGAGAGCTCGGTGGTCTGGGTAGGCCCGTGGGGGTACCCCACTTCCCCAAAGTGACCGCTCGGGACAGCCTCTGCAGTGACGTGGTGTCGAGGAGCCAGGAAGGAAGCTCCGTGGGGAGGATGGTTAGCCAGCTCCTGCATCGTAGGGGTAAGAGAGGTGCAGATGGTAGTAGGAAGCCAGGATAGGCAGGAGCCCTTAGAGATCCTGTGAAGTCATTTGCTCAAGCTGCCAGGGCTGTGGGGACAGTGGCAGGGTCCCCACAGGGGGGAGACTGGTGGTAGTGGCTCTTCCCCGTACTCTGTGTGGCAGGGTGGCCTGAGGAGTTTTGGGAGCGAACGTTCTTTAAATTCGATGGACTGCATCTGACTAAGGAGGGAGTCAGTGCATTGGGGCAGAAGTTTGACGTCTTTGCAGAATATTTAAACTAGAAAATGGGGAGGGGGTGCAGTACCTGATACATCTCGAACAGGAAGAACACCCCTCCCCCCCCAGCTAGTGATCAAACAGGAGTTCAGTATGTTTGTAGTTCATTTGCATCACCAGGTAAGGAAAAAGGTTCAGCTCCCCACGCGATGTGCAGGGGAAATGCCGGACCTCGTCCAACAACTAACGCATCAAAATCTGGCCAATGGAAAATCATATACACAAATGCCTGCAGTCTGGGAAACAAGATCCCAGATCTGCAGGCAACTATGACAGAGGCTAAACTGGACATAGTAGCCATTAGCGAGACATGGTTCACCAGTAACCACACTTTGGAGAATTCGGCACCTGGCTGTGTACTGTTCAGAAGACACCGAGGTGCAAAAAAAAGGGGGGGGGGGGCTTTATGTCAATGAAAATATCAAAGCATTACAGAAATTCAGAATACACATAAGGAGCCAGAAGAACTGTGGGTCACCCTGGAAACAGGAAATGGGACAGCCATACGAACTGGGGTTGTCTACAGGCCTCCAGACCAGGGGGAGGACATAGACACATTACTGTTAGAAGATATACAAAACATGATTCTGCTAATGGGAGACTTCAAAATGCCTGATACAGATTGGTCAGTACCAGCAGGGAACATCTTCCAGAACTAGACACATAGTGGATTCTCTGCAGGGGAAGGGCCTCAAACAACTGGTAAAACAACCCACAAGAGACAGGGCTATGCTAGATCTAGTACTAACTAACGGGGAAAGGATCACAGATCTCCAGGTAGGAGGTCACCTGGGGGCCAGTTACCATCACATGGTATGGTTCAATTTGGCCACCGTAACTAAATCATCCCATTCCAAGGCAAAAATATGGGACTTCAGAGGAGCTGACTTTGATAAGATAGCCAATAGAGTTAAGCTAGCCCTGGCAAGAAGAAATACAGGTGAGGGGTACAGACAATGTGGGTGTAACCCCTAGATGGCGCTATCCCAGGGGCTACTACCCCTGCCTGATTTGCCACTAACAGGTTGAGGGGCCTGGATCCAATGGCGGGTGCCTCCACCCAGAGGTCAGGGTTTGCAATAGTTAAACTAACTTGGTCACAGCCCTCTGGGACACTGCAACCCCCCTTTCTTCCCACTAGTGGCCCACACAATATATCAGAATTACCTTCACAGTATACACTTACCCCCAGGTCTGGTTCCGGCACTGGGACCTCCTGTGAAATAAGATACAGTGCAACAATCACAGTACAGTACTTTAACATAGACAATACCTCAGGCAGTATAACTTTGCTGAAACAAGCAGCTCTGATTTATTTAGGGGATATAACAAGGACAGGGAAATCAGGTTAATTAGCTTATCACTCTAATAATCTACCTATGGCTCTGTGCACAGGCCTATCCCTATCAGTTACTGTCCTGGGTACCCAAGCCCTAGTGGCTAGTCCAAACCGTGGCAGCTGGTAGGGGCCCTTTCACACAGAGAAAAGGAGAATTAAACAGTCAGCAGTACAGTAATTCCATTTGGATTTAATGTGGCAATTCAACAGGGAGCGACCCTGAATTAGTACTCATGACCTCCAAATAAGATAGGGTCCTTCAATGTCAGCAGGGCTCACTTGAGGTACACAAACCTCTTCACACATCCATATAAAAGAAGCACTATACCAGGCAGGCTGCATCTGTATCCCGATCGCAATTACTGCACAATCCCGGGAGAACACAGCAGATTCAGTTCCTGACAGACCGAGTGCAATTTTCAGCAATTCCTCCAGTCTTCTACAGGATGAGCCTGGTTTCTACTCTTCAGAGATCCTTTGATTCTTTTCACAGGACGGATTCAGTCCTAACAAGCTTACACAAGCTGCAGACCGGAACTCTGGGCCTTACACACGTTTTTGACTAAAACTGCACACTGAAAAAGCACAGGGCTCCTTCCTTCTTCACTGCCAAAGCTCAACTGAAACTCCAACTGACAAAACCGGCACTTCCTTTGAGTTCCTCCCAGTTCTTGACTGGATTGGCTGTCACTCACAATAGACTGCTGCTGTTGGTCCAAAAGGCACTGAAGTCTAAACTACATCTCCCAGAGTCACTGCCCATACAATCCTCTTGTGGCTGGCTCAGATTATGAGTCCAAGTTCTGATTCGTCCAAGGCACCATTTTAGAGCTAGCTTACCCACACTGATTGGTCCAGTTCAGCAGTTCAAAACTAGAATGGGGAACTAGCAGACACAGTTCTGACTGCAAAGAAAGCAGGTTAGACAAACTGTAATTTTATTATTACTGTAAATGATTTCTGGCAAACAGTTACATCTTTCAGATAGGTTCCCTTTGCACTCCTAGTGACTGCAAAAATGGAGTGAATTGCAGCAGCTTGAATGGTACTCAATCAAAGAAACACACAGTCCCCCATACAACTAATTATGTCTGCAAGCAGACAGCTCTTAAAGAGACAGTACCAGAGGTTCTAAAAACACTCACTGATAAATGGCTTAAACGCCAAACACCATTCAGGCTTGGAGCATTCAAGCAAGCTCCTGGAAGTCTTTTGGGAACCCCCATTTGCAGGGGGGTTACATGGGCAAGCATTAAGGATGTAATACTTGAAGCAACATCCCATTGTGTTGGGGAGAAAAGCAAGAGCAAAAGAAGGAGCAAACCAGTTTTGTTCTCAAAAGCAGTAGCAGAAAAGGTCAGAGCCAAAAGGCTGACCTTCAGGAAATATAAGGGAATGCAGCAAGACAAAAATAGGGAAGGATACCAAACTTCCCTAAGGGAAGCAGGGAAGGCAGTAAGGCAAGCAAAAGCCAAACTGAGGAAACATAGCATGGACAGTAACAGAAGGGGACAAGACTTTCTATAGATACATTAGTGAAAGGAGAAAGTCCAGAGGGGGTATTGCTGAGATCAAAGGGGATATGGGGGAGTGTGTGGAGGAGGACCAAGGAAAGGCATCTATCCTAAATAGATACTTCTGCTCAGTATTTACTGAGGAGAAGGTAGGGCAGGGCCCACAGCTCAGCACCATGGACACAGGGGGGAGGGAGGTGTGCACAAGTCCTTTCACAAAAGAAAGGGTCCTACAAGAGCTCGCTAAGCTCAGGGTGGACAAGGCAATAGGACCTGATGGCATACATCCCAGGGTACTAAAGGAGCTAAGGGTGGAACTAGCAGAGTCATTATCAGAACTGTTTAGTGAGTCTGAGCCCAGGAGAGGTCATAGAAGACTGGAGAAGGGCTCATGTGATCCCGCTCCACCAGAGTGGTAGCAGGGAGGAGGCAGGGAACTACAGACCAGTCAGTCTTACCTCAGTAGTGGGCAAGATTATGGAGGCACTCCTTAAGGAAAGGATAGTGCAACATCTGGAATCCATAGGAGCATAGGATCCAAGACAGCATGGGTTTACAACAGGAAGGTCCTGTCAAACTAATCTCATAGATTTCTTTGACTGGATAACCAGAGTGGTGGACCAAGGGGGTGCAGTTGATGTCGCCTACCTTGACTTCAGCAAAGCTTTCAATACTGTTCTACATAGAAGGTTGATTAATAAGCTTGGTAGGCTCAGGGTGGGTCAGAAGTTGGTCAACTGGGTGGCAAACTGGTTGGTGGGCAGAAAACAGTGGTGGTAAATGGTATACAGTCAGAAGAGATGCAAGCCACAAGTGGGGTACCTCGGGGATCAGTCCTGGGGCCAGACCTCTTCAATATCTTCATCAGTGACATTGCAGATGGACTGAAAGGTAAGGTTTGTCTGTTTGTAGATGACACCAAGATCTGCAACAGAGTAGACGATCCAGATGGGGTAGGCAGAATGAGAAGAGATCTGGATAAACTGGAAAAATGGTTCTAAGAGTGGCAACTGGGGGTTTAATACAAAGAAGTGCAAAGGGAGGAGAAACCCTGAAGCCACCTATAGGTTGGGAGGGGAGTTGCTGGCAATCACAAGGGAAGAAAGAGACTTGAGCATCATCATCACAGGTGATCTGAAATCATCCAAGCAGACCACTAAAGCTGTAGGTAAGGCTAGAGGGATGTTGGGGTGTGTTAGTAGGGGTATCACAAGTCATAAGAGGGAGGTAATAATCCCTCTTTACAAGATACTGGTTAGGCCCCATCTGGAGTACTGCATGCAGTACTGGAGGCAGCACCTGCACAAGAACATTAACAAAATGGAGGCAGTCCAGAGAAGGGCAACCAGAATGGATCAGGGACCGCATCAGAAAACATATGAGGACAGATTAACGGAGCTCAATATGTATACCCTAGAGCAGAGCAGGGAGAGAGGTGATATGAGTGAAATATTCAAACATCTTAAGGGCATTAACAAGGTGAAGGAGTCTAACATGTTTCAATATAAAAAAAAAATAGGATAAAGTGGACAAGGCATGAGATTAGAGGGAGGCCCATTAAGGGGTAATGTGAGGAAGTTCTTTTTCACAGAAAGGGTGGTGGATGCATGGAACAGCCTACCTCAGGAAGTGGTGGATATGAATACAGTGCAAGGTTTCAAACAGGCATGGGACAGACATAAGGGAGCAATACATAAAGGTCTATGGCACATTCATAAGGTAGAAAAAGTGGACAGACTGGATGGGCCTTGCAGTCCTTATCTGCTGTCAACTTTTATGTTTCTAGGCCAGAGGGAACCAGAAATCTCTTCACCCAATTCAGGGGACCTGCTTGGAGGGGCAGGTCCTGGGATGCTGGCATTAAAAGGCCTGGTGGGCTGCAGGTCTTGGGACAGGCCTTGGAGGGTGGCCTCTGGCTGGAGCTTACCACAAGCCCAGGATGTGTTGACAGGGATGTGGGCCTGGAGCTGGTTCTTCGGAAGGGTCAGCTAGGAGTGGAAGAGAGGATTTGGGCACTATCTGCAGAGGTGGGCTGCTTGGGGGGTCCTGGGCAGTGGCAGGGCCCAGAGGCACTCCCATGGCAGGGCAGCCCATATCAGGATGGCTCAGGTACTGGAGCAGGGCCGGGTCTGAGGGCCACTGCACCAGTGGAGAGCAGTGTAGAGAAAAATGAAAGGCTGAGTTGTAAGGAGGGAACAGGTACCGTGAGGCTGGGAATACCAGCAGGGTTAGGTTCACTGTAAAGAGAGAAAGAGTGGGTTACAGGGCCTGAGTTGGAGGAAAAAATCCTAGTACTCCTTGAGATATGGGCCAAGGTCTGGGGGCCAGGTGGGGGAAGCAGCACACTTTTCCATGCTGGAAATAGGGCAGCGACCAGTGCCAGTCCAGACAGAGAATGTGTAACCCAGAATAGAAAAAAAAAGGATGTGGCTTACCAGCGCAAGTGAGCCAGGAGCCTGTGGGTTTTCTAAGTAGGGAGGTTCCTTGGGTAAATCATCCAAGAGGTTAAAGTGAAGAAGCCTTGTTTGTACTGCCTGTAAACCATTGATGCTGCTCAGAATGGCCAGCTTTGGGTATGTTGTAAAAATGTTCAGATAGCCCCATGGAGCTGCTTTATTTATTCGAGGAAGGATGTGACCCTTGCATTCCTGGAATCATTTGGAGTGCAGGAGCTAAAATAAAGAAGCTAGTTGGGAAGAAATTTGGCAATGATTCTTTCTTTATTTAAGTTTGGAAGGGGGATAAAGGAAATGGAAAGCCCCCTCCCTTGTGTCTAATTTATTTCATAAGTTGTAATTCCAGAAGGCATCCATCAGGCATTGGAGAGGATCATGGGCTCTGGGACTCAGAAGAGTCAGGGAGGTTGCATCAGAGATTCTGGTCCGGTAGTCAGTGTTCAGGGGGACAAACAGATCCAGAATTGGAGGTGAGATCGAGAGTGCACCTGAAAACAAAGTCGTCGAGAGGTAGGACAGATATATTTCCTATCTTTTTGGGGGGCACTGGCTCGGGTGTTGCACTTGATGTAGTTCTTCCTAATGCCCCCTGGAACAACTGCGATGATGATTTATGCCCATAGACGAGGGGTCCATGGGGGGGGTTACATAACTCTTTTTATCTCCTCAGCTTTGATGTGGAGGGATGTACCCCTTCTTCAGCGCCCTGACCTTGCACCTGGCATCCACCCAGGTTGCTCGACTGGGAAGCCTGCAGCTTTTGCTGTTACCAATGACACTAACCTGGACACTTTCAAGTGCTACCTTGTCACAATGGCCTCCTTTGAATGTTTCCCCTAACTTAACTTACTCTCCTTCCCTCTAATTCCCCCCCGGTCCCTCCCACGTTTACCCCCCACTATCTCGTATCTCCTCCCTTTTTATTTCCCCACTATTATCTACATTCTCTCCCCATAGCTTCCTCTACATGTATCTACCATCTCTCCTAGCAGTTTCTAATTTATTCTAGTGAACCACATTACAGCTGTGTTTTTTTTATTGTACATATGTTCTTGAATAATATACACATTACTGTAACTTAACATATATACTCTGAATCATTGCACATATTAAAGTAATTCCATATGAAAATTTTAATGTACCCGACAAAGCCTATGGCTGCTTGAAACTACTGTACTTGTCATTGTCCTCACTATGTTCTGTATTGTTTTCCCGACATGGAACCTTTGTAAAAGAGCCTTGGCTCAAAGGTGTCTTCCAGAATAGTAATAAACAATATTAAACAATAAACAGTTTGCCCCCTGCCATGGCGCTCCCCAAGGGGAGGGGCTGAGATGCATCTGAGGCCCCAGCCGACGCTTATGCCTGGTGTAACCCCCCTACAAATGGGGGTTCCCGAAAAGTCTTCCTTGAGCTTGCTTAAATGTTCACTGCCAGGATGGTGACCTGCGTTTTAGTAGTTTTAAATGTATTGCCAGAGAGTGCCTGTATAGCCTCTGTCTGCTGTCTCTTTAAGAGCTGCCTGGATTGCAGTCATAATTAGTCTGAGAGGGAAACATAGAAACATAGAATTTGATGGCATATAAGGACCGCTTGGCCCACCTAGTCTGCCCATTTCCCTACCTAACGGATAAGCTGCAGATCCTAGTTAACCAACAGCCTACTTCCTCCTACCCCCCCCACTAGAATTGCCTTATGTCTGTCCCATGCATTCTTGAATTCCCCCACTGTTTTTGACTCTACGACCTCCTCAGGAAGGCTGTTCCATGTATCCACAACCCTCTCTGTGAAGAAATACTTCCTCACATTACCTCTGAGCCGTCCTCCTCTATCTTCAAATCGTGCCCCTTGTTCTTGCACATCTCTTTTTCTGAAAGATGCTACCCTCTTGGACTTTGTTGATTCCCTTGAGGTGTTTGAAAGTTTCTATCGTGTTCCCCCTCTCCCTCCTTTCCTCGAGGCTATACATCTTTAGTTCCTTTAGTCTTTCTTCATATGTCTTCTGATGTAGACCGTGCATCATTTTGGTTGCTCTCCTCTGAACAGCCTCCACCCTGTCTATGTCTTTGCGAAGATGGGGTCTCCAGAGCTGTACACAGTACTCCAGATGTGGGCTTACCAACTGTCTGTACAGAGGGCCAACAACTTCCTGTTTTCTACTGGTGATGCCTCTCCCTATGCATCCCAGTATCCCCCCAGCCCTCCTTACTGCCTTCTCGCATTGCTGGCCCACCTTTAGGCCATCTGATAGGACTACCCCCAGGTCCCTTTCCATTTTTGTTGTTGTCAGTATCTCACCCCCCATTGTGTACTCTTCACCTGGGTTTTTGTTTCCCAGGTGCATTACTTTGCACTTCTTTGCACTGAAGCTAAGCTGCCATACATTTGACCATTCCTCCAACCTTGGCAAGTCCCTTTTCATCCTTTCCACCCCAACTTGTGTAGCAACCCTGTTGCAGATCTTTGTGTCATCTGCAAAAAGATATACTTTCCTTTCCAGTCCCTCTGCAATGTCACTTATAAAAACATTAAAAAGGACTGGACTCAGTACTGAACCCTGCGGTACCCCACTAGTAACCCTCCTTTCTTCACTGTGGTCTCCATTTACTATTACCCGCTGTGTTCTGTTGTCCAACCAGTGTTTTACCCAGGCTACCACCATGGGACCCACTCCCAGGCTGGCTAGTTTGTTTATTAATCTTTTGTGTGGGATTGTGTCGAATGCCTTGCTAAAGTCTAGGTAGGCCATGTCCACAGCCCCTCTCTGGTCTACTGCTTTGGTCACCCAATCAAAGAAATCAATTAGATTTGTCTGACATGACCTTCCTGCTGTGAATCCATGCTGCCTTGAGTCCTGTGCCCCACTGGCCTCTAGGTACTCAACAGTTCTTTCCTTCAGAAGTGATTCCATCATTTTCCCTACCACTGAGGTCAAACTGACAGGTCTGTAGTTTTCTGCCTCTGTCTTGCTCCCACTTTTGTGAAGGGGAATGCATCCGCCCTCCTCCAGTCCTCAGGTACTACACCATCCTCCCATGATTTATTAGAAAGGGTAGTCAGTGGTGTTACTAGTTCTTCCCTTAGTTCTTTTAGAATTCTGGGGTGAATCCCATCAGGCCCCATTGCTTTATCCACCTTCAGTTTTAAGAGTTCTTTCAGACCCTTTCTTCTGTGAAAGGACTAATATCAACCCCTATCCAGAGTGCTTCCTATTGACTGGATTAGGTATCTCCTCCTGCTTTTCCATTGTGAATACTGAACAGAAGTATTCGTTCAGTATCCCTGCTCTTTCACTGTCGCTCTCTGCCTAACCACCTTCCTCTTTGTTCAGGCTCAGTATCCTTGCTTTAGTCTTTCTTTTTTCTCTAATGTACCTATAAAAGGTTTTATCCCTCTTCTTAACCAAGCTGGCTATCTTTTCCTCGGTTTGGGTCTTGGCTATTCTGACTGCCTTACCCGCTTCCTTCTGCTTTAACTGGTACAGTTTTTTATCCTGCTCCTTCTGTGTTTCCTTATGCTTCCTGAATGCTATCTTTTTCTCCCTTACCTTCCCCGACAGTTCTTTTGAGAACCATAGTGGTTTTTTCTTTCATTTTGATTTATTTGCTTCACACAAAGGCTTGTTACCTCTGTGATGGCTGTTTTGATGTTTCCCCATTGTTGCTCCACCCCACCTTCTTGTCTGTTTGCTAGTGCTTTTCTGAGGCACTCTCCCATTTTGACAAAATCAGCCCTCCTCAAGTCCAGTACCTTCACTTTTGTGTGGCTTGTCTCTACAGCTAAGTTTATCGTGAACCACACTGTTTGGTCCCTTGGGAGCTAGGGAGCTCTGTTAGAAGATGTACTTGTCTGCTGATCATTTATTAGAATAATGATAATGTTGCAGTTTGTCTAACCTGCCTTCTTTGCAGCATGGACATTTCTGTTTATCTCCACCATCTTGGTCCTGGATGGCTGAAATGGGTCAATCAGTACCTTTGGGGACTCTAAAATGGAGCCTGTCCCCAGGGGCTTTGTGGGAGCAAAATTCTGTAAGAATTGTAGTTTTTATGTTTTGGTGCCTAAATGAACCTGAGGGAGCCCTTATTGTGACTGACAGAGGAATCAGACAACCGAACCTTTTGGATCTTGGGGAAAGTCCCAGACTGCTTGCAGTTTCAGTTAGTCTGAATTGGGAAGTGAAAGTGGTAACAGCTTGAGTGATTCAAGCAGCAGCCCCTGTGTAATTTGCACAGGAGAACTGTAAAATGGCTGAGTTTTGGCCTGCCTGTCTGCCTGCTGTCCCTGAGAGGGAAATTGAAATTTACTCGGACTGAATCCGAATTGTGAGGATGATTTATGCCACTGAACTGTGACCAGACTTTAACCTGAAGAAGACCAAAGATTTGCTGAATGCAATCGTCCTGTCAGGATTTCCAGCCACCTTTGAACTCCCAGTTGGTGCAGAGACTCTGTAATTGTGACCGGATAGCAATCTGCCTGGTACAGTAGAATTTCTTACATGTAAATGTGCTGTGTGGTGTTAGTAGGTTGTGATTTGGTTCCTCACTGTGTGCTGAACTATGTGCTGTTTGCTGGAGGCTGCATCCAGTTCCCACGGACTGAATCCGTATTCATCTCCGTTGGGCCTGGGCTTTGCCACACTGGCCCAGCCAGACTACCCGCTACACAGAGAAAGCCATCAATGAGAGACCTGCCTGGGGATCAGCCCCCTGCTCCTGCTTTGAAAAGGAACAACGCTGCGGTGATTCTTGTGGGCCCCGCTTCTCCTGGCACTCCAGTTCAACAACTTGTTGTCTCGATTTTGTTCTGCCTGTGTCCTGTATTGGGTATCATGAGTAAACACCAGGATAGCTCCCTGCAACAACAGCTAAATCCAAAGTGTTGTCATCTGATTGCTTTGTAGTCTTTTCTGTCACGAACTGGGCCCTCCGGCTCTGGATTACAAATAGTGCATGTTGTGCATGTTGCTTTCTTCCATCACAGGGCCCCAACCAGCTACGAGCTGGCCTACCTCGGACAATGTTCCTGGCCAGCCTACTGTCTTCCTACCTTGGTACCTAGAGTGTGTGACTGTGTAGGGACTCTGAAATGGATGCATAACTGTCTGATTGATATATCTTTTAAGCAAATCAACCTGATTATGCCCCTCCCTTGTTTAAGTCCCCTGAATAAATCAGATCCAACTCTTTTTTGCATTTAACCTGACTGTGGTTCCAGTTTGTGCCAAGAGTACTGTACTGTTGCTATTTACTGTGCATAAGCTTGTTTTACAGGGGGTCCGCGGGGTCGAGCTAGAGAAACCAGCCCTGGTGGTAAGTGCAAACAGTATGGGTAATGCATAGTGAATAAGGATTATTGTGAAGGTGATTATTGTATATTGTTCCAGCCACTAGAAGGGAAAGAGGTGGGTTACAGTGTCCAGGAGGGCTGTGCCCAGGTTAGCTTGACCACTAACAACCGTGACCTCGGGATGGAGGCACCCATTTCAGTACCCAGGCCCCTTAACCTGCTACTAGCCAAGCAGGCAGGGGTAGTAGGCCTTGGGATAGCGCCAACTAGGGGTTACATCTTGGAGGCTCACTGCTGGGATTTTGTGTCTTCTAGTGGCCGAAATTACGAATTATTGTAAACATCAATGGCTACCCCAACAGAAGTGGCTGTACACCAGTTGGTGGGGTGGTGTACGGGGCAAGAGATTGACCCCTATAATGCTTTGCTAATACTGGATATACCTATGGCCATTAGTAAGGACACTGTTGAAGGGGCACTTTCTAAAGTTGAATGTTTGAAAAAAGCTGTAGTGGTGGGTCGACAGGCTGATTTAACTGCCCAAACTCTCCTGGCCTTGGTGGAGTGTAGCGACCCCCTGGACAGTTCAAAGTTGCCCCAGACTATCACTCCAGAAGGGTTCCCAGACACCTGGAGGGTGATAACCAAAGATAGCAAGGATCCCTTAGAGGATGAGCCCCCACCGTTATCGGAGTCTTTTGACAAGAAGTTTGCCAAGTTGTTACTGGAGGAGGGCAAAATTGTGGAGGAGTTAAAAAAAAAAAAAAAAAAAGTTATTCTTGCCACCTGGCAGTGTTACCTCCCCACTGTCCACACCCACTCCAGCACCTGTTCTTTCACCAACTTCTGTACCTGCCTCTGAGCCAGCAAGTAGTCATGGCCCTTACCGTAAGCTTAAGGTATTCTCTGGCATCCACCCTACTCCTAATGGGGAAGTCGACCTGGAGATCTGGATAAACTCTGCTACTCTTGCGGTACAAGACTGGCAATGCTCAGAGGCCGAAAAAAGGGCCCTCCAAGGATCCGCCCTACGTACTTTTCACTCCCTGAGGTCCTTTGACCCTGACGTCAAAGCCCAAGAGTACACAGTCGCCCTTGAAAATGTGTTTGGGGGCACCACTAGTGTTGAGGCCTTGAAATGGAAACTTAAAGATATTAGACAACAGCAGGGGGAATTGTTATCTGCCTACATGGATCGATTAGAGGGAATCCTACAAACCATTTTTCGGAAAGGAGGCTGAGCCTCTAGTGAAGTGTACCAGGTAAGACTGGATCATATACTCTGCTGTGCCCTGCACTCCAGCTGAGTGTTGCTCAAATTGCAACTGCATCAAAGGAAATCTGGTCATTAGCCCTTCCATGTGTTGATGAAGAAGGTATGGGAAGTTGAGGAGGAGGAAGGCCTTTCGGAGCCCTGCGCAGTCATAGCTGCTGCAACCCCTGCTTCAGGTGCGGGGTCGGTCGCTGATGGCCTGGAATCACCGCAATCACATGACAGAATCCGAGAACTAAATGTCACGCCCTGGGCCCAGCCAGAGAGGGCTGCTACAGATGCTCAGCCTGAGAAAGATCTGTAAGTATGGGGAGTGGCTTAGCTAGAAGGAAGCTACATTTAAAGACTGCCTTTAGAAAGATTCTGCTAATAGCTTGGCAGAAGACACCAAGAGAAAAGGACTGCTGTGTGACTGAACTTCTCTGCTGGGACAAAGTAGAAGAACTTTTGTATTTGGACCTTTAATTTAGGGTAAAAACTAACATACAAAACAAAAACAAAAAAGTGTGTGTTTGGGTTAACTGAACTGAATAGGTAACTGAAAAGTCATCTAGGTGTAAATCTCAGGTGACTGAAAGGACTTAACTGCTATGAGGTTTAAATTACTTGTAGAAAGATCTGAGGAAGTATGGGGAGAAGCAGCTAGAAGGAAGCTATATTTAAAGACTGCCTAGAAGATTCTGCTAATAAGCAGGCAGAAGACACCAAGAGAAAGGACTGTTGTGTGACTGAACTTCTCTGCTGGGACTATATTAGCGCCCCTCCCCAAAGCTAGTTGTATTTTTAGGCACAGGATTTGACTGACAACAGGAACTTCCTGTTTAGGGGCAGGAAGTGAGTGATCACAGACCCACCAAGGACCCACCATCCTAGAAGGGCAAGAGTAGCTCTCCGGCCCCCTCTAGCTGCTGGAGGTCTGCCTCTGAACAAGCAAGTGGTCTACTGAGAAATATAGGATATTCTTGTCTCAGAACAGGACAATCAGGAGCTTAAAGGGCACACAGGCAGAAAGTAAGGAGAGAGAGAGAAAAAACAGATGAAAGAGTAAGGATTGCAAACAGTTAAGGGGTCAGAAATAAGACATGATTGGAGTGGTGCAGTGCAGTGGCTGTGGAGCAGCAGTCTTCTGGGAGATATTCTGGAGGATGCGGTGTTGTCCCATCTGCAGGCACCTCTCTGGGCTGAGGGAGGAGGTTGCTCATCTCCAGGCTGAGTTGGCCAGGATTTGTGGGACCTCCTCTTCCATCCAGGGACCACCAGTGCCACTGCCGTTGCCTCAGAGGTTTGCCAAAAGAGGGCGGTTGGACCACAGTGGGCTCAGGGAGGGAGGTGCGGTGGAGCAGGAGGCACATCCCTCAGTTGTACCTCTCACAATTCCTATACCATTCTTGGCAAAGTGTGGTTCCTCTGTGAGGCACCTACAGTGGAGACCAAGGAGGATGTTGGGAACCTCCACAAAGGAGACCCACAGGAGGGTGGCAGGGGACCCTGCAGGAAGGAAACAACTCCTGGTGGGGGACTCCATTGTTAGGAAGGTAGAACTGGGCAAGGAAGGGAGAGGGAGGTAAGGTGCCTGCCTGGCGCCATGGCTTGAGGACAGGGAGCGAATCCTCAGGGATGCACGGAGCAGCTGCACAGGGAGGAGCTGGATGTCATTGTCCACCTAGGGACAAATGACCTGGCTAAGAAAGGGATTAGAGAAGTGCAGGAAGAGTTTGTGGAATTGGGAGGGGCCTTAGTCAAGTAGCAGCTACGGTACACCTTCTCGGAGGTGCTACCCATCTATGGCATAGGAGAGCTAGGTGTTCCATACCAAGGATTCAATCAGTGGTTGAAAAACTGGTGTGGAGCTCAGGGATTTGGCTTCATTGGGGACTGGGGTCCACCTGGAGTGATGCAAGCCTATACTGGCATGATGGGCTGCATCTGTCCGGGAGGGGAACCAGGATCCTAGGTGATAGGTTTAAATGCTTCATTGGCAAGCTTTTAAACTAGCCAAGGGGGGAGGCACTGGAAAGGAGCAGGAAAATCCTAGCCCCCAAACAATCACGGTAGTAAGTGTGGCAAACACCAACATGGAGGTGTCGATAGGGAGAAGGGCAGGGGTAAATGGAGAAAGTGACAAAGGCAAGAAGGACAGGGATGGGGCAATAGGGGGTAAGGCCATCAGGAAATGGGTAATGAGCACCAATGCTCGTAGTCTGGGCAACAAGCCCCTGAGCTGGTGGCCTTAATGGAAGAGGAATGCCTGGATATCGTAGTAGTCACAGAAACATGGTACACAGAGAACCATGACTGGGATGTTAACATACCAGGGTACATAACCTACAGGAGAGACAGGCAGGGGAGAAGAGGGGAGAGTAGCTCTCTATGTAAAGGAAGGATAAAAGCAACTGAACAAAAGAGTAAACAGGGAGGAGAGGAGGCACTGTGGGTCACCTGGAGACTGGAAGGGCACCACAATCTGCACAGGGGTTGTGTACAGACCCCCATGTCAGGGAGAAGGAATGGACAAGGATATGATGGAAGGCATTCTTAGAATGGCAGAGAAAGGGGAGATACTGTTGATGGGAGACCTGAATATGCCAGATGTTAACTGGAGCACATTTTCTGCAGCCACATCCAAGAGCAGGGCCATTCTTGACGCCCTACAGGTGGCAGGCATTAGACAGCTAGTTTTGGAACCCACTCGTGAGGGAGCATTCTTAGACCTCATACTCTCAAACGGGGGCAGTGAGAGGATCTCAGATCTAGAAGTAGGTTGCCATCTGGGGACAAGTAACCATCAAACAGTGTGGTTCACGTTAAACTCAGCTACAGTCAAGCCATACAAAAAGTGAGGGTACTGGACTTTAGGAGGGCTGATTTGGCAAGATGGGAGAGTGCCTCAGAAAAGCACTAGCAAACAGGCTAGAAGGAGGTGTGGAGCAACAATGGGAATTATCAAAACTGCCATCACAGGCCGTAAACCTTTGTGTGAAGCAAATAAACAAATCAAAATGAAAGAAAAGCCACTATGGTTCTCAAGAGAGGTGGCTGTGAAAGTCAGGAAGAAAGATAGCATTCTGGAAGTATAAGGAATCACAGAAGGAGCAGGACAGAGAGCTGTACCAGTTAAGGCAGAAAGAAGCAGGGAAGGAAGTCGGAATAGCAAAGGCCCAAACTGAGGAAGATAGCCAACTCAGTTAAGAAGGGGGATAAAACCTTTTATAGGTACATCAGCGTGTAGAAAGACAAAGGGAGGGATAGTGAGGCTGAATAGAGTGAACGGTGGTGGGCAGAGGGGGACAGTGAAAAACAGGAATACTGAACGAATATTTCTGCTCAGTATTCACAAAGGGAGGGAGAGTGCCTAATCCAATTAACAGAAGCACTCTTGGTAGGGGGTCGATCCCAGTCCTTTCACAGAAGAAAGGTTCTGCAAGAACTCCTAAAACTGAAGGTGGACAAAGCAATGGGTCCTGATGGAATTCACCCCAGAATTCTAAAAAGAATTAAAGAAGGAACTAGTGAAACCACTGGCTACTCTTTTAATAAATCATGGGAGGATGGTGTGGTACCCGAGGACTGGAGGAAGGCGGATGTGATTCCCTTCACAAAGTGGGACCAAGACAGAGGCAGGAAACTACAGACCTGTCAGTCTGACCTCTGTGGTAGGGAAAGTGATGGAGTCACTTCTGAAGGAAAGAATAGTTGAGTACCTAGAGGTCAGTGGGGCACAGGACCCAAGGCAGCATGGGTTCACAGCGGGAAGGTCATGTCAGACGAATCTAATAGATTTCTTTGACTGGGTGACCAAAGTAGTAGACCAGGGAGGGGCTGTGGACATGGCTTGCCTAGACTTTAGCAAGGCATTTGACACAGTCCCACACAAAAGATTGATAGTCAAATTAACCAGCCTGGGAGTGGGTCCCAGGGTGGTAGCCTGGGTAAAACATTGGCTGGACAACAGGACACAGAAGGTAATTGTAAATGGAGTCCACTCTGAAGAAAGGGCGGTTACTAGTGGGGTACCGCAGGGTTCAGTATTGGGTCCAGTCCTTTTTAATGTCTTCATCAGTGACATTGCAGAGGGACTAGAAGGAAAAGTATGCCTTTGCAGATGACACAAAGATCTGCAACAGGGTTGATACACAAGGAGGCTGGAAAGGATGAAAGGGACTTGGCAAGTTGGAGGAATGGTCAGGCGTATGGCAGCTAGGATTCAATGCAAAAGTGCAAAATAATGCACCTGGGAAACAAGAACCCAGGGAAGAATACACAATGGGTGGGAAGTAGTAACAACAACAAAACAGAGAAAGGGACCTGGGGTAATCATATCAGATGACCTTAAGGTTGTAAAGCAATGTGAGAAGGCAGTAGGGAAGGCCGGGGTATACTGGGATGTATAAGGAGAGGCATCAGCAGCAGAAAACAGGAAGTTGTTATCCTCTCTGTACAGACAGTTGGTGAGACCCCATCTGGAATACTGTGTCCAGTTCTGGAGACCCCATCTCCATAAGGACATAGACAGGTTAGAGGCAGTCAAGAGGAGCAACTAAAATGGTGCAGGGTCTGCAAGAGAAGCCGTATGAGGAGAGACTAAAGGAGCTTAATATGTATACCCTTGAGGAAAGAAGGGAGAGGGGGACATGATAGAAACTTTCAAGTACCTCAAGGAATCAACAAAGTCCAAGAGGGTAGCATCTTTCAGAAAAGAGACTTGCAAGAACAAGGGGACAATTTAAAGATAGAAGGAGGGCGGTTCAGGGCAATGAGGAAGTATTATTTCACAGAGAGGGTAGTGGATCGTGGAACAGCCTTCCTGAGGAAGTTGTGGGGTCTAAAACTGTGGGAGAATTCAAGAATGCATGGGACAGACATAAGGCAATTCTTGTGGGGGGCAGGAAGATAAAGGCTGTTGGTTAACTAGGATCTGCGGCCTATCCTGTAGGTAGGGAAATGGGCAGACTAGATGGGCCTAGCGGTCCTTATCTGCTGTCAAAGTCTATGTTTCTATGGGATGAACTGCTGAGGGAGTTCAGAGAAACAAAAAACAGACTCTTTATGAAGGCCGCTCCTGTGAGTACAGGCCCCAATCCTTATCCGACTGCCTCTGCTATGGGGTGGGGGTGCACACCCAGGAATGATCTGCTGACAGCAGCTCAAAAATTGATGTCTTGACTATGGAAGTGAGAGAATTGACGAGATGTCTCCAAATGCTTGCCACACCGCAGACAGAGGTGGAACCAAGGTTTTCTGTTGGTAGTACCCTCACCTCAGCTCCCAATGTGATGTCTCGGCCACAACAGACCCCAGAAAGCATATTTTACCATAATTGTGGGAAGGATGGGCACATGAAGAGAGAATGCCGGTCCCCAAAAGACCTGGATAAAGTTGTATACAGACTTCAAGGGGAGCTTCGGAAAGCAAGACCATGGCCAAGGAGCACCAGAAATGACCACAGTGTAGGACTGAGAAATCCTAACTCAAATTTCTTTGTGGCTAAATCATCTGTCCAGGCCTCTGCTACTGCCTCTCCAGACTGGTCCAGAATAGCGGGCCCTTTGATGGAGACTTCTGTGACTGTCAATGGTATCCATGCACGGGCTGTGCTCGATAGCGGGTCGCAAGAGACCATTTTATTCCAGGACTGGTATGACAAACAGTTATCTGATGTGCCACTACAATATCTGGAAGGTTTGCATGTGTGGGGCCTGAACGACAAGTCTTATCCCTACCTAGGATATGTCTGGCTCTGGTTGTCTTTCCCTGCGACTGTAACTGGTGTAGATGAACAAGTGGAGACACTAGCCCTGGTGTGCCTTCCTTCGGGATTGTGTGATGGGATTCCCTTGCTCATTGGAACCAATGCCCACATGTTTGGAAGACTAGCGCAGTTGTGTCATGAAAAACAAGGGATATGGACTGGGCAGGCACTGAGAATCCCAGCCCTGATAAAGAGAGCCTATGATCTGCAAAAACGGACTACCAAAGCTGTCGGAGATAAGCCGGTGGGGATAGTGTGGAAGAAAGATCCTGATTCTCTGGTACTCCCTCCCAATGCTCAGTACACCATTCAGGGAGAGGTTCCCATTAGAAAGGAAGTGAAAAATAAAATATTAATGTTGGATGCACCGGGTGATGGAAAGCTGCCAGAGGGCTTATTGGTTAAACCCAGCATTTTGCCTGCCTGTGCCCATGCCTATGCACGATGAGTGATGGTCCAGATTTGGAATGTGTCAGATCGGGAGGTCTGGTTGAACAGAGGGTGCACCCTAGCTACAGTACACTGCAGTATTACCCAGCAACAAGTACTCTGGCAAAAAGGAAAGCGTGACCCCGGACTTATTCGACTTTGGTGATTCCACGTTGCCAGCTGAATGGAAGGCTAGAATTAGCATGAAACTTGCCCAGACAGACCAAGTGTTTTCGTTAAAAGAATGGGACGTGGGGTATGTCCAGGGTGCAGAGCATCATATACGCCTGCACGATGACCGGCCATTTCGAGAAAGATCCCGGCACCTCGCCCCAGTGGACATAGATGATGTTAGGAGGCACCTGCAGGAAATGCTTGCTGCTGGCATTATACAAGAATCAAGGAGCCCATATGCCTCTCCCATTGTGGCTGAGCGTAAGAAGAATGGGTCCGTGAGGATGTGTGTTGATTATCGAACCCTGAACCGGCGGACCATCCCAGATCAGTACACCATGCCTTATATACAAGATGCCCTGGATTGCTTGAATGGGAGCAAATGGTTCTCGGTATTGGATCTTCGCAGCGGATATTACCAGATTCTGATGGCCCTGGAGGACCATGAGAAAACAGCCTTCATCTCTCCTTTGGGGTTCTACAAATTCCTGAGAATGCCACAGGAGATTTCCAGCGCCCCAGCCACCTTTCAGCAACTGATAGAACGTGCGGTGGGAGATATGAACTTGATGGAATGTCTAATGTACCTACATGATGTCATTGTGTTCGGACACGCATTAGAGGAGCATGAGACCTGACTGTTTAAAGTGCTGGACCGATTGGAAGACTTCGCCCTCAAGCTGTCCATCGACAAGTGTCCGTTTTTTCAAACCTCCGTGAAGTATGTGGGGTACATAGTATCTGCAGAAGGAATAGAGACCAATCCCAGTAAGGTTGAGTCACTGACTACTTGGCCCCAGCCCCATAACTTGAAAGAACTATAACGTTTTCTGGGGTTCTGTGGCTACTACTGCAGGTTCATAAAAGACTATTCAAAGGTGATTCGCCCACTCCTGAATCTTACCCAGGGTTCCCCCCCCCCACCAACCGTAAATAAAAGAAAGGGTCTGTCAAAGAACCAGAGAAAGTGTACTTCCACACAGGTGAACCTTTTAGGCCCCGCTGGACACCTGAATGTGAAGCAGCCTTCCACGAAGTCATATACCAGCTCACCCATGCCCCCATCCTCATCTATGCTGACCCTTCCAAGCCCTATGTGCTGCATACAGATGCTAGTCTGCAGGGCCTAGGAGCTGTGCTGTATCAAGACCATGAGGATGGTTTGAGACTGGTAGCTTTCGCCAGCAGGAGTTTGACCCCGTTGGCGCGAAACTAGCCTGTGCACAAGCTGGAGCTCCTTGCCCTAAAATGGGCCTTCGTTGATCAGTTTCAGGAGTACCTCTATGGGGTAAAGTTACTGGTGAAGACCGACAATAACCCATTGACCTATGTACAGACTTCAGCTAAGTTAGACGCCACTGGGCACCGGTGGCTCTGTGGCTTATAAACCTATGGTTATGCTGTCGAATACAGACCAGGACTGAACCATTTTGATGCTGATGCCCTGTCACGAAGGCCTGCTTCCAAGAGTGATTGGGTCAGGCTGTCTGAACCTAACATCCGAATATTATGCCCAAAGTTTGACAGAGATGAACAGATGTCTGCGGACACAGTGGACTGTCTAGTTGATTGCTTTGGCCCTCCTGATACCTGCATACCGGCTGCCTATTGCCATTTTACTGCTCTAGATATTAGTGCACTACCTCAACTTGAAAATGACAGTATTCAGTGGGCTCAATCCCAAGATCCTATGATTCAACACGCACTTGATGCCCTGCGTGCAGGGAAAGATGTGTCTAAGTTGCGTTCCTCTGACTTGCGAACTGCCCTATTGCTTAAAGAATGCTCCAGGTTGAAGTTACTCAATCAGTTGTTATACAGAGAGACAGTGGATCATAGTGGTCAAGTAGACAAGCAACAATTGATCCTGCCCATGGCCTTTAAGCACTTGTTACTGGGGTCCCTCCAAAATCACATAGTGCACCTCGGTATTGACAGGACTCTTGATCTGGTACGGATCTTGATTCTACTTGCTGAAGATGGGGGCCATGTAAAGACCTATAGTCGTTGCCTCCAAAGAAAAGCACTGCCTCAGAGGGCTGCCCCCCTTGTCAATATCACTACCAGCACCCCCATGGAACTGGTCGGCATAGATTTTTTGTATTTAGAACCTGGTCAGTGGAATATTGGCAATGTGTTAGTGGTTACGGATCATTTCACATGGTATGCACAAGCTTTTCTAACTAAAGATCAAAAAGCCTCTACCGTGGCCAAGGTGCTAGTGGAAAATTCTTTGTCCACCATGGTGCCCCCCCAGTGGATCCACTCTGACCAAGGCAGAGACTTTGAAAGTAGGCTAATCAAGGACTTTCGGTGACGTCACCACAGAGATGGCTGGGTGAAACCGAAGAGCTCCCTAAGCAGAGTCCTAAAAGGGCTTCCACACAGTAGGGACAGCTTCAAAACAAAAATTATGCATCCTAAAAGCAGTGGAAACCCACAGGGAAGCAGATCCAGCTCAAAACAGCGAAGACTGAAGGCGGATGGTAAGGGATGTCAAGCGATTGAGGTGACTCCAGGCTGAGCAGCCTCCCCGACTAACGCATCCAATTCCGATACGGACACCGAGGCAGAACATGAGAGACTATCGAGATCACGGTATGAAATGATAATGGCAGAAATCAAAAGCTTCAGAAGTGAAAACCAGCAAGAGTTTTCAAAACTACATACTAAACTCTCGAACTTGAGACACGAGTCCAATCGGCGGAGGAGAGGGTTGCAACCACAGAAGATGGCCTGATTCAGCTCACAAGGGCAGTTCAATACTTAATAGATCAGCAAGAACAAACGGCAGCTAAATGCCTGGATCTGGAGGCGAGATCACGGCTAGACAATATTCGTATTTATGGCTTGCCAGAAGTTGCAGAGGAAGGAGCGATGGAAGATTTTCTAGTGGATATGTTGAAACACACCTTAAGTCTACCACAAATCATGTAACTTTAAAATCGAAGAGCTCATCGTATGCTAATGCCAAAGCCAGCAGACCTAAAGCAGGCCTAGATCCATCATAGCCAAGTTCTCGAGCTTCAGGGACAAAGAACTAATTCTTAGGCAGGCTTGGCAACAGAAACAGTGCTTTATAATGAAACCGCCTTCTTTTGACCAAGATTATCCTATCGGTAATAATTCAGCAAAGACAGGCATATGCTCCGATTTTAAAATATTACATGCGAAGGGGATCAGATTTCAAACTCCTTATCCCTCGAAGCTAAAAATCTTTTGGAATACAGGAACGGAAACTTACCCAGACTATGAAAAAGCGAGGTGAGCACTTATGGAAAGAGGCTGGGGAGCGTAGATACTGCAGGCAGTCAGGCCTAATAGGCCCCAACTAGTGCAATGGCAACCCGTGAGCAGACACAATGCACGCACGCAAGGAAAATGTTCAGCTCCAGCTACGATTCTGGACATCCAGAGGCTTTTACAGGACATCACGACAGCGAAAAAACCTCACGTCGCAGCAGAGGAGCAGGAAGGCCCAGCCTGAAAGGGGAGAGGGCAGCAAGCTGGGTGAATACTATTAGGAAGGCAAGCGGTAAATTAGAAATTGAGGAGCGAGTAGCCCCCCTGAAGAGCTGGGTACCTACGGATAAAGTATTGGAAGGGACTCTCAGCAGAAGATGAGAGAAGTTTATGGTTAGAAATACTCTTATGTGCAGGACCTTGAAAAGTATGACATCCGAGAGGATTTTTGAATAACACAGCATACCTTTGAAGTTTAAGGAAGCAGTATCAGACTGAAATGTATGGGGGATCCTCCACCTCTGGGATTCATCAAACTGATGGCATTCAGAGCTTTCTTCTCCCCCCACCCTTTTTTTTTTTTTGCATAAAGGAGGGAAAAAATGTCAAAATGTTTAGACACTGCTGATATGAAGAATGTAAAAATTTTGTATGCTGGATCACAAATGAAAGTAATGAGGGCTGCCAAATTGGCTTAGTCACTCATAGTTTTTGGTTTGGGACACACTGCGTGGGAGGGGTTTCACCGATACTGGGGAGGTATGGTAAATTCAGCGACGATTCCAACACTGTTGCTGATTTACATTTGGCTATCTGGGCCAAGAAGAGCCATCAATGGGGATTCAGCTAAAGCTGACACAGGAGGCTATAGAGCAACTCCGATAACACGCTGCCTCTTAGCTAGGTCCCCAACTAAGTTGGGGCAAATCCTGCTGATTAAAAGGCAAGGTTTATGCCCTTCTACCTTGGGAATCCGACTGTGTATAATAGTTATTATATGTTAATGTTATTGTTACAAACCCTGTTGGTCTTGTTGGTTCTATTAGTAGTATGGCCAGGTGTTTTCACTATCCAGGGAAGGTTAGCGAACAGGTTAGGTGCTAGGAGGTTACTTAAAGTAAGAAAAGGGGAATTAGGCTCTCAGACAAGTAAAGGCCTATTCCTAATATATCATTGTGGACACTCTAGGGACAGGACGGCCGGGGATGACCCTATCCAGTCAGCACTCCTTGATATAAACTTTTATGGGTAAGGTATTGATATCTTCATGCAATGTAAATGGCCTAAATAGCCCTGTTAAGAGGTATAAGGTACTCTCTCTGCTGAAAAAAAGACACCCAACTTTTATCCTGTTGCAGGAAACTCATCTCTCCTAAGTGGAGCATAAGTAGTTAACGCGTCACGGTTATGTACATGTTGCCTCCTCATTGTATAAGCGAGGGAAGAGAAGAAGTACTGCCATTTTAGTATCAAAAACCACTCAATTTCAAGTAAAGGCTTCTTTGCAGATACCAGGGTCGGCTAGCGATGGTGAAGGGGGAACTAGAGGGAGATTTGGTAACAGTTGCCAGTTTATACTCCCACCTGGTGCAGACAGGCAATCTATAATAAACATCCTCCAGAGCATTACAACATTTCAAGAAGGAATATTAATAGTAGGGGATCGCATGACTATATATGAAAATAGGGATACGACAACCCCAGACCACAAAGATATACAGCTGCACAGAGAGCTACGGTAGACTATATGAAACAGGTAAAATGGACTGACGCGTGGAGGGTGCACAACCCCACTCTTAGGAAATATTCCCATTATTCTGCTCCTCGTAGGATTCACACTAGAATAGACTATATACATGTTTCCAGTGAACATGCTCACCTAATCCAGAATTGTGAAATGCAAGTGTTCCCACCCTCAGACCATCACATGGTCAAATTAAGTTTGAGCTGGCATAGGGAAAATAGAAATCTGTTATGGAGGTTCAATAATTTTTCTTTGAATCTTCCGGATATTAAGGAGAAAATGGGTAAGTTAATTCCACAAATTCTCAAAGAAAACGAAAGTCAGGAAACCCAACCAGGTATTTTGTGGGACACATTAAAGGTGGTTCTGTGGGGGGAGGTGATAAAATCACACACATTATAAAAGAGCAGGAGAAACATTACAACATTTGCAGACACAGCTTAGAGATTTGCAGGAACAGCACCAAAGAGGAGACCATATAGTATACCCCTTAGTGAAGGCCACACAGCAACGCTTACAGGAATTTTTAGACTTAAAAACGGAACAGGCACTTCAATGCATACAACAGAGGTATTATGAAGGAGGTCATAGAGCTGCTCGACTTTTGGCACATAGGCTGAGAGTAAAAACGTCCCAAAACTCGATCACTCAAATTTATTTGGCAGCCTTGGCTAGGAGGACAAAAAATCCAAAAGAGATTAGGGAGGCATTCCGGCAATTTTATGAAACCCTCTACACCCCAGAGCAGGAAACTACTGAGGAAGGGATTCGTTCCTTTCTAGACCGGTTACAATTACCCAAAATATCTGACACACAGAGAGCAAGATTAACAGCCCCTATAACAGAAGGGGAACTGGAAACTACAATTAGAAATTTAAAAAATGGGAAAAGTGCAGGTCCGGATGGTTATTCCGGAGAATTTTACAAACAGTTCAGAAGGACATTACAGCCTGTACTTCTGAAAGCGTATAGAGGTATAGTGCAGGGTGAGACTGCCCCCCCTCCTGGCAATATGCGATGATAGCTAGCATCCCGAAGCCAGGAAAGGACCAAACGGTCTGCACTTCGTATAGACCAATATCGGTCTTAAATATAGATTATAAGATTTTCTCAAAAATGAAGGCTCAGAGGTTGGAAAGTATGTTGGGCTCAATAATTGAACATGATCAATGTGGGTTTATTCCAGTGGAGACAGACCCAAGATAATATCAAAAGAACTCTGCATGTAATACCATGCTGATGCAGAGGCAGCCCTTCTCCTGATGAGTCTGGATCACGGAGAAGGCCTTCCGACCGGGTGGCTTGGCCTTTTGTATGCGACATTAAGGGCAATGGGTTTGCTGAGTCTTTCATTCAAACTGTTGAGGTGTTGTATAATCAACCTAAGGCCTATATCGGATAAATGGATCTATTACCCAAATCAACCTGCTAAGAGGCACAAGACAGGGCTGTCCCCTCAGCCCGTTGCTGTTCGCAATCTATTTAGAACCATTGGCACAAGCAATAAGACAGGATAGGAAAATAGAGGGGCTAGAAATAGAAGGGGTCTCACATAAAATCGTGTTGTATGCAGATGATTTGTTGGTTTATTTGAAAAACCCAGAATCTTCACTACCACCTCTCTGGGAGCTGTTAGAATCCTTTGGCAGCGTGTCAGGTTATAAATTAAATACGCATAAGACAGAGGTGCTTCAAGTAAATTATACCCCTTCACAGAGAATAACCAAATGATTCCCTTTCAAATGGGAGTTAAAATCCCTAAAATATCTAGGAGTCACACTAACCCCAGACCCCACTAAATTATTTGAGTATAATTACCTTCGTTAATGGACACAATATATAAGGATCTTGATAGGTGGAAAGAGTTGCCAATCCCTCTGGTTCACGGGTAGAAGCAGTTAGAATAATCTGCTGCCCAGAATATTATACTTAGCGCAGACGCTGCCAGTGAATCCCCCAGGAAAGTTCTATACAATTAAACAAAATATCTCCAGATTCCTTTGGAACTGTAAACATCACGGATCAAATTGGCTACCCTGCAGCTCCCAAACCAGGAGGAGAGGTCTGGCTCTACGGATTTTAAGAACTACCAGGTGGCAGCACAACTAAAGTGGTGTTCTGTGGCTGCACAAGTCGTATTATACGAAATGGAGGAGATTGAGGTTAAGGCAGGAAGCATTACAAACCCCTATCAGATACTTCTCTCCTTTCCCAGCCCACATCCATCAAACTTATCAGCCAACCCCCATACAATCAGTATACTGAGAGTATGGGACGAATTCATTACATCGAAACAGTTTAACCCAGCCAGGGAATTAATCCTCTCATTGGCTAGGAATTTGCAGTTCAAACCTGCTCTTTTGGACAACGGATTCAAAAACTGGGAGAGACACTGTATTGTCATTCTCTGGCATTTGTTGGAGAATGGAATACTAGATGACTTTGAGACATTGTCCCGGAAGTATAATTTATCTCCACGTGATAGAGTCAGATATATGCAAGTGGTGGCCTTTATTAGGAAGCTTCCGCAGAGTAAGTTGATACAAGGCTACAATGCCCCCATTGTTGACCTTATTAGGAAAGCTCTGGAGGGTAGGGCCCCCCTTGGGCACATGACATCCCAGATATGTAAGGCCATAATGAGTCTAAGGAAGCATAATACGTTCTATATAAAGCAGAAATGGGAGACGGATTTGGGAAGGGTGATACCTCAGGATATGTGGAACAGAACCTCAGACAAATATATACTACTACCCGTGTCTCCACTTGGAAAGAGTTCAATTGGAAAAGTCTTGGTTAGGTTTTTTATAACCCCAGCAGTGCAGCTGAAATATTTCAATGAGCATGGTGGAACATGCTGGCGGAAATGTGGCACCACTCCGGCCACTCATGGGCATATTTTTTGGACATGTCCGCTGCTTAAGCCTTTTTTTGAGAAATTACAGGATGCCCTGTCAGAACTAAGTTCTTCCCCAATAATAATAACAGGGGAGTTATTCCTTTTTATTGGACATTTTAATGGACATTGGGAAGTGAAGGCAGGGAAGATCATGCAAATAGCCATTCTGGTTGCAAAAAAAATGATCACAAAGCACTGGCTGTCAGCGGACATTCCAACTGTTAAGGAGTGGCAAAGCATGATGAATGAGATATATAGAATGGAGAAACTCACTGCATGGGTTCGACACCAGAGAGAGCAATTTGAAACTAGATGGAGGCAGTGGGTGTTGTACATAATGAACATAACCCTACATTTGTATCCTGATAGTAAAAAAAGGCGAGAATAATTATTTTTTTCTTTTGCATATGATTTAAAGTAGGAGAGAAAGTAGGGAGAGGGAGGGTCGGCACTGAGGTCAGGAAAAGATGTAGCTAGGAAAATGAAGCTGGGGGGACAGGATAGAGATGAGAGAGATGGGAAGACCAGATGGAAGGAGGGATGGAGGGGTGGGTAAAATGAGTGGGGTGGGGGAAGTGGGGGTGAATCTAGTTATAAGTCTGGGTTTGAGGGAATTCGAACAAATGTGGGCCCTATGAAATGGTAATCAGAGCTCATGATGTAAATTAATGGAATGTTAAAGTTTAAATTTAAGTGCAGGGAGGAATTGTCAGGGAAGTGAACGCATGGATCTGTCCTAAAATTTCTATTTCGGTGGGTTCATTCTTCAGTAATAAGTGATAGATGGAGGAGATCTGGGGAGGGGGGATAAAGGAAATATGATGGGGAAAGGAAGGGTATGTTCACAGATGTATGGGTGCCGTCAGTCTTGTGTGACCTATCCCTTGAGTGGTTTATTTCTGAAAACAAACTAATCAACTATAACACCTGAACCTGTGTATGAATTGTTTTTCTGTTTTCTAAGTTGTATGTGTAATATAAAAGAAAACTGAATAAAGAATTAAAGTTTAAAAAAAGAAAGTAGGCTAATCAAAGAAATGCTCTCCCTGTGGGGGGTGCGGAAGTCAAGAACCACCCCTTATCATCTGCAGGGGGACCCTCAACCAGAACATTTTAACCGCAGTCTTTTAGACATGCTGGGCACCCTCCATCCAAAAGACAAGCATAAGTGGAGCCAGCAGATTAGCACCTTGGTACATGCATACAGTTGCACCAAAAATGATGCTACTGGGTTCTCCCCCTGCCGCCTCATATTCAGCAGGTAGGCCTGACTGCCAATTGATATCTGATTTGGGGTCTCTTCAGATGGGGTCCGAGCTGAAAACTACCTGCAGTATGTACAGAAAGCTCAATTGAACCATGCATATCAACTGGCCCAGACCATGGCTGCCAAGAGAAATCTTGCCAACAAAGAGGCACGATAAGTAAGTAGAGGCTCAAGAGCTACTGCCTGGAGACCGTGTGTTGTTACACAATTTGGGACTACATGGCAAGCACAAAATTGCTGATAGGTGACACCATCTTCCTCATGTAGTAGTTGGAAAGTTGGATGATCTACCAGTGTACAAGGTATGCCCAGAGAATAACTCAAAAGCTGTCAAGACCATGCACCGTAACCACTTGCTGCCTATCGGCCAAGTTGTTATTGAAGCTGAGCCAGCAGACATTGCCTCCGCTGGGCCGGTGACTCATGCTGCTGCAAAAAAGAGACAGTCAACCTACCCCAGTAGTTACAGATTTAAGGTTCCCCCTCAGCAGGCCCAGAATGATAGTGACTGTCAGTCCACCTCTGATGAAAGCGACTATGGTAATGCCTATTATCCCTCCTATGAACTGAGTCAGTTGTTTCATGGAAATCCTATGCAGAATCATGGGGATGAAGCTGGGCCTTCTGGACCGCCTAACCTCCCAGCTTCATCCTTGGAGCCAATTCTCCCTGAAAGTGAAGTGCAAAGTATCACGTCTGAGGCTGCAGACTCCCTGGGCTTAGTGGAACTGTGTGACTTGCCCGAAGGGGCTGATGGTCTGAGTCTCTCTGGTGACACACCAGAACTTGAACAACAATATGAGAGTGCTGACAGCCCCCCTTCAGTGCCACAAAACCTAATTGTGCCAGTACCTTCTCTAAATGAGCCAAGTGTTGTGGAGACAGAGCCTACAGAGCAAGGAGCTGACAGTGCTCCCAGTTTGGACATTCCCATCCATGCAGAGGCACCCCTCACGACTGACGAAAGCTCCAAAGTTAGTGCTGTAAGTACAGAGACTGTGGCTGTTCCCCCAAGAAAGACCGGCCAAGCTGTCAAGCCAGTATTGCACTTCAGTTATGATTCTCCCGAAGGCCAGTGGATTTGCCTCTCAATGTGGTTCACAAAGGTGTTTATATTTCTCAGAGCTCACTACCCAAACTGAGCTTAATGGCCAATTCCAGGTTGATTGTTCTTCCTTCTCAGTATGGTGCCCCTGCCCTATCCAGCACCAAGTTAGCTGATAGGGAAGGGCGCCCTCCTACATTGTTTAATGTACAGGAAGTTATAACATGAATCAGTATTGTGATGTTACAAGTATGTTAATCATAGTGGAGTCAGTATCACATGCATGAAACATGCATAAGCCTTGTCATTATGGATACAGTATTGTGAAGTGTAGTGAATATGTACAGGTATAGTAAAGTAATAAGTTTATGTTAACTGATGTATGATGGTACAGACTTGATGTGGACACCAAGTTTTCTCCAGGCAGGGAAGGGTGTAACCCCCCTACAAATGGGGGTTCCAGAAAAGTCTTCCTTGAGCTTGCTTAAATGCTCACTGCCAGGCTGGTGTCCTGCATTTTAGCAGTTTAAATGTATTGCTAGAGAGTGCCTGTACAGCCTCTGTCTACTGTCTCTTTAAGAGCTGCCTGGATTGCAGTCATAATTAATCTGTGAGGGATCTCTATTAGAAGATGTACTTGTTTGCTGATCATTTATTAGAATAGTAATAATATTGCAGTGTGTCTAACCTGCCTTCTTTGCAGCATGGACATTTCTGTTTATTTATTATTAGTATTATTTATTATTTAGTATTTGTTGACCGGGTAAGTGCACTTGAAAAATTCTGCCTATTTTCAGGCACGACCCGGGGGAGGGGGATACAGATGAATGCCAACTGACTTTGAACCAGGTTAAGCTGTTGGTGGTATTTTTAGTGAATGCCCTTATCTCCACCATCTTGGTCCTGGACTGCTGAAATGGGTCATTCAGTACCTTTGGGGACTCTAAAATGGAGCCTGTCCCCAGGGGCTTTGTGGGAGCAAAATTCTGTAGCAATTGTAGTTTTTGCATTTTGGTGCCTAAATGAACCTTGGGGGGGGACTTGTGACTGACAGAGGAATCGGCCAACCAAACCTTTTGGATCCTGGGGAAAGTCCCAGACTGCTTGCAGTTTCAGTCAGTCTGAATTGGGAAGTGACAGTGGTAACAGCTTGAGTGATTCAAGCAGCAGCCCCTGTGTAATTTGCATAGGAGAACTGTGAAAGGGCTGAGTTTTAGCCTGCCTGTCTGCCTGCTGTCCCTGAGACTGAAATTGAAGTTTATTCGGACTGAATCTGAATTGTGAGGATGATTTAAGCCACAGAACTGTGACCAGGCTTTAACCTGAGGAAGACCGAAGATTTGCTGAATGCAATCGGCCTCTCAGGATTTCCAGCCACCTTTGAACTCCCGGTTTGTACAGAGACTCTGTAATTGCGACCGGATAGCAATCTGTCTGGTACAGTAGAATTTCTTACATGTAAATGTGCTGTGTGCTGTTAGTGGGTCATGATTTGGTTCCCCACTGTGTGCTGAACTGTGTTCTGCTTGTGGTAGGCTGCATCCAGCTCCCACAGACTGAATCCTTATTCATCTCCATTGGGCCTGGGCTTTGCCACATTGGCCCAGCCAGATTACCCGCTACACAGAGAAAGCCATCGACGAGAGACCTGCCTGGGGATCAGCCCCCTGCTCACGCTTTGAACAGGAATGACACCTCGGTGATTCGAGTGGGCCCTGCTTCTTCTGGCACTCCAGTTCAACAACCTGCTGTCACGATTTTGTCCTGCCTGTGTCCTGTATTGGGTATCATGAGTAAACATCAGGGTAGCTCCCTGCAACAACAGCTAAATCTAAAGTGTTGTCATCTGATTGCTTTGTTGTGTTTTCTGTCATGAACTGGGCCCTCCGGCTCCGGATTACAAATAGTGTGTGTTGTACATGTTGCTTTCTTCCATTACAGGGCCCCAAACAGCTGCAAGCCAACCTACCCCGGGCAACGTTCCTGGCTAGTTCACCATCTTCCTTCCTGAGTACCCAGAGTGTGTGACTGTGTAGAGACTCTGAAGTGCATGCATAACTGTTTGATTGATATAGCCTTTAAGCAAATCAACCTGATTACACCCTTCCCTTGTTTAAGTCCCCTGAATAAATCAGATCTCTTTTTGCATTTAACCTGACTGTGGATCCAGTTTGTGCCAAGAGTACTGTACTGTTGCTATTTGCTGTGCATAACCTTGTTTTACATGGGGTCCCCAGGGTCGAGCTAGAGGAACCAGCCCTGGTGATACGTGCAAACAGTGTGGGTAATTGCATGGTGAATAAGGGTCATTGTGAAAGTGATTATTGTATATTGTTCAGGCCACTAGAAGGGAAAGAGGTGGGTTACAGTGTCCCGGAGGGCTGAGCCCAGGTTAGCTTGACCACTAACAAACCTGACCTCCGGGTGGAGGCACACATTTCAGTACCCAGGCCCCTTAACCAGCTACTAGCCAAGCAGGCAAAGGTAGTAGCCCTTGGGATAGCGCCACTTAGGGGTTACACTGGGGCATCATTTGGGTGGAGATCTAGGGGCTTCATGGTGCAGCCAGTCTAGGGGTGTTTCTTCATGAGTTTCCCCAGAGGTGCGGACGTGCAAAGATCTCCGCACGGGTTGTGCGCGCTTCCACACCCGACCTACAGACATCCGCTGTCACCTCCCCACTGCAGAGTGGCCCCGGTTGTTGCGCACCCCGCCTCCACTGGGTGTTGCTGATAAGCTGGGGAGCTGCAACCCTTCCCCCTGGAGATGGAGACCTGTCCATGGGATGCTCATCCTACCTCCTCCCGGCGACCCTCTGACGCACTATGCTTGTTCCTGAACACGAGTCATCCATGCTGCAGCCAGTAGCGCTACCACTGTGCTGGCAGGTCGGCTGGGAGCTCCTTGTTGACCTTTATGTATCTGCTTTATACAGTAAACTTTAATAGAGCCCTGTGTGTATTGCTTTTTTGACTTTTTACTGCTGCTACACATTGTGTAACAGGCAGCATCACCACAGACCTAGCAGTAGCGTGTTTTATCTCTCTCCTTTCTGCTCCTCTTGTGTCTCTGTCCTTACTGAAGTCTGTGCACACTAGGGGAGGCAAAGTTCCTGGCAGCAGCATAGACAGGGATTGGTGGAGGTAGTGCTCCTGGCAGGGAATAGAAAGTTAATCTCCATGGGGGGGTTACATTTTTTTCCATGATTAATAATGTATAGAAGCCATATTCAACATGGTTTAAACATTGGACTAGACTAGGGAATGGAAATGTTAACAGAAGCTGGCAGTATAGCCTAGAGGTTAGAATAACACGCTGTGAATGAGTTTGGTACATCCAGCAGACCTGGGTTTGATTCCCACAACCTCCACTTGCATACTATAGGACTCTGAGAAAGTCATTTAACCTCCCCAGTATTCCTGTGTCACCCCTGAAAACAGGCACTTGTGCCAAGTGGGCCTTACTCGGTTACAAAAAAAAAAGCTATTGGCTACAAACTGTTTCTAAACATGGTAATAAGCTGGAATATCATCACAGGCTGGAATGGTGACTAATCAATCAGAAAAGGGAAATATCCTTAGTCTTTTGAGTTAGTTCTGGCACGCTGGCGCAGACAAACTCATTGCTATAAGGTGCTCTACAGGGGTGTGCCCAATTGAGAACTCCGTTTCTAACGGCAGGCGAATCAGTCGGCAGGCTGGTGGTGGCTCACTTTCAACTGTTCAGGCTGAATTGGACAACTTTTCAAAGGATGGAGCTGCACCAATAGTGGCATGGCTCGGTCCTTTGAAGTTACGTTCCTGCATTGTATTCCTGGTTGTGCATTCACACTGCTGTAGCTTACAGCAGTGTGAACGCGCTGAGCTCAGGACTTCCGCCTGCCCCTTGCAATAAAAAAAAACAACAACAAAAAAACAAAAAGCGATGGGGTGCCCATTCCCCTGTCGGCATACCCCTTCCAGTTAATCTTGCTGACAGGAGGCCCACTCCCCCATGCCCCTCGGCTCCTGCCCCCCACACTCAGTATATCCAACGTGGGTGCCCAATCCTGTCGGCTGCAGCACTCAAAATATTCTGGGTGGCATGCAGGAGCCCACCCCAGCATGCCAAAAGACCTCAAAAAAAAAAAAAAAAAAAAAAACTTCCCGCAGTGGGTTTAAATCTTTTTTCCAAACCTGTAACTAGAAAACGGTGCCTCGTTGAATCTCATGCTTCCTTCCTCAACCCCACCCACCCACTGCGCACCCCACCTCCCCACACACACCCCCACCCCATACTTACCTCCGAGCCCGGCGCGACGATGTTCAGTGGACCGGGAACATGTCTGCACTCTTCAAAAAAGCCGACCAGAAATGCCAGTAAGCTGTATTATAGCATAAATGGTTTTGTTTTCAACTTTGGTGCATATCTTGGCCATTTTTGTGAATTTTGGCACCAAATTTTCAACACGGGGTTCTTGGGACCCCACCTCATGAATTCAGTCACTGTCATCTGGTTATTCTGTCCCGAAAGGTGATTTAGTGGTCACTGCGCGGAATCACCTTTTGGGACCGATTTAACAGAACGACAGTGTCCGTGTTTATAAGGTGGGCTCCCAAAAAGCCTGTGTTGGAAATCTGGTGGAAAAAAATTCCAAAAAATGACTGTACGAGCGTGCATTGCGCAGTTTCAACATCCACTTGTAACGTTGGGAATATGTAATATTTTCACTTCAGAATTTGAACATTGGTATTTTTTTACACCTCCTCATGAACAGTACAGCTGTCACTTTTCACTTAGAAAATGGCTAAGTAAATCCCAGCCTTCTGATTGGCTGGGACAGCAGCAGTAGTGGGCGGGTATTTTTCAATAGAGCCCACCGCAAAACAAGTGACAATTCGGGGTGCCCCATTACTAAGAGTATCCTTGGGCACCCCGAATTTTCAATCTAACCGGGTAACATGTTTTTTTATCTGCTTGGTAAGCAGACAAATGACAGAGGAAGCCCCCCCCCCCACACTTCACCAGAGATGAATCATGTCCCTCACAACCCGTATAGCCACACCATCAACAAAATAAAAATGTCCTTTACATAAAATAAATGCTTTGTAAGCACTGCACAGGTTCAGAAACAGGTACAGTTCTTCGCTGCTCCAGTCCCGCTGCCAAAACCTGTCGTTGTAGTAGTGGGACCTAGCCGGCAACGAGTCTCCTGGTCCCGGCAGCCAAATGTAATAAAAGTGCTGCCTCCACTCTGCCGTCATCACTCTTATCATGCCGACTCTTTTCATCGGGCTCCTCTGTTCTCACACAAAAAAAAAAAAACACATTTCTCCACATTATTTTCAATCCCGTAACTGGAATAAGGTTCCTGGTCTCACCTTCAGTGCACAACGTCGACTCCCCCATCTGCTGACATATTTCAGGACTGCATTTTATTTTCCAGCCAGTAACTGCAATAGGCCCTCGTCGTAACAAACGACAAAAAAAAAAAGTCATCACTCAGAAAGTATGCTTTCCCAACAGTGCTCGCACTCTCTCTTTCTCTCCTGCTATAGCGATCGGGACTGCAAGGCACTTTCTTCCTGTCCTGATCGCTCCGGCAACAGTTGCCAATTAAAAAAAAAATTCCATTGTCTGTGTGTGTGTGTGTGTGTGTGTGTGTGTGTGTGTGTGTGTGTGTGTGTGAAACAAATCAACAAAAATAAGGAAATATAGAAACAAAGGTGCTGCTTGACCACAGGCTGAGGGAGGTCTGAATCAACAAATATATACAGGCTGCTGTGAAGTGTGTGACTGCATACGACCGGGTTTCAAACCATCCAAGTGGAGGAACTATTTATTACAAAAATCATACTAAACTACATTTTTCATTAACAATTTTTCATTTTACTTTTTTTTTTTTAACAGTGCAATTTTCTAAGTGCAATAATACCTTTCAGGGTGGGCGGTATTGGGGAATACCGGACCTTCCACACAATGGCGCTGTCACTGTGGGAAATCAATGTTCGGGACAGATTAAGAAAATCATAGTGACAGTGTTCATGAGCAGAGGTCACAAAAAGCCTATGTTGAAATTTTGGTGAAATTATTCCACTAAACGACTGTTTCCAGCCTGCGTTGTGCAGTTTCCACGTACGCTTGTACCTTCAAGCATTTTTAATACTTTCACTCCAGATGTTGAACACTGCCATCTCTTCACACCTCCCTATGAATGGTACAGCTGTAATTTTTCACATCCTGCCTGAGCCGTGTTTTTGCACATGCAGTGCACAATGGTGCGTTTGCTGTGAGAAATCAGTGGTCGGGACAGATTAACAAAATCACAGTGCCACTGTTCATGAGCAGAGGTCCCAAATGCTTTCATGAGGTGGGGGTCACAAAAGGCCGTGTTGAAAGTTTGTAGTACAAATACCAACTAACGCCCGGGGCGTTAGGGTTTCTAACCATAATGTCCCCCCCACCAAACCCATGGTGGGGCTTCAGTGCCCTCATCTTCTCTGAACCGCAGACGCATCACCACTCTTCAAACCTGATCACGAATTGAGGAAACCGGTATTTACTTCACTGTATTTCAACAGGAATGTGAACTTGGTGGCTTAACTTGTTCTTTCTGCTGGGAACTGTAGTCCTGCCAGTCGGTGCATACCAACAGCAATCCCAGCGACGAACACCGGCATTGACAAATGCTTGTTTATTATAGAAAAAAATATTAGTGATTAAAAAACTTTTTAAAAATTGTATTTTTTTTTTTTTTTTTTAAGTTTTGAAAGCATTATAGAGCACTTGGCAGGCTGTTGGTGCAGCTGGTGCTGATTGATCACTGTATTCTTGGTGGCCAGCTCAGTTTCCCCGTTCGACCCCTTGAGCTGTTTCTGAGATGTCCATCTATATATCTTGCCACTAGATTTTACTGTACGTTTCGCAATGAACAGTAATTGTCGGAGACAGTTGCTGACACTTTCTGTAGGTGTTGCTGCCTGGAGCAGCACCAGTACGTTAGACCAAGAGGTGAGCTGCCAATCTTAAAAAAGAATACACTGAAGAAGGGCTAAAGTGGGAAGGAATTAAGTGGTCCTTATCATCCAAGGCCTGCCATGAACCCATTCCGGTAACATAAAAACAAGCTACTGTATGTGGTTTGGGGAGGGTACAGAGGTTTCATTGTGATACTGCAGTGCAGATGGTCCTGCCCTGAGGAAGAGTCTTATCTGAACTGTCCATGAGAATACTTGTGTCAGAGTTGACTTCCTGTTTCTCAGAATGCTGGGATAATGCTAGGATGGGGTAAACATTCGTACCATGTTGACTACTTTGGAGGACTTAGGACTGGGGAAGGCAAGTCTTCTCAACTAGTGTCATGCTGCGGTTCCTGCCAGTATACTGGTGTTTTAAAGTTGAAGATACTTTCTGATTTAACTTGTGTATTTCTCTGAGGTAGTGTTTGGACAGAATTACTGTAGGGGGGTTATAGATGGCATTGGCATTTGTCGGTCAGAACTGAACTGTGAAAAGGGGACATTGAAGGTTTATAACCCACCACAGCCACTGACTCACATTTTGACCTTGAGCAAGTCACCTGACCTCCCCGTTCTTCAGTTTTCCCAGTTATAAAATGGGGTGGAAGCAGGACTCCACTAAAAACAAGATGTTGCACCACTGCTGGTTTATGCTATGCTGGGTAAATAACAGCTGGTACCAGCAGAACTCCATTACAGCCTCCATCCCTTTAAAAATCTGAATTTCTGAGCCTTCCATTTTTTTTTGTAATTACTGGGATTTTTCCTCAGCCCTAATTTTTTCCCTTTGCTTATATCTACCATGAGGTCATGAACCATTCACTGCTTATGACATCACAACCTGTTGCCAGAGAATTTATTCTGACTCTTACAAAGTATTGTGAATTTTAGGGCAGGAAAAGCAACAGGACCAGAGGAAGTTAGAGGTGAAAAGTCTCAGTGTTCCCCGTTCATTAGAGTGGTGTGGTGGGCTGCCATGCTGTTTGAAATGGTTGCCTCTCATTTTCATTAGCCGCCACCCCTATGAATGCATCCACCACACTTAATAGCACACTTTCCCTTTAAGTTGAATTCCAGCTGGCCTGGTGGTGCAGAGGTTGAGGCACTGGACGCCACACCTCGTGCCACACCGGCGACCCGGGTTCAGGAATGAGCTCGGATCATCTGGGGTCGGTGGGGGGGAGGATTGAGCATTCCAGGGACTGTTCTCCTTTGGGGAAGGTGGAATGGGACAACTGCAGCTTTGCTGGGGGTTGGTGCAAGTGGCAGTTCGCTATGGGAACTCCACGTACGGCGTCGGATGTGCAGTGCATGGAAGCAGACACGGCAGCATTATTGACGCCATTGCACACCCGTACTAAGGGATGGGGAACCAATACAGACAAAATCCTTCAGTGTGCTACATGAAGTCCGGTCCATCGGTGCTGCACCACTTTGACTCAGGATGCTCCCCCCCCCCCCGGATCCTGACCCCCGGCTTCCGCGGTGGTGAGGTAAGTACCCACCATGAAGCAGCCAGTGAGAGGAATGGAGGAGGGGGTCAAGCATAGGCAGTGGGAGTGGCGCGAGGACCGCAGGACCAGACAGACTGGGGGGAACCATAGGTAACACCTCCCCTAGCCAAGGAGGGAATAAATTAAAAAAAAAAAAAGTTGAATTCCAGACTCACACTGTCAGTTCACACATGCATGACAGTGAAGACAGGGGAAAAAAAAAACTCTTAGTGTGTCAGGTGACAAGGGAAGCTGACCGTGTGGCAAGTTCATTCACCTGCAGTGCATCAGCCATCACATGAAGGAGCCCCAGATGTGGGTAGGCTGACTGGCAGATGCGTAGTCGGGGTGAATGAATGCAACTACCACTTGATGGACGGCCCAGCTGCCCTATGAGTGGAGCAGCTACTATGTTGGTAAGTCCTTCTCCTGCAGTCTGCTGCCCCTCGGGGGTGTGCTTCTAGATTGTGTGGTTGTATTGCCCAACTCTTGTCATCAGGCAGCTCTGTCCAGACGTACCAGAAGAGGCTGCAGAGAAAAAAAAAGTTTATCCTAAATAATCATCATAGCAAGTGCTGAAATGTCAGACCACTTGGAGCCTTCCAAGATGTCTTCTTCTCTACAACAAAAACCTTGTATCCATGGGCTGTTTTAACTTACAGTTGTAGTCTTTTGGTTATGGACCATTTTATTTATTTATTTATTTATTTTATTTTACAGAATGGTTTACTTGCAACTTGCTAAAATGTTTGATGTCTAACAAAAGAGATTAGTTATTTAGCTGGGATAGAGCAGCTGAGATACATGTCCAAATGTATCTTCCATATATGTGTTCCATGCCTCCTGTGGGTGATTCTGCCCCCCGGTGTTGAGTCTGCCCCACAGTGACTCCACCCTCAATGGTGGCTGTACCCCCAATTACCACTGCTCTGTTTGTATTTATTTATTTTACCAGGAAAAAGCTCCATTGAGCAAAGCTGATTTACAAGGAGGTCCTGGGTAGGACAGAATACACTACACTGAACAATTTGACTGAATACAATACAGTAAACAATTTGATAACATAGGAATAACAGCAAAACAGTAAGCAGGTTGATAACATAGGAAAAACAACAAGTTAGTACAGTTCAAATAGCATATGGGAAACAAAATGATAGTGCATATGTATAACAGGTATTGTGGTATTGAGCAATATGAAACAGCATAACATGCAATGGTAGACAATGAACAGTTTTACATATGCATTGTCATGTAAAAAGATAACAGAATGACAAGGTTACATTTACATTTTTACATAGATAATTGCAGTGCAATAATGTAACAGCGTGTCAGGAATTATCACGTACTGTGGGTTGCAAGTATAATGCTTTCCGGGCAATGAGAAACACTGAGTCTGTTTTTATGCAAAGCACAAGGTGAGCATAAATGTGTGCCACCAGCCCAAACCATGAATGAAGTAAGTGTGTGTGTGTGTGTGTGTTACATTATGGCATTGCGGCGGGGTGGAGTTAGGTTAGGAAGGGAGGGGTTGGAAAGACTGTGTCAGCTTCTGGCAGAGCTGGTGACATTTCTGGTTAATTTTGTACAGTATGTTGGAAAGGCTGGGGGTGGAGGCCATTAAGGTTCCCTTGCTTCTCCACAAAACCAAATAAACTGAGACTGTCTCATGGGTTCAGCTAGTTCTACTTTCAAAACAAAGGCAGTCCCTAAATCGTAAAACAAGCCTGACCCAAACCCCACTCAAAAATTTATGAAAAAAATTATACCTTGCAACTAGTGATGTGCGAAGTCAGGACAAACTTCATGTGACGTCTGTGTTTACACCCATGCCTGGTGACTGTACAGGGCCCACCTGGTTGAAGGGATTGTGTTCATTTTTTTTGTCCTGTGGTATGGGGGTTTGTAAATTTGAGAGAGATATGAGGAAGCACTTCTTCATTGAAAGAGTGGTGGATGCCTGGAACAGTCTTCCAGCAGAGATGGTGGGGCTGAAAACAGCAGTGGGATTCAAGAATGCATGGGATAGGCATAAGGGTATCTTGGTGGAAAGTAAGGTGGGGGAGGGAGCTGGAGACCAATAGGATCTGGGGGTTAAAAATGGGCAAACTGGGTGTGCCAAGTGATCCTTATCTGCCTTCAGAGTCTATGTCCCAGAACAAATAATAAATAGCGAGGTGCCTCCACAAAGAAAGAATAAGTGCCAAATGTGTGCAGTACCACCCCTGGGATGCAGTACCTACCCACCTTCCTGCAGTAGACTAGACCTCCTGCTGGGGACCATCAAGACAGTTGTTACCTTCACTAATAAACACTTCAGTCAGGTTATACAAACTGAGCGCACACACAGAAGTAAAATTCAACAACTAACAGTGCTTTTTATTTAAGAACACAGGCGTGGAAGCTGGAAGAAAAGAAGGGGTCAAGCAGTTGCCAGTCACCTTGAACACTCCCATCCCTGTACTGTGGATCACTACCACCGTCTCATATACCACACAGTCTATGAAGCACCCACCTACTCATGGGGCACAAAAAGAGGAATTACTATACAGGGTGCGGTAACTCTTCTGCTGGTAGCAGTAGTAAAACTACAGTTTCAAGTATTACACACTACCCAGTGTATTTGGGTACACAGTAAGTACACTAGAGTCCCGGTGCAGGCCTGGTGGCAGTGTTGCTTGGGTTCTTTCGGTGGTGCAGTTGATTAAAATTAGCAAGCTTGCAGTTTAACGCCCCAACCATAGTGTGCTAGCACAGTCCAACAGGCCATAGTGTGCTAGCACAATCCAACAGGCCATAGTGTGTTAGCACAATCCAACAGGCCATAGTGATCTAGCACAATCCAACAGGCCACAGTGTGCTAGCACAATCCAACAGGACATAGTGTGCTAGAACAATCCAACAGGACACAGTGTGCTAGCACAATCCAACAAGACACAGTGTGCTAGCACAATCCAACAGGACACAGTGTGCTAGCACAATCCAACAGGACACAGTGTGCTAGCACAATCCAACAGGACACAGTGTGCTAGCACAATCCAACAGGCCATAGTGTGCTAGCACAGTCCAGCAGGCCATAATATGCTAACACAATCCAACAGGCCATAGTGTGCCAGCACAATCCAACAGGCCATAATATGCTAACACAATCCAACAGGCCATAGTGTGCCTTCACAATCCAACAGGACATAGTGTGCTAGCACAGTCCAACAGGACATAGTGTGCTAACACAGTCCAACAGGACATAGTGTGCTAGCGCAATCCAACAGGATATAGTGTGCCAGCGCAATCCAACAGGACATAGTGTGCTAGCGCAATCCAACAGGGCATAGTGTGCCAGCGCAATCCTACAGGGCATAGTGTGCTCGCGCAACCCAACAGGACATAGTGTGCTAGCGCAATCCAACAGGACATAGTGTGCTAACGCAATCCAATAGGACATAGTGTACTAGCGCAGTCCAGCAGGACATAGTGTGCTAGCGCAGTCCAACAGGACATAGTGTGCTAGCGCAATCCAACAGGACATAGTGCGCTAGCGCACTCCAACAGGGCACAGTGCGCTAGCGCAATCCAACAGGGCACAGTGTGCTAGCACACTCCAACAGGACATATCGTGCTAGCACATTCCAACAGGACATAGCGTGCCAGCACACTCCAACAGGGCATAGTGTGCCAGCACAATCCAACAGGGCATAGTGTGCCAGCACACTCCAACAGGCCATAGTGTGCTAACACAATCCAACAGGACACAGTGTGCCCGCACAATCCAACAGGACACAGTGTGCCAGCACAATCCAACAGGCCATAGCATGCTAGCACAATCCAACAGGACATAGTGTGCTATCACAGTTTAAAGAACTTAAAATCCAAGGGGAAATTCCTTGAAAACCAACTTATAATCTAAATGTATTGATTATAATCCTAAACTGGAAAAGTACAAATGACCCCAGCCAGCAATGCCAGCACTCAGGTGACCCACAGATGCAGCAGTTCGGTTGAGGCAGGGGACAACACACAGCAGCAAGGAACAGCACCTAGTGGCCTGGGGATGAAGCACTTCAGATTCCCTCAGGCATACTGCATGAGCACAGCCCTTCTGGCTCACACCTTTCAGGACTCAGCCCCTTCTGGCTCCGATCTCAGTAACAGGAGAACTGTGTAGCAGCATCCTGTTTCCCAAGGAGCCCAGATCCCAGAGCGACCCCCACAATCTGACTCCCCTTCAGATCGAGAGTACTTAGTACTCAGGATACATGCCCCATGGCTCCCTGTTCCCTGATCCACCCCACTAGATAAGGGCTGGAAGGCCCCTTACCTGGTTCTGAAGCAGCCTGGGTAGAATGCAGGTCTCTGTTTCTGCTCTGTACAACTCAGCAGCTTTGGTATGTAGCAGTGGCCCGACAGGCCATCAGTGGTTTCTTCTAGCAGGTGCTCATCTGGCACAGCTTCACAGCTTTCACTACATAGGTGCCTTTGCCTGGCACAGTCTCTAAACAGTGTAAGCCCAGGATAAGGCTCACAGCAAGTTTGTAGTATGAACCCTGGTGAGGGCTCAGAGGATTGCTAGCCTCTCGCTTGGTCTCACCAGCAGCAGGTCCAACCACCTTAGTTTCTCTCTCAGACTGCCATGAGCTCCTAGAGAGCCCAGAAACTTCTTTCACAGCCTTTGTGTCTCATAGGGCAGACAGGGTTGTCCATCAATCCTTCCACCCTGTCCTGCCTTCTGATTGGCCCTTGTAGTCTGCCAGTCCATTGAAGAGGGTACCTGATTGGCTGTAGTGTTACAGTAAATAACTTCTCTGTATCCCAAGACTCAATCTTTTCCATAGAGTCCCACTCCTGGGTCAGTGAAATAAGCTGTCCTTATGAGAGAGGAGCCTGCGTTTACCCCTGAGGCTCCCAGCGCCTCAGCCTTCCGAGTTTGGGGAACCTGAGAGGAGGGCTGTTCTTGGCCATAATCAACCAAGAGATGCTCCGGGTCCAGAAAGGATTCCTTAGGAGCAACACTGGAGGAGTCCCCATAAGTTTCTGCCTGACATGCGAGGAGAAGTAAGCCCCCTGGAACTGTGAGTTGAGCAAGCAAGAAGCAAGGGGTGCTAACCAGGACAGGGAAGCCAGGACATCTGTCTGACAATGATGGCAGATCCTGGAGGCCACCTCGTTGGCGTCATAAGATGCTCTCGGCTAGTGCGGGGCTGCCTCCAGCCCCCTGATGTAAAACGTCCATTTCATGCCTCACTGACGTCGCAAAGAGCAATTCTGCACTTGCATCCATAGGCAGTGCTGGTATGTCACCATAGGGGCGTGATGCAAGGCTATGGACAGAACTGACAGAAGTAAAAACCTTCCTACCTAATGCATTAAACCTACTAGAATCTGCATTGGAAGGATACTGCTCAGTCACAGGCTGAGAGCCTCACTGGATCTGTAGAACTGTCAGCCCAGGGTGCATCTCCTGTAGCCCTTGTGGTAGCACAATACCATAGTAAGAGGTTCTTGGGAACAGAAGGGAGGGTATAGGGACTCCTCCAAACTTCCCTAGTTGCTTCCTCCATGATCATCTGTCTACAGATTTTAAAGAAAAATAATAAAGTTCAGAAACTGACAGTACCCAGCATTGTCAGTTGGAGTCATAACAGCCACATGGCCAGCAGCCATTTCTGACCACCTCAGGAATCGTGAGCCCAGGATATCAGGGGCTCCCCTGCAACGTGAGCCAGCTTGCTGAGCAAAGTTAGCAGTAGGAATTGCTACTAGCCCTGACCTTTTTGGCCAATCCACAGCCACACCACGAGTTTGGGGGCAGGACAAGCACCGCTCCAGTGACTCTTTAGGCCTCCTAACCTATGCAGTCCCACATGGGTGGTCCCAGCATGAGTGGCACAGTAGAAGTGGGACTCCTCAAGAGGAGTTACCAGAGGGGAGACACCAGGACGCCATGGGACTCTGCTCATATCCCACCCTACAAGTGTTTGTAAGTATGTAACTCCAATGCCTTTCTACATAACTTGCTCTGCTTAAATTTGGCAGCATTTTAGCTGTGTACTTGCACTGCTGTGCCTGATATCTGCTTGCCTCATATATATTGTGCTTTGTGTGTTACCTACAGCTTACTGGTGGGAAGTGCTCTCTGTATTATTATTATTATTCTGCCGTCAACATGGTCTAGAATTAGGCGTACTGCTTGCCATATGTTAGTGGTGCACACTGCTTCATTGCTGCTACTAGTGCTACTGTACTGCCTTGTAAAATTTCATGCATCATATTATCCATATTAGTGCCCTAGTCAAATTCTTATACTGCCGATATCCTTAGTACTGCCAGAATCTATTGCTTATACCCCTTCAGCCAGTTTATTGGGTAACTCCTATTGAATGAACTGCCTCTCCTAGTGCTCTCTATCTTCTAGCCTTCAGTCCCCGTCTGCTCACTAACTCTTCTCTCCTGTTACTCATTGTCACTCTCTTCCTGTTATTATCTCGCCCAACTGTGCCTGCTTTTTTCTGTCAGATGCTCAAATTCCCTTTCTAGGGTCCCCCTAGCTTTTGTATCTGTCAATTGCTCCCTCTTCAACCCTACTCCTTCTTCCTGGCTACCTGATCCCTGCCTCTGTACCTCTCTTCCCATCCTTCCACTGCCCCCCCCGTGTCTCCCCAACTCATTGTTCTAACCCCTGCTGCAATCCCCCAATTGCACTCTCCTGATTTCCTCTGGATAGCTTTTCTACCACTTGCCTACATTTATTGCACTTTGCACTTTAATTAGTATCATCTTGCTACCCTCCTGGATGCATTTCTGCTGTATCCCATGTCTTTGTACATAATGTTTAAACAACCTATCCATTGTAGCTTGTCTACGATGCTTAGCTAATTGTGCATATTTGTCTAATTACCTGTCTATTGTAGCTTGCTTTTGATGCTTAGTTCGGTTTCTTCCTGCAATGCAAATTCTGTTCCTGTTGTTACTCATGTTCCTCCTCTTACCCCCGCCCCCGATGCATCTGAAATGAGCTGCTATTCAGTTCAGTATGTCTTTCTGGTGAAACTTTTGAAATAAATAAATAAATGTACTCTTGTGGAAAACAGAGGAACAAAGGCATGAAATTGACAGTCACTGAGTGTTTTGATTTAAGTGGCTTTATAATCTACGGGCACTGCTCCTAAATCCACCCTAACCAAACTGGACTCCCTCTTCCACTCCTTCTGTTGTTTTGCGTTGGACTGCCCCCCCTCATACCCACCATTGGTCTCTCTACACCTCCCTGTCTTTTCTCTACCTCGAAGCAAGATGCCTAGCTCACTGGTCCTCTTTTCTAGCCAAATCCTGGCTTGGCTATCTCCCTTCGTATCTCACCCCTATCCTTTCACAGCCCCTCCTTCCTCCTACGCCCTTTGCAGCTCCAACTCTCGCTGCCTTGCTCTTCCTCCCCAGGACTTCATCAGTTGGCCAGGCTGCATTCTCATACTGCTTCTGTAATCTCTGGAACTCCCTCCACTTACCCATCTGTTATGCTAACTACCTTCATTCTCTGTCCTCCCTTCTGTGCAACATCACCTCTCCCACCTGTACCTGCAGCAGACCCCCCCCCCCCACATTATGTATTTATTTGATTTGTTAACCAGGTAAGAACCCTAGAGCATCAAATGCCCATTTTCAAGTGGGACCTGGAGGAGTACAAAAGAGCCAGAGTAACAAATACAGAATAAGTACAGAAATAAAAGCAGATAATTACATACATGGTTCGGCAGATTGAATTGTTGATTAGAAGCTCACAGGACATGGTTGACAAAACAGTGGCAACTAGATAATACTGGAAAATGCCTTTTCAAGTAGAGCTTAAACCTATGGTAAAACATTAATTGCTGAAATTCAGAGGGCATGCAGTTCCAGTCCATAATAGAACTATGTACAAAACAATGTTGCCCAGAAACAGTGTGGTACAAAGGAGTTCCAATTTTCCATTGATGGGTAATCTGGTAGCATAGCTCAAGAACTGGGTAGACGAGCTGGATTTAAAATGAAAGGGGATAGGGCTTTTATAAAACTTCCAGAAGGCAAGAAGCCTAACATATGAACATCTGGGCTCAAAAAAAAAAAAAAAACAGTCACATTTTTGATAAAGTAAACAGACAGTGATGTATATTACGTGAACTGGAAGTTGCAAACCTACAGATCTGAGTATAGAGTATTTCATCCCTTTTTAATGTAGTTTTATTAGTGGCAGAATAAATGGGCATACCATAATCTAGTTTGTGCTAGTATTTTTCTAGAATATAAAGTCAAATAATTTCTCACTTTATATAAAAGACCTACTCTAGAAAGAGTTTATTGATCAGAGAATCAGTATGATAAGTATAAGACAATGTGTTGTCTTAAAAAAAAAAAAATTTAAAGGATTCAACTTTTTCAACTATAATACCATTTAGGTCCTTAATTACTATATCTACAGTTATTTATGTTGGTTATTTATTTATTTATTTATTGAAATTTTTCACCATGAGGGCACACTGAACGACAAGTTGCTCATCTCACGGTGCGACTTGGGGAGAAGGGGTTACATAGGGTTGTGAAGGATGATCAGTTACAATAGTACGTGGGTAGTACAAGCAATACAACATTGTAAGATTGTGCAATAGTTGGAACACAAGTTATTGTACAATAAACAGTAGTGGAACATTGGGTAAATTACAATACATGTCCAAAATCATACAAAAAAATATGTAAATGTACAAAACAGTAATAATGCAACAGAACCATTATAGTGCATGAGTGTACCAGGAGCAGGCTCAAGGTAGTATGCAAGTGCTGTTGGAGTAAAAAGGATGGGGTAGGTTGTGCACATGTGTGACCCAGAAGGGCAGGGGGGAGAAGAGGGGGGAGAGGCAAGAACTCAATATGAGGAGAAGGGGTAGCCATTTCCTGATTCCCCCTTCAGGATGTTGAGAACCCTGCCGGTGGGGGTCAGGGTAGTAAAGCAGAAACTGGGGATAGGTATTAAGGAGGGTTAAAGCAGGAACAGCTGAGGGAGAGGTAATTGTGTAGGGCAGAGGTAAGGGAGTAGTTGGAGGAGGAGTGTCATATTTCAGGGGGGAGGGAATTCAAGATTTTAGGGAAGCGATGAGCGAAACCAGTCTGACCGATGAGGGTGGAGCGGCGAGGGACTGTCAAGGTGCAGGTGTCATTAGATCTGAGAGAGCGGGTGGGGGGAGGTGGAGTGGAGAGAGAGGATGAGAGATAGGGGAGCACTCCAAACCAGAATTTGGAGGTTAGTTTGGCACAGTGTGAGATGCGTCTGTGAGATAGTGGAAGGAAGGTTAAAGAGCGTTAGAGTTCACAGTGGTGGGAGCAGGAAAGGGAGTTGAGAGCAAAGTGGCAGAAGGAGTTAGAGAGTGTCCAGCTTGGTCAGGGAAGATTTGGGAACAGCACCATAGACTACGTCACAGTAGTCAAAGATGGGGAGTATTATCTTCTGGACAATTTCATGCCTTGCAGTCAGCGGGCTACAACTATGATTCCTGTACAGAGCACCAAGCTTGGGGCACAGTTTCTTCAGGATAGCATCGATATACATGGAGAAGTTGAAGTGCTGGTCCAGCCAAACCCCCAGATATCTAAATGAGGAGGTGTCCTACAGGATGGTCCCATCAAGGACGTGGAAGGTGAGTAGGGCCGGGAGCCTAGAGAGTCTCTGCCTGGTGCCAAAGATCATTGAGGCTGTCTTCTTGGCGTTTAGAAAAAGCTGGTGAGAAGCAAACCAGAGCTGAACTTGGTTGAAGTCATGCTGTAAGCTGGTTTCCATAGCAGCAGGGTTTTTGGCGGAACTGTATAAGACAGTATTGTCAGCATACATGTGGATAGATGAGGATGAGCAGGCTGTGGGAAGATCATTAAGGGAAATGGAGAAGAGTAAGGGAACAAGCACTGAGTCCTGAGGGACACCAGTGTTGATGGGGAGTGGAGGGGAGATGGAATCGAGGATTCTCACCGATTGGGTCCTGCCAGTGAGGTAGGATATAAACCAGTTGGTGGCTGACGGAGCAAGGTCAGCTGAGGAGTGGGAATTAAGAGGCAGGGGATGGGAAATGGTGTTGAAAGCTTTGGCTAGGTCGACAAAGATGGCCGAGGTGATCAGGCCATTGTCCATCCCTGAAAGGATGGAGTGAGTCAGCCTGAGGAGGGAGGTGGTTGTTGAGTGGTTCTTCCGAAAACCAGATTGGAAGGGGTGAAGTAGGAGGAATTGGAGAGGAAGGGTGATAGTTGATAGAGAACTAAATGTTCTTGAAGTTTGGCAAGGGTAGGAAGGAGGGAAATGGGGCGATAGTTGCCAGGAGTGGATGTGTCACCACCCTTGGGGAGAGGAAGGACTACAGTGTGTTTCCAGGATGAGGGTACTTGGGCAGAAATAAAGGAGAGGTTAAGGATTAGGGAGATAGGATAAGCAATTGCAGGAGCAGAAAGTTTAGGATCGAGCTCATCTGGTGAGGACCCTTTAGAGGGGTTCAGGGATAGGAGGGCACTAAGAGTTTCATCAGAGGAGATAGTAGAAAAGGAAAAAGGGGGAAGGGTAGGCACTGGCTGAGGTGAAGGGCTGAAATTAGTGGCGGCAAGGGGGAGAGGGAATTTAGAAGAGATGTGGTGCACAAGGTTTAGTAGGCATTAAATTCATTAGCCACGGAGCCAGGGTCAGAAACTAGGGAGAACTTGAGGGGGAGGAGGAGGAGGGGGAGAGAATAGGTTTTGAGAAGAATCAAACCATAAGTTTGATCTTGCTCACATTCAAAATTCAGTTATTATCAATCAACCATTTTTGTACCAGAGAAAAATCATGTTCCACTTGATTTGTTAAAGACAATAACGCATGAATTGTTTGCATATATGACAATTTCATCTGTGTACAGAAGTCTTTGAGAGTTTGAGACCACTGATGGTAAATTAATAAATAAACTAAAGAGAATTGTGCCTAGAATTGAGGCCTATGGGACTCCGATGTTCACATTTTGGAAGGTAGAAATTGTACAACCCAATTCTACCCTTTGTTTTCAGTTAGCTAAATAAGTAGAAAACCACAATATCAGAAAACCCTAATAATTGAAGCTTAGAAATCAACAGGCCATGGTTGATGGTATTGAAGGCCTTGGAGAGATCTAAAAATAATGTTGCAGCCAAATCCCCATTGTCCAAGGCAGAATGCATATAATCAGTATATTCAGTCAACACAGAAAGCGTGCTGTACCCACATCTAAATCCATGTTGAAAGGGGGAAAGAATGTTTTGCTGATCTAAATAAACTTTCAGTTGCTCCATCACAATTTTTTCCATGACTTTAGACAATGGGGATAATAAGGAAATATGCTGATAATTCCCAATCAGCGATCTATCATCCGATTTAAAGACAGGTATAACTAGCCTGTTTCCACAGGTTGGGATTGCACCAGTTAATAAAAAATTTAAGGGATGAAGCATGAGATCCTTTACTAAAAATAATAATTGTAAGTCGATTAAACTATTGCCATTTTGAGTTTTCCAATTGATTTGATAAAGATACTGGGCTGTTTCTTCCATAGATATTGAATGACATTTATTATGTACTCTGCTTCCACTACCCACCCATTCGCATCCCTTTTTCTCCTGTGCCTTTTCCCAAACTATATCCCCTTCCCACACTTCTCTGCTTTTCACAAACTCTACTCCACTCCCTGTCCCCCTTCTGTCTCTCTTCTTGTCCTTGCTGCCTCCCTACCCAATCCCTTTCTCCCTTTTTCAAGCTACTTCCCTCCTTACTTCCTACTCAATCCCGTTCTCTGTTTTTAAGCTGCTTCCGTCCATCTCACTCATTTTTGCCTCTCCCTATTATCTACTCTGGGTCCTTCCCTGCCTAGGGTAAATCACACAATTCGCACTTTACTAAGTTACCTATGTTGTAATTCAGTATTCGACCATGTTCAGTAAGTTACTAAGTTACCTATGTAGTAAATATAGGATAGTGTATGGTAGTCCATACACAACAGCACTATTCTTACACTGAGTGGTTACTATGATGTCAGGTACCTTTAACGTCATAGTAACCTTGAGGTTTAAGAGTAGCGTGGTTGTGTATTGGGGCTACCATACACTTTTCTTTATAGTATATGGTGCAAACCAGCAAAGAACTCTTACTTTCTGTGGTTCAAAAAGCCATCCTTGCTTGCTGCAACCCGAACTTCATTGCCAACTGTCTGCCCAACCAATTTACTCGCGTGACCCACCAACCGCTGCTAACCCTATCAACACTGCTGTTTAAAAAGTTCTACCTTAGTAAGGACATCACTACTGCAGCAGAATGACTTTTTTACAGTGTATGGTTTTCCATACACAACATTGTTCCACCATACACTACATCAATATTTGACCAAGTTCTTCTACCTGTATTCTATGTTGAAAAAGGTCCATGTATAACTTGTTCATTTGTTTTTGTACACCCATTTGTTCTGCTCTTCCCCCTTCCCCTGGGATGCATCTGGAAACGAGCTGTTCACAGCTCAGCACGGCCTTCCTGGTGACATGTTTGAAATAAATAAATAATCAAAATCTCTTACGTGTACTCACTTGAAACGAATTTAGCCCTGCATAGATATGGGTGTTTCTGATGTAACAGTTCCTGCTTTCTCCTCCAGTTAACCAGTTTGCGTCATGTTCCCCAGCAGGTTTTAAAACAAAGGTAGTGTTCAGTCGTTAGCAGTTTCCAGTGCTACACTTTACAGATACGGCTGTTGAACTGCCTAAACAAATCATTGATTTAAATGCCTGTTATGGTTGTAGACCCATACCAATCCTGATCTTAGTGTGCTGATGTGCTCCTTTTTTAACTGTTACAGTTTTTGCATCCTTTGTTCTCAGTGTTTCATTGTTTGAAGTGTCATACCTTAAAGGAATATAGGAACTGTGAGACTTACTGTGTACCTGAATACCATCCTAAAGAGGTGTAACCTCATTAAGTATCCAAGCAGAGTCTCTGTTTATGTGCTGATATGGCTCTTCATGTCAGAGGTCCTCTTCTGCTAAGCTTTCAGCTGATGCATTCCACAGAGCTGAGGGTGCCTCACACTTCCACTCGACTTTTATAGTCCCCTTGTCGGGTAGAAAACGGATAAAAACAACACAAAATAAAGTGCCTAACCACCACTAAAGTGAATGCTGAGGGTGTGAAACCATGTGATGTGAACCCCTATCCAGTTAACTAGCATTACAAAAACAGGACCATGTTTGGCTTCCCAAGGTCCCAGGTAATGCAGGCCTCAGATGACTATAATGCATCTTTGCTACTGCCACTGGATCAGCCCCACTTACTGGTTCACTTTAGGATTACCATGGCTCTGGTATCTCTCCGTCAGTTGGTCACGCAGTCATAGGACTGCGCTGCACTTAAGAGATCCACCCTAGACAAACACTGCTGCATGGCAACTCCCAGCACTGCGGGCCAGTCACAAGACTGTAGTGGCTTTGGCTCCATCTTCTCAGGCAAGGTGAGGCAGGGTTTTTTTTTTTATTGGTATTTTATCCTCCGGTGCTCCCTTCGACCCCCACCTAATTGACCCTCCCCTGCCCCGTCACCTAGCTCCTCCAGGACTTACTTTCACCGGTATCCTCTGCTTCAGGACCATGGCTGTGCCTGGCCACTGGTGCAGAGACTGTGGGGGGGGGGTCGATCTTCATCTTAACACTCGGGGGGATGTTTCCACCGGTTTTCACCCTGGTCCCTCCCCGTTGCTGGGGCGTGACACATCAGTGTGCGTGCGTGGAGGCACATGCACACTGCAGAGTCCCGCAGCACCCTCCCTTCATTGGCATCCCCTGACCTGTTGTGCCCTCAGGCAGGACTGCCAAGCCACCCTCCCCAGGAGAGGAGAGTTGTCTTCGGGATGCTTGATCCTCTCCTTCCCTGGCTGACTCCCAGCAACCCGCTCACACCACGAACACAGGTCGCTGGCGCGGCAGGAGGTATGGCATTGATGCCTTAGCTCTCCATGCCACTAGACCGGCCAAGGTGTGGCAGTTTCACAGCTCGCAAACTGTCAGGTCTGTTTCAGACAAAGTCTCTTATCTTTTTAATTGGGCATAGCTGTAGGGTGGGGTACCCCTCACTGTCTGTCTCTTTCTGATCTGATTGAGCTTCTAAGTGTTCTGGGTTCAGCAGTCTTTTGTTCCACAGCTGTTTAACCACAGGTCTGTCTCCAAACTCAGTCAAGCACAGAACTTACTGCTGCTGACAAGTATCCCATTTCTCTTGAGAATCCAGCCCTCCCTTTGGTCAGTCCCTCAGGAGGATGGTTGTCTGGCTGTACACAATGGCCCATTGACTTAACAAAAGCCGAGGTAACTCACAGTCCTCCAAGAGCCTATGGTGCTGTGCAGGTTCCTCCAGGATCCCCAGAACCTACTGGCTGCTAATCCAACCTCCTGACCCAAGTGCCAGAATTAGAGAAATGTCAGCGGTGACAAACATTGGTGCACCCTAAGGAGTAGAAAGCTCCTTAGCTATTAAAGTTATTCAGCTAATGCATGAGTCAATATTTATAGTTCCAGTGTCCCTTGGTGGGACCCACTAGATGTCCAGTTTCACTGGTGGCTGTCCCAGAGGTTGCAGGCATGCACACCCACCCACCTGACCCTTTGTTGGTTGCTATTACTGGTTACAATGTGGAAACGCATGCTGTGGTTACAGTGAAGAAAGTTTATGTTCCATGCACCTTCTCATCTATCCTGTTCCATGCCAGACCCATATAATCCAAGTCACCAAATGTTGTCCAGATGCAGAGACATGATGGCACCAGCTTTTCTGAATTTATTTTATCCCCCCAGTCATGGGCGGATCTTCCTTCCACTCTCTCATTCCCACTTGTTGAGGTTCTGTCAGCGTGTCATCCCAAGACCCACAGTCCAGCCACGACACACTGCTGTGCTGCCCCATGGCTTACCCGCTAGGGTTGGGTATGCCTTCAGCCACTTTGGCACTTCTGCGACACAGTCATCTGGCCGTTCACGGCAGAGGTAAACATCGGTAGTGTCTCCATCATGCAGCAGCTAAAACCCAACAGTGATGGTTGTGAGCAGCTAGAGGCTTTATCTGCCCTGGCCAGAGCTATTTTTCCCCTTATTTTTAACTCCTCACACCCCCAAGGGCATTGTTTCATAACCAGACACTGGTACATCTGACACACCCCACTGATGTTGACGCATGCTCCGACGTCCCCTTCTCATGGTGATCCCATAGGAACCCACCCATGGTCACCTAAGTCTGATCCCCTGCATCAGCACCCATGGTCACGTACGTGTTGGTAGAGCAGTGGTCAGCCTGAACCCCCTCCTCCTCCAGTGGGATGCACAATCCTTCTCCCCTGGCTGGTCTTGTGACAGCCTGGGCTCATTCCTAAACCTGGGTTGTCGGCGTTGAAAGTGGCAGTGCTATTGCTGCACTGGTAGGCTGGCTTGCTTTTTCCAGTTTTTGTAGCTGGTGGTACTGAAATGGCAGAGTCAAGAAAACACAATCCCTCTTTGGCTAAGTAGTGGATCACCCAGTCAGGTGTTTCCAGGACCAGAAATGGGGGAAATCAGCAGAGTGCATCCGGTGCTGTTGGAGCAATGCTGATACTCTAGGAGAATGAGGTACAGGTGTGCAGCGCCAGACTGGTTTTCCGTACTCTACCCCTTAAATAAATCTGCTTGGCTTCAACTGAAGTGGGCAATGAAGGAGGACCAAAACTTTATTTATTTTTTTTTTTTTTTACAGTGAACATACTCTGTTTTAAAACTTCCAGACCAATGTGTGAGACACCCATTGCAGTGTGCATGATAAGCATGAGTTGCAGCCTAACACTGAGGCAGTTTGTAGAATGTATAAAGAACACAACAGATAAATTCCAATTTTATATTTTTGTAAATCTCTCCAAGGCATATGCATGCATTCATTAAGCTGTGTGAGAGGGTTGACCCCCCAAGGACAGTGTTGGAGATATGAAGACAGACCTGAAAAGGTTAGAGCAGTAGGCCAGGATCTGTCAGTACATGTTAAATGCCAACATATGCAAAGTTATGCATATTTATTCATTTAAAATTGTTTCACCAGGTAAGCATACAGAGACAGAATAATAATCCGGTTTATAGATGTGACCTGTGGGAGGGGGGAGAGGAACAAATTATGCCAGAAATAACAGCTCTGCAGGAACAATCCAAGATCCAAGTACCGGTGTGGGGGCATCAGATAAGCCCAGATATGCAAGGAAAGACACCTGGAAGTGATCATCATGGCACAGCGGAATAAGGTATATTTTAAGGTTGAAGGAATGCTTGGATGTATAGGGAGTGAGTCCCACAGCAGGAATGAGAGTAATACTGCCTCTGTAAAGATCACTTGTGCAACCACTCTTGAAGTACAGTGCACAGTTCTGGAATCTGCATATGAAGAACAACAGGGATAGGCTCAGGTTTGTGTAGTGCTGAATGACTATGATGATTCAGGGCCAGGGGCAGCACAGGAAGTCCCATGAAGATCATTTGGATAGCCAGCATATGTACTCACTGGAGACTAGGAGAGAGAGACGGTTGATATGATAGAAACTTTGAAGTTTCCCAGGGGAATAAAGAGGCTTGATAGGCAGCAACTTTTCAAGCACTGCTAGGGGTCTACCACAAGGGTCGGGAGGCAGGATCCAGCATTAGTATTTTTCATGGAGAGGGTGACAGATGAGTAGAATGGTTTATCCAAAGCTTTGGTGGAGATGGAAACAACCTTCAAGAAGGGGTGGCACAGATATATAAGGCTGATGAGATATGATGGGAAAGGTGGGGGGGCAGTTGTGCTGCCATTAAGGAGCTCAGCAGTGCACTCATAGCCCTAGGCTGGTGGGGCTGAGTTAGATAGGAACAGAGCAGGCATGAAGTACTCAAGTCTTTTTCTGCCTTTAAAATTTCTTTTACCATGTTTCTATTCTAAAGTTTAAAACCCAGTGCAAACCATCGTAGGTATGCAAATCTGTGTGTGTGTGTGTGTGTGTGCGCATGCGCAAGCATGCGTGGTTGGGGGGGCTCTATAGCAACTTTCTCAGCTGGCACTGCATTCTGCAGGCCATGTCACTACTCACACCTCACCACAACTGACTAAAAGTAAAAAATTCTTAAAATCTGCACATAAGAGTATGCATGACTCAGAGGCACTATAAACTGTGCTTGCCATCTAAATAGTGCTTTGTTTTTTTTTTTAATTAAAGAAACCAACCAACCAGTAGGCCTAGCCAGTTAAACTATACTCATTAGGTTGGGGACATCTCTTTAAGTAATTTAAGGGACTCCTGATGAAATATGTTCCACATAGAATCATATACTGTATGGGCAGTCATACACAACACGGTTATGTTTCCATGAAATGGTTGAGATGGCATCATAGAGATCTTCAGAACAAAGCTTGTGGTATCCTTGATGTCATCATTACCCCAAGACAGAAACATGAGCTGAGATGGGCGTGCTTGTCTACATTTTATTTTATATAGTATATGGTTCCTAAAGAAATTTTTCTGTTTGCATCCTCCACACCCACTGCCCAGGAATCTGCCAATGAGTGAATATCTATGTACTTATATTTTAATCCTTTGTTTTTCTCTTCTTGTTTCTCCCCCAACTGTCCCCACTCTAGACCAGTCCCCCAGCCCCATGGCTTTACTTCCCTAGGACTTTCTGTGCTTCTTAATACAAAAGAGAGTGGGGGGCACAGTAGTACAAATGTCTGGGATCCTTTATCAGTTTAAAATTTTGTTTTAATTGTTACATCGTCCAGCTTCAGTTCTCAACATTTCATCTGAATTCCCAGGGTTTTAAATAGCTGGTATCGCATTGCAATTTGCGATGCAAATCAGCTGGTCGCGCTAGTCAAATTGAGCCTGGATTGCAAAAAAGTACGATCCACTTTCTTCTCCCCCACTGTTTCAATGTTCGCTCCCACGTAGTGCTTGCCGAAACATGAGGAAGCCATTGGAAAGTGGATGTGGTAGTCGGATGAAGTGGAGAGATAGTGAGTAAGCGAGCGGAAGTAAGTGGGTGGTCGTGCGTGAAAATGGACCATTAGTGCCATCAGCATCAGTCACTAGACCACCAGGTATCAAAATTAAAAAACAGTTCCAGTGAGAAACGGTCTATTCAAGAAGTTGATAATGGGCAGGCGGGAGCCAGTGGGCGTGGGGACCACCAGTGCCATAAGCGTCAGTAACTAGACCACCAGGTATGTAAAAAAATTTAACAGTTCCACTGAGAAGAGGTTTATTCAAGAAGCTGATGGCACAAAAGCACACAAAAAACAGAATGCAATTTTAAATTAATGTGTGCTTCAAATAAGGCCAGTAAGCTCTGTAGTAGGAAAGGCTCTTGAGTAATGACTTGCAACACTGCACCAGTGAAGGAGAGTGGGGTGGGAGTACAGTAGAGACCACTGAGCCATTTAAACTTTCAAAAAATTACAGCAGAATGCTCTCTGCCACTACTGTTTACTGTCTGCCATTGCTCAAGAGCCTTTCAGTTTTCTGCCGTTACTAGAACTTATTGTCCTTATTTTGAAGCACGCTAGTATGTCCCTCTGTGATGGTCACTGACTGTCCCTCATTTCAGTGCCTAAAGGTTCAGAATGAGGTATGGTGGGGGGACGGAGAAGGTTGTAGCAGGCGACTCATACCTTAGGTTTTAACAAAGGGGACATGACTGGGGAGGCTGAGATGGGTGGGGGTTTGGCAGGTACCTTCTTCTGGTAAAGGGGACAGATAGGTGGGGAGGGTGGTTAGGCACTGACATACTGTAGGTGGGAGGAGGGATTTAGTAGTTGTGGCAAAGGGGGACAAAGGTGGGGAGGGTTTGGTAGTGAGATATGTTGTGTGTGTCAGTGCTGGGGTACTGAAACAGATGAAGCAGAGACAGAATTAATTTTAATGAAAGATTTTATTTAGAAAACAGTATTAAAAAATATATGTAACCCCCCTGCAAATGGGGGTTCCCAAAAGACTTCCAGGAGCTTGCTTGAGTGCTCCAAGCCTGAATGGTGTTTGGCGTTTAAGCCATTTATCTGTGAGTGTTTTTAGAGCCTCTGGTACTGTCTCTTTAAGAGCTGTCTGCTTGCAGACATAATTAGTTTGTATGGGGGGACTGTGTGCTTCTCTGCTTGAGTACCACTCGAGCTGCTGCCAATCCTCCATTTTTGTAGTCACTAGGAGTGCAAAGGAACCTATCTGAAAGATGTAACTGTTTGCCAGAAATCATTTAGAGTAATAATGAAAATACAGTTTGTCTAACCTGCTTTCTTTGCAGTCAGAACTGTGTTTGCCTAGTTCCTCATTCTAGTTTTGAACTGTTGAACTGGACCAATCAGTGTGGGTTAAGGTAGCTCTAAAATGGTGCCTTGGACGAATCAGAACTTGGACTCGTGATCTGAGCCAGCCACAAGAGGATTCAATGGGCAGTGACTCTGGGAGATGTAGTTTGGACTTTGGTGCCTTTTTGGACCAACAGGGGCAGTCTATTGTGAGTGACAGCCAATCCAGCCAAGAACTGGGAGGAACTCAAAGGAAGTGCCCGGTTTTGTCTGCTGGAGTTTCAGTTGAGCTCTGGCAGTGAAGAGGGAAGGAGCCCTGTGCTTTTTCGGTGTGCAGTTTTAGTCGGGAAACGCGTGTAAGGCCCCGAGTTCCGGTTTGCAGCTTGTGTAACTGCTTGTTAGGACTGAATCCGTCCTGTGAAGAGAATCAAGGATATCTGAAGAGTAGAAACCAGGCTCACCCTGTAGAGACTGGAGAATTGCTGAATGCGCTCGGTCTGTCAGGAACTGAATCTGCTGTGTGTTCTCCGGGTATTGTGCAGTAATTGCGATCGGGACAGAGAAGCAGCCTGCCTGGTATAGTACTTTCTTTTTACCATATAAATGTGTGAGGAAGCTTGTGTAGCTCAAATGAATCCTGCTGCCATTAAAGGACTTTTGCCTGTTACTGTTTACCATATAAATGTGAGGAGGCTTGTGTAGCTCAAGTGAATCCTGCTGCATTAAAGGACTTTTGCCTGTTACTGTTTACCATATAAATGTGTGAGGAGGCTTGTGTAGCTCAGCGAATCCTGCTGCCATTAAAGGACTTTTGCCTGTTACTGTTTACCATATAAATGTGTGAAGAGGCTTTGTAGCTCAAGTGAACCTGCTGCCATTAAAGGACTTTTGCCTGTTACTGTTTACCATATAAATGTGTGAGGAGGCTTGTGTAGCTCAAGTGAATCCTGCTGCCATTAAGGACTTTTGCCTGTTGCAGTTTGTCATATAAATGTGTGAGAGTCTCGTGGAGCTCAAGAGTAGCCCTGCTGACGTTGAAGGACCCTATCTTGTTTGGAGGTCGTGAGTACTAATTCAGGGTGCTCCCTGTTGAATTGCCACCTTGAATCCAAATGGAATTACTGTACTGCTGACTGTTTAACTAATTTTTCTTTTCTTCTGTGTGAAAGGGCCCCACCAGCTCCACGGGTTTGACTAGCCACTCAGGGCTTGGGCACCCAGGGACAGTAACTGGTAGGGATAGGCCTGTGCACAGAGCCATAGGTAGATGAGTAAAGTGATAAGCTAATTAACCTGATTTCCCTGTCCTTGTTATATCCCCTAAATAAATCAGAGCTGCTTGTTTCAGCAAAGTTATACTGCCTGAGGTGTTTGTCTATGTTAAAGTATTGTACTGTGATTGTTGCACTGTATCTTCTTATTTTACAGGGGTTCCAGTGCCTGAATCAGTCCTGGGGTAAGTGTATACTGCGAAGGTAATTCTGATATACTGTGTGGGCCACTAGTGGGAAGAAAGGGGGGTTGCAGTGTCCCAGAGGGCTGTGACCAAGTTAGTTTAACTATTGCAAACCCTGACCTCTGGGTGGAGGCACCCGCCATCGGATCCAGGCCCCTCAACCTGTTAGTGGCAAATCAGGCAGGGGTAGTAGCCCCTGGGATAGCGCCATCTAGGGGTTACATATATATATATATATGCATTTATATGTATGTTTATATACACACATTTCTGCATTTTTAGTTTTGCTAATCAAAGTGAGGCATGTGCTACTCATTTTCACAGGTGATTAGTAGTTTGTGCTAATCAATTTTCTGAGCTTATTTAAAACCCTGATTCCAAGCTTCATCAGGAGAAAAGCCTTTGTTGTCCTAATAAAAAACATACACGTATAAATAATATAATCCATCCACTGTATGACAGGAAAATCTAATTTCTCATAAGGTTATCAGTCCACTCATTTTCAGGAGCGTATGCAAACTGATCTAGATTCCTTATTCACCAGTTTAACCCTAGTCTTAATTCCTTAAAGGAAAACTCTTCAGAACAGTGGGGGCAATCACCAGGGCTGCAAAAACGGCCAGTTAAAACAACCTGTATGGTTTAAAATAAATGCAGCTAACCTTTCTTGAGTTATTTAGTGTTTTAATGTTGCTCCTGGATGCTCCATGTCAAAAGTGCTGCCACACCGGAAGACGGAGTGTGCCCCTGGCATCCTGTCCTGTGCCGGAAGGCTTGTAAAAATGACGAGCGAGGCATATTTACACGGGAGAGAAATAAACATTGTGGCATGTAGAGGTCTATTAACTGCACCTCTAGAACCAATTCCTGGTGAAAATGGAGCAGTGTAATGTACTTAAAATCTTTATTAAAGTTGCAGCTCCGAGTTCGATCATGCTTAGTAGCACCTAGCGCTACTAAGCTTGCCTGAACTCGGAGCGCTAGGTGCTACTGCGCATGAGCGAACTCAGAGCAGCAGCTTTAATAACAATTTTAAGTACATTACACTGCTCCATTTTCACTGGGAATTGGTTCTAGAGGTTCAGTTAACAGACCTCTACATGCCACAGTGTTTCTTTTTCTCCCGTGAGAGTTAGCAGTGGAATTTTGAAGATGTGGTGAGGTTCTGGGGAGCTTACTTATCTTTTTTGTCATAAGTTTCTGTAAGTTTTGCTGTTGTGTTTTAAATTTGGGCTAGCTCCTTAAAATCGTTCTGTGACTAGAGGGACATACACCCTTAAATCTTTCTGGTCTGGCTGGAGACTATTCTTGTGGGGGAGGGTTCTTTGGCCAGTAACACAGCCAGCCAATCAAGGTTGTTTGCATTTCAGTTAATCTCTGTTTAAATCCTCACTGAGGCATTTTAAATCTTGCTGTGGGCAGAGTTAGCAGTGGAATTTTGAAGATGTGGTGAGGTTCTGGAGAGCTTACTTATCTTTTTTGTCATAAGTTTTTGTAAATTTTGCTGTTGTGTTTTAAATTTGGCCTAACTCCTTAACATCTTTCTGGGAAATAAGGAAGAGCCACTGGGGGTTGGGTTAAAAGGCTGAGTGGGAGGAGCTTAGGGAATTGCAAACTTCCCCTATGAGCTAACTCTTAAGGCTAATAGGTGGGGAAAAGTTCAACCCATCAAGTGTTGCAAGTTTAAAAGTCTGCATGCTGTATGGGGGGATTGTCTAGGTATAGGTACTGGTAGCTTGAGAAACTGTAGAGCCACTGAGTTAGTAATTTGGCCTAGAAAAGACTGCTGTGATGATGGGGAAGAGACCGCATATCACTAGAGCAGGTATCTTTGGGCGGGTGGTTGGGTGCACAGGGTGTGGTGTGGCCTTGATATTGGACTGGGCTTGGAAGTTTGGGGGATGCACAGTGTGCTACCAGCTGGCACAGCTTAAGGAGGAGGTAGAGGGGATCTGAAGGCAGTTGGGGGGGGAGAGAGGATTGGAGAGGTAGGAGGCAAGCGGTCACCTACATGGAAGCACTAGGTGCTGGGACCTCCCAAACTGGGGGAGGAGTGAAGAGCGGTGCTCACACTAGGGGAGGAGGGAAGGGGGGTACACAGAGGGCTCTAGGGGACCCTGGCAGGTGGGACCCAAAAGGTGGAAATTTTCACAGCAGTAGGCAAGAGACTGGAGCTGTCCAAAGGAAACAGAGAGGGGTGGTAGGGACGGGGGGTCACTGGGGGATTGGCTAAGGCTCACAAATTGTTTAACCCTCACGCCCATTGGTAGAAGAAGGAGTGGGGGGGAAGGATGATGATGATGATGATGATGCTACAAGGACGAATAGAAAGGGTGAAAGGGGCAAGTGGCAAGGGAGCAATAGTGGGGGATATGGACAGGATGGGGAAGAGGGGTTGGGGAAGAAGAAGGATCAGGGAAACAAGGAGGAGGCTGATGGTATGGATCAGGGGAGCACGACAGGCAGGAAGGCGCAGGACATAAATGGAATGATAGCGTGTAGAAGGCCAAGTAGGCAAATGGATAGGATGAATGGATTAGTAAGGAGTGGGGAAAGAGATATAGAGAAAGATACTTGGGTGGGGGGGGGATTAAGAAGGCCAGGACATGGGTAGAGGAGGTGACCAGGGAAAATAGCAGAGGGGCTACCTCCGACACCCAGATTGTGAAAGGTGCAAGGAGCTGGTTAGGGGGAGAACCTGGACGAAGGGATGAGGAGGGGCATGGAAGGAGGGGAACCCCGTGGGGTGGACAGTGAGGCAAGGGGGAGGTTAGAGTACTGCTATTGGGGGACTGGATGATCAGAGGCATCCAGTGGGAGGGTAAAACCTGTCTGATAAGAATCAAATGCCACCCAGGCCTGATGGTGCACAAGGCCCAGCATGAGTTGTATTCACTGGCAAGGGAATGCGGGGGGACCCCGGACATTCTAGTGCACTTGGGGACAAATGACATAAATGGTAATAGTGAACTAGAAATTCAGGCAAGTTTCCGGGAGTTGGCCAGGGTATGCCTTTCCATAGGCTGTAAGATCTCCTTTTCGGAAATCATGCTGGTGCCAAGAGCTAATGGGGAAAACAAGAAGAAGATTAGGGAGATAAATCAGTGGCTTAGAGAGTGGTGTGGGGAATTGGGGTATGGCCTGGTGGGGGACTGGGGGGAGACCTGGGAGGATAAGGGGTTGTACGCCAGGGAGAGGCTCCACCTTAATTTGGAGAGGAAGGAAACTTAAGCTCAAACTAGCTGGTTCATCACTGCGAAAGGTGGGGTTTAAACTTGTGAAGGGGGAAGGGATCAAAAAAGGGGCAGTGCCAGCAGGTACGATAAATAAGGGACATGGTTTTGGTCTCCACTCCTCTAGGAGGCTAGGGAGATATGGAAATGGGTCCATAGGTAGGGTGCAGGAGCTGAGAAATGGGAGCTCAAGGGGGAGAAATGAGAGGAGGGAAAAGGGGTGGAGAGTTGTCCTGATAAATTCAAAGAGCTTGGGAAATAAAATGCCTGAGCTCCAGGTGATGCTAGTTGAGGGGGAGGTAGATGTGGCAGCAGTCACTGAGGCTTGGGCCACTCAAGGGCATAAGTGGGACCTAAATCTGGAGGACTATACTATGTTCAGAAAAGATAGGGGGGAGGGAAGGGGTGGTGGTGTAGCACTGTTAGTCAGAAATGGCATGGGTATTGGAGGGGTAGAGGAGGCAGAGGGGAATGTAGAGGCTATTTGGGTCACCTTGCTGATGCAGTCGGGTAAGAGAGTAAAGTTTGGAGTGGTATACGGACGACCAGCACTGGTGGAGGTTCTGAAAGAAAACTTGGTGACAAATCTCGAGGGACACTGTAAATTGAGAAAGGGAAGGGTAGTAGTAATGGGGGACCTCAACATGCCAGGAACAGACTGGGGGACTATGGCGTCGCCAGAGATCAGAGGCTGCTGGATGTCTTCTAGGATGCGTTTCTGACACAACAGGTAGGTGAGCCAACTTGGGAGGCCCAGACACTGGACATGGTCCTGGTGGACAGTGATCAGAATAGGGGCCTAGAGGTGAGGGACCCGTTGATGGGGAGTGATCACGCCACAGTCTGGTTCTTCCTGGACCTGGGGGAGGTAAGCTGAACAAGGATGGTAGTAATCAACTTTAGGGGTGCAGACTTCAAGGAGATGGGAAGGATCCTTAAAGATCATCTGGACAGGATAAGGCTATATATGGATGCGTACAGGAGGTGGGGGATCATTAGGAGGGGAATAAAGGGGGTTACCAGATCTTGTGCAAGGTAAAGGCGTAAGTTTGGTAAGGCCAGAAACCATGCTGGTGGACCCAGGAGGTACAGGAGGTGGTGAAGGAAAAGAAGGTGGCCTATAGGTGCTTCAAGTGCTCAAGGAGTGAAAGGTATCAGGAGGAATATGAGCTGACAGCCAAGAGAGTCACCAGGGTGGTGAGAGCAGCTAAGGCAAAAAGGAGCAGTCCTTGGCCAGTGGGATCCGGAGGGGGGACAAGCGGTTCTTTAGATACATGGGGGGGGAAAGGAAAGTAAGGGGGCAGATCAGCAAGATAAAGATAGGGGATGGTTGGGCACAGGAGGTGGGGGAACAGGCAGAAGTCCTAAATGAGTACTTTGCCTCAGTTTTTACCAGGGAGGATGGAGGGGCTATGGCTTGCGAGGGGAGCGGGGGCAAACCAGAGGAAGGGGTGGAACAGGTAGAGACCAGGGGCCCTGATGGGTCTGGGGAAAGGGAGTGGCCACCACAGACAGATGGGGGCCAGCAGTACAGGGTGAAAAGGCAAAGGATGTGGAGGCTGAAATCCCAGTAGAGAGAGTACGGGAAGCCCTCAGGTCTCTTCGGATGGAGAAAGCACCTGGGCCAGATGAGATACACCCCAGGGTGCTGAGGGAACTGGCGGATGTCCTGACAGTCCCCCTAGTGGAGCTTTTCAACATCTCTCTAAGGACTAGGTGGATGCCCCAAGACTGGAGGGTGGCCCATGTCATGCTGATTCACAAGGGGGAATCAAGAGAGGAGGCTGGAAATGACAGGCCTATTAGCCTGACATTGGTGGTCGGCAAGGTGGTGGAGAGTGTTGTCAAGAAAAGGCTAAGGGGGTTGCTGGAGCAAACTGGGTACTTGGACGATAGGCACATGGCTTTGTTTCAGGAAGATCATGCCAGACAAACCTTATTGAGTTCTATGACTGGGTGACAAGGGCCCTTGACCAAGGTAGGCCAGTGGACGTCCTCTTTCTGGACTTTAGCAAGGCATTTGATTCGGTACCCCACAGTGGCGTGCTGGCTAAGCTGAAGGAAATGGGGCTAGGGAGACAGTTGTTAGGATGGATAGGAAATTGGCTCTCTGAGCATACTCAGAAGGTGGTAGTTGGAGGGTTAGCCTCATCCCCAAAGTGGGTTACTAGTGGGGTTCCCTATGGGTCAATGCTGGGGCCACTCCTGTTCAACGCCTATGCCTCAGACATCAGAAAGGGGATCAGGAGTGAGATGAGTCTCTTTGCAGATGACTCAAAGCTGAGTGCAGCGGTGGATGAGGAGGAGAGGAGGGTGGCATTGCCGGAGGACCTGGAGGCTCTGGAAAGGTGGCCGGGAAAATGGAAACTAAAATTCAATGTGGGGAGCCGGCCTGGTGGTGCTGAGTGTTGAGGCGCTGGACACCACACCGGCGACCCGGGTTCGGGAGCGCACTCGGGTCGTCGGTGGGTCGGCCGTGGGGAGATAGGCTGGAACGTCCAACGACAGCTCACCTTCTCCGGGGAGGGATTCGGCCGATGCCCGACACTTGCATGACCCCGAGCGGAGGCTCGAGGAACTGCAAGCTCCACTTGGGGATGGGCGGCCATTGAGCAGCATGGACATCGGCGCGTGCGTCATGACGTCTGGGGAGGTTACTTGCTGCTTGGGGAGGGAGAAAACGCAGAAACAAGCCTGCCTCAGCCGGGAAGATGAGAGGACCATGGCCATGCCCACGATTTGCCTGTGCCCGCCCAGCAGACCTCAGACCGACGAAATGTAAGTAATGGGGTCTGAGCCCCCGCCTCATCCCCGCCTGGGGGGTAATCCACGGCTCCATGGGGCCTAGGGGTCTGCTTGGGTAGGGTTCCGGGCAGTGGGATGTCCAGTTGTCCCCCCTGAAGGGTCAGAGGTGGCAGGCTGGGGAGGAAGAATAAATAGTAATTTCAAAAAAAAAAAAATTCAATGTGGGGAAGTGCAAGGTTTTGCACCTGGGAGTCAGAAATGCAAGCCAGGGATATACCCTGGGAGGAGACATGATTCAAGTCACGGAGGGTGAGAGGGACTTGGGGGTAGTGGTAGATGTTAAAATGAACAACTCCGAGACCTGTAGAAGGGCAGCGGCGAGGGCAAATGGGATGCCAGGATGCATCGCCAGGGGGATTACTTCCAGAAAGGCGGAAATGATCCTTCTACTGTACAACTGCTTGGTTAGGCCACACCTCGAGTATTGTGTACAGTTTTGGAAACCACATTTAAAGAGGGACATTACATTCCTAGAGAGGGTCCAAAGGGGGGACAGCCAAAATGATCTGGGGCCTGGGGGAGAGGACCTATGAGGAGAGGCTCAAAGTGCTCGACATGTGCACCCTGGAGGAGAGGAGGGACAGGAGGGAAATGATAGAAGTCTTTAAGTACATGAAAGGGATCAATAAGGGAGGCCCGGTCAGGGTGCTCCAAAGGAAGGAGGGTGGGGCAACAACAGGTCACGGGTGTAAGCTGGAAGGGGGCAGGCTCAGAGGGGAGAGGAGGAGATGTTTTTTCACTGAAAGGGTGGTGGAACCATGGAATGCACTGCCCAGGGAGCTGGTAGAGGTGGAGACTGTGGACTGGTTTAAGAGAGGATGGGACAGGTACAGGGGGAGGGTAAATCTGACCAGGCCCAATACAGGTGGATCATCTGGGACTGGGGACAGTGTAACCCAAAGGGGAGCGGGGAACACCAAAGTTGACCCTCAGTGAAGGTGCTGAAAATCAAGCAGACTCGAGAGGCTGTTAGGCCTATTCTGCTGGCATTTTAGTGTGTTAGTAAATACACCTTGCTCATCATTTTTACGAGCCTTGGGGCATACTCAGTCTTCTGGTGCTGTGGCACTTTTGACATGGCGCATCCAGGAGCAACATTAAAACAATAAGTAACTCAAGAAAAGTTAGCTGCATTTATTTTAAACCATATAGGTTGCTGGCAGTATAGCGTAGAGGTTAGAGGAACAAGGTGTGAACGAGCTTGGTACATCCAGCAGACCAGACCTGAGTTTGATTCTCACAACCTCCACTTGCATACTGTGTGACTCTGAGCGAGTCACTTAACCGTCCAGTGCTCCCAGGTTGCCCCTGAAAACAGGCAATTGTGCCTAGTGGGCATTACCCAGTTACCAAAGACTAAAATAAAAATAAAATAAATTTAATCGGGCATTTTTGCAGCCCTGGTAATTGCCCCCACTATTTTGGAAAGTTTTCCTTTAAACCTGTAATGAAAAAGCATAACCATTTTCAAAAAAATAATGAAATAAGTTCTCGGTATGTATACATTCATCAATGAGACTTTTGTCTTTAACACAATATTTTCATAATTAATACAAAATGCAAAGCTTATTCTCTAATGAACAAATAACAATGATGCATACGCATTCTTTATACCAGTTAATTCACTTTCACTGACACTGCCCATTTTATAAAATACTATCAGGTTCGCCAGCACTGCTTAACTAATTCCAAAAAGCCCATTGCTCCCTGTTTCTCTTTTTATGTCCATGCTTTAAAAACTCTAGAAAAGGCTATCAATTTCACCAACACCACTTAACTAGTTCCAAAAAGTCCAAAGCTCCGTGTTGCCCTTTTTCTCAGTTCTTTTTCAAAAATTCTAAAAAGAAGAAATATAAAAACACTTTTCATTTCTACCTTAACACTTCCAATAATGACATCTCAGGTCTGTTCAGGCTGTAATAATTCAGGCCCTTAATGTGGTTGCTGTGATGTTAAATGAAAATATAATAATAATATATGAGGCCAACTTGGCTACCAGCTTACCTTGTTTAATCCACACACCAAATAATGTACTTTTTAGACTACCCGAATTCTGATACAGAATCAGTATCAGTGCTTGTGTTTGAATTTCTCGACATAATCCACTTATAATGTGTGGTAGAACGTTGTTATTACGGGAAATTCTTCTTTTCCCTCAGTTGTTATACCATCAATGTGACACAACTTTGTTGTTAACCCATTGATGGTATAAGAACGTGGATTGCTCTGCGCATGATTGCTACTCAAGCAGACCGCCTTCTTGAAACGGCTGCGGCGGTGAGAGCATGACCCGGAGCCGAGTGGCAGTGCCTTAAGTAATGGAGCGGCTGACAAAAGTGAGGATCCTAGTTTATTATTTAAATGTTTTCGATGATCATACACTATAAAATATAATGTATGGTACATCGATGGTCAACCTGTTTGTTAAGCCATCTTGAGATTGCCATGGCGACGTAAACCTCTCGAGCTTCACTCTTGAGGTTTACACGGTTGACTTGGCAACCTCTCGATGGTTAACAAACCGGTTAACCATCGATGACCATACATTATCCTCTATATACATACAGTCAATTTTACTTTGTTTTTACAAACTGCGACATACTAGCGCCTTAGAAAAAAGTACTCTTTAACTTTTTCTACTTCGAATATCTTTGGCTTAAAAGATGCTATTTACAACTCTGACAATTGCTGATCAGATATTTTTAACAAAGACTCACCCTTTACTTGTTTTCTCTATTTGGAGAACGGCAAAAACGAACTGCTCTACTCCTTCAGATCCTGGCTACATTTTATGCTGATGCCCGTCTCTTAGTTTTACATGTCACTGTCCCACCTCACATGTGATCTAGCTGCTCCGATAGCTAAAGCCTGTAAATGGACATGTTCATCATGCGATAATAATGTACAAGTTCGATCATTTAAAACAACCTTGTGTTTAATCAAGGAGCTTCATTCTTTCTGGCAGTTCAGTGGTCTGGTGAACAGACTATTCACTGTTAAATTATTTGTAAAATAAACAGCATATGGTACACTTACTATAGGTGTTCAGAATATCTACAATTCACCCCTCTACTCGATATCTCTGGTGTCCTCCTTTTGTATTTCTTTCAAAGCCATAGCTTTGAATAGCTCCGATTTGGATCCTGCATGTGTCCGTGTTATACCGAGGCCAGGTACAAACTGCTAGAGTGTCTGTCAGTCTACACCTGGTCTCCGTTTATCACGGAAACGCATCAGCACCAAACTGGAGCTCTGATAGTAATGCCAGTACTGTAATACTATAGAAGTGCCCCGGCTGATCCCTGCAAGGCACGTCATACTGGGGACAATTGCTGGTGGTTGTGGGCATGCCGGGAGGGACTCTGAAATGTAAAATGCTGGCGGGGAGGGCGCAGGAGCAACCAGATAGAATTTTAAATAAAATATTGCCCAGTAAGTGCAAAAAGGGTTTATATTTCTGAAACTGCTAATCGGGCCTGATGGTACAGGGATGTTTCCCTTTAATCTTCCCTTGTCTGGCCGGCTGTTGTATGCGAGTTATTTTTGTTTTTTTATATCAGTACTGGATGATTGGGGGATAAATGAGATGCTCTTTAATTAGTACTTCAGTTGTTTGGTGCCTCGTGTGCTGCTCCATTGTTCTTTCGTTCTCCCCCAGCCAGTCTCTGAGTCTGTTCCTGAACCCAAGTCACCGGCATGGCAGGCCATTGCTCTACATATGTGCTACTGCGCCAAGTGAATAACTATTTAAAACGAAAAACACCTGAAGAGTTAAGGTGCAAGTACCCACCCGGGGCCTAACTCAAACTTTAATTAGGTTTTTACATTTAATTGAATTTAGTTGTATAAACCACTGCCCCACTGATTGAAGACTATGGAGGTGCTTACATGGAGGAGTCCTTAACCAGCACTGCAGTGTTTTAATCAAGAAAGTGAAATTAAACCTAAAAAAACTGCTAAGTTTGTCATCAGGACTGGCTTCAGCGATTAAAAGGCTGAAATCAAAAAAATCCCCGGGTCCTGATGGATACACCCCCGGGTTCTTTAAGTTCTTCGTTAAAGAAATTAAAAGCCCCCTATTGGAGGTTTGCAAGGAAGCACAAACGGGGGAGGTGCTCCCTGACTCTTGGAATTATGCAGTTATATCAAGTGTCCCTAAGCCAGGTAAAGATACCACGCAGTGTAATGCTTTTCGCCCTATATCAGTTTTAAATATTGATTATAAGTTATGTGCATCTATTTTGGCGAGGTGTCTGGAAGTGGTACTGCACGATCTGGTCAATTATGACCAGACGGGCTTTATCCTTGGTAGACAGACCCAGGATAATATCAAAAGATCCTTGCAGGTCCTGCACCAGGCGGCCCGGTCGGGGGCTCCCTGCATGCTGCTAAGCTTGGACGTGGAGAAGGCCTTCGACGGGGTGGCATGGTGTTTCATGAATTTAACTATGGGGGCATTCGGATTTTCCAAATCCTTCATTAAAATTATAAATAACATATACACTAGCCCCAAGGCATATATAAAGATTAACGGTAGAGTTCCCCCCCCATTGCTCTCTATCGGGGCACTAGGCAGGGGTGCCCCCTTTCCCCACTCCTCTTTGCTTTATATTTGGAGCCTCTGGCCCAAGCATTAAGACAGGATGAGTTAGTACAGGGTTGGGATATGGGTGGGGATACACATAAACTGGCGCTTTATGCAGATGACTTATTAATCTACCTCCAGAAACCCAAAGTAATCATTGGAACCCTTGTGGGCTTGGCTATCAGAATTTAGCCTCCTGGCGGGGTACAAAATAAATATGAACAAGACAGAAATCTTAAGAACAGGTTATGAACCATCGGAACAAATCCAAAAGAAATTCCCTTTTAAATGGAATGCATCCCAAATTAAATATCTTGGGGTACAATTGAGCTCTCAACCAGAACTGATGTTTTCCCTTAATTTTATCCCAGTGTTGGAGAGAATTAATGTGGAATTAGATCAGTGGGCCCCTATTCCTATACCATTCATTCAAAGAGAGGAAGCAATAAAAATGGTGATGCTTCCTAAGTTCTTATATTTGGTACAGACAATCCCTATTCAGATCCCAGACACATACTTTCAAACTTTAAATAGGACAATCTCTCGTTTTATCTGGGGTTCACAAAAACCTAGAATCCGCCTTTCGGTCCTTCAGATCCCAAAGGCAGAAGGGGCTTGGCATTGCCAAACTTTAAATTATATCATTACGCAGCCCAATTACGAACAACCTTTTATTGGCTGGATCAGACATATATGGCCAAGTGGAAATCTCTACAGTTAGGGGAGACTAAACCATGGAAAAACTTGAATGCTATGCTCCTTGGACAAAGAGGTAGGTTAAACACAGGGCAGGTAGATAATCCCTACACAGCCTCCACTCTGACGGTATGGTATGGAATTTTGGGAGACAAAAGTGCTAAAAGCTGGAGGAATTTGCTGACTTCCGTTCCATATCTAGAGTCATTTACCCCCAATAAGTGGGATGCAGGATTTAAGGGATGGGAGGAGAGGGGCCTACACCTGATATGGCATTTCCTAAAGGATGGTGATATTCAGCCATTTGATTCATTGGTCCACAGGTATGGAATTTCATGGAAAGATAGATTTAAATACTTCCAAATTAGAAATTATATTAATTTAATGATGCAGTGCAAGATTGTGTGCTCATCTCCTCCACAGATTGCATACACTCTCAGGAGAGCAATAGAGCGGGACCCGATCAGATCCCATATTTGAACTTTATCAGGTACTCCTGTCCTGGAGGGGGGATTCCTCCTCTTATATCAGGATAGCCTGGGAGCGGGACCTGGGAGTCTGGATCCCTGAGGAACTATGGGCGTGGACACAAACGAGAATCCATTGGGGCATAGCGGCAGTTAGTTGGCAGGAGTTCTCATGGAAGATTTTTATTCGATATTTTCGAACCCCAGCGAGCCAAATGAAATACAGAGACTCCCTATCTCCGTACTGTTGGAGAAACTGTGGACATTCTCCCGCATCATTAGTCCTTATAATGTGGGATTGTCCCATTCTAACTCCCTTCATGCAAGATCTTCAACAGGCCTTACAGGTAATATTGGTGCCTAATTTGGAAATCTCCTTCCTCTGTTATTTCTTTTTGGAAGGAATTTCGGGATTCCATAACAGTCAAGTTCCTGAAAATTTCATTTCTAGCTGCTCAAAAAACAATCACTTGTAACTGGTACGCTTCCAAAGTCATCACCCTGAATATGTGGCAAGACCGCATGATATACCTGTATAGAATGGAGGCTCTAACTGCCACTATTAATAAAAGGGTCCCCAGCTTTGAGATTCTGTGGAGAAGATGGGTTATATATATGGCAGGGGTGAGACCTGATTTCTTGCCCTGATAAGGCATTGCTAGATTTGCTATGAAAGGGCTCAGTGGGCAGGACGCATTTTGTAACACATAGGCATGTACCTCATGAATGGAGTCCCTGTGTTTCAATTGTGATTAAGGAAGGGCAGGGTGATTTGGCGGCTCCCACTCTCCTCCTCTTCATTACATTTAAAGGCATTACAATCAAAGTTCTTTCCTTGTAAAGGCACTCCTCAAAAGTCATTAGATGAATCAGTTAATATTATCCAGTAAGCTAGAAGAATGTTTTAGGCTACCTTTTGTTTAAATTCTTGTGTGCATAAATTTGTGGCTATTAGCCCTACTCTTGTAATATGATTGATGAAATCCCTGTGAAATTATAAAAGAAGAGCGAAGTAGTTCAATTAAGTTCAATGAAAGAAATGTCTGTTGTATGTATGTCCTGCATGTTTGAGGAAATTCAGAAATAAAGTTAAAAAAAGAACTGCTAAGTTTGATTTGTGGTTACTTCAATGTGATGATAAACATGAGAAAGGCATGAGGATTGGTGACTGAAAGTGCTGAATGAGGAAGGATTGCATGCAGCATGGCATGTTTTAAAGAGCTGGTAGTAGTAGGAAAAATCAGACCAAAACTGTTACTAATCTTCAAAAAGCAGTCAGTTATTGATTTTTATTTCTGAAGTATTTTCTTTTTCCTTTTACTAATGAGAATGTTTTCTGTCTTATAGCATTAGGTGTGATACATACAACAGCATTTTGCCTGGCAGCTGACATATCTGTTGCTATTACCCTTCATATCTCTTCAGCGTTGTGACCTCATCAGTGACCACTTTGGCAGGAAGCAAAGTGCAACCACACTCAACCCCAGACAGAGCTCTAGTGAGCAAAGTGCCAGGGAAAGTTTGGACTGGGTAGCAATCCTGCTTCCTTGTCTCTACTAAATATATTTGGCATTTAACACTTCAGTCTCAGCCTGTCGTTTGGGTTGTTGAGTGGTGGAGACATTTAGGGACTTTCAGCGAGTGTGGTTGTATTTTGCTTCTTGTTTTGTGTCTCCAAGGCTGGCTGCTCCACTACTGGTCCTGATCCTGCATTGACGCATGCACATACCTACTGCCCAGTGAGTGCTCTGGCAGAAGGAGAGGGGCTCTTCTTGGGCAGTAGTAATGTTATAATCTGTGAAGTCATAATACTGATGAGGTATTAAGGGAACTAGAATTAGATACGTCATCTTTCAGGTAGAGGGCTGTCACACACGTGACACCTTGTGCTGTCAGGCAGAAAATCTTCTAATTAGCAAAAAGGGAAACAAAAAGAACTTCAGATGTAAAATTAACTGTTGCAACTACTTTTAAAAGCTAATATTCATTTCAAATGGTGTTGTACGTACTAGCTTTTAAAAGCATAATTAAATATACTGATTTTCATTAAATCAGTCTCCTGAAAAGAAACACACTCAACATGAGGATGCTGCTGCGTAAACCAACTTTTTTTTTATTATTATCTAGTACACCATGGTGAAAAATCCCCCTGACGAGGCTCTTGCAACAAAGCATCAGGGCATTGTTGGGCCCCTGAATGGTTTCAGCTGACTTCTTTATGCTGCGATTATTCACCATGGTGTGCTAAATAATAAAAAATTGGTTTGTGCAGCAGTATCTTAATGTTGAGTGCACTTCTTTTCAGGCGATTGAGTGACTCAGCTAGGGCTGTAACTGTCCCCCCCCACACACACACACACTTTTCTGAAGTTGCTTACAATACTGTGTGTGTGAGGATTTGCATTAAAACAAAGGTTAAAATGTATTTTTGGGCACAGGATGGGAAGGGAAATGGAGTTGAGTGCGGGATAAGCTTGTTTAAAAAAAATCAGGCTGTTTGTCATTTGGGAAGAGTGAAAAGTGAAGTTTGTAAAACTTGAAAAGTTGTGCATGGTTAACTTTTCCTGCCTTTGAACTGTGCAGGGCAAAGTTTAGCTGTGCTTAACAGGGCTATTGAATGTACAGTATGTAAATCCATATACTACAAACACTTAAAGAATGACAAGACGACACAGTCACTTTCATGAGATACACATGGGCCTGGATATTCAAAAGGGTTGCACATGGTGCAGCAGGGGCATCATGCGCAACCCACTACTGTGCCCTGGTGCAATATTCAAAGGGCAAGTTGCAATTTGCAAACCCAGTGCATCGGTAATGTATGCGGCGCAAGTGAGGGGGGCATGCCCCTACATATGCGGCACATCCCAATATTCAGCCCGGGATATGCAGTGCATATGCTGGCAGAACTCTGCCTTGCGCTGCTCAGGGGGGTGCAAAGATGTGCCTGTGAAAACCAGCAACAAATCCTGGCCACCCACAGGTGAGTTGCCATATTGCAGGGCTCAACACAGCAGCCGCCAGCCGTGGGTGGCCACCTGCCCACCCAGAACACTCAATCACAAGCCCCGGCCCGGAAGCATTGTGCCCCCGCCTGTCACCCAATTGTAGGCCACCCTGGTGGTCAGTGGAACCCCTTATCGCCGACGTGGGCATAAGTAAAATCAATCACCTGTGGTCCAGCGGACACCCCCCATCGTACTGTCGCTAGGCAAAATAGCTTGTGGTCCAGTGGACCCCACGTCTGGCAGACACGCACTAGACACCTGCGGTCCAGTGGTAGCCCTTCTGCTTCACCCACCACAGGCCGCCACCAACATTCTTCATCAGGCGGGCAGCACCGCGCCCGCGATACGCCGCTTGCCGACGACAGCACAAGGCACAGTCTGTGGTCAAGAAGAGTTCATCATGCGGACCAACGGACGCAGACTATACAGTTACATAGGTTCGGCGTAATGAACGATTCCACTCACATATCGAGCCTGTGTAGTGCCAGTACAGTATGGTTTAGCACGTCTACTGGTCCACGCAGTGGACCAATAGGTGTACAGACAGTACTGTATGCTGTCATTCAGTGGGCGCCGGGCGCATGTGGCCAGGTGCTGCTGTCGCCGATGACTGGGGGTGCTAGAAGGGGTCCTCAGTGTGGTGGAGGGAGTACCACTGACCACCAGGGTATCTAGTGTCATTGTCCGCCCGCGATCGGGCGATGGGGGGTCTCCACTGGACCACTAGGTACTTTATTTTACATATGCCCATGATCGGGCGATGGGGGGTCTCCACTGGACCACTAGGTACTTTATTTTACATATGCCCATGATCGGGCAATGGGGGAGTCTCCACTGGACCACCAGGTACTTTATTTTACATATGCCCATGATCGGGCAATGAGGGGGTTCCACTGGACCACCAGGGACTTTGTTACTTATGCCTGTGATCGGACTATTGGGGGGGTTTCCACTGGACCACCAGGGACTTTACCATTACTTATGTCCGCGATCGGGTGTACAGGAGCGGGGGACTGCCATGGGGCTGCAGGGCATCAGTCCCCAACGGCTGTAACCTAGCAGGGCACCAGGTACAAGTCATCGGGGATCGGTGCACTGCATGCAAATGAGGCCATAATGACAAGCAAATGGCCCCATTTGCGCCTTGCATGCATAACGGCCTCATTTGCATGCCCAGTGCTGAATATCACGGTTGATGCACCTAGCGCAACTGCACTTGCACTGGCGCATCCCCCTACTCCCGTTCTGCCACTTGCGCAGTGCATGTGCCATCAGTGCCATATTCAACAGTGCTGTGCCATGGTGCAGTACCATTGAATATCACCTGGTCCATGCCCTGGCGCAGCCCTGTTGCGCTGTGCCTGGGCTTGCGCCCCTGCCCGGTGCAGTATGAATATCCAGCCCATGGACTACAAACACATTTACTAACATGTGCTTTTTTTTTTGCATATACAGTATATCAGGTAACACTTATGAAGTAGACACAATTTAATTGGATAGTTCCCAGGTACAGTATCTTTCATAGGTTCATAGGTGATGCAGACTAAAGTAGGCCAAAGCCCTTCTAGTTTGTCTGCTGCTTTCTCAGCAGTTTTTTCTGTTTAAAATGTTTTGCGTCATGTGCTCGTCTAGGTTTGCATTAAATGCCACTAATGTTTTACTACAGTATTTACACCCTCCTTAGGTAATCCATTCCAGGTTTCTACAACTCTCTAAGAGAACCAAGGATTCCTTCTTTCCGTTTTGTTCACCCCTCAACTGGTATTTGTGTCTTCTTAGGTTCTGCTCCCCTTGCCTTAGAGACCGTGCTAGACATTTTTTTGTAAATCCATGTTTCTGTACTCAACAGTCTACTTTTCCCTCATACCGATAAAAGTCTCATGATGCTCTCCTTCAGTTGATTGACCCATTTCCCTGACTGAGCCATTTCCCATGTTTGGGGTTCGTCATCCTTCCACTGGGAGAAGATTACTTGTTTTGCCACAGTTGATACTGTATGAATTTTTCACTATTGTAGAAAAGGATACATTTTTCAAAGTGATTCCCAGTAGGAATAGTTTGGGTGCTTTTTAAGAGATAAAGATGACTGTTTTCCTATAATTTTGTTTACTGGGTGACCGTAGATGACAGTACACTATCCCTGCCTTATGGGCCTAGATGAGGTTGAGGGGCCTTTGGTTGGTGCAGATATGCAGTGGAATACAATATGGTCTGGCTGCAGGAAAATACTGATGTAGCATTTCTTACCAATCACTTGGTGCTTCATCAAAGGAAACATGGGGTTTACACCAATAAAATGAACCTTAGAGGATTGGAATTGATCTCTGGATGGTGTGTTTTCTGTACAGGAAGGGGGATGTGAGTGGTCTTCTGCGATATTGGATACTACAGAACCTTGTAATTATGGGATTAGAGAAGGTTGCTGGACCTGAGTCGATAATTTAAAGGGGGATTAGTAACCCAGATATGGTTAGATGTTATATGCGAGGTGCCTCCACCTGGGGAAAGAATAAGTAGATTAGACAACATGTTAACACTATCCCTGAAAAGCAATACCAACCCGCTGTGATTCCCCATTGGTACAGCCCACCGCACTCCCATGCAGTACAAAACAGTTCACCTTCAAGTGCAACAACTTTTCACTCTATGAATAATAAGCTCCTCAGTCAGAAGGGCACAAAACTGCAAGGTTTATGTTTTATAGATATTTTTATTGATTTTTCCAAAGACATATACAGACAATAAACGGTAACACACAGCTTTATCTCCAAGACATGTCATATGTGATATATTCTTGCTTAATTCTGATCATATATCATGCATGTGCAAATCTGATTCAGGTTTAGAGCTGTGTGTGGAGACTCCAGACATTAAAAACACATAACAATAACATAATTAAACCTTACAATAAATTCAGTCTCACAGTAGATTTGTGTGGCTTTATTTGATTATGATTGGTGAAAAATAATTCATGAATTTCTGCTTCAGTACGCTATCTGCTATTCTGATCTGTGGTTCACAGCAGAGCCTGTATGCAGGTATCCATTCTTAGCAGTGCTACCTTCACGGGTGGAAATGAGCCTATGAGTATGTCCTATACCTTTTCAAATAATTCCCCTTTTTCTTTTGGTTCATAACCAGTGTGTCCCTGAAGTAGGGTCCTGGTAAGCAGCTGTAGCCACATTCCCACTGTGGGCTGTTGATGGGAGACTCACGTACATTGTATGCGCTTATATACTAATAGCAGTAGAACTCTCATCACTATCAAGCTGGGCTCCCATTCCTTCCCCTTGGAGTGATCCACCCCAAAGAGCAGTGATAGGGGCATTTCTGGTATGTCCTTTTGCAGGCATTGCCAGTCTGCTCCTTCACCTCTGGCCAGAGGGGTCTCAGGGTTCTGCAGTCCCAAAAATAGCAAATATAGGTGCCTCTTTCCACTTGACACCTTCTACATATGGGTGAAACCCAAGGGGAAAATGAACTCACAGTGTGGTCTATGCACTAAAGTTTTGATTGCCTGTGCACCATGTAGTGGTGACATTTAGGCAAACATAAGTTGGAATGCCATGAACCGGGGTCCAGCGGACCACTGGCGGCTGTCACAGAAGGGACATGTGCTCTCTGCACACTTGATCCCCCAGCCGATCGAGCAGCTATGTGCACAGCTGGTCCAGCGGTGCATCTGGAGGCTTGACTGCATTGTACACCATTCACAGAATCATAGTTTGTCAGGCAAGGGGATACAGGATACGCATGCAGGGATCCTGTCATATGTTTTGTGCGCTTCTAGGGAAACCCTGCAGGCTGTGGGGAAAACAACAAGCCCCCCACCCCCAACAGTGCTTCCCGAGCCCTTTAGTTAGAAAGGGAGGATGGGGGGGCAGCCTTTCGGGCAGTCGCCCGACTTTTTAAAATTGAGTCTCCTGTCCCATCCCAGAAGCCCCTGCTCACACAGAGTAGGGATCCACTTCAAGACGCAGCACAGGCATTGAACTGGATGACAGCCTGTGTCCCTTGATCCGCCCCCGTGTAGTTGTGCACCAGGGGAGTGGGGCCGTGGACAGGCACCCTGCAGAGGCACGCAGTAGTGCATATTGTGCACCATGTGTCTGTCCACAGGCGCAGCGCTACATGGGCCAGGTACTGTACTTGTGAATCATGTGTACCCAGCCCCTCAACAGTGCATAATCTTAGGTGCCAAGGGGTCTAACCAGTCCATACTATGTGTGTGTGCTGCCACCTGCAGGTACCTGAACCATTGGTGTTCTTGCAGTTGCAGGCTTTCCATCAGTTCTCCTAATGTTCTTAGGCCCCGAGTTCCATGCAAGTCCCCAAAACACTGTGCACCTCCCTCTCTCCACTGCCCAAATCCCCTATCCTCTAATTCCAGGAAGAAATTCAGGATTATTTGTAATTGGTGCCAGTAGTGATTTCTGTTGCATCCCTCCCAACATTTTGGTTGCTGCTCCCTAGGCCTCTAGTATGTGTATCACTAGTGGGTTTGTTTCTCCCGGCTCTATATTTGGGTAGCCCCTTCTGTCTAAACTGCATAGTGGAGTGGGGCTTCTGCCATCTGTTCTAGCTTGACCCAGCTTGTGCCTTCTACTCCTAGCAGCCATTCGCTCATCAATCTAAGTTGAGCCAATATCGGTCCGGTGGCACTGAGGGTTGAGGCATTGGTTGCCACACCTCACACCACGCTGGCGACCTGGGTTCACGAGCAGAGTCAGGCTGCCGGGGGTCGACAGGGGAAGGAGAGGATTGAGTGTCCAGAGGACTGCTCTCCTTTCCCAGGGGTGAGTTGCAGATCTTGCTTGTTCCATAGTGGCCCCCGATGGAGATTGGTGGCACTACAGGGAGCAACGCTGTAGGGGTGGAGTGGTGGTGGACATCAGCACTGCACTCCAGGGGGAAAGCACGCTGAAGAAAATCCCCGGCACTTAGGGAGGCGACGGTGACCTCGGGGGACCATGGCCCACATATCCATCGTCAGACTTTCCCCAACCAGCTCTCCCAAGTCCTCGCCCCGGACCCGGCTGTCTAAATTGCAGAAGGGTCACCCAAGTAGGTGTATGGGTGGTCCTGCCCCAGTGGGTTTAGATCTGGGGGGCTGGTTGGGTCCAATGGGTAGGGGTGTGGTGTCTCTGTCCCTGATTCCCTGGTTGGGGGAGTTTCTGGCAGGTAGTAGGTGCCTAGGTCAGGTGAGGTTCACCTGAGAGATGCCCTGAGGTAGTGGAGAAATAAAGTTGACAAAAAAAATCTAAGTTGAGCCGCTGGATGGGACAGGTTTAAGTCTGGGAAACAAAGTCCCCCCCCCCCCCATGAGATAGTCCTTTCAACTTAGCCAGGGTTGCCCTGGGTTTCTTTCCTTATCAGAGGAATTCTGAGCACTTAGCCTCAAAGGCATGGTTGTCTTTCTTTCCGATGCCCATTTGGAGCTCCTGTATGGGACAGAGTATCCTGGGGAGAACGTTCATATTAAGTAAATCAGTGTTCCTCATTCATTAAAATGGTGTGGCAAGCCACCACACTATTTGAAATGGCCACCTCTCATTTTCATTGGCCACCACCCATTTGAATGCAGCCGCTGCTCTTAGTAGCGCACACTGTTCTTTTAATTTGAATTCCAGACTTGCACTCTCAGTTCACACATGCATGCCAGTGAATACGGGGGGAAAACTCTGTGCATCAGGTGATCAGGGAAGCGGACTGTGTGGCAAGTTTGCACACCCATAGTGCATCAGCCATCGTGTGAAGGAGCTCTGGAGGTGGGCAGGGTGACTGTCAGGTGCGAAGTCAGAGCCAGCAAACATGGTGACCACTTGATGGACAGCCCAGCAGCCTTATGAATGGAGCAACTACTGTGTTGGTAAGCCCTTCTCCTGTAGTCTGCTGCCACCCAAGGGTCTGCTTTTAGACTGTGTGGTTGTGTCGTCAGATAACTACTGTATTTACTGTAAATATGTTTCTTAAAAAACAAACAAACAAAAAGAACTTAAGCAGTTCCAACTTAGGAAATAAGAAAAGATTCATATTTTTTTGAAAACTGGACCTGCAGCTAACTTGATTTATCTGTGTGTTTTTTTTTAATTACTCTTTCTATCCTCCTCACAGCCTGCCTCCTCCGACCCTTCAGCGATGACCTCTGGACATCCCACTGCCCGGAACCCTGCCCCCACAGACCACAGATCCCCCATGGAGCCGCGGTTTACCGCCCGGGCGAGGACGAGGTGGAGGGGTTCTAACCCCGTAACTTACAGTTTCGTCGGTCTCGTGGTCTGCTGGGCGGTCACGGGCACATCATGGGCACGTCCGAGGTCCTCGCATCTTCCCGGACGAGGCAGGCTCCTTTTTCCTCTTTCCCCGAGCAGCTGGCGACCTCCCTGACGTCATGACACGCTGCGTCGACATCCGTGCTGCTCACCGGTAGCCATCCCTAGTGGGGCTTGCAGTTCTCCTGATCACGGGGTCAGCCTGAGTGCCAGGCATCGGCCGAATCCCTTCCCGGAGCAGGCGAGCTGTCATCGGACGCTCAAGCCTGTCTCCCCCCGGCCGACCCACCGACTACCCGAGTCCGCTCCCGAACCCGGGTCGCCGGCGTGGAGCGAGGTGTGGCGTCCAGCACCTCAACCCTCAGCACCAGCGGGCCTATCTGTGTGTTTTGAGGAGGGTGGGGATCGCAGAGTCTCAGCCTAGGCCACCCAGGCAGCTCAGAACAGACATACTAGAAGAAGCTGCACAGAAAAAAAAGAAAAACAGTTTATCCTAAATGATCATCACAGCAAGTGCTGGGATGTCGGCACACATAGAGGCTTCCAAGCTGTCTTCTTCTCTACAGCAAAAAACTCGTATCCATGGGTTGTCTTAACTTATAGTTGTAGTTGTTTAGTTGCGTGCCATTTTGCTTTTAGTTTTTTCTTTAATTTCACAGAATGGTTTACTTGCAACTTGTTAAAATGTTTGATACCTAACAAAGGAAGTTATTTAATTTTCCTAGGATAGCCCAGCTGAGATACATGTCCAAATGTTTCTTCCATTTTTGTATTCCGTGCCTCCCCTGGATGATTCTGACCCCCCCCCCATGTTGATTCCACCCCACTGTGACGCTGCCCCCAAATGGTGGCTCCACCCACCTTTACCACCTCTCTATATTTCCAGGCAGTGGTGAACACTGGTAAATTGATACGCCCCATCCAAGAGATTGGTAATGCCCTCCACCTGGTTAGATTAGCCTGTATAACTTTTAGTATGGACTCATAATTTACTCTGTATAGGCTAGCCAGTGTAGGACCCAGTAACTCTCTAAAAGGGTGAATTTGACTCAAGTCTTTGCCCCCCTCCACCCACCTGAATGAGCTCGAACTTGTCAAGGTTGTTCTTGTAACCTGAGAATCTGGAAAAGGCAATCATGACTTATGTGATTTCTAAGCGTGACTGTCGGATTGGTCAAGAACAACAGGATGTCATCTGCATATAGCAAAAAATTCTTATACAACAGCTCTCTTCCTCCTCCCACCCTTCTATCCTCTGCATTGCTGTACATACTCCGCAAGGCGCTCTATCACCAGCACAGAATGTAATGGCGACGGGGGCACCCCTGCCTAGTCTCCCTTGAAAGTGAAAATTCTTCTGACAACCCACCATTCACCACAGTTTTAGCCTTTGGTGCTTCATACAGCATTTGAACATATTTTAGGAACCCCTTCCCCAATTTAAATGTCTCCAAGACTTTGTACAGGTAGGCTTGGAGACATTTAAATTGGGGGAGGGGTTCCTAAAATATGTTCAAATGCTGTATGCTGGACTTCAGGAGGGCCGACTTTGGGAGGATGGGGGAAGTGGTAAAAGGGTACCTGGCCAGAATTCAATCTAGTATGGACACTAACCAGAGGTGGGAGCTCATAAAGCTGGGGACAGTGGAGGCAAACAAAACCTGCTGCAAAGCCCAGAACAAGAAGGCTAGGGCTAAGAAACCGATCTGTTGAGCAAGGAGGTCATGGAAAAGGTAAGGAGGAAAAGAGCTGCCTTTAGGAAGTACAAGAAAACAGGGAGGGGGGAGGACAGGGAGGAGTACTTGACAGAATCGAAGGAGGTGACAAGGGCAGTAAGGGGAGCCAAAGCATCTATGGAACTCAGGCTGGCACAAGGCATTAGAGGGGAGAAGGACTTCTTTAAGTACATCAGGGAGAAAAGGAGCTGTAAGGACCACATAGTAAGGATTAGGAAGGAGGGTTGGGTGGAAATAGAGAGAAAAGCAGAAGGACTAAATGAGTACTCCTGCTCAGTATTTACTAAAGAGAAGAGGGGGGTGACACCCAAGGTGGGAGAAATGGCAGAAGTGGGGGGGGAAGTGGTGACAGATGGGAAAATCATGGAGAGCAGAGTTCGAGAGGGTTTGAAGGCACTGAGGGTGGACAAGGTGCCAGGCCCAGATGGCATCCACCCCAGGGTACTGAAGGAGCTGGCAGAGGTACCTTTGGCAGACCTATTTAATGTCTCACTACATTCGGGGTGTGTACCTCAGGACTGGAGGATGGCTCATGTGGTGCCCCTCCACAAGAGTGGCCCCAAGGATGAACCAGGAAACTAGAGACCAGTGAGCCTCACATCCATCGTGGGTAAGCTAATGGAGACTATCCTGAAGGAGAGGCTGGTGGCCCTCCTAGAGGCCAAAGGACTACAGGACAGCAGACAGCATGGCTTCATATGTGGCAGATCCTGCCAAACCAACCTGGTCGAGTTCTATGACTGGGTAGCTAGGCAACTGGACAGGGGCCATGCAGTGGATGTCCTGTATCTGGCCTTCAGTAAGGCATTTGACTCAGTGCCACATGGAAGGCTGGGAAGGGAGTTAGTAGGCACAGGGGCGGGTGCAAAGCTGGTGAGATGGGTAGGAAACTGGCTGCAGGGAAGGCAACAGAGGGTGGTGGTGGGTGGGGAGCTCTCACACCCAAGGGCAGTGACGAGCAGTGTTCCACAGGGCTCAGTGTTGGGACCAGTGTTGTTTGGGGTATTCATTGCAGACATATCATGGGACATCAAGAGCAAGATCAGTCTGTTTGCTGATGATACCAAGGTAGGCGTGGTGGTGGATGACCTAGGGGGATGACAGGGGTTGCAGGATGATCTGGCAAAGCTTGAAACCTGGTCAGACACCTGGCAACTGGGCTTTAATGCCAAAAGTGCAAGGTGCTGCATTTTAGGATGAAGAACCCAAGGAGGAGTTACCAGCTAGGGGGAGTGCAGCTAGCCCAGACAGAGGAGGAGAAGGATCTGGTGTGCTCATTACAGGGTCAATGAACAACCGGCACAATGTAGGAAGGCAGCTGCAAAGGCCAACAAAATGCTGGGTTGTATTACAAGGGTATATCCTCGAGGAGGAGGAGGTGATTCTGCCACTGTATAGGTCATTAGTTAGACCACACCTGGAGTACTGCGTGTAGTACTGGCATCCGTATCTGAAGAGGGACATTAAGTTACTGGAAGGGGTGCAGCGCAGAGCGACAAAGATGATCAAGGGGCTGGGGGACTTATCATATGAGAGGAGGTTGAAGGAGTTGAACATGTACTCACTGGAGGAGAGGAGAGACAGGGTGACATGATTGAAACCTTTAAATACATGAAAGGAATAAACAAGACGGGTACAGAGGGGCTGTTCAAAGTAAGGGAGGGGAGGGCCACCAGGGGCCATGATATGAGACTGGAGTGAGGAAGGTTCAGGAGGGAGATGAGGAGACACTTTTTTTTTTTTTTTACAGAGAGGGTGGTGGCTGGGTGGAATGCGTTACCTGCTGAAGTGGTATGCAGTAGAACAGTGGACTGCTTCAAATGAGGATGGGACAGGAAAAGGGAGGGTTAATGAAGGGGAAGGGTGGAAGGGAGGGGCAGCTGCAGAATAAGGGGTGCTAGCTGCACATTCGAGCAGACTTGATAGACCTCTAGGCCTTTATCTGCTGGCAAATTTCGTATGTTCGAAAAGATTTTTTGGGGTAGCGGGATCAGGATCTGGGAAAGGAAATGGTTAAGTCAGGCAGTCAAATAACAGTACTGTAAAGACTATCAGGCATCACCCTTCAGCTATCATAATGTCCCTGCCCGACTGTACTGACCGCTACCCCACTTCCCACTTGTATCAGTTACATTTACCCCTTGTCTGTTAGGGTGTTGCTGATGTTTCACTGGGACCCAACCTGTGGATGTTGTAAGCCTGTCAGCAGTCGTGTTGCATGTGATCAGATGATGGTGTACTTTAAACGATAATTTACAAACCCAATTAGTAATCCTGGTCAGATGGCTAGTCTATTCCAACTTTAGCTAAACTCTGTATCCACATCTAAGTATCTACAAAGGGTTTCCAACAATCAGTCTGGTTCTAGCCTAAGGGTACAAGAAAGAAAGGGAAGAACCAGTTATTATCAGAAGTCCAAGGGTTATCATAAGGATCTTTCTAGAGATGAGGTTCAGTGGAGAGCTAGACAGTTGCAGGAACCGTGGGGCACTCTTCTCCAGGGAAGTGCTCTGGATGAGAGGTTACTGCTGTTCTGCAAAGCTCCATGTTCAGCCGGTAGCAGCAAGGGAAGAGTTAATTCTACTGTGGTACTGACTCAGCAGGAGCCCACACCCCCACTCCCCCAGAGACCATTGGCCCAGGGGGTGGTGTGTGGTGGAGAGGGTAAAGTGTGACCAGTTAGCATCAAGGAGGAATACCAGCACCACACCATTCTGACAGCAAATCGTTTTGCACCCCTAAAGGATACTCAGGTACCTGACTCCATGGGGGGGGGATACTCTGAGTCAGTTGGGGAAACAGGAAGTGTGATGTGGTCACACCCAGGGGTGAGAGTAGGAAGAAGGCAGCTAGGAGAGTCTTAGTGGTTGGGGATTCTATAATCAGGGGAGTACTGAGGGTGATGGTGGAGGGTGGTATTGTGCCTTCTAGGAGTATAAGCCATTTGGGACATAAACAGAATAGGGAGGATAGTGGAGTGAGGGAGCTGGGGTACTTGTACACTTGGGAATCAACAATCTGGTGAACAAGCTCATGGAACAAGTGAGGAACTTTTAGAGGCTGGGGGAACAGACTGTAGGTATACTTGGCCTCCCTGGCCTTTTCTGAGGTCCTCCTTGTCTGGAGTACAGTGAAGGTGAAGTATAGTGTAGAGAGGGAAGAGTCTGAGGAGTTAAGAGTGGTTAAAGGGATGGTGTCAGGAGAAAGGGTACCACTTTGTGGAGAAGTGGAGGTGGGCTTCTGAGACAGGATGCTCTTTAAAGGTGTCGCCCTTCACATGACAAGAGAGGGGACTTGCGCGCTGGAGAAAACGTTTGATGTCTATGTTGTACAATTAAACTGACTGGGGGGGGTACTGAGGCTAGGTAAACCATGGTAAGGGAGTGAGGAAGGGGAACCTAGTTACTGTTGCCCCCCATACTGGGGACTGGTAGCAGTAAGGTGAGTAAAAAGAAGGTTGCGGTTCAAACGAGTAGTGGAAGAGGCAAGGCTCTCAAGGTTTGTAAGCAACAGGAACAATAAGAAGTTAAGGAGAATGGGAAAGAATGCAGGAGTAGGATCAGAAAATGCCAAAAGGGGATCTGGAGCCAGGTGGAAGGGGTCTGTCTTAATGTCAGGAGTCTGGGGAATAAAATTAGTGAGCTCCAGGCATTGGTGGTAGACACAGAAGTAGACCTCAAAATGATCACATAAACTTGGGCCATGGAGAATAATGACTAAGACTTGTCAGTCCCACGTTGCAGCTATGTTTGGACGTGCTGGGGCAAAGGGGGGCATAGCCTTATATGTCAAGGAGGCATAGAGGCTGTGGAGGACAGATGCATCAGGGGCAGTAAAGGGGAAACAGAGTCACTGTAGATTTGCTTCAGAGTGCCCCCAGGCAAGAAAATACAGATGAAGGTGTTCTCGGGGCCGGATTAAGGCATAGACAACATAGGCAGTAGGCCTGGGGCCCCTGCCTGACAGGGGGCCCCAGCAATCCCCAACAAATATTTCCTATATACCTTTTTCTTTCTGCCTGAGCTGCATTTTTTTGTAAGGAACTCAGTCTCTGAATAATCTGAGTAAGGCTGGTGTGAACTGTGACATGACTCTCACCTCCCTGATTAGGTGTTAATGCAGCTGACAACTTTCAGAGGGCCCTGGCCAGTCATGATACTTAAGGTGTGAACAGACCCATTTCTTTTGCTTTGTCTCTCACCCCCACATAGAATCCCCACTTAGAATCAAGTCTTATTCTTAAATATGAAAGATTAACAATGCAGTTCAGTGTGTATGCTTTATGTTTAATGTCACTCCTAAAATTAAAAAATCTACAGTACGTTTCAATGGTACAATTAAAAATCATACTTTTTTTTTTTTTTTTTTACTTCCCTCCTCTCACTCACATTAATGTTCTGACCTTGATATAGCTCCGTTTTCTGGGTGAGTAAATAAATGTATTTCCAGATTCCCATCAGTAAATCTTGACATTTATCGATCCTGGCTTACTTATCAAGAAATGTTTGATCCTGAGAATGATTTCCCTCCAACAGTCACTCACTTTGCAATATAATCTCTGAAGTTCATGACTGCTGAAATAAAGCACCAACTTAACTCCTACACCGCCCGGGACCTAGCCTCATTTGGAGATGGGTCCCTACTCTACCCAATAAAACTTCCACATGCTGGTTCATACTACCTGACAGGATAAAATGATAACACCCAGACTGCAAGTACACATGTGTGTGTTTTTGGGGGATGCCTTTGGAGAAGTGCAGACTATTGTTATTTTTCCATACTGATATTATTAGCTTAATTAATTCTGAAACATTTTAGTTAGGTTATTTATGTTTTATGCCACTTTTTAGGGACATTATGGACGTGTTTTTTCAAGTTTCAGTAAATAATATGCAGTGGCCAAGAGGTGCAGTCACAGCAAAGGGGTACAGTCGTGGTGGAGGGGCATGAATGTGATGAGGGGGGCTGCAGATTTCTCTAGGGTCTAGGGCCCCAGGTTGCATAATCTGGCCCTGAGTGATCTGTAGACCACCAAGACGAGGGGAAGAGAGAAAGATAGGGAGCTCAGAGAAGAGCTGGCAGTGGGAGTAAAAAAGGAGAAGTGGTGGTGGGTGAAAATAACCTGCCATATATCGATTGAGGTGTTCCAGCGACCAGGTGCACCAGAAGTCTGGCCATACCCTGCTGGATACCTTTCAGGACTGCCTGCTAGTGCAACTGGTTAAAGAAACGCACCAGACAGGTGGCGTTCTCAGTTTGCTGTCTACCAACTCAGAGATGGTGGGTAGAGTAAGGGAAAGGGAGCCACTGCGGTCCAGCAACCATAACTCCATTTAATTCAGGCTGACCCTTGGGAACAGAATGTCACTATCAAAAACTTAAGTTCTAGATTTCAGAAGAGCAGACTTGAACCATATGAGGAAGCTGGTCCCAGACAAATTGACCAGGGTGGACAGCATCTGCTGTATAGCAGAATACAGGGGGCAATCAGTGGGGCCATTTTAGAGATGACGGAGTCATGCACAAGAATCATTACACAATGAAACAGCTATAAGAGACCCATATGAGGGCCAAAACAAGGGTTTAACCAGGTACAAGGAAAAGTAGGGGGAGGAGGAATGGTGACAGTACCTAATGAGAACTAGGCGAAACAAAGAGGATGGTCAGGAAGTCAAAGGCAGACACAAAGCTGTGCAGTGCAGAGGGGGTCAAGGGTGGAGGAAAACAATTCTTCAGATATATTAAGGAGAAAAGGAAGCTGGGAAGGGGTATTGTTAGGCTACTAGAGGTGGGGGGAGGGTAACAGAGGAAGATGAACAAAAAGCAGCCACCCTTAATGATTACTTCTGCTCTGTCTTCACGAGGGAAGGCAAAGGACTCCTGGCCTGAAAGTGGCACCAAGGTGGCTGTCAGGGGCATTCTGAAAATGAGGCAGCCAGTATGTACCAGAAAAAGTACCCAGATGGGGCTAGAAGTCCTAAAGGTAGATAAGACCCCAGGCTGGATGGGATGCACGCAAGGGTTCTCATGGAATTGGAAACGTGGAAACATAGATGGTGATGGCAGAAGGGGACCTCAAGGTCCATCTAGTCTGCCCAAGGTTTATAGGCTACTACCCCCCTCCCTATTTACCACTCTGGAGTAAGATCCTTTTGTGCCTGTCCCAGGCTTTCTTGAACCCCCCCCCCCGACTGTTTTGGCCCCCACTGTCTCGGGGGAAGGCTGTTCCAGGCGTCTAGAAACATAGAATTTGACGGCAGATAAGGACCGCTTGGCCCACCCAGTCTGCCCATTTCCCTACCTGATGGATAAGCTGCAGATCCTAGTTAACCAGCAGCCTACTTCTTCCTACCCCACCCTTAGAATTGACTTATGACTGTCCCATGCATGCTTGAATTCCACCACTGTTTGTGACTCCACAACCTCCTCTGGAAGGCTGCTCCATACATCCACCAACCTCTCTGTGAAAAAATACTCTTAAATTACCTCTGAGCCGCTCTTCTATCTTCAAATTGTGCCCCCTTGTTCTTGCACACCTTTTTTTGAAAGATGCTACCCTCTTGGACTTTGTTGATTCCCTTGAGGTACTTGAAAGTTTCTATCATGTCCCCCTCCTCCTTTCCTCGAGGCTATACATACTAAGCTCCTTAAGTCTCTCTTCATATGTCTTCGGTGCAGACCCTGCACCATTTAGTGCCCTCCTCTGGACACCTTCCATCCTGTCTATGTCTTTCGGAGATTGGGTCTCCAGAACTGCACGCAGTACTCCAGATGGGGTCTCACTAGCTGTCTGTACAGAGGGATAACTACTTCCCATTTTCTACTGGTGATGCCTCTCCCTATGCATCCCAGTATCCCCCCAACCCTCCTTGCTGCCCTCTCACATTGCTTGCCCACCTTTAGGTCATCTGATATGACTACCCCCAGGTCCCTTTCCATTTTTGTTGTTGTTAGTATCTCACCCCCATTGTGTACTCTTCCCCTGGGTTTTTGTTTCCCAGGTGCATTACCTTGCACTTCTTAGCATTGAATCTAAGCTGCCATACATTTGACCATTCCTCTAACCTTGCCAAGTCCCTTCTCATCCTTTCCACTCCACCTTGTGCATCAACTCTGTTGCAGATCTTTGTGTCATCTGCAGAGACATACTTTTCCTTCCAGTCCCTCTGCAATGTCACTTATAAAGACATTGAAGAGGACTGGTCCTAATACTGAACCCTGCGGTACCCCACTACTAACCCCCCTTTTTTTCAGAGTGGACTCCATTTACTATTACTCTCTGTGTCCTATTCTCCAACCAATTCTTTACCCAGGCTGTCATCTTGGGACCCACTCCCAGGCTGGCTAACTTGTATATTAATCTTTTGTGTGGGACTGTGTCAAATGCCTTGCTAAAGTCTAGCACCCTCTCCATGAAGAATAACTTCCTAACATTGGTCCTGAACTTGTCCCCTTTCAGTTTCAGATCGTGTCCTCTTATTCTACTACCCTCCTTGAAATGGAAGTGCTCCTATACCTGTACTTTGTTTATACCCTTGATGTACTTGAAGGTCTCACTCATGTTTCCTCTCTCCCCCTCCTCTGTTCCATGGAGTACATTTAATTCTATCAGCCCATCCTCAAATGAGATCTGGTATAGTCCCTGTATAATTTTTGTCGCCTTCCTTTGTACCGTCTCTATCCTGTTGATGTCCTTTCTGAAGTGTGGTCTCCAAAACTGGACACAGTATTCCAGGTGGGGTCTCACCAGTGCCCTGTATAGTGGTAATACCACCTCTCTTCTTCTACCCGTGATTCCTCTCCCAGTGCATTCCAGCATGCCACTGGCCTTCAGTGCTGCCTTTCTCACACTGTCTTCCCACCTTCAGGTCACCTGTTATTATGATCCCCAGATTGCGTTCCTGGCTGGTCACTGCTAGACTTTCTCCTCCCAGGTAGTACTCCCATTTAGGGTTGCCTCTTCCCAGGTGCATAACCTTGCACTTTTTGGCACTGAATTTTAGCTGCCATGTTGCAGACCATTTCTCCAGTTTATTTAGGTCTGATTCCATTTTCTGTACTCCCTCTGGAACACTATTCTGTTGCATATCTTGGTGTCATCTACGAACAGACACACTTTTCCCTCAAGCCCATTGGCAATGTTGGCTATAAATTCATTGAATAGTAAAGGCCCCAACACGGAGCCCTGGGGCACTCCGTTGGTTGCCCCCCTTTCTACTGATAATGCCCTGCATACCTGCACCCTTTGTGTTCTACTTTGCAGCCAATTTTTTACCACTGCACCACCTCCTGACCCACCCCATGCAGTCCAACTTCTTTACTAGCCTTCTACGTGGGACAGAGTCAAAGGCCTTGCTAAAGTCCAGGTAGACTACATCCACTACACCTCCAGTATCAACTGCCTTGGTCACCCAGTCATAAAATTTGATCAGGTTAGTTTGGCATGATGTCCCTGTTGTGAACCCGTGTTGTTTATAATCCTGCTGGCCGCTGGATTCAAAGAATGCTACTATCCTCTGCTTTAGTAATGATTAAATCAGTTTTTCCACTGCAGATGTGAGACTTACGGGGGCGGTAGTTCCCTGGCTCCTCCCTGCTTCCAGATTTATGGAGTTTTACCACTGTTGCTCCCTTCCAGTCTTTGAGAACGTCTCCGGTCACCAGTGATTTGGTGAAGAGTTTGGCTAGAGGTTCTGCTAGTTCCTTCCCTAGTTCTGTCAGGATTCTGGGGTGCATATTATCTGGTGCCATGGCCAGGGACACTGGTTTACCGTGATTGAGAAAGAGCAAATTCCGTTTTGCACATTGGAAAAACCGGTATTGTCACCGGTGTCTGCCAGTCCAAAATCCATTTTTACCGGTGTTTTGTTTTGGGTACTTTATTTAACAAGTTTTTGCTCTGCTACCATGCATATTAGCAATTTTGATGTCCCCTATTGTACATTCATACATCCTTGTACCAATTTTGTTATTTTGATAGGTATAAGATGTGATGGCAGCAGCAGTGCAGTCGCACCCAACCCTCAAGTGCGATGGCAGTGTCAACAGCACTATGGCCTCTCTCTATCCCTCAGATACTGCACTGTAACCCCCACCCTCTATTGCATTGTCTGCAGAAGGACTATGGCTCCAATTCCTCAGGTGTTACAGCAGTAGCAACAGCACTATGTCCCTATTCCTCAGGTTTGAGTGCAGCATGACCTCTTCCTCAGATGTCATAGTGACACCAACACAGCCAACTCCTCCAGGTGCCAACACAGCTTCTTCCCATAGTGCCCCCCCAGATGCAACATTGTGCAGAAATACAGCCAATCCAATCACCAAAATTTGCACGCAGTCCGCTCTCCCCCAAGCACCAACAAAGACAGCCCTGAACATACAGGATAGCCACTCATGCAACCAAATCCATGGTTTAATGAATTTCCACAGCCCAGTCACCCATTTTCAGTAGGTTGTCTACTGAGCAATGCCATGGTAATTCCCTAGGCAGGGATATTTTCCCAAAGCCCCCCAACCAGACTTATGCCCCTCTATGACATAGGTACCAAGACTTTGTACTTTGGTCTATGCGCTATATGTCATGTCATATCACTAATTCAGAAATTAATAAAATGAAATACAGAGAACAGCTGCATTAAATAAAATAGTGTTTATAAAAAATGTACAGAAGGGAGTAAATAGAAATACAAAAACATCCATACAGTAAAAATATGCAAAAGTGTTAAAAAAAGCATAAAAAGTATGGGTGTAATACAAGCAACCAAATTCTATACAATCTATACAAAACTGTTATAAAATGGTACACTGAAAGTGTAGAAACAGAAGAGAACAGACATTTGAATGGAAACCCCTATATACGGTAAAATAGGCAAAATGTGGAACATATAAGCAGCAATTAAACTAAAGCTCTATCAAAGAAAATGTGTAAAACCTGACTATATAACTACAGTGAAAAAGTAAGTGAACTAAAACCTACAGTACATAATTATATGGTATCTAACCAACTATAATAAATACATTAAATGTGCAAAGGCATATATGAAATGTGGAAAACTGTGCAATAGCATAAAAGGTGTTCCGCTGTGTATTAATAGGGTAGTATATGGTGTACCGGAGAACCAAGACCTGTATGCACAGGATATGTTGCACTAGTTTGTAGAGCTCAGGGATTCTAGAGAAAAATCTTGGACAGTTAATTATGGAAAAGTATAACTTAAAGCAGGCAGGGTGATTGTGTAGAAGGAGGAGCAATCAAATCTCTATTTGGCAAAGAAGGGGAAGGGAAAAGAAGACTGTTAAGGAGGGTGGGTACAGCCAGGGTCAGACCAGGTGCAAGTACTAAACAAGTACTGCTGTTTAGTGTTTACCAGTTATGGTGGGGGACAGAGGTCCAACTTTGGGTGACAAATTATCCTGGGGAAGAGTGACAGACAGGGCACATGCGGAGAGAGAGGGAGCTCAACATGTACAACCTAGAAGATAGAAAGGAATGGGACATGAGTGAGACCTTCAAGTACCTAAGAGGCCAAAAAGAGGGAAGGACAACAGGGGCAACAGTCTAAAGTTAGAGGGAGGAGCCAGCCCATTATTTCATGGCGAGGGTGGCACTGGTGACTGGCTTGAATACGCTAATAGAAGTATAAAAATGGGCAGACATGTGGAAAGCATGCAAAAATATATAATCCAGCTACTTGTTGTACATGAGCTGGGATAGCAGTTTCAAATTTTCTACCAGCAGGTTCCTTCTTTGATCTGTGTGGATCTGTCCATATACAGAGAAGGATCGCTCCACATCTGCACTTGACACAGGTATCCAGATAGCTTGTAGAGCAGCTCTGGAGAGTACAGTTAGTTGTGACTGCCTTGAAAGCCAGTACTGCCCAACATCCAACTCCAATATGCTTGGAAGTTCCCTTATATCCTCCCTAGCATATACATCCCAGTCATTTTGCAGTTCTGTTTGGTTGTGCAGTGCTAACAGAGGAATGTCACTGGCATGCCATGTCAAATCCTATTCAGTTTTGGTAAATTTCTGGGGTCCAAAATACGTAGCTTTAAAGAATGCAGTTGATGGGTTTGTGTCCATATGCTTAGAAAGCTTGTGTAAAGCGACACCAAATGCTCCTTGAAAAGGGCAACATTTTCCTGCTTGACCCGTGGCCTCATAGCCTGCAAGTACCCGCAGTTCTGTCACCAAATCGTTCTGTCTTCAACACTCCTGCTTCAAACCGCTTTTTGATTTTGCTAATAGTGTCATACAGCAACAGCCAAGGGCTTTTGCTTACTTTGCAAAGCTCGATTGCATCAATAAGGTCAGTACAGTTTTCAGCAATGAATGCAGTTTGAACCTGCAGCTCTGTGAACCATTCTTCAAATAGTTTTTTTAAGGACCTCATGGAGTTGGCATCACTGGTTTCATCATTGAAGAACGCTCGCAGATGTTCCAGATATGCAGAGTGGTATTTTACTGCTTCGAACCAAGTGTTCCAACGGGTCAAGACAGGAACAGGAGGCAATATTTTTTTTCTGCACCCCTCTCCTCCAGGAATGCAATGTACTCGCCACGCTTTGGTGATTGTTGAAAGGCATATTTTATAAGTGCCACAAGCTTATTCACCTGATCAAAGTGGTCAATCCAGGTATCACCCACCAATGATAAAACGTGTGCCCAACAACCCACATGGACTACATGGTCACCAATTAGGCCACATAATACATCATTAAAGCACTTTGTCATGTAACGTGCATTGTCACTAACAAATGCTACCACTTGTCCCATCTCCACACCATATTTATGCAAGGTCTTTAAGACACTTTGGGCAACAGTGGAGTGGTTTACCACTGTTAGCTCTATGGTGTCTGCTATTACAAATTTTGCACCCTCCATTACAAAAATAATGTTCATTACACAGCTAGAGTCTGCATCAGTTGTTTCATCGCACATTACTGCAAGTGTCTTGCTCTTACCAGCTGACTAATTCTCCTCCATTTCTATTTAGTCGAGGCAAGTAATTCGTCGTAAGTGTCTGCCTTTGAAGCGCCTCCAATTCCTTTGATATACTTCCCATCCAGTCTCTCAAGCAGGGCTGATCCAGCTTTTAATTGGTATATTGGCACCACACCAAGCCCTCAACGTGTCCAAAATGGTTTCCTCCTGCAGCAGCTGCAGCTGTTGTGGCATTGAAACTGGTGTGTAGGGTCACCTGTTTGCCGTTACTCTTCTGGCTTGTGTTCTTGGTGTGTTTTTGCTTTACAGTGATCCACCACTGTGTCCTTCCTGATGTGGTCAACAGGGTGATCACAGAAGCGACAGAACATCTTCCTCCATCTTCATACATGCCATAGGACTTGAATTGCAATGCACGGTCTTAGCCAGAATAGATGAGATTTTGGCCATTTTGCTTGGTGGTGGTGTTGCCATTGCTACACGTAGTAGTGGATGACTCCCAACAAACTAAAATTGAAACAGTTGGGAGATATAGAAAATATATTTACAATTGTGCAGCACAACTATTAACATTTCACAACTAATTACTCAATCTCTCAAATCAAGACAGAAATAAGAGACTACATCAGCATTAGAATCTCACTGGTCATTCGTGGCCGTAGATGAGTGTAACCCCTAGATGGCGCTATCCCAGGGGCTACTACCCCTGCCTGATTTGCCACTAACAGGTTGAGGGGCCTGGATCCAATGGCGGGTGCCTCCACCCAGAGGTCAGGGTTTGCAATAGTTAAACTTACTTGGTCACAGCCCTCTGGGACACTGCAACCCCCCTTTCTTCCCACTAGTGGCCCACACACATATAGCAGAATTACCTTCACAGTATACACTTACCCCAAGGCTGGTTCAGGCACCGGGACATCCTGTAAAATAAGATACAGTGCAACAATCACAGTACAGTACTTTAACATAGACAAATACCTCAGGCAGTATAACTTTGTTGAAACAAACAGCTCTGATTTATTTAGGGGATATAACAAGGACAGGGGAAATCAGGTTAATTAGCTTATCACTTTACTATCTATTTATGGCTCTGTGCACAGGCCTATCCCTACCAGTTACTGTCCCTGGGTACCCAGGCCCCAGTGGCTAGTCCAAACCGTGGCAGCTGGTAGGGCCCTTTCACACAGAGAAAAGGAAAATTAAACAGTCAGCAGTACAGTAATTCCATTTGGATTTAATGTGGCAATTCAACAGGGAGCGACCCCGAATTAGTACTCACGACCTCCAAAGAAGATATGGTCCTTCAATGTCAGCAGGGCTACTTTTGATCTCCAAGAGACTCCTCACACATTTATATGGTAAAAAAAAAGAAAGCACTATACCAGGCAGGCTGCATCTGTATCCCAATCGCAATCACTGCACAACAACCAGGAGAACACACAGCAGATCCAGTTCCCGACAGACCGAGCGCAACCCAACAACCCCCCCAGTCCTCCACAGGGTGAGCCCGGTCTCCACTCCTCAGAGATCCCTTGATTCTTTTCACAGGACGGATTCAGTCCTAACAAGCAGTTACACAAGTTGTAGACCGGAACTCTGGGCCTTGCACACGTTTTTTGACTGAAACTGTGCACTGAAGAAGCACAGGGTTTCTTTCCCCTTCACTTTCAGATCTCAAACTGAACTCCAACTGACGAAACCGGGCACTTCCTTTGAGTTCCTCCCAGTTCTTGACTGGATTGGCTGTCACTCACAATAGACTGCTGCTGTTGGTCCAAAAAGGCACTGAAGTCTAAACTACATCTCCCAGAGTCACTGCCCATACAATCCTCTTGTGGCTGGCTCAGATTATGAGTCCAAGGCATCATTTTAGAGCTAGCTTACCCCACACTGATTGGTCCAGTTCAGCAGTTCAAAACTAGAATGGGGAACTAGCAGACACAGTTCTGACTGCAAAGAAAGCAGGTTAGACAAACTGTAATTTCATTATTACTCTAAATAATTTCTGGCAAACAGTTACATCTTTCAGATAGGTTCCTTGCACTCTAGTGACTGCAAAATGAAGTGAATTGCAGCAGCTCGAGTGGTACTCAGAGAAGCACACAGTCCCCCATACAACTAATTATGTCTGCAAGCAGACAGCTCTTAAAGAGACAGTACCAGAGGCTCTAAAACACTCACTGATAAATGGCTTAAATGCCAAACACCATTCAGGCTTGGAGCATTCAAGCAAGCTCCTGGAAGTCTTTGGGAACCCCCATTTGCAGGGGTTACACCTTCCTGGTCTGGGAAAGCTTGACGTCCGCGCAAGTACCCCATAAGTTTCAACTGCAACCATATACATTTGCATTAGGCTCGCATAGTAATCATCAGTCAATATATCATTTTACCAAGAACACATTTCTGAAACATTGCAGTACGTCACTCTTTACACAGTATTACACACACATTGTACCATAACTCAGTTATTACCTCTGTACATGAAACCTGAAGAGAGGGACCCTTCCTTATCAGTTACCTTTGGGGCTGGACGGGCAAGGGCACCATACTTAGAGGGCAACACAAGTAACTTGGAGTTAGCACTAACGCTCAGTTTGGGCAATGAGCTCGGGGACACATACACTCCTTTATGGACAACATTGAGAGGCAGGTCCACTGGCCGCCCAGGAATCATAACTGAGGTGCACTACAGGCTTTACAGCCTCGACCAGTCTTTCTAGGGGAGCTGTTACAGTCTCAGCACTCTGAGCCTCATTTCAGCATTGTTCTCACTTGTCAGGGAGTCTCCATGGGGGTAGAGAGGCTAGAACTTGGGGCACTTTCAGCTCCAGGAGTTACAGTTTCTGAGTCCACAACATTTGGCTCGCATGGAGAGCTTTCAGACACTGGCAGTGGACTGTCAGGGCACTCAAAATACTCTTCTTGTTCGGGTGTATCACCAGTCTGCCCAATCTATCATTTTCCTCCCTGAAAGCTCAAACAGTTCAACCATGCACAATGATTCCATTTCATCTGATCTGATGCTTTGCACTTCACTTTCTGGGAGCATTGGCTCCAGGGATGAAGCTGGGGCATAGACAGTCCAGAAGGCCCAGCTTTGTCTCCAGTATTGACTAGGGATTGCCCCAAACAATTGACTCAGTTCGTAAGAAGGATAGTATTCAAAGTCACTCTCACTTTCTTCTGATATGGACTGACAGTCATGCTCAACTGGGACTTGTGCAGGGGAACACTTTAACTCTGCTTCTGTAGGTGCAGACTTCTTGATCTTTTCTTAGCAGCAGCTCTAGTCACTGGTCCAGAGGGGCATCTTCTGGGGCTCAGACTCAATCAGGATTTGTCCAATGGGTAGTAAATGATTTCTATGCATTGTTTTTACATCTTTTGAATTGTTCTCAGGCCTTACTTTGTACACTGGCAGATCATCTAGTTTGCCTACTACAATGTGAGGGAGATGGTGCCATCTGTCAGCAATCTTGTGTTTGCCATGCAGTCCCAGATTTCTTAGCAATACCGATCTCCTCCTGGGTTCCTGTGCTTTCACCTTTTATCATACCTTTCTTTGTTGGCCAGATTTCTTTTGGCAGCCATGGTTTGAGCCAGTTAGTACGTGAGTTAGCTGGGCCTTAACTTTTGCACATACTGTAAATAGTTGTCAGCTTGAACCCCATCAGGAGACCCCAAAACACACATCTACCGGTAGTCGAGCTTTTCTTCCAAACATCAGGCGGTAGGGGAGAACCCAGTGGCATCACTTTTGGTGCAGTTATAAGCATGTACCAGGGTGCTAATTTGTTGGCTCCATCTAGGTTTGTCCTTTGGGTGCAGGGTGCCTAGCATATCTAGCAAAGTGCGGTTGAAACGTTCAGGCTGAGGGTCCCCCTTGGGGTGGTAAGGAGTGGTTCTGGACTTTCTCACTCCCCACAGAGAAAGCATCTCTTTGATCAGACGACTCTCAAAGTCTCTCCTTGATCAGAATGGATTCTTTGTGGAGCCCCATAGTGAACAAAAAGTTTTTACGAGTACTTTGGCTACAGTGGATGCTTTCTGGTCTTTGGTGGGGAAAGCTTGGGCATATCTCGTGAAATGGTCAGTGACCACCAGCACATTACTGATATTTCTTTGATCTGACTCCAAACTCAGAAAATCAATACAGACCAGCTCCATGGGTGCACTGGTGGTTATGTTAACAAGGGGGCAGCCCTCTGGGGCAAAGCTTTCTCTGTAAGCAGCGACTACAAGTTCGATGTGTTGCTCCACATCAGCCCCCATCTTAGGCCAATAGAATCTGGATCTCACCAAGTCAAGTGTTCTGTCTATACCAAGGTGCCCTGTGGTTGTGCAAGGACCTCAATACTGAGTCTCGAAAGGCAGTGGGAGCACCAGTTGTTGTTTGTCTACTTGTCCCCTCTGTCTACTGTTTCTATATAACAGTTTATTGATCAGTTTCAACTTAGGACCTTCTTTGTATAACAGTGCAGTTCTCAAATCAGTGGAGCGTAATTTGGACATCTTTTCCTGCATAGAGGGCTTCTAAAGCTGATTTGATCATAGGATCGGATTGAGCCCACCAATACTGTTTGTCCAGCTGAGGCAGTGCACCAATGTCTATTGCAGAAAAGTGGCAATAAGCAGCAGGTATGCAATTCTAGAGGGTCCCAAGCAATCCACCATGCAGTCCACTGCGTCCGTGGACATTTGTTCCTCCTGTCAAACTTCTCTGCAGAGTGCCGAATGTCAGGTTCTGCCAATCGGACCCAATCATTCTGGGGAACAGGCCTCCGAGAGAAGCATCAGCATCTATGTGGTTCAGACCTGCTCGTATTCGAGAGCATAGTCATATGTAGATAATGCAGAAAGCCACCTGTGGCCAGTGGCATCCAACTTAGCTGAGGTCTGCACATAGGTCAAAGGATTATTGTCAGTTTTACTAGTATTTTAGCCCCATACAAGTACTCATGGAATTGGTCAACAATAGCCCACTTCAAAGCTAGGAACTCTAACTTATGTACAGGATAGTTCTTTCTGGATGGGGTCAGGCTCTACTGGCAAAGGCCACTGGTCTCAGGCCATTCTCGTGCTCTTGGTACAACACAGCCCCAACCCTTGTAAGCTAGCATCAGTGTGCAGGACGTAAGGTTTTCTTGGATCGGCATAGCCAGCACTGGAGCATGGGTAAGTTGATATATGATCTCATGAAAAGCAGTCTCATAATCAGGAGTCCAGCGGCCCCAAATACTTCACCGGATGAAAATACACTTTTCAGTCTTGAGGGACTGACTTTTGGTATTTTTGTGGGTTGGGGATACCTTGGAGTAAGGTTAAGTAAAGGCGGATCACTCTTGAATAGTCCTTGATGAAACGCCGATAATAACCACAGAATCCCAGGAATCTTTGCAGTTCTTTTAGATTTTGGGCTGTGGCCAGGTGGTCAAGGCCTCAACTTTACTTGGGTGGTCTCTATTCCTCGTGGATACTATGTGTCCCATACTTTACTGATGTTTGAAAGAATTGACACTTATCAATGGACAGTTTAAGGCCAAAGTCCTCCAGTCGATCCAATACCTTAAATAATCTGCTCTCATGTTCCTCCAGTGAGCTGCCAAACACAATAACATCATCTAGGTATACCAGGCACTCTAGTAAGTTCATGTCCCCCACTGCACGCTCCATCAATCGTTGAAAAGTGGCTGGGGCACCTGAAATCCCTTGAGGCATCCTCATGAATTCAATGAAGCCAAGCGGACAGATAAAGGCTGTCTTCTCACGTCCTCTGGGGCCATCGGGATCTGGTAGTACCCACTGTGAGATCCAGCACAGAGAACCACTTGCTCCCGCTTAGGCAGTCCAAAGCATCCTGAATGCGGGCATTGTGTACTGATCTAGGGATAGTCCGCCGTTTAAGGTGATAATCCACGACATCCTTACTGTCCCATTTTTTCCTCACTACCACAATGGGGAAGCATAAGGGCTTCTGGATTCTTGTATTACACCAGCCGCTAACATCTCTTGCAGATGCCGTCCTCACATCATCTATATCAGCAGGTGCCAGGCGCTCGAGACCTCTCACGAAATGGTCTTCGTCATGCAGCCGGATATTGTGGCTCAGCTCCTTGCACGCATCCTACGTCCCATTCCTTTAAAGAAAACACCTGGTCTCTGGGCAAGCTTCTCCTGATCCTCACTTTCCATTCAGCTGGCAGCGGGAGTTGCGAATCAAACAAGTCAGGCGTTACTCTGTCATTCTTCCTTGAACTTGCTGCTGGGTAGCACTGCAGTGTCTGCACAATGCACATTAGCCAGGATGCAACCTCTATTTACCCGAATGTCTCTTTCAGACACATTATGAACTTGGACCATTACCCTTCTGGCATAAGCATGGGCTCTAAGCGGGCAAAATACTAGGCTTGACCAGCAGTCCCTCTGGCAATTTTCCACGCCTGGTGCATCCAACATTAATATTTTATTCTTAACATCCTTTCTGATCTGGACCTCTCCCTGTAAGGTACACTGGGCATTTGGTGCCAGGATCAGAGACTCAGGATCCTTCTTCCATACAATTCCGACCGGTTCCTCTGGTTCTATATTTTCAGCATCTCTGTGCCTCATAGGCCTTCTAATTAGCCGAACTTTTAAAGCTCTACTAGTCTTTGACCCTGTTTTCATAACACAATGTGCCAGCCTTCTGAACATATGAGCATTTGTTCCAATCAACAAAGGGACACCATCATACAGTCCAGTGGGGGACACACTAAGGCTAGGGTCTCTACTTGTTCGGCCACCCAGCCACGGAGGTGGGGAAAGACAGCCAAATTCGGATATACCCAGAATAGGGTAGGCCTTCTCACTTAACCCCATACATGCAGTCCTTCTAATGGTTGTAAGGGTACGTCTGACAAATGCTTCTGATACCAATCTTGAAACATAATTGTCACTTGGGAGCCACTGTCTAATACAGCTCTTGTAGACACTCCATTTACCTTTACAGTGGTCTCCATGGAGGGACCCACTATTCTGGACCAGTCTGGAGAGGCGGTAGTGGGGCCTGGGCAACTGACCTTGCCACAAAGGACGGAATTAGCATTTTTGTGCCTCACTGGGATCATTTCGTACCTCTTAACCACTGATTTGTTCTCCTGGCTCTCCTTGTAGCCTATATGCAACTTTGTCAGTGTCTTTGGGATTGGCATTCCTTTTCATGTGCCCATCCTTCCTACAATTATAGCAAACATACTTTTGAGTTTGAGCTGGCCGAGGTGCCACACTGGGAGCCACGGGCGGGTATTAATAACTGGAAACCTTGGTGCCATCTCTGTCTGCGGTGTGATAAGCATTTGGAGATATCTCGTCAGTTTCTCCACTTCCATGGTCAAGGAATCGAGTTCGAGCTGTTATCAGTAGGAGATACATGGTGGTATCCCCACCCCATAGCAGATGCAGCTCGGATATAGGTCGGGGCCTGCGATTTGCAGGCGTGGCCTTCATAAAGGACTGTTTTGAATTCTCTGATCTCTCAACAGTTCGCCCCATTGTGGCATATCTTTTTCCTTATCAGAGCACTCATTGACTGCCAACCTCTGCCCTGAACTTCACTTGATGGGCCACCCTCAGTCACTCGGGTCATAGCCACAGCTATTGGTGCAGGTCCCTCCCGAGGTCGCCTTTTTTCAACTCCTCCAATTTCTCTCATTAACTCCATCATAGGAGGGTGGGGATTCCAGTTGATTTGCCAGTATGAATGAAGCAACAGCAGTTCTGAGAAGGGGGCAGACTTAAGTTCTGTCCAGTCTGGTTCGGTCCAGTTCAATCGCTGGCAAACTACCCTTTCTGAGGCATTCTTGCAACAATTTTTCCAGCCGAGATATACACAGACAACAACTCCCTTGGTACTGTTGTGCATTTCTTACTCTCCACCATAGGTCCTCCATCAGAATTCTACTTCTATACATTCTCCAAGGCCTCAAGATAGGCTTGTGTGTCGCTTCAGGGTTACTGCGTCTGCTTAGCACGGATGGTAGCGGCAGGACCCTGGAGGCTCTCACCAACCTCTTTCGCTCGCTTCCGAGCATTGCCATTCTAGCACTTGGGGGCAACATAGTCTATCCAGGTCTCCCAGTCATCCTCCCTTGGGGTGGGAGGTGCCAGAGAGATCCTCAACCTCGGTAAGAGTCGTGACTAATGGCAGGTGCAGAAATAGGAGTCTGCATTGGTTCAGCCACCATTACGGTGCTGGAGCAGGAGAGGTGTTGGGGAGGAACACCCCAGGTGGCAAGAATAGTTTCTTCAAGTCCTCCACAGTTTTCCTTCTCCAGCAACCATTTAGTAAATTTCTCCTCAAAAGTTTCAGATAGTGGTGGGCCTCATTCCCCCAGGTCTTACTGTCCTTAGTTATCACTCCTCCAAGCAGTGAGGGCTCCCTCTGGGGTAATGGTCTGTGGTACTTTGGAGCTATCTATGGGATCCTTAAACTCTACTAGGGCCAGGAAAGTGTGGGTGAGCAGATTAGCGTGCCGACCCACCACCACAGGATTTTGTAAACCTTCCACCTTGGAAAGTACTCCTGCACAGTGTCGAGATGATACCCAGGGGGATGTCCAGGATAAGCATAGCATTTTGGGGTTCGATCTCTCTCCAGTACACCACTCCACCAGCCGGTGCACAGTTACTTCTGTCGGGGTACCCATTTATTTATTTATTTATTTTTTTCCCTTAACAGTGGTTTGTAAATAGGCCACTAGAGGACACACAATCCCAGCGGTGAGCCTCCAAATGTAACCCCTAGATGGCGCTATCCCAGGGCTACTACCCCTGCCTGATTTGCCACTAACAGGTTGGGAGGCCTGGATCCAATGGCGGGTGCCTCCACCCAGAGGTCAGGTTTGCAATAGTTAAACTTACTTGGTCACAGCCCTCTGGGACACTGCAACCCCCTTTCTTCCCACTAGTGGCCCACACAATAGCAGAATTACCTTCACAGTATACACTTACCCCAAGGCTGGTTCAGGCACCGGACATCCTGTAAAATAAGATACAGTGCAACAATCACAGTACAGTATTTAACATAGACAAATACCTCAGGCAGTATAACTTTGTTGAAACAAACAGCTCTGATTTATTTAGGGATATAACAAGGACAGGGGAAATCAGGTTAATTAGCTTACTTTACTATCTATTTGGTGACTCTGTGCACTGGGCCTATCCCTACCAGTTACTGTCCCTGGGTACCCAGGCCCTAGTGGCTAGTCCAAACCGTGGCAGCTGGTAGGGGCCCTTTTCACACAGAGAAAAGGAAAATTAAACAGTCAGCAGTACAGTAATTCCATTTGGATTTAATGTGGCAATTCAACAGGAGCGACCCGAATTAGTACTCACTGACCTCCAAAGAAGATATGGTCCTTCAATGTCAGCAGGGCTACTTTTGATCTCCAAGAGACTCTCACATTTATATGGTAAAAAAGAAAGACTATACCAGCAGGCTGCATCTGTATCCCAATCGCAATCACTGCACAACAACCAGGAGAACACACAGCAGATCCAGTTCCGACAGACCGAAGCGCAACCCAACAACCCCCAGTCCTCCACAGGGTGAGCCGGTCTCCACTCCTCAGAGATCCTTGATTCTTTTCACAGGATGGATTCAGTCCTAACAAGCAGTTACACAAGTTGTAGACCGGAACTCTGGGCCTTGCACACGTTTTTGACTGAAACTGTGCACTGAAGAAGCACAGGGTTTCTTTCCCTTCACTTTCAGATCTCAAACTGAACTCAACTGACGAGACCGGCACTTCCTTTGAGTTCCTCCCAGTTCTTGACTGGATTGGCTGTCACTCACAATAGACTGCTGTTGGTCCAAAAGGCACTGAAGTCCAACTACATCTCCCAGAGTCACTGCCCATACAATCCTCTTGTGGTTGGCTCAGATTATGAGTCCAAGGCATCATTTAGAGCTAGCTTACCCCACACTGATTGGTCCAGTTCAGCAGTTCAAAACTAGAATGGGAACTAGCAGACACAGTTCTGACTGCAAAGAAAGCAGGTTAGACAAACTGTAATTTCATTATTACTCTAAATAATTTCTGGCAAACAGTTACATCTTTCAGATAGGTTCCCTTTGCACTCTAGTGACTGCAAAATGAAGTGAATTGGCAGCAGCTCTGAGTGGTACTCAGAGAAGCACACAGTCCCCCCATATTAAATTAATTATGTCTTGCAAGCAGACAGCTCTTAAAGACAGTACCAGAGGCTCTAAAAACACTCACTGATAAATGGCTTAAATGCCAAACACCATTCAGGCTTGGAGCATTCAAGCAAGCTCCTGGAAGTCTTTTGGGAACCCCCATTTGCAGGGGGGTTACATGAGGATGAAGGACGATGCTCAGGAGGAACAGCTACAGAAATCATGCTGCCCTTCAAAGTTTACAGTCCAGACTAGAAATATCTATAGTGAGAAACAAGCATCCAGATCTCTCTGCTAATGGTAAGACTATGTCTGAGAGTGGGGAGGAGCAGCTACAGATTTTACGCTGACCACAGCCACTTAAATTCCAGACTGCGATATCGCTTATTTATCTATATCTATCCCATTCTCAACCAGTTACTGGCCTACTATCTAGAGTTAGGAATAGCTGACAAAAATCATCACGCTGACCTCAGAATGTCACAGTACAACAGCAAGAGTACCAAGATCGGCATTTGAAACCGTGATGTCTCTGCATAATAATCTCTTGCTCAGGTTTGAGAGTGAGGAGGAATAGCTACAGAAATCATGCTGCCTTCAAGTTTACAGTCCAGACTAGAAATATCTATAGTGAGAAACGAACATTCAGATTCTACGCTAATGGTAAGACCATGTCTGAGAGTGGGGAGGAGCAGTTACAGATTTTACGCTGATCACAGCCACTTAAATTCCAGACTGCGATATCGCTATTTTTCTATATCTATCCCATTCTCAACCAGTTACTGGCCACCATTTTCAGAGTTACTTACATATCTCTGCTCAACTCACTGCTAATGTGAGGCTATGTGGAGAAGGTACCAAACAGAAACCACTGTGATGTCAGAAACATACAATCTAGACTTTGAGCCACTGTTTGTGAGTGCAAAGAAGTACAACAATACCTTTTCAGAAGGGCAAAGACTTGTAGCAGCAGACCACCAACAGCACTTTCACAGTGTGACCTAAAAACAAAACAAAAAAAAAAACAAATACAGTACGTCCTACTCTCAACACCAAAGCATTCACATTTTTAGCATAGAAGACCCACTAGTGGGCAAAAAGCAAGCAAACTGTACCTTTTACAATGGAGAATAGAAGCAGCCCTACAGCAGATCACGTCCGACAGCACTTCAAGGCCTGAAATCACAATTGAAATGTTTATGCGTGGCCCACAGAAAAATGTACACATAACTGTTAAAAAGATCATCATCATCATCATCCTCCTCCTCCTCCTCCCTCCTCCTCCTCCTCCTCCTCCTCATCAATGCATTCTCCAATCACAGCTTGTCAACACCCACACCAACTTACTTGAAGAGTGGTGCAAGGAACAAGCATGAGGCACTGGTAGCAGTGCTGGCAGGTGGTTCCACATCAGAAGGAATCTGCAGCAGAGCACAGGCATGATGTTCATGAAGGTGTCACCTTCCGACTCCCAGCAAGATGGGTGGCAACAGAAAGTTCATCGATTCTCCAGGATAGCAGCAGTAAGTGCAGCCTCACCCCCGCAGGTGTGACGGCAGCATGTGAAGCCCCCACCCCTGCAGGTGTGACGGCAGCATGTGCAGCCCCACCCCGCAGGTGTGACGGCAGCATGTGCAGCCCCCACCCCTCAGGTGTGCCAGCAGCATGTGCAGCCCCCACCCCTGCAGGTGTGCCGGCAGTATGTGCAGCCCCCACCCCTCAGGTGTGCCAGCAGCATGTGAAGCCCCCACCCCTGCAGGTGTGACGGCAGCATGTGCAGCCCCCACCCCTGCAGGTGTGACGGCAGTATGTGCAGCCCCCACCCCTCAGGTGTGCCAGCAGCATGTGAAGCCCCCACCCCTGCAGGTGTGACGGCAGCATGTGCAGCCCCCACCCTGCAGGTGTGACAGCAGCATGTGCAGCCCCCACCCCTGCAGGTGTGACAGCAGCATGTGCAACCCCCACCCCTGCAGGTGTGACAGCAGCATGTGCAGCCCCACCCCGCAGGTGTGACGGCAGCATGTGCAGCCCCCACCCCTCAGGTGTGATGGCAGCATGTGCAGCCCCCACCCCTCAGGTGTGACGGCAGCATGTGCAGACTCCACCACTCAGTAGTGGTAGCAGAGGTAGAATGACAGTACGTATCCAATGCCATGTACCAAAGCTTGACAGAGCTCAGACGTGAACTGAGCTGAACCACCAGACACCAAGGTGGACTCCATTGGTTCAGTCCCCAACAACTAGCTGCCTGGATTGGTTTATTTATATGTAAACAAAGTGCATCCAATTAAAACAAAAATCCACAATCATTGAGGAAGGATTGGGATTGAGGATGCTAATGGAGAGAGATCAGCAATCTGTACTGAAGAATAAACCAATCAGGAATTGTACCAACAGTAAATTAATTGGACACTTTCTAACTTGGTCCTCATGAAAATGGAGCCTCTTAGTTTTCAAGTCGGAGCTCAATTGATGAAAGGTGTTCTGCTGGCAGAGGTAAAGCCATAACCACTGTGCAACTCGTAGCATCATCTTTCCTACCCCCCCCCCCGGAGTCAACAGAAATTAATCTATCTTTGACTCTTTGTGCTCAAGACAATCACCAATTTGTGCAAAGACAATTTTTTAATATAGTGCCTGCAAGGGGAGGGGGCAAGAGAGGTGAAGCCCCAATCTGCGCAGTGGTCAGGGCTTCACCACTGCCGGTAATTCACCTTTAAGAACTTATCAATTCTCTGTAATTCCCCAGCACTTACGACAATATTCCATTAGACATTCCCACAAAAGCCAACCTGAAAGGTGGTAAGATTATTATTAACATGCAGCTAGACAGTTTAAAATCAATTTTTCTTTGTTTGCCCCCTAGGTAAACCAAGAAGGAAAATCCCAAGTTTCGACAGTGCTTCGACATGGTTTATTCAGTTTGATGTGGCTTAATAAAGTTATTTTGTCTAACTATGTCTTTTTTTATTATCATTCTTATTCATCCTACGTGCTCACAGACAGAGGCACACACAAACGCACTTGCTGGAAAAAAACGGTTCTGTGCCACTCTGCCAGTCCACCCCTCCCTCCGAGGCCAGAACCTTTTTCCCCCAGCTTGTGCACCAGTCCGCCCAGCCTGCCCATCTGCCGGCCACCAAACAACAAACCACTGGAGCGTGGCAGGGACCCAGCAGATTAATGCGACTTGCTGGAAAAACGGTTCTGTGCCACTCTGCCAGTCCACCCCTCCCTCCGAGGCCAGAAACCATTTTCCCCAGCTTGTGCACCAGTCCGCCCAGCCTGCCCATCTGCCGGCCACCAAACAACAAACCACTGGAGCGTGGCAGGGACCCAGCAGACTTGCGCACTTGCTGGAAAAAAACGGTTCTGTGCCACTCTGCCAGTCCACCCCTCCCTCCGAGGCCAGAACCATTTTCCCCCAGCTTGTGCACCAGTCCGCCCAGCCTGCCCATCTGCCGGCCACCAAACAACAAACCACTGGAGCGTGGCAGGGACCCAGCAGACTTGCGCACTTGCTGGAAAAAAACGGTTCTGTGCCACTCTGCCAGTCCACCCCTCCCTCCGAGGCCAGAACCATTTTCCCCCAGCTTGTGCACCAGTCCGCCCAGCCTGCCCATCTGCCGGCCATCAAACAACAAACCTTAAATAGTGGGTTACTTCAGGCAGCAGCAAGGCATCTAATAGCTCCATTACAGGCTTGCACAGTACCAGGCAGGCATATTCAGGATCACCTAATTCTTTTAAGGTAACTGAGAGAAGTAACACAGGTAGAATGGATGGTTACTTACTCTTTGGACCAACAAAAGCATTTGAGTATGTTTCACATGATTGATTACCTATGGACTGGTATGTGCTGCACATCTGTGGAATCCCTGTTATAGCCCAGGGACAAAGGCTTGGTTGGACGCTTGATTGCTGGGTGGGGGAACAGGGATTAGTGCTGGGGGTTACTTAAAATGCAGACAGGAGGATGGGGGAGGTCAGACTGCACAACAGGTGGCCATTGCTTATGGTGCCAGAATCAGCTTTAGACGGTGACCTTTAAATGAATATAAGACTGTCTAGATCGGGCAGTAGAGCAAATGTATAGCAGAGGGAAAATTAAATTGATTAGGGAGCCCCTGAATCAGCGTCAAGGGTAGAAAGGTTAGGTAGAGCAAAAGCTATGGTCATGCTGCACTGCTGAGGAATATTTAGCAAAGAAAGATAAAGTAAGCCCTACAAGTTAAACAGAAATTAATGAAAATATGGTCACCAGGTTAAAACATATTTTGTTGCGCGAGGACAGGAGCAGAAGTAAAATAACATTAAACTCCTAAATTCTACAGTTTACACTTAGGCTAACTGAAAAATAATTTTTCTACCTCACACATTACATTGTATAACAGTGAAAAACCCTTAGAGTGCTGGGTGGCTGAGAGAGTAACACTGGCTGTTGGGGACCTATCTTTTTGGCCAAGAAGCCATAGAGAAGCAGCCCTGGAAAGCCAACGAGAAAAAGGGAGCCAATAAGTGTCCTCCACCAGCGGGTGGTTAACCAATCATTTTTCTGGCTTAGGAGCCGATTCCAAGGTGCCTTACCTGGGGATGTGTTCCTTTGGGAGTCCTCTGGTGATGCGGGGGGTCTGATCCACACCCGATTCAGACTGCTTGCTCTTCAGGGTGCTCTCGTAAAACGCCCTCCTCAGCCTGCAAAAACCAACCCTACTCCATTAATCCAGGACTGACCTGGCATGGGTGCAGATATTCCGATGGTGGAGAGCGAGTAGCGGGACAGACTCGCATCACGACCGGCACTACGCACACATCTATCGTACCGTGTAGCATGCAAGGGCCTTCAGACTGCACTCTTGTCAGCGTACATTAATGGACCCCCCTCTAACCTAACCTACCTAGCAGTCAACAGTTAAAAAATGGGTGGCATGGAGCAGAACAGAAGTTCAAAACTTACCGTAGTAGTCCAAGCGGATAAGCAAGATGGAGGTGCTAAACAAATGCTCGTTACGCAGCTCGAAGTAAAAGATAAATGGGCCTGGCATACTCGCTACCCTGCTATTTAAAGCGCTGTGTTCGCGGAGACAATGAGAACAAACGCTGTTTCCGTTTTGGCGCCGTTTTTCCGCTAGCCAATGAGCATTCCGCTTTTCCATCCGCGTCACCGCATATGCGGTAAACCAGTATCCTTGGCCATGGCCTTATCCACCTTTAGATTGTTTAGTGCTTCCAGGACTTGGTCTGCTGTGAAGGGGCTTGTATCAACACCTGTTTTAGGGGTGTTGTTTCTTCTTAGTGCTGGTCAATTTCCCTTCTCCTCCTCAGTAAATACTGAGCAGAAGTACCCGTTTAGGACCTCTGCCTCCTCTGCCTTCTCTCTACCCCTTCATGTTCGGGTTCCCCCTTCTGCTACGAGTCTTACTATTTCGCCCTTACTCTTCTTTTTTCCCTTATAAATCTAAAGAAGATCTTGTCCCCTCCAGTTACCCCTTCTGTGATCCTTACCTCTGTCTGGGCTTTAGCTCTCCTTGTTACTTTTCCTGCTTCCCTCAGCTTCTCTATGTGATTCTGTGTCCCTTTCCTTATGTGTTGCTTTGAATTTCCTGTAGGCAGCCTTTTTTCTCTTTCACTAAGGCTGCCACCTCCTTGGAGTACCATAGTGGATTTTGTTTCTTTTTTGCCTTGTTTATTCTTCTGGTGTATTGGTCTGTAACCATCTTAATAGCTCCTTTAATTTTTCCCCAAATTTCTTTTACCCCCCCCCCCCGACTCTTAAGATTCCAGTGAGGCTGACCCTCATTTTGTGAAAGTCTGCTTTCTTAAAATCTAAGACCCTAATATTAGAGTGGCTGGTGTCTTCTGTAGTTATAACTTTGAATCTGACCATATGATGGTCACTATTTCCTAGATGGCACCCCACCTTAATCTCCTTCACCCCCTCACTGTTTGTGAGGACCAGGTCCAGGAAGACTTTGCCCCTTGGAATATCTACAAGCTGCCTCAAGCCTGCTCCCTGCAAGGCTGTTAAAAAGTCCCTGCTTCTTGTTGTTGCTATCGTTAGCATTCTCCAGTGTGTGTCAGGTAGGTTGAAATCCCCTACCAGTATCACCTCGCCCTTGTCCGCGATTCTGTGTATTGTCTCAAGTAGTTCATTATCCCCATTTTCCCCCTGCATTGAAGGCCTACATACCACTCCAGTTCTGATGGTTGCGCTGTTTCCAGTGTCAGCTGCCAATCACAGTTCCTCGGTCTCTGTAGGAGACCCTTGTATCTCAGTGGCTTTTATTTCCTTCTGTAAGTATATTGCCACCCCCCCCTTTTTTTTCCCCTTCCTGTCCTTCCTATATAGATTGTACATTGGGATTGACGTGTCCCAGCTGTGGTTATCGGTAAACCAGGTTTCCGTCACAGCTACCCAGTCTAGTCCTTCCTTCGCCATGGTGGCCATGAGGTCAGGACGTTTGTTGTTTAGACTCCTCGCATTTATAACCATCGCCCTCCATAAACGTCCCCCTCCCCCCCCTTTGCATGATGTTGTTTACCATGTTTGTGATGGCCTGCTTTGCTGGGCTCTCCTGGCTTAATTTGTAAGTCCTCAGTTTTTCTGGTATTTTGGGCAGTGTTGACCAGCACAGAATTGGCTGAATCCCCAGTAGGACTTTTCAGTATCTCAACTGAGACAGGAGTAGATCAGAAGGACTGGAAGGTAGCTGATGTCCTGGGAATAAAAAGAACCTTACCTCTGTAGTGGGTAAACAGAGGGAGTCACTGGTCAAAGAGGATCTTGTGGGCCACCTAGAGAGCAGTGGTCTACAGGACAGGGTTAGTGGCAGGGGGGTCTTGTCAGACCAACCTGATAGTTTTCCTTGACTGGGTAACAAGGGTAATAGATAAGGGTTACACTGTGGATTTACTGTACTTTGATTTTAGGAAGGCTTTCGACTCAGTGTCACACAGAAGACTGCTGAAGAAGCTGGAGGACTGGGGTGTGGCTACAGACATAGCTAGATGGGCAGGTAACTGGTTGAAGGAGAGTCAGCAGTGGATAGTGGTAAACAGGGCCAAACCAGAAGAGAGGAAGGTGCTAGTGGGCTTCCATAGAATCTGTTCTGGTTCCTGTCCTCTTCAATATGTTCATAAACAACATTGGAGAGGGCATCCGGGGCAAGTTGTGTCTCTTCACAGATGACAGGAGGCTGTGTGATATGGTAGAAAGCGTTGAAGGGATCATGGAGATGCAGCAAGATCTACAAAGGTTATACAGATGGTCTAAGGTTTGGCAGTTGAAATTCAACACCAAAAAAGTGCAAGATTATGTGCCAAGGGAGAAAAAAATCTAGGAGACAGTACCGGATGGGAGGGGTGAAACTGAGCACAGTGGCAGAAGAAATGGACCTGGAAGTCATCCTTAATTACTCCCTCAAACAATCAAGTCAATGTAATAAGACCCACAGGAAGGTTAATAGGATGTTGGGGTGTACTGGATGAGGTACTGACAGGAGGAAGAAGGGGGTATTACAAACTCTGCTTATGCCACTAGTGAGGCAGCACCTGGAATGCTGTGCTCAGTTCGGGAGTTCTCTCCTAAGGAAGAACAGGGATAGGATAGAGATGATGTAATGCAGGGTGACCAAGATGACTGAAGGCCAGCAGGGCATATCATATAAGGATCGTCTAAAGACATTGAACTACTCACTGGAGACCAGGCGAGGGGAAGGGGGGATATGATAAGAGATCTTCAAATTTCGGAAGGGAATGAACAAGGTGAAGTGCAAGGAATTATTTAGCAGTACAGATTCAAGAACCCAAGAGCACAAGTAGAAACTGGGAGGGGGAGGGAGGGGTTAGAAGGGATGTCAGGAGGTACTGTTCTATGGAAAGGGTGGTGGAATCATGGAACAGTCTGCTAGGGGATATGGTTGGTGCCAAGATCATAAATAATTTAAAGCATGGCTGAGATAGAGTGAAGGGTTTGGTGGTTTATCAGGTTAGTAATAGTCGGGGAGGGAGGGGTTGCAGTGGGGTGGACCGGGAAGGACAGAACCCTGAAGGAACAATAGGTCCTGGGGCAGATAGAGAAGTACAGGCAGACTAGATCGAGCCTTGTTTTTTTTTCAGTCATCACTGTCTATGTTTCAGTAGCCTGTGGGCTCTGACATGTACTCATGATTCACCAGGCTCAGCCATCCTTCACCTCTGGAGCAGTTGTAACTGGCTGTACTACCTCCTGTCTGATGCACCAGCCACCCTCCGATGGCTTCCTCAATTCTCCTCTGTTGGTTGCTCCTGTGGCACCTTCACAGATCAGCAGGGCTGTCTCTCTTGGGCTTTCTAGGAGGTCGGATGAATATCTGGGCTGGCAACTTCACCTTCCTAGCAGTGTAACCCCAGGAAACTCCCTCCTTCACTGCAGTCAGTTATTTGGCTGTTGTAGTTTCCAGGCCCCTCTGCCTCTGCTGCAGCTCATATTCTTCAAGCCTGTTCTGGAAAAATCTCTCAGCAGTTCATTGAGAGCTCAGCTGCAGGATGGCTTTTCTGTAAAACTGAGTCCTGCAGTGGTTGTTCACTGTCTCTGTACTTCTTTCTGTGTATAGCAGTTGCCTTCTGGTTCCTGGCTGGGAAAGACCCAGTCAGACCTCCAGACAGTGGAACAGTCAGGCAGCACCTCTACCTCTAAGCTGTCTCTGATGCAGACTGCCAAAATTCTGAAACAGCCCTGACTATTTACCTGGGAATCAAGCCCTCTCATTGGTGAAATCCATCAGTCACTGAGGAGAGTCTGTCTGATCCTCGACTGCGAATTAGTTGTTCCAGTCCCAATGAATTAATGAGGTCCTCCTGTGTCCCATTAGCACTCTCTGAGACTGTCTGCAGGCTGTGGAGCCTGACTGACCTCTGGGGGTCAGCAGTAGCAAAGTTGGGAGCGGCCATCAGTGCTGGTGGGGTACGTACCTCAGAGTCCTCATTTGGAAAGGCTGATGCCCTTAGACAAATATGTATCCCAGTGGTGCTGTGCGCAGTGTGTGCAGTAGTGTTCCAGCTGGTCCAGGTGTCTTTTCAGTGGAAATCCCTGGTGGTTGCAATTGCCGATCATGCTCTCCATTAGTGGCAGAAAAGCCACAATCTTGTGTGGCAGCAGACACACACTGAATGGTGCCAAAAGTGCTGAATATCACAGCACTCCTGTCACCCACCTCAAGCCCTACTTGAGGTCCCAGAGGACAGGAGAAAGAAAAGTGGTGATGGGCAGCAGCTGTGGCTCCACTGAGCACAAGGTAAGCCCCCATACTTTGTTGGGTGGAGGGGCGTAGTTTCATTCCAGAATATTTTGATCTTTGAACAGTCCCAAACCAAAATGTCTGCATTCTGTCTACATTTTGAGCAAATAACTGGTTTATCTCTATCTATTTTTTTGGACAGCTTGGGTGTCCAGTAAGTTCAGTATATGACCTTGAACAGAATTGCTCATAAACTGGCATTATGGCTTGCCATATAAATATTCTTATAAATTCCATTGCAATTTTCTTGTGTACGTTCATATTTGAAGGCATTGTTCCTGCAGACACTGACTGGAGTGCAAGTCCTTTACGGACTGTTTTTATGAATCATGGCTTGAACTGCAAAGTGTAGAGCCATCATTCTTGTTAATGTTGTTATGATCCTTGTGAAATGCAGCAACAGTTGATAAATATTGATTGTTTTAATATTTATGAAAGCATTATCCTACAGCGTGTGTTGATGGTAAAAGTAGACATTGATATCCTACTATAGGGACTGCCTGTAAAACCAGAATCTTTTCGTTATAGTAGAAATACACAGGGAGTGCTCCTGATACAGCTTCTTCTGCAGAAATAAGGCCACATCTTTTAAGATGCCCAGATCAGAACTGTTTTATCCTGGCAAGGTGGTGCCAGTGGTAATGCATTGTGCTACCATGTGGGAGATCTTGATCTGTAGTGCAACCCCAAATCCTAGTAAAATCTTCATAGAGCGGCAGAGAAGCACTGTCTGACTCTGGGGGCAGCTTGCTGTCCCTACTCTGCTGTAACAGCTCCTGTGGTATAGGTAGGTTAGGAGTTACATAGCCACTGCCACTGGTTAGTATCTCTTGTGGCCCCCCAACCACAGTCTGGTACTATGTGAGAATGCATGCATGACTGGTTGAGGGCAGAACACACATTTGGGAAAAATCCTGGCTTTTACCAATGATCTGTTCTTCAGGGTCGCCCATATCGCCTAGGCCCACCTCAGACTCTTCCTACTCTCTCCTAGCAAACTAGAGTTGCTCCTAAGTAAGCTGGTGGTGGCCAGCTGACTGGTTTCTGCTACATAAGGGGTAGAGTTATGTGCAAGCACCTTTTTCCAAATACTTGGTGAGAATTTGTACCCATCACCCCAAATACATAGACATTCATTATTCAGTACTCAGTATTTGGAGAGATTTCAAGAAAACATTTTTAAAACCCTTCCCATGCTATAAACAGTCATTTGCTAGTGTTCTGACTGAGACCTCAACTCTGAGGTGCACATTACCCTTTCCTGAAATGTTAGGAGGTACAAGACGAATGAGTGCATGCAGCAATGTGATAAGAGTCACTACGCAAACCGTATGGTACTATCACTGACACATACAAAGCAAATCCTTTTTTTTAGTGGAGTTTTACTTGCTAAAGTTTAAATAAAATCATGACTTGCAAGCATGGTACAAGAATCCTCCCCAATTTTTTCTGGATACAAGTAGTAAGCCAGCATTATCTCCCCCACCACCACCTCCACAAAAAAAAAATAGTCATGGCCAGGACTAAATATTAACTGATTGCCTGCTTTCTTCATCTCTGTGACAGTGCTGCACCACACTACTAATGCCAGCTCCCTGTCCTGCGAAAATCAGGCTGTTGGCTTACCACTACATACATATACCAAGGTAAGTTTTCCACCTACCTTAATTTTTTCATCTCTGCACAACTTTTTTGGCAATTAAGTTTATTTTATTAATTTTCAACAACCACAATGTAACCCCTAGATGGCGCTATCCCAGGGGCTACTACCCCTGCCTGATTTGCCACTAACAGGTTGAGGGGCCTGGATCCAATGGCGGGTGCCTCCACCCAGAGGTCAGGGTTTGCAATAGTTAAACTTACTTGGTCACAGCCCTCTGGGACACTGCAACCCCCCTTTCTTCCCACTAGTGGCCCACACAATATAGCAGAATTACCTTCACAGTATACACTTACCCCCAAGGCTGGTTCAGGCACGGGACATCCTGTAAAATAAGATACAGTGCAACAATCACAGTACAGTACTTTAACATAGACAAATACCTCAGGCAGTATAACTTTGTTGAAACAAACAGCTCTGATTTATTTAGGGGATATAACAAGGACAGGAAATCAGGTTAATTAGCTTATCACTTTACTATCTACCTTGGCTCTGTGCACAGGCCTATCCCTACCAGTTACTGTCCTGGTACCCAGGCCCTAGTAGCTAGTCCAAACCGTGGCAGCTGGTAGGGCCCTTTCACACAGAGAAAGGAAAATTAAACAGTCAGCAGTACAGTAATTCCATTTGGATTTAATGTGGCAATTCAACAGGGAGCGACCCAATTAGTACTCACGACCTCCAAAGAAGATATGGTCCTTCAATGTCAGCAGGGCTACTTTTGATCTCCAAGAGACTCCTCACACATTTATATGGTAAAAAGAAAGCACTATACCAGGCAGGCTGCATCTGTATCCCAATCGCAATTACTGCACAATAACCAGGAGAACACACAGCAGATTCAGTTCCTGACAGACCGAGTGTAATTCAACAATTTCTTCAGTCTTCTACAGGTGAGCCTGGTTTCTACTCTTCAGAGATCCTTTGATTCTTTTCACAGGACGGATTCAGTCCTAACAAGCAGTTACACAAGTTGTAGACCGGAACTCTGGGCCTTGCACACGTTTTTGACTGAAACTGTGCACTGAAGGAGCACAGGGTTTCTTTCCCTTCACTTTCAGATCTCAAACTGAAACTCCCAACAGACAAAAACCGGCACTTCCTTTGAGTTCCTCCCAGTTCTTGACTGGATTGGCTGTCACTCACAATAGACTGCTGCTGTTGGTCCAAAAGGCACCGAAGTCTAAACTACATCTCCCAGAGTCACTGCCCATACAATCCTCTTGTGGCTGGCTCAGATTATGAGTCCCAAGTTCTGATTCGTCCAAGGCATCATTTTAGAGCTAGTTTACCCCACACTGATTGGTCCAGTTCAGCAGTTCAAAACCAGAATGGGAACTAGGCAGACAGTTCTGACTGCAAAGAAAGCAGGTTAGACAAACTGTAATTTTATTATTACTGTAAATGATTTCTGGCAATCAGTTACATCTTTCAGAAAGGTTCCCTTTGCACTCTAGTGACTGCAAAATGGGGTGAATTGGCGCAGCTTGAGTGGTACTCAATCAAAGAAACACAGTCCCCCATACAAACTAATTATGTCTGCAAGCAGACAGCTCTTAAAGAGACAGTACCAGAGGTTCTAAAACACTCACTGATAAATGGCTTAAACGCCAAACACCATTCAGGCTTGGAGCATTCAAGCAAGCTCCTGGAAGTCTTTTGGGAACCCCCATTTGCAGGGTTACACCCTTCCTGGCCTGGGAAAGAAACTGGCGTCCGCGTCCAACCAAGTACCATAAGTTTCAACTGCAACCATATACATTTGCATTAGGCTCACACATGTAATCATCAGTCAATACATCATTTTACCAAGAACCATTTCTGAAACATTGCAGTACTCCTTTACACAGTATAACACACACATTGTACCATAACTCAAGTTATTACCTCTTGTACATGAAACCTGAAGAGGGGACCCTTCCCTATCAGTTACCTTGGGGCGGGCAAGGGCACCATACTTAGAGGGCAACACAAGTAACTTGGAGTTAGCACTAACGCTCAGTTTGGGCAATGAGCTCGGGACACATACACTCCTTTATGGACAACATTGAGAGGCAGGTCCACTGGCCGGCCAGGGAATCATAACTGAGGTGCACCACAGGCTTTACAGCTCGACCAGTCTTTCTAGGGGGAGCTGTTACGTCTCTGCACTCTGAGCCTCATTTTCAGCATTGTTCTCACTTGTCAGGGAGTCTCCATGGGGGTAGAGAGGCTAGAACTTGGGGCACTTTCAGCTCCAGGAGTTACAGTTTCTGAGTCCACAACATTTGGCTCGCATGGAGAGCTTTCAGACACTGGCAGTGGACTGTCAGGGCACTCAAAATACTCTTCTTGTTCGGTGTATCACCAGTCTGCCCCAATCTATCATTTTCTCCCTGAAAGCTCAAACAGTTCAACCATGCACAATGATTCCATTTCATCTGATCTGATGCTTTGCACTTCACTTTCTGGGAGCATTGGCTCCAGGGATGAAGTTGGGGCATAGACAGTCCAGAAGGCCCAGCTTTGTCTCCAGTATTGACTAGGGATTGCCCAAACAATTGACTCAGTTCGTAAGAAGGATAGTATTCAAAGTCACTCTCACTTTCTTCTGATATGGACTGACAGTCATGCTCAACTGGGACTTGTGCAGGGGAACACTTTAACTCTGCTTCTGTAGGTGCAGACTTCCTTGATCTTTTCTTAGCAGCAGCTCTAGTCACTGGTCCAGAGGGGGCATCTTCTGGGGCTCAGACTCAATCAGGATTTGTCCAATGGGTAGTAAATGATTTCTATGCATTGTTTTACATCTTTTGAATTGTTCTCAGGCCTTACTTTGTACACTGGCAGATCATCTAGTTTGCCCACTACAATGTGAGGAGATGGTGCCATCTGTCAGCAATCTTGTGTTTGCCATGCAGTCCCAGATTTCTTAGCAATACCGATCTCCTCCTGGAGTTCCTGTGCTTTCACCTTTTTATCATACCTTTCTTTGTTGGCCAGATTTCTTTTGGCAGCCATGGTTTGAGCCAGTTAGTGCGCATGAGTTAGCTGGGCCTTTAACTTTGCACATACTGTAAATAGTTGTCAGCTTGAACCCCATCAGAGAGACCCCAAACACACATCTACCCGGTAGTCGAGCTTCTCTTCCAAACATCAGGCGGTGGGGGAGAACCCAGTGGCATCACTTTGGTGCAGTTATAAGCATGTACCAGGGTGCTAATTTGTTGGCTCCATCTAGGCTTGTCCTTTGGGTGCAGGGTGCCTAGCATATCTAGCAAAGTGCGGTTGAAACGTTCAGGCTGTGGGTCCCCTGGGGTGGTAAGGAGTGGTTCTGGACTTTCTCACTCCCCACAGAGAAAGCATCTCTTTGATCAGACGACTCTCAAAGTCTCTCCCTTGATCAGAATGGATTCTTTGGGAGCCATAGTGAACAAAAAGTTTTCTCTGAGTACTTTGGCTACAGTGGATGCTTTCTGGTCTTTGGTGGGAAAGCTTGGGCATATCTCGTGAAATGGTCAGTGACCACCAGCACATTACTGATATTTCTTTGATCTGACTCCAAACTCAGAAAATCAATACAGACCAGCTCCATGGGTGCACTGGTGGTTATGTTAACAAGGGGCAGCCCTCTGGGGCAAAGCTTTCCTCTGTAAGCAGCGACTACAAGTTAAGTATGTGTTGCTCCACATCAGCCCCCCATCTTAGGCCAATAGAATCTGGATCTCACCAAGTCAAGTGTTCTGTCTATACCAAGGTGCCCCATGTGGTTGTGCAAGGACCTCAATACTGAGTCTCGAAGGCAGTGGGCAGCACCAGTTGTTGTTTGTCTACTTGTCCCTCTGTCTACTGTTTCTCTATATAACAGTTTATTGATCAGTTTCAGCTTAGGACCTTCTTTGTATAACAGTGCAGTTCTCAAATCAGTGGAGCGTAATTTGGACACATCTTTTCCTGCATAGAGGGCTTCTAAAGCTGATTTGATCATAGGATCGCGGGATTGAGCCAGCCGAATACTGTCATTGTCCAGCTGAGGCAGTGCACCAATGTCTATTGCAGAAAAGTGGCAATAAGCAGCAGGTATGCAATTCTCAGAGGGTCCCAAGCAATCCACCATGCAGTCCACTGCGTCCGTGGACATTTGTTCCTCCCTGTCAAACTTCCGGCAGAGTGCCCGAATGTCAGGTTCTGCCAATCGGACCCAATCATTCTGGGGAACAGGCCTCTGGGAGAGAGCATCAGCATCTATGTGGTTCAGACCTGCTCGGTATTCGAGAGCATAGTCATATGTAGATAATGCAGAAAGCCACCTGTGGCCAGTGGCATCCAACTTAGCTGAGGTCTGCACATAGGTCAAAGGATTATTGTCAGTTTTACTAGTATTTTAGCCCCATACAAGTACTCATGGAATTGGTCAACAATAGCCCACTTCAAAGCTAGGAACTCTAACTTATGTACAGGATAGTTCTTTTCGGATGGGGTCAGGCTTCACTGGCAAAGGCCACTGGTCTCAGGCCATTCTCGTGCTCTTGGTACAACACAGCCCCCAACCCTTGCAAGCTAGCATCAGTGTGCAGGACGAAGGTTTTCTTGGATCGGCATAGGCCAGCACTGGAGCATGGGTAAGTTGATATATGATCTCATGAAAAGCAGTCTCACAATCAGGAGTCCAGCGGGCCCCAAATACTTCACTCGGATGAAAATACACTCTTTCAGTCTTGAGGGACGCTGACTTTTGGTATTTTTTGTGGGTTGGGGGATACCCTTGAGTAAGGTTAAGTAAAGGGCGGATCACTCTTGAATAGTCCTTGATGAAACGCCGATAATAACCACAGAATCCCAGGAATCTTTGCAGTTCTTTAGATTTTTGGGCTGTGGCCAGGTGGTCAAGGCCTCAACTTTACTTGGTCGGTCTCTATTCCTCGGTGGATACTATGTGTCCCACATACTTTACTGATGTTTGAAAGAATTGACACTTATCAATGGACAGTTTAAGGCCAAAGTCCTCCAGTCGATCCAATACCTTAAATAATCTGCTCTCATGTTCCTCCAGTGAGCTGCCAAACACAATAACATCATCTAGGTATACCAGGCACTCTAGTAAGTTCATGTCCCCACTGCACGCTCCATCAATCGTTGAAAAGTGGCTGGGGCCCTGAAATCCTTGAGGCATCCTCATGAATTCATAGAAGTAGCGGACAGATAAAGGCTGTCTTCTCACGGTCCTCTGGGGCCATCGGGATCTGGTAGTACCCACTGCGGAGATCCAGCACAGAACCACTTGCTCCCGTTTAGGCAGTCCCAGCATCCTGAATGCGGGGCATTGTGTACTGATCAGGATAGTCCGCCGGTTTAGGTGCGATAATCCACGCACATCTTACTGTCCCATTCTTTTCCTCACTACCACAATGGGGAAGCATAAGGGCTTCTGGATTCTTGTATTACACCAGCCGCTAACATCTCTTGCAGATGCCGCCTCACATCATCTATATCAGCAGGTGCCAGGCGCCGAGACCTCTCACGAAATGGTCTTTCGTCATGCAGCCGGATATTGTGCTCAGCTCCTGCACGCATCCTACGTCCCATTCCTTTAAAGAAAACACCTGGTCTCTCTGGGCAAGCTTCTCACTGATCCTCACTTTCCATTCAGCTGGCAGCGGGAGTTGCGAAATCAAACAAGTCAGGCGTTCCTGTCATTCTTCCTTGAACTCTTGCTGCTGGGTAGCACTGCAGTGTCTGCACAATGCACATTAGCCAGGATGCAACCTCTATTTACTCGAATGTCTCTTTCAGACACATTATGAACTTGGACCATTACCCTTCTGGCATAAGCATGGGCTCTAGCGGGCAAAAATACTAGGCTTGACCAGCAGTCCCTCTGGCAATTTTCCATCGCCTGTGCATCCAACATTAATATTTTATTCTTAACATCCTTTCTGATACGGACCTCTCCTGTAAGGTACACTGGGCATTTGGTGCCAGGATCAGAGACTCAGGATCCTTCTTCCATACAATTCCAACCGGTTCCTCTGGTTCTATATTTTCAGCATCTCTCTGTGCCTCATACCTTCTTAATTAAAGCCGAACTCTTAAAGCTCTACTAGTCTTTGACCCTGTTTTCATAACACAAATGTGCCAGCCTTCTGAACATATGAGCATTTGTTCCAATCAACAAGGACACCATCATACAGTCCAGTGGGGGACACACTAAGGCTAGGGTCTCTACTTGTTCGCCACTCCAGCCACGGAGGTGGGGAAAGACAGCCAAATTCGGATATACCCAGAATAGGGTAGGCTCTTCACTTAACCCCCATACATGCAGTCCTTCTAATGGTTGTATAGGGTACGTCTGACAAATGCTTCTGATACCAATCTTGAAACATAATTGTCACTTGGGAGCCACTGTCTAATACAGCTCTTGTAGACACTCCATTTACCTTTACAGTGGTCTCCATGGAGGGACCCACTATTCTGGACCAGTCTGAGAGGCGGTAGGGGGCCTGGGCAACTGACCTTGCCACAAAGGACGTGAATTACATTTTTGGTGCCCTCACTGGGATCATTTCGTGCACCTCTTAACCACTGATTTGTTCTCCTAAGCTCTCCTTGTAGCCTATATGCAACTTTGTCAGTGTCTTTTGGGATTGGCATTCCCTTTTCATGTGCCCATCCTTCCCACAATTATAGCAAAACATACTTTTGGAGTTTGAGCTGGCCGGTGCCACACTGGGAGCCAGAGGCGGGGTATTACTAACTGGAAACCTTGATGCCATCTCTGTCTCTTGGCGTGATAAGCATTTGGAACATCTCGTCAGTTTCTCCACTTCCATGGTCAAGGAATCGAGTTTGGAGCTGTTATCAGCAGGAGATACATGGGTGGGTATCCCCACCCCCATAGCAGATGCAGTCGGATATAGGTCGGAGCCCGTACTTGCAGGCGTGGCCTTCATAAAGGGACTGTTTTTGAATTCCCGGATCTCTCTCAACAGTTCACCCCATTGTGGCATATCTTTTTCCTTATCAGAGCACTCATTGACTGCCAACCTCTGCCCCTGAACTTCACTTGATGGGCCACCCTCAGTCACTCGGGTCATAGCCACAGCTATTGGTGCAGGTCCCTCCCGAGGTCGCCTTTTCTCAACTCCTCGAATTTCTCTCATTAACTCATCATAGGAGGGTGGGGATTCCAGTCGATTTGCCAGGCGTAACTGAAGCAACAGCAGTTCTGAGAAGGGGCAGACTTAAGGATTCTGTCCAGTCTGGTTCGGTCCAGTTCAATCGCTGGCAAACTACCCTTTCTGAGGCATTCTTGCAACAATTTTTCCAGCCGAGACATACACAGACAACAACTCCTTGGTACTGTTGTGCATTTCTTACTCTCCACCATAGGTCCTCATCAGAATCTGGGCTCCCATACACATTCTCCAAGGCCTCAAGATAGGCTTGTGCAGTCGCTTCAGGGTTACTGGCCCGTTTGCTTACGGATGGTAGCCAGGGCAGGACCTCGAGGCTCTCACTAACCCTCTTTCGCTTTGGCTTCCGAGCATTGCCATTCTAGCACTTGGGGCAACATAGTCTATCCAGGTCTCCCAGTCATCCTCCCTTGGGGGTGGGGAGGTGCAGAGAAGATCCTCAACCTTCGGTAAGAGTCGTGACTAATGGCAGGTGCAGAAATAGGAGTCTGCATTGGTTCAGCCACCATTACGGGTACTGGAGCAGGAGAGGGTGTTGGGGAGGAACACCCCAGGTGGCAAGAATAGTTTCTTCAAGTCCTCCACAGTTTTCCTTCTCCCAGCAACCATTTAGCAAATTTCTCCTCAAAAGTTTCAGATAGTGGGGGCTCATTCCCCCGGTCTTACTGTCCTTAGTTATCACTCTCCAAGCAGTGAGGGCTCCCTCTGGGGTAATGGTCTGTGGTACTTTGGAGCTATCTATGGGATCCTTAAACTCTACTAGGGCCAGGAAAGTGTGGGTGAGCAGATTAGCGTGCCGACCCACCACCACAGGATTTTGTAAACCTTCCACCTTGGAAAGTACTCCCTGCACAGTGTCCGTATTGATACCCAGGGGGATGTCCAGGATAAGCATAGCATTTTGGGGTCGATCTCCTCCCAGTACACCACTCCACCAGCGTGCACAGCCACTTCTGTCGGGTACCCATTTATTTATTTATTTATTTTTTTCCCTTAACAGTGGTTTGTAATATGGCCACTAGAGGACACACAATCCCAGCGGTGAGCCTCCAAATGTAACCCCTAGATGGCGCTATCCCAGGGGCTACTACCCCTGCCTGATTTGCCACTAACAGGTTGAGGGGCCTGGATCCAATGGCGGTGCCTCCACCCAGAGGTCAGGGTTTGCAATAGTTAAACTTACTTGGTCACAGCCTCTGGGACACTGCAACCCCTTTCTTCCCACTAGTGGCCACACAATATAGCAGAATTACCTTCACAGTATACACTTACCCCCAAGGCTGGTTCAGGCACCGGGACATCCTGTAAAATAAGATACAGTGCAACAATCACAGTACAGTACTTTAACATAGACAAATACCTCAGGCAGTATAACTTTGTTGAAACAAACAGCTCTGATTTATTTAGGGGATATAACAAGGACAGGGAAATCAGGTTAATTAGCTTATCACTTTACTATCTCACCTATGGCTCTGTGCACAGGCCTATCCCTACCAGTTACTGTCCCTGGGTACCCAGGCCCTAGTGGCTAGTCCAAACTGTGGCAGCTGGTAGGGCCCTTTCACACAGAGAAAAGGAAAATTAAACAGTCAGCAGTACAGTAATTCCATTTGGATTTAATGTGGCAATTCAACAGGGAGCGACCCAATTAGTACTCACGACCTCCAAAGAAGATATGGTCCTTCAATGTCAGCAGGGCTACTTTTGATCTCCAAGAGACTCTCACACATTTATATGGTAAAAAAGAAAGCACTATACCAGGCAGGCTGCATCTGTATCCCAATCGCAATTACTGCACAATAACCAGGAGAACACACAGCAGATTCAGTTCCTGACAGACCGAGTGTAATTCAACAATTTCTTCAGTCTTCTACAGGGTGAGCCTGGTTTCTACTCTTCAGAGATCCTTTGATTCTTTCACAGGGACGGATTCAGTCCTAACAAGCAGTTACACAAGTTGTAGACGGAACTCTGGGCCTTGCACACGTTTTTGACTGAAACTGTGCACTGAAGGAGCACAGGGTTTCTTTCCCTTCACTTTCAGATCTCAAACTGAAACTCCCAACAGACAAAAACCGGCACTTCCTTTGAGTTCCTCCCAGTTCTTGACTGGATTGGCTGTCACTCACAATAGACTGCTGCTGTTGGTCCAAAAGGCACGAAGTCTAAACTACATCTCCCAGAGTCACTGCCCATACAATCCTCTTGTGGCTGGCTCAGATTATGAGTCCCAAGTTCTGATTCGTCCAAGGCATCATTTTAGAGCTAGTTTACCCACACTGATTGGTCCAGTTCAGCAGTTCAAAACCAGAATGGGAACTAGGCAGACAGTTCTGACTGCAAAGAAAGCAGGTTAGACAAACTGTAATTTTATTATTACTGTAAATGATTTCTGGCAATCAGTTACATCTTTCAGACAGGTTCCTTTGCACTCTAGTGACTGCAAAATGGGGTGAATTGCAGCAGCTTGAGTGGTACTCAATCAAAGAAACACACAGTCCCCCATACAAACTAATTATGTCTGCAAGCAGACAGCTCTTAAAGAGACAGTACCAGAGGTTCTAAAAACACTCACTGATAAATGGCTTAAACGCCAAACACCATTCAGGCTTGGAGCATTCAAGCAAGCTCCTGGAAGTCTTTTGGGAACCCCCATTTGCAGGGGGGTTACAACAACAAAGCACAGAACAAACAAACCTGCATACATTTTTTAATATATTGTAAATCTGGTCATGTGAGAGATGTGTTTTATCATTCCAGTGTATTGTTATATGTTTGTTTTGAAATGGTCCTCTATTTTTTCCTTATTTAGGGACCAGCCTTTTTTTCCTGCCCAATATTCATTTTTTAATTACTTAGCTGTTCTTTAACCCAGTGACATCAGTTAAGCTGAAAACTACAATGAAGTGGAACACAGCGACATCAGCTGAGCCATTGTTACTGTATTCTGTTTCACTGTAGTCTTTGGCTCAGCTAATGTCACTGGATTCAAACATCGTGCCCCAGCAACTTAAGCTGAGATCGGGGAACTGCCCTGTATTAGTGGAGTGGAGAAGCAGACCACTGTTCAAAATATAGCTTTTTTGCATTTCTGTGGAAAAGTACTTGTTTTGGAAATGTGTTTTAAACTGCTGCTTTTCCATTTGGAAATGTGTTGCGGCAGTGAGGACCGGAGATGTGGTAGACTACTGTAGGGGCGGGCAGGTGCCAGTTTCATAGATCGTCATCAAGGCATAGGATTCCCAACAGAGGTGGAACAGAGAGGATGTAGATTGCTGTGGCAGATAGGAGGTAGGTTATTTATTTATTAGAAAAGTCAGATTTACAACCTTTGAGTCATGGACTAATTCACAAAGGCACCTCGTCGCGGTGGGGGGTAGACAGAGTTACTTAGTGTGGTTACAACAGTGAGAACAGTACAGGTGCAGAACATTAAAAATAGAGTACACATAGGTTGTATAATAACGTTACTTATAATGGGTGGGTTACAGTCAAATACAAGGTACCCAAGGGTTACATTGGTGGTACAGCCCTGGACATACCTAGATAACACCTGGAGAGGGTAGAGGTAGGGATGGGGAGTGGGGGAGTGGGGTGGGAGGGGAGAGGATAGGCTGTCCAGAGGACGTTGTCAAATCAGGGAGGCCTGACAGGAGGATCCCACAGTGGGATTAATTAGGTGCATCTACAGCAATGAGTGTCGAAGAGATGGTTCCAGAGGGCGATTTTGAGGGACCAATTTTGGCAATGTCTGTGATGCACGGTGGGAGGGAGTTGAACCAAGCAGGAGCTTGGTAATGGAAGGACCTCTGGGCTAGCGAGGTCTTGGTTCTGGGCACCAGAAAGGTAGCCTTGACAGAGCTACAGGTGGCAACAGACTGGGACGCATGCTGTAGGGAAGCAGAAACCCCGGGGGGAGAGCCCTAGAAGAGATTTTTTGGTGAGTAGGCAGGTCTGGTAATGCAGACGCTCCTTGAAGGTGAGCAGGTTGGTGGTGGAGTAGAGCAGGCAAGTGTGAGTGTGGCTAGGTGCTTCGGTGAGGAGCCTGCAAGCCTTATTGATTGAGAGCTGGATTTTAGTCAAGGCAGTATTGTCCGCCGCAGCATAAATGGGCAAGACATAGTCCACTAGTGATGGGACGGAAGAGGTGATGGCCAGCCGGAGGGCAACTTGGGAGGGGCGATCTCTATGATGGTATAGTAGGCCTATCCGAGAATTTATGGTGGAGGATAGGGCATTGATGTGGGTGTGGAAGGTGAGAGCCGAGTCAAAAGTGATGCCCAGATATTTGTAAGAGGTAACTTGCTCCAGCGGGTGCAGAGTGCTGGGGAGAGGCCGGCCCGGTGGCGCAGAGGGTTGAGGCGCTGGACGCCACACCTCGTGCCATGCTGGTGACGTGGGTTCGGGAATGGACCCAGGCAACTGGGGGTCGACGGGGGAAGGGAAGAGATTGAGCGTCTGGGGGACTACTCTCTCTTCCCCTGGGAGGGCTGGGGTAATGACTGTTCAATGAGCAACCTCTGGCAGAGGCTGGGGGGTAGCTGATAGAGCGTTGTGGCATATGCCAGGGGGAAGCTGTGGTGTGCATTGCCTTGGCAGCCAGGCTCCACAGGGGCAGAAAAAGACAAGAACCCCCCCCCTCCACCGATAGGCGATGGTGCCTCCGTCTGTGATCTGCACTCTTGAAGTCAGACCCGGCCCCCTCCACTCTCCCTCCTCTCAGCCCAGTGGCTCAATACTTGCAGATAGAGCAATGGTGGGCGGAGCATCATTCCCTGGATGGAAGACCAGGGGGATGCCTGGTGCTGGAGAGGTGTGAAGGGGCCAACCAGGGTCATGCAGGGAGGTAGAGATGCTGGATCAGAGGTTGCCAGAGAGAGTTCGGTAGCAGGGGAGAAAAAAAGAGAATTCGGGAAAAAAAAAAAAAAACAGTGCTGGGGAGAATGAATGGGGGGCATTCTTGGCCTTGTTTTAGTGATTGGAGAAGAGCATTGACTTAGTCTTCTTTAGGTTAATGACAAGTCGGTGGTCAAGGAACCACTTTTCAGCTTGGTTGTAGGTGTGCTGGAGGGATACCTGGAGAGAAGAGGGGTCGGGGTGGGATGCAAAGAGAACCGCATTGCCAGCATAGAGTGGCAGGGGAAAGTGTTGAGGTAGAGGCTGAAAAGTACAGGGCCCAGAGTGTAGCCCTTGGGTACCCCGGAACGAATTGGCCGGGTATTGGACAGGGAGCTATTTATCTTCACACGCTGGGATCTAGCAGAGAGGTAGCTGGAGAACCAGGCAAGGGGACCAGTGGAAAAGCCTATTTGGTGGAGGAAGTTAAGCAGGAGGGGGTGACAAACAGTGTCAAAAGCCTTGGAGAGGTCTATGAACACTGCGCCGGCAAGGTTGCCAGAGTCAAGAGCAGAGTGTAGGTATTGAGAGAACTCCAGGAGAGCAGTTGTGGTACTGTGTCCTGGACGGAAATCATGTTGTTCTGGGCAGATTATGTCATATTTGGCCAGGTACTCAGAGAGTTAAATAGACACTATTTCTTCTAGGACTTTAGAGAGTAGGGGGAGGATAGAGATCGGATGGTAGTTCTTAGGTGCAGACCGATCTCCACTGTTATGTATAGGGGTGATTTCAGCACTGGGAAATTGACCGAGGCATAGAGAATGGTTTAGTAGGTCTGTAAGTGGGGACTAGGACGACATCCAAGACCAGGCGGAGGATCCTGGAGTCTAGGGGTTCACAGCCTGGCTTGTTGCTACCAATGCCTGGCTACGTGGGGGGATATAGTATGCAGGTAGAAAGGAGGGCGAGCCAAGGCAGGGGGAATAGAGGCGGGGATTGGGTCAAAGTTGTTTGGGAGGACAGAACTTGGGTCAGAGAAGGTAGTATTGAGGCAATCAGCTATGCGAGTTGGGTCAGTAGTGACGGTGCCATTGATGAAGAGCTGGGACGGTGGGAGGGAGCGGGTCTTACCATTAAGCTCTTTCATGTTGTCCCAGAAAGTCTGGGCAGAACCCCAGGTGGATGCGAGGCTGGTCTGATAGTACTCTACCTTGGCCCGTTTAATGGCCTGGGTGCACTGATTACATGCCGTGTTGTAGGTTTCTCTATCAGCCAACTTGCCTGATTCAATAGCAGTGTGCCAGAGATTATCCCTGTGCTTAAGTTTTTGGATAAGGGATGGGGAGATCCATGTGACATTTTGTTTTTTAGTATGGATTCTGGTGTGGGGGCGAAAAGGTCACAAGCCTTGCTGAAGGCATTGGTTAAGAGGCGTAGGGCAGAGTCAATATCAGGGACGTGATGGATGGATGGAGGGACCAGTCCAGCTGTGCTAGATGCAGTTTTAGCTTTCTGAGACCCCCGGGGCATAGGTGCTGGCACAAGGTGGCCTGGGGCACAGGTTTTGTTATGGAGGATGACCATAGAAAGAGACAGATGATTGATCACTAAGTGAGTCGGGGAGGACGTTGCTATCCCAGATTTTATGAGGGCGTTTCGATAGTATTATGTCTAGGAGGGTGCTGGAGCCACTTGTCTGGTTCAGTCTTGTGGGCTGGGTGACTAACTGGGACATGTCCAGGGCAGTGAAGGAGTCCCTGGTATGGGAGGCAGTGGTATCAAGCCAATTGACGTTAAGGTCATCTAGGATGAGTTGCTCGGCTTTGTGTGGTAGGGAGGTGAGGTAGTCTATGAGAGATTGGACCGCTGGGTTCTGGTTCCTCGGGGGTATGTAGGAGACCGTGAGGAAGAGTGGGCCCCTGGGTCAGGGGCCATTTTTAGAGTGAGGGCTTGGGCGCCGTAGGGAGCGCATGGCTTATAAGGGTGTCCCGCATGTAGCTTGCACACCCACCGCCATGTTTACCAACTTGGTCTTCTCTGAACAGGGTGTATCCAGGGAGGGAAATAACGGAATCAGGGGTTGTTCTGGAGAGCCAGGCCTCTACTAACGCAATAATATTGGGTTGGTGTTGTACAACCCAGCACAGGAGTGCAGCGGATTTCTTTAGAAGGCTGCATATGTTCAGTGATGCAACGCGGAGACTGGCTCCAGAGTGGGGGTATGGGAGGGCTAGTTGGCATAGGTCCAGAGTTTGGGTGTATATTCCCAGAGACCAGTAAGAGCAGAGTGATTAATCTAATTAGGGGACGGTGGTGACAAGTACCCTTAGTGTGGTGCCGTATGGGCAAGTACTGGTTGAAAGAAAACATTTTCTTTTCAGGCAAACCAGGACAGTATCGCAGGACCTCCCTCACAAAGTAACTTTGACACAGGCAGTAGTCTGGTCATCCAGAGGGTCCTGAACAAAGATAGGCTTTTGTGAGCATTATCCCTGAGGGAGCTGGGCATAAATGTAAGGAAGAAATTAACAGTGATAATCATACTTGCACAAGTGGCTCTTGGTCAGATATACTGTTGTTTGTCGAAAGGCTCTCACTTTTGCGTTCATTTTCTCAGGAAATGTAAAGTGTAGGATTCACATGTCCAGTGGAAATGTACCACCAGTGTCATTATTTCAAGCTCTGTGGACATTGGTATAAGGAAACAGTATATCTTTGAGGTACTCAGGACCAAAACCATTATTGTAGTCCCTTCAAGATATTCCAGCCACCAGCCAAGTGACAGCTATCTGGACCAGCTGCAGGGGATGCATCACACCCCAGATAACTGTACAGTAAGTACAGAGCATAACAGTAATCCAGTCCTGAAGTGACAAAGGCATGGACTGTCATCGCCAAGTCCACAGATTCAAGATGCAGTTTGACCTGGGCAATGTTACGTAAATGAAGAAGCCATTGCAAACAACTGTGGCCACCTGCTATTCTAGTGACAGCTTGCAGTCCACAGTGACCCCCACATCCTTTACTGTATCCACAGCTCATAGTGTGTTGCCATTTAAAGTTGCTGATATGGCATTTACACTTTTCATTGCTGGCTTATGAGGGCCTGCTGACAGTAATTACTTCTGTCTTGCCAAGGTTAAGGCTCAGTCAGTTGGAGGCCATCCAGTCGTTGATCTTTAGAAGACATCACTCCATCACCAAGGCCACATTCCAGACATACATTAGCATCTTACGATCTCCCCCATTGGCAACATGTACTTGGCAAACAACACGAGTATAGCAATCAAGCCTTCAGGCACACCACAGTTGAGCATAGTAGTTCCTAGGTGGAATCTCCCAGAACTACCTGCTGTGCTCTCCAAGCAAGATAGGACTCACAGCAGCACAAGGCCTACATGCTATCTCAGGAAATCCACTAGCACTCCCTGCTCCAGTGTGTTAAATGCCAACAAGAGATCTAGAAAGATCAAGCTTTGCCAGTGCCCTTGTTTTCATGCAGTGAGGAGATCATGGAACACTCTGATGAGGGCAGTCTCGGTGTAGTTATGGGGCCAAAATCGTAACTGGTGACAGTTTTCTTTGTGAGTCTCCAGCAGCACTGCCACCACCTTCTCAATAACCCTCCTCAAAAAGGAAAGGTTTAAGACAAGTCTGTAATACAAGAGATTGTCAATGTCCAGAGATGGCCTTTTTTTAGGAGCAGCTTAAACAAAGCCATTTTCAGATCTGCAGGAACAAATTTCTCCTTCGTGGAGCACCTGACAATTGGAGTGAAAATTGGTCCCCAGTGCAGCCAAAGAGCAGCCAAGTAGGCACAGGGTCCAACATGTAGCAGGAGGGGCAGAACCCTGAGATTACCCAGAGCACCTCCTGCTTAACAGCTGGCCGAAACTCTACTCAGGATAGCAGATAGTCTAAATCTGGTGATGGCCTGGTGCTGTCAGCCTATGATGACAGACAGGTATTGCCAGCTAATCACAGGCCACATGAGGAGATCCCGGTTTGAATCGAGGACACCTTGTCAAGAAGAATTGATTAAACTTATTGCACTTTTCTATGGAAAAGCTTGTTGAGATCACAGACAGGAGTGATTAATCAGCCAGTCTGTGGTGCAAAAGAGCTTAGCTGGCCTATTTCTTCCTGTGGCAGTCATCATACTTGATGGGAACTCTTCCTTTTTTACTTACCATAGTGGGTCTTCAGCACCAATTTGATGTAGTCAGACTGAGAAATAAGCCAAGAATGCTCTAAATTCTGTCCCTTAGTCTTCAACTGCCTCAACTCACCCAAATTCCATGGTGAACTGCAGTGGGATATCAAGAGACAGGCATGGTAAGGTGCCAGGGAGTCCAAGGTAGGTGCAAGAGCCATATTATAGCACTCCACAGCCTTCTTGGGTCATCATGTCTGATAGGTACAATAACGCCCTGAGCTTACTAGGCACAAAGTTATATGTTTACAGTGGTATTGGACGGTCTTCACCGGGGGGAAAGTATTTACCTGTGGGGACCCACAGAGGAACGGCATGGAATGACTATCTGACCAGATGACTGGATCAGCATTGACTTCATCAATATCAAGACCTAACAAGAGGACCAGGTCTAAAGCATGACTGTGAAGGTGAGTACCAGAGGCAACCGCCTATGCAAGGCCCATTGATGACATTAACTAGAGGAACTGCTGACCAAGGGGGAGGCTTCATTGTTGACCTAGGCATTGAAATCCCCCAGTACCAACAGTCTGGGGGTATCCAACACCAGGTTGACCATGGAGTCTGCCATTTCCTGCAGGAAATCACCCCATACCCTGGAGGCCGGTACATGTGACCTTGCACCTGACCCACCCCTAACTGCCATGCATTCAAATGACCTGGTCACTCCCATGGAATATGCTGGGAATCCCAAGGGTGATCACAAATAAATAACCACCTTGCCTGCCTGCACCCCCACTCTACCCCCTTAGACAATGCACCATGAATACCCAGCAGAGATATATACCTCTAGCACAGGGCTGAAGTCATTATCCAGCCCTGTCGCCATTATGCAGACAAGTGTAGCTGCAAAATCTGTGATGAGCCCCCTCCATCACCACTAATGTATTCCTCAGCATCCATGCGTTGCAAAAATTACCCAAAAGGGAGAAGCAGAGTCATCCGATCTTATTATCACCTGCCTGCTGACAGTTAGCAGAGCCCTGGGTATTAAAACCAGGCTGGGAGAACTCATGTCTTGGTTCTAGATTCTCCTAGGATGTATCCATGTCCTCACTCTTCAAATACTACCCTCACCACCACCTACGCCCAGACTCCACATTGCTCTCTAAAAGTACACCAACTCTGGACAACCTGCGACAGCATCTAAGGGCCCACACCGATCCTGCACCTGTGATACCCAGGGACTGTGATGGTCTTGCTAAGTCTTGGTACCAGGTCTGGAGAGGGCAGATTAGCCCACCTGGAAATGCACCTAAGGGGCTATGCTAAAAGTTCATGTTTCCACTAACCGTTTCCCTTCCTAGGTTTAGCTTCCTGCTAATTTAATAAAATTGTGTTTTGCTGTTAAACTGGGACTGGTTATTGACTCCCAGAGTAGTAGAGAAAATAGTGGTTTCCTTACTGAACCCACCAAGAGCTGATGCCCTTGTGGCTTGGTCGACTTTAGTGTCTCCAGCACTTGCACCTGAACCTAATTATACAGGACTGCACAGGTTTACCAGAGATGGTGGCAGCACAGTGTATATGGCCCAGGAACACCTTGCCATGATATCCGTCACATTATTTTGTATTATCAGTACCCCCACAACCAACACCACTTGGGTCTCCCTGTCTAGTACAAAACCTCTAGAAGTCACTGTGACCATTTTCTCCCTCCACCCTGATTGACCTTGTCCAGTACAAATCCCAGTAGAAGTCACTGACTGTTTTCTCCCTCCACCCTGGTTGACCGTGTCAAGTAGAAGTCACTGCAACTGTTTTCATTATTGTCTTGTTTTGTCTCATCCCCCAGTTCTTCCTGTCCAGGAAAAAGTCCTCTAGAAGTCACTGTGACTCTTTTCATGATTAATTTATTTTATTCCCCCACCCACTTTGTTTTCCCTGTCCAGGACAGTGTCTTCTGGAAGTCACTGTGACACTTCTCTTGATTATTGTTTTGAGTCAGTCCCAATTTCGGTTCTTCCTGTTTCCCCCCAACCCACTGATAGGGTTGCCATGGCTGTACACAACCTCTAACCAAGACAGCAGGCAAAAGCTGCCTTCTGCTGCAGCTGGAGGTGTGGGAATATAAATTGACCCACGTCCTTCTTCCATGAGGAGTACAGAACCTCACCTAACCTCTGTGATGCGCCCAGATGGCTCCATTGTTGTATTGTGGGTCTTGCGTGTGACCCAGGTCACTTGGGCCATGGGGCAATCATCACTGGATTTTTGCAGTAAAAGAGATGACAAATTTGTTTTCAACAACATTTTTAGTCTGTGGTGGTGGCTTCCCATTCTGCCTTAGCCTCTGATTTGTGGGGCTGTACCTTGATGCCATTTTGAAGTTTCTACCCAGACATCAAAATTAAGTTTTAATGTTGCCAGCCCGGTGGCACTGAGGGTTGAGGCACTGGATGCCACACCTCATGCTGCGCCGGTGACCCGGGTTTCAAAACGACCTCTGGTCATCAGGGTGCTGGCACGGGGGGGGGGTAGGGAGCAGGATCGGCAGCTCTCCTCTCCTGGGGTGGTTGTTGCCCCCGTGTTCTCCCTGCCACCGGGTGGGGTCCGGTGGCAGCACAAGCAGGAGGGGTGGCAAGTCAGGAGGGCGACTCAGAATGCAGCTTGTGCCTCCACGCAGTGCATGCATACCTGGGGGGGGAGGATGAAAATGGGGAAAACACCAGATAAAACCATAATAGAAAAAATAAATTAAGTTTTGCTACCAGTAACTAACAAGGCTAGTGGCTATGAAAATCCACAGGTCACCATTGCCCCCACCCCCCCCACTTGCCCAACTAGTGTGTTTATTAAAATGTTATCTCCCTAGTATCAAACAACAGGTTTAGTAAAAAAATTTGTACTGGCCAACCCAGAAATTCACTAGCATTTGCCAGGTGAGTGATTGCCCATTTCAACCTGTCAACCCAGTGCTGCTCCCCAGTGTGCTAGTTTAGTGGATGAAATGAATAAACATTTTCATTTTAAATTGTAATGTTTCAGTGTTAGCCAGAGTCCTCTCCCTCTTGGGAAAGGAGCCTATAGTGGCTGCAGGAACTGTGCATGCCACCTAAGGTCATCTCTGTGTGGCCAAAAGATATCAGTTGTAAAGACTCAAGATACAACTTTTGCATCCCTGTTACGAATTATAGCACAGATGTGTAAGTCACGACATGAGTGGCACTCCTAAGCCTATGTGAGCTTAATAAGGATTTCTAGCCTTGGTTTTGTCAAAGATCCTATTTGGCTAGGGTGGGTTTGAAGTGGAGAAGAGGGTAGACAGTGCCCCTTTAACTCCGTTTTTTAGTGTAGAATCTGCTTTAAACAACATTTTTAGCATGTCCTTGTGGTGGTGGCAGAGCAATGCTTTCTGTCGTCTGATACATAATGTAATGTTGTCATAGCAACAGTCTCTCAAGGGGGAAAAAAGTGGCCTGCAGTTTCCTTAGAAACCACTCCCTACTGAGACAGGTGCCTGGGTGGGAAATGAGATGAATAGCAATGAGTGAGATTGTTAAAGGTTTTGTGGTGTAGCTACAGGGTTTTTACTGACACAGTATTGCCTGACACTATAAAACACTGCTGTGTCCAAGCCTTGTGTATTTTGCTGTACTGCTAATGGATCAGGAATATACAAGTCAGCCATCTGTGTTTTTAAGGCTCAAGTCCTACAATGATTGATCAAGTCACTCCCCTCCTCCTTAATATACACGGAGCTTTCCATTGCATAGATTCTGGAAATAGGCCAGACCAACAGAGACGTCAAATCTAGGGCACTTTCAGCGATCTTCAGCGCTGTGAAAATTAAAAGACTTTTCCTAGCCAAACTGATACGCACCACTGGACCCTCGCCTCTTTGTGAAGTCAAGCAGGTCGTGAAATCTGAAAGCTGCTACAATGCTGAGTTGTGTGGAAGGTAACCTAGTGTTTGCTGTTTTATAGATGTGGCATTTCAGTCTTGGTTGCTTCTCAATATGCATGAGTCTGGTCTCCTTTTCAGACTTCTGTCACACTTTTAGTGCTAACCATTTTTTAGTCAGATAGATTTTGTTTATGGGGGGATTCTTTTATTGCAAATATACATTTCTTTGGTTGTTAGGACACTGGGATTTAAATGTTAAGCATGTGTGCCCTGCTGTGGGAGAAACTGACTGATGTAGGGATTTTTATGCAGTCCAGTGTAAGCCTGAACTGTTTCATAGAAATTCGTTGACATTTTTCTACAACCCCTACAATGTTATGGAGAGAGGGTATCCCATGATTAGTCAAGTTTTATGAGAGAATGCACTGTAGCATGAGGAATCAGTGCATGAAAAGCCATGGAGCCAGACAGCACGCAGGCAGTTTCACCTTCATCCACCCATCTTTCCCCGCCTCTTCATGGGACATGCTTCCTGACATGGTTATTAAATATAGCAGATGGACCACATGCATATGGGGAGCAGGGAGCCACTGTACAGAAAACGTGACTCTTGCCAGCAGCAACCTTTATGTAGAGGTACCAGGTTGAAAGGCTGACTTTACAGCTCTCTCGCTCTCCATTGTATGTGCTCATTGCTGGATCACAGCACATGCTTTATAGGCTCTTGTGTATATGTAAGTACTTCTTTTTTATTAGGATCTTAATTCTGGGCTAAAATATTCAGCTTGCTTAGGCAGGCAGTGAGATTAAGGCAAGAATCTGCTAATGAGCCTAAGATGTGTGCATTTCATTGATGTAGTAGACTGTAACAGCACAGCTAGGTGGAACTGTATTGTAATGGTCAATGAGATAAATAACTCTGCGACTGAAATGTCACTTTGACACGTCTTGCTTGAATCATTACCAAGGTTAAAGGGAGTGGCAAACCCAGGGTGTGAAGGGTTTTAGATCGCAGGTGCCACTGGATTGCAGGAAACATTCTGAATGAATTTGGGGTACTTATGCTGAATCCCTGTTTGCTGGCTGATGTGCTGAAGTCGCTGCTGATAAAGATGTTTTGAATGTGATGGTGATAAGTATATCATATGTTCTTGTGTGTCATCGAAACGATCTCAATCTAGTCAATCCCTGAGGTACTTTTATCAAAGTCAATTTATGAAATGATATATATATATGTACACACTGTATATGTCATTCCTTTTTATTTGGGGGGTACGTGTGTAGTTGTCAGTATTCTGTGTTTTCCATAGAGAAGTAACCTTACATACAGTAGAAATTCAGAAAGAGAATTTGATGGCGGATAAGGACCACTTGGCCTATGCAGTCTGCCCATTTAGCCTTAGTATTGTTCAAGAGAATGTCTTCTGAGGAAGGTTGATTGCACCTAGAATACCTCATGACCCATGAGTATATCTCATGGGTGTTTTAGTTCTGGAATAATTAATTGCCTTCTTTAAAAGGAAATGGAGAAAGAATGAAATACTTTATACACCATTTCAGCAAGAAAGATGATACCAGGATTCTGGGTCCCATATTTGAGAAGTTAGTGTCTGCTTAATGGTGGGTGGGTGGGGGGCTAAATGGGGAGGGTGACTCTATCCCACTTTTTCCCTTATTACCCTTTGTACATATTCATTTGAATCTGAACCTTGACATAGTTCTAGCATTAATTAATTCCTGATAGCTTCTACCTTTCCCCTGGATCATTTTTGTTGCCCGTTATGTAATAGTCTTTATGGTTGCCTTATCCTTTTCAGCTGAGGGTTCCAAACCTGTATGCAGTGCTCCACTTGTGGCTGAATAAATAATCTGTACAGCAACAGTATTGTCCCTTGGTTTCAATTAGTCAAGCCCTGCCTGATGCATCCAAGCATCCTAGCAGCTTTCGTACACACTGCCTTGCATGGGAAGGGTATTTCAGACTGCTGTTTATTAAAACCCTTGGATCCCGTTCCTCTTCTGAATACTCTGCCATGACTTCACAGAAGCTATATTCTATCTGCAGATCTTTGCTGCCTATGCATCTCACTGTCATATTCTGGACCACCGCTCCAGCTTTCCTACATCCCTTTTCATGCTACTGATCTCTTCATCATTGTCTAGCCTCCCCCAGAGTTTTGCGTTATCTGCAAACAGGTTTACTTTACTCTATAACCCTTCCCCAAGGTCACTGATACACATATTGAAGATTAACAGTCTAAGAACCAACCCCTGGGGCACACCAGTTGTGACCTCCTTGACATCGGGGAATTTACCTTTCAGCACTAGTGCTCTAGGTTCTATCAGATCACCAGATGCCAATCAATACAGTCCTGTCTCTAATCCTATCTTCCCCTCCTTCTGGATATGACATCTGTGAGGTACAGAATCAAAGGCCTTCCCGAAGTTCGGGGACAGACAGAATAAATGATAACCAAGGATTCTTTATAAGAGTACAGTAAATTGGCATTGAGAGGTCTAAAAAGGTCATAAGCCATGATCTTGGAGGTCAAGTAGCAGTTATGACCTCGTTAGACTCCAAGATGCCAATATATATGTATGTATGTATGATATGAGTGCACTCGCACCCCTGTAGTTAGGGTTGAGTATGCACTTTAATGTTAAACTTGAAATTTTGCACGTAATAACTTTGCAACCATTCAGCAGATTTTTCTAAAATTTGGTATCGTGGTGGAACGCGGTGAATCTGTTTGCACAGCAAAACACCAAAAAATGCACCTTCGGCCAGTTTTGGCGTATTATTTTGTCTGTATGCTATGCTGTTGCCACGTGGTGTGCTGGTCCAAAACTTGGCAAACAGCAAGAACTTGGGTCAAGGAACATGTCACTTTTTGTTTGGTGAAAAAATATTAATCCATTCAAAAGCTATTAAACGTTTTAGTTCCCATTATGTCAATGGGAAAATTTACATGGTTGTTTTGTGAAAGAAGAATGGGGTTCTGGCCATCTGGTCTATCCTCATGATCAAAGAATTTGCAGGCTCGCAGTCGAAAAATCTTTGTTGCCAGAAATTTATCGATCGCAATGGCCGCCATCTTGTTTTCAGTTTGCGGTCGAAAAAAAATAAATATCTCAGCCCACAGGTGACTTCTGAAGTAAAAGAAGGATGGATTTTGCTCAGGAGGCTTCCCTCTATTGACCCATGCCTGTGGTTTCATTCAGTTGTGTCATTGTCATTCAGTTGTGTCAAACAATAGAGTTTTAAACTTTGAAAGTCTTTGGTTGTGGCTCGCTAACAATCTTTGATTGCGAGCCTGCAAATTCTTTGGTCGCGAGATTGTTTTTGTTCGCGAGCTTATTTTGTCACTTCACGACCAGATTTCCAGATTTTTCAGGACCAGATCTCCCTGGGAAGGACCAGAGAGCCCAAAGTTCACAACCAGATGTCCCCTGATGGCCGAAAATTATCTTAGGTCGTGGCCGAATCTCACTACCAAAGGTTTTTTAAAGGTGGTAAAACTTTAAAATTAAATATCTCTGAAACGGTGTGGTCTTTTTACTTGACATTTGGAGGGTGTTGAGGGGATGTCCTAGAGACGTGACTGATGCTGTTTAGGTGTTGGAAAATTAATTAGTTGCAGAGATATTGAGTGACATACTTAACGTTTTGCCCATTGGATTATGCATGCTGCTGTTGGCTTGCAGGTTATAGCCCTAGTGCCATGGATGTGCCTTTCAGTGATTTGGTGTGTAAAACTTAAACAGGTGCAGAATTATGCCATTCTGACGAATGAAAATGTTGTTCGTTTCGCTTCAGTAACTTTTGAACCGTCTGTCCGATTTGCCTGAAATTTGGAACGTAGAAAGAGTAATCATAGGTCATCGATTGTGACAATTCTAGTGTTGGTGGCAGTTACGGTTGCTGAATTGTGGCATGTGCTCATTATAGTTAATGGGGGAGTATATGTATGTATTGTGAAAACCATGGTGAGCACATTTTTGGGTGCGCAGGAAGATCCCACTGTAAGGTATAGGACAGCTCAAAACATAAGGCAGATGTATATTGTTATGCAGTTTCGAACCCTGCGATCCCACCTATACACGTGGTTAACTACTTGTATTATGATGTTATGCAGAAATTTGCTTTGGGCCCCACGCTTCCACCAACTTGCGTGACAATGTACTTACCTATGCTTTTTCAAAAAGTAAGGAAATTCTTTGCAAAAAACTGCGTTAATACAACATTTAGGGTTTTCCACAGCATCAAAAGTGAGGAAATTTGGCGTTAGGTTTTCAACTGTAACTCCGACCCCCCCCCCTTCCCACTGCCACACATACACAAACAGAGACACACACACACACACAGAACACACAACTGGGGGGAGCAGTACAAGGCAAGACAACCAATCACAGACACACACCATAACGCAACAGAAATAATATACAACAACTTAAACACACCACAACAGGCATCCATCATCATATTTCACCAACTGTATCATTTCTGCTGCCATCCCAGTCTCTTGAGTGTGTACACCGACATCCTCTACAAGCGTGTGAGATGCTCCTACCAATACAATGTGTTTTACTACTTATATTATGCTGTTATACAGAAATGGGCAAGTTGGTGGGGGCGTCATGTTATGCAGAAATGGGCAAATTGGTGGGAACATGGGGCTATGCTGTTATGCATAAATGGGCAAGTTGGTGGGAATACATGTGTTTTGCTACTTATATTATGGTGTTATGCAGAAATAGGTAATTTGGGGCAAGTTGGTGGTAGTGCAGGGCCCCAAAGGGTCCTGGGCTCCCACCAGTACATGTACTTTGCTACTTTTATTATGGTGTTATGCATAGATGGGCAAGTTGGTGGGAGCATGGGGCTGTGCTGTTGTGCAGAAATGGTCAAGTTGGTGGGGACCTGGTCCCGCGGTCCCACCAATACATGTGTTTTACTACTTACATTATGCTGTTATGCAGAAGGGTGTATGCACCCAAGAGACTGAGATGGCAGCAGAAGTGATGCAGTTGGTGAAACATGATGATGGATGCCTGTTGTGGTATGTTTAAGAAATTGTATATGTGTGTGTGTGTGTTATGTGTGTGTATGTGTGTGTAGCAGTGGGGGGAGTCAAAGTTGGGGTTGAAAACCCTAATGCCATATTCCTCACTTTTGTCATTGTAGAAAATGCTAACTGTTGCATTAACATAGTTTTTTGCGAAGAATATATATGTGTATATATATATATGTGTGTGTGTGTGTGTGTGTGTGTGTGTGTGTGTATATATACACATACATACATACAGTATATACACACACACACACACACACACACATAATCCTTTACCATTTTTTTTGTTTATATCATAAGGGCACAGTAGCGCCCCATGTCAGGGTTCAATGGCCAGTTCTATTTTAAACCTCAAATTTTGAACTTTAATAACTTCACAACCATTTGACCGATTCACATGAAAGTTTGCATGTGCCATCAGGGACCAAGGATCTCTTGGTGTTGCAAGTTTCATTCCAGTCAGATGTGTAGGTGCGGAGATTCAGATTGTCAAACAATTTGAAAATTAACATTTTTGGTGAAATTATTTGTCATGCTGCTGCACAAAATCGGTGTGGAATTTTGGTTTGAAACTTTTTGGGTATATAGATCTTGGGTCACAGATTTGCCTTTTGAAGGTTTGGTGAAAAAATAATCTGTTCCAAAGTTACATAGAAATTGACAGCAGATAAGGACATCCAGGCCCATCCACTCTGCCCGTATACCCTACCTTTATTTAGCTGCCGCTGACCCTACTGGTCCCCAGCTGCTGCCTCTCTTATCCCTATCTAGGGTTCCTGTATGTCTATCCCATGCCTGTTTAAATCCTCCACTGTGTTTGCACCTTCCACCTCCTGGGGCAGGCCATTTCAAGGATCCACCACCCTTAGTCTACCCCGTTCCAGTCTCATGTCATGCCCTCTTGTTGTTTTAGGGCAGCTTCTCTTCTGGATGATGCTGCCTTTCTGAACCTTATTGATCCCCTTGAGGTACTTGAAGTTCTTTACCATGTCTTCCCTCTCCCTCCTGTTCCTCCAATCTTTCCTTGTATGGCCTGTGGTGCCCTTCTCTGAACTGTCTCTACCCTGTCTGTGTCCTTCTTGAGCTGTGACCTCCAGAACTGGATGCAGTACTCCAGATGGGGTCTCATCAATGACCTGTATAGTGGCATTATGACTTCCGTTTTTCTGCTGGTGATACCTCTCCCTATGCATCTCAGCATCACGCTGACCCTCCCCACTGCCTTGGCACACTGTTTGGCCACCTTTAGGTCATCAGATATGATGGCCCCCAGATCTGTTTGCTGTTTTGTGGCCTCTAATACCTCCCCCTTCATCATGTAGTCCTCTCTGGGTTCCTGCACCCCAAGTGCATGATCTTGCGCTTATTTCCATTGAATCCTAGTTGCCACACGTTGGACCATTCTTCCATTTTAGCTAGGTCCCTCCTCATTTTCTCCACCCCTCCTGGACTGTCCACACCATTTCAGATATTTGTGTCATCTGCAAAGGGGCACACCATCCCCTCCAGCCCCTCTGCAATGCTGCTAATGTAGATATTAAACAGCACTGGTCCAAGAACTGAACCCTGTGGCATCCCGCTGGTCACCCTCCCTACTTCAGATTTAGCCACTTTTACCATCTCCCTCTGTGTCCTACTCTTTAACCAATTTACAACCCAGTTCACTACCTTGTGTCCCCGTCCCAGGCTGCCCAGCTTGTTCACAAGCCTCCTATGTGGAACGGTGTTGAACGCCATGCTGAAGTCAAAGTAGGCCACCATCCACCACTCCCCCCGATCAAACCTCACTAGTGACCCAGTCAAAGAAATCAAATCAGATTAGTTTGACATGATTTTCCTGCCGTGAATCCATGTTGCCTCAGATACTGTGCTCCACTTGATTCAAGGTGCTCTACTATCCTTTCTTTTAGCAAAAATTCCATAATTTTACCCACAATTGAGGTCAGGCTGACTGGTCTATAGTTTCCAGCCTCCTCCCTACTCCCACTTTTGTGGAGAGGTACCACGTCAGCCCTTCTCCAGTCCTCAGGAACCTCCCCTGTTTCCAGTGACTTGCTGAAAAGGGCCACCAGTGGTGCTGCCAGTGTCTCCCCCAGTTCTTGTAAAATTCTAGGGTGAATCCCATCTGGTTCCATTGCCTTCCCCACTCTCAGTTTTTAAAGTTCTTCTAGGACTCTCTCCTCTTTGAATGGATTGCTGTCCACCTCCCCTCCCTTCCTGATTCTTAGTTGCGGTCCTCCCCCTCCTCCTCTTCTGTGAAAACTGAAAAGAAATATTTGTTCAGGATTGATGCCTTTTCCTGGTCCCCCTCCACTCCTTCCTCCCCTTTCAGACTTATAATCCTTCCCCTGGTCCTTCTCTTCTCGCTAATGTATCTATCGAAGGTCTGGTCCCCTTTATTAACTTCTTGTGCTGTATTTTCCTCTGTCCTTGCCTTGGCGCCCCTGCCTCCCTCCCTCTGTTTTTCTAGATACACTGCCATTTCCTCCTTCATTTGAGTCTCACTATATTTCCTGAAGGCTAACTTTTTGCCCTTGCTTTTCCTGCCACCTCCTGCAAAAACTGTAATGGTTTACTTTTCCTTATGCCTTTGTTTATCTGTCGAACACAAACGTTTGTTGCCTCCACTATGGCTCCTTTTAGTTGTTAAATTTTAAAGTTTCCCATTATTTCCTATGGGACCAGTTAGATGTCCCATTTGAAAAAAGATTCTTTGTCACAAATGCGAGATCTTTTGCCGCAAATGCAGAATCTTTTTCCGTGCTGCCGCCATCTTGTTTTTAGTTAGTGAGGGAAATGAAGTTAAATTGCAAAAAAACATACAGAGCTTTGGTAAATACCAGCAGTTGTGTTTACCTAATCGGTGCTCATAGAATCGGATTCTGGGGTCAATTTTTTGATAAGTTGTTAAGAAATGTGTTTTGTTTTTGTTTTTTAAATCTGTGGAAATCCTTTGCCACAAATTGGGGAAAACTTATGCCATGAAATAGGATCTTTTTCAGCAGTTTGCGATTAAAGGATTTTCTTTTGCCACAAATTGTGAAAAAAGAAGTGTGAAAAAGGATTCTTTTTCACAATTTGCGACACAGCATTTTCTTTTACCGTAAATTGCAAAAAAAGGAACTGCGGCAAAGGATTCTTTTTCATAATTTATGAAAAAGGATTTTTATCTTTACTATGCTTTATCCTCTTCCGGTGAAGATCCCCCATCAGCCTGCCCTCCTTAGCCGATGAACCCGGGAACCCCGGACACAGTGCCCCCTGGATTACCCCCCAAGGCGGAGGGTCTGGAGCCTCTCCCATGCAGCCCTATCGATGCTAGGAAATGGGTCGCTGGGGAACTCAGATCGTACGGACAGGGGGGCATCATTGCTGCACTGGATGCATTTTCTTGTTGTGATTTTTCTTGTGGGGGGGGCGTGTCAGTCGGATGCAACGACTCGACCATGTCATGCGTCCGACATGTCCCCCCTAAGAGTAACACTCACTGGTGCTCTAGTAGCGGTGCATCCCGTGGTCACTCAGGGGCACCCGAATGAGTCCTCTACCCTCTCTCCCCCCCCTCAGAGGTGGAGAGTGTGTTATGGCCGCTCAATCCACCTGCTCTCCCGGCCAGCCCTTGGGTGTCCTGAGTACATTCCCGAACCTAGGTCACCCGCATTGCAACAGTAACTCTTTCCACTGCGCCGGTGGGCCGGCACGAAGAAGGATTTTTAAGATACAGTAGCTGTTTCTTTGTCACTGCATGGTGAGAAAACAGCTTGTTCATTTGGGATGAAATTTACAGGGTACAAAGGGCTTGCCCCACAGATGTGCCTTTTGCTAGTTTGGTGAAAATATATTACTTTTCTGTGGAGTTCTGTGGGGTTCAATTTTGCTTCATTTTTAAAAGAATAACATTGTAATGGGAGGTGTCCAGAGTTGTTTCTTTGTCACTCTGCTGTGAAGAAACGGTTTGCAATTTTCTTCTGAAATTTCCAGGCACAGATGGCTTACCCCACTGATGTGCCTTTTGCTGGTTTTATGAAAAAATATTAATTTGGTGTGGAGTTCTGTGGGATTAAATTTTGCTTTGTTTCCCATAGGATAACAATGAGAGGTGTCCTGAGTCATTTCTTTGTCACTCTGCTGTGAAAAAACAGTGTGCAATTTTCTTCTGAAATGTCCAGGGTACAGGTGTCTTGCCCCACTGATGTGTCTTTTGCTGGTTTCATGAAAATATATTAATTTGGTGTTCAGTTACACAGGTTTCACATTTTCCTGTGCTTTCTATAGGAGAACAATATGGATACTGTTAAGGACAACCACACAGAAATTGGGATATGAATACAGTACCTCAAACATTATGGATGGATGGCACTGTGTGCTCCCAGATGCAAATATGAATACTATTATGGAGTGTTGGGAGTGCAGGTCTTATCCACACATGGGAGTGCAGGGCCCCCCACACACAGATACACAGAGGAGTATGAAATGATGGGAGTGCAAGGCCCAAAGTGCCCTGCACTCCCACAGGAAAATAAGGGATACAATTACAGTCTCTCCAAAATTATGGATGGTCGGGAGCGAAGAGCCCAGTGGACCCTGCACAAGCAAATAAGCCTTCAGTTATACTTTCTCAAAAAGTAAGGAAATTCTCTGCAAAAAATACTGTTAATGCATCATTAGGGTTCCAGCAACAAAAGTTGAGAAATGTAGTCTTAAGGTTTCCAACCCTAAGACCCACCCCCATCCTCTGTTTCCAACCCTAACACCCCACCCCCACCCTGCATGCAGGAACAGGCATAGAGGTGTGCCTTGGGGTTGTGAACCCTAATGCTCACCCTGTTCTCCTATACTGTACCCATCTCAGCTTACTTGCTCAAGGAATGGGGTGAGTGTTATGGTTCACAACCCCAAGGCACCTTCCCATACCTGTTCCTGCATGCAGGGTGGGGATGCGGTGTTAGGGATCAAAACTGAGGGTGGGGTCTTAGGGTTGAAACCTAAGACCGCGTTTCCCAACTTTTGTCGCTGGAACCCTAATGATGCATTAATGAAGTTATTTTTGGAAAGAATATTATATAATGGTAGCCAAAATATGGCTGTATTTCAACTTTTGTTAGACATTTTAAACATTTTTCAGCTGTGAAAGAGTAAATAATGGATTGTTGGCTTTGATTCATGTGTGTGTGTGTGCGTATATGTGTGTGTGTTTGCGTGTAAGTTGAATGACCTTAGTGAAAGGAAGTGGAAGACAGCTAGGAAGCTAAACACTGTGTGTGTCAAAAGACAGTCTCGCTCTTTTAATGAAGTTTATTTCAATGTGTGTGAGTATGTTTTCATCATGTTTTTTGTGTTTTAAAGTTGCTATGTGCAGACAGGATTTAAGTTGTTCTTTTCTCCTGCATTTCAGAGTGTGTTTTCAGCAGTTTCTCGTACTCTGTACTAAGTACTTGGTTAAAGAAGTAAAATGCAGTTTTAAGTGAGAAAGGATTCCATTACATCTCAGGGCTGCATTTTCTGAAATCCTGTTTTATCTTTGGTCTTGCCTTGTCTTTGGTGGTGACGAGGTAATGTCAAATGTCTGTAAAATGTGATGTTTTGCTTCCTATAAATATTGTTTTGTTAATCTATGATAGCAGAGATCAGATGTAATTGATTGTTTCCTTCACGGTGTCGATTGTTCCCCTTGTGATGGCTTAGTGCACTGTAGAACTGGGAGGTCAAGTTACAGTAGATGCAAAAGGTCATGTAGTGAGTTTTTGGCCCTAACTGTAGTCCATGACCATAGCGACTTAGATTGAATGCCTAGAAAAATGGTGACTCATTCTTGGTGACTGTGATCATGGCTACCTAGGGAGGAGGGTGACCAGATACTGCGGTCAGCAAAAACCGTGACAGGAACTTGCATGGGGTACCAGGTTCTGGTCTGGTGTGGTGCGGAGTTTTTTTTTTTTGCCACCTGGCGGCATGTATTGCCTCAAGTCCCCCCCAATATGCACCCCCCTGGAGTTGAGAATCTGTAAGTAGGGAGTGCGGGGGGGGGGTACAGCCCCCACATTAAAAACGAGACCTGTAGGTGTTAGGTGGTGTTTTTCAGTGTGCTTCCAGTCTGCATCGCTGAAATAATTTTTCGGCGATGTACACACGCCATAATAGCGATTGCTGTTGCTCGATCACTATTATGACATGGAACTGTCTCTAACAGGGTATACTGTTTTTCAACAGTTTCACGGTCAGAAGTGTAGGCATTTTACAAGGAGAGAGTGAAATGTTCACAATGAAAGTAAAGGCATAAGAGGGATGAAAATTAAGTTGCAAACTACTTAGTCTGCAGTTAATTAATGTGTAGTATTACCAAGATCCAGAAAAGGCTAAACAAAAATGAAATCCATTGTTTAAAACAGTCATGTAATTTTATGTATCGAAACAAAAATTGTATCGATGCACTGTGTTAGCCATTTTTTGGCTCAATCTCAATAAAAAAAACATATATTGATAATATACTTGTGGTTTCAGGTTGTCCCGCCGGCACATCAGTTGGATTTCTGTTTGCAACGCCGACACCCTGGGTTCAGATGTGGACTCTGGGTGTCTGAGGGCCGGCCGGGTGAAGGAGGATCGAGAGTCACAGGGACTGCTGTCCTCCTCCGTGGGGGAGGGGGTAGAGTGACCAGCATGTGCATGACTCCTGGCGGTGGCCAGGGGGAATACAAGCTGCCGGCACTGAGCTGTCAGGAAAGTGTGCCAGACATTGTACGTTGTGCCTATGTCATTGCACATCACGCCTCTCAGGGAGCCTTAAATTACACAAAAAGGTCGCTGCCAGTTCCGCTATGATGCCCCGCCTCTCCAGTTCTGCACCGTGCCCTGTGGCACTTGGCTGGCAACTGAGTGACGTGTTCTCTGTCAGTGTAGTTCATTCCCATGGCCCCCCCCGGGGGGGGGAAGCCAGGGGGTTCTCCCAGTGGTGCTCCTGCTGGGACCCATGATTCAGTGTTTGTGGGGGCTGTGCCATCTGATGGCACCATCCAGAGGGGGTAAGTCTGGGTGGATCGCTGCTAAGGTAAGTCCCGGGGAGCGAGCAGCAGCCAGGGGTGGTGGGGGCTGAGCCTCTGGAGGTCTGGCACCGTGATGCAAAAACCAAAAACAAGCAGAAAAAAGTGGTTTCAAAAGTATCAATATATACAGAATAGTACTGACACATAAAAACTGATATTGAGTTTCAGCAGCCCATCAGTGCAGTGGTAGCGCTACCAATTGTGATGACAGCGACCTGGGTTCAGAAACAAGCCTGAGTCATTGGAGGTCAGCCAAGGGGGGAAGGATTGAGCATCCTAGAGGATGCACTCCTTCTCCGGGGAGGGTGGGTCCTGTCTGCCGCTATTGTCCTTCCCCCTGAATGCAGGAGACAATAGGGTGTGACAAGACGCAGGGTGGGAGGAACTGCACTGGCTACAGGTGATATCATGAATGTGCACACCCTTGCAGCCCTAGCATGTGTGGTTCCTGAGGGCTGGTGGGAGAAAACATGAAAAATAATGGACCCTGCATCCAAAAGATGAAGGGCTTTCAGTGCCATCCAGTCCCCTTTCTCACCAAGGATGCCTCCTGACAAAACATGGAAGTGTTCAGGGGTAAACCCCTTCCACCCTGACCCTTCCCAGGGGAGCACAAGCCGGGGCTCTGTGGAGGATGGTACCAGAGAAAAAGAGGTATGGCATTTTGGGGCAAAGCCATGTGGGCCTGCAGGGAATTCAGTGACAGAGTACAAGGGGAATAAACACAATTTACTAAATAAAAATAGAGTTTCTAGCCCAAGTAGTTCCAAAGTTAGACCAGTCAAATGATTGTGGGTCCCATTTTCAGAGCCGGACATCTGCGTGATGCAAACAGGTGTGCCACGCACAAAATAGGGCCGGCCGCCTCTGGTGCAGTATTCAAACAGATAGTACAATCCAAACAGACTGCACTATCTGTCTGAATATTGGGCCATGGTGGAGTGGCAAAAAGCAGTTGTTCGCCATGCTGTGCACCGTGCTGCCAGAGCACTGGGCTGAAGACTGCTCATAGGGGTAAAGCACAGCACACACTGGTTAGCGCCACAGCCCCAATGGGCAGTATTCAGCTCAAGCATGAAAATGAGCCCATTGGGCATACATGGTGCTAACTGGCCTGTTGCATTCTTATTATGGTCTCATCTGCATGCCGCACAACAGCCCGATAGCACCGGGCTGCTGTTACCCCTCCCTAACCCCAATCCTTTATTGCATAAAAAAAACAGTTCCCTGGTGGCTAGTGGTCCCCTTCCCTGATCCCCGATATCCCCTGTATGCTTCAATAACAGAACTCCCTGGTGTCCAGTCATCCTCTCCCAGCCTGAGCGCCATGTCTAACAATACCCAGCAGTCCCTGATGTCTAGAACCCCCCACCACCCCAGCAGGTAGTGCCCCACCACCCTGTTCCCCCCCATCCCATCCTGGAGCGGACGACCTGCACAGACCTCCACTCCCCACAATGGCTAACCGCTGACTTGGCTGTCAAGGAGTGTGTACTGTACAATCAGCTGTTACAGTACGCAACCCTTGACAGCTCAGTTGGCAGCTGGCCGTGATGGAGAGCAGAGGGCTGTGCTAGTCACCAGCTCTAGGATGGGATGTGGGGGAACGGGATGGTGGGAACTACCTGCTGGTGTGGGAGGGGAGTCCCCTAGACACCAGAGACTGTTAGACATTGTTGGATGGGGTGCTCGGGGGTTGGGAGAAAGGGAACACTGGACACTAAGACAGTGATGACAGTGTCATATGGTAGCACACCACCACAACAACATTTCAACAGTAAACACCACCACAGCGACAGATCTCGCCAGTTCGAGATTGGTCGCTGTGGTGGTCCGCTGTCTGCTGATGCAGTGATTCCCGGTGTTGTGCCCCCACCCACCACAAAAACCAAGCAGTAATATAACTAAAAAACACAGTTGAAAAGTGGAGCCGAAATCCCGCACATGAGCACTAGCTGCTTGGAGCAGACACCATGCCCTAGTGCGCATGCGCGGGATTTCAGCTCCACTTTTCAATTGTGTTTTTTAGTCATATTAGTGCTCGGTTTTTGTTACAAAAGGCATAGTTCAATTTCGGCTGAATAAATACACAATATAAGCACTTAGTTTATAGGGCATGCTAAAAATTGCACCTCGTGACTGCGCTCTGTTACAAATGTGTGTAGTCAGGATGGATGTGCTTCCGGATGTCGGCTTACTTTCGTTCAGACCGCTTGGACATAAAATAATGAACAATAAAGGGTAGTGAGTAAAAATGATTACTTTTGGCACATGCAGGGGCATTTTACTTTAGTAATTTGTTTAGTAAGTGCCTCGGGGAACACTGACCAGAAATGAGCAAAAACGTTGGGACAAAGCTGACAGTGCCCCTTTAATGAAAGCTTGGCGTTAGATAAATTGATTCTGTGTTTCAATGTATGATGCTGCTACAGGTTCCATATGACGATAAAACCATAAAATGATTTATAATATTTAAAAATACTGTTATTTCTAGCATATATTACTAGCATGTATAGACATGTATCAGCACACGAGATCCATATAATTAGGAGCTATTCATGTTGATTGGACTCTCAAGTTTTCATTTAAAAAAGCGTGTTTCCAAGTCTTAACAGTTCAAAAGTTACAGCTTTCAGAATTTAATTCCAAGCATTATTAAACATCAAACATTTCTAGAAATGGTTAGAAGATGTGTGTGGTTTTTCTGTGTAAGAATAAACACATTCTTTTCTAATTTAACTTTATATGTGTTTTGTGATGTTCCTATAGTGTGAAACAGTTGTCAGTAGCACATTTTAAAAATGTTTTTATTTATAATGTCACAATTGATTAATTTGTTCAGGTGTTTCATGTTGCTGATGTCAGAATTGATTATTTTAGCTCTGCTGAAGGGATGATGTCTTCATTGATGTGTTAGGATTAATTCTTCAGAGTTATGTTGTCAAAATTGATTGCTTCTGTGCTAATATCTGAGTATATAGGTTACTTGTTCCTCATAAGGGAAAAAAACTACCCATATAATACAGAATATTGACTGTCTGTTTTCTATCTGTGTGACTGAGTTGAAGAAGTCAATCAGGTTTGTTTGACATGCTGGCCCGGTGGCTCTGAGGGCTGAGGCACTGGACTTCTTACCTTGTGCTACGCCTGTGAACCTGGGTTCAGGAATGACCTGGAGTCACCGAGGCCGGCATGGGGGGTAGGGTTGGAGCAGGATTGAGCTGCGATGCATGAGCTGGTTATCCCTCCTCGTGAGTTCCGGCTCCCACTGGATGGAGGTCCAGTGGGAAATGTAGGCGAGGGGAATGGCGGCAACGATGCCAGGGGTGGGGTGGGAGGGCCAAGCCAGTGCCCGGCGTGCACCTCCATGCACACGCATGTACATGTCTGCCAGGGTCCCGGGTCCGGGGTACAAAACCGGGAGGAAAATCATACAAAAATACATATAGAAAAAAGTTTGATACAACCTTCAAGTATTTCCTGAATATGTGAACACAGTTCAGTACTTGAAGTTGCAAAAATATTTGTTAATGATACAATTAGGGTCAAAGCGACAAAGGTTGGGAAGTGAGGCTTTAGGGTTTCCCTAACACCCCACCCTCCCAAGCCAGGCAGGAGAGCAGGTGTGGGGGTGTGCCTTGGGCTTCTCAAGCCTAATGCTCACCCCATCCCATCTGTAAATAAGGCCAGATGTGTAGACTTTATGAGAATGGGGTGAGCATTAGGCTTGAGAAGCCCAAAGCACACCCCACACCTGCTGTCCTTCCTGGTTTGGGAGGGTGGGATGTTAAGGAAACCCTAAACCCTCATTTCCCAACTTTTGTTGCTTTGACCCTAACTGGAGCATTAACAACGTTTTTCACAACTTATTTCTTTACTTTTTGAGATAGTATAATAGTATCCTTATTTTACTGTCCCATCCCGCCATAGATGCATATATACATGTAGCTAGGGAAGCACAGGGCCCTCCAAGCCCTGCACTTCCATTTATAGGACAACAGTGACCAAATTGTCATCATAGCAATCTTATTACTCTCACTTCATGTACCCGCTACAGAAAATTTTCGAATCCCAGCCAAAATGTAATTCTACGCAACTGCAATGCCAGTCCGCACCACAAGTACGAAAACACATTTTGGCCAGGATTTGAAAAATGACAGCTATGACATACATGAGGTGGGGTAATAAGAAGGCTATTCTTGAAAATCTGGGGTAAAAATAATTAACATTTCTGAAGTTACGAGCAGTCGTAGCAAAATTGCAATAGATGGTCATAACTTTGGATCTTTTTCATATTTTGACCCCAAATTTTCAACATAGTCTTCTTTTGGCCTCACCCCCTAAACCCCGTAGGTGAAAATGTTCAAATCCATGCCAAAATATCATTTCATGCCACAGGTGCGAAAACACGTTTCAGACAGGATGTGAAAAATGTCAGCTATACTGTTCATGAGGTAGTGTGACAACATGGTTTTACTGAAAATTTGGAGTCAAAATATTGAAAATTATCAAAGTTATGCTCATGTGTAGAAACATTTCAACAAACACGCATAACTTGGCCATTTTTATGAATTTTTTCACCTAATTTCAACATGGGCTTTTTGGGACATCATCTCATGAACACTGGCACTGTCATTTCGTTAATCAGTCCCGAAAGGTGATTTCATGCATTGACCGCAAAATCACCTTCCAGACCTGATTAATGAGATGACAGTGACAATGTTCATGAGGCGGGGTCCCAAAAAGGCCATGTTAAAAATGTTGGGAACATTTTTTTAAAAAAATGGCAAAGTTATGAACATAAGTTCAAAACACCATTGAAATACATTATACAACACTTACCTTTATTCCTCAGTTTGGGGTTCAGCATTGAAGAGTGCAAACGTGTCTCAGTCCACAGAAGATGACAACCCTCGACCTCCTTTGGTAAGTATAGGGTAAGGGGGGGGTGAGGTGGTGGGTGCTCATTGGAAAGATAGAGATGGGGAGGGGTACAGGGGAGACGACGAGGGACCATTTTCTTTTTTTTTCAGGATTAAAAACAAAAACAAAAGACGTTGGGAATGGTTTTCTTCTTTACAGATCAAAATAAAAGGAGTTATTTTGGGACACTGGGAGTGGGCTCCCCAGTGTCCCACACTGCTGGGGAAGGGGGGGCTTCTACTGCATGGAGCTCAGTGATGACCCCCCCGTTGGCTTGCAGATGGTGCAGAAACATCAGCACTAAGGAGCTGCTGCCGCCACTCACCACTGCAAGCGCAGTCTCCAGACTTCACCGCCGAGCAGGGGCAGTCATTGCTGGGTAGGGCCATTACCTCAGGGTCCTAGTGCAGAGGATGTTGAATTAGGTAAATCAAGACAACCTAATCAATGACAGTGATTGGGGCACAGTTCAGTCATTTACAGCATAGGTTGGTGAAGCAAACATAACTTCAATAATTTTAGACGTAGAACACGAGATGTGCTATTACCTTAAATAAAAATATTAGATATGCAGTCAGTGAAAACTGTGAAAAGACATTGGCAGTAATATTTCAGTGTGTGGGTTTTATACTGCTACAGTGAAAAACAAAGTCTGGCTGACAAATGAACTCACAGGGCTCTTCCCTTTGAGTACACAATACCTGCTATATCACATGCACACAGTTTTAGTATGGCCAGAACTGTGGGTAGCTGTTTACCTATTTCCAAAGATGCTGTGTCTTTTTTATAGAAAACACCCTATATGATGAATCTTGATGATGGCGGTGGACTGATATGGCCATCGGCTTTGCGGGCATGATCGGCAGAATGGGGTTATTGGGAATTTCTGTGTTATCTGAGCTACCAAAAATTGACTGTTGTGCCTTTCATTTGGTGATTTACTAAATATAAAAAAATTAAAATGGTCACTAAACACTTTAAAGGACAAGTAAACAACTTATTCTGTACAAACACTGTGCTAAAATCATCTGACTTCATAGAGATGTAAAGGAAAGGCTGTTGTTTACATTGATGCCAAAACCGCATTTATATAATTAAGATAAATTCAGTTTCACAGCATTTAAAAATATAAATGTAACCCCTAGGTGGCGCTATCCCAAGGGCTACTACCCCAGCCTGCTTGGCTAGTAGCAGGTTAAGGGGCCTGAGTTCTGAAACGGGTGCCTTCACCCAGAGATCAGGGTTGGTATTGGTCAAGCTAACCTAGGTACAGCCCTCCAGGACACTGTAACCCCCCTCTTTCCCCTCTAGTGGCCTGAACACTGTACAATAATCACTTTCACAATACCCCTGGTACACCACACAAGTACCCACACTGTTTGCACTTACCACCAGAGCTGGTTCCTCTGGCTCAACCCTGGGGAACCCCTGTAAAACAAGATTATGCACAGCAAATTGCAACAGTACAGTACTTTGAGCACAAACTGGAACCACAGTCAGATTACATGCAGAAAAAGTTAGATCTGATTTATTCAGGGGACTTGAACGAGGGAGGGGCAAAATCAGGTTAATTAGCTTAAAGGGTATATCAATCAAGCAGTTATGCATGCGCTTTGAGTCTCCCCACACAGTCCATTTCTAGGTACCCAGATGGAGAAGAGATGGGCTAGCCAGGACTATTGCCAAGGGTTGCAGCTGGTTGGGACCCTGTGATGGAAAACGTAACATGCACAGTACACAATATTTGTAATCTGGAGCCAGAGGGCTCAGTTCGTAAAGGAAATTAAACAACAAGACAATCAGATGACGCACTCAGATTAAGCTGTTGTTGCAGGGAGCTACCCTGGTATTTACTCACAATACCCAAGACTGGACACAGGTTGGATGAAAATCGAGACTGCAGGTGGTCGATCTGGAATGCCAGGAGAAGCGGGCCCACATGAGCTGCAGAGGCATCGTTCCTGTTCAAGCGTGGAGCAGGGGGCGATCCTCAGGCAGGTCTCTCGTCGATGGCTTCTCTGTGCAGTGGGTAGTCTGGCTGGGCCAGTCTGGCAAGGCCCAGACTGTATGCAGACAAATTTGGATGCAGTCTGTTTTGGGCTGGATACAGCTTCCAGCAAGCAGAACACACTTCACAGAGTGGGGAACTAACTCACAACCCACTAGCAGCTCATGGCACATTTACATGTATGGGAATTCTACTGTACCAGGCAAAGCGCTCCCCAGTCACAATTGCAAATTCTCTGCACACACCGGGAGCTTAGGAGTAGCTGGAACTCCTGACAGGCTGATCGCATTCAGCAAAACTTTCGGTCTTCTTCAGGTTGAGCCTAGCCCACTTCAGTAGCTTACTTTAGTCACACAAAACTTGGATTTAGTCCAAAATAATTCTCTTCTCTTCTCTCCCTCTCAGGAGCAGCAGACAGACATGTAAGCCAAAACTTAGCCCTTTCACAATTTTCCCATGCGAATCCACTCAGGATTGCTGCTCAGAATCACTTCAGCTCCTGTCATTTCACTTCTCAGCTCAGAACAAACTGAAAACTGCAAGAAGCCCGGGGCTTCCCCAAGATCCAAAAGATTTGGTTGGCTCATTTGGCTGTCAGTCAAAGCAAGAGCTCCCCCTTCAATTGCAAAAAAGGAGCAAAAAACTCCAAACTAAAGTTCCTACAGATTTTGAATTCAGACAGCTCCTGTAGTCCGGCTACATTTTAGGTCCCACCAGTACTGTTTGGTCCAGGACCAAGATAGTGGAAACAAACAAAACAGTCCTTGCTACAAAGAAAGCAGGTTAGACAAACTACATTATCATTATCACTCTAAATGATTTTCAGCAAATAGTTACATCTTTCAACAGAGCTCCCTCTCAGCTTACTTATGCTGCAATCAGGCAGCTCTTAAACTGACAGTCAACAGAGGCTATACAGGCTCTGGTAATCACATTTAAACTGCTAAAATGCAGGACACCAGCCTGGGAGTGAGCATTTAGGCAAGCTCAAGGAAGACTTTTTGGGAACCCCCGTTTGTAGGGGGGTTACATAAACAGCCTTCCTGTTTAAAAAAAAAAAAAAAAAACACTGTGTCTGATCCCTAAAATGGCCACGGAATATACAGTGAGATTACGTCAACTGAGTGAGAGGCAGAGAGCTTCACTGCTGTCAACAGCGCTGAACTTGCACTTGTATTTACTGTTTTTAATATAGTTTTACCTAAAAAATGAAAAATCATGACTTAACATGCATATTATTTTTATCAGTACACATGTTAGGCTATGAGTTTGTTATTTGTTTCATCGTAAGCCTGCTGATATCCTGATGCTTTCTGAACTGCACTGCACAACAGAGGATTTGAAATATCTGGTTGTCTAGTGGTTATGCCCTCCTGATGATGATTGGGTTGGTAGTCTGCAGATTCAAGGGTGGATTAAATTTGTGTTCATGAATCCATGCTTTAAAAACCCATATTTCACAGAAGTTCCCGATGTCAAACGCCCCCCCAATAGCCAGCCCTATTGACCATCCGTGGTTCTGCACTCCATCCCCACTCAAGTCTGCACTGTAGCCACCAGACAACACTGACTCTTCCATATACAGTAAGTATTCATGTAGAAGGAAGATGTACAGTACAATTTTTGCTCACTTGAGTTCAAGACGGCCTGGTGGTGCTGAGGGTTGAGGCACTGGACACCACAGCTCGTGCTGTGCTGGTGACCTGGGTTTGGGAACAGGACCAGGTCATTGGGGGGTCAGCTGGGGGGAGGAGCCAGATTGAATCACTGTATAGCAGCTCTCCTCTCCTGAGGATGGTTGGCACCAATCCGATTAGCGGACGGTGTCGGAAGGGGACGGCACTGTTACACGCTTTCCGGAAGCTGTGTCTTCGCACAACTTCCTGCCTGGAGAGTTGGCACCCTCAGGGGTGGGTTAAGGGATCAAAGCAGTCCTCTAACTAAAAGTAAAAAAAAAAAAATCCCTACCCCAGTGCCAAGAAGCATGATCCTCGTAACAGGGGAGATGGGTACCATGAACCAGCCAGCGAGCCCAGGCTGGAGGCTGGGTTACAAAATATGCTGATAAGAAAAAGCTGTAGTTCACCAATGTCAAATGCTCCCACCCCCACACCCCCAGTTCCCTGTAGCTAGCCCGACCAACTGCCTGCAGTTCTGCACTCTTATCTTACCCAGTCCCTTAAATCCTACCAATCCACCATGGTCCTCAGTGAAAGCCACCTCGGCAAACAAGTAAAGCTGCACCTAGCTCCAGATCTGCACCCTTCCCAGACTGCACACCGAATTGCTCCCATGATGCCATTTCGTAGTGCCAGCCAGGAAGAAAGGGAGCAGTTTGGTGTGCACTTTTGAAGGGTGCAACTCTGGAGCTGGTGCAGCTTTGCCTGTTTGCTGAAGTGTCTTTCACTGAGGACCATGGTGGACCGGTAGGATTTAAGTGAGTGAGTGGGTGTGATGGAGTGCAGAACTGCAGGCAGTTGGTTGGGCTAGCTACAGGGAGCTGGGGGGGGGGTGGCATTTGACATCGGTGAACTTCAGTGAACTACAGCTTTTTTCAAGTGAGTGAAAATGGTACTGTATATCTTTCTATATGAATACTTATGTGGAAGAGTCTGTGTTGTCTAGTGGCTACAGACTAGTGCAGACTTGAGTGGGGATGGAGTGCAGAACTGTGGGCAGTCAGTAGGGCTGGCTGTGGTGGGGGTATTTGAGATTGGGAACTTCTGTGAAATACGGATTTTTAAAGCATGGATTCATGGAGACAAATTTAATCTACGTTTGAATTTGCACAGTACCAGCCCGATCATCATCAGGAGGGCATAACCACTAGGCTACCAGGTATTTCAAATCCTCTGCTGTGTAGTGCAGGTCAGAAAGGATCAGGATTTCAGCAGGTTTATGATGAAAAAAATAACAAACTCATAGCCTAACATGTGTACTGATAAAAATAATACACGTTAAGTCATGATTTTTCATTATTTGGGTAAACCTGTATTAAAAACTGTAAATACAATGTGCAAGTTCAGCACTGTTGACAGCAGTGAAGCTCTCAGCTTCTCACTCAGTTGACGTAATCACACTGCATGTTCTGCGGACATTTTAGGGATAAGACACAGCGTTTTTTTTTAAATAGGAAGGCTGTTGTTTACATTTTTTAAATGCTATGAAACTACATTTATCTTAATTATATAAATGCATTTTTGCATCAATATAAACAGCCATTCCTTTACCTCCCTATGAAGCCAGATTTTAGAAGTGTTTTTGTAAAATAGGTTGTTTACTTGTCATTTAAAACTGAGAACTTCCATGTTTAAACCTGGAAACAAAAAAAACTCATGTAAATGTCTTTTTTGCAACATGTACTGTAATCATGAATTATTGTCTTTGTAACTGTTGGCTGTCTTGGGCAGCAGGCTATTGTAAACAATCCTCTGGGCTTAATAGACTATCCTGTGAAAATACTGAATGCCCAAATAAATGAATAGGGCCCCCTCTTTGTGAATATAATGAGGCTTTTGTTCGACATCCATAATTTGGGGCAGCCTGCACTCCTGCAGTGCATATAAATTGATTTATGCTGTCTCTTGAAACAGTACTGCACAATAATCAGGTTCATATTCAGGCTGGTCTACATAGCGGACCAGTTCCTATTGCGATCAGAGTCAGGAAATGTTTCGTAGCTGTCCCATTGAAATGCATTCTGTAACTTGGATACACCTTTTTATGGCAGTCAGTGAATGAACATGTACCCTGTTATTGGTCATTTCAGCTGTCTGTAACCAGTGCTAACATCTGATTGGTTACAAGGCTGACAGTGCATGAGAGCTGGAAAAAAAGCAAGTGGTTTCAGCATCAGGAATGCGTATTTAGGGCTGGCGACCCATGTTTCACCCTCTCTCAAGCAGGATGCAACACTGTGGTGTCCATCCCTGGTGCTGCCAAGCAACATTCCCCTCCCATCTCAGGATGCAGCACCAACCCTGCTGCCACCAGTCAAGAAACCTACACTGGGGTGCCCAATCCTCAGTGTCGGGTATCTGAAATAAAGGAAATTGTCCCTCATAGTTTTTCTTTTTAAACCTGTAAAAATAATAATGGTCCCTCAACAACATCTTTAGAGCCAGCCCGGTGGTGCTGAGGGTTAAGGCACTAGATGCCTCACCTCGCACCACGCCGGCGAGCCAGGTCTGGGAATGAGCCTGGGCCACCGGGGTCGGCAGGGGTGGGGAGGGATTGAGTATCTGTTGGACAGCTCTCCATTCTCAGGGAGGGTGTAGGGTACAACATCGCTCCTGAGCGACCTCTGGCGGTAGTCGGGGGTGGCCAGGAATAGGAGATGCTGCCACGTGGCTCTGGGGGCAGAGCTTGGATGTGCAGTGATGACCAGTGTCTGCCGAGCTCCGACGGGAGGGGTAGAAAAGTGGAAAAACACCAGCACCTGGTAGGCAAAGGCGGGACCAGTGGTCGGTCCCCACGCCCAATGCAGGGCTTCCTAACTCTGTTCTAGGCACTTCCTCCACCCCCTGGTCACTCCATTAGACTTGGATAGAGCACCAGAGGAGTCGGCGGTCCCGCCCCATTGGGGGTCAGAACCGGGGGATCGGGTGGCCAGGTGGTGCGATGGGGAGATGGGCCCTTGCCTGGGTATAGGAGTCTGGGGGGGCTTCAGAATGAGCGGTAACAGACCGTTCCATGAGTCCATGCCGGAGAGCGTTCAGGTAAGCCGGCAATGAGGGGTAAAAAGAAAGTAAAAAAGGAAACATCTTTAACCCCCCCCCCACATGATCCTCCTCTTAGCACCCCCCCCCACACACACCTCACTTACCTATCTGGTAGGTTCTGCTCTGCCTCTCAAACGTCCTCCTGCTTCCAGTGCCATGCAGCGATTGACTGAAAAACAAGGTAAGTTCAGTTAATGGATTTTCACTGGGTATTCAGCTTGTACTCAAAGCTGCCATTTTTTTATATTTTGCTCCAAATTTTCAACGTTTGTTTTTTTACCCCATCTCACAAACCAGGTAGGTAGTTTTTTTTTATCTCTCACTGAAACATGTTTTTACAGTCATTCTGCAAAATCACGTTTTGTAGGGGGATTTAAAAAATTTCACTTGTCTTGTTCATAAGGAGAGTTGTAAAAAGACTGTTGAAAATTCGGGGTCAGAATGTCTAAAAACATGAAGTTGTTATATAGAAAAATTTTACTTTTTCCAATGTTTTACTCATATATTGTCATTTGTACAGATTCTGGCCCCAGATTTGCAATATTACCCTTGTCTTGCCCCACCTCATTAACATGACCGATAACATTTTTCAAATCACATCTGAAACGTGCTTTTACAGTTGCACCACAAAATCACGTTTCTGTCAGGATTAAAAAAAAATGCACCTATCTTGATAATAAGGTGGGTTAGAAAAAGACTGTTGAAAATTTGGGGTAAAACTGTCAAAAAAACCAAAACAACTCAGTTATGAAGAAAAGTTGAATTTTTTTCTAGTGTTTACTCATAATTTTGTCATTTGAGCAGATTTTGGCCTCAAATTTTCAACATAACCCTTGTTTTACCCCCCCCCCCCCATGAACGTGACAGATATAATTTTTAAATCCCCTCTGAAACATGTTTTTGCAGGTGCACCGCAAAATCACCTCTCAGACGGGATTTAAAACATTCCATCTGTCTTGATCATAATATGAAGGCATTAAAAAAGAAAAGAAAAACTATGTTGGAAATTTGTGGTCATAATGTCAAAGCCTACTGCAAATTACATATTGCCTCTCTAGCTTGGGTATGTATATACATTGTAAAAATGGGTAAAAACAGGACCCCCACCAAATACAGTCTAAAATGTGTAAGAGCAGGACACCATAGAAAATTAGATATTGCATCTCTGCTGGGCTGTCCTGACTGAGTAATTATACTGCAGGAATGTGTTAAAGCAGGACCTACCTTCGTACTGGGACCTGGGACCTAATATTCAGTGCAGTGCAGTGCAGAGCAGAGTACAAAGGTTTGCACTGTGCTTTGTAGTTGCACAAGGGTCCAAGGATGCTATATTCAGTTGGATAGGGCACCTGCACTATCCGACTGAATACAGGGCGATGTCAGCGTAGCACCAAGTCAAGTAGCGCTGCCTGGACATGGCTCTCAATGTGGGTCTCAAGAGTGGATCACGCCGGAGCGCTATCTGCAGTATTTAAAGAGCTGGTGACACATTCAGGAGAACTTTAACAAAACCTAATATCTAGAAACAGTTTGTATTTCCCATTAGTGCTGTATTCCTCCTACCCATTATTTATTACTGCGGTCATCTGTATGAAAATGGGATCTTTGCTCTTGAAGAGTTTGTTCCTGCTGCTTTCTCCCTACCTGAAGTCACAGAGCACTGCTTGTGACATCAGTTACTCCCATGGCGACAGAGTGTGATGTCACAACAAAGGATAAAGGATATGACTTGATGTAGGGAGTAAGCTATAGAGGCAGATGGACTCTAAAGAAACCTTAAGCAATAAAGATCTTATATTCATGCAAACTTTCTTAGTAATAAATAATGGGGAAGAGAAATATATAAACTATAAATGGAATGCATGCAGAATTGTACCTAATTATTATGATTTTAGTTTTCTTTAAGGCGTCAGTAGCTCTTTAAAGGGACCTGTGGAGATGGACCCATATTGGACATGCTGGGTGCTAGAAAGCCATTTACATGCCCATTATTGGCCCATTTGCATGGGTAGTGGAGGCAGGTAATGCAGCATGACCTCCCATCCCCAGTCCAAGACTTGTGTATCTATCCCTGGTGCTAGTGGTCCCCCCTTCCTCTGATTGCCAGCCTGTATTATGCAGTAACTTTCTCTGGTGCTAGTGGTCCCCTCCTCGATTGCCAGCCCGCTGTACAACTTACAACCTTCCCTGGCATCCAGTGGTTCCCCCCCAGCACTGATCCACAGTACCGCCACGCACAATTTCCAAATCAGTGGCATCTAGTAGCCCACCCACCACTGCACCAAGCACCAACTCCACCTGTCACCTTACCAGTATCCTCAGTCCCACAGGTGCATACAGCAACCGATGCTGCCCTCCTTGCACCTTCTCAGCCAGTCACTATATGTCCTGGCAGGGAGAACGCCTCATATTTATAGGAAAGGGAATGGCATGCTCTCTGCCTGGACATATGGTGGATGGCCACGGAGCTGTGAGGAGGGAAGCCTTAGTTGCAGTATGCACCCATGGCACCAAGGATGCTGGTAAGGTGACTGGGGGGCTGCTAGACGCCAAGGACTTGGAAACTGTGAACAGCAGTACTGTGGATCGGTGCTGGGTTGGGGGACCACTGGATGCCAGGGAGGGTTGTAAGTTGAACAATGGACTGACGATCGATGGAGGACCACTAGCACCAGGGAAAATTACTGTACAATACAGACTGGTGATCAGAAAGGGGGGGCCAGCTAGCACCAGGGAAAGTGATTTTACAAAATGGACTGGCGATTGAAGGGGGATGGGGGGACCACTAGCACCAGGGAAAGTTATTTTACAAAATGGGCTGCCAATCGGGGGACCACTAGGACCAGGGAAGGTTAGTTTTAGATGTGGGCTGGTGATCGGGGTGTCACAGACCACAGGAGGCAGGTGTGCTCCCCAGCGGCCAACTGCTACTTGGCTGCAGTACCTCTGGCAGCCGCTAGGGTTGTGCAGAGTAAGAGGGGGTTTTGTTCGGCAGTATTTGCGCTGTGCAAAAGGACCATGCTATACTCTTTTGCACAATGCAAATCTGCTGAATATTGACTTGTGCTGATATTCCTGCCCCTGCCCCACCATTTGCATATCCTCTCTTTTTGGTTTGCGTGAGTGCTAACCCTGTTTGCCAGGGCAACCAAGCCTTTTGAATATTTTACTCCAGCACAAAACTTGGTTTGCATGTGCAAACACCGGTTAGCGCCCATGCAAACATTTGAATATCGTGCCCCAGTCATCTTCGATGTCTTCATAAGTGACATTGCAGAAGAACTGGAAGGGAAGGTCTGTCTTTTTGCAGATGATACCAAAATCTGTAACAGGGTGGACACTTAGGAGGGGGTGGAGAGAATGTACAGGGAGCTTGGGAAACTGGACGAGTGGTCAAGAGCATGGCTGTTGGGGTTCAGTGCTAAAAAGAAAAAATGCATGCACCTAGGGCATAGGAACCCAGGAGCTGAGTATAAGATGGAGGGTGGTACTAACAGTCACTAAGCAGAAAAGGGACCTTGTGGTTGTCATATCTGATGACCTCAAAGTGACAGGGCAGTGTGTCAAAGCAGTGGGTAGGGCTAGTGGGATGCTGGGGTGCTTAGGGAGGGGCATCTCCAGCAGAAGGAGGGAGGTGGTACTGCCACTGTATCGCTCACTAGTGAGACCACACCTGGAGTACGGTGTGCAGTTTTGGAGGCCACACCTCAAAAAGGACATTGACAAGGCTGAGGAAGTCCAGAGGAGGGCAACTAGAATGATGTAGGGGTTGCACGAGAAGCCCTACAAGGAGAGACAGAGGGATCTCAACATGTACACCCTGGAAGAGAAGAGAGTGAGAGGGTGATGATAGAGACCTACAAATACCTCACTGGGTTGAACAGCACGCAGGAGGGGAGTCCCTTTCGAATGAAAGCTTACCAGAACCAGGGGGCATGCAATGAACCTGGGGGGTTAAGAGGGATACGAGGAAGTATTGCTTCACTGAAAGGGTGTTGGACATCTGGAACAGACTGCCAGCAGAAGTGCTGGAGGTAAAAAGCAATGGAGGCTTCAAGAATTTGTGGGCTAGACATTGGGGTATAATAGTAAATAGGCAGGGAGGAGGGAGGGTTGCCGGAGGCCAGTTATGGTCTGTGAAGATCGATTAGGCAGGGAACATCTGCGTGGACTTGGTGGGCCAAGCAGTCCTTTTCTGCTGGCAAATTCTAGGTTTCTATTAAAAATTAGATTGCATCTCATCTAGTCCATCCTGGGTAAACATGTAATACAAATGTGTAAAAACAGGACCCAGCAAAGCAGAACCTCACTGAAATGTGTATCTATGCCGCTGTGTTCTGGGAAAAATACTGGACCACATTGAAAATGAGAACTTGCCTTATAGGTGGGCTATACTGGGTAGATACATTATAAAATGGGCCCCATTGAAAATTAGATATTGCATCTCCAGTGTACTATCCTGGGGCAGTACAGTGTAAAAATGGGTAAAGGTAGGACCCCACTGAAAATGAAATTTCGCATCTGAGTTGTCTTGTTCTGGGTAAATACAGTGTAAAAATGTGTTGCAGCAGGACCCCATTAAAAATGAGATGCATTGCATCTCTTCTGATCTGTGTAGAAAGTACAACTGTAAAGGTGAGGATGGATGTGGTCTTTAAACAAAATTGTAAAAGTGACATAGTCAGTGCTATACTAGGATATATGTATACTGTACATTACTAAAAGAAGTAACAAAAAAGTGACACAGATTAACAAACAAAACAACATAAAACAAACAAGACCAGCCTCGTTAGCATCAGCCAAATTCTGTTTTTGTGTTGTGGATATCAGTCTTCTTATTCCATATCACTAGGAAATACAGTTTCACTGTCTTAGTAATCACACCTGTGCAGTACGTTTCACGTACGTGCATGTACAGTGTGAACGAACGCGATGAACTGAAGAAGCTGCCTGTGAAGACTGTTTGTCAGCAGGATGTGCAATGAAAGAGGGATCAGTTGATGCTTGCCAGTGAATCATGGCTATATTATTGTTTTGTGGGTTCCATGTAATGGGCAGGGATTTAATATAATCCTCATTATGCAGTTATTACTGTTTACCTGCCAGCATAGTAAAGTCTCTGCCCGAAGCTCCAAAAACCCAGCAAATTAGCTTACTTGGCATTGAGTGCAAGAGTTTTGTGGGATAGTAGTGTTTAGCTGAGAGGCAATTCACTGTCTAGTTTCGATAGTAACATCTGTGGATAACAATATCCAAGTTTACCAGAATAAATGGCTGCTTGGTACTTTACTTAGCATCACAGCTGCTTTTCTAATACTCACATATTCAGCTTTTTGCCATTTTGTCACCCAAGATCCACTGTCACTGCCTTTCTCCTTACCCATGTCCTTTTACCTTGGCCGCAGTAGTGTCACTCTTAACTACCTTGATCCTCTACAATGAGGTTTCACCATTATAGGAGACCTATATTTAGCCAGGCGGTCAGGGAGCCAGATCAATTTTGGGGTCCCTACAGGTGACATTGACTAAGGGGCTGGACATAGACTTCCTATGCAGCCCACCCAAACACCCATTTCAGTGGCGCTTTGGCAGGGAGGGTCTGTTGAACGTCCCTTTCCGAGGCCACCAGGAGTAGTCTTGCAATGGTAGATGTGCATACCCACCCCCGGAGGCATCAAATATATCCCTTGCAAATCTTTTTTTTTATCAAACTTTCTTCCCATTGAGTAGCGCCCCCCCACCCCAATAAACACATACACATTAGCACCTGCAATCTTCCAGCACCATAATGCAACTTATCTGTATATTGGCTCTGTTGTGTGCTCTGCATTTTTTTTTTCTAGATGATCCAGTCATGTATATACACTGTTTCTATTGTAAATACCATAACATTTTGCAAATATTGTTTTTACCTTTTTCTCTGTATTTTCAAATTTTTGTATCACTGGACATTTGTGAAAATGGGCATTTTTGCTCACATACCTTCCGGTATAAAATAAAATTGAATTGAATGATCACCCAGCTTACGAACATCAAGTGGGGTGTTGCACCCAAGAGTTCTGGCACTTTATCCTGGCAGCTGTACTTTTTTTTTTCTCCCAACACAAACTCACTTGGGCCATGCCTGCCTGTTTGTTGCCTCACACGTTGCACCAACTGCATCACCACTGTACAGTAAAACTAATGCTGTAAATACCATTACAGTGACAGAATCAACAGTTCACTGTAATGGTCGCGCAGTACACCGACACAGGTTCTTCATGTCTTGCGCCCCCTCCTCAAAACAACTCTAACCTGGAGTTGATTATTTTAAAATCCAGGGGTGTAGGGAGGGTAGAGCCCCCAGCATGGGGGGTCCTGGGGGCTCCGAAACATTGTTTCCCTGACAGTACAATGCCGACTGTCGGCATTGTGCCGCCGCTGTAAAGGCATTCGACAAAGTTCCTGTCGAACTGCCTTGGTGGAACCGCACCAACCACCCGTAGAAGAAGAATCTCCCTGGTCAACCACAGGTGTCACATGCTGCATGGGCAGACAGTGGCATCATCATTTCCTGGGCTACCAGTTCTGGCTGTACAAACCCAGCTTCTCCACTCTGCTTCCTTTCAAACCCGGCCTGCAGGCATGGAAATGCATTGTGCATCTGCTAGGCCATCAGGTGGCAACAAATCATTTTTTTTGTTTTTGTTAACAAGAAACGTTTAAATTACATACAGATTGCATTCTTTACATAGAGAATAATGGATGGAGTGTTGTAAATTATGAGTACTTTTTTTACACACCCAAGGCATGTAATACCACATAAATCACGAGTGTGAAGCACGAGTGGTTTGTGATGGTATTACACACCAAGGGTATGTAAAACAACGAATTATGTAACACCCCATAATTTATTTTATAATTGCTAGTCGGTTTAATTCTGTGTGGTTAAAAAAAAAATAAAAATGGTTGGAGTCCTTTCTGGGGCATTTTGTTTCTGTGAGCGCAAGATGATGACGGCTTTCACTTTCAGTTTGACTGGCTGAGACCCACGCCATAATAACAGGGTTCCACTCTGTAATAAGTGGTCAGTTATTAAAGTGTTCAAATACAGTGTCAGGCCAGTTAATAAATGGGCTTACCAGTAATTATAGTATGTTACTTATTTTGAGAAAAATCTGGGTGACAAATCAATTATAAGAACAGTATAAAGGCATTCACTTCATGTTCTGGGAAGTTCTGTTCTACGCTGCCCTATCCTGCTCCATGAGAACTGCTGTCTTTGTTGAACCCTTGCCTTATTCTTACAGACAGGGGTGGGCAGGGGTATAGCTGGGAGAGTCAAACAGCCCCAGTTAGTGGTGCTCAGATCCAAACATTGTCAAATGCCTGAAAGTTTTGGCAGGCCCATGCATGATTGTGAAAACAAAGTAGAATTCTGAGCACTCTCGCCTCTAAAGGTGCTCATGCTGCCACATTGTAAGTACTGAAATACAGAAAAAAAAGTGGAAGACATTGTCAACCATTCAAAGCTATTTATTGAGCCCAAAAGCATCACTATTAGATGCAGGTTGAACACCCGTACCCGCCACGGGCAATCACATGGGGTGTTCAGCACCTTCATCCTGTTATTGACTCTTTGGGCTCACTAAAATGTAAGCTTATGTGAAAGTTTGACGGTATGTGCTCCCCTTTTTTGTTTTTGTCCATGCACAATTGTGCCTCTGTGTCATATACACATTGAGTTTTGCTTGTGCACACCAGGTTGAGAATTATGGCCCTTCTGGTTCCAACTTTTGGAATTCAGACCTCTGTATGCCTGAACCCATGGACCTGTTTGCACACTTCTGCTAACAAAGGGAGAGCTGTAAAATACAAAAATCAAACGTAGAGATATATACATTCCGACCTAGAGTAACCTTTTGTGGTTGTTTTTCCGTAAACAGAAAACTCTTCATCTGTGTTCGGCTCTGACTCATATTGTATTTAGTGTTGTGTAACTTTTCAACCACTGTGTTTGTGTGATGACAGGCCATCACCATAGAAAGGGTCAGGTTGAGATCAACAAAGGATCTGCAATTGCAGATACTTGCAGGCCTGTAGGGACACAGAGTCCCAGGTCACAGAAACACTTAAAATGACACTTGGCCAATGCCAATATGGTCTTGCACACTATGGCTGCATGGGTAGGTGTTTCTTGAGGCGGTAGTGCCCAGATACCGTATAATGGTAATCTCAGCATTTGTAGGCAATGAAAAAGAGGAGTTTCAAATAAGGATTAGACTTGGGTAAGTGAGTCAGATCGACTCTCATGGAGGAGGCAATTTCATATGGTTTCTGCAGAGTAGGAGAAAGTTTGACCACCAACTGTTTAGAGGTTAGGAGTAGGGACAAGAAAAGGAGATTCCTGTTGACAGAGTAAAGTAGGAATTGAGGTACATGGGGGAGATTAGGTTAGCAAGGTAAGCGGGTGCCTGACCATGGCAGTTCTGGAATGTTAGAAGGGCAACCATGTAGTCAGTGTGATGTGGGACAGGAAGCCAGTGTAGGTCACAAGAGATGGGAGTAATGTGATCTCACCTACTTTCCTTACCAGGAGATGGGCTGCAGCGTTTTGTATGCACTGGAGCCTACCGATAAGGTAGGAGGGTTGGCTAGTGAGGGGGGGAGTTGCAGTAGCCAATATAAGAATTAACCAAGGCATGAAAGAGGGTTTTAAGTGAGGTAAAGACAAGGGAATATCTGATACAGGAAATGTTGCTGAGGTGATAGAATGCAGTTTTGCAAGTTTGGTTAATGTGAGTCTCAAAAGACAGTTCAGGGGTTCTGAGTTTTGCTCAGTTCATGGTCAGAATCTAGGAGTAAGTAGGAGGAAAGGGTATTTCTCTGAAGGGCAGAGTATTTGCCAACAGAATGACTTTTTCATATTAAAATCGAATGTGCTGGTCTTAAGACAGTCAGTATGGGAGAGGCAAGTGGATAGAGAGGAAAGCACAGTGTCTTGGAAGGAGGCAGAAGAGATGTGTAGTTGGGTGCCATCTGTATAAAAGTGGTAGCCAAGGAGTAACTAGGAGAGTAGATGACCTAGAAGAAGGAGCTAGAGAAGTGGCATGGACCACGGACAGATCTTTGTGGTACCCCACAGAAGAGAGGTTGGATAGAGGAAGAGAATCCATCACCATAGACAAAGAAGGAGTGGTTGGAGAAGCATGACTTGTACCATGCCAGAACAGTCTGAGCCGACTTGAAATTGGGGGAGGGTCTAATACTATAGGATATGATGGAACCGGATGGATGTAGATCTCTGGTCAAGAAGAATTAGGGCAGAGAGCAGCCTAGGTCACTAGTCATGAGGTAGGTCAGTGCCTACACAGACATGCTAGGACCATGTGGAAACTAGATGGGAATCATTCCAGCAAGTTGTTACTGAAATAGGCAGATAGTTGCAGTAGTGAATATAATCTGATTGTGAGTGCTCCAAATTGACAGTCCTGTATGGTATTTTGCCTAAGGCAAGGCCATGTTGTATAGCACCCTCTCCCAAGGGCACTTAACAAACAATAACATAGAGAAAAATGGATAGGCAACTAATGTGTTATGGATTTTTTTACACTCCTGAGGAGTGTAATGACCCATAAACCTCGAGAGCGAAGCTCGGGAGGTTTATGAGGTCATCACACACAGAAGAAGTGTAAAACAAATCCAGGAAAACACAGTCGACTATCCTTTTTTTTTTTTTTTTACAGTTACTGGTGCAGGGAGTGAATGCCAAAGTTACTGTTGTTCTGTCAGACACACACACTTTTTTTTTCTTTTAAAAAATGAAACTATTGAAGTTGTTGTGTAAGAAGGGAGCCACAGTGCCTCTGGTGATCGTGCTGGTTGGAACTCTCAGTTTCCGAACCCAACACAGGGTCAACTAGATACATTTTAGAAACTTTAAAGGCAGGATCAACCAGATAAATAGTACAAAAAATAAATGAATAATGAGTACAAGAGATTTACCTTATGGAAACCCTGAGTTCCTCTACCAGATCGTTGTTAAGCAAACAATGGAGCCTCCATGTTTACAGGATCATTCAGTCCACCACACATAAAATGAGAGCCAATGAGGAAGAGCAAGGCGTGGAATTGAAGGGAGACTTAAAGTGCCATAATAACTGGTTTTCTGATTATTATGGCATTTCAAAGAGGATTATTAAGCATGTGATAAAGGGGGTCACCAGTAATTATGAAATAATGTAACCCTAGGTGGCGCTATCCCAAGGGCTGCTACCCCTGCCTGCTTGGCTAGTAGCAGGTTAAGGGGCCTGAGTTCTGAAACGGGTGCCTCCACCCGAGGTCAGGGTTGGTAGTGGTCAAGCTAACCTGGGCACAGCCCTCCAGGACACTGTAACCCCTCTCTTTCCCCTCTAGTGTCCTGAACACTGTACAATAATCACTTTCACAATACCCCTGGTACACCAGACAAGTACCCACACTGTTTGTACTTACCACCAGAGCTGGTTCCTCTGGCTCGACCCTGGGGACCCCCTGTAAAACAAGGTTATGCACAGCAAATAGCAACAGTACAGTACTTTGAGCACAAACTGGAACCACAGTCAGATTACATGCAGAAAAGTTGGATCTGATTTATTCAGGAGACTTGAACAAGGGAGGGGAAAAATCAGGTTAATTAGCTTAAAGGTTGTATCAATCAAGCAGTTATGTATGTGCTTTGAGTCCCCCACAGTCACACCTCTGGGTACCCAGGTGGAGAAGAGATGGGCTAGCCAGGACTGTTGCCCGGGGTTGGCTGGCGTCGCGGCTGGTTGGGGCCCTGTGATGGAAAACACAACATGCACAGTACACAATATTTGTAATCTGGAGCCAGAGGACTCAGTTCGTAAAGAAAATGAAAAAACAAGACAATCAGATGACACACTCAGATTAAGCTGTTGTTGCAGGGAGTTACCCTGGTATTTACTCATGATACCCAAGATTGGACATAGGCTGGACGAAAATCGAGACTGCAGGTGGTTGATCTGGAATGCCAGGAGAAGCAGGGCCCACACGAGTCGGAGAGATGACATTCCTGTTCAAGCGTGGAGCAGGGGGGTTTGATCCCCAGGCAGGTCTCTTGTCGCTGGCTTCTCTGTGCAGTGGATAGTCTGGCTGGGCCAGTCTGGCAAGGCCCAGACCGCATGGAGACAAATTCAGATGCAGTCCATTTTGGGCTGGATACAGCTTCCAGCAGGTACAAAACAGTTCAAACAGTGGGGAACTAACTCACTACCCACTAGCAGCTCATAGCACATTTACATGTAAGGGAATTCTACTGTACCAGGCAAAGCGCTCCCCGGTCACAATTGCAAAGTCTCTGCACACACCGGGAGCTTAGGGGTAGCTGAAACTCCTGGCAGACGATCGCATTCAGCAAAATCTTTGGTCTTCTTCAGGTTGAGCCTGGCCCACTTCAGTAGCTTACTTTGGTTACACAAACTTGGATTTAGTCCAAAATAATTCTCTTCTCTCTCTCTCAGGAGCAGCAGGCAGACATGCAGGCCAACACCTCAGCCTTTTCACAGTTCTCCTATGTGAATCCACTCAGGATTGCTGCTCAGAATCACTCCGGCTCCTTCTTCTTTAGCTTCCAGCTGAGATCTGCCCTAAACAGCAGGCAGCTTGGGGGATTCCCTCAGATCCAAAAAGGTTTGGTTGGCTGATTTGGCAGTCAGTTAAAGCAAGAGCTCCCCCTTCAGTTGCAAAAAAGGCGAAAAAAGCTCAAAACTACAATTCCTACTGATTTTGAGTTCAGACAGCTCCTGTAGTCCAGCTACATTTTAGGTCCCACCAGAACTGATTGGTCCAATTTGCAGTCCAGGACCAAGATAGTGGAGACAAACAAAATAGTCCTTGCTGCAAAGAAAGCATGTTAGACAAACTACATTATCATTATCACTCTAAATGGTTTTCAGCAAATACTTACATCTTTCAACAGAGCTTCCTCTCAAATTACTTATGCTGCAATCAGGCAGTTCTTAAAGTGACAGTACACAGAGGCTATACAGGCTCTGGTAATCACATTTAAACTGCTAAAACGCAGGACACCAGCCTGGCAGTGAGCATTTAGGCAAGCTCAAGGAAGACTTTTTGGGAACCCCATTTCTAAGGGGGTTACAATAATAACATCATAAAATTCAGACAAGAACATTAAAACATACAGAGGTGCTGGGCCAATGCAAATTAATTAGCAGGTCTGTAGGCTAAGAGGTCCTTCAGACAGGCAGAGCATGACCCATGCAGGGCTTTGTATGTTAACAAAACAATCTTGAAAGTGGTGCACCACCTAATTGGTAGCCCGTGCAGTTGCCGCAGCACAGGGGTGATATGATTTATATACCGCATGCTTGCTACCATCCTGGCCATGGTATTCTGCACCAGCTGCAGGCGACACACAAACCCCCCAGATAGCCTTAGATGTAGAGCATTACAGTAGTCCAATCTTGAGGTCATGTAGCATTTCCTAGGGTTGTCAGGTCCCCTTGCACTAGATAAGGTCTAATCTGGGAGATATTCATTAAATGGAAAACTCCACTGTGGACCACATCCAACAACTGATGTTTGAGTGTCAGACGCGAGTCCAAAATTACTCCCAGATTTTGGACCCTATCCACAGCTGTCAGAAATGTGCCATTCAGAGATGGTATTCTGTCTGCGTCATATCTTCTAGCTGACCCTTGGAGGGCCTGGTTCCACCAGTAACAGCTCTGTCTTGATTGGATTGAGACTCAGCCAGCTGGAGGCTATACAGTCTGGGATTTCCTTAAGACAACACTCCAGCACAGCCACTGCCTCTCACCCGTTCGATATAAAGGACATGTACAGCTGAGTGCTATCTGCAGAGCAGTGAACACTTAGCCCGTACTGTCTGATTATCTGCCCCAGTGGCAGCATATACACGGCAAACAGCGTAAGGGGCAAAATCTAACCCTGGGAAACACCACAACTGTCTGCAACAAGAATATTCCCATCATAACCTGCCAGTCAGAAAAGGCTTAGAAAGGGGGTTTGATACACAGTTGAATTTGGCGAGGTCCTGTGGTCAAAGGATGGTTTCCTGAGTAGTGGCTGTCTAGCTGCGGATTTCAAGTGGTCAGGAAGGGCTTCTCTGAATTAGGCTGGAGAGGGATAGAATGTAGGATGGGGATTCTTTCACTGGAGATGATAATGAACTGTAGGGTGACGGCATTGCTGTGATGCCATAATACGACATGTATTTTGATAACAATCCATCGTCATCATTGGTTATTTGAGTTACCATTATTTTTGGTCACCAGCAGTCCAGTCCTTTACCCATATAAGGAGAAGAAGAATCACATTTATATAGTGCTTTTCATACAGATTGTATCCCAAAGGGCTTTTCAAGTAATTCTTGACTGCTAGTGAAGTGACTCAATGTGTAGTTGCGGCCATATCGCACATCAACATCCACACATAGCCTTGGACAGTTGCATGAACCAATTGGTAGGTAACTACATAGTATTACTGATGTTGATGTTCTCTATGTCTGACAGCAACATAGAAACATAGAATTTGATGGCAGATAAGGACCGCTTGGCCCACCTAGACTGTCCATTTCCCTACCTACTGGATAAACTGCTGATCCTAGTTAACCAACAGCCTATGTCTTCCTACCCCCACAAGAATTTCTTTGTGTCTGTCCCTTGGATTCTTGAATTCTCCCACAGTTTTAGACCCTACAACCTCCTCAGGAAGGCTGTTCCATGTGTCTACTACCCTCTGTGTGAAAAAAATGCTTCTTCACATTGCTCCTGAGCCGTCCCCCCCTCTATTTTCAGATTGTGTCCCCTTGTTCTTGCACATCTCTTTTTCTGAAAGATGCTACCTGTGACGTGAACAGCCAGTTCTGAGTGCTGTATGATCATTTTTTTGTAAAATAAAAATGTGTATGGACTGTCTCCCATGAGAAATGCTGAAACAGTGTGTGAGATCACACACAGGTTTTAGATACAAGGTGTTACGTGGAAGGCCAGAAGCTAATTACAGAGTAGAACAGGCCTTGATCAAGGATCTCCTATTTTTAAGTTAATTATAGCTGTAGTTGCTAGGAGGGAAATCCTAAAGTTTTATGACGCTTAGAGGAAGAAAAGCAGGTTGTGATGTATTGGTGCAAAGTTATAAAAGAGGCTTTGATGTCCTGGAAGGGGGAAGCTTATCATAAGATCAAAGAAATGTCATTTGAAGAGCATGAGTTATGCTGAGGTTGCAGAATTTAATACTTGGAAAAGACATCCTGTTTTTATATAGATAGTTTTTTATATATATTCTGACAGGGAGGAGCTAGGTGACCTCATGCAAACAGGTGGGTAAAACCAGCTTTTTAAACATTATTCTGTTTTCCTTCAGGGACTCTTCTATCTAGACTGTGACAAAGAAACATCTTTGGAGCATTTTAAGCAGGTATTTAGAGAGAGAGAGACAAATCTAATTACTGTAGTAGGAATTGCACTGTTTAAAACATTGTTCTTTTAAAAGATTTGTATGTCTTGTGATATAGTTCTGTATTTTGTGTTTTACATATTTTTATCTATTTTGGTAAAACTCTTTTTAGAGCATACTTGGTCTGTCTTTGAATTTCTTTCATTTGCAAGAAAAGTATATATGGTTATAGCTGGCACTAGGCATAAGCTTGAAAGGTGATACCAAACTGGAAAGAGAAGCGTTTTAAAAGCTGAGGTCTTTATAAAAGTATTTAAGGGTTCATTTCTGTACACCTGGTTAGGTGCCCGTAGGCAAAGATATCTGGCCCCCGAAGACAGAATTATCTGAGCCTGTGCATTGGGTACGCTAGCAAGAGGTTCACAGTTTGAATTCCTCCAAGACTGGAGACCAAAGGTTGATCCGAACTCACAAAACAGACAAGAGGGTTACCTTGTTCTGTTAAACTGTTCAAAAGACTGCGCTCGGAGGTTGGCACTTTGGGAGTAGAGGGCTGACCTGCTGAGAGGGTTTGTGACACTGCCCTCTTGGACTTTGTTGATTCCACTGAGGTACTTAAAAGTTTCTATCATGTCTCCCTCTCCCTCCTTTCCTCAAGGGTATACATATTAAGCTCCTTTACCCTCTCCTCGTATGGCTTCTCTTGCAGACCCTGCACCATTTTAGTTGCCCTCCTCTGGACTGCCTCAATCCTGTCTATGTCCTTGCAGAGATGGGGTCTCCAGAACTGAACACAGTACTCCAGATGGGGTCCTCACCAACTGTCTGTACAGAGGAATGACAACTTCCTGTTTTATTTATTTATTTATTTGCTTTTGTTAACCGGGTAAGCACACTAGACAACCAAGTGCCTATTTTCAGGTGTGACCCGGGAGATTACAATTCTGCTGATGATGCCTTTCCCTATATATCCCAGTATCCCCCCAGCCCTCCCTACTGCCTTCTCACATTGCTTGCCAACCTTAAGGTCATCTGATATGATTACCCCCAGATCCCTTTCTATTTTTGTTGTTGTTACTACCTCCCCCCCATTGTGTACTCTTCCCTTGGGTTTTTGTTTCCCAGAGCATTATTTTGCACTTCTTTGCATTGAATCCAAGCTGCCATTCTTCTAACCATTCCTCCAACCTTGCCAAGTCCCTTCTCATCCTTTCCACGCCTCCTTGTGTATCAATGCTGTTGCAAATCTTTGTGTCATCTGCAAAAAGGCATTCTTTTCCTTCCAGTCCCTCTGCAATGTCACTTCTAAAGACATTAAAATGGACTGGACCCAGTACTGAACCCTCCGGTACCCCACTAGTAACCCCCCTTTATTCAGAGTGGACTCCGTTTACTATTACCTTCTGTGTCCTGATGTCCAGCCAGTGTTTTACTCAGGCTACCACCCTGGGACCCACTCTCAGGCTGGCTAATTTGTTTATTAATCTTTTGTGTGGCACTGTGTCAAATGCCTTGCTAAAGTCTAGGTAGGCCATGTCCACAGCCCCTCACTGGTCTACTACATTGGTCACCCAGTCAAATAAATTGATTAGATTCACCTGACATGACTTTCACGTGGTGAATCCATGCTGTCTTGGGTCCTGTGCCCTACTGGCCTCTAGGTACTCAACAGTTCTTTCCTTCAGAAATGATTCCATCACTTTCCCTACCACAGTGGTCAAACTGACAGGTCTGTAGTTTCCTGCCTCTGTCTTGCTCCCACTTTTGTGAAGGGGAATCACATCCACCCTCCTCCAGTCCTCCGGTACCACACCATCCTCCCATGGTTTGTTAAAAAGGGTAGTCAGTAGTGTCACTAGTTCTCCCCTTAATTCTTTTAGAATTCTGGGGTGAATCCCATCAGGCCCCATTGCTTTGTCCACCTTCAGTTTTAGGAGTTCTTTCAGAACCCTTTCTTCTGTGAAAGGACTAGGATTGACCCCCCTATCCAGAGTGCTTCTGTTAATTGGATTAGGCACCTCCCCCTCCTCCTGTTTTGTGAATAACAAGCAGAAATATTCGTTCAGTATCCCTGCTTTTTCACTGTCCCTCTCTTCCCACCCACCGTCCATTCTATTCAGCCTCACTATCCCTCCCTTTGTCTTTCTACACTCCCTAATGTACCTATAAAAGTTTTTATCACCCTTATTAACCGAGTTGGCTATCTTTTCCTCAGTTTGGGCTTTTGCTATTCTGACTGTCTTCCCTGCTTCCTTCTGCCTTAACTGGTACAGTTCTCTGTCTTACTCCTTCTGTGTTTTCTTATACTTCCTAAATGCCATCTTTTTCTCCCTAACCTTCCCTGCCACCTCTTTTGAGAACCATAGTGGCTTTTTTCTTTCATTTTGATTTGTTTATTTGCTTCACACAAAGGCTTGTTGCCTCTATGATGGCAGTTTTGAGGTTTCCCCATTGTTGCTCCACCCCTCCTTCTTGCCTGTTTGCTAGTGCTTTTCTAAGGCACTGTCCCATCTTGCCAAAGTCAGCCCTCCTGAAATCCCGTAGCCTCACTTTTGTATGGCTTGACTCTGTAGCTGAGTTTATCGTGAAGCACGCTGTTTGGTGGTCACTTGTTCCCAGATGGCAACTCACTTCTAGATCTGAGATCCTCTCACTGTCCCCATTTGAGAGTACAAGGTCTAAGATTGCTCCCTCATGAGTGGGTTCCAATACTAGCTGTCTGAGGCATGCCCCCTATAGGGCATCGAGAATTGTATTTATTTATTTGGTAATGGCCCTGCTGTTGGATGTGGCTGCAGCAAAGGTGCTTCAGTTAACATCTGGCATATTCAGGTCGCCCATCAACAGTATCCCCCCTTTCTCTGCCATCCTAAGGATGCCTTCTGTCATATCCTTGTCCATTCCTTCCCCCCGAGATGGGAGTCTGAATACAACCCCTGTGCAGATTGTGGTGCCATTTCCAGTCTCTAAGGTGACCCCCACGCCTCCTCTCCTCCCTGTTTACTCTTTTGTTCCATTGCTTTTATCCCTTCCCTTACATAGAGAGCTACTCCTCCCCTCCCCTCCCCTTCTTCTACCCTCCCAGTCTCTCCTGTAGGTTGTGTACCTTGGTATGTTAACATCCCAGTCATGGTTCTCTATGTACCATGTTTCTGTGACTGCCACAATATCCAGGCATCCCTCTTCCATCAAGACCACCAATGCAGGGAGCTTGTTGCCCAGACTACGGGCATTGGTACTCATTACCCTCCATTTCTTGATGGCCTTACCCCTTTTTGCCCCATCCCTGTCCTTATTGCCTTTGTTGTTTTCTCCATTTACCCCTGCCCTTCTCCCTATTGACATCTCTGTCTTGGTGTTTACCCCACTTACTACCCTGATTTGTTTGAGGGGGCTAGGATTTCCCTGCTCCTTTCCAGTGCCTCCCCCCTTGGCTAGTTTAAATGCTTGCCAATGAAGCATTTAAACCTATCACCTAGGATCCTGGTTCCCCTTCTGGACAGATACAGACCATCGTGCCAGTATAGGCCTGCATCACTCCAGGTGGACCCCCAGTCCCCAGTGTAGCCAATGCCTGAGCTCTGCACCAGTTTTTCAACCACTGATTGAATCCCTTGGTTCGAGCACCTTAGCCTCACCCATGCCATAGATAGGCAGCACCTCTGAGAAGGTTACTGTGCATGCTACTTGTCTAAGGCCCCTCCCCAACTCCACAAACTCTTCCTGCACTGCTCTGATCCCTTTTTCTAGCCAGGTCATTTGTCCCTAGGTGGACAATGACATCCAGCTCCCTCCTCCGTGCAGCTGCTCCTGCAATCCTGAGGATTCACTCCCTGTTCCTCCAAGCCATTGCAACAGGCAGGCACCTTACCTCCCTCTCCCCTTCCTCCCAGTTCTACCCTCCTAACAATGGAGTCCCCCACCAGGAGTTGTTTCATTCCCCTGTGGGGTACCATGGCACCCCCCTGTGGGTCTCCTTTGTGGAGATTCCCTGCATCCTCCTTGCTCTCCACTGTGGGTGCCTCCATAGAGGAACCACACTGTGCCAGAACGGCATATGAATTGTGGAGAGGTACAGCTGGAGGGATGTGCCTCTGTTCCACCCCCCTCACCCTCCCAGACTGCCCTCAGTGAGATAACGGCTTTAATAATTTTTGCAGTAATACCAGAGATCCCTCCATTACTGATTACCCGTAGTTTTGGTATAAACACCACAGCACAGTGTGGTCATTGTGTTCTGTCTGCATGTGTTCTAGGGAAGGTTCATTGAACCCTTTTTGTTGGATGACCTTATACCTTCTGTATGACTAAGGCTGATAGATTGGCCACCCCAAGTCTCACTCTAGTGAAGAGTGTTTTTGTTAGGTTTTTGATAGGTTGTTGAAACACTGAACTCTTGAGTCATTTGGTGGCTTGAAGGTAAAATGGAAAAAAAAACATTTAACTCACGCTTACCTTCTTATTCTGATGGCGTTCATCCAACGCCGGTGCTCTATTTTATAAAGCAAAGCAGTGGTTCACTCATCAGTAGTAGTAAATGCATGATTCAAAGCAAACAACATGAGCAGAGTACATAGAACAATGTATGAGCAGCAGTGTTATGAGTTTTCTTTACATGCATCCAAGGTGTGTGATGGAACATAGCGCGTAGGAATGAAACTTAAGTGGTTTGTGAAGGCATCACTCACCAAGGTTGTGTAAACAAAACAAAAAAGTACACGTCATTTTTTTGCAACACAACTTATAACTTATGTTGTGCCTTGCTTTTGCAAACCAACTGAGCTAATGAGTTGTCTGGCAGAAGCAGAGCATAGCGTGAGTTACAAGCTGTGTTGAGAAAAAATAATAAAATTTAAAAAGCAATAGCTGGATCAATTTTTTTACATCAAAGAAAATGTAAAGTATGTGACCTACAACTCACAGCTGGCACACCAGCTGGTACTGCTGCATGAAACACAGAAGCATAGAATTTGCCGGCAGATAAGGACCGCTTGACCCACCTATTCCTCCCATTTCTCCCTGCCTATAGTATTAATGCATATCCTACCTGATCTCCTGCCCATTCACTCACTACCCCTTCCCTTTCCCTAAGATTCTCTTGTGCCTATCCCATGACTTCTTGAACCCTACCACTGTTTTTGCCCCACCACCTCTGCTGGAAGACTGTTCCAGGAATCCACCACACTTTCTGTGAAGAAGTACTTCCTCACATCTTCCCTGAATCTACCCCACTCCAGCTTCTTATAATACCCCCTTGTCCTCAAGCACCTTTTGTTTCTGAAAAATACTTCCCCCCTGTACCTTATGTACCCTCGTGAGGTATTTAAAGGTCTCTATCATATCCACCCTTAAGTTTCTCCTCATAGGGCTTCTGATACAGACCCTGCACCATTGTAGTTGCCCTCCTCTAGACTGCCTCCACGCTATGTCCTTCCTGAGATGTGGTCTCCAGAACTGGACTCAGTACTCTGTGGGGGAGAGGTCTTACTAGCGATCCATACAGAGGCAATATCACCTCCCTCTTTCTGTTGGCAGTACCTCTCCTTATGCACTCAGTATCCCACTAGCACTCCCAGCTGCCTTGTTGCACTGCCTAGTCACCTTTAGGTCATCCAATATGACTGCCCCAAGTCTCCTTCCTGCTTGGTGTTTGTCAGTACGACTCCTCCTGTTTGATACTCGGCTCCTGGGTTTCTGTGCCCCAAATGCATTACTTTGCACTTTTGCATGTTGAAACTCATTTGCCATACCCCTGACCAGTAGTTTTGTTAGGTCTTTACTCATCCTTTTCACCCCCCGGGGAGTGTCCACCCTATTGCAGATTTTGGTGCCATGTGCAAAGAGGCAGATTTTACCTTCCAGCTCCTTTACAATGTCACTTATAAAGACATTAAAGAGGAGTGGTCCCAGCACTGATCCCTGAGGCACCCTACTGGTCAGCCTTCCTTCTTTGGAGTGAACTCCATTTACCACCACCCTCTGCTACCTATCACCTAGTCAGTTTCTTACCCAGTTTACCAACTTTGGACCCACTCCTAAACTACACAGCTTGCTTACTAGCCACCTATGTGGAACAGTGTCAAAAGCCTTATTGAAATCTAGGTAGGCCACATCCACTGCTTCACCCTGATTTAATCACCCCCCCCATAAATTGATGCTGCCTTGGGTCTTGTAACCCACTGGATTCAAGACATTCCACAATCCTGTTCTTCAGCAGTGACTCCATCACCTTTCCCACCACAGGTGTCCAACTGACTAGCCTATAATTGCCAGCCTCTTCCCTGCTACCACTTTTGTGAAGTGGGACTACATCTGCCCTCCCGCAGTCCTCCAGAACCTCTCCTGTTTGCAACGAACTGTTAAACAGGACTGTCAGATGTGGAGCCAGTACCTCCCTGAGCTCCCTCAATACCCATGGAGGCACTCCATCCGGCCCCACTGCTTTGTCCACTTTCAGATTAGCGAGTCCTTTCAGGACACTCTCCTCTGAAAATGGACTTGCGTCCATCTCCCTCCCTCTAAAGCTCCTGTTACTTTTTTTGTGGCCCCTCTCCTTCTCCTACCTCTGTGAGCGCTGAACAAAAGTATTTGTTCAGAATGTCTGCCTTTTCCTGATTCCCCTCTCTGCACAGTCTCCCCCTTCCTTTTTTAACCTTACAATCTCACCCTGGTCTTCCTCCTTTCACTTATATACTTTAAAAATGTCTTGCTCCTCTTTGTCACTGCCTGGGCTGTTCTTTCTTCAGTTTGCACCTTCACGCTCCTTACTGCTGTCCCTGATTCCCTCTGTTTCCCCTGATACATCTCTGTATCCTCCTCCATCTGCGTCTTCTTATACCTTCTGTATTCTACCCTTTTAGTCTTTACCTTTTCTGCCATCTCTTTCAAGAACCATAGCAGTCTCTTTTTCCTCTTGCTTAAGCTCACGTGCTTGACACAGAGGTTTGTTGCTTTCTCCATGGCCCTTTTTTGCTTCCCCCACTGTTCCTCCACCCCACCCACATCATCCGCCCGCCAGGTCATCCCTAAGGCATTCACCTATCTTTTTAAAATCTTCCCTCCTGAAGTCCAAGACCCTCAACCTTGTGTGATTTAGTTCCACAACCATAATTATGTTGAACCACATTGTACGGAATTGATGTTCCCCAGGTGGTCTCCTACCTTGATGTCTGCAACACAGTCCCTGTTAGTGAGTACCATGTCCAGCATTGCCTCATCATGAGTGGGTTCACTGTCTAGTTGCCTGAGGAACACCCCTGCAGGGAGTCCAGAATGTCCTTTCTTCTAGCTGAAGCCATGGCTGGAAGATTCTAATCTACCTCTGGCATACTGAAGTCCTCCACCAGTAGCACATCCCCCTTTTCTGTCATCTTGCTAATAGCTTCCACCAGTACCTTATCTAACTCCTCTCCCTGTGATGGAAGTTTGTAGATTACACCAGTGTGAATAGAGGCTCCTCTTACCATCTCTAGGGTGACCCACAGTACCTCTGCTCCTCCTGTATTCTCTGTATCTCCATTGCTTTTATGCCTTCCTTACATAAAGCACAAGCACCACAGCCCCTCTTTTCCTTCCCACCCCGTCCCTCCCAAACAGAGTATAGCCTGGTATGGCCATGTCCCAGTCATGGTTTTCAGTGCACCACAACTTTGTAATGGCCACAATATCCAGGTCAGCCTCTGCCATTATGGTCTCTAGGTCTGTAATCTGATTTGCTAGAGTTCTAAACATTCACACATATGACCTTTCAGATTTTGTTACCACTCTGCTTGGTACCTCCTCCCTTCTTTCTTTTTTAACCTCTCTCCTTGCTCCCTCTCTTTTTAATGCTTCCATTCCCATCCCCCTTCATTTCTACTGCCCTGCTTCCTTTATTAATTTCTACCCTGGGGGATTCCATTCCTCTTGGGTTCTCCCTACTTCAGCCCCCGATTTCTTCCACTGCCTCTCTTGGCTAATTTTTAATGTTCATTAAAGTAGCATCTAAACCATCCACTGATGATAGTGGGTCTCCTTCCAGATGGATACAGGCCACCACCCCTGTAAAGACCCTTATCTCTCCAGGTGAATCCCCAGTTCCCAATGTAGCCAAACCCCTCCTCTCTGCACCATTTCTCAACCATGAGGTGAAGGTCTTGCTGCAGAGATTCCTCTCCTCCCCCCTCTTATGGACAAGCAACACCTCATCGAAAGCCAGTGAGGACACTTCCTGTCTAAGATCCCTTCCCAGCTCCTTAAACTTTCCCTGCACTATTCCAGCCCCATCCCTAATCAGGTCATTAGTCCTCAAGTGGACAGTGGCATCCAACTTTGCCTTCTGTCTTGTTGCCCTAGCGATCCTGTGGAATTGCGTCCCATTCCTCCGGGCCATGGCGCTGCATAGGTACCTAACCTCCCATTCCCACCTTTCCTATTCCCAGATCTATCCACCTCACAATTGAATCCCCCTCTGGAAGTTGCCTCCTCTTCTGGGGTCCTCTTCTTTTTCCTTGGGGTCTCTGCTCCAGAACCCCCCCCCCAATATCCTCCCCATCCATTACCTCGGGTGCCTCCTCCTGGCAGTCCCGCCTTGCCAGAGCAGTGTAGAAATTGCATAGTGGTACCAGCTGAGGAATGTGCTTCTGACCCACCACTCCCAGCCTTCCAGAGCCCACCGTAGTCCAGCCATTCCACCCCCCTCGCATCCTCTGCAGTAATGGTGTCAGACTTGGAGGCCTCCTGGGTGGGGGAAGAGGTCCCCTGAATCCTAGGCAACTTGGCCTGAAGTCTAATGACCTCTTCCTTCAACCTAGAGAGGTGTACCCAGATCAGGCAGCATCCTGATGATTAAGCAAGGTAGATTTAGTCGCACTCGTGGAACAAAAAACATGACAGTAAATGCTGAGTGCAAATTTTATTCCAGCTTGGAAGGTGTCTGCAAAGGCCCAGCGCTTCGACCAGTAAAGGTCTTCCTCTGGGGCCTTTGCAGTCACCTTCCAATCTAGAATAAAATTTGCACTCAGCATTTACTGTCCTGTTTTTTGTTCCATGAGTGTGACTAAATCAACCTTGCTTGACTGTTTTGGCTAGTCGCTGGTAGTCACACAGCTGGATCGCTGTCTTGGAGCGTGCCTTTTCCTACTGCACCAGCATCCTGATGATTAAAATCTTGCCATGTCCCTAAAAACTATACATCAGCTGCATCTGTTGTAGATGGCCTACCATCCCTACGTTCTTACTCCTTTATATCTTGGATCTCCTCTCAAGATGCCCCTCTGTCCCTAGACTCTATTGTTGGATGACTTCAACATCAATTGTTATGATGCTAAGGATATGTCAGCAGAGGACAGGACATCTGAGTATCTTTCATCCCAAATAATATCATCCAGTACTAGAATCAACACCAGAAATAAGTCCGGAAAGTGCATTGACTGGATTCTCACCAACAGGCCAGACAAAATAATCTCTTCCAGCATTTTTCCTGACTCCTTGAATGATCACTGTCTCAGTTATTGCACTTGGCAGCATAGAACCACTAAATCTCCACCCCTGTGACATATCATAGCCCTATCATTTAAAACACTGGACCAATACCTACTCAGTTTGGAGATTAGCACATTGAACTGGGACAGACTGGGTATAATACCTGATGTGGAAGCTGCATTGTACTTCCTAAAGTCTGGGACCATGGTACTGGATTTATTCTGCTCAGTCCCCAGCACTGTGTCCAGTCTGATGGTGTTATGGCCACTCTGACCTACGGGGTCTCAAAATTTATCCCTATGTATTTTAATATAAGGAATTGTCAGTATACATTATTTAACCCAGGCTCCAAACACTGCTGTAGCTCCTACACAGTCATGATGACCAAATAGGGTCCCTCTCTAGAGTACGTAATGTGCCCCCCCCCATACAACCAGATCCCAAACTGTCAACACTATGATTTTGCCATTAATTGACTATGGGGACGTAGTTTATGGGGGTGCAGATGTTACCAGCTTGGTAGGTTGGATGTTATTTTCAACCATAAGTCAAGGTTTACAACTGATGCGCCCTATGGAACCCATTGGTGTACACTGTACCACTTGGCACGCTGGACTTCCCTTTTTGTATTGGAGCCTGAAGTGTAAAGTTCCAGATTATGGTTTTACCTATCTATCACTTGTCAATTTTGCACTTGCTGTGTTTGTACGTATCCTAGCACTGCATGTTGTTTCATGCTCATCATATATTTCTCTAGCCTATGTTGTTGTTACTGAATTTGTGACAGTATAATAGTTGCTTAATTTTATTGTCTGTAACTCTCCTGGGTCAAGCCTAAAGTAGGCATATTTTTGTCTTAAGGCATCCACCCGGTCAACAAAAACTAAATAAAAAAAATAAATGCATCTGACCATCTGCAAGTGAGACCAATTAAAATAGGTGTGAGGTCTGCTGGGGATATAGAATTTAGGGTACCACATACATTTATCGCAAACGAAGAGCAAACTTCATAATTAGTGCCCCATCTTTTTGGAACTTGATCCCTTTCTTTCTGTACCTTTATTATGGAGACCCTGTCTCCTTAAATAATATATTGCAGGGGTTGATAACTTTGGAACATGAATCATGCAGCTGTGTGAGAGTCTTAGAGTTTACATGCATCACTGTATACACATTAGCACATAAGCAGAAACATGGCATTTGTCAGCAGATAAGGACCACGTGGCCTGCCCATTTTGCCCCAGCCTATACTGTCACCACTGACCCTACCGGATCAACAACTCCCACCCCCACTTTCCTACCTAGATTACTTTGTGTCTATCCCATGTGTGCTTGAAGCCCACCAAAGTTTTGGCCTCCACCACCTCCGCTAGAAGACTGTACCAGGTGTTCACCACTCTGTCAGCATGGCTCAGTTGGTAGCACATCCGCCTCTGGACCAGAAGGTCGTGGGTTCTCGTCCCATACCGGGATTGAACTTGCACCTAAAAATGCTGGCATCTGAGTGCAGTATTGGGGGGTACTGTACTGTTGGGGTGTGTCGTCCTTCTGATGAGATGTTAAACCGAGGTGAGGTCCCTTCTACCCATCCTGGTGTATGTCCTGGTGGGTGTCCAGGTAAAAGTAAAAGAATCCAGGGCACTCTTCGCAAAGAGTAGGGGACATTCCCGGTGTCCTGGCCAACATTCCCCTTCCCATAAAACCGGTTCATGCAGTTGTCCAGGCTGTGTGTGGTTGTTGATGTGCGATATGGCCGCCACTACACATTCAGTCACTTCACTACAAGTCTAGCATTGCTTGTAAAGCGCTTTGGGATACATTGTGTATGAAAAGCGCTATATAAATACTGATTCTTCTTCTTCTTCTTCTTCTTCTTTCAGTGAAGAAGTACCTTCTCAAATTCCTTCTAAATTACATAGAAACATTTGCCCCCTCTTCCAGCTTCATTGTATGCCCCTTTGTTCTCATCCACCTTCTGTTCTGAAAAATACTCCCTCCTGTGTCTTATTCACCCTGTAAGGTACTTATAGGTCTCTCTCATGGCCACCTTGAGGTAATCAGATATGATAACCTAAAGGTCCTGTTCCTGTTTAGTGACCATCAGTACCTCGGCTGTTCCCTATTTTATACACTGCCCCTGGGTTTCTGTGCCCTAGGTACATACTTTTACATTTCTTTGCATTGAAACCCAGCTTGTGACAGCATTATAGCTGTATAACAGCATGCACATTAGGCTTCCATGTGAGTGCCACATTCAGAGAGCCCACGGCTCCTCGTTTAGCTGTCATACACTTTTTATTTATTTTTTGATACAGTATGTAGAAGGCAGCTCATCTTTGCTGTACTACCTGACTGATCTTTAATGCTGGTTTAAAATAGTTGTTTCCTTTTAGTATCCCTGCATGCATACTTCTAAACTTTTCATCATCAAAATGTGGCACATTAACCCTCAAAAGTGGAAAAAATAGCCAAAAATTGGGACTCATCAATTAAATTTTAGCGTTAATGAAGGCGAGTCCCTCAGTTCCTTGGGATTGAATGAGTGGGCATTCTCCTGGCCTTCATAACCCCTGCTGGCTGACCTCGGTGAAGCATTGTCATCTGTTTTGAAGGCAGCAGCTTGCCTACCCTCTCCCCTGGCCAGAAGGTGCAACTGGGTGATTTCATTGTCAGGATGGGGGATAGGGGAACAAGGAAGGACAAAATAATGATTAAAAAATCTTAGCAAATGGCTGCTCCAGTGGCCCAGCGGTAATGTGTCACAGTGCCGTGCAGGCGACCCAAGGCCAGACTGCAGCAGCTGCCCGTCAGCAGTGCACTGTAGTCAGGAAGGAAGATGCTAGACATCCTACACCACAGCATCTCCTGTTGCAGACCAGGGGAACATGCTTCTTCCACAGGAATCACTGCATGTGTCCGAGGTGATCAGGAAGCTGTGCCCACACCAGGGGAGAAGGGAAGACAGGGGAGAAAAAAGTGGAGAAAATCCCGTGACCCTCTATATGATGACTGATGTCCTTGGCTCTGCTGGGTCATAGCACCCCTGACACCTGATCCAGTGTACTGGACATGAACTATCTGGAGGGGGTTGGGAGGACAGCCTTCTCCCCGGAGCCCTTTGTGTGGGAGCTGAACCTGGGGAATGGGAGCATGCCAGGCCTGAATGGTATACCCTGACGATGAGTGACCATGGGAGAAAAACCTCTATGAAAAGAAAAACAATGAAATCTCTTAGAGGAAGATGCTCAGAACACTGTAGAAATTAGTGTTTCATGGTCACATTGTTACCTGTTCATTGAGAAACAGAAATAACTAGGAATTTATGCTTTAAAATCACAATGTAGAGTGTGAGACAGGTACCACTCAATGTGGAACAGAGGGTTTCTGGTAGTAAAACAGAAACTCAGTCCCTCATAGTGTGGGACAGTGGAGAGGTGTGATGCCAGGTCTGTAAACAAATGTTAAATCTTAACCTTGCCAAGTCTGAAGGGAGACTGACTCGGAGTAAGCATTTGAAGTACCATGTGCAAGACATTTATTGCTGTGGGGAGGTTTCCTGTCCTGCAGGCTACAGCTGAAGCCGTCAATCACTGTTGCCTCCGCAGATGTCTCCAGTCATCAGTACTCAGTACCAAAATTCAGTGATGCCCACTGCTGAAGGGAGATAGCTATCGTTTATTTTTCTGACATTAATACAGTAGTTATTTTGGTTTGGATTGTTGCCCCATTATATTCGGGATCATAGTACTGGGAAAAGAAAGTCTCATGTACTTCCAAATGCTCTCTTTCCTCTCTTCACCAAGGCCACACTGCTCCCGCCTGTAAATGCTCAGCCACATTGCCCTACACTTCTTCTTATATACTCCTACCTCTATACTTCCCACCACCCCACCTCATCCCCCTTCCTCTCCCCTTCACCACTTCCTCTCACTCCCTTACTTCTTTTTCCCTCACTCCCACCCCCAAGTAATCACCCTTTCGACCCTCCTAATCCTCTGCACTCTGTTCCCCCCACTCACCATAATCTGGTCTCTTCTCCTCTCTGTTTTACTTCCACCACTACTTTATCTTTTCACCCCAGCCTCTCTTTCTCACCCTCCTCTACTTACTCTCTCTCTCTCTTCCCTACCCTTTCCTTCTTTGTGATGTTACCTTCTTGTGTGTGCTGGGTACTTTGCACTTCTGCTGTTTAACCTGCATCATTATTTGCTCTAGTAATGTATATTATTGTACATACAGGGAGGGATATTCAGACGCGCCAGGCTGTGGCGCAAGTGGGATGTGCCAGGGCACTGACAGGGTGATATTCAGCGGTGCTGCGCCATGGCTCAGCACCGTTGAATATCGCTCTGTAGCCACCCCCATTGTGCATGGCGCAGTGGCTCTGCACCAGTGCAAGTGGACAGAGAGGGGCAGAGGGATGTGCTAGGTCAAGTGCCATTGTGCAAGGCGCAGCAACCACAATATTCAAAAGTGCACATGCAAATGGGGCCATAATGCATGCAATGCACAAATGGGCCCATTTGCATGTCATCATGGCCCCATTTGTATGCAGGTGCTCTGATCCCCGGCGACTTGCGCCTGGCACCTTGCCAGGCTGCAGCCGTTGGGGACAGACGCCCCCTGCACAAGCGGCCAAGTGCCCCACTGCCCGATTGCGGGCATACATATTAGCATGATGAAGTCCTATATCCCTGCTGGTCCAGTGGACCGCTCGCAGCCCGATCACGGGCATGCCTATTGAAATAAGAAAGTCCTATATCCCTGGTGATCCAGTGGACCGCTCGCAGCCTGATCGCGGGCATGCCTATTGAAATAAGAAAGTCCTATATCCCTGGTGGTTCAGTGGACTGTTCGCAGCCCGATCGTGGGCAGAAGTATAAAAATAAAGATGCCATCCCATCCCTGGTGGCCCAGCGGTTCCCCTCTTCCCACCCTCCCACTGAGCCCCGCCACCCCCAGTCAGCGGCGGGCGGCAGCTCCCCACCCGCAAGTTGCCCGACGACTGACTGTGTACAGTACAGCCGTACGCCATTGTTCGACAAGCGTGGGCCAATGGGCATACAGAACCATACCGTACTACACCGTCCAGATATGGGAATGAATCCATTCACATATCTGGACTGTGTAGTACGATATGTCTGCATGCCTATTACCTTGCTATAGACCAATGGGCCCTACAGCTGTACTGTACACAGTCAGTCTTGCAGGTGAGGAGCTGCCGCTCGCCGCTGACTGGGCGGGGGCGGTGGTGGGGTTCAGTGGGAGGGTGGGGAGGGGTACCGTGGACCACCAGGGATGGATGGCATCTTTATTTTATACTTCTGCACGTGATCAGGTTGTGAGCGGTCCACTGGACCACCAGGGATGGGATTCCATCTTTAGTGTATACTTCTTCCTGTGATCGGGCTGCGAGCAGTCCACTGGACCACCAGGGATATAGGATGTTTAAATTCATACTTCTGCCAACGATCGGGCTGTGAGCGGTCCACTGGACCACCAGGGATATAGGACGTTTAACTTCATACTTATGCCAGCGATCACGCTGAAAGAAGTCCACTAGACCACCAGGGATATAGGACTTTCTTATTTTAATACATATGCCCGTGATTGGGCTGGAAGCAGTTCACTGAACCACCAGGGATGTAGGACGTTTAAATTCATACTTATGCACACGATCGGGCATGGGGGACCCTACCACAATGGACGGTGCCGCCGGAGCTCGGGTGGCCACCCACAGCTGGCAGCTGCTGTGATGCGCCCTGCAATGTGGCAGCTCACCTGTGGGTGGTCAGCCATTGCTTCTGTTTTTTTTGGCTCAACTGCGTGCGGGGCAGGTAGGGGTTGTGCTTGCATCTGCTCAGCACACCCCGGGCTGAATATTGGGATGTGAGAAGTATGCATGGCACGCCCCCTACTTGCGCCCATATACATTACTGATGCGCCCTAGCGCATCTGGATTAAGCCATGTACTTTCCCCTTTGAATATTGTGCCGCGCAACCCTTCTGAATATCCCACCCACTTTGTATTGTTATTACTGTGCTTCTACTTGTTTGTAAGTATTCTCCCCGACGCATCTGGAAACAAGCTTTGTGGCTCAGTACTATATGTCTTTCCTGGTAAATCTCTCTTAAGTAAACAAATGGCAGTAATTAAAATCTCATTTAATTAGAGTGGCAGAGCCTGTTTGTTCAAGATTTCCTTATTACTGGAAATGAGTTTAGTTCACAACCCCATTCTGTAGTCATAGCATTTTGTACCATTTCCTTGTAGCAGTAGCATACTGGAATTAGCTCTGATTTGTGCTTCTGAGGACTGTTAAACATATTATTTTATTTGTATGAATTTATGATCCTGCATTGTTTTAATCGTTGTGCAAATATTTGTTAGTTAGTAAAAAAATGCCCTCACGCATTTGTTTTTAACAAATTTGATCCTAGGCATCCTTAGCCATCATCCATGTACTTTTTATTCCTTCAGACATTTTCAAAATTGCTGTAATTACTAGTTTTGCAAGTAGTGACTTGTGTCAATAAAGGTGGCTGCCCTCAGCGGTTATTAATATTCTCTGCCCCGTAATGAAATATAGAAACAGTGTGATTGTAGAAAAAAGCCTGCTGGCCTATCCAGCCTGCCCAACCCTGCCTATTGCTTGTGTGTTATGGCCATAGGGACCATCCGCCCCCGTGACTCTTTGTGCATATTAATTTCATACTGTAGATGGGTCAGGACGGCACTAGGGACCATCCGCCCCCGTGACTCTTTCTGCATATTAGTTTCATACTGTAGATGGGTCAGAACGGCACTAGGGACCATCCGCCCCCGTGACTCTTTGTGCGTATTAGTTTCATACTGTAGATGGGTCAGGACGGCACTAGGGACCATCCGCCCCCGTGACTCTTTGTGCGTATTAGTTTCATACTGTAGATGGGTCAGGACGGCACTAGGGACCATCCGCCCAGTGACTCTTTGTGCGTATTAGTTTCATACTGTAGATGGGTCAGGACAGCACTAGGGACCATCCGCCCCCGTGACTCTTTGTGCATATTAGTTTCATATTGTAGATGGGTCAGAACGGCACTAGGGACCATCCGTCCCCGTGACTCTTTGTGCGTATTAGTTTCATACTGTAGATGGGTCAGGACGGCACTAGGGACCATCCGCCCCCGTGACTCTTTGTGCGTATTAGTTTCATACTGTAGATGGGTCAGAACGGCACTAGGGACCATCCGCCCCTGTGACTCTTTGTGCATATTAGTTTCATACTGTAGATGGGTCAGGACGGCACTAGGGACCATCCACTCCGTGACTCTTTGTGCATATTAGTTTCATACTGTAGATGGGTCAGGACGGCACTAGGGACCATCCGCCCCCGTGACTCTTTGTGCGTATTAGTTTCATACTGTAGATGGGTCAGGACGGCACTAGGGACCATCCACCCCCGTGACTCTTTGTGCATATTAGTTTCATACTGTAGATGGGTTAGGACGGCACTAGGGACCATCTGCCCAGTGACTCTTTGTGCATATTAGTTTCATACTGTAGATGGGTCAGGACGGCACTAGGGACCATCCGCCCCGTGACTCTTTGTGCATATTAGTTTCATACTGTAGATGGATCAGGTCACAGATTGACAGTCACAATGGGGCCCTCAGCTATGTGAGGGGGAAGGCCAAAGTTTAACCTGTTAGGTGGGACAGCTCAGCAACACAAATGGACCATAGGGCCCTTGGTAAACAGTCTGTTCTTTAAAACACACGTTGTCCACAGCTATCATCGAAGTCAAGCAGCTTTGGGATTATTTGAACAGATGGTACAACACTTCTGCATCCCTCTTGGGAGAAGTACAGGCACAACCCGTTTATTCCTTTCTCCTAACTTGGGATCCCACGGGGAAATGTTGCAAATTAATTTCAGCTTTCAATTTTTAATGTCTTCCCTCCGTTGTCAGGTCAATATTACCTGTCCATCCATTGGGAACTCATACCCCCTATGCAGTAGCTGGCATATGCCCAGGCACTGCAGAGACAAGCACTCGTAAAAGACCAACAAGAGTATACCCTTCACTTAAGGGTGCCTCAGGGCCTCATCCTCCCAACCAACCACACTACTGGCATACACACCTTTATGCCTGTCTTTAATTTGGGGTCCGCAGGGGACCTATGTTGCACATTAATACCTTATTGTACTGCAGATCTCACTCTCTTGAGTCTGGAGCAGCAATGGGGCAAAAGATCTGCAGTTCTGCAATTCTGCTTCAGAATTATGATCCGGGCATACCTGACTGGGTGGCCACATACCCCCCGAGGGACAACCTCTTGGTGGCCTCTGTCATTTTTGTTCTTGACTGTGTGCAGCTCAGTCTTAACAGGAAAAGTCCTGCTTGCCCTGGGATGTCCAGGCACCTGCAGGAGCATTGTGCATAGCCTGCTCTATCCAGCAGGCTCCTACTTCTCTCCCTTTTTAAAGAATGGTACCTCTCTTTTATACTGTCTTGGTTGAAAGGGCACCTTGGAGCACACTGTCTTAAAGGGGACTCCACCTTATACAAGTTCCCTGTTTGTGGAGGCTGGGTTACAAAAGGATGGACCATCATCAAGGAATTGGGAGTCAGTTTGAATTGCAGATTCTAGCTTAATCACTGCTGCAGTGTCCTAAGCGGCATCTTATATCTGTGACCCCATTTTGATGAAATGAAACCTGGTGTATGTTTTCTGCCCATTATATTTAACCACCTTGCATAAAACTTTTGTAGTTAGTCTTAATTTATAGTTTTTATTCCATCTGAAAAATGGATTTTGTATTTGTGAATGGTGAGGGTCCATCAATGGCACCAGAAACGGAAGTCTGAAACATAGCTACTTGAGCGTTCACAGGTATACACAACAGGTACTCTCCTGCACTGCTCTGTCAGTCTGTCACCACCCATTAAAAATAACTTACAATTCGCTCACTGGTGCAGTGGTAGCATTACCACCTGTGATGCCGACTACCTGGGTTCTGAAGCAAACTCAGGGCTGTCAGAGGGACAGCCAGGGGGAGAAGGCTAAGCATCCAGTGAACTGCTCATCTTCTCCAAGGAGGGAGGGGATCTGGTACCCCGCAACATACCAACCCCTCTGTAGCAGGATAGGCAGAGGTGGTGGACATCTGCATGTCGGGTGCAGGAGCATGCCTGATTGTGCGCTGAGGTACTTGCATGCATGCCCTGGCCAAGGGAAAGTCAAAACTAAGCAGAAAATCACTAGGGCAACCAGCAGTGAATGAAGTCGGGATACTTGCAGGGACACAGCAGACTAATGTGGTACATCCCCTAGCTGACACCCAAGGTGAAAAAACAAAAAAAAAATTACACTTGAGATTCATAATAAACAGTTGTGACATTCCAAAACTACATAATACATTCAATGTAAAATATGTTACATACGGCCGGCCCAGTGGTGCTGAGGGCTGAGGCGCTGGACACCTTACCTTGTGATATGCTAGCGATCCGGGTTCGTGAATGACCTCAGGTCACCGGGTGCTAGGATGAGAGGAGGTGGGAGCAGGATAAAGCGTTCACTCTCCTCTCCCGGGAAGGGGGTTGCCTCCCATAGTCCAGCTGTCACTGGATGGAGCTCTGGTGACAGGCATAGGCGGTTCCCAGTGCGACTGGTAGGGAGGGGCATCCATCAGCATGCGTGCACATGTTTCCACATAAGTACGCCACATCAGGATGCGTGGATGTGTGGGAGAAAATGGAAAATGCTGGTGCTCCACAGGACCCGTGATGGCCCAATCGTGCCTGCGAGTCTGCCCCCCACCACCAGATTTGACATACCAGGGTGGAGGGGGAATACTGGCACCCCTCACCTGGCCCTGCCTCGGAAGGGGAATCTGTGGGGGAACCTCGGGGGGGGCAGATAAGCTGGGGATTGGGCCGGAGGATGAACCCATCTGAAGGAGGGGTCATAGCCGCGGTGGAGGAGGAGACAAATACAATAAAAAAAAAATATGTTGCATCCTATAAGCTGGGTCAAAAACATAGGCAAGCCAGGCAATTTTATTTCCAGGGTGCCCATTCCCAGGGGCTCTGGATGCCTAACAAAACATCAATAAAATAGAACAGGGAGGGGAGTTAGAAATAGGTTGAGTCTTTTTGCAGATGATTCAAAATTGGGAGCACTGATGGATAGTGAGGAAGCGAGGGAGACAGTCCAGGGAGATCTGGATACCTTGGAAGGGTGGTCAAGGAGGTGGGGACTGAAGTTTAATGCCGGGAAATGTAAAGTTCTTCATTTGGGGGTCAAAAACCCAGGACATATATATACCCTTGGGGGGGGGGTCACATTGCATGCCACATTGGGTGAAAGGGATTTAGGGGTGGTGGTGGATATCAAAATGAACAACTCTGAAAATTGTAGAAGAATTACAGCCAAGGCAAACAGGATATTGGGTTGCATAGCCAGGGGAATTACGTCCAGAAGCAGGGAGGTGATCCTCCCTCTATATAATGCCTTGGTCAGGCCGCAGTTGGAGTACTATGTGCAGTTCTGGAGACCTCATCTGAAGAAGGACATAGCGCTGCTGGAAAGGGTCCAGAGGAGAGCGACCAGAATGATTCAGGGCATGGAGGAGAGGTCTTATGAGGAGAGACTGGATGAGCTTGGGCTTTACTCACTGGAGGAGAGGAGGGATGGGGGGACATGATAGAGGTTTTCAAGTATGTAAAGGGAATAATTTGGAGTGGAACCAGGGAGTTGTTTAGGCTGAAGAAGGGGGGAGTGACCAGGGGTCATGAGTGGAAGAGGGGGGAAATTTCAGGGGGGAACGTAGAAGGCATTTTTTCACTGAGAGGGTGGTGGAGCCATGGAATGCGCATCCAGGGAGACTGGTGGAGGAAGGCACAGTGGAGGGTTTCAAGAAGGGGTGGGACAGGTACAAGGGGAAACTGAAACTAAAGAAGACCCTCTTGGGGGCTGGGGGGGGTGGTAAGGCGAGCAACCACTAGGTTGCTGGCTTACCAGCAGACAAGACAGACCATTTGGCCTATTCTGCTGGCTTTTAGTGTGTTAGTATTAAAATATAATAAAGAAAACCTTACAAAAGTAGTACAATACAATTTAAAATGCAGCAGCTTAAAAAGAAAGAGTTTCAGGTTTGCCAACTGTATGGACTGGACATATAGGATATACTCAGCAATCTGCAAAGGGTGGGCTGAAGAGGTGGGTCTTCAGCAACAGCTTAAACACCTCAATCGAGGGGACCTCCTGATCTGCAGGAGGAAGTGAGTTCCACAGGGTTGGCCCAGCAACACTAAAAGCGCAGTCTCCTGATGTTCTGAGCCAAACCCTGGGAACGTCCAGGAGGCCCCTCGAAGAGGAGCAGAAGGAATGAGCAGAGGTAGCCGGTATCAGGAGCTCTAATAGGTAACCATGACCCAGTCTGTATAGGGCCTCATAGGTGAGAAGACCCACCTTGAAAAGGACTCTTCACCTGATAGGCAGCTAGTGCAGTGCATGCAGAACCAGGGTCACATAACTGGACCTCGAAAGGCCTGTCAGTAACCAGGTTGCTGCGTTCTGGACCAGCTGCAGTCTGTGAAGGGTCTCTCCCATGACCTGAAGTAGAGGGAGTTACAGTAGTTGAGCCTCGAGGTAACAAAGGCATGCACCAGCATTGGCAGATTCTTGGGCTGAACGAAGGGCTTGATCCTGGCGATGTTCCACAAGTGGCAAAACTCATTTTTAACTACAGATGACACCTGGTCTTCAGAGGTCAATCTGCTGTCCAGGATCATGCCCAGATTTTGCACCCTCAGGGAAACCACCAATGGAGTAGAATCCAGGACAAAACCTGTGTCAGCCCCAGGTGGCAACCTATCACGCCCGCAACCCGGCTCAATCACTGGTACCTCCAACTTGGCCGGGTTAAGTCATCCAGTCATTGATTTTAGCCAAACAGTTATTAAGTATGATGACAGCTCCTGATATTCGGGGGGCCAAAGACAAATACAGCTAGGTGTCATCTGCATAGCAGTGAAACTCCACGCTGTATTGTTGAATGATTTTTGCCCAGGGGAGGCATGTACACTGCGAACAGCATCGGCGACAAGCTGAAACCCTGTGGTACTCCACAGGACAGAAGCATTGGGGGAGGAGAGATTCCCCATCACCACCACCCACTGCACCCTGTCCGAGTGATAGGACTCAAACCATCTGATGACAGTACTGGCAAGTCCACAAAACTCATGGAGTCAGTCAAGAAGCATGACTTGCTCCACAGTGTCAAAAGCTGAAGAGAGATCGAGGAGAACAAGAACTGACCTGTCTTCCCTATCTCTAGCCCTGAGCAGATCATTATGCACCATCACTAGAGCTGTTTCGGTGGTATAGCTGGCCCAAAAACCCAACTGGAATAGCTCATAGATGTCAAAGGACAACAGGTGATCCTTGAGCTGCTGTGCCACTAGTTTCTCAACAACCTTGCTCAAAAAGGTCAGGTTTGGAGATGGGACAATAATTCGCCAGGACATCTGGGTCAAGGGAAGGTTTCTTAAGGAGGGGTCTCACCAGTGCTTCTTTCAGAGCCACTGGGAATACCCCCTCCACCATCGAACACCTGGCAATCCTGACAAACACTGAACAGCCTCGACGCATCCCATTAAGAAACACGTCTGGGCTGGGTCCAGTTCACAGTAAGTGTGCTTCAGCTCTAAGATCACCTTAGTCACTTCAGACACCTCCACTAGCCTAATCTCCTCCCAGACAGACAGAGTGCCTCTGGACCTCTCAGCTCGGTCACTGCGAGATGTTTGCCTCCCTGGTGGAATCCCCAACCAGATAGTCAACACTCTGTCGGAGAAAAAACGGAGCAAACTCTTCACATAAAGTGGATGAAAAAGCCTTCTTCGACTGTAGACAGGCTGATGAAGAAGCTTGTCCACAGTTTGAAACCGCTGAGATGGTCTGTTTCTCCCCACAGCAATTTTCCTGGACAGGAACTCTGCCTTCTTATGGAAAATTGCCCCCTAGTACTCAACACAGTGAGCATGCAGGGCCAGCCTATCGGCTTTAGCCGGGTCCTCCGCCAGCAACGCTCCAACATCTGACCCTTGATCTTCATCGCCTTGAGTATTAAACATAATACATACTATAATCCCAACTGATTAAATCTGTCAGCGTGCCCAATCAGAGGAAAGCTAATGTAAGTTGGTCATTAATTTTAATCAGTCCTAGATTCTGTTGCGGTTGTTGACACTTTATACATTTTGCACTAGTTTAAACTGTGCTGGTAAGCAATCCCACAGGTGCATGTGGAGAAAGTCTAAAACAAAATTAGGCAAACTCTTTGCTTCAGTATCCTGTAATATTTAAAAAAAAAATCAGAAACCATTAAGATGTCAGGGCTGTAACTAACTTGTCCCAGTCTTTAAAACAAAGTTGAGAAGAAAAAACAGGGAGGGTCTGTAGTAATTCCACCCAAGAAAAAAAAACAAGGGTGTCTCAGCGGCTCATAATTCAAGAGCTCCATGTTATCAAGATTTTTAGCATGCCTTACCCCTAACCATGCTGGTGACCTGTGTTCAGGAACAAGCTCGAGTCACCAGGGGTCGTGGGAAGGAGGGCCAGGTTTGGATCAAGCAGCCATCAGGCAACTCTCTTCTTCTTGATATGGGTGGCTGGTCGACTTGGCTCTTGGCTGCTGCCATGTGAATGCTTTGTGGTAGCACTGACACACGAGCGGCAGACAGTAGTCACGGGAAGGGGGCGCTCTGGCCCTGGGATGCATGCGCACCTCCATGTGCATGAGCAGCCTGTGCCACCATGGCTAGGAGCGGAAGAAACTGTGGAGGTAAATAAGGTGAGCTAGATTTCAGTGAGGCTCTGCACACTGAGCCCCCACCCACCTCAGCACCAGGACACACCTGTCAACTGAACTGGATTTGAACTTGGGGAGGGTGAGGATGGCCCTCCTCCTCCTGATCCCACCACATGGTGCAATCTGTGGGGGTACCCAGACTAGTCAGGTGAGCCCGGGGAGGTGGTGGATAGTGGGGGTCAGTGGAGCAGGGCAGAAGGGGGCCTAAGCTGACCTTGGCCAGGGAGGAAAAACAGATTTATAGAAAAAAAAATTAGGGTGGAACTAGAAAATGTCACCACTAAATAAAACGGGAAGTTGCCTAGAATCTTTTATAGTGAAGAAAGGTGAGGTCAACTTTTTTGCACAGTTTCATGGCACTGCTGCTTATAGGCCAAGTGGAAGGATATAATTAATGTGAAGGAGCTCTTTTTTTTTATAAATGTTATTTCAAACCCGAGATCTCCCCAAAGGTTGTTATTTCCTGCTATGCTGCTTCAAGTGACTGGTCCAGGGATAAAAGCATGAGGAGCACGTCATCCATGTATAGCACAATTTTAACATCTGTGCCCCCCCAGGAATATCTCTTCCACCCCCAACTCTACCGTAGTAGAATAGCCAAAAGTTCTATGTACTGTATAAGGCAAATAAGAGTCGCAAGGGGTGGTACTTGTGTTGTGTTCCTCTCTGCAGAAACATAGGAGAGCTACAAGAGCCATTGACTCTAATATAGGCCAAGTTTGAGGCATAAATGTTTTGTAGCCATTTTAGGAGTGAGTCAGGAAAATGAAAAGATGCTAGGCTCTCCCATGAAAACGCCCAGTAGACCCTGTTGAAAAAGGCAGTAGGAACAGAGCGACAGGTGACATAGTCTAAAAGGTGGAGTGTGTGACACATATTATCCATGGATTGATGTGCTGTTGCATAAAACCCAACTGATCTGGGTGTATTAAGAAAGGAGGAAGGGAATCCACGTGGTGAGGCCCTGTCACCACAAAAATCCTGTAGTCCATATTAAGTATGGAAATTGAGTGATATGAAGTAGAATTACTGGGATCCTTGCCAGGCTTCAGAATAGCAGAGGTGGTAGCACTCTGCCAACTAGACAGAGGGGCCTGCCTGTCTTGCATGGCCCTGAAGGCCCGAAGCAATGGGAGAAGAAGATAGTTAGAAAAGGCCTTAAAAAACTCCACAGGAAACCCATCCAGGCCTAGGCATTTTGTTTTTTTGCGGAAGTCGAAAGTTTTGTGGAATTCCTCCAGGGACACTGGTTGCAACAGAGACTGTTGTGCACCAGTGAGGTGTGAGAACCACCTATCAAGTAGGTAGAAACAGGCTATTTCCTGTATGAAACAGCTCCAATAATGGTGCCACGAATCTCAAAAAAGCCTTTTCGGCGGCGGGTGCAGTCGGAATGGGCAGCCAGCCCACAATGCAAAATCAGACACAAAAAACTAACTGCACTCCTTGAAAATAAATCAAGGCAACAATACCGGTATAGCAGTTCAAAAAGCTTTAATACTTAATAGATTACAGCACTGTGCCCGGATCCACCACACTACTAGTCACCCTGGTGCTTCGGGAACAAACCCTTCATCAGGGGGCATGTTTCCTGCATGAGGGGATTATCCTCACTCTAAATTGATTAATAATCTCACATTATTGACATAACTTGATCCTTTCTATGTTCTGTTTGCCCTGAAAATGCATGCCTGTTACCGTTTAGCATGGAGTCTATTGTCCAAAAGTTGTCCCCCATGGGCTTCTCCCTCATAGTATATTGCTGAAGGTATAAAAGAGAGTTCAATCCATTCCTGCAGTATGTTTTGAATGGCCACCTGTGTGGTGGCTATCTGGGCTTTAAGGTGGGGATCCCCTTGTGTGTTCAGCTGTTGCAGTGTCTGGAGCTGGTCCATAAGATGAGCAAACTTCTCATGGAGTTGCTGCTTTTGTGCTGCATATGAGGTTATCGTATCCCTGACCACTGTCTTTATCATATCTCAGAGAATGAGATAGCTTTCCACCACATATCATTGTCCCACATAATATGTTGAAGAGCTACTCTAGTTTGGGTCTTAAAGTCTTCATCACTAGAAGAGAGGTATTAAGCTTGCAAAAGGAATTTTTAAGACACTTTCCTAAGTTTAGTTTCAGAAGCAACCAGCTCTGATCTGACAACAGTTGGGGTCCATATGACAGGTCCTGTACATCTCACAACCGAATAATCAAGATGTGCGTAATTGTCCTGTCTTGCTGAAAATAAGTCCTGTCAGAGGGGAAATGACCATCTCCAGACATCCACTAAGCCCAAATACTGGAACAATGCTCTAAGATAGTTTTGTGCAGTAGATGCTCCATAACATTTTGGCTTGTAGGTGTCTAACTTAGGGGACAAGGTCAAACTGAAGTCCCCACCCAAAAGTTACTGACCCTTGAGCAACTCCAAAAGTTTCCCCATAAAAATGTGCGGGACCTTGTCAGAAGAGCTGGGAGGAAGAGGGTGACTTCAGTGTCATACAACTGATCTGTCATGCTCTGCTGGGTCAGTGTTAAGTATTACCATACTGAAAAGTAGCAGAAGGGTCCCAAATTACCACCCCATGTCTCTTTCCTGATTTAAAGGATGAAGCATTTACTTCAACCCCCTGCCAGATAAATTAAATCTCAGTGCTCCTCTTGTGGTTGCTGTAACATTTTACTATGCTTAACAGGGTTATTTAGACCGTTTGTATTGAAAGAAAGAATACAAACTGGGGTCACTGCCATGGCATATTTGACAGTTTGAGTTGCACTATGACTTAGTCGTGTGGTGAGACCCATCTGTGTATAGTGCAAATTGGTGGTGGCGCACCAGTGTGACAGATTGCCCTGCTCATGTTTTATGCGGTCACCTACTGTGACTGAGAATGGGGCCCAGGTTTCTTTTTTCTGTTGTTTGACAGTCTCCCTACTACTCAAGCATGGGTCACACCTGGGTCATTTCAGGATGAGTCTAGTATCACACTGCCTATGCAGCCTTTCCTACTTTGTAAATGTTGCACCAGTATATTAAAGATATAGCTATATTTTTTCTTCATAGATTATTGCAGGACCCTGTTCCTGAGGGACACCCAAGTGCAGAGGATCCAGGGTTCATGGTGGAACAGCTGATGAGGGATTGGAATCTATTAGACACCTGGCGAATTGCCAACCCAAAAGGGGAGATGATAGGTATTTCTGTTGTGACACGAAGAATGTATTGAAGGATTGATTTGCTGTTTGTCCTAGCATCTCTGGGGCGTGTGATCACAGACTCCAAGGTACATGACATCCTAATATCAGACCATGCCCCCGTGTGGTCCTATGAGAAGGGGTGCAGGGGAATAAGACCACCAGAAAACGGACATTTTAATATCACAATTCTTAGAAAGTATTTCAAACCTTGCTTGAGGTTGAGATGAAGGCTTTTTTCTGAAACCAGTGATATACATGAAATGGCCATGGCTAAGACATGGGATATGTACAAAATGTGTATTACTGTAGGGAGGGCTTAGCTTACACAGCCTGTAAGAAAAAACGTAGGCTGGAGGAACTGAGCATAAAATGATGACTGCTTAGACTTATAGAGAAAGAGTATAAACAAAACCCTGGGCAGAACAATGACATGTTATATCAAATAACTAGGCTGAAGTATGACATCATTGAAATCCTCAGCTCTAAAGCTGAATTATAGGGCTGCTGTCGCACCCATATAGTTAGGGTTGAGTAGCCTGTTCAATGTTAAACCTTATTTTTTGTACCTTAATAACTTTTGTGTTCTTTGTCGAAATAACTCACATTTGGCACGTGTGGTAAGGCTGCCAGAGTCTAAAAAACGTGAAAAGTTTCTTGATGCCATCTTGTTCCATGTTCAAGATACGGAGTGCCAAAAAATGGAAAAAAAATCATGTTTGGTTTTGTTTTCCTTAACATTGTGTATTTTTTGCTCTCACCTACAGCCAAGACGGTGAGGAATTTTTTTCATGACATTTTCCAGGTCGAAGGGGCCCATGCCAAGGGTGTGCTTTTGGAAAGTTTGGTGGAAAGGTGTTATACTGTTTTAAAGTTACAACGATTTTTGAGTTAACATTCCAGCGTGACTGTGAAAAAAAAACTTATTGCAAAAGGTAAACGAAAACATATTGCTAAAGGTAAAAAAACCACATCGTGAGTGGTTATTTGCCTAATTTACTTGTTGTGGGGGAAAAAAACAGTCAAGATGGTCAACATCTGTTTGCTGTTTAAACTTACAAACGTTAGACGTACATACAAATAATGTCTTTTTAAAAAAAAAAAAAAACACCTGAACCTAGCTAAATGGATTCTCTTGCAGATCGGACTCCCCCCCACCTCCGACTCAGCACTCACTACTCCACACCCCAAGTACACACATACACACCCTCGCTCACCTGAATAGGTCACAGGGCGAAGATCCACTCTGTGATCGAAGACGCGTCTTGCTACTAGAACCACCTACTGCAATATGAGAAACTAAGGTAAGTGCGGTTCAATGTATTTCAATGGGATTTTGAACTTTGATGCATAACTTTATCATTTTTGCATATTTTGACTGCAAACTTTTAACATGGCCTTTTTGGGACCCAACCTCATGACCAATGGCAGTGAAATTACACAAATCAAGACCAAAAGGTGATTTTGAGGTTGCTTGGCGAAATTGCCTTTTGGGTGGGATTTGAACATTTTCACTGTACTGTTCATGAAGTGGGGTTCTAAGAAGGCTATGTTGAACATTTGGAGTCAAAATACTTAAAAATGGCAAAGTTATGTGCATACATTGAAATTTTACTACCCTCGCTCGTAACTTTGGTAGTTTTAAATATTGTGACTCCAAATTTTAAACATAGCCATTTTTTACACCACCTCATGAACGTGACGGCTGTCATTTTTCAAATCTGGCTAAAGTGTATTTTTGCACCTGTGGCATGGAGTGATGTTTTGGCAGGGATTTGAAGATTTTCAACCAGATTTCACGAGGTGGGGTAATAAGACGACTATGCTGTCAGTTTGTTGTACAAATATGGTAAAATGCCCAGGTTATGAGTGAATGTTGCAGTATTTCAACGTCCACTCTTAACTTCACTCATTTTCACTGTTTTGACTCCAAACTTTCAATATAGCCATTTTTTCACACCACCTCATAAACGTGACATGTCAATTTTTAAGTCCTGGATGAGATGTGTTTTCACACTGCTGGTGTGAAATTACATTTTGGCCAGTATAATATAAATGGTACATGTTGTTTTATAAGGCAAATCATAAAGTGAGTATCTTGAAAATTTGGGGTCAAAACTGAAAAAAATGTATATAATTAACAAACTTTGTGTGTAGTGCCAGTCTTGACCCCAGTGGGTATGCTTTGTGATCCTGTGCTAGTACGCTAAGTTCAGGGGGTGAGCTCAGTGACCCAGCTGGATGGGATGACGGTTGGAGGATGGTGCTGTTATACAACACCCCTACCCCCCCCAGCCAGGGAATGAAAGGTGCAGGGTTGTCCACATAGGCCTGGGTGCCATATAGTGAAGGCAGGTGTCCTCTTGGCATAGGGCCCTGGACCTCTGCACCCCTGTGTGGCAGAGGGCCCTGTGCATTGGCTGACAGATGCACTCTTTGCCCTTTATATCTGTATCTGCAGCTACATGGAAGCACAAGGACCACAGGGTCTTGTTCTTCTGCAGCCCACCAGACAGCTCCATGAATTCTTCACATCCTTTGCACCTTACTTCGGTGGGTGGATGGAGTCTTCCCTTGCCACAGGGCATCAGGTCCGAAAGGGATCTGCATGAATTAGGATATAATTCAGGGCCGTTGCCAGGATTTTCACAAGGGGGTTCTTTTGATGCAGTCTGCAACTTTTTAAAAAAAGCTGTGGGTCTTAGGGCAGCTAATACCCCAGAAGCCATGGAATCCTAGAATTGCTCTGTGGTGCATTTTGTGGCTTGTTTTGAAGCTAAAGAAGTCATATCTGAGATCTCCTACACTCCGTGCTCTAAACAAAATTATTATGTGGCTGGCTGCAGGGTGAATACATATGTATTCAGTACCGGAGGGCAGCAAGATGCTATGAATGTAATATACCTAAGATATTGTCTCAGATATATTATGTTATGAGTTTTAATATCTGCAGCTGTGCCTACTGGTGTGTAGGAAGGGGGTCTGTGGGCTGCTTAGCCCCAGAAGCTTTGGGGTACTAGATATTCTGTGGCTAATTTTGTAGATTATTTTAAACCAGAATAACTCATCTGTGAGCTCCCCTTCAACTCTTGCTCTAAGGACAATTATTACTATCTGGGTGGCTCAAATTGTGTGTGTGTGAATTTATAAAATGGGAAGCAAAGTAAATAACAAATCCAGCATTCTGATTGTATAAAACACATCACATGACCATGCATCTGTCAGAGCATGACCGCACACCTGCACTTTTAACCCCCTCCAAAACAATTTTGCCATTTTATAAGATAGATAACCCACTCTAGGATGTGTGGTTGTGCTGTGATATACACACACCTTGGGTGGTTGATGCACTCAGCCTGCGGACTTATGCTTAACAATGCACACCAAGGCATGCGTATATCAGAGCGTGACTGCACACCTTAGAGTAGGTTATCTATTACATATGTAGATATATAGATAGATATATATACTGTAGAGAGAGCAAATGCTAATGCACTGAATCTCAATACAGAGTCTGCAGCTGGTTTTGGCTGGGTATTGTACTGTACTAGCTTACTGCAGTGCTGGCTTGCTACTAGGGTAGCGGTCTGGGTCTGATAGGCCCCAGAAACCATGGGCTATGGTATGCTCAGTGGTGCACTTTTGTGGCTTATTTTAAGTCTAAATAACTCCTATCTGAACTCTCTCTACCCCTTGTTGTTACCCCCACCATCCACAACTCAATATACCATTTAAGTAATTGAGTCAGTGCTACATGGCCTATAGCAAGGCTAGCAGGATGCTGGGATGTATTGGTAGGGGTATTGATAGCAGAAGAAAGGAGGTAATACTTCCCATCTACAGATCCCTAGTGAGGCCTCACCTAGAGTACTGTGCCCAGTTCTGGAGTCCTCACCTCAGAAAGGATAAGGATAGGTTGGAGACAGTGCAGCGCAGAGTAACTAAAATGATTCAGGAACAACAGGGCAAATCTTATGAGGAGTGCCTCAAGGCACTAAATATGTACTCATTGGAGACCAGAAGGGAGAGAGGAGATATGATAGAGATCTTCAAGTTCCTGAAATGAATTAAAGTGAACTACGGGGTACTGTTTAGCTTGAGTACCAATTCATGGTCACATGGACACTAATGGAAATTAACAGGAGGTAGGTTCAGGAGAGATGTGAGGAAGTACTACTTTATGGAAAAGGTGATGGAACTTTGGAACAGTCTGTCAGCTGAAATGGTGGGTGTAAAAATAGAGTATTCAAGCAGGGCTGGGACATAATGAAGGGAATAGTGGTTACCGGAGGCAACAGGACCAAGGAGGTGACTAGAAAGAGGACAGGGAGGGTTATTACCCTGGAGAAATTGTAGGTTCCAGGGATTATAGGGAACTTGGGCAGACTGGATGGACCTCTGGTCTTTTTCTCCCGTCATTGTCTATATTTCTATGTTTCTATTCCAGGCATCCTGCTTGGAAAAAAGTCTGTAACATACGTCTTAGTTCAATATTGAGTACTACAATTGTTGCCCCCACTCCATTCTCCAACGTGGTAGATATGACAGAGGGAGTGAGGGGAAAGGTAATTTGATAGCAGCTGGGATTTTCAGTGCAAAGTTAACATCTCCTAAAGGCCTACCCCCACCCCCAACCCCACCCCACCATGCTTCCAAAAGTACAGTGGGTATGTTCAAAACAGTGAACTGTAGCAACACATGTCATTCTACTGGCATCTGGAGAAAACACATCACAACTTATTTGGTTTAATGGCATCTGGCACAGATGACACAGACCAAAGTGGTACTGAATGTCCATGAAAATGGGACCACAGTAAAGACCTCTCTGAACAGCAGAATCAATGAGGTGGCAGTGCAGATCCCAGCCAGACCCTTCCAAACACTTGCATTGCCTTTCCACTGTGTACCTCTTTTGCTTTACTTATGAAAAGTTAAAACAGGCATATGAAACATGACAACTTTGCTTTTTGTATAGAGGAGGATTTAAATAATGTATTTCTACATTTTCAGACGGCCACCTGAAAAGCTGTCTTGCCCAACTGCACAGCCTATCCCTTAATATACAGTTATTAAGGGACACATGTTCGGCAATAGTGGCCAGCAAAATTTACCTGCCTTTGACTGATAATATTATAAGCAGAGGTCCTCTACTTCTTTTTTGCTCTCCTGGTGACGTCATCTCTGAGCCTGCCACCATGCTCCATCTTCCTTCAGTGCTAGCTGACAGTGTGAATTGTAGGCAGTGGCCGTGCTGTATTGAGGTCACATTCAAGATGCTGAAGGGAGCTCCAATTGGCCAGCCAGTCATAAGGGAAGGATGCAGAGAAAGACTTAAAAGGTTGCTCCAGTCATCTTAGTGGTGCTGAGGGAGCTGATTGGCAGCAGAAGGAGGGAGGGGGCGCATGCAGAGAGAAAGTGCTGGGGTTCATCATGTGTGCATTAGCACTCTGTAACAGTAAAAAAATAAACAGAAATGATTAATCTTTTTTTTTTTTTTACAAATAATGAAAAATAAAGGGAGTTTCAAAAGGGGGTTCTTTCAGACCAGACCAACCCCCTGGCAACAACTGTGTAATTTTGCTATCTAAAAAAGAAAGGAATTTTTTTTCAAAAACTTAATGCACCAGTTAGGGTAACTTAATGCCAAAAAAGTACAGAAATGTAGTGTTAGGGTTTCCAACCTTAAGTCCCCCCACCCAAGCAGGAAAAGGAACAACATCATACATGATCGTCTTTTGTTGGCTCTGGCTGTGGAACTATGATAGTAGCTCAAAAATATAGAGACAAAGGAAAACTAAAAGGGTGTCAGAGATCAGGAGCACAAACTCCTTTGTATACTAATGATATGCTCTTAGTTTTAGAGAACATGCAATTAGTTATGCCCTGGCTGATTGAAATTCAAATTCAGTTTGCTGAAATATCAGGCCTTCGAATTCAAAGGACACTGTCAACTTCCTTAGATCTCTAAGTGCCTCTAATTAAAATAAAAAACACATGTTATGATTGCTAACAATCTGTAGAAGTTGCTGATGTAGCTGGTAGCTTGATTTTAATTTGTTTTCTTTTTAAAAGTGAAAAACAGCCCGCCCACCACACCGGTGGTACCACACAAAAACATGTTTGTTTACAGTCCTTGATCAACTACGACCGCATATTTCCTGGACTTGGGAACACTCTCAGCACAGTCTAGTGACCCATGGTGCAATGTGAGGAGTAGAGACTATTGCATCGTGAGTGGCTGCACTGTTTGAGAGTTTTCTGATATTCAGTTTACAGTAAGAGTAGATCGAGACTTTGAAACAAAACAAGGTTGTGTTGAGGTATGTAATCATTATTTATTTATTTGCTTGCTTGTTTGTTTTTGTTGACAAGGTATGTGCACTAGACAATTAAATGCCTATTTTCAGGCACGACCTGGGAGGTTACATGGGGTCAGTAAACAACAAGTTACAATTCAGCATCAGTGAGTGACATTGATAACAGTATAGATAACAGATTACATAAAGAAGGCAATACCTAGTTACTTTGTTTGTGTTATCTGAGGAAAGCAACTTCATTAAAAACAGCTTGTATCCGTGCTGTCTACAGTGTCAAACTGAATGATGAGACAAAGAAGAAGAAAAAGAAAACGGGTCATTCTTTTAACAAGGGAATCTCATTTTCCTGATTGTATGACTACTTATCCATTACCGGGCATATTTACTAGCATTACAGTTATAAATTCACCAGTAAACAAACAAATTTGGCCCAAATGTTGAAAATACACTATCAAGAATACTGCCAAATAACATCATCCCTAGTTAAGCCGAGAATATGAACACCAAAAATGATTTATTTATTTTATTTATTGAAATGTTTCACCAACAAGTTGCTCATCTCATGGTGCATCCTGGGGGGTGGGGTCATAGGGAGAGCAACATGATTTACAATACATGCATTGAGCAGTGTTAGACAGTTGATACAATACTAATGTGAAGGAGAACAGATACAACAGTGCAAACATACAACTTACAATATATATATTGAGCAGCAATGAATATGGTTAAAATTATGCCTTGTAATAAGAAGGGTTAACGGTTCTCCAAGAAAAAACTAGTAAATAGAAATGCTGAATTAAGAGAAGAACACAGTTAATGTAATAATGCATACTAATATAAGTGCGACCTGCAAGTGGACAGCAAGCAGAACAGGAAATGGAAAGCAGTGAGCCAGCTGTACTGGAGGGAATAGTAACTTAGCCGCAGGAACAATTTACTGAAAGAAAGTTTTGGAGGGCTAATGAGATGGAGTGGGGGGAGGAAGAGTGACGAATCTGAGGACGAAGGGCAGTCCATAACTTGGGTAAGCGATATGAGAAGGCCATCTATCCAACTGTAGTAGACCGCTGAAGGACTACTAGTAGCTGAGAGTCATATGACCTAAGGGAATGACCCAGAGGTGGGAGAACAGCTAGGGAGAAGTTGAGATATGGGGGGAGTGAACCAGCCCAAAATTTAGCGTAGTGGTGGTGGCGGTGATTTTCTATGGAGGAGAAAGCCATGGAGTGGTAGAGAGAACAGTGGTGTGTGAGAGGAGAGGTATCAAGGGTGAAGCGAAAGGAGGAGTTAACAAGAGAATCCAATCTGGTTAGTGAGGACTTGGGAGTGGCACTGTAGACTACATTGCAGTAGTCAAAGATAGGTAGGATCATCTTCTGGACCAAGTCACATCTCGCTGGTAGCGGGAGGCAGCTATGGTTCCTATATAATGCGCTGAGTTTGGGGCGCAGCTTCTTCAGGATGGCGTCAACATGTCCAGAGAAACTGAGGTGTTGATCAAGCCAAACCCCCAAATACCTAAAGGAAGAGGTATTCTTGATGACGGTTTCATCTAGGATGTGGAAGGAGGGTGAGGAGGGGAGCTGAGTGAGTCTCTGCCTAATACCAAAAGTCATTGAGACTGTCTTCTTGGCATTGAGTGAGAGTTGGTGAGAGCTGAACTTGATTGAAGTTATGCTGAAGTCTGGATTCCACATCCGTAGAGGACTGGCCTGAATTGAAGAGAACCGTATCATCGACGTACGTGTGGATAGAGGTGGATGAACAGACTGAGGGAAGGTCGTTTAGGAAAATGGAGAAAAGTATAGGGCCCAGCACGGAACACTGAGGTACGCCAGTGTTGATAGGGAGAGGAGAAGATACGGTATCGGCTATTCTAACTGACTGGGACCTGCCTACTAGATGGGCTTTGAACCAACTAGTGGCAGTGTCAGATAGGCCAGCTGAGGAGAGGGAGTCTAAGAGGAGGGTGTGAGAGACGGTGTTGAATGCCTTTGTTAGGTCAACAAAAATGGCAGATATGATTTGACCGCTGTCCATCCCTGAATTGGTGAGCCTAATCAAGGAAGTAGTGGTGGAGTGATTCTTCCGGAAACCAGATTGGAAGAGAGTGAAAAAGTTGGAGTCAGAGAGATAGGAGGTTAGTTGAGAGAGGACTGGATGCTCCTGGAGCTTAGTGAGGGTAGGAAGGAAAGAGCTGGGTATATAGTTGGCAGGAGAGGAAGGGTCTCCACCCTTTGGCAAGGGAAGGACAGTAGCATGCTTCCAGACAGATGGGATGGCAGCCATGGTGAATGAGCGATTAAGTAGGTAGGATAGTGGAGTAGAGATAGCAGGCGCCGATAGGTACAGCAGTTTGGGGTCTAGACCGTCAGATGAACTACTTTTGGAGGGGTTGAGGGCATATAGTGCTTCCATAGTGGCAGCTGGAGTGATGCTTGTGAAGGAGAAAGATGGGGATACAGAGGGTAGGCTGAGAGAGGAGGGTTGGGAGAGCAAGGGGCTAGCGAGAGTGGAAAAGGAGAGCAGAAGCACAGGAAGTGAAATATGAATTAAAGTGTGTGGCAACGCTATGGTGATCGGTAACTTGAGTATTATTTATATTAAGGAGAGGTGCTGGAGAAGAGGAGGGGGTCGAGAAAAGGGAGTGGATTACCTTCCAGAACTTGGATGGTTTATTTATGTTTGATTGAAAGGTCGAGCAGAAGTACTCTGATTTAGCTAAACAATGCATCTGACTATTCAAAACCAAACATATTCACCATGTTATACATTGCCCACTCTTCTGTTTGCCTCTGGCCGGATTCAAACATCTGATCTGTAAAGAAACAACAAAGATCTGTAAATGAGTTTGTTATATTAAAGACTTATTGAGAACAAAATACAAGATGCCATATGTTACATTCTACCAATTGTGCTGATAACTTTTGGCTAGAGTCAAAACAACTGACTGGTCTAACTGCCATATTTAAGACTATTGACAAGAAACTGTCGGGGGGGGGGAAAACACTATACTTATGGAGAGTTTAGAGGGCATAATTCAGGTTTAAATGTGTAATGGCATAGACAAAATGTTTTATCAACTGAATAGTTTCTTTTAATCCAACTTTGTTGCAGTGAAAAAATGAAAAATGAACACGTGAACCCAAAATGAATAAACTGTGGGATGCATAGTTAGTAAAAATGCTGATGGTATGCAGATCTGTTGGTACAAATGCGTATCTAAAAGATCTTAATTATCAATTCATTGTAGTTATATGAAAATAAATTAACACCATTTTGAATTTGGTCATTTTTAATAATTCTATTTTTGTTGTAACAACATCCTTCATCTGCTATTCTTATGTTGTGCCATGTAAAATGCGATTGCAGCCATTAGTGTAAGAATTCCAAAGATGGATGCCAGACAAAAATGAAAGCAAGCTTTTTACATGAATTTCCATTACAACTATTAATGGTTCATGATTAAGATTTACTTTTTTATGAAAAATTAGCTGAGGACTCGGTGTCCTTCTAGCTGTAACTAAATCTGCTGTATCAACTTCAGGACTATGTCCTGGCTATTGCATGACAGGGTTGGGTGGACCGACCCACTAAGAACCAGACCCCCCCCCCCGATCCAACACAGCCCGGTGAACCCAGATCAATAAGGACCCACAGTCTAATTGTATTGAGTGTGGGTCCACCGTGACGCTCCATATTAAATGGGGAATTTACTGTGTTCCAGACACTGCAGTCCATCTTAACACTCTGAGGTGAGTGGCACTGTCGGCTTGGCACATTGCCATTTATTGACCTGAGTTCTCTGCTTGTCTCATCACTTTTTCATTGGTGCTGGTGTTGTGGGGGGGGGGGACGACTCAGGGAATACAGTGAAGCATTGTGCTGTCACACACACACACACACACACACACACACACACACACACACACACACACACATGACTAGCTGTGACTGTAAATCTCGGTCAGGTAGTATGGAGGTATAAAAGTGAGTGTGGCACCATGAATTCAGTGCATGTCTGAGAGTCACTGACTGAGGACGGTTGGAGAGCTAGTGCTTTGCTCTCTCAGTCGGTTTGGAAATTGGAGATTCACAAACTGTCTTGCTGCCTTAGAACCTTTGTTTTGGCAAGCCATACACATACTTAGAAAAGGGCCTACTACAAACGAGGAAGGATAAAAGGAGCAAATAACTGAAAGAGGAAAAAAAACTAGAGGAATGAGATGGGGCGGAGAAAGAGCAGTGACTGATTGTCTCAGTCTGGATTCAGACTGGCCTAGGCTGACGGTTACACTTTTTGATTCTGAATATGGCAGGCTTAAAAAAAGATTCAGCAAAAGTAATGACATTTCTTTTTCTGTGGACCCAGCCATTGAACTAAATGGGAGGCATTGATTTCTACACTTCAGTTGGCCTGTTTTACTGACTGATGTGAAATAAATCGGTCACTGGCTGAACACTTTTTTTAAATGCTGGAAACTTTTGGAAAGCTATAGGCTGCAGTTGTTATGAGACATACAGTATTACTACAGTAATCCCTCACTGTAACGAATGGCTTGGGAGCCATAGCGAATGTTTGTTACAGCTCCCAGTTCATTATACCGAGGGACGCTGTTTTGCCTTGTTTACAAGTAACATACCCTCCTCCCACTCACACTCATTCTCCCCTGACATCCTTCTACTCAACCCAGAAACTCTGTGACATTGTAGGGCAAATTATTTAGACTTATATGTTTAAAAGACCCTGTCTTATTTGCACAAGCTGAAGCAAGTCCTGTTTTCAGTGTCCCTTCTGGTGTTCGGTCCTTAGCCGCTTGCACTGACTGCCCGCCCACTCACACGGTGTGCCGACATCCTCCCTCTGCATGATTTGTATTTAAAATTAAAAATTACATTACAGCAAAAGGTGGCTGCTATATACTATACTGTGGCAGCAATACAGGCAACCCCCCACTCTGTGCCGTCAAAGAGGATTGCGCTGCTGCAGCTCCCACTGCATAAGGGCAGAGTTGGAGAGTAACAAGACCGTGACACCCACACCAACTCTACCCCCTGCATGCTCTCCGGTTATACCCAGCTATTTATGGCTCCATAGCCCTTTTAAATCTGAGACCCTTTTTTGCTGCTTCACCTGATTGGGCAACAACAACAAAACAAAACTCTGGTGTCTTGGCTTGTGGAGCCTTGAGTCTTCTGACTCCCGATGTGAAGGAAACCCTCTCGCTGAATGAAATTGACTACTGAGTTAAATGTAGTACTGTAGCCCTAAAAAATAAAATGCATCCCTTCACAAAACAATCAGTAATCTATGGACTCTGTCAATTTCAGACTCTTGAAAAACACAGGGAATGCGATCGTTTTTTCCAGCCTTAATCTACACCAAGCAGAAAGTTGATGGGAGCCAGAACGACCATTCGTTATAGCCGAGTGTTTGCTATAATGAGGTTCATTATAGCAAGGGGTACTGTATTATGTCACAAGCCGGTTATTTTGCCTTTCTCTGTTGATCCTATGACTATCTGCTTCTGAATATACTTTGTGGTCTACTACTTCTTCTTCTGCCATTGCTGCCTGCAAAGCTCCCTGCTAAATACAATCTCACCTGACCCCTCTCAACTATAGCAGTGTGACACTACCTATCCTAGGAAAGGAAGGGGATCTCATTCCCTATACAGGGGGCAATTGACTGCCAGTGTCACTGTGCTTGCTATGCAGTGTTACTCTGCTAGGCTTTTTTTTGCCATGCATTGCAGACACTAATAAAAGAAAACAACTTTTTTCATATAGTTATATTACACACATGCCAGTTCCTTTCTTAGTTGACTGTGTGACTGTATGCTGTTGTGAATATGTTTTGTGGCCTACTTCTCCTGCCATTTCCTGCATGCTGATCTCCCTGCTAAATAAAATCTCAATCTTAGCCAATTTCTCCTAAAATTGCTATGTGCTATCTGCTACATAAAAAACCTGTTTACTGTGAGCAGCAGACAGGGAGACGGGGAGGCACAAACGGGGTAAAGGGGTGGAGAAATATATGGCTCGTACCCAGTGTTGGGTAAGTTACTTCTTCTATTACTTTCTATTACTTTTGGAAACTTGTTCCAGAAAGCTCTGTGCAGTCACTAGCAAGGATGGAGAAGTACTGGAAAAAGTAATACTCCTTACAGTTACAATTACTTATGTATTTTTATACAAAAGAAATGCGTAACTGTAACTGATTACATTTATTTGAAAGTAACTAGTAACTAAGCTATTACTTTCAAAAAATGTAATCTGTTATAGTTATTTATTATTTTTGTATAAAAAGAAATAAGTAACTATACTTGTAAGGTGTATTACTTTGTCTAGTGCTTCTCCATCCTTGCTAGTGACTGCACTGAGTTTCCTGGAGCAAGTTTCCAAACATAATAGAAGAAGTAACTTAACCACTACTGCCCATACCATATTGCAGACTGGTAAAAGAGCGGTTCCAATCAGGATACCTAAAATCTTTTTTAATTAAAACAAAGGGGATGTTCAGCACCACAAGGAATGGCAAGCAAAGATATGCTACCCACGTGTACCATTCAAATATAAATTTGAATGAAACTGATGAGGACACATCTGAGTCCGATGAAGGTGATGAAATGAAGGATGTAGACGAGGGAGAGAAGTTACAAGAGGTGGAAAGACTGAATGAGGAGGAAGAATTTGGCAGCTGAGTACGTGCAGAATGAATGTGATGATATCGTGGTAATGGATTTGGAGGGTGAGAAAGTAAATAGTGTGGTGCTGGAGGAACAAGATGAGTGGTCAGTGCACACATAATTGGGCTCTATGATTGGCCTGGAAGAGCTGAATTAAAATATAAAGAATGGCCTGCCCACCAGCGGCAAGGCATCCATCTGTGACACTGACGTCCTGGGTTTGGGAATGGACCCAGAAGTCGGAGGGCCAGCCAGGGGGAGAAGGATTGAGCTTCTTAGGATGGCTCTCCTTCTCTGGGGGCTGTGTGTCCGGCCAAGTTGGATTCTTACAGGAGGCTGGGGGTTTCACCATGACCGGTGCCTACATTCCTCTGGTGGCATGTCAGATGCTGGCATCATTGCATGCCATGCCGCCTTTAGGGAAAAATCAGTAACAAAAAAAAAATCACGGCCACCATCCATGATGCCCTGCTTCCCCTGGCCCCGATCACCTGCCCTGGCACTCCCAAAAAACATGACCTATCCCATCATCCGCTGTACCTGGCCTTGCCCCTGGAGGGCAAACCAAGGAGGCAATGCCAGTAGACACCCCTGCTGGCACCTTTCTCCCGTTGTCATGGGGCTCATGCTGGTAAGGTGGACCCACCCTTGGGGGCAGTCCAGGGGGTGTTCTATGTATAGAGGTAAGTCCTGGGGAGCATGGAGGGGGGCTGGCAGGGGCTGAGTTGCTAGGTGGTCCACAAGAAAAAAAAAAGGCATACTCAATAATAAAAAAAAAAAACAAACATAGAGAATACTGGTTGGGCAACCATGCACAACCAGCTGGTGCTGCCACAGAAAGGTTCAGATTCCAATTGACCTCGAGAGCGAAGCTCGAGGAGTCAATAGGAGATCTGAACCTTAAGGTGACAGCACAGGCTGTTGGGCATGGTGTTGCCCAACCAGTATTTTTTTTTATAGTGTATAGAGCAAGAAATTTTAACAGCTTTTGCCAATACGATAAAGACAGTGACAGGAAAATATGTTTTGCTTTGCTGAACTTTACTGTTAAGAACTGTGAAACAGAAGTCATCCTGGTCATAGACGTTGTAAAACTCAGATAAGCACTGAAGTCATTAATGTTTTACTTAAAACTTAGTTTACGTTTTTAGTTAACAGACGCTGAATGCAGTTCTCTTCTTTGTGTCCTTGTAGAGTAAAAGAATGAAAGTACTGCTTTGAAAAGATGGCAGCTGCCATCTTAGTTATTCCATTGCAGTTTGAGTGAGATGGCTGCACGGTTCTTTTCGGCTGCAGTGAATGGCCAGGTGGGGTTGCAGTCACTTTTTTCTGTCATGGAGCGCGATTGTACCCCAGAAGGGTGCAACCGCCTTCCATGACCTTTGCACTGTGATACAAGCTTTTGCTTTGGATAGGAATCCATGTACAACAATGTGTCTCTATACTCTATAAAGATGATTCGGACCTTGATCATCCCACTATTGAGAAAGAACAACAGGGTGCCAGTGACAGACAGCAGTATAATATGCCTGGTAATTACAGGGAGACCTGTTATGTGTGGCCTTACTTTTCTCTAACTGCAGATAATGGGTTGTGAGCAGCATGCTCTGTGAGCAAAAAGATGATCGGCACAGGGAGCTAAAAGGGTGCTCTGGGTACCTCAGCATTAAAAAGACATTTAGGGGGATGTCACCCGGAGGCGTGATTATTTGGCCAGAGAGAAAGATGTAAACACCATGCAGCCAGAGAGAGTTCAGATTCCCATTCCACCTCCTCCTGTTGTAGTAAGTAGGGCTGTGTGAATACCTTATTTTGGATATTCAGCTGAATATTTGGTATTCAGCCACCAAATATTTGGTGATAACAGAAAAAAAAAAAAACGCTCCCCCACCCTCCTCTACAGCTCAAAACCCAGTACACGTGATCTGCTGGTTTTACTATGCAAGCGTGTGAGTGCTTTTATTCATTAGAAGGCGCCTGGTTGTGCAGGAGAGGAAGGATATGCCGATCACCTTCTCATAAGGAGAATTGGGTGCTGGGGAGGAGGATGGGAGTAGGTGCTGCCAGGGAGGGTGGGTGGGGTGGGAGGAGTATTATAAGCACTGTGGTCACCTTATAAGATGTCGGCCAGCTGTGGAGGTGGGTGGGTTGTGTCGGTCATCGATCAGGGGTTTTATCTTTTATTTCCTTTACAGTGATGATCAGTATAACAAATTGCGGGTGTGGCGGGGTGGGTAAGAGAGTGGGATTGGGCTGTTGTTCAAGGGTGGAGGGATGGGGGATACGTGATTGTACTGGATTTTGGGCTGGGGAGGAGGGTGGGGTCTGTTTTTTTTTTTTTTTTGTTCTTTTTCAGGGCTGTGCAGGGGGCTGTGCCAAATATGAATACCACCCGAATAGTACTCTATTCAGGAAGGGCTTCTGAATATTTGGGAGCCTTAATATTCGAGGTATTCGGAAAGTAATATTCGGCCCCTGCACAGCCCTAGTAGCAAGTGCTAGCAGCAGTCCTGCTGATACAGTTTTAAAGCAGCAGTACTAGATAAAAAAAAAAATCTGATCTTTTGCAACGGTTTGTTTCCTGTGCTCTGTTGAGCACTTAACCTGTTAATTGTTCATGTTTTCCCTGTACTATCATTCCACAATTTGCTCTGTTTTTCTTTGTTTTTGTTACATTTCTCCCACCTGCCATGTTGAATTGGAACCCTCTGCTGCCAACTGTGCATGCACATGACTCACAGTACTACTCAGGGACAGCAGGAATGCTCAGCAGCGGGACCCGCAGATGTAAACACAAGATGTGATGCAACATGAGGGGGGAGTTCAGCTGCAAATTAGGCAGCAGCCATATTTACTGTGGATCTACAACAATGGGAATAAATTTTAAATATCTAAAAAACTAGAGATCGCTAGAAAAACATATTTATAGATATGGAAACTAGAACTATGGCTGCATGCTTCTAGCACAAAAGCAGAATTTTGATAATCACTTCCTGATTATCTAGTACTGCTTCTTTAATGTCCCCCTCAGTCTTCAAGAGATAGTAATGCAAACAGTCCCCTTTTGCCATTTTCCTCACCCAGCACTCCTAATATGGCCTGTCTGAAAAAGGCTTCTGTTAGAAGGCAGCTCACAGTTTTTCAGATACTTGAGCATAAAGTTAAATACCAACATAGTCATCCTGGAGCAATTACAGTAACAAAACTAATTTCTGATATGACAGCACTGGACTTACAGCCTTTCAGAGTCATGGCATGCGTTGGCTTCAAAAAGTTGGATTCATCTAAGAAGTATTTTTCAGCTGTTGCTGTGCCTCAGATGTGTGAGGCAGTTAATGCAAAATTAAAAAATTCTTTAAAAGGTGCAGTTGCTGGTGTTTTACATCTGACTACTGACATGTGGACAAGCTGTCATCCGGAACCATTTGTGTCACTGACTGCACATTGGGTGTCATTCACAGTCACTCCCTGTAGCGACACACACAAATTCCTTCTGAAACTGGCTTCCTTTTGCATGCAATATGTCTCACAGGATCATACGGATTCCAACATCCTGGATGTGCTTAATAGAGAGATACAGTACTGGCTTACATCACAAGGACGTTCTGTAGATTTTATTGTGGCTGACAAAGGTTCAGACATGAATGCATTGTCTAATGGGGGTTTTTGTGCACATTTGATGTTTTGAATACTGTCTACATTTAATTGTGCATGCTATCCTGGAAGAGGACAGATATATAAAAGCCCTCACTTACATGGTGAAAAGAATATGTACACATTTTAGCCACTTCTGCAAAGCATGCCATGCAGACCATACAAGAACATGGCCTCCAAATAAGCTCATCCAGGATGCTGCAGCAAGGTGGAACTCTACCTTTTACATGTTACAGTGACTTAAAGCCTAAGACAGTGCCATTGGAGAACATCGCAGGGGATGCTGATGCATACATTAATCCTCAGCAGTACACTGTTTTAGAATTTCTCATCCAGATCCTGCAGCCTCTTGATAAAATTACTAGGGAAGTGAGTTTGGACAGTGCCACACTCTGCCAAATCATCTCATTGATCAGTATTCTTAGATTTCAGCTAAATGTAGTCAGGGATAACTTGGAAGTTCCAGAAAGCCAGTTTCAGATGGAAGAATCTTATGCCACTAAAAGGGACTTGACACCCAGGATAAGAAAAAAAACAAAAAAACATAGTCCATTGACTGATTAAAAAAGTCAGAGATGATGAGGAACTTTGTAAAATGCTGGAGGCAGAACACTGTATTATAGCAAGAGTACTAGACCCACAGTACAAGATGAAACAGCTCCTAAAGCATGACCCTCAATGTGTTCCAAAACTGCAGTGAGAAAAGCATTCAAGAAGTAAATTCAGTTTTGAAAAAATAAAAGTTACAACAGATGCAACCCCCTCATCCATTCCTCCTGCACCTTCACAGCCCTGTCTTCTCCAGCAGGCTACACAGCTGTCAGCAGCTGCCATTTTTTCCGCTCCCGCTAGTCAACTTTGGGGTCACTTGAATACTGTTGTCATTAGAAAACCAGACTTTCCTTCTCTATATATCACTGCCTCTGCTCAGGCTATGGCTGACTGCTATTTTGCAGAAAAAGGTATTGAGCAAGGTATTGAGGGGAATGAAGATCCCATAAAATACGGGCAAAACAAGGAGTCTGTATGGCCTGCACTTGTTCCGGTATCTTTAAAATACATTGCCTGTCCCCCAACCAGTGTATTTTCAGAGCGACTCTTCGGCTCTGTGGGTAACGCGGCAGCAGATACATGAACTAGGCTACTGCCAGAAAATGTGGAAAAATGAACTTCCTTAAAAATAAACCTTTCCCATAGCAGTTACAGTTATGACACGAAGCCAGCAAGTACATTTTTGCAGTTACCACAAAGTTGACTATAGGAAGAGTTGGAAGACTGAGATTTTGAAAAAGAAATAAACTTAGCAAACCCTTCAGCGGGCTACCCAATTTTTGCAGCTTGTCCTATGGGACTGAGCTAATGTTCGCATTGCCTGAACCTGATGGCACAATTTTTGTAGCATGTTCACCTATTGGAATTAACTAATTTTTGTACTGCCTGAACCGGATGACAGAATTTGTGCACCATGTCTATTGGACTGAACTAATTTTTGGATTGCCTGAACCTGATGGCTCAATTTTTGCAGCTTGTCTTATTGGACTGAGCTCATTTTTGGTAAGCTTGAATCACATCATTCAATAAAATCACAGCATGTCCTGACTTACCCTTAATGTTTGCATTCCTTGAATATGCCCTGTCAAAATGAAAAATATGACCTTAATTTATAGTATGCATTCGTTTATAAAGGTGAGGTGTTAACAGACTGTTGATTGCAGACTTGACCACAGCGCCACTGTTGACCTGCCTAGTGTCGTCTCTCCTCTGTCCACTTAACAGATCAAAGTCTCTCACCAGTCTAGGATGTACAGCTGCACCCTCCTGTTGCAGTCATGTCCTTCTTGTTCAAAACCAGTTTGTAATTATGTATGATGCTGACTGGTTCGTCATCATTCTCGTGATTTCTTCAGTCCTGAACTAACACATGATCATCTTCATGTTACTCCTTGTTATGCTACTTACTCATTTCTCCTCTCAGCAGCAGCATCTGTCTAATTTTGTTGTGCATTTTTGTGCTCAAAAATGAAGGACATGCAGTTATTTTCTTGTAGGGGTCCCCTAAATGTGTCATCAGGTTGGGTGGGTGGGTGGAGGGGATACTGTGCCGTAGAAAATAACTGCATGACTCTCACTGTGAAGCAGAGAAGCAGCTAGTGTAACTACCAACTGATATGTCCATTGTATACTAAATGGGATCCCCCTCTTGGGTCAGACAGATCAGTTTACACTGTTGTCAGATAGTATGCCGGAAACCAGGTCACCTGCATGCAGCCATGTATTCAGAATTGAACAGCACATCTGTGACAATATGGTCTTAGTTTTCGTTTCCTGAAGTGCTGTTTCTGATCTATGTATGTGTCATAGATCTTAGTGTCATTTTATACAATTGTATGGCAGATTTTCAATTTTCTTCACGTTTTACGAAAGGTTCTGATTAGACTCAGAACTAATCGGAACTTATAAGGACTTTGGCCTGGATCCTGATCCTGATAATAAGGGTCAGGACCTTTTTGGGTCCGTCCAACCCTAATTGCTGTTCCTTGCTCAAAAGAATCGTTAATTGTTGCTTACATAAACTAAGGGCATCTCTGTATTGGTATTATTGTAAAAGACACATTTCCCTGATGACCTCATCCATTTGTATAGCACACTCATAGAGTGCTACTGTCAGAACCAGTTTGATATTTTTGACATTTTATGGAATATTTATTAAATACAAGGGCTCTGGTGCCTTTCCTTGAAGGCAATCACATACTGTAATGCATAATCTCTGCATATATTTCAGAGACACCAACAGAATGCTGTAGTGACATTTCCATATAGCAGATTGTTGTAGCCTTGACCAAATGTGTCCTCAGCATTTACAATGCCGAGCTCCATAAAAGGCAACACTTTCTATCTAGCATCTCATTATTTAACTATCTACAAAAAGCATACATCTATTGTCAAATTTGTACAACATGGGCAAGCAAAGCAATAACTAAGTTGTTAAATATATTCCTTTCATAAACATATTTATTTTATTTAGTTTTTGTTTACCAGGTGGCTGCACTAGCCAAGTGAATGACTATTTTCAGGCACGACCCATGAGGTTACAGAATACAGTAAATAACAATACAAATAATTGGATTTTGACACAGGAGGTACAGTGATTCATAATAGATGGAAACAATGCCATAGAACAATATTTTGCAGAACAATGGTTCAATTTCATATACTACGTGACTAATAGCAAAGTCAGAGCAAGTAGCACCAGATAGAGACTATACTGCATTCAGCAACGTTCCTTTTCAAATACAAATCACAACTATGTTGTTTCTCATATGCATAATTCCACAAAAAGATAAAATAAATGGATTCTTGGTAAGGAAATGGAAGCTGGCCCGGTGGTGCTGAGGGTTGCGGCCCTGGACGCCAGACCTCGTGCCATGCCAGTGACCCAAGGTCAGGAATGGACTCTGGTCCCTCGGGGGCTGGCGGGGAGAGGAAGAGAGAAAGGTTCGAGCGTCAACAGACAGCTCTTCTTCCTTGGGGTGGGGGGGTGGTGTGGTGCACTGCATACCTGACACCCAGTGACAGCTGGGCACGCCACCAGAATGGGGAGGGACCCCATGTCCAGGGTGTTAGGCTGTCTTTATGGAAGCAGAGCTCAGCCGCTTCGCCCATTGCGTGTTTGTGGGCTCATGGAGAAAAGACGGTGGAAAACTGGCGCTGGCAGACTCCATGATGGCCCAGACATGCCCCTGCAACAGCCTCCCTGACTTCTGGATTGTGCTCCGGGGGAGGGGGACAGAAAGTCGATGCTTCTCACCATGGCCCTACCACGGGGTGGGGGGAATCCATGGGAGAACTATGGAGTAAGGCTCGCTTAGGGACAGCCAAGCTCGGAGGACAAGCCCTCCTAGGGAGGGCTGGAGCTACCTGCCAGCTCTGCGGATGCGGAAGAACATGTCAATATATATAAAAAAGGAAATGGAGGGAGGAGGAAAGGGGAAGGAGAGTAGAAAAGAAAAAATAAAGAAGTCAATTGGGTGAGGGAGTTTGGTGAAGGGAGGAAAAAGAAAACGGAGTATACAAATAAAATAAATAGTCACGGCATTAGTCTGTAATCCAAGGAGCAGGTTGGTCACAACTGCTCCGGCCGGGCTTTCACATCTAGCCAAATTAATTTCACCATCGCCACCTCTTTGGTTTGATGGGATATCATTGATAGCTATAAAATGCAAGGGTCTCATATTCTCATTATGGATATTTTTTAATGTGGCTTGCCACTGAGCCATCACCCCCATGTCCAGATGGTGGTGAGGTTTTTGCACCTTGGTTTTCTTGCCATATCCTCCCCCCCCAACCCCAGTAAATCCTTAGTGAGAGGCAAAGTGCCAAGGCTGTTTGGTGCCTGTGTGGTTAAATGCATTTATTTTAGTATACTTGTGAGATGAAGTGTGCTGTTTTCTGGTGATTCCACCTCCTCAGGGTGCCAGGTAGTGGCAGGCTGTTGGCCCTGTGTGCACATTGGCATTCTGTGGGGAAGCAGACTCTTTGGTCCACCATAGGAGTTGCTGTGGCACTCAAACCTGGCCCCACTAAGCAATGTTTCACCGGCCTCCTTAGGCCACCTGGTCACATCCCAAGTTCGCTCCTGAACCTGAGTCACTGCTGCTGGGCCATCAGACATCCTAAGGCATTAACTTTCAAACATACTTTCCTATCTACAGTACCATTTCCATGCAAATTTTCCTTGAGATGGGATCCATATCATTTGTGTGAGACTCTTGGAAAACTTTACTAGGGGGGCCTCAGCCCTCACCAAATAAAACTGTTTACCAGAAGCTCTCTGCTGGTAGCTACTCTGATGGCAGTTCATGCATTCTAATTAACTTCTTTGTGTCTGGAGAGGGGACCTTAGGAGTGATACTAATTTAGCCCTCTTGCATATTAATAAAGCTGTGGTACATTCACAACTTGCTGTCAAATGGTATGCTTTCAGTGTTGTGATAATATTTGCTGTTTTGTTTTAATTGGCCAGTTGTAATAAGCTTAAGAGTTTATGTGTCATTTCAGTCTTCTTAATTGTAAAATGCAACTGCCTCAGTTGCACAGACTGACAGACAAATGCAGACTCTGTGAGAGGACAGTGCATTACAAAAAAAGCTGCATGGCTATGATATTCAGCCTTGCTGGCATTCTTAGTGCAGAATTATCAGATGTCCCGAAACCTGCTGCCACTTACATTTGGGGAAGAACGGTGTGTCACTCATCATTATTTGTGAATGAATGTACCGTGTTTCCATTTTACTATTTATTTAATAATTGTGTATTTAAATATTCCACCTCAGGTTAGCCTTATGTATGTTCAACATCTAGTTTTCAAGCAGGCCCTAGGGGAGTATATCCATAAGAGTAAGAGATCGACAGAGAAGGACAAGACAATGGGTTACAATAAATAACTTCATAGGTGTATGGTGCTGCTTCAAAATCCACCCTAACCCGACTGGATTCTCTTTGCTACTCCTTCTGTCACTTTGCCTTTAGTTGTCTGCCCCATACCCATCACAACTTCCTCTGTTACTCCCTTGCTCTCCCTCAAATGAACATATTATGAGAAAGCCAGCAAAAGAAGGCCTATGATCTATTGACTCTGCTTGATTGCAGTACCCCTGATTCAGTGATAATGGTGGTCCCATCTCCCCTTCCCTCCAATCCCCCTGACGAAGACTATGGTCGAAACACAGGGGTGTCTTCTGGCTAATACTGCTCACCCTAACCTTTGCCATATGCATCTGTGAATTCCACAATAAATTTCAAGGTTTGCATTTCAGCCTAGTGTGGAATATGTTTTATTCACAGACCACTGCTCTTACAGTGAGTGCTCAGTTTCTTTTTGGTATTTCCCTCCTCCAATCCTGACCCTTTCCTTCACCCTATCCCACCATCTCTTGAAACCCCCACCATTTTTTGAGTGACCATATCTCTCCCTTGGGCAGACACCTCTGCCGTTCTACCTCCCTCATCTCAGAGTTCTGGGTTGGTTCCATTCCCTGCTGTCTCAGCTCCCTCCTCTCTTGCCCATGCCCTCCTCTTACTCCCTCTGTCCCTCTGACTTCCACTCTTTCTCCTTACCATGGGCCAAGTCCACTGAAGGACAGTCCGCATACCTGTATAGTTTGGTGCATGCTATACAGTCTTTTGATGGATGACATTTACAGGAGTTGATGCAATACAGTGTATACTATACAGTCAGAGAGTTGTTTACATGCATACAGTACAATACAGTGCATGCTATACAGTCTTTTGATGGATGACATTTACAGGAGTTGATGCAATACAGTGTATACTATACAGTCAGATAGTTGTTTACATGCATACAGTACAATACAGTGTATACTATACAGTCAGAGAGTTGTTTACATGCATACAGTACAATACAGTGCATGCTATACAGTCTTTTGATGGATGACATTTACAGGAGTTGATGCAATACAGTGTATACTATACAGTCAGATAGTTGTTTACATGCATACAGTACAATACAGTGTATACTATACAGTCAGAGAGTTGTTTACATGCATACAGTATAATACAGTGTATACTATACAGTCAGAGAGTTGTTTACATGCATACAGTACAATACAGTGCATACTATACTGTCTTTTGATGGATGACATTTACAGGAGTTGATGCAATACAGTGTATACTATACAGTCAAATAGTTGTTTACATGCATACAGTACAATACAGTGTATACTATACAGTCAGAGAGTTGTTTACATGCATACAGTACAATACAGTGCATACTATACAGTCTTTTGATGGATGACATTTACAGGAGTTGATGCAATACAGTGTATACTATACAGTCAGATAGTTGTTTACATGCATACAGTACAATACAGTGTATACTATACAGTCAGAGAGTTGTTTACATGCATACAGTATAATACAGTGTATACTATACAGTCAGAGAGTTGTTTACATGCATACAGTACAATACAGTGCATACTATACTGTCTTTTGATGGATGACATTTACAGGAGTTGATGCAATACAGTGTATACTATACAGTCAGATAGTTGTTTACATGCATACAGTACAATACAGTGTATACTATACAGTCAGAGAGTTGTTTACATGCATACAGTACAATACAGTGCATACTATACAGTCTTTTGATGGATGACATTTACAGGAGTTGATGCAATACAGTGTATACTATACAGTCAGAGAGTTTATATGCATGCAGTACAATGTATACTATACAGTCAGAGAGTTTACATGCATACAGTACAATACAGTGCATACTATACAGTCATATAGTGCAAACAGTACAATCAAGGTTGATTACGTACAATCACAATACTATGTATAATATACAGTATATAGAATAGTGTATGGACAATCATACACAACAAGGCTGTGTTTCCATCGAGGGGTTGAGATGACATCACAGGGACCTCGAGAGCGAAGCTCGAGAGGTCCCGATGTCATCTCAACTCCCAAGATGGAAAAACACAGCCTGTTCAGAGATTGTCCATATACTATTTTATAAGTATATGGTTCCAAAGTGCAGGAGACAAGAGGCTTTCTGTTTTTCTCCTTACCGCTCACTCGCCCACTCACTGCCTGCTGCTCGCCGCTAACGTCAACTTCTCCCTGATCCCACTTCGGTGCTCCCTGCTCGCTGAGTCGCTCTGTCCTTCATTTCTTTTGGGTTTTGGTGGTGAGGTTTTAAAACTAAGTAAAAAAATTAACTTTTGGGGCATGGAAGCGGTGTAGGGCTCTTTCCGTCAACTGTCTAAAGGGGTCGGAGGTTCTCGCTAAGCGTTGCCGCCATGTTTTTGGCGGTTTTCTTGATGGAGCGTCAACGTGGGAGTGCGTTTGTGTTTGATTGACAGGAATGTTGTTGTACTATCGATGTGACGTCAGATCGATAGTACAACTTTTCTGATCTTTGAACTGTCCTACAACAACATTTGAGAAGCCACTGATTTCCATCTAGAATAAGCCCTAACCATATACTATAATACTGTGTCTAACTATTGCCTGTATAGCTGAAGCTTATTTTACTTGTTAGGTAAATTCTCACCAGTACCCCTCTCCTAGAACACAGCTGGAAATTGCGAATCCTTCACTCAGTACACCTTTCCTGGTGATGCTTTTATAAACAAATGCATAATTATATAGGATTTAGCTCGCAATAGGTACAGCATGTAGGAGGGAGGATACAGGCTCATCACTATAGATGGGGGGACTGATATCAGATTCAGCTACGTAGCCTGAGAATGTAACGTAAAACGCTGCCTTAAAGAGCCACTGATGCCTCGATAATAACTTTGAAAAACATAATCTTTGGACACAAAGAAGCTTACATTTCTCATAAGCTCTTTATTGTTTATCCCTATTATTTATTACTGAGGCCATGATGCAGGAAAACAGGATAGTTGTTCCCTGAGGGTTCACGAACTCCTATTGCTTCTTCCCAACCTGATGTCATAATACTCTGATTGTGACCTGGCTGTTATTCCCATGGCACCAGACTGTGATGTCACAACAGAGCATTATAATTTCAAGTAGGAAATAAGCTATAGGAGCAGATGAACCCTAAGGGATAAAGATCTTGTTTTTTGTAGGAATTTCTTCAGTAACAAATAATGGTGAGGAGACATCTATAGAAGATCTATAGAAGACACTGCCACAGCGGATGCCCAGGCAGTGGGCTGTCTGGACTGTGGTGGGCTCAGCAAGGGTGGGGGGGTCATAGGCACATCCCCCATCCGGTCCAATTTACAAACTCCTTTGCTGTCCTGGAGGAGTGGGCAAGTCCCACAAGGGAACCTAAGGTTGAGATCAGAGAGGATGAGCGGGTCCCCCAGGAGGGAGACCCAAGGGCAGAAGGTAGAGGACACCAGAGGAAGAGGAAGCTACTCCTGATGGGGGTCTCAATAGTCCAGGGAATAGATCTGGGTGCAGGGAGGAGAGGGAGGCCAAGTGCCTTCCAGGAGGCACAGCTCGTGGGGGGGGGGCAAATCCAGAGGATCACCACAGCAGTAGCAAGGAGGGGGGAAGTGGAGGTCATGGTCCATTTGGGAACAAATAACCTAGCCAAGGAGGAGGTGAGCATAGAGCAGGTGCAGGAGGACTTCAGAGGGCTGAGTAGGTGCCTTGGAGAGGTAGCAGGTTCCGTAACATTCCTGGAGGTGCTGACAGTCCACAGCAGGGGGGAGGCTTGAAATCTCTGTATTAGTAAATTCAATACTTCGTTGAGGGGCTGGTGCAGAGATAATGGTTTTGGCTTCATTGGGGACTGGGGACCCACCTGAATTAATGGGGACCTGTACCGGGGAACTGCCTTCATCCAGGGAAGGGACTGCGGTCTTCAGTGAAAACTTTAGATGCTTCCTTGCCAAGCATTTAAACTTGTACTGGTGAGAATTTACCTAACAAGGGGGGACAGTTGAGAGCAGGGAGACTTGGGCAGCCCACCCCCCACAGGTCAGAGTAGCTAGCAGCATGGATATGGAGGGAATGTTGTGGACAGATATTCCTGACTCATTACAAGAGGTAAGGCAGAGGAAGGGAGGAAGCAAAAGGAAGAAACCAGGGCTGGAAAGGGGAAACAGGAAGGCAAGTGTAGACATACAAGAGTGACAGGCTGTGAAACATGGACGGATATGATTGGGCTCATTACAAGAGATGAGGCAGAGGAAAACAGGCAGCAGGAGAAAAAAAATCAGGGTTAGAAGGAGGGAGCAAAAAGGCAAAGGTAGAAATGCAAGGGGCACAGGCTACGAGACATGGACAGTCATGTATACAAATGCCCACAGTCTGGGAAACAAAATCCCAGACCTGGCAGCCTTGATGGCAGAGGTGGACCTGGATATAGTAGCAATTACCGAGACATGGTACACTGGAAACCATGACTGGGAGGTGAATGTACTGGGATACGCTCTACACGGGAGGGATAGGGAGGGTAAAAAGGGGAGGGGCCTCTACATCAGAGAAGGTATTAAAGCGATGGCAGTGCTTGCAAAATTTTGGAGGCCGAAGCACTGTGGGTCACATTTGAGCCAGGAAATGGCACAGCAGTTCACACAGGAGTGATCTACAGGCCTCTAGCACAGAGGGAGGAGGTAGATAGGGCAATAGTGGAGGAAATACACTGAATGGCAACAAAGGGGGAAGTTCTGCTGCTGGGCAATTTTAACATGCCAGACGTTGACTGGACCATCCCGGCAGCTGCCTCAGCCAGGAGCCGAGACATCATAGAATCCTTGCAGGGGGCTGGCCTCAGGCAGGTGGTTCAGGAGCCCACCAGGGGCAAGGCGATCTTAGACCTTGTGCTGACCAATGGAGATAAAGGAAGTTGGAGTGGATGGGCACCTAGGGTCCAGTGACCACCATGCAGTGTGGGTCAGCATCAGTAGTGTTGCAGGAGAGCCACACAAAGACAAGGGTCCTGGATTTCAAGAGGGTGGATTTTGCTAGGATGGGGAGGGGGATCAAAGAAGCCCTGGCAGGAAGGGATCCAGGTGGAGGGGTTGGCGAGCACTGGGCACATCTAAAAGAAGGCATAGTGGAGGCCACAAATCAGTGTATAGTGCTGAGTAGCAAGGGAAAAAGAAGGAACAAACCATTATGGTTTACAAAGGAGGTGGCAGAGAAAGTGAGGGACAAAAAGGGGGCTTTCAGAAAATACAAGGAGACTCAGAAGGATGAGGATAGGGCAGTGTACCTAGAGGGACAGAGAGGCAGTGAAAGCAGTTAGGGGCACAAAGGCGCAAACAGAGGAGCGATTAGCACAGACAGTAAAGAGGGGGGACAAGACATTTTATAGATACATTAGCAATAGAAGGAAGTCCAGAGGAGGGATTGTAAGTCTCAAAGGGGAGGAAGGGGTGTCGGGTGTGTGTAGAGGATGTCCTAGAAAAAGCATTGACACTGAATGAACACTTCTGTTTGGTATTCTGTGTAGAGGGGGAGGGGGAAGGACAGGGACCACAGCTATGCAGTAGAAACATTTGGGGGGGAGAGGTAAACACCAATCATTTTACAGCAGAGAGGGCCCTAGAGGAACTCACAAAATTGAGGGTGGACAAAGCGATGGGGCCAGATGATATACACCCCAAGATATTAAAGGAATTATGGACAGTGCTAGCAGCACTGCTGGTGGCCCTGTTTACTGAGTTTTTCGACACAGGGGTGGTTCCAGAGGACTGGAAGGGGGCAAACGTAGTCCATCTCCACAAGAGTGGTAGCAGGGAGGAGGCAGGAAACTATAGGCCGATCAGCCTCACTTCAGTAGTGGGTAAGATTATGGAGGCACTGCTTAAGGAAAGGATTGCGGAACACTTGGAAACCATGGGAGCACAAGATCCAAGGCAGCATGGTTTAACAGCATGAAGGTCATGTCAGACAAATCTGATTCATTTTTTTTAACTTGGTGATAAAGGAGGTGGATCAGAGACGAGCGGTTGATATCACCTACCTCGATTTCAGTAAGGCCTTCAACACCATACCCCACAGAAGTCTGGTGAACAAACTAGGGAGCCTGGGGGTGGGTCACAAAGTGGAAAACTGGATTAGAAACTGGTTGAGGGACAGGAAGTAGAGGGTGGTAGTAAATGGGATCAAATCTGAGGAAAAGAGGGTGACCTCAGGGATCAGTCCTGGGGCAGTCCTTTTCAATGTCTCCATCAGTGACATTGCTGAAGGGCTAGAGGGGAAGGTTTGCCTATTTGCAGATGATACCAAGATCTGCAACAGAGTAGACACTCCAGAGGGGGTCAAAAGAATGAGGAGGGATCTGGGAAAGCTGGAAAAATGGTCAAAGGTGTGGCAGTTGAAATTTAATGCAAAAAAGTGAAAAAATCATGCACCTGGGGCAAAGAAACCCTGCGGAGAGCTACAGAATGGTGGGGGGGGGGAGAGATTGCTGACAGTCACCAGGGAAGAGAAGGATTTGGGGATAATCATCTCAGATTACCTAAGGGTGGCCAAACAGTGTAACAAGGCTGTGGGGAGGGCCAGTGGGATGTTGGGGTGCATAGGAAGGGGTATCACTAGAAGACCGGAGGTGGTGATGCCATGGTACAAAACACTGGTGAGGCTTCATCTAGAATACTGTGTTCAGTTCTGGAGGCCACATCTTCATAAAGATGTAAACAGGGTGGAGGTGGCCAGAGAAAGACAACCAAAATGGTGCAAGGGTTGCATCAGAAAACATATGAGGACAGATTAAAATACCTCAATTACTTATACACTGGAAAAGAGCAGGGAATGGGAAGATATGATGGAGACCTGCAAGTATCTTAAAGGCTTGAACAAAGTGCAGGGGGGTGACATCTTACAGTACAAGAGTTGTACAAGGATGCAGGGGTATAATATAAGATTGGAGGGGGACAGATAAGGGGAAATGTGAGGAAAATTTTCTTCACAGAGAGGGTGGTGGATGCTTGGAATAGCCTACCCCAGGAAGTGGTGGGTGCTAACACAGTGGGGGGATTCAAACATGCATGGTATAGAAATCAGGGAACCCTAGATGTGGAGAAGAGAGGCAAAAGCCAATGACCAAGTAGGGTCAGCTGCCGCTGATGTAGGGAAGGAATATGGGCAGACTAGATGGGCCCAGCTGTCCTTATCTGCCATCAATTACTATGTTACTATATATGACATACAAGTTGAATTGTGTCTAAATTTTATGTTTTCCAAAGTTTTCCAAAAGGTGTCAGGTGCTCTTTAAATAGTGCAAGGGTGGGGATGTTTTTAAGATGTCCTGAAGTGATTATAAGCTGGAGGGGGAGATTTAAAGGAAGAGTAATTTTTTGGTTTTATGCATATTATATATATATATATATTCCACACACACACACACACACACACAGTCTTTTTGCTCCCCAGCAGTGCTCTCCATCTGTGCCATGGCCACCACCCAACACCATCTACCTCCCATCTCTGTCACTTACTGCAACTTACAGGGTTTCAACAGAGAGTTCGGCCTCCAAGGTGAATTCTGTTAGGAGGGTGAGAGCAGTTTCCTGCTGCAGGTCTGTCTAGTGTGTGGGAGACCATGGGCTGTCAAGAGTGGAAGGGCCCAGGAGTGCTGAAGTCATACTGCCATGCACCAGGGATTTTCCACTTTGTTTTGCCATTCCCCATGGATGCAGCCAGCGAGGGCTCCATGGTGCGCATTCGTTAATTTGCTCCAGAGTTAGGCTGCATCCTCCCTCCGACAAGCTTCTCCAGCTGCGCCACCTTCTGTGGTCTCCCAGGTGGCAGTATAACAGTGGAGAATGCTGCCCTTCCTCCCCGAAGGAGGAATGCGTCCCACATGACATTTCCTCCTATCACTGGCCAGCCCATGACACCCTATGTTTGTTCTAGAATCCAGGTCACACGTGGCACCACTGCCACTGTGCTGACGGACTGGCTGCATCTTCCACTCTTCAATAAATGCATTTCTGTTTTATCACCCTCCCCACTCTTTAATAATAGCCCTATAAATGCCTTGAGACTTTGATATGGAGCACTGCGTGGGGACATACCTCTCAACCTCCTGCCTTGCAAATCAGGGTCAGGGCAAGGGACAAATGACCAAGATCAGGGACAAATCATAATATCAGCTCTCAGAAAGCCTACTGCAATGTGTGGCCTAATACAACAAGCATGTTCTGTTAGAAATCCGGACTGTAACACTAACGTTTTCCATCATTTTATGTTCCGAATCACTACTTTTTAGTGACAGAAACTGCAGTTTTAAGAGGTACAGAGGAAGCTTTTGAGGCAAAATCAGTGACGTCCCTAAAAATCAAGGACAGTCGAGAGGTATGCGTGGTGAAAGCAAAACAAAATGAAATAGGAGAACTGCAGTGCAGCTGATATGTATATGGCTGGCATTGCAGTTTCAGGGGTTCATGGCAGCAGAATTGTATCTCGGTCAGTCAGGACCGGTGCAGTGATGTCAACTGTAAACAAGCCATCGTAGCATTTAGTGCTTCATTCTGAAACAGAACAGCATGAGATTTGAACCATCTGTTAGATGCCGCAAGACTTCAAGTCAGCACTGTGGGCCAAGCACCATTTCTTGAGGAGCTGGCATCAGTCCCAGATTGCTGTAGATGGAAACATTGTTTTAATTAATTTGGGGGGCTGGGGTTGCCACGGGATGCAGAGTTCAATAATATGAAGTTTGCATTGTAATTTGCTGTGCTGTTTTCAAATGTAGCTGATCAGTTTCAAGTCAAAATAAAAATAGCTCAAAAATAACAGTGCTTAATGAATACCAAAATGCTAATAAATGTTGAAAATCTGAATTGACCCTTGCAGTGTTAGTTTACAGTTATTACTTTAGCAATTGTTCTGTGCGTCCCCCCTCAGTGTGTATGTATGTATGTATGGATGTGGATGTGTTTGAATGTGGTTGTATATGTTGATGTGTTTGTGGATATGAATGTGGCTATAATTATGCATGTGGATATCAATATAAACGTGGCTATAATTATGCATGTGGATATCAATATAAACGTGGCTATAATTATGCATGTGGATATCGATATGAATTTGACTAATTATGCATGTGGATGTGCATGTGGATATTGATATGAATTTGGATGCAATTATGCATCTGGATGTGCATGTGGATATCGATATGAATGTAGCTACAATTATGCAAGTGGACATGCATGTGGATATCGATATGAATTTGGCTATAATTATGCATGTGGATATCAATAGGTGTCAGTGGTTCAGCATGTAGCACACTCACCTCTGAGGCCGGGAGATCAGAAGGGTGTGGGTTCTATCCCTGCACCAGGCATGCGGGTTAACTTCCAATACTGACACTGCAGTGCAGCATGAGGGGGGTGCTGCACTCCTGAGGTGCTGTCTTTTGGATGAGATGTTAAACCAAGGTCACATCTGCCTGTTCTGGTGGTAGTTCAGGTGGATGTTAAAGATCCCATGGCACTTCTTGAAAAGAGTACGGGAATGTTTTATTAGAGAAGAAAATAATCACACAAGTACAATCAATCTTGCTTAACCATAAACCACAAAAACAATACAGAACTGTACTTTAAACAGATTAGAAAATTAAATCTTCTTTAAAACAGTGCCAACAAAAACTATGTACAATTTCTCCAGTTCCTTTGGAATACAGAGGAAGATATAGATTTCCTTTCAACATCATAAATAGATTGCAAATTTTGCACAATCTGAGTTTATTTATTTAGCTTTCGTTAACCAGGTAAGTACACTAGACAAGCAATTTGCCTATTTTCAGGTACGACCCGGGAGAGTATAGGAAATTACATACTTACACACTTGGGACAACATGGTACATAATTAAGAACAGGTCACACATCATGAGACTACAAGGTAAGATTACACATCACATAATTAGGAACAGGTTACACATCATGAGACTACAAGGTAAGATTACACATCCCATGATTAGGAACAGGTTACACGTCAAGAGACTACAGGTAAGATTACACATCTTGCATCAAGTTTGGGGCAGTACAGAAATACTACGTTTTAAGGGCCGGCGGTTTTGTATGGGTGTAAGTGCTAAACATATGTCATGGGGGTTTTTGACATCCGAAGGCCGATGCACTTTTAAGATGGCTCTATAGGGAAGAGCGCAGGCTGCCCTGCGAGGGGGCAGCACGGACCTGGGTTGGGAAGGTAATTCCAAAGTTTAGGGGCACATGCTGCAAAGTCCCTTTCATCTATTTTGGTCCTAGTCACAGGTACCTTGAGTGTGGCAGACCCCTGAGACCTAAGGTGATATGACGAGAGGGCAGTTTGGGCCAGCAAGCTTGCCACCCCTGGAGGGGTACCCGTGTTGAGGACCTTACCAGTGAAGCAACCAAGGACAAAGTCAATGTACTTTGTAGGCGAGAGCCAGTGTAGCTTGTTGTAGAGCTCACAGTGATGAGTGAGCCGAGGGGCCGATTTGAGTGGTGGTATAAGTTTTTGGCTGTAAAAAAGAAAAGCACATCTAACTTGCCATAAGTAATATCTACACAAGGCAAAAATTAGGCGTAGAGTACTAGGGTGATAGTGTTGTAATGCAGGGGGGAGTATCCCATATATTAGAATATCGTAAGTGAAGGTCATTTGTGAAGCAGAAGTGTCCATAAAGAGTGACTGAATGGGCATTCTAAAAAGAAATGCTGCATAGTTTCCAGCACATTGGGACAGGTGCTTCAAGGGCACATCCTGTCTTCCACCAATTTGTGTTTCAAGGTGTTTCGAACTCCTAGCCTGCCATGACATGCCAGCCAAGTCACATCCCACAGGCGTATAGGAATCCTAGGGTCTATTAACTGTGAAAAAACTATTGTCTGGTCTAAGCTGTGTCTGTTTGCATCTACCAACAGAGGTGGGTCCGAAAAGTAAGTCCCAAGAACAGAATGATATACCTGTCTCCTGGTGGAGGCTAGTATGGTGGTGGATGTCAGCCTCCATTGTCGTAGTTCAAGAAATGTGGGAACCAAATAATAGGGTAACTTATATTCATACCTCTCAACTGTCCCTGATTTTCAGGGATGTCCCTGATTTTGCCTCAAAATTTTACTCTGTCCCTCCTAAAAATTGTGTTTCCGTGACCAAACAGCAGGGGTTATAAGCACAAACTAATGTCAAACATTAAAGTTATAGACTTGTTCTTCTTTAGAAAATGCATTTTACACTAAGTTCTTTATTCTACCAGCTTTCTGAGTGGATATCTCCAATTTTGAAGAGGTGTCCCTGATTTTGGTCCTTTGTCCCTGATTTTTTTAAGCCTTGTCCCTGATTTATGAGGCAGGAGGTTGAGAGGTATGCTTATATTTCCTAAAATTCCTGGGAATCTCTAAAGGGGGGTTGCTGCCAAACCTGGCATAAGGGTAATGTAGAGAAGTGTATCAAGGAATACCAAAAGGAGGGTTGGGGCTGGAGGAGGTGGGGTATATTCATCTTAAAAAATAAACAATGGAAAAAATCAATAGGGTTAAGCATTCCCACCGTGACAATAGTCAGGATATGTGTATATTCTTTTAACAGGGTTCAGGCGACTGTCCCAAAAGCCCTGAAAGAAAATGTTGTTTACCCTCGCCTCCAGTGGAAATGGTACTAGGAAAACTGTAGCCAGATGGAGAAAGAGAGGGGAGTATCAGTGTTTATAATAGCTTCGCTCTTTTACACTTGGCTATAATGCGTCCTTTCCAAGAAGAGACTGTATATGAGGCTTTGTCCAAAACAGTATTCCAATTTTGAGACGCATCGTCAGTGCTGCCAAAAACCAGGCCTAGAATTTTAAATGGGGAGAAGACCAGGGGGATACCTGCTGTTTGAGTAAGTGAATCCGGTTTTGTTGAAGATGGAAGATAAATGGCAGAACTTTTGTTGTAGTTTAGTTTGGACCCTGATACTGCCTCAACAGTCCTAAAAGTATTTGGGAGATTTGCCTCTTGCAGTGCTGGGGTAGTGCAAATACATAAATCATCTGCATATGCTGTTGCAAGTGGGACCGTGTGTCCGATCAGGAGTATAGCTCTTGGGAGGGTTGGGTGCTGTGAAAACTTCCTGAGTAAGGGGTCTATCTGAAAGGCATAAAGGAGTGGACTAAGGGGGCAACCCTGTGTGACTCCTTTTCAGCCAAGGAAGGGGGGGGGGGCATGGAGATCCATTAATGTGTGGTTGAATCCAGGCTATGTTATATAGCAGTCTAATCCAGGAAATGAATTTTTGTGGAATGTGATAATGCGATAGAGTCTAGAATAAATATTCGTGATTTATGCGGTCGAAGGCCTTCTCTTGATTAGGGATATCAAAAGGGTAGGTGTGTTTGAGGTGCTAAAGGCTGAGATATCCCTACGTAAGGATAGATTGGAGACTCTTGACCTGAGTGGTTTAGCACAGGTCTGTACCTCAGAAATCACCTGTGTTGCTATAGAAAGAAGTCTGTTAAGCAGGATAGATGCATAAATCTTATAATCTACATTCAGAAGACTGAGGGATCTCCAGTTCCGAATGCCAGCCCTATTTCCCTTTTTAAACAAAAGTATCATGATTGCATCAGAGAAATTATGAGGTATAGAATTGGAAGCAATTATGCAATTAAACACTATAGTCAGAAAAGGGACAAAGAAACCAGAAAATTGCTGGTAAAGTTCGGCGGTGAGACCATCTTTCCCAGGAGACGTACGTCTTTTTCTGGCGGCTTATGGCCTGCTGTGTTTCTTCCAAGGACATAGGATTAGTTAGAGCATTTAACTGGTCTGCGGAAACCGTAGGGATAACAATGTCCAAAAACCAAAAAAATCAGCAGTAGATGAAGCAGTGAAAACGGATCCAAACATATTTTCAAATATGCCTGTGCCCTTTGCTGTGTTGTGGGCAAAGTGTTATTTATTTATATTTTATTTATTTATTTAAAGGTTTTACCAGGAAGTCATACTGAGCAGACTACTGCTCCATTACAGATGCACCCTGGGGGAAGGGGAGAGGGAATAATAGGCAAAGGTTATATATTTACATGTTTAGAGCGGTTATGGATGAGTGTAGGGTCTGGCTCTAGAAGCTGCTCTAAATGTGTGACTAATACGCTATTGGTGCAGCTTTTATAAATGTCTTGAGAGGGTTTGGTGCTCTGTGTGCCACATTGTGCTTCCATTTTTAGGGAAGAGTGCCCTGTTATATTGGTACCTTTCCATTTCCTCTTTTAACGCTTTTATTTGATGTGAACAATCAGGATTTGTTTGATATGCTCTAGAGATGGTGTTTAAGAGCTTCTGTCTCAGAGTCAAATATGTTAAATAAGCATTTTGTGTTTTGGTCTTTCCCTTCTTAATAAAGAAGGATTTTAAGTCCTTTTTAGTGTCTTCCCACCAACTTAATGGTGATTGGTAAGCCTCTATAACACAAAGCCGGGTCCGTAGAAGATCCTGGCAGGCAGCAGAGATGATGGGATCTGTTACCAAAGAATTGTTTAATTTCCAGCGGGAATGTGGCCTATTAGGGAAGGGTCCATTTGAGGGGGAGCAAACTAACGAGACAACTAGATGGTCTGAGGTTTCACATGGGAGAACTTTTGCTTGTGTGACTGATATGTTCTGAGAAGCAAAAATGTAATCTGTGCGTGTAGCATATGGGCCCCTATGATAGGTCTTTGCACCCACCTGGTACACCGCACAGTACCCATCTGTTTTGAAAACAGAATTTAAAGTGGCCATATCACCAAATATTTTTTTTTGAGTAGTGCCGCCTCTATCAGAAATAGTAAGACCACCGTTAAAGTCTCCCCATGTAAATATGCCAGTTGGTACTAAGTATGGCTGCAGTAATTTGAGTAGGTCTGTCCTGGATGCTATGGTTTATGGGGCATAAACGTTAATTATTCAAAGTTTCAGTTGCCTATACTTGCAATTTAATAATAATGCCCGGCCTGGAAAGATGTCTACAAGTCTAGTAATCTGGAAGTCAAACCCTGAAAATAATATCCCAAGCCCATTGTATCTTTCTTCCCTGAGGGACCAAAAGGAAGGTCCCCTTGTCCATCTAGACTTAACTTGAGAGACCTCAAACCTGTTTTTTAGTAAAGTATCCTGCAGCAAGTATATGTTATGATGTAAATCGATCAGATATTGCAAAGTGGTTACCTGTTTCCTAAAGGATTTAGTGTTACACATATTAAGTGTGAGACATTGTAATGCAGATACTGAGTGCATAAGGAAAAGGGGGAAAAGGAAACAACAACTCAAACGTTGTATAAACCTCATAACTAGGTTACTGCAGCATGTCTGCCAGGGGTTCCCTTAGAGGGAGAAGGGTTGGGATGAGAATCTATAGAATAATCCATCCTAGAAGAGGAGGCGAGTGAAGAATCAGAGTCTCTCTCCTCTTCCTCTGAGTCTCCCCATTGCCTCCTTTTTGCTAGGGACTAAAATCTATTTCTAGCAAGGATGGTCTTCTTTGGGGTGTGTCCATCTGCTTTTCTTTTCCTTTTTCCCCATCTAGAGGAGGGAACTACCACAAGGGTACTGTGTCCCGGGGAGGCATGGCTTCCTGGTGGGGCTCTCTAGGAGGGTCACTGACTGTAGCAGGAGACAGAAGTTCCTGGTCCTTTAGTATGGCTGGGGGGACTCCAGAACCAGGAGCTGGGTTAGACGTTTTTGCAGAGGGACCTCTGCAGGAGAACCAGAGAAGTGGATGGGGAGGCTTCCTTGCGATGAAGGGCCTGAACCTGGGAGTCCATGATTAAAGCAGCCTGGTCCTGGGGGGGGGGGGTGATCTACCCTGTTGTGGTCAGCTCATGGACATTGTTTATAAGAATGCCCAGCTTCATCACACAAGATACATTTTAGGGGATTTGGGCATGCCAAACTCACATGCCTGTAGGCCAAGCAAAGATTACATCTGGGCTTATCGCAAGTACTACTTAGATGGGTTCTTGCTCCACATTTATGACAAGTGAGGGGGCTGTCCTGGATAGAAACATAACCCATGGTCCCTACCTATGTGAAATCTACCAGGTAAGTGAGAAATACCCCTATCAGACTGTTTCAATTGCACCTTTATTTTCTATCCCCTGTCCAAACTAGATCCTCCTCCTCCAAGATAGGTCGAGGGGCTTCTAGGATATTGCAGCACTGCTTTAGCCAATAGTGGACATCCGCTGTGCTCACCCCCTCACTCCTGAATAATAGGGTAATAATTTTAACAGTGGGTTTCGTGAGGGGGATGACCAAAATGGAGGACCAAAGAGGCAATGCCTTGACTTGTTCATACTTATCCCCAAAATTTTTCTAATGTGTACACAGTTTTAAAACTAATACCATAGATAGATTCACCATGCACATGTATAAAGGCAAAGAGTTCTGCAGCACCAATCCCTAATGAGTCCCAAAGCATGCTATGTAGGACTGTTCTCCAGTCAGGAGTGATATTAATATCCCCCAAGAATTGCAAGCATCCGGCATACCTGCGCTGTGCAGGTTTGCCCAAATTTTGAAACAGGTCGCTAAGTTTAAAGGATGAATTTGCCATATGCTCACCTTCGGGCTGGGGGTCTCAAATCCCAGTTTCATACGTATTTGCAAGCTCTTCTTCGTGTAAGGAATTGCTCCAGTTGGGACTATGCAGTATTGCGGCCCGTAGTTGTTTCCATGGAAATGGGTGCCGGCCGGTTTATATATTGGCGGTTTCTACTAGAGAAGAGTGCTCTGCAGCAATAGGTGATCTAGTAGTGGTTTTGGGCGCTCCCTCGGTATTTACTGTAACAGTGTCCCTTTTTGTTAAAGAACAGGTGTTGGAGATGATGTTCTGTGCATAGACAGGACCTGGAGAAGTCCATGGGCTTCCTGCAGCCAATTGCTACCAGCCCACCGCATGGAGTGATGCTTCCGGAGACCAAGTGTAATTCATGAATAAGTTTGAGTGGTGACTGCCCCTGAGGTGCAGGGAGGAGGGAGGTACAGATGTTGGGTACATTTTGGAGATTATTTCTCCACTTATATCTTTTGTTCCAATCTTGTTGTCTGTGTTAGAGGCTGATGCAGAGTAGGTAGTGTTAGGGATATCATCCTACAAAGCAGTGTCCTCCTGCGTTAGCTGCAGCATGACATTTTTGTGCTGGCTGAATATCTTTCGCAGTTGTTCCTCCAAAGCTGCGTTGTGTTCTATTTTGTCCAGAACTGATGCCTATGAATCAGAGTTCAAATCTGCCCTCCGGGTGTTTGGGGAATGCAGGTCCAACACTTGAGAAACTGTTCCCTCTGCAAATAGCAGGCTGTCATCCTCCATAGCTGTGGTTATACTCGATTCAGTTGTAGGCTTAGAGGCTAGCACCTCAGAAGTAGGGAGCACTCCGTCTTTCCCTCCTCCTCCTCCTTCATCCTGGATGTCAACCATCTTGGAAGAGGCTGACAAGGGTTCCCCCTACAGCACAGTAGGGGAGTTTTTATTGACAAATCACATATACCTTCTGTAATCACATTCCATCAACCTGATTTATACAGTTTGTAAAAATAAAACATAAAAGAGAAATTTACATATCACTATCATTCCAGTCTATACCATATTTCTTTTCTTTCAAAATCTTTAAATGTTCTGATATTAAATTTACCTTCCTTATAATTATTTATATTCTATTATTTATATTTGATAAAAAAACTGAAGCCCTTCCACCATCTTAGCACCTTTTAAGAGGAATGTAATGATAAATCTTTAGTATGCACTCTCTTCAGTTCCTGTGAAACCAAAAGGCTTAGGCCTTCATAAGTCATTTTCTTTTGATATAATACACGTTGGCTTCTAGCCTGCCATAAATAATATCTGAGGCAACAAAAAAAGACCAGCAATGTATCCTGATGAAAGTTTGATAACCCTTGGTGATATTTCCCTATTACGAGTATGTCATACGTCAGATGCTGGAGCCACTCCATGTTCCATTTCAAGGCCAAAAACTTCCATAAGGCCCTTGCATATGAACAACCTAATAAGAAATGCTCCACGGTTTCTATCGTATTTATACATTTCATATAAAGGCAGTTTTGCACTTCTAAAGCTTTATGTTTGTCATTCCCCCTCAGGTTTAATCTCCCATATACTGTGAGCCACACATGTTCCCACATTTGTGAGGGAATTCAGGTATGAGTAAGTTGCTTGAGGATCAAAGGGTTATCTGCTGAGGGACAGTTTTTAAAAACTAGGCTCTAATGGACATATCCGAACCATCACTTCTTGGTATATTACTTTATTTGTGCCATTTTGGATGGAAGATTTCATAATATTCCATTTGTACAATTTTTGTGCTGCTGGCTTAAAATAGGCCAGTATATGTATATGATGACTGAGTTTAGCTGCAACATTATTCTATGCTTTTAGATATTGCCCAAATATTAGTCTTATCCAGTCATTTTGGGTTGTTCCTGTAACCATCAAACTACTTTGAACCGTCTGAGTAAAAAATAATGTATGCAAAAATACAACTGGGTCTACCATTCCTAAACCACCTTTATTTTTTGTCTAAGGAAGTATAACTTCTTTTTACAGGAGTCAGTTTATTGCCCCATAACATTTGAAAAAATAAACTATATAGTTTGGTGTCCAGGTGTGTAGGTGGAGGAAAGATCATTGCCACATATTACAGAGTTGATATTATAAATTGTTTGATAATTGTTATTAGTTGAAGCTTTGATAACTTCCACTGTTTCCATCTTTGGATGTTTGATTCTATCTTTTGGAGAGAATTCTCCCAGTTTTCGTTTGGAAGGTTTTGTGGCCCAAAAATAATTTCCAAGATTAATATGGGTTCCGGTGATATTTTGAGTCCTTCCATATAAACTGAAGCTGTATAACGTGTCCCTATAAATAAGCCCTTACTCTTGTTATAGTTTAATTTAGAATTAGAAACTTGCCCATACCTGTTTAGTTCTTTTAAAAATAACCCTATCTGCGTATAATCAAGAAAGAAACCACAAATGTCATCTGCATATGCTTGTATGCAAAGACTCTGTTGTATCCCTGGCCCTGTCAGCCCTCTCCATTTAGGTTGATTTGTGATTCATTTTAACAAGGGGTCCAGTGAGAAAATATATAAGAGGGGACTTAAAGGGCATCCATGCCTTACCCCATGGTAATTTCAAACCCATTTGCTATTTGTCTTTTAATGAAAGGCCGAACTTTAAAAGACAAATAAAGTAATTTAAGTTGTTTTATCACTGCCAGAGATACATTGTATAATTCAAGTACTGAAAATAGAAAAGGGTGGTATACTCTGTCAAAAGCTTTCTCCTGATCAGCTGACACGATACATCCTGTGACCCCTAAGAGAGTTAGATGTTTAATCACATCTCTATTAATCATTAGTGCTTGTTGAATTTTTCTATCAGGAAGCCCACAGAATTGTTGTGGTGAAATTACCAGAGTAGTATATTGCTTAAGGCAGGGGTTCTCAAATGGTGAGGCCAGCCTCCCTGGGGAGGCCCCAACCTGTTCCAAGGGAGGCTCAAGCAAGTCTGAAAAAGTACTGTATTTCAATTTTGAGTTTTATATATTTTGTGTGAAGAGATGAAGCAAACTGAAAGAGGATAATAGTAGATGAATCTTATGTATGTATTTAATAATAGGTGACAAGGGAAGGTGAATGAGCCAAGGCTTATTTCAGGAGTACTCGGGAAGGGTGGGAGTCAATACATGTCAAAGGTAACTGCAAAACAATCAAAGAAATATACAATGAACAATACGCAATCAAATATGAACAATAAAGTAATAATGAAAGGTGGTAATTGATCAATTTGCAGCCTGATGGCAGCACAGCCCAAATGTAAGGGTTGAACATTGAAGTGCTAAGAGCAATAGCAGGAAGGAGCAAAGTAATCCTTGAGAAGTTGCTTAGGAGCAGGGAAGGACAGGGAGAGGCAAGTATGTAGGAAGGTTATTTCATATAGAAAGGAAATGGAGAAAGTAGTTTGACCCATGAAGGTACTGCAACAATGGGTAACAATGGTTCAAGAATAAAAATAGCGGAGCAAGTAGGCTAGCCTGTTTGGGGGGGGTTACAATATTTGTGTATTTTATTTATTTGTTATTCAGATAACAGCTTTGAGCATAGGAGCTCTTTTTCAAAGGTTCCATGTCAGTAGAAGACAAAGAACTGAATGTGAGCCAAGTACTCAAAGGGGTTCAATTTATTCATGGTGTACTGCGCAAAGTACAGTATGTTATTTTTCTTTGGGGAGGCCCAAGATTATTTCAGTTTTTGGGGGAGGCTCAAAATCTTTTCCATGGATTTGGGGGAGGCTCACTGTGACAAAGTCTGAGAACTATTGGCTTAAGGTGATGGTTCAAAATGTGGGCTAAAATTTTATAATCAGTGTTTAGTAACACAATTAGCCTCCAATTATGAATGCTAGATTTATCTCCTTTTTTAAACAAATAAATAAACAGTCCTTCTGTGAAGGAGGAGTACATGGAATTTGTGGAAAGAAATAAGTGTATACTTTCTCTAAACATAAAGTTAGCTCCTGAAAAAATGCTTTATAAAATGTATTTGGAATTCCATCTAAACCAGGTGATATTTCATTTTTAAGAGCTTCAATTGCCATCTTTATCTCTTTTGTAGTTATTGGAGCTTGCAGTTTTGATATCTCTTCCGGGAAGCATGGCAGTGTCACATTTTGAAGAAAATCCTTTATGTCTTGTGTCTGAATGGGTGTTTGTGGCCTAAGCGACTCATAATGTTGCTTGCTTAATTCTTCTATCTCTTCTATTGTATCCATCCTCTGCCCTTCTTGGGAGACTAAGAATTCAATATCCATTGCTCCTTTCATTTTTTTTACAGGCCTCAAAGGGGTCACCTATAGGAGTTTTCTGGGTACCACTATTTAGCATTGCCTGGATTGTTTTTGCCCTGTCGTACTGATACAATTTCATAACCTCCTTGATTTAATTAATTTGTGTTGTGTTGAAGAATTTGCAAGGGTATATAATTTTTGTAGCTGCCTTCTTAATGATAAGTATGTAAGGCATTTTTCATTTCCTATTCTCCTCTCATATTTCATGAACCAATCTTTAATATCCTGTTGTATGTCTTGCCACCATTCCCCTGTGTCTGTATATAGAAATTCTACTGATAGTCTAGCTTTAAGAAGATTACAGATGTCTTTTATTATATTTGGTTCTGCTAGTACCGAGGTATTGCGTTTCCACCTGTTTTGGTTTGTAGATTCTCCTACCACATAATTCAAGTGTAAAATTAACAAAAGGTGATCTGAAAATTTAGCTGGATGTATGTGCAGTGACCTTTTGGGTAGATTAGGGGAGATAAACATATAATCTGTTGTAGTTTTATATGAATTTCACATGTAAGTAAACCTTGGACCCGTCTCTTGATATATACTACAGTCAATTAAACCAGCTGTTTCAATGATTTTTGTTAAAGTGTTTGTATCGCAGTAAGTTTTCTTTCCCTCATCTTGTTTCCGTTTTTTATTTTGAAGTGTACTACAGTTAAAGTCCCCACAGACTAATACTTTATATGAGGCTACTAAGAAAGGCTGAATGGCCTTCATATGATTAACCTTTTCTGCCTTTATTTTTGAATTATATATATTAATCAGACGACAGTCCATTCTTTCCCATAATCCATCCAGAATAAGCACCCTGCCTGGAACCAAGTCAATAAGTTTATGTAATGTAAATGTATAAGAATTAAATAAAATTCCCATGCCATCAGCTTTATCAGTTCCAAACGACCAATATGAAGATCCCCATATCCATTCTTTTTTAAACATCAGAATGCAGCCAAGTTTCTTGCAAGAAACATATCAAGGTCCAGTCTACGTATATACTAAAACACAGCATGTCTTTTGATTGCATTTAATAAACTATGGATATTCAGAGTACCTATTGTACAAGAAGTCATTGGAGACTAAAGGGGGACTTCAACTACTTTTTTCTTCTTACCCTTATAAATTCTTGCTTCGTATTTTGGGAGTGTCGTTCTACAAAGCATTTGTGGGAATCTGAGTCACCCAACACTATTTCTGAATCCCCCCAGTTTGTAAAGAGGGCAGCATAGGAGTTATTGGATTCCAGGGGTGTTGTGGGAGGGGGGAGATTTAGCTTTTAAATTTCTAGAAGATCTGCGTGGCAAAGGTGATAGAGCTGACAGATTCCATTTCCCAGCTTCCAGGCCAGCAGGTTCTTCATAACAAACTGGGGTAAGCATAGCAAGGTCTTGAGGTTTTCCTTGATCAGGGCCTAAATGTACAGGGTGTTGTTTTTTTTTTTTTAATACTTTATTTTTATTCATTTATCATAGACATGACATCTGTTAAAACCATATACAAACATACCAACTACCATCTGGCAGAATAACTTTGGAGAGATAACTCCCTTAATCAAAGGTTAACATTTACATCTGCTACATATTGTTACATCATTAGGGGTATTCTAGATTTAAGATATTCCAATAAACAAAGCCAAGTTTATACTGTGTAAACAAGCCCATGAGCTTCATGGCGGTTCCTTCATGCAATAGGATTGTCCAGCAACTCCAGCCCAAAGCAATACAGCGCCCCGTATGGGACAATTATGGCCATGCATTTTGTCTAAATGTAAAAAACTTTCAATATGCTTTCCATGCAGCAGATAACACATTTTTTTTTTAAATTATAAAATAAAGAACTACCTCCAGCTACCTCCCCCACACGCCATCCTTAAAGGAGCACCTCTTCCTAAGTCTAACAGGTGATCTTCAGGAAAATTAAACCCATCTAAGAAGACATTGTGTTTAATATTTAACCCTTGAAAAAGAACAACTTTCAATGTGAGATGAGTTTTCAAAACTGTTAAAATAAATCATAACCCCATAATGGTAGTTCAACTCACTACCAGACATGATCAGTAAACTCAATGTCCTATATCCTATTTAGAATAGGCCTGCATCTCCTTCAGTTCCACTCAGGGTACATCCTCATCTTCAGAGTCATCCCCACGGGTACGGGATTCAGCTGCTGTGTGATTGGCCCATTTCCCAGCTTCCACAGGATTTGTAAAAATATAAGTTTTATTGCCATGTACAATTCGGAGCCGTGCTGGGAAAATAATAGAATGTGGAACTCCCAGGTCCCGTAGAGCCCTCCGAACTCCATCAAATTTCTTTCGGCGTTGCCTGGTGGCATAACTAATGTCGGGGAAAATGTGGACTAAGTTTTCATCTTGAGTCAAGGAAGCTGCATGATGAGCATGATGAAGGATCTTATCCCTCACCCCGACACCGGAGGTGATTAACATCAAGGTCCTGGGTTCCTCTGAGGTTTGTGGGCAACCTCGGGCATGATCCGATAGACCTTCTGGGTCTCCCACTGCCCATCAGAGCCTTCTGGCAGTAACTTGCTGGTAAGCCAGTCAGAAACAAACATGATTGGGTGGTCCCCTTCAGAACCCTCGGGTATTCCCAGTATTCGAATATTTGCTGACCGGCTCTGATTTTCGAGAGCTTCCAGTCTGGCCCTTAGGTGTTGATTTTCTTTCACCATGAGGGCAGACACACCCAAGGAGGTCTCTACTTGTTTATGCATTTCTTTCATTTCTCCCTTCAACCCATCCACAGCAGTTTCTAGGACCACCACTCTGCCGTTACAGTCATCAACCTTTTGGTTGAGAGAGGACACAGAAGTAATCAGTAGTTGGAGCTTATGCCCCAAAGTTCCAATAGTCTCACTAGAGCTGGATGTTTTGTCGGCCTGCATGGTGTCCTCAGGTCGCAAGGCCCGGGCAACTCCTTTACTTTTCCCTGCTCCTCAGATTGATTTATCTTTCTTCGGATTGCCCATTTTAGCTAATTTGAGGTTGCTCTTTCTGCTGGTGCTATCGATTTTCAATTTTCTGGGGTGGAAAAGGTAGGATTAAGGCAGATCATTTAATCCCAGTATTGGTGCTGGTGAAAACTGCTGCTCATTGCTTGGGCTCCACAGCACCTTCCCCCCGTACATGGTGTTTTGATGTTTCTGCTGGTATTTCCATTGGTTCCTTTTCCCCGGGGGAGGGGGGGAGAGAGGATTTCCTGGAACTGAGGTTTGTGCAGAGGCTGAGTCCTGCGCTTGTTGGATCAATAACTCAGGGCTGATACATGATGCTTTATTCCGTGCCACCCAAGGGCATTCCCCAAAAACATGGCCATACTCCTCACATAAATCACACCTTGTGTAATTAGCACACTGCATAGTGATGTGTCCAGTCTCCCCACAGTTATCACACTGGGGCCTATCACAGGTGCTGAACAGATGGGTCCTAGAGCTACATTTATAGCAGGCCCTAGGTTGCCCAGCATAACCCCCCCCATCTCTTCCCAGCAAAAAAGAATTCAGAATTTGTTCAATTTCTGTGTCATTTTGCCTTAACTTCACTTTGTACCTCCACCCCCCCCCCCCGTCCAGAATATTTCAGCATCCAAAATAGCCTCTGGTTTGCTAAGCATGTCACATTTCTATGATAATCGATATGTGATATCCTCTACATGGACCCCCTCACTTCTAAACATTACCGTAACATATTTTACCAATGGCTTGGGTAGAGGAATTACAAGAATGGGGGTCCATATAGGGGAAAACTTCACTTGACCATACTGTTCCCAAAATAAATCCAGAGCATATGTGGTGCGAAAACTGGCATCAAAATTGTCCTCTCCTGATATATTGATAAAAGCATGAACTTCCCTAGGGGTGAAATGTAAAGATTCTTTTAATAGGTGTTTCCCTACATAATGTCTGTCAGGTCTTTTGGTTAACCCCACCCCATTTATATCTGAAGCGCACCGCATTCCTCCTTGGTGCTGCCTCTTTTTTAACCTTAGAAAAAAGTTCAGACAGAAGAGGTTTTTGCACAGAGTTTGTATCATGTACAGTATCTTGCACTCAGTCGATTCCAGGTTCCTATTTTTTAAGAGACCGTGACGTCTCTGTTATTGCCGTAGTCCCTTCTTTCCCATGTTGTTCCTTAAGTCCTAAGGAAGAATTAGTTTCTGTGAGTATATTAATCCAATCTCTTCTGATTCTCCAGTAAGGTTCCTTGCTGACTGGCCAGTCATTTTCGGCTTCCATTAAGGAGAAGCTTGAGATAAATTCAGTGAAGAGTCCCAGTTTGGGTCAGGCAGCCAAGTACCCCCAGATGTTTGTTTTTTTCCATCCTGCTTTGATTAGGGCTTTCTGGGGTGACCAAGAGTCACAGGGGGATAAAGGCAATGGCTGCAATTGTTTCGTTAATTTATTCAGGTTTTTATCAACGGAATTAAATTGCTGTTTTGAAACAAAAAAGATTTCTGTTTACTAAAGTTATAGCAGACCTTTTGTCTTTTACTTCATCCGTTTTCCCCAATTTATTGTTTGCTTCTTTGGCAGTGAAGGAAAAACTGGTTAGGCCTTCTTGGACATTGTCATTTGTTTGGTATTTAATAAATTTGGTTTTTGTCCCAGGATTATTCAGCATTTCAGGTTGTTTGAACACACAACCAGCCATTTTTGAGAGCATTACAGGTATTGTGGTTTGGTCATTTAACCCTTCTCTTTTGTTCAATTGATCATCATGCGGTTAAAATGTGTCCTTTTTCAAACTTTCCACCACTGCCTTCCCCTGCAAACTAGCACTCTGTGTGTTAGGATCTGGGCATGCACTTGAAACTGTGCATGTACTGCCAGCCTGTGAAACAAAACATTCAGTTGAAGATGAGGACAACATAACTGCGGAAACGGACTCACCCGGCCCTACCGGAGCCTCTGATGCTGCTGCGTCATCCTGGCCTCTGACAGGCCGGCTTTCAGGTTTGACAGGGGAAGTGTCAGGCTGTAGCTTAGCTAGTTGCACCGCTAGGCATTCATTTTCTCTCAGGTGTCTTTCTTTCTCACACTGTAGTAACCGTATCAGCTCCTGCTCCATCTTGGTCACTTTAGATTCTTGCTTTGCTGTTTTCTTCAGGAGTAGTGGCTTTACTCAGGTCTTCTGTAGAAATATAAACATCCGTGATGTCTTCTTCAGAATCTCCATGTTTATACTTATCGGCATCATCATTCTCGGCCTCTGGCAGATTCAAGGCAGGAGAGGAGGCCTGTTCTCCCACCTCTACCACGTCTGTACTCTCCAGCACTCCACTCCAAGTGGCCATCCTAGAAAAGGACAGCAGCTCCACCTACAGCGAAGTAGGGGAATTTATTGAAAAAAACAAATCGTACAAAAGAAATATACTAATTTTCAGAAGAACAAATCACAAAAAGGTACATTCATGTAACAGGAAAATCTGCAGTGGCTATCCAACGCATGTTTCGGCAATACGCTTCTAAAACATGTTGTGGGAAAATAATACATTCTTTCTGAAAAATATCAGACAATTCCCTAGTGTCGTTCTGAATGATTACTTCAATAGGAGTGTCCTTTTGTTGCAACATATAGCCACATCTAACAGTCCAGATATACCATTTTAGTACTAAGCAAACAACATTCAATGTGCCTGTATGAAAACACTGCCAACCAGAGTGGAAAATACCATGCATCAATTCTTCACATGTCATCGTAGAAAAGATGGGTACAGACCAAGTACTTGCTAGAGTTGACCAAAATGTCTTTATAAATGAACAAAGAAAAAATAAATGTTCAATAGTTTCTTCTGCAGATACACAATTAAGCCTGATACAATTTTGTTCAGCGTGCTGTTTGTGCTTTTGATTGCTTTTTCACATTAGACTTACCATGGCAACTGAGCCAATGGAAATCCCACAATTTTCTTGGAACTCTTTGTTCATTTAACACGGACAAGTGGGTATTTTGCAAATGTATAGGTCGATGGGGGAAAGTTATTAATTCAGTAAAATGCGTGGTAATTATATGATGGTACAGTTGTTTTCTTGTATTATCAAGTAACATATGGCTAGAGACCCCCTATAGTCGTAATTTTATAAAGATTTCTCTATAATAACCAGGAAGTGTAGGATCTTGCTTCAAGTGAGTGACCCTTGACCCTTTCCAAATAGAAAACCATTGTTGAACCGTATCATAAAAATATGAAGTACAAACCTTCTCCTGATTAATCACTAGAGGCCGAAGATTAATATAGAAAAACATACAATAAAAAAACACTAATGGGTGTACCATATTCAAACCCCCAGATGAGTATGGTAAATAAGTAATATTCCTCTTTATGGGATTTAGCCTACTGCCCCACACTGCCCGAAAAAAACAAATTCAGCAAGCTAGCTTTCAATTGTTTTGGGGGAGGAAATACCTTGCTAACATAAAGGAATTGTGGTAAAAGCTTCATTTTAATCAATACCACACGTTTCTTTTTATCAAGTTTCCAAGTATTCCATTTTGACACCATCGTATTTCCAAGTTCAATCCTTGAAGTCCAGTTTAATAAATCTAAATTACCTGTACCACAGAATAATCCTAGAATTTTGATAGGGTGAGACAAAATAGGAATACCAGAAATCTTCCTGTCAATTTGAGATTGTGTTCCCAAATATATACCTTGGCACTTAGATGCATTTAAACTAGCCCCGATACCAAAGAATAAATGGTGCAAACATCTGTTGCTAAGGATATTGTCTGTGCGTCCGGTAAAAGGAGACATAGGTCATCAGCATAGGCAATACACACCGTGCAGGACTTTGTAAAGACCCTATTTGCAAGGATCTAATCCCAGGATGAGCATTTATACTTTTCAATAATGGGTCAATACAGAAAACATAGAGGAGTGGGCTAAGGGGATAGCCTTGCCGAACTCCCCTATGCACTGGAATTAATGGTCCAACATGTCCATTCACTATAGGAGTTACAGTAGCAGATGCATATAACAGTTTAATCCATTGTATGAATTGATCCGGGACATTATAAAATCTCAAAACCTCCCACATATAACAATGATTTAGAGTCGAAAACTTTACTTTGATCTAGAGAGCATAAAAAAACCTCAACTTCCTTCTTTGTGCTTCTAGTAGTTATTTCTCGAAGTAAAAGGAGATGTTCCAAAATATTCGAGTGCTTCACCGAGCAGGCTTGTGCCGGACTAATCACATAATTTGCTAATTGTTGTAACCTCATAGTTAACATTTTTGCCAATAGTTTAAAATCTGTATTTAAGAGACAAATTGGTCTTCAGTTCGTTAAGAGATGTCGGTCTCCTGCTTTATAAATATAGACTAAAGAACCCTGTACCATAGTGAAGGGTAAGGCGGTCTTTAGCATTGAAGAAAAAACCTGAGCCAATTCCTGAGCCAGGACATCCACAATAAGTCTATAGACTTCAGTAGTCAGACTGTCCTTCCCTGGAGACTTATTTCTGGGCATAGACTTAATAGCCATTTGTAATTCAGAAAAATGAATATAATTTTGTAGTTCCTGAGTTAAGGTAGTTGGGAACTCCGGAACCTCAATATTTCCTAAAAGTTTGTGAATACAGTCCAATTATATGTCAGTGTGGGAAAAAAGAGATTTTGTATGCATTTACACGATATCCATAATTTCATTATGTGTATTGTGCATATATCCTAATATATACAATAGGGGTGAGTGATAAATGAGTGAGATAAAACAGCGTATCATCCACTGCAGTGTGATATTTTTACCCTCTGCTCTACTGTGATGATATCAGCCATTTACACACACAGGTCACAAAAGGTCACTGATATCATCACCCTAGGCAGCTTTCCCCTCAGCATGCAATAAACACCTGTGCTGTTACCATAGACACAAATGCAGAACTACCTGAGAGGTCTCACTGCTGCCTACAGCTAACTCAGTGAGCATTACAAAACATACCTATCCCCCCCAACTTCCAGCTCATTACTGTGATGCTCTCAACTTGATGCAGCCAGAATGCCAAACAGCACAGCTTCACAGAACAGTCTAAACTACTGCCTGCAGCTAACTCAACTACCATTGAAACACACTCTCACTCGTTCCCCAAACTATGATTCTCACCCATTACAATTACTGTGACAATCTCAACTTCACTGCAGCCAGAATCCTAAAGAACACAATTTCACAGAACACTCTGCACTCTGCCTGCAGCTAACTTAATTTCTACTGAAAACAGTATCAGCTGTTCTGACACTCTGCCTCTCAGCTCATTACAATTACTGTGATGCTCTTAACTTCACTGCAGCCAGACTGCTAAACAATACAGCTTCATAAAAGTATGTTTCTCACTCCTATCTAAAACTAATTCCTTTAGCATTGCAAAACACACTCATGTGTCTCTCAGAGTTTATAACACTGCCAGCCCATTCAGAAAAGCTCACACACAGAATGAGCAAACATAAACAGGAACAGAACACAAGACAGCATAACAAAACTTCTGAAACTCTTGGCCCTGTTGTATATATCGAATACATGATGGGCAGATCATGTGCTATGGCAAATATTGTCACTCCTGCATCGTGAGCTTGAATATCTCACTCTGCAGGAGTGACAACATTTGCCATATCACACTCATGCCCATCATGTATCCCCTATGAATCTTTTAAACTATCCATTCTTTTTGACTGCACTTGCTGTTTACAGGTATCATGTGGATAAATATTAGAAAGAGCTCCTTGTAAACCAAAATTTTGTTGAAAGGCTAAAACAGCAGCCTTATTTTGATGAAATTGAAACATGTGTTCCTTTAAATAAGAGATCTGAGTATGATAATCATGCGTAGAGGTAAATGATAGGGAAATTAAAGATTGTAGTTGTTGTCTATGTTGCAAATATGTTAAATATTGTATATCTCTGTCTTTCTTACTTAAAATTTTTAACAAAATAATCAATTCCTTTTTTAAAGCTTCCCACCACTGTATCGGTGAGTCATACAAAAAAAATATATTTTTTTGCGGATAAAAATTACTGTATTTGTGTACGACAGCATTCTTTACTTAGTAATGAGGAATTGCATTTCCATAATCCTCGCCCTATCTGTAACCGTGGTCCCAGATTAAGAAAGAGCAGAGAGTGATCAGAATATTCCACTGCCTGTACTCCAGCTGCAGAAATAAAGGAGTGTTGGGAAATAAAAAAAAGAGTCTATCCAGGTAGGACCCTTACAAAAGGTTGGCACTACTTTCTTAAGGGGATGGAACATGGCATCCACCTAATCCACTTTGTGTAGTATTTCCCTTAAACAATTAGAATCACAATAAGATTTAAAAGTTTGTCTGTAACCCCTTATCCCGTTTGTCTAATCCACAATTAAAGTCTCCTCCCCAAATTACTAGTTGTGCAGTATATAAATATGGCGGAATTAATTTGAAAAGAGACACCCTGTCGGGTTTAGATTGCATGGCATAGATATTAATAAGACGAAACAACTTTCCCTGAAAACAAATATCTAATAATAAAGCCCATCCAGGAACCAGATCCAGCAATTTAAGACATGTAAATTCAAGACCTTTAAACAAAATCCCTACCCCTAAGCATTGGTCTGTACCTATTGACCAATAAGAAGGCCTCACGTACCAAGCATTAGTAGCATTATGAACATCAAGCAGAGTATGCAGTCTCGTATCCTGCAAAAAATAAATACCTGATTTTTGATGAGTTAAAGCAGAAAAAACAACATTCCTTTTCCTCAAGCTCTTAATACTGTTCAGATTCACATAGGTGAGAGAAAGAGACATAAAAAGAAAAGGGGAGTATATACCAAAAGGAGAAAACAAAATCATTTCTTTTTTACCCCACTTTTAGTACCCAGCCTAGTTTTCAGTTTAACATGAGATGGGTGTTTCTTCTTCGAAGACTCTTTATTGGGGGGGGGGGGGGTCCTGAGGTGTCTCAGTTTGTTTCACCTCCCCATCCCCTTCCATAGAAGAGGAATCCGAAAGTATTTCATAATGACTATCGGTAGTAGGAAGATTCTGATACCGATTTTGGAGGGGAATAGAATGTGTTTTGGCTAGTTTTAAAGCCGGGATGGATTTTTCAGACCTTTTCCGAGCCAAAATACCTTTTCTTGTATTATAGGCTAAAGGGGGGGCCATGACTTCTTCTGGTACCTCTAATGGCAAAATCTTCATTTCTAAATCATTATTACTGCCCTGTGGTTGAGAAGAAGTTGTAGGAGCGGGAGGTGAATCCACCAAGGGGTCCACCTGTAGTTCCAAAACTGGTGCTTGGAAAGTCCTAGGAAGTAGGGGAGGGATTGGGAAGGTAGGAGGAGGGGAGAAAAGGAAGGGGAAGACAGCATAGGCTCAGACTGTTGCCATTGGGCTACTGCTATGAGCAGCCGTTGTTCCTCACAATCTCCTCCAAGATTTGTATTATGAGCAGCCTAAGCACAACTTTGATAGGAATGCCCCTTGTCATCGCATAAGCTGCAAACCATTTCATTTAAACAATTATTACTGACGTGTCCTATTTCACTGCAGAGAGAACACCTCACTTTATCACAAATGCTGCTCGTATGGCCCTCAGAGCCACATTTATAGCAGGCCTTTGGTTGATCTGCATAAAACAAGACCCCATCCAAGGAAAAAGGAATTTGGCAAATGTTTAAGACCATCACTAGCTGAGGAAAGTAAAACTTTAAATTTCCAGCCCCCAGTCCAGTAATGTTCACTATCAAAGATAGCAGTAGGTCCATCCAGAACAGTACATCGTTGTTTTATCCAGTATGTTAAATCCGTCACACTAACCCCTTCATTGAGAAATAACACAGTTACAAATTTTATTGCAGGTTTTGTCAGAGGTATTGCTTCAAAAGGAGTCCATAGAGGTGAGTTTCGAAGTTCATTATATTTTTTCCAAAAACGCTCCAAACCATTAGTAGTTTTAAAACTAATATCAAAGGTGTGCTCGCCCGACACATGGATAAGGGCATATATTTCGGCAGCAAAAAAACGTAATGAGTCTTTTATCAGTTTTCCCCACGTAGTCATGATCTGGAACACAGTCTAACCCCCCTTTATAAAGTAAACGTACAGCATTGTGGCGTTTAGCAGGGGGCACAGGTAAATGAAACAAGGAAGCAAAAGACTTTCAAGGTTTATCGGATTTAAGGTTCAAAGGAGCATCTGGAACAGGGAACTCGGGTTGATCAGGCAAAGCATTTTCAATCGGTATGGATTCAGAAACATTTGGTGGGGAAACAGTATCAGAACTAGGTACTATAGTCTGACCCATAGATGTGGGGATTTTAATGGGAGACGTAACTGAAACCCAGCGATTACCATCATTATTTTTCTCCCACCCTGCAGCCAACAAAGCAGCGTCTACAGACCATGGCACTCTAGTGTTAGGCTGCAGAATCGTTTCTGAAGCAGAATGTGCATTTGAAGAGTTCAAAGGCTGGCGTGTGGTGTCACAGGCTGACTCACCCTGCAAAGCCTTTGATGCTGCCACGTCAGCATTTGCAATCAGTTATGTAGCTGATTCTGACAGTGGTGAATTCGGGCACTTCAGTAGGCTTTACCGCTAAACGTTTTGGGCTGATAAGAGGAGACTCCTTTAAAGGAAACTGTTGCTGTTGTGTTAAAGAGAGTAAATAGTCATCTGAAACTTCATCCTCCACCCAAGTTCGAGCAGTTGGTACGTTAGTCGAGCACTTAGAATCCTTGCAGGTAGTTTGCTTAGCCAACAAAGCTTCTTGCTGATTGATAACTTCCAACAGTCGGCATTTCTGACATTCCAAAGTCAAAAATTCATCATCTTCTAAATCCTGAGCCGTCTTCAATGTCACATTGTTGTCCATATTTTTCTCAAAAAATCGGGCCTTTCGTCTGCTCCGTTCTAGACATTTGAGAAGCAGGAGGTGGAACGAACCTTCCTGCCTCTTCCACATCCATCTCCTTCACCGAGTCCTCACCGACTGCCTCCATGGCTGACAGCAGCAGCGTCCCCTACCAAAGAGTAGGGGAATTTCCACGGTTCCCTGGCCAAATTTCCCCCATTCACTAAAAATACCACCTACAGCTTAATCTGGTTCAGGGTCAGTTGGCATTCATCTGTATCCCCCTCCTCCCCGGGTCAGGCATGACCGCCTGAAAATAGGCAAGAATTTGTCTAGTGCACTTGTCCGGTTAACAAAAACTAAATAAATAGAGTATGAATGTGGATATAATTATACACGTGGATATGAATGTGAGGGTGGATGTGCATGTGTATGTCAATATAAATGGTTAGAATCAAACTACACATTTATAGAGACTATGGTTCTATAGTCTAGAATTAGGAGAAAAATTAATCTCTCTCATGTACTCTGAAGGTAAGATGACATTATCACAAACCTGAACAAGGTACTTTATTCATTTTCTTTTTTCTGTCTTTTTTTGTCCCTTTTGTAAGGGATGTCTATAGTTTTAAATAATTAGTTCTGTGTGATATATTATGTACCATGTGAGACACATTTATTATTGTTATATATATATTATTGTCTTTACTGTGGTATAATTTAAGTTTTTATATAATTTAAGTTTTCATGCTGTTGTATATGTCTATGAATGTTTACATTTGGAACCCGGACTACATTGTAATGACGTTTATTGCAATAAAAGAAGTATAAAAAAAAAAGAATCAAACTACATGGTCTAGCAGTTGGAGCACAGGCTTGAGAACCAGGAGACCCAGGTTCAGATTTTAGCAAAGTCACTTACAGGTTGTTTGACCTTGAGCAAGTCAGTTGCCCTCTCAGTGCTACAGTCCACCCAGCTGTTTAAATGGGTAAAGCGGGACCTCACCGAAAACAAGATAATGCACCTCAGTAGGATTATCCTGGCTAGATAAATTGCAAAACAAAACCTGCATGCCTATGGGTGTGAATGTTCACCCTCACAGTATCACTGACGTCAGGATCTTACTTCATCTTTTCAGTGACACCATATGGTCTGCTGTGTATGGAACATAAAGTGCCCCAGGTTATCTGCAGCAAGGTCCCTGCACTATCAGAATGTGGATGCCTACCTTGCAGACATTTTTGTCATTGACATGTCCCTTCTGGATGTCACCAAAAACATTGATACTAGTAGTAACTACCCTGCAGTACCTATGCTCCCCTCTTACAAGGCAGTGTGTGACAGCCATGCCTTCTTAGCCAGAACTAGGATAAAAGGGGCACATTTTCCCTGGGTCACTCTGATGTGCTGGCGCGGTTTGACAGAAGATTGCCTCATAGTGCCTACACAAAGACTCGTTTGACCCTTTGACTTATCTTTTATGCTTACAAACAGCTTAGAAACCAGAGCACTAAGGCTACAAAACAGGCCAAAGCCACCTATTTCAAGTTAAGGAGGGTGGCATATTGCACAGAAGGAGATGCTCAGGGATGAGGGACATGGTAATAAGCTGCAACGGGGGAGACTTAGAGAGGATGTGAGGAAATATTTCTTCACAGAAATGGTGGTGGACACCTGGAACAGCCTCCCAGCAGAGGTGGTGAGTACCAAAATGGTAACAAGTTTCAAACATACATTGGATAGACACAGGGGGACCTTAGTAACAGGGCTGGGGGGGGGGGTAAGGCCTGAGATCAGTTGGGGTCTATGGTAGCATGGTAGGTAGGGACTTTAGGGCAGATTAGGTAGGCCAAGAGGCCCTTTTCTGCAGAGAGCTTCAATGTTTTGTATGTTAAGAAACCCCCCAGATGTTGGTAAGTGCTGCAAAAGCTGTTTGACACCCCCAGCTAATTATGCTCACTTGAACTTCTGGTGTGGTACCACCCTCCTCACCAGTCTCCTGTGTTCAGTAATTAGTTTATGAATTATGCCAGAAATATACCTCCGGGGGCAGGGTTAGCAGTCTAAGTGACCAGATGTCTTTTGTTCAGCTCCTGTATTACAACAAATTAAACTTAAAAAAACTTCATTAATTGGTGGTAGAATTATTTCAAAGTTGATTGACAAGTACCTAACCTGGCTCTACAAATTCTGAGCAAGACTAGTGATTATTGAGTCATGGAAAAGCCTAAAAATGTACTGATTACCTTGCAGGACTTTTTCAAATCAAAAGCATCGACCAAAGAGATGGGGAAGGCCAGAAAAATTGCAGCAGGTGGGGAATATGATATTACTTTAAATTCTCTCAACTTAACTATGCAAAAATCACTGGAACTCTCAAATTCCAAATTCGATGCCTTTTTTTGCAATGGATCCAGGAGGATGAGCAGTGGGTAGAGACCCACAGTACAGAGATTGTAGCCCGGGAGAATCGGGTGGAAAACTCAGGGGGAAAACAAAATTGAAGCCCTAAAGTGATTCATAAGCCCCTCGCTAAAGAGAGGAGCTTACATACAATGCCTGTTATTTTAGATATACAATGGAGGGGGTCTTTGCAGCCAGTTTAGAGCTGCAAATATGACAAATTATACTTCATTTTTCCTTTTTTTTCAGTCGTACTTCCGCCCATGGGTAGCATAGTGTCATTTTTGATGTACTGTACACTGTCATTGGAGAAGCTGAATTAGAGGATTATCATGGTGTCCCCTCCTGGCTGTAACAAAGAGAAAGTCAACCGAAGATTCTATATCAGCTGTACCTGAGACGTGTGGTCTTGCTTTCTTGCAATGAGAGTTTTGTAATCTATACAATTTATATAAATAAAGTTTAAAAGTTTTGATAAATTATAAATAATGTATGTAACCCCTAGATGGCGCTATCCCAGGGGCTACTACCCCTGCCTGATTTGCCACTAACAGGTTGAGGGGCCTGGATCCAATGGCGGGTGCCTCCACCCAGAGGTCAGGGTTTGCAATAGTTAAACTAACTTGGTCACAGCCCTCTGGGACACTGCAACCCCTTTCTTCCCTAGTGGCCCACACAATATATCAGAATTACCTTCACAGTATACACTTACCCCAGGTCTGGTTCCGCACTGGGACCTCCTGTGAAATGAGATACAGTGCAACAATCACAGTACAGTACTTTAACATAGACAAATAACTCAGGCAGTATAACTTTGCTGAAACAAGCAGCTCTGATTTATTTAGGGGGATATAACAAGGACAGGGGGAAATCAGGTTAATTAGCTTATCACTCTAATAATCTACCTATGGCTCTGTGCACAGGCCTATCCCTATCAGTTACTGTCCCTGGGTACCCAAGCCCTAGTGGCTAGTCCAAACCGTGGCAGCTGGTAGGGGCCCTTTCACACATAGAAAAGGAGAATTAAACAGTCAGCAGTACAGTAATTCCATTTGGATTTAATGTGGCAATTCAACAGGAGCAACCCTGAATTAGTACTCACGACCTCCAAATAAGATAAGGTCCTTCAATGTCAGCAGGCTCACTTGAGGTACACAAACCTCTTCACACATCCATATAAAAGAAAGTACTATACCAGGCAGGCTGCATCTGTATCCCGATCGCAATTACTGCACAATACCGGGAGAACACACAGCAGATTCAGTTCCTGACAGACCGAGTGCAATTTTCAGCAATTCTTCCAGTCTTCTACAGGGTGAGCCTGGTTTCTACTCTTCAGAGATCCTTTGATTCTTTTCACAGGATGATTCAGTCCTAACAAGCTGTTACACAAGCTGCAGACCGGAACTCTGGGCCTTACACACGTTTTTGACTAAAACTGCACACTGAAAAAGCACAGGGCTCCTTCCTTCTTCACTGCCAAGCTCAACTGAACTCCAACTGACGAAACCGGCACTTCCTTTGAGTTCCTCCCAGTTCTTGACTGGATTGGCTGTCACTCACAATAGACTGCTGTTGGTCCAAAAGGCACTGAAGTCTAAACTACATCTCCCAGAGTCACTGCCCATACAATCCTTCTTGTGGCTGGCTCAGATTATGAGTCCAAGTTCTGATTCGTCCAAGGCATCATTTTAGAGCTAGCTTACCCCACACTGATTGGTCCAGTTCAGCAGTTCAAAACTAGAATGGGGAACTAGCAGACACAGTTCTGACTGCAAAGAAAGCAGGTTAGACAAACTGTAATTTCATTATTACTCTAAATAATTTCTGGCAAACAGTTACATCTTTCAAATAGGTTCCCTTTGCACTCCTAGTGACTGCAAAATGAAGTGAATTGGCAGCAGCTCGAGTGGTACTCAGAGAAGCACACAGTCCCCATACAAACTAATTATGTCTGCAAGCAGACAGCTCTTAAAGAGACAGTACCAGAGGCTCTAAAACACTCACTGATAAATGGCTTAAATGCCAAACACATTCAGGCTTGGAGCATTCAAGCAAGCTCCTGAAGTCTTTTGGAACCCCATTTGCAGGGGGTTACACCCTTCCTAGCCTGGAAAAGCTTGGCGTCCGCGTCAAGCAAGTACCCATAAGTTTCAACTGCAACCATATACATTTGCATTAGGCTCGCACATGTAATCATCAGTCAATATATCATTTTACCAAGAACACATTTCTGAAACATTGCAGTCGTCCTCTTTACACAGTATTACATACACATTGTACCATAACTCAAGTTATTACCTCTTGTACATGAAACCTGAAGAGGGGCCTTCCCTATCAGTTACCTTGGGGCTGGATGGGGCAAGGGCACCATATGAAGGGCAACACAAGTAACTTGGAGTTAGCACTGATGCTCAGTTTGGGCAATGAGCTCGGGACACATACACTCCTTTATGGACAACATTGAGAGGCAAGTCCACAGGCCTCCCAAGTGAATCATAACTGAGGTGCACCACAGGCTTTACAGCTCGACCAGTCTTTCTAGGGGAACTGTTATAGTCTCTGCACTCTGAGCCTCATTTTCAGCATTGTCCTCACTTGTCAGGGAGTCTCCATGGGGTAGAGAGGCTAGAACTTGGGGCACTTTCAGCTCCAGGAGTTACAGTTTCTGAGTCCACAACATTTGGCTCGCATGGAGAGCTTTCGGACACTGGCAGTGGACTGTCAGGGCACTCAAAATACTTTTCTTGTTCGGTGTATCACCAGTCTGCCCCAATCTATCATTTTCCTCCTGAAAGCTCAAACAGTTCAACCATGCACAATGATTCCATTTCATCTGATCTGATGCTTTGCACTTCACTTTCTGGGAGCATTGGCTCCAGGGATGAAGCTAGGGGCTTAGACAGTCCAGAAGGCCCAGCTTTGTCTCCAGTATTGACTAGGGATTGCCCGAAACAATTGACTCAGTTAAGTAGAAGGATAGTATTCAAAGTCACTCTCACTTTCTTCCGATATGGACTGACAGTCATGCTCAACTGGGACTTGTGGAGGGAACACTTTAACTTTGCTTCTGTAGGTGCAGACTTTCTTGATCTTTTCTTAGCAGCAGCTCTAGTCACTGGTCCAGAGGGGCATCTTCTAGGGGCTCAGACTCAATTAAGATTTGTCAATGGGCAGTAAATGATTTCTATGCATTGTTTTTACATCTTTGAATTATTCTCAGGCCTTACTTTGTACACTGGCAGATCATCTAGTTTGCCCACTACAATGTGAGGGAGATGGTGCCATCTGTCAGCAATCTTGTGCTTGCCATGCAGTCCCAGATTTCTTAGAATACCCGATCTCCCTCCTGGAGTTCCTGTGCTTTCACCTTTTATCATACCTTTCTTTGTTGGCCAGATTTCTTTTGGCAGCCATGGTTTGAGCCAGTTGAGTACGCATGAGTTAGCTGGGCCTTTAACTTTGCACATACTGTAAATAGTTGTCAGCTTGAACCCCATCAGGAGAGACCCCAAAACACACATCTACTGGTAGTCGAGCTTCTCTTCCAAACTCAGTCAGGCGTAGGGGAGAATCCAGTGGCATCACTTTTGGTGCAGTTATAAGCATGTACCAGGGTGCTAATTTGTTGGCTCCATCTAGGCTTGTCCTTTGGGTGCAGGGTGCCTAGCATATCTAGCAAAGTCACCGGTTGAAACGTTCAGGCTGTGGGTCCCCTGGGGGTAGTAAGGAGTGGTTCTGGACTTCGCACTCCCCACAGAGAAAGCATCTCTTTGATCAGGCGACTCCAAAGTCTCTCCCTTGATCAGAATGGATTCTTTGTGGAGCCCCATAGTGAACAAAAAGTTTTCTACAAGTACTTTGGCTACAGTGGATGCTTTCTGGTCTTTGGTGGGAAAGCTTGGGCATATCTCGTGAAATGGTCAGTGACCACCAGCACATTACTGATATTTCTTTGATCTGACTCCAAACTTAGAAAATCAATACAGACCAGCTCCATGGGTGCACTGGTGGTTATGTTAACAAGGGGCAGCCCTCTGGGGCAAAGCTTTCCTCTGTAGCTAGCGACTACAAGTTCGAATGTGTTGCTCCACATCAGCCCCCATCTTAGGCCAATAGAATCTGGATCTCACCAAGTCAAGTGTTCTGTCTATACCAAGGTGCCCCATGTGGTTGTGCAAGGACCTCAATACTGAGTCTCGAAGGCAGTGGCAGCACTAGTTGTTGTTTGTCTACTTGTCCCTCTGTCTACTGTTTCTCTGTATAACAGTTTATTGATCAGTTTCAACTTAGGACCTTCTTTGTATAACAGTGCAGTTCTCAAATCAGTGGGCGTAATTTGGACACATCTTTCCGCATAGAGGGCTTCTAAAGCTGCTTTGATCATGGGATCGAGGATTGAGCCGCGAATACTGTCATTGTCCAGCTGAGGCAGTGCACCAATGTCTATTGCAGAAAAGTGGCAATAAGCAGCAGGTATGCAATTCTCAGAGGCTCCCAAGCAATCCACCATGCAGTCCACTGCGTCCGTGGACATTTGTTCCTCCCTGTCAAACTTCCGCAGAGTGCCCGAATGTCAGGTTCTGCCAGTCGGACCCAATCATTCTGGGAACAGGCCTCGGGAGAGCATCAGCATCTATGTGGTTCAGACCTGCTCGGTATTCGAGAGCATAGTCATATGTAGATAATGCAGAAAGCCACCTATGGCCAGTGGCATCCAACTTAGCTGAGGTCTGCACATAGGTCAAAGGATTATTGTCGCTTTACTAGTATTTTAGCCCCATACAAGTACTCATGGAATTGGTCAACAATAGCCCACTTCAAAGCTAGGAACTCTAACTTATGTACAGGATAGTTCTTTTTCGGATGGGGTCAGGCTTCTACTGGCAAAGGCCACTGGTCTCAGGCCATTCTCGTGCTCTTGGTACAACACAGCCCCAACCCTTGCAAGCTAGCATCAGTGTGCAGGGCGTAAGGTTTTCTTGGATCGGCATAGGCCAGCACTGGAGCATGGGTAAGTTGATATATGATCTCATGAAAAGCAGTCTCACAATCAGGAGTCCAGCGGCCCCAAATACTTCACTCGGATGAAAATACACTCTTTCAGTCTTGAGGACGCTGACTTTGGTATTTTTGTGGGTTGGGGATACCCTTGAGTAAGGTTAAGTAAAGGCGGATCACTCTTGAATAGTCCTTGATGAGCGCCGATAATAACCACAGAATCCCAGGAATCTTTGGCAGTTCTTTTAGATTTTTGGGCTGTGGCCAGGTGGTCAAGGCCTCAACTTTGCTTGGGTCGGTCTCTATTCCTCGGTGGATACTATGTGTCCCACATACTTTACTGATGTTTGAAAAATTGACACTTATCAATGGACAGTTTAAGGCCAAAGTCCTCCAGTCGGTCCAATACCTTAAATAATCTGCTCTCATGTTCCTCCAGTGAGCTGCCAAACACAATAACATCATCTAGGTATACCAGGCACTCTAGTAAGTTCATGTCCCCCACTGCACGCTCCATCAATCGTTGAAAAGTGGCTGGGGCACCTGAAATCCCTTGAGGCATCCTCATGAATTCAGAAGCCAAGCGGACAGATAAAGGCTGTCTTTTCACGGTCCTCTGGGGCCACCGGGATCTGATAGTACCCACTGTGGAGATCCAGCACAGAGAACCACTTGCTCCCGTTTAGGCAGTCCAAAGCATCCTGAATGCGGGGCATTGTGTACTGATCAGGGATAGTCCGCCGGTTTAAGGTGCGATAATCCACACACATCCTTACTGTTCCATTCTTTTTCCTCACTACCACAATGGGGGAAGCATAAGGGCTTCTGGATTCTTGTATTACACCAGCAGCTAACATCTCTTGCAGATGCCGTCTCACATCATCTATGTCAGCAGGTGCCAGGCGCCGAGACCTCTCACGAAATGGTCTTTGTCATGCAGCCGGATATTGTGCTCAGCTCCTTGCACGCATCCTACATCCCATTCCTTTAAAGAAAACACCTGGTCTCTCTGGGCAAGCTTCTCACTGATCTTCACTTTCCATTCAGCTGGCAGCGGAGTCCTTAAATCAAACAAGTCAGGCGTTACTCTGTCATTCTTCCTTGAACTCTTGCTGCTGGGTAGCACTGCAGTGTCTGCACAATGCACATTAGCCAGGATGCAACCTCTTTTACTCGAATGTCTCTTTCAGACACATTATGAACTTGGACCATTACCCTTCTGGCATAAGCATGGGCTCTGCGGGCAAAATACTAGCTGACCAGCAGTCCCTCTGGCAATTTTCCATCGCCTGGTGCATCCAACACTAATATTTTATTCTTAACATCCTTTCGATACGGACCTCTCCTGTAAGGTACTGGGCATTTGGCGCCAGGATCAGAGACTCAGGATCCTTCTTCCATACAATTCCGACCGTTCCTCTGGTTCTGTTTTTCAGCATCTCGCTGTGCCTCATAGGCCTTCTTAATTAAAGCCGGAACTCTTAAAGCTCTACTAGTTTTTGACCCCTGTTTTTCATAACACAACTGTGCCAGCCTTCCGAACATATGAGCATTTGTTCCAATCAACAAAGGGACACCATCATACAGTCCAGTGGGGGGACACACTAAGGCTAGGGTCTCTACTTGTTCGGCCACTCCAGCCACGGAGGTGGGGAAAGACAGCCAAATTCGGATATACCCGGAATAGGGGTAGGCCTTCTCACTTAACCCCCATACATGCAGTCCTTCTAATGGTTGTAAGGGTACGTCTGACAAATGCTTCTGATACCAATCTTGGAACATAATTGTCACTTGGGAGCCACTGTCTAATATAGCTCTTGTAGAACACTCCGTTCACCTTTACAGTGGTCTCCATGGAGGACCCTATTCTGGACCAGTCTGGAGAGGCGGTGGGGGGCCTGGGCAACTGACCTTGCCACAAAGGACGTGAATTAGCATTTTGGTGCCCTCACTGGGATCATGTCGTACCTCTTAACCACTGATTTCTTCTCCAAGCTCTCCTTGTAGCCTATATGCAACTTTGTCAGTGTCTTTTGGGGACTGGCATTCCCTTTCATGTGCCCATCTTTCCCACAATTATAGCAAAACATACTTTCTGGAGTTTGAGCTGGCCGAGGCGCCACACTGGGAGCCAGGGCGGGGTATTACTAACTGGAAACCTTGGTGCCATCTCTCTCCTGGCGTGATAAGCATTTGGAGACATCTCGTCAGTTTCTCCACTTCCATGGTCAAGGAATCGAGTTGGAGCTGTTATCAGCAGGAGATACATGGGTGGTACCCCACCCCCATAGCAGATGCAGTCGGATATAGGTCAGGGCCTGCATTTGCAGGCGTGGCCTTCATAAAGGGACTGTTTTTGAATTCCCGGATCTCTCTCAACAGTTATGCCCATTGTGACATATCTTTTTCCTTGTCAGAGCACTCATTGACTGCCAACCTCTGCCCTGAACTTCACTTGATGGGTCACCCTCAGTCACTCGGGTCGTAGCCGCAGCTATTGGTGCAGGTCCCTCCCGAGGTCGCCTTTTCTCAACTCCTCGAATTTCTCTCATTAACTCATCATAGGAGGGTGGGGATTCCAGTCGATCTGCCAGGCGTAACTGAAGCAACAGCAGTTCTGAGAAGGGGGCAGACTTAAGGATCCTGTCCAGCCTGGTTTGGTCCAGTTCAATCGCTGGCAAACTACCTTTTCTGAGGCATTCTTGCAACAATTTTTCCAGCCGAGATACATACAGACAACAACTCCTTGGTACTGTTGTGCATCTCTTACTCTCCACCATAGGTCCTCATCAGAATCTGGGCTCCCATATACATCTCCAAGGCCTCAAGATGAGGCCTGTGCAGTCGCTTCAGGGTTACTGGCCCGTTAGCACGGATGGTAGCCAGGGCAGGACCTCGGAGGCTCTCACTAACCTCTTTCTGCCACCTTCCGAGCATTGCCATTCTAGCACTTGGGGGCAACATAGTCTATCCAGGTCTCCCAGTCATCCTCCCTTTGGGGTGGGAGGTGCCAGAGAAGATTCTCAACCTTCGGTAAGAGTCGTGACTAATGGCAGGTGCAGAAATAGGAGTCTGCATTGGTTCAGCCACCATTACGGGCACTGGAGCAGGAGAGGGTGTTGGGGGAGGAACATCCCCAGGTGGCAAGAATAGTTTCTTCAAGTCCTCCACAGTTTTCCCCTCTCCCAGCAACCATTCAGCAAATTTCTCCTCAAAAGTTTCAGATAGTGGTGGGGGCTGATTCCCCCCCGGGTCTTTACTGTCCTTAGTTATCACTCTCCAAGCAGTGAGGGCTCCCTCTGGGGTAATGGTCTGTGGCACTTTGGAGCTATCTATGGGATCCTTAAACTCTACTAGGGCCAGGAAAGTGTGGGTGAGCAGATTAGCATGCCGACCCACCACCACAGGGTTTTGTAAACCTTCCACCTTGGAAAGTACTCCCTGCACAGTGTCCGTATTGATACCCAGGGGATGTCCAGGATAAGCATAGCATTTTGGGGTCGATCTCCTCCCAGTACACCACTCCACCAGCCGGTGCACAGCCACTTCTGTCGGGTACCCATTTTTTCTTAACAGTGGTTGTAAATATGGCCACTAGAGGACACACAATCCCAGCGGTGAGCCTCAAGATGTAACCCCTAGATGGCGCTATCCCAGGGGCTACTACCCCTGCCTGATTTGCACTAACAGGTTGGGGGCCTGGATCCAATGGCGGGTGCTCCACCCAGAGGTCAGGGTTTGCAATAGTTAAACTAACTTGGTCACAGCCCTCTGGGACACTGCAACCCCTTTCTTCCCACTAGTGGCCCACACAATATATCAGAATTACCTTCACAGTATACACTTACCCCAGGTCTGGTTCCGCACTGGGACCTCCTGTGAAATGAGATACAGTGCAACAATCACAGTACAGTACTTTAACATAGACAAATACCTCAGGCAGTATAACTTTGCTGAAACAAGCAGCTCTGATTTATTTAGGGGGATATAACAAGGACAGGGGGAAATCAGGTTAATTAGCTTATCACTCTAATAATCTACCTATGGCTCTGTGCACAGGCCTATCCCTATCAGTTACTGTCCCTGGGTACCCAAGCCCTAGTGGCTAGTCCAAACCGTGGCAGCTGGTAGGGCCCTTTCACACATAGAAAGGAGAATTAAACAGTCAGCAGTACAGTAATTCCATTTGGATTTAATGTGGCAATTCAACGAGGAGCAACCCTGAATTAGTACTCACGACCTCCAAATAAGATAGGGTCCTTCAATGTCAGCAGGGCTCACTTGAGGTACACAAACCTCTTCACACATCCATATAACAGAAAGTACTATACCAGGCAGGCTGCATCTGTATCCCGATCGCAATTACTGCACAATACCGGGAGAACACACAGCAGATTCAGTTCCTGACAGACCGAGTGCAATTTTCAGCAATTCTTCCAGTCTTCTACAGGGTGAGCCTGGTTTCTACTCTTCAGAGATCCTTTGATTCTTTCACAGGACGGATTCAGTCCTAACAAGCTGTTACACAAGCTGCAGACCCGGAACTCTGGGCCTTACACACGCTTTTTGACTAAAACTGCACACTGAAAAGCACAGGGCTCCTTCCTTCTTCACTGCCAAAGCTCAACTGAACTCCAACTGACGAAACCGGCACTTCCTTTGAGTTCCTCCCAGTTCTTGACTGGATTGGCTGTCACTCACAATAGACTGCTGCTGTTGGTCCAAAAGGCACTGAAGTCTAAACTACATCTCCCAGAGTCACTGCCCATACAATCCTCTTGTGGCTGGCTCAGATTATGAGTCCAAGTTCTGATTCGTCAAGGCATCATTTTAGAGCTAGCTTACCCCACACTGATTGGTCCAGTTCAGCAGTTCAAAACTAGAATGGGAACTAGCAGACACAGTTCTGACTGCAAAGAAAGCAGGTTAGACAAACTGTAATTTCATTATTACTCTAAATAATTTCTGGCAAACAGTTACATCTTTCAAATAGGTTCCCTTTGCACTCCTAGTGACTGCAAAAATGAAGTGAATTGGCAGCAGCTCAAGTGGTACTCAGAGAAGCACACAGTCCCCATAGTAACTAATTATGTCTGCAAGCAGACAGCTCTAAAGAGACAGTACCAGAGGCTCTAAAACACTCACTGATAAATGGCTTAAATGCCAAACACCATTCAGGCTTGGAGCATTCAAGCAAGCTCCTGGAAGTCTTTTGGGAACCCCCATTTGCAGGGGGGTTACATGTGTACATCCAAGTGTATATGAATGTACACTTGGCTGTGGATATGAATGTTCATGTGGATGTGTATATGAATGTACACTTGGATGTGGATATGAATGTTCATGTGGATGTGTATATGAATGTACACTTGGCTGTGGATATGAATGTTCATGTGGATGTGTATATGAATGTACACTTGGCTGTGGATATGAATGTTCATGTGGATGTGTATATGAATGTACACTTGGATGTTTATATGAATGTACACTTGGATGTGGATATGAATGTTCATGTGGATGTGGATATGAATGTACACTTGGCTGTGGATATGAATGTTCATGTGGATGTGTATATGAATGTACACTTGGATGTGGATATGAATGTTCATGTGGATGTGTATATGAATGTTCATGTGAATATGATTGTACACTTGGATGTGGATATGCATGTACTCTTGGATGTGTATATGAATGTACACTTGGATGTGGATATGAATGTACATGTGGATGTGGATTTGGGCATACATGTGGATGTGGATTTGGGCGTACTTGTGGATGTGGAAGCGAATGTACCAGTGTCATAGCTGGGGGTGGGGGCACGCAACCCCCAGATGTCTGGCTGGGACTTGTCTTTACAACCTGGCTATTTCTGTTGTATTTTTTATTTTTCTGAGCAGTGCCCAGCCTATGCCACATTGGTTTGTTTTTGTTTTTTGTGGGGTAGAGTGGATCAATGTCTCCACCACCTGCATGTGTCAATCAGCCAGAGGGGTGAAGTGAAATGCCATTTCACAAGTCAGCAGTGGCTGAGTGTGCTGTAAGTGGCATTCATATTGTGCTGCGAGGGAAGATTTGCCTACTGAGTCCTGAGTGTTGAGCAGCTGTTGTTCCTCTAGCTGCCGGGAGTGAGTCGACACTTGGGACCTGTTTGTCAGTTACTGTCGCAAAGGCTCATTGCCATGAACAAAAAAATAGTTCAGCAGCTGGAAGTGCGAGCATGGCAGCAGCCTGCGTACAGTAAGGTGGTCATCAATTTATATCTTGTCCCTCCTAAAAATTTTGTTTTTGTGACCAAACAGTGGGAGTTGTAAGTACAAAATAATGTCAAACCTTAAAGTTGCAGACTTGTTCTTCCTTGGAAAATGCATTTTACACTAAGCCCCTTATTCTACCAGCTTCCTGAATCGATATCTTCAATTTTAAAGATGTGTCCCTGATTTTGGTCCTTTGTCCCTGATTTTTTTTAAGACTTGTCCCTGATTTATGAGGCAGAAGGTTGAGAGGTATGCTCATCGGGCATCTCAGCTTAAGATCATGTGAGCCCAGGATGTCATGATTAACATTTTAAACTGGTAATCTAGTTGGCTTTTCAAAAAACAGATGTGTTATCTCATCAAGGAGACATACAATTTGTTTTAAGATCCGCAGCTCTGAACCAGTGGCGGATCCAGAATTTTACAATGAGGGGTGCTGGGGTGGTGTGCATACTTGATATGCAATTCTTTTTTTTAAATCCTTTATATTGTCTGCTATTATCGTTTTCATTACATTTTTGACAGAAAATACAAATGTGATCTATAGTTTTGAATATAAACTTTTGTACAATCAATAAATCAGACTGCTTCGATAAAGTGAAATGCAACAGCAACAAGCAAGTAAGGTACAAGGAGGGGTGCAACTGCACCCTTCGCCAACCCCTAAATCTGCCACTGCTCAGAACTTCGAAGATGGGAGGCTACTAGCTAAGATTACTGCTGTTGACGTGATTTCCTTAAATGCCCATCTAGGCTCATCAGCAGCTGACCAGGTAGGTTTACTTTTAGAATATTTATCCTGTATTTCATCAAATTTCTGTCTTTCATGTGCTGTGGAACCGGACCTGAAACATGCTCACTTTGTATATTCCTGATCGAGGCAGTAGCAGTCTGTATGTATTGTGTGGTAGGAGACATTCAAGTTGCATCTGTAGCATCATTCGTAATTTATGGTAACTAAACTAGTTACAGTAGATTAAACATGTTTGTTGAGTCAAGAGTGACAAAAAAATGCTTTATTAGCCTGAGGGACTGACTGTTTGGAGCATTAGGCATTTGCTACTTTGTCAGCCCTGTCTGGCTCCCTGGAGCTCGCTAAGTTAGCATTTTACACCCCAGTACATGCTGAGGCAGCATCAACACTGTGGACTGTTATTTAAAAAGTTATAATTTTTTGATAACTTTTTTCAAGGAAGCAGTATAGTGCTGTGGTTTCGGGTACTGAACTACAAACCTGAAGACCTGGTGTTGAATTCCAGTCCCCACCTGCATACTGTGTGAACCTGAGCAAGTCACTGACTTCCCAGTATCTACCACCACAGCATGACGCTGTTGGGAGGTCAATATTAGGAGATCTCGCATTGCTCAGTTATGGCGTAGCACCCCGGACACATTCGATGGGGATAGGATTGAGGATGTTAGGTGCAGAAGGTGCCCTTTGTGTCGATGTGTCCTAGGGAGAGGCCAGACATGTTTGGTTCCTGTCCGCAGGGTCCCCACCAGACCGAGTGGGCAAATAGCCAGAAGGGCTACACTGCCCACTACTCTCCTGAGGGCAGCACTTCGCAATGCCAGATCGATCAGAAACAAGACCGCAAATGTAGTGGACTTGATTTCTTTGGTCGATCTGGCATGCGTTACTGAGACCTGGATGGGTGATGATGCCGGCCCTGTTTTAGAGGACGCTGTTCCCCCTGGGTACTCGGTGGTGCACTGCCCCAGAGTGGAGCACAGGGGCAGGGGAGTGGCCATCTGTTTTAGAGCCGAGTTTGGCTTCACTGTGCATCCTGTGATAACTCCAGGTTCATTGGAATGTGTGGCTGTACGTGGCGGTCCAGGTGCAGGCTGCAGGACTCTCCTGATTTGCCGCCCCCCCCCCCCAGGGGTGGTGGGAGAATTCCTGCAGGAGATAGCTGACAGTGATCGGCGAAACATTGGAGTCCCCCAGATGTTTAGTTCTGGGGGACTTCAATGTTTAGACCGACAAAGAATCCTTTAGGCTAGGTTGTAACCTCCTCCAGACTATATTATCTCTGGGCCTGTCGGAAGAGGTTTCTTCTGCGACCCACCAGGGCTGCCACATGTTGGACCTGGTCTTTTCTCTGGGGCTTGAGATTAATAACCTTAAGACTGATCGGGTTGCTTGGTCCGATCATTGCACAGTGGAGTTCTTACTTGGGGCCCCCCCTTCCCGAGAGCCCTCCCTCTGCAGTGATGGTAAGCTACCGCCCTTTGAGGGGTTTGACCCCATAGGGATTTCTAGCGGTAGCCAATATATGTAGTGTGGGTAGTGCATGCGAAAAGGGGATGGGTGAGGCTGTCGCCGTATATAATAGAGTGATGTCTGCTGTGCTTGACTCTCTCGCACCGGTCCATGTACGCCCCAAATCTTCTCACTTGGGATCCCCATGGTTCAACGGGGAGCTCAAGGTGATGAAGATTATGGGTCAGAGGTTAGAGCGCTGTTGGCGGAAGTCCAGGCTGTAGGCGGACAGACTGGCCCTGCGTTCCCACTACAGTGAGTACCAAGGGGCAATCACCTGTAAGAAGGCAGAGTTCCTGTCCAGGGAGATTGTCGCTGGGAAGAATTGACCAACTGTGCTTTTTTGGACTGTGGACAGGTTATTACATCCAGTCTGTCTACATATACAAACATATGAAATGCTAGCAGAAACAGGCCACACAGTCTATTAAGACTGCTCGATTATTCAGCTAGCCCCTTAACTGCAGCTGCCCCATCCCTCCCCTCTTCACAGTCATTCCCTCCCCCTGTCCCATCCCCTCTTGAAGTAGCCCACCATCCTACAGGAAACCACCTCCTCAAGTAGAGTGTTCCACTTGTCTGCCACCCTCTCCGTGACATAACGTCTCCTGATTTCCCCTGAATTCCCCCCCCTCCAACCTCAGTTGAAGCCCTCTAGTATCCCTCCCTCTTCTGATCTGGAATATCTCTCCTGTATTACCCTTGTTTATCCCCTTCAGATACTTAAAGGTCTCAATCATATCTTCCCTATCTCTCCTCTCCTCCAGGGAATACATGTTGAGCATGCCCAGCCTTTCTTCGTAAGATTTCCCCTCCAAACCCTGGATCATCTTAGTTGCTCTGCGCTGCACACCCTCCAACAGTCTGATATTCTTCTTCTTCAGGAATGGGAGCCAATACTGCATGCAGTATTCCAGGTGTGGTCTGACCAGTGACCTGTAGAAGGGAAGGACCACCTCACTACTTCTAGAGGAGATCCACCTTGCTATACAGCCCAACATCTTGTTGGCTTTTGCTGCTGCCTTTCTGCACTGAGCCGAGTTGTTCATTTTCCCATTTTTAATCACCCCCAGGTCCTTTTCCTCATCTGTGCTCCCCAACTATACCCATCCCAGCTGATAGCGCCTCCTCTGGTTCTTAGCTCTGAAGTGCAGTACCTTGCACTTCTTGGCATCGAACCCCAACTGCCATCTTTCCGACCACTCCTGTAGTTTAGTCAGGTCTCCCTGCAGTCCCCTCCACCCCCTCGATGTCATCCACCACAGCTCCCATCTTGGTATCGTCTGTGAATAGACTGTTCTTATTCTGGGTCCCGTGTGAGATATCTGCTGTGAATATCCCAAACAGCACTGATCCCAGTACTGATCCCTGTGACACCCTGCTTATTACTGCTCTTGGCGATGAGAGTTTCTCCTCCACCATCACTCTTTGCTGCCTGCCCTTCAGCTAGTTAGTGACCCATTTGACCGTCTTAGTACCCACCCCTACATATTCCTGCTTCCCCCCTAGCCTCCCATGTGACACAGAATCAAAGGCCTTGCTAAAGTCCAAGTACAGGACATCCAGTGCATGGCCCTTGTCCAGTTCCCTGGTCACCCAATCATAGTACTCAATTAGGTTTGTAACAGTCACAAAGGAGTGCAGTGTGCATATTTATGGAACACATACAAACAGAGGTGAGAAAGAAGTAAGTGCCTCAGCTGGGACTTGAACCCAGGCTGCATGGAATACCATTCAGATTGTGCTAACCAGCTGCACCACTGAGACAACTGGAACCTGGGCTGTCCCTGAGCACATTACTCTTTCTCAAATGCACAGCCCAATGGCAACACAAATATTTACTTGTAACAATCACACAGGAATGCAGTGTGCATATTTATGGAACACATACAAACAGAGGTGAGAAAAAAGTAAGTGCATCAGCTGGGACTTGAACCCAGGCCACCCGGAATACCGTTCTGATTGCACTAATCAGCTGCGCCACTGAAACAACTGGAACCTGGGCTGTCCCCCGAGCACATTACTCTTTCTCAAATGCATAACCCAATGGCAACACAAATATTTACTTGTAACAATCACACTTCCCATTTCTAGGTAAGGTTGTTGAGAAGATTGTGGCACAGCAGCTTGAGGAGCATCTGGTAGCCTATGATCTATACAAGCCTTTCCAGTCTGGGTTTCGTGCAAGGCACAGCATGGAAACTGCGTTAGTTCGAGTGCGCAATGACCTCCTCAGGGCGAGAGATCAAGGGGAGGGAACAGTTCTCATTCTCCTCAACCTCGCTTCAGCTTTTGACATGGTGGACCACTGTGTGTTGCTCGATCACCTTAGGGAATTTTGTGGACTCACTGGCACTGTCATCTGCTGGTTTGGGTCCTATCTCACAAACGGGAGGCAATGAGTAGTGATGGGGAATGTCTCCTTCCTACCCCCAGCTTACTGTCTTGTGGAGTACCTCAAGGTTCGGTCTTGTCACCAGTGTTGTTTGCTGTTTATATGGGAGAGGCAAGGCAAAGCAAGGAAATTTTATTTATAAGGTACCCAATCCCGGAGGCTCTGGGTGCCGAACATAAATGAAGATATACAGCAGTAATAAAAACATAATAAAACCTCATTAAAAAACATAACAGGATTAAAATACAACAAAATAGAGGTTTCTAGAAGTCAGTCATCAAGGGACTGGCCAAAGCTAAAGGAGGTATCAGCGGTCAAAGGCCAGGCTGAAGAGGTGGGCCTTAAGCCTCCCCTTAAACACCTCAACTGAGGGAGCCTCCCAGACTGCAGGTGGAAGCGAGTTCCACAGGGTTGGCCCAGAGACACTAAAAGCACGATCTCCCGAGGTCTTGAGCCGAACCCTGGGAACGTCCAGGAGGCCCCTCGAGGAGGAGCGGAAGGAGCGAGCCAAGGACACCGGTGTCAGGAGCTCAGACAGGTATAAGGCCTTAAAGGTGAGAAGATCCACCTTGAAAAGGACCCTCCACCTAACTGGCAGCCAGTGCAGAGCACACACAACCAGGGTCACAAGGCCCGTCAGTAACCAGGCTGCTGCATTCTGCACTAACTGCAGCCTGCAGAGGGTCTTTCCCATGAACCCGAAGTACAGAGTGTTGCCGTAGTCAAGCCTGGAAGTCACAAAGGCATGTACCAGTGCTAGCAGGTCCTCGGGCGGAATGAGGCGCTTAATCCAGGCAATGTTCCGCAAGTGGTAAAAACCACTGCTGACTACAGCTGACACCTGATCTTCAGAGGTCAATCTGCAATCAAGGATCACGCCCAGATTTCAGGCCCTCAGAGAAACCACCAATGGAGTAGACCCCAGAACAAGTCCAGAGTCAGCTCCCGGTGGCAACCCATCACGCCCATGACCAGGCTCAGTCATCAGCATCTCAATCTTAGCCGGGTTGTGTCTCAGTCAGTTAGATGCCATCCAGTCCTTGATTTTAGCCAGACAGCTGTTAAGCACATCAGCCGCTTCTGATGTTCCGGGTGGAAAAGACAAATACAGTCATGTATCATCTGCATAGCAGTGAAACTCCACATTGTATTGTCAGATGATCTCGCCCACGGGCAGCATGTACACTGCGAACAACATCAGTGACAAGATCGAACCCTCAGGTACTTCACAAGTCAGAGGCATTGGCTGTACTTAGCCCAGGGAGGGCAGAAGGAACAGCAAACAAAACATCAGCACTTATAAAGCTCATTAGGAAGTACAGGCTGAGTTTTCATTGCTATGCCGATGATACTCAACTGTATCTTTCCTTTGCCCTTGGGACATCCAACGCAGTGGAAGTGCTAAATAACTGCCTTACGGAGATCAATGACTGGATGGCCTCCAGATGGTTGACACTAACCCTCGATAAGATGGAGGTACTGGTGGTGGAGTTGAACAATGGGCTTGATAGGATGGCCTCTGGAGCAGCAACAAGATTATTCCTGGGGTCTATGCCATTGAAGGCCTCCTCTAGGGTGTGTAATCTTGGTGTGACCTTTGACAGCAGATTGACATTTGAATCTCAGGTGTCATCTGTTGTCTGGACCAGCTTTGACCATCTGAGGAATATTGCCAGGATCAAGACCCTAGTTCCACCCATGGACCTCCCCACTTTAGTGCATGCCTTTGTAATGTCAAGGCTGGATTACTGTAACACGCTCTACTTCAAGGTCTCAGGAGATACTCTCCACTGGCTGCATCTAGTGCAGAACATAGCTGCCAGGTTGTTGACGGGGCAGTCGAAATACTGCCACATCACACCTGTGCTGTGTGAACTGCACTGGCTGCCAGTCAGGTGGAGGATACTCTTCAAGGTGGTCTTGCTAACTTTTTTTTTTTTTTACTTTCTATTTATGCCCCATTCTCCAACGCAGCGCCTACTTTCCCTTGGGGACTCCCAAGGCATTGTGCCTGCCAGGTCTCCAAGGAACTGTAAGCTCCTTACGAGTCTGCCCTGCAATCAGCTCTCGGATTACACCGCCAAGTGAGGTGGGAGGCCTACCCCAAACATCCCATCCTTCGTCCAAGTGTTGGACAGATTCATGTGGTTCCTTCCCGGTCCTGGTCTACGTGATGCCGGGGCCCACTTCAGGCATCGCTGTGGGTCTTTTCCTGCTTTCTGGTCCCGCCTCCCATGTGGATGTTTGCACGCGAGGAGTGACCAAGGAGACGGGGGCACGCAGAGACGTGCCTCCACTCCGGACCCTCAGCTGACGTCCACCCCTTCCTTGTTTCTGCCTCCTTGGCTGCACCTCCACCTGTGGTCACCCAGGTGGCAGTATCGATACTGAACCCGGGTTGCTGGCGTTGCAAGTGGAAATCCAACCCCTGCGCCAGTGGGCCGGCTTGGGCTTGCTAACCTTTAAGGTCCTATATGGACTGGGTCCTGGCTACCTGTCAGACCTTCTTACACCTGCTGCCTCTGTCTGCTCCCTCTGTTCCTCCTCTAGGGGCCTCCTTGCGATTCCAAGGATGAAGCTGAAAACTGCCAGCAACACAGCTTTTAGTGTCACTGGCCACGTCCTGTGGCATTTGCTTCCTCCAGCTGTAATGGAGGACCCTTCAGTTGAGGTATTCAAGGCCCGCCTCAAGACCTTTTTGTTCAGCCAGGCATTCCCAGACACTGTCTTCTAGTTCTTATTCCTGGGATTACCCCGCTTTTTAGTTACGGTTTTAAATTCTAGATGTTTTTCATTCTTAGTGGCCTGTTTATTATTATCCGTACTGCTGTAATTTATTTGTTTTGGTGTTTATCTTATTTATTGTGTTGTATATGTTTTTACTTGTATGGTGCCCAGAGCCTCCGGGATTGGGTGCCTAAAAATAAAACTTGCCTTGACTTAACTTTCTTGTACTCCCAGGTCGTACCTGGAAATAAGTTTTGGCTTAGTGTGCCTTTCCTGGTTAAAGAGGAACTGTCAGCACTAAGAGCCCCACACCCAAGTATGGGGCTGGTCCTAATTTGTACTCTGTGAGCAAAAACATTTTGTTTACTTACTGTTTATTGCAGCGTAGGAGAATGTGTCACAATAATTCTGTTGACCTGCAAGCTGGCAATTTCTGTAACCACAAATCCCAGAATCCCCTGCAGCTAACATCAGAGGAGGGCTGCAATAATTAGAGATTCAATCGCCTGCAGTGTATTTTAGAGTCTTTATAAGCTCACACTTTATAAGCTCACTCATCTCAATCCACATGAATGTGGACGACACTATGCTATATACATCTGGCCCCTTGGCCTCAGAGGTTACGACTAGATTGCAGCTGGACTTTATTACAGTGTAGCGCTGGCTTCACTCCAATCAACTTCTCCTCAATGCCAAGAAAACAGTCTCAGTAACCTTTGGCACAAGGCAGAGACTTTCGAGGCTTCCCTTCCCGATCACATTCCACACCCTGGATGGAACACCCCTGGAGGCCTGTACCTCCTTCAGATACCTCGGGGTCTGGCTGGACCAGCACCTCAACTTCTCTGCCCATGTTGATTCTATAATCAAAAAGCTGCACCCCAGGCTCAGGGCACTTTACTGCAACCGGGACTGCATCCCAGTCTCTGCCCGCAGGGTCATTGTGCTGAAAATGATCCTCCCCGTCTTCGACTACGGGGACATAGTCTGCAGTGCCGGGTCTAAGTCCAACCTAGCCAGACTGGACCCTCTTTTCCATTCTTTCTGTCACTTTGTCCTGAATTGTCCATACTCCACACATCACTGTACCCTTTACCAATCAACGAACCTCCCCTCTCTAGACAACTCAAGACTGTCCCACTGTGCTAAGCTCACAGCCAAGTATTGGTCCCAGCTGCTCCCCTCCTACCTCACCACTGCCCTTGTCAACCCCAGCACCCCAGCATACTTCCTCAGAAACTCTGACTCTCGGTCCCTAGCTGTCCCACACAGGTCCACTGCTGCAGGCCAAGCAGTGGAATTCCCTCCCAGCAAACATTCTCCACTTCTCTTCCCCCCACTCATTAACTCCTTGCACAAATCACATTTCTCAGCTACCTGCTCATGTGTCTAGACAGTTTACGGGTCACAAAATGGCAGGGCTTTGCATCCAAGCTGTGTACACATTTCAGTATGTTCTACCTGTCTGTCTATATTATATGGTAGTGATTCTAGACTATGCCTGTACTCTTTTATAATCTCAATCCTTTTGTATTTTAAACCAGGACCTATTGTGCTAGCAAGTATTCCCGTTATGTAACCACAATTGTATTTATGTCTGTCTTTCAACTATGTACTATAGCTGTACCCCTTTCCCCCAGGACGCATCTGGAAACGAGCAGTAGCCTGCTCAGCATGCCTTCTTGGTTAAATGCTTAAATAAATAAATATATGTTTGCTGGTTCAGCTGTTCTCCTGGAGCTAGGCACAGTCATCTGTGATTGTACTTAGCCCAGGGAGGACAGTAGGAATAGCAAACAAAACATCAGCACTTATAAAACTCAAACATGCACTGTAGGCTATTGAATCTGCCACTGCTGTAGCCCTCCTCTGATGTCAGCAGCAGGGGATTCTGGGATTTTTTGTAACAGAAAATGTCAGCTTGCAAGTCAACAGAATTAGTGTGATACAAACTACTGTACTGCAGTAAACAATAGTATGGTTTTACACACAAAGTATAAGTTAGGACCAACCCCACACTTGGGTGTGGGGCTCTTAGTGCTGACAGTTCCCCTTTAAGCAATTTCCCCTTTCCCTTTCTCAGTTCTGTCACAGGCACAAATGCAAAAAAAAAAAGGAACACAGTCTTAAACTTGGAGAATGTATAAGTAAATGCAGATATGACTGTACAATGACTACAAATGTACATGTGGATATGAATAGGGATATGAATGTATATGTGGATGCGGATACGAAGGTATATGTGAATGCGGATATGAAGGTGGATGTGGATGTGGCTATAAATTTACATTTGGATGTGACTAGCTCATACCTCTTATCTGTTTACGCAGATACTTCACTTCTGGACCTTTAGTCCTTGGTCGCTCACCGGTTGATTTATTGTGTTCCTACTTATTTTCAATTGTAACTGCACTGTTATTGTATTTTGTAAATGCTATCTCTTCTATTTTGTGTTTTGAATAGCATTTGAACTTGCACTTGGTATTGCATTTTTGTCTTTTGTCTCAAACTGTATTTTTCTGTCTACAGAAGAACTGTATTTGAAATTGTAACCCTCTGTTCCTCCCATCGTTGTACTATTTCACACTGTTTGTTGTTATGTACTCCAATTTGTACCCTCCCGGGTCATGCCTGAAAATAGGCATCTCTAGGCGTAATGCACCTACCTGGTTGCCAAAAGCAAGATAAATAAATATGGGTATGAATGTACATGTGGATGTGGATATGAATGTAAATTTGGATATGAACTTATGGATATGAATGTATAATGTGAATGCAGATATGAAGGTACATATGGATGTAGATGTAGTATGTATATGTGGGTGTGGATACAGGGGCCAAAATAAGGATTTGGTTGTCAAGAGCCTAGGCTAGCTCCTAAGCACCAAACAAAGTTCTTGCTATCAGGCACTAATCTAGTGAACCTTAGAAGTCAACCTTTAATTATTGAAAAAAACATGGCAACGCACAGCAAGGTTTTAGAATTCTATTTAGTAACATGCTGTGATGTAACCATGGACAGGGTACACTTAAGTAGTCAGAATTTCCATTCTTAAATCTGGAAGTCCTCCAAATTAATTTCCTCTTGACAACCAAATCCTTATGTTGGCCCTGTTGTAGTCTTTCAGCATGGGGGGAAGGTAACTCCCCCCATGATGTCAGTTTGCTCAGTTATTGATGAGTACTTTTTAATTGGCTGTTTATAACAGCAACGAGAGCATTTTCAGCACAGCCACTTTTAATAATAATGTAAAACGTTTGACTCACTGTAGCTGACTGTGAACAGGCTGTAGTGCTATGTTGGTTCAGATTTAGTGCTGATGTGACTGGCTGCTCAGTAGTACTGTAAGGAGTTTTTTCCCTTCTTCTTGCCAGCTGCCAGCAATACATACAACACTGACATGGAATGAAATACAATTAACTCAATGCAGCTTAGTAGAGGAGGTTACATAATGTCATGGTTTTCACTTCAAAAGTATTACAAATATTCTCAAAGAAGGGCAAAGCAAGTACATTATCAACCTCAAAAGGAATCTGCAATCACAGAATGTAAGCAGCTTACCATGTCCTCAGTAATGATCTCTGAATTTGTCTGCACCTTGTGGGAGGAAAGCACTACCACAGACCCACCTGACCAATGCTCCCTGTTAGCAGCATGTCTGTGTACATCTCTGACCCCCTCATCTCCTCACATCAATGCTGAGCTCTCCTGGGTCCTCGGAGAGACTTCGAGACTACTCCCCATTCAGGCAGCAGTGCTGAACTGTGCTGACACACATCAGCCTCCCTTCCACTGCATTCTCTCTTTTAGCCAAGAACCCACCTTTCTTGTATCACTGTTGGGGACTCAACTCTCTGATTTCTTCCCCCCTCCCCAGCACACTAAGAGCTGGGAACACCTCCGAGTTACTGATTTTTAAAGCAGCAGGTACAGATTGTGGTAATGCAAGTGCGAATTGGGATCCTGTGCACACACACACACCCCCACTGCTATCCTTGTGGATATGAATGGATAAGTGGATGGGAATGTTGATAATGTAAAGTAGTAGTAAATCGTTTTTTATTCATAAGAATAATGGAATACATTCAGTTGAGTGACCTCATTTTCAGTGAAGTTCGAGGCCAAGTAAAATACATATAGTTACACATATTAACATACAATACAATACACACTATAATAAAGCAATAACATTACGATAACAGGCAATACAGTGATAACATCAAACACATCAATCCTGTTGTTAAAGTGCATTACAAGAATTACAAGTTGTGGCACTGTTAGACCAAGTTGTACACCATCTTTTTAATTCTAAATTATTAGTTTTAGCCCCATAACATCTTAGATTTAAAGGGGATTGATTACACAAGAAGGCTTCCCCAAAGGGAACAGATGATCTCCCCAAATTTAGATTACATATTCAAAACAGATTGAGCTCCCTGTGAAATCTTCAGGCCCTCTCTTACTTCTCTAAATTCAAATAAATCAGAAATATAATCAGGAACCCCTTTATTCTAAACTTTGATCATAAACTGGAGTAAATGTAAATTTCTTCTTACAGGGGGTTTAAACCAATTCAGCTCACTAAATAATACACACCGGTGAGTTCTGTAGGGTACGTCCAGGATAAAACAAGCCATTCTGTGGAACATTAGATCCACTTTATTTAGAAGAGAACCAATGCCTCACCCCACCCCCCATATAGGAGATCTCCATAGTCAAGGACTGGCAGTAATAAGGAGTTAACTACATTCAGGCGTACCTCCCTAGACATATACCTTTTGTATCTATAGAGGGCATCCAACTTTCTATTCATGCCTCCTATGAGAGTGTCTATTCGAGAATCCCAACTAGGGTAAGAATTAAGCCAGATACCAAGTTATTTATATAGGTCAACTTGCTTAATGATAGTGCCATCAAAAGTATTAATCTCTAGGTGAAGAAAAGACCCAGGAAATGTTAACTGCTAAATAGCTACTATGTCTTACGTCTTAAATGTAATTGCTGAAAACTACTATGTATTATGTTCCTCGCTGTCTAGTGTAATGTACCTGTGCTGTATGCTAACCCATGTATTATTCCATGTACAATAATTCCCCGGGTCACCCCTGAAAAAGGGACCTTCAGGGCCCAGCGGGCTTACCCGGTTCTCAAAATTTAATAAATAAATAAATCCTGTTTTTATTATGTTTATTTCTAAATAAGAGTGCCTGCGTTTTATTGGAAGTCAAAACCAAATGATGCTTCCTAAAGAAGTCCTGAATTTCATCAAAAGCTAATTATAGCTTTAGACCAATAGAATCCAATGATGCCCCTTCCACAAAGAGTATGGTATCATCTGCGTACAGTTGATACTGAACATCAGATGATTCAAACTTAAGTTCATTTATATAAATATTAAAAATTAAAGGCCACAAACTTTATCCTTGGGGAACTCCATTTTTCATTTCCAAAACTCCAGATTTAAAGGAACCCACTTCCACAGACTGGCTATGGCCTATCAAATAAGTAGAGAACCATTTCACAGACTGAAGGGACAAGCCAATCTCTCTGAGTCTGGACAGGAGCACTAATGGTTCAGGGTATCAAAGGCCTTTGAAAGATCGATAAACAAGGATATGAGTGAGTATGTGAATGTTGCTATGAATGTATGTATGGGTATAGATATGAATGTATATGGATGTGAATATGGATGTAGATAGGGATATGGATGTGGAACAATGGGAATGACATGGGTGTGCACCTCCAGGATGTGCAATCACACAGTCATACAGCATTCTCCCTTTCCTAGTGGTCCTCCCACTGCACTGCCACCTGTGGTCAGTAGTGTGTATGTCTTTCATAATGCAGATCTCAGCTCTGAGGCTTCCGAGCTGGCCTGGTGAGCCAAGAAGGGCTGCTGGGTGGAGCCTGGACCCAGTAAGGGCCCAGGAAACAGCACCGAGAGAATGTTTTTTATAAATACATGGGGAATTGCAAAGGTCATAATGAACAGAATTTTAAGGAAACAAAGTCAGGAAAGAAAATAAATCAAGCTGATGTCTATGAATAGATAAAAAGGAAAAAGATGCATGCAAGTGAACATGGCATCCTGATGAAGTAACATTTTTTTCACAAAACACTGATGTACAGTCCTTGGGTCAGTAGTATCATCATTTTTATGTTTTGCATAAAGCAAAATATATCTATTGAAAAACATTTTTGGGAGTGGATCTATTACTCTGTAGCCACCCCATCTGCAAGGTGTGCTGACTAAGCCTAGAAATGGTAAAGGGCAAAGTCTGTTATGTCTTCAGGTGAATGGCACCTGGGTTTGTGGTTAGAAATAGGCCTGGAAAGTGGCGTGGTGGCTCCACCTATGTGGATCCTCATGACAAAGTGCTGCCAGGGTGTTTCCCCACAGGAAATAAATACAATCCATACCTGCTGTGATAATTCCCCTTCCCACTCATCACTCCAAGCATGCAAATGAACAGCAAGGCAATAGTTTTTTTTTAATTTGTTTAAGTATTGGTAACTGGGAGAGGGACGCTGAGCTGAGGTTTGTTTCCAGGTGCAACCTATGGGATGGGGAGTAGAAGGAGAGTAATAAGTTTACATTTACAGACATTTGTAACTATTTACAGTACAGTTTCAAAAACAGTGAAGAAAAACAAACCAGGTCGACAGTGTTGGAAACATTTACATTTACATAGTATGAATAAGAGTAAATTTCAGGAAGATGAGCAGATACAATGTGTAGGTGGGAGCAGGGAGGGTGGCACATGGGGAAAGATGGATAGAGGGGAAGGGGACAGAGGAGGAGGAGGGATGGAGACGGAGAGGTGTGGGGGCAGCAGGCAGAGGGCATGAATGGGTGTAGGGGCAGTAAGTGGGCAGAGGGTCAGGAGGGGGAGGGGCAGGAGCACTGTGAAGAGAGGGACAGGGAGAGGATGCATTTGAGGCAATGTAGGGATGGGGATAGCCAAGTAGATTTAGGTAGAGAGTTCCAGAGGGAAGGGAGACAATAGGAGAAAGTAGCCAGGCCAGAATTAGTACGGGGCGGGGGAAGGAAACATTGTGGACGTCTCTTGAGTGGAGTAAATAGGTTGAAGAGAAAGAGGTGGAGAGGAGACCTGAGAGGTAGTAAGGGAGAGAGTGATACCAGTGTTTGGAAATGAGTGTGGCACCATGAAGTAGGTGGCGCGATATAAGGGAGGAGAGAGAGAGAGAAACATGGAGAGAGTAATGGTGGGTACGCGGGGAAGCACTGGAGTAAAATGGCAGACTGCATTAAATAGGGTGTTTCAAAGCAATATAAACCGGCACCTGCTTAAAGCAAGTATAGCAGCAAACCACTCTAATACAGCTCGTGTCATAAACAAAGCCGAGAATGGTGATATCATTCAAAAAACTTTTTAATATTTAAAACTCACTCAGAATATGGCATCAAACAACCAGGATTTCATGTGGAAACAGCAATTCCATATTGCATAAAACAACCTGGATTTCATGTGGAAACAGCAATTCCATATTGCATAAAAGTCCAAAATAATTTTCTTAAATCCACCAGGCGCCACAAGAGTTTGAGAAAGCTAACAGCGAAACGCGTCAGGTGACGTCTGTTGGAAGCGACCCTCTGCTTTTGCTCACACCTGTTGGGACTTTCACAGCCGTTTATGCATGAACTCTTGTATGCCTGGTGGATTTAAGAAGAATATTTTGGACTTTTATGCAATATGGAATTGCTGTTTCCACATGAAATCCTGGTTGTTTGATGCCATATTCTGAGTGAGTTTCAAATATTAAAAAGGTTTTTGAATGATATCAGCATTCTCGGCTTTGTTTATGACACAAGTTGTATTAGAGTGGTTTGCTGCTATACTTGCTTTAAGCAGGTGCCGGTTTATATTGCTTTGAAACTTCATTCAGAACTGTCTCTGAAATCAGGCACTGCTTGTTCCTTAGTGCAGTCTTTTTCTACATTTTTTATATTAAATAGGGTGTCTAACCTAGCAAGGGATGAGAGAGGGGCGGAGTCGAACATTACCTCAGTGTAGTCAAACACAGGGAGGGTCATCTTGCTGAGTAACACCTGAAGAGCTTCCAGGGTGAGCGCATCCTTGTTTCTGTACTTGGTCCTGAGTTTAGGCCAGAGTTTTGAGTGTATGTGGTCTATGTGAGTTGAGAAATCCAGACAACTGTCAAGCCATGCACCCAGGTACTTGTAGTAGTAATAGAGTTTATTTATTTCGTGCACCCTTCCCTGTAGGCTCAGGCACCCTTACAACATAACAGATATACATAACAGTTAGGGAACGGTCAATATTCAATATATAAAAATTGTATAAGATCCCCATTAAAACATAAACAGACTAATTCCCAGCTACCTTAAGATGTAACCCAGATTTATCAGGTCCCAAAGGCTTGTTCGAACAAGAAGGCTTTAAGATGTTTCTTAAAAAACTCCAAGGAGGGCACCTCCCAGAGGTACCCTGGCAGTCAATTCCAGAGGACGAGGGCTGCTATTTCAAATGCCCAGTCCCCGGAAGAATTTATCCTAGCCCTGGGAACCTCCAGGAGGGCCTCTCCAGCTGATCTAAGGGAGCGAGATGAAGTGTAGGGATGCAGAAGCTCCTTCAGGTAGCCCCGACCCAACCCGTGTAGGGCCTTATAGATCAAAAGACCCACTTTAAAGGTGATGCTCCAGCACACCAGCAGCCAATGCAGTTTGCACAGCACCGGTGTGATGTGACTGAACCTTGAGTGTCCAGTCAGCAACCAAGCCACTGCGTTCTGCAGAAGCTGCAGGCACCACATCACACCTCCTCTGACCCCGAGGTAGAGTGCATTACGATAATTGAGCCTTGAGGTGATGAATGCATGTACCAGCATGGCCAGGTCATCAGGGGAATAAGGGATTTAATTTGGGTGATGTTCTGGAGATGGTAAAAACCAGACTGGACAATGACCAAGACCTGAGCATCAAGTGTCAGCTCGTTGTCCAGAAAAATGCCCAAATTCTTCACCTTTGGGGAGGCCTCCAGTTCAGCTGGGCTAATAAAAAGCTCCAGCCTGTCCCCAGAGGCCCCCAGTCCTCCCCTATGAACCAGCTTAAACACCAGCACTTCAGTCTTCCCTGGGTTAAGTCCCAGTCAGTTTGTTGATGTCCAAGCCCGGATCTTGGCCAAGTAATCATTCAGCACACCAGCCGTGTCCAATCTCCCAGTTGCAAAGGACAGGCAGAGCTGAATGTCATCAGCATAGCAATGAAAACTCAGCTCATACCGCTTTATGACCTCACCCAGAGGCAGCATGTACACTGCGAACAACATGGGAGAGAGGACAGAGCCTTGGGGGACACCATTCGGCAGGTCCGTCAGGCTTGAGAAATAATTCCCCAATATCACCCTCTGAGACCTGCTCTAGAGAAAGGACTCAAACCAGCTGATGTCCTTGCTGGTGAGTCCTACATACTCCTTCAGCCTGTTCAACGGCCCCCCATGGTCCACAGTGTTAAATGCTGATGAAGAGATCGAGGAAGGCGAGAATCGATCGCTCTTCTTTATCCCTCTCCCTGAGCAGGTCATTTAGCACCCTAACCAATGCGGTCTCCATGCTGTGCATAGCCCTAAACCTGGACTGGGACAGTTCGTAAATTTGGAAGTCTGTGAGGTGACTCTTGAGCTGTTCCATGACCACCTTCTCAAGAACCTTACCCAAAAAGGGGAGGCTTGAGATAGGCCGGTAGTTTGCCAAGACGTCGGGGTCCAAAGATGTTTTTTTTTTTTCAGCAGGGGCTTAACCACAGCCTGTTTAAGGGACTCTGGAAAACCCCAGATGACAAGGAACTCCCCACAATCTCGGCCAAAACCGAACCCAGGGCATCGATGCAGCCAACAAGTAGTTGTGTCGGGACTGGTTCTAGATCACAGAACATTAGTTTAAGCTTCAAGATCACCCCACAAACCTCCACTGTCATCACCAGCCAGAACTCTCCCCAGGGTGACCGAATGCATTGGCCCATCCAAGACCCATCACTGTTGGAGGATGGTATTCTGCTTGGAGAAATTCCAGCCCTCATGGAGGACACTCTCTTTGACAAGAACCGAGCAAACTTCTCACACTTGTGAGCTGAAAAAGCTCTCGAGTTCCAGACAGGCCGGATGTAATAGCCTGTCTACACCCTGAAAGAGCTGAGCCGGTCGGTTCTTCCCAGCTGCAATCACCCCAAACATAACGGCTGCCTTTTTTGGGTGATTGCATTCTGATACTCATCGTAGTGAGCATTCAGAACCAGCATGTCCTCCAAGGATCTGGTCTTCCTCCAACGTCTCTCCTACTTCTGCCCCCTGGTTTTCAGCATGCTTAGCTCGCTATCAAACCATGGTGAGCCGAGGCGCGAAACCAGCAGATGTACATGAGTCAGCACCAGATGATCCAGAATCTCCATGACGACCCTGTTATAGGCCATCACGGCATTCCCCAAACCGTCGGCGCAAGCCTCAAGCACAGACAAAATGTCCAGTTCCGCCATCAATCCTTCTGGTTGTAACCCTCTCAAAGGGTGGAACTGGACCATTTCTGCCAGGGAAGGGACATTTAGGGGGACTTTGAAGCTGAACCTGGTGGCGCAGTGATCTGATCAAATGACCGGATTAGTCTCGATAATATCAGTTTCAAGCCCCAGGGAGAACACCAGATCGAGCACATGACCAGCGCGGTGGGTCCAGGCTGTGGTCTCAAGAGTAAGGCCCAGATCCTCCATATTAGAAAGGACGTTTCTGGGCCCAGATGTTGCCTCGTCGTCCACCCAAGTGTTGAAGTCACTGGAATAAGCCATCTTGGCGACTTCAACACCCTCTTGGTGACAAAGGCAGTCAACTCCTGCAGAAACCTCTGGTCCCACCCAGGTGGATGGTAGACCAGGAGAATCCTGAACTCCACTGTGGGACCCCCTCGCATGGCCATGCACTCAAAAGAACAGGTGTCCCTCACTGGGTGCACCGCCACGCCCAGTTCCGACCTGAAACAAATGGCCACCCCCCCCCGTGGTCTTCCTCAAGCAGTGAACTATGATGAACCTGACTGGGACAGATGTCTCTAGCACAGGACCTGAAGCATCCCCAGTCAGGTCTCTGTAATGCATGCCAGGTCGACCAATGCAACAAGCTTTGCCATCATAGCAGTCTTGTTGGCCATCGACTTGGCGTTGCACAACACTGCCCAAAAAGGACGAAAGGCTGAGGTCGGCCCCTCAGCTGCCTGCTCTCTTGGTCTGGCAGGCTCCCTGGGTGGAGGGATAAGGCATGGAGGACCACGCTCCAACTGTCTTCTCAACCCAGGGTGTCTTCTGGTCCCCACTACCGGAATAAGCTCCCCACTGGCTATATCCTTCTTTCTAACTAACTTGAGCCATGGCTTTGATTTGACTCCTGTGGCCCTCTAAAATATAAAAAATTTATTTTAGCTGGCCTGGTGGTGCTGAGGGTTGAGGCGCTGGAAGCCACACCTCATGCTATGCTGGTGACCCGGGTTCAGGAACGAGCGGGGGTTGGCAGGGGGAAGGAGGATTGAGCGTCCCAATGATGCTCTCCTCCCTGTGGGTGGGATACCTGGGGTGCAGTACCATCCGACACCCTGAGTGGCCTTGGGGTGAAGCAGGGCTCTCGAGGTTATGGCTCCATCTAACAGAGTAGGGAGGGGGACGCTGCAGGCGCTTGAGAGGGACGTGCATCAGCACGCTCTTCTCTGGATACTTGTGTCCTTACAAGCAAGGCCTCAGGGAGCTGGGACAAAGGAAACCACAGAAAATGGAAAATACCCCTCGGTAGTCCTAGATGACGACCACTTCGGGCCATCCAAGACCACTGATTCTGGACAGACCCCGCTGTGCAGGAGGAAGTAAGAGGTGAGGTACTCTAGGGCAGATCCGGAGTAGGGGGCAGAGATGATGATGAGTGGCCCGAAGGAGTAGGTACCGAGGGTAGACAGGAGGAGATAAACAGAAAGTATAAAAAAAAAAAAAAAATGTGTTTTAAAAACTAGCCCCCACTGCTATCAGTAAAGCATGCCCCCATGTTCTACAAACTAATACATCACAAAATGTGATCGTGCTGGCTGGCACCTGCTAAAACTGGGGATCAGGAAGGAAAGGAATTGGGTGGCCAGTTTCTCGACTGAGAAATTACGATCTCTTCCCTAAGAAATACACACAGTAATCAATCAAGAAAGCCCTTATGAGGTAAACTACTACTGAGGGCCTCAAAGAAAAAATTGAAAATGAGCACGACTGGTGCTCTGTAGTAATTTCAATAAATTATTGCTTACTTTGCAAAGTTCAGTGTTTGAAGCACATCCGTATGATTGCTTCATTTATGTTTCTCGATTGTGCAGTGGAGCCTGCAGCCCTCCCTTCTCCTCAGAGGAGAGCGTCCTCTGAGATGGGCTCAGGCCATGAGCCTGTGCTGCAAGTCCTCACCTTTAACACTTTCTTGGGCCCAGTTAGGTTGAGTTCACACTTCCCCAGCAATGCATCCTGGTGATGGGGGGTTCACAGTAGTAAGTAGATGCAAGAAAAGCCATTGTACAGGGCTGATGCATACCTCATACTGTTAGGTGTAGCTCATAGCACAGTGTGAGGCATGCTTCAGTCCTGAGGTCATGGCTTTTCTTCCACCACTCCTGTGGATCCCTCGGTTACTGGAAGGTGGCTGTAGGCGGAGGGAGTGATTTTACTCTAAAGGAGTAATGCAGTATATGACGAACGATCCCCAGGGCCATGGATCTTCTTGTATACCACCACCAAATTATTGTTGCACACCCCAATTAGAAAACAGTCACCTTTTAAATATGCAAAAAGGTTTTAATAAACACGATATTAGTAATTACATCCATTGCAGAAAAGTATCAGCAAAACAGAGAAAGCAACCAGTACCCCTACACTTCGACCGTATGGTCTTCCTTGTTAAAGAGCTTGCAGTGTGTACTGTACTCTGTCATTCACAAAATGACAGAGCACAGTACACACTGCAAGCCCATTGATTGACAGGGTCCACCAGCGGGCTGCAGGGTGTACAGAAGCTATCATTCACAGACAGCTCTGCCGGCGGCAGCCATGGTGGTATGCAGGTGGGTTGTGCTGCCTTCTGCACTTTAGGACCTGCTGGGACGGGGGGAGCTGGGTGGGGAGAGGGTGCCTGAGTGGATGGTGGGGTCTACTGGGCCAACAGGGTGTGGGTGCACTTCTGGACCTCAGGGCAATCGGGTCAGGGTGGAGAGGGAGGTGGTTCTGTCTTTCATGCCTACCACCATAGGGTGCAGCATTCAAATATGGAGTCGGGCAGGGAGGGATGGGGGGGTTCTGCACCAAATTCTGTACCACCGCAGTGAGCGGCTTACTACAGGGGATATTGGCAGGGTGGTAGGATCTGCGTATTTTACGGGGCATCTGCCGCAGGGAACAGCATTCAACTGGGGATGCGGGTGGGGGAAGGGTTCAGCACCATGTTCTGTACTGCTACAGTAAGCGGCATATCACCAGGGTAGTGGGTGGGGTGGGGGACACTGGACCACCAGGGATGCATCCTGGGCATTCCACGAGATGCGGTCAGGCCGGGGAAGAGCGGGGGATCTTCAGGGGTACATGGGGCTCTACATGTGGACTACAGCCCTTGTAGGGCACCCTGTGCATTCGGCCAGGTGCATTCCCTGCACGGCACATGCAAATGGGGCCATAATGACATGTAAATGGCCCCATTGCAGGGTTTTAAATAATTGATTAGCAGTTTTTTCTTGGGACAATACTAACTGTACAAAAAGTATTTATATAGGTTTTCTGGAAGTGTTATGTTTGTTAAACACAACGAGACAAGTGCTGTGCATTTTCACAATGTTTTAGAACTTTTATGAGCAAAACGCTAATCAGTTTTTAGAGTTAAATAAAACCCTGCCATTGCACCTTGCATGCCTAATGGCCCCATTTGCATGTAGTTGGCTCTGAATAGCAACTTTGGGCGCAGCACATCATGCAATGTGCTGCCCCATTGGATTTCCAGACCGACAGGGTGGTTGTGCTGGCGCATCCCAGACTGTACCCAGATTTGTTTATAAATCTGTTTGTGGTACCTGCAATGATACATTCTGCTTGAAGCGCGAACAAAACCTCTTTATACCATTCAGCATAAGTAGGTGTGGTCATGTATAGCCAATGTCTCAAAATAATACGAATTGTGGTTCATCTGAAATTGTATGTATCTATGTCTGTCCCACTTAATGTATCTGTACAAATGCTTCCAGATTTTAGGCCACGATCTGAAGGGGGCGGTCAATGAAAGACTGTTATCCCACCGGTGAAACCTTTGACCTTCCATGATCGTTGACATAGTTATTAAGAATTTGTATGGATATGAAATTAGATGGGTATTAGGGATGGAACTAATATATGTAGAGAGGGCAAGCATAAAGGATTTAGACCAACCACCAGAACCAGGGTAGTGGGAGGTGCCAATTAAACATTTGTAGGGGATATAAAATACATGTGAGGACATTCATCTTAATGATATTAAGACGACCCCACAATGACGGGAAGTTTGGACCAATGCTGAAGGTCCCCTTTGATTGTAGTAACAATAGTGTCCAAGTTAAGCTTTTTCATAGTATATGGGGAAGGATTTTTCTGTACACCATTGTAAGTCTATGTGAGCTACATCAGCTCTTACGGTGTATTTGTTAAGGGGGGAAGACTTCAGTTTTGTCCAGATTTCATTTATAATTTGAGATGAGTCAGAACTGGGAGATAATCTGGAAAGTGGTAGAGAGTGATTGAGCCAGGTGAGAGATGTGTAAGCTCAGCTATTCAGAACTGTGGACAGATTGTGCAACCCAACCTGTCTACAGCTTTGTAGAGCGTTTTCACAATTATAGTGTAATGAGATTGCTCGGTTCTTTGCTGATAAGGTGGCTGACATTAGGTCAGAGATCTGTGTGACATGTTCTATGCGGGTTGCTAGTGGCCAGGATCGGGTCCCCGCCCCTTTGTTTTCCTGGAGTACCTTCGACCGCCCGGAAATCGTGGATGTTATGCGGATGGTCCAAGGGATGTGTCATACCTGCTGTAGTTTAGATCCAGGCCCTACTTCCCTAATTTTGGGGAGTGGGGAATCCATTCTACTGGTTCTAGCACAGATAGTCTGGTGTTCCCTTGACTCGGGGTGAATACCCCTGTTCCTTAAAAGAGGCAGTGGTGACACCCTTGTTGAAGAAAGCATCTTTGGACCCAGACTGTCTTGCCAACTACAGACCTATCTTGAACCTTCCCTTTGTAGGGAAAGTGATCGAGAAGGTGGTGGCAGCCTGGTTGGAGAACCGTTTGACCATCCATAGCTTCTACGAACCTCTCCAGTCAGGTTTTCGAAAGAGGCATAGTACCGAGACTGCACTGGTTCGGGTGCTAAATGATCTCCTGATGGCGAGAGACCAGAGAAAATTGTCCATTTTGGTACTATTAGATCTGTCATCAGCATTTGACACTGTTGACCATGGGGTCCTATTGGAGCGCCTGAGATGTATTTGAGGGCTCTCTGGGATTGTTCTCAGATGGTTCACTTCATACCTCACTGGAAGAACTCAGAGGGTGGTGTCAGGGTTTTTTTCCTCTGGTCCCATCTCCCTATTTTGTGGGGTTCCTCAGGGTTCTATATTGTCCCCCAAGTTGTTTGAGGTGTACATGCTTCCCCTCGGAGACATTGTGAGATGGTATGGCTTGAGGTTTCACTGTTATGCAGATGATACCCAGCTGTACCTGTCCTTTGCACCCGACCAGGAAGGAGCTATCTCGGTATTTAACAGCTGCCTAAATGAAATCCAGGACTGGATGAGGTCCAGTTGGCTGAAGTTGAACACTGGAAAGATGGCGGTGTTGGTATTGGATCTGGATCGTCAGATAGGGGGACCTACAGCCGGCACCCCTTCTGGATTGTTTTTTGGGGATGTCGAGCTATGGGTCTCTGAACGGGTGCGAGATCTGGGAGTGATATTAGATGCGGGGTTGACTCTTCGATCTCAGGTGTCAGCGGTGGTAAAGTCATCTTTTTACCATCTAAGAAACATCGCCAGAATTAAGCACCTTGTTTCGTCCGGTGATCTGCCAACCTTGATCCATGCTTTTGTGACCTCACGCCTGGACTACTGCAACTCGCTTTTCCTTGAGCTTCCGGGGGTTGATATCCACCGCTTGCAGCTAGTGCAGAATTCCGCAGCCCGAGTATTGATGGGTACCCCTAGATCTTCCCATATTACTCCGGTGCTGCCAGGACTGCACTGGCTGCCAGTTCAGTGGCGGATCACCTTCAGAGTCGGATTACTAACTTTTAAAGCCCTACATGATCTGGGCCCTGATTACCTGAAAGAACTCCTGATTCCTTACCGCCCTGTGAGATTGCTCCGCTCAGCCGATGAGGGGCTGCTAGAGATTCCTAGGGTGATGTTAAAATCTGCTGGGGCCCGGGCTTTTATGTTTGTGGCCCCTTCCCTTTGGAATTCTCTACTCCATCGGACTAGGGAATGTACGACCGTGGGGAGTTTTAAACAGGCTCTTAAATCCTTTTTGTGGGAAAAAGCATATGGTTTTACTGTACATTAATTCGTTTTGTGTGTTTTTATAATATTATGTTTGTATCTCTGTTTCTGTATTCTGTATTTTATCTTATTTTATTGGAATGTGCCTTGACACTTGAAAGGCGCAATATAAATAAAAATATTATTATTATTTATTATTATTATATCATCCGTGTAAACAGAAATTTTGTACTCGGAGTTACCTACCATTATACCTCTTATATGGGGGTAGTTTTTAAGTTTCCTGATGAGGGGTTCAAGAAATAGGTTAAAGAGGTAGGGGGATAAAGGACAGCCCTGACGTGTACCTTGAGAAAGTGGGAAGGGGTAGAAAGAACCCCATTACGTTGCACTAGTGCCGAAGGGAATGAGTATAATATTTTAACCCAATGTATAAATTCTGGGGGAATGTGGTATGTGGGTAGTAGTGAAAAGAGAAATGCCCAGGATACTCTATCGAAAGCTTTTTCCGCATCCAGAGAAACCGATGCTGCAGGAGTGGTGGAGTCTCTAGATGCAGAAAAAAAGATATGCTAACTTCCTTAGATGATCGGATGATAACCTGCCCCTATCAAAGCCCACCTGTTCATCACTGAGCAGTGATTCCCACACTAGACTTAGTCTAGAGGAAAGAATTTTAGCTAAAATGTTGAGGTCCACATTAATTAGAGAAATCGGTCTGTAATTGGAAACAAATAGGGGTTTTTCTCCCACAGACATCTAAGGTGTGCCAGTGTTTATTAAATATTAACGTGATTTTGTTAGTGTGTGTAGTACAGAGAGTACTGAGTGCTATTCTCTCCGGTCCCTGTTGTTTAACTCGCTGACTCAAAGCATCTTGTCTGTGTACACCCTGTACTCTGTCCGTGGCTTGCTTTAGTACTCTGTCCTGGTAGTCTCTCTGTTTAAACCTGTTCTGTATGACTTGTCCTCCAGTCTATAATATTCTATGTCCTGTAGTTTCTCTCAGCATGAAGAAATTGAGAATATGGAATGCTGTTAATGAGTTAGGGATTGTGGAAGCTCCTGCCATTTAGTATGGTGATGCGGTCTGTGGGTTTGCGATACAATGTAGTCTCTAATCTTTGTGATGTATTTATTACTATAATATCCAAAGGGAGGATCTGTTTATCAAAGTTAAGTATGAATTTCAGATTTTCTTTGATTCCATTCATGTACATAAGGAATTCCTTCTGCTCAGTGTTGGTACTGAACAGAACCAAATATATCGATGGTACGGGTTGTTAGTTCATATCATTTAATCATAATCTCAGAAATGTTTGTTGGTAATCAAAGTAATTCATAGTAACCACTCCACCCCCTTGTCTGCTGGCTTTATTATGATGTCCCTGTCATTTCCTAGCTGTCTTTGAGCCTCTTTTTTTGAATTTATATTTTTCATGTTCATGAAATAAAAGTTATTTTTAACTGCTCTGTATCATTGTTCACAAGTTTCATAAATGTCTCTGTAGCTTGTGAGTATTTTTTTGGGGGGTTGTAGCTCGATTTGACACCTACAGCCATTCTCGGATCCCTTTTCCCCTGGCTTTCTGCCCATTTGGACTGGGCGAACTGGTATTCAAGTCTAATTTTTCTAAAGAACTTTTCAAGATGAATTCTTAAACCAAAAAAGTGTTTGTCAGTCCTGGGTGAGAAAGTTAAGCCCAAAGTTAAAACTTCAAAGTTGTTTTTCTGTGAGAAGTTTATTACTTTGATTAAAGACCACCTCCTGTGTCCCCTGTATTGTCCCTGGGACTAGTATGGTGTCCAGCCTTGCCCTCCTCTGTTTCCTCTTCCTCCGTATAGTTCCCTCTGTTGCGAGCATAATGTGTACCTTATCGGCTCTCTGTGTGTCTCCCTGGTCTGGCCTGTTGTGGAAGGTTGGTATGTTGTGTCCTGATGCTGCTCTAAAAAAAGGCTGCTGTTACAGATTTGTCTGACTTTTCTGTCTGCTGTATTGGTTAGTCACAAAGCTTCTTGAGCTGTCACTGTCTTGAGTTTTCATCTCAAATCTCTGAAACATCTTATAATTATATACCTTATTTTCTCTGTAGTCATTCAAATCTCATTAAAACATCCTGTTTTTTGTGTTTTTAATCTGTTGTTCAATGTCTTTTAGTTCAGTCTCAGTTTTTTTCAGTAATACAGTATTCTGGTATTTGCTTAAATCTTTTTTTGGTTTTATATTTCTCCTTCTGTTTCTGAATGTCACCGCTAAGTTTGCTTCTTTCCTCTGTTACTGCCTCTACTATTGCAACCATGAAATCATGGGAACATTTATTACAGATCCTGCCGCACCTATCAGACAGCTCTTGGGAAGTAATATCTAGGTTGGGCTCAACTAACACTCGTAATCCTCAGGGAATTCTCCTCTTTCTTAAATACTGTGCTAGTGTTAATGAGTGCCAGTAAAACTTTTTATCTTTTTGTAAAAGGTGATCTGTTTTATTAATGTCCTGGTAGTAACATCTTTTTCTCACCCCAGGGGTCCTTTAGCATCAGTAACTATTGCAGTGAGCTGACTAGGTAGTACTGCCCTGAAGGTGGAGATTATGGTATTGAGTTTATGAATTAGCCAATCAGATTGAAGCTTGAGGGTGTGCTGAGCAGGGAGAGTGAGGAAGGCTCCAGAATTTTTTCTCCGTCTGACTGGGAAACACTGCCTCTGTAGTAATCTCTATCTTGGCCAAGAAAAAGTGTTTTCTCTTGTACTTGATAGTTATTGGCTTTATTTATTTACATTTTAAAGTGAGCGGAGTATTTTCTTTTGGTTTTAATGGTCGTTCCCAGGAACCATGTTTTTCTCAGTTCATGAGTCCCTTTTTCTATATTTTATATAGTTTCTGGTTATCATGTTTAGTGTTTCCGCAGTTCCTTTTACTTTATTTTATCGTGGTACTCTTTTTTTTTTAGTGGGAACCAATGGTTCACTTTATTTTTTTTACCTCAGAAAAGTCCTGGTTCTTTATCGCGAGGGAACTGACCGCTAACCTTTACATTGTGACTATTGAATTTCTTATACACAGGATTTTCTGTAAATTGGCATGTCAGAAATCCCTATGAAAAGGATTGGACCAAAAGGTTTTAAAAATTGTTTAAATTGTCCGAGAATTCTAGCTAAAGCTGATTACCCATGACCTGTGTTTAAAATGTTTAGGTCCTGACCATTACTGTGTTACTTGTTCTAAATTTTGTTCCAAAACTTTAAGAAACAGAGCTTGAAGGCTTAGCGTAATGGCAGAAGAAGGGTCTTCATCTGGTCCCAAACACAGACCCAAGGCTACTGATGATGGGCCTTCAAAGAATAAAAATAATTAAGGTGCTGATGAGGCATCTTCAAAATCTAAGCATGTCACAGGTGCTGACGAAGTGCCTTTGAAAACAAAGAACACAAAATCAGGCGCTGATGAAGTGCCAGTGAAAAATAAGGCTTCAAAAGGGGCTGATTAAGTTCCTAAATCAAAAAATGTAAAAGATGCTGATGAAGTGCCTAGTTCTAAGAGGAAGCCTGATGTAGTCACTGATGAGGTAGCTACTAAAAAGATTTATAAAGAGAAAAATACTGCTGCACCTCCAAGCAGTCTAAGCGTGAGGCTGCAGTTGGTAAAAAAAACACAAAGATGAATCTAAAAAAATTAAACACCAGGAGGGCATTCTCCAAGATCCACAGGGGGAATTTCCTTCTATGGAGGATATGGCAAAAGCTTGGCACCTATACCAGACTATTCAGGGCATGGGTTCTGTTTTTGGTGCTTTTGACTTTCCCAGACAGATCCCTTCTACAGCTCCATCTGACACTGGAGCTGATGAGGGGGAAGATAATGATGACTTTTATGATGCCCCAGATGACATTTCGCTGGGTAAGGACCCCGAACCTGATGTGTTACCTGACCCCAATTTTGGGGCATCCCCTGACCAGGAGGATACTTCCTCCATGTTTACCTTTTTTGTAGCAAATGGTGGACACTCTTGACCTCCCCTCTCAAGAGTCCAACCAAGAGGAGGATGAGAACCAGGATTATAGAGAAATAAAGGGTCTTCCTTCTCCCAAGAAGTTAGTTCTTCTCATCTATAAACCTTTCAGGAAGAACACTATGAAGCTTCTCCAGACTCCCTCTTCTGTGCCAGGGGTCGAGAAGAGAGTAGATAAGAAGTATTAATTGTCTAAGACAGATGCGGATTTTCTGTTTGTACAACAGGCAGCATGTGACAAGGCTAGGGTTTCCCTTTCATCCAGCCTCATGAAAAAGACTCTAAAAGGCTGGACCTTATGGCCAGAAAGACATGTACATCAGCCTCCCTTCTCCTTCGCTTGGCCTCATACATGGCTTACACAGCCAAATATCAAAAGGCCCTTTGGAATTCAGCCCTAGCCATAGTTAAACAGAGCTCTGACTCTATGGCAAAGGATTTGGTGGAAACAACAGAAACTTCCTTGGAGGCTACTAAGTACCAATTCCATATGGCAGATGATAGCAATGATGCAGCCTCTAGGGTTATAGCCCAGGCTATCTCCCTGAAGCACTTTTCCTGGCTAAGAACAACAAATCTGACACAGGACACTCAGTCCAAAGTCATGGACTTACCCTGTGACAGAAATGTATTGTTTGATTCCAGAACTGAAGAGTACATGAAAAAGGTTGATGAATATAATGCAACCTATTACAGCAATACTACTAAGGTGAAGTCTTCTGCTCGTCAAAAGGCTCAACATCGGGGTAATAAAGGCAGGGGATATTTTCCTAGGCCTTATTATTCCCTTCCTGCTCAATTCAACCTCTCTCAGTTCAGAGGTTATTTCAGAGGAACAGGCAGGAGAGGTCAGAGAAGAGTTGCTTCTACTCCTGCTCCTGCCACCCAGCAAAAGCCCTGACTTCTCGGTTCAGGTCGCTTCCCCTCTTCCTGTAGGGGGCAGGCTCTCCCACTGCTTCCAGTCTTGAACCCTGATTACATCAGACAAGTGGGTCCTGGTGGTAGTGGAAAAGGACCTGTCCCCTCAGTTCGAAAAGATGCCAGCCCTCAGGGGCACCCAGCTCTCCAAATCCCTATCTCCAACAGAGAGGATTCTGTTGGAATTGGAGGTAAAGCATCTTTTGGAAGCAAGGATGATGGAGAGAGAGTGCCTGCCCATCAAAGGGGCAAGGGCCTGTACTCCAGATATTTCCTAACACAAAAGAAAAATGAGGAGCAGTGACCTGTTTTAGATTTCAGATACTTAAACAGGCATCTTCTGAAACCCAAATTCAAGATGGTCACCCTGAAAATAATGATTCACTCTCTGCAGCAGGGAGACTGACTAGCCTCCCTAGACCTCAGGGATGCCTACTTTCACATCCATATAAGGCAGTCCCACAGGAAGTTTCTGAGGTTCAAACTTCCTTCAGGACACTACCAGTTTGCAGCCATCCTCTTCAGCCTGACATCTGCACCAAAGAGTGTTTACGAAATACCTGGCTATAGTGGCAGCACATTTAAGAAAAATGGGAATTTCAGTCTATCCTTATCTGGATGACTGGCTTATAGTGGGAAAGACCTCTCTGCAACTTGTAAAGGCCCTTTCCTTGACAAAGGACACTCTGTACTCTTTGGGATTCCTTATAAACCTAAAAAAATCCTATCTAAATCCAACACAGCTCCTTAAGTTCATAGAAGCACAGTTGGACACCCCTACAGAGCAGAGCTTTCCTTCCGGTGGAAAGAATTTTGAACTTTTTGTCAGTTGCAAATTCTTTATCCTGGCCCAGCCCAGGACAGCCAGACACTTCCTAAAGCTCCTGGGACATGTGGCGCTGTGACAGCTGTGGTTCCAGGAGTCAGGTTTAGAATGTGGGACATATAGCAGCACCTTAGGTTTCACTAGTCCCAAAGCAGAAGTTCACTGTCCAGACTGGTCCCAGTCACAGAAAAACTCCTTCAGTCCCTGGTCTGGTGAAAGAAAGTGGGCAGCCTTTCAGAAGGAATTTCCTTCCCAGCAACCTCCCCTTCAAGAATCATTACTACAGATGCTTCTCTGCTTGGATGGGGAGCTCACATGGACAGTTTTTCCATCAGTGGCTCCTGGACTCCACAGGAGTCACAGGCTCACATCAACTTGCTAGAACTCAGGGCCATTTATCTGGCACTAGAGGCATTTGCCTCACAGATAAAGGGTCACACAGTCCAGATCAGAACAGACAACACCACTGCTGTGTTTTACATAAACAAGTAGGGTGGCACGAGATCCAGCATTCTATGCCTGGAGGCCTTAAGGATTTGGGGCCTGACCTACTCGCTGGGAGTCAACCTGTCAGCTATACATCTCCCAGGAAAGGATCAAACCCTGGCTGACGCTCTGTCGTATCGACCAGGGTCACAGCAAATGGTGGCTGAACAAGCAGGTACTGTCCACAGTGTACAGAAGGTGGGGCACACCAGAAGTGGATCTTTTTGCCTTTCGCCTAAACCATGAACATCCGCTGTATTTTTGCAGGTCTCCAGCTCTGGGAACTATTCCAACAGATGCCTTAGTTCTGGATTGGGCAGGAAAGTTTCTTTATGTCTTTCCTCCTTTTTCTCTAATTTTCAGAGTTTTGCTAAAACTCAAAGTCTAGCCTGCAACAATGATTCTAGTGGCACCAGTCTGGCCAAAGCAAGCATAGTACCCCCTGTTGATATCCCTGTCTTGCAGCAAACCAGTTCATCTCCCTATCAGTCACTCCCTCCTGACTCTCCCTCAGACAGGAGTGACCTATCCAGATCTGAAATCTCTTCACCTCAAAGCTTGGCTCTTGAGGAGCTAGAGCTACCAGCTCTTAGTACTCTGAACAAGTTCTGAACATCCTGAGGATGGCCAAAAAGCCTAGTACAAAAAAGACTTATGCAGCCAAATTAAAAAGATTTTCCCTTTGGTGCAAAAAAAAGCACATTAATCCTCTTCGATTCCTAATCTTTTGGATTATTTAGTGCACTTGCAGGATTCAGGATTGAGGCCTTCCTCCTGAAGCTTCATCTTCATTTCCTCAAGTGTGCAAGGTGCATATCACTGTCATATCCTCTCTAGCACACTGCACTGACAATATAAGCATACACATTGTATAATATATATATTTCTATATAACAAACCAATCACACACACACACACACACACACACACACACAAAGAAAAAGTAGATAAACGTGGGGAGTAGTACAATGTAATGGCTGTGGGGCAGCAGTCTTTCGGGAGTCTTTCTGGAGGCTGAGATGCTGCCCTATTTGCAGACAACTCTCTGCCCTGAGGGAGGAAGATGCCCGTCTTCAGGCCATGCTGGACAGTAGTAAGGGAACCTTCCCCCAGGCCACACTGGATGGTAGGAAGGGAACCTCCCCCATCCAGGGAGCACCAGAGCCACCACCACTACCTCAGAGGTTGCGAAGAAAACACAGTAGTTGGAAAACAGTGGGCTCAGGAAGGGTGAGGATGGTGGAACAGAGGCACACCCAGTCAGTTGTTCCACTCCACAATCCATACACCATTCTGGGGGAGCATAGCTCCCCTATGGATGCACTTGCAGAGGAGACTAAGGAGGCTGAGGACAGCTGTCACAAGGGAGGCCCACAGGAAGGAGACAGAGGACACCACAAGGAAAGGAAGCAGCTCCTGGTGGGGACTCAGTGTGGGGGATAGAACTGGGGAGCAGGAAAACTGAAGTAAGGTGCCTGCCTGGTGCCATGGCTTAGAGGGACAGGAAGCGCATCCTCAGGATCACGGGAACAGCTGCACGGGAGTCTGAGCTGGACATCATTGTCCACCTAGGGACAAATGACTTGGCTCATCATGAGATTAGAGCAGTGCAGAAGGACTTTGCAGAATTGGGGAGGGGCCTAAGACAAGTAGCACACACAGTATCCTTCTCAGAGGTGCTGCCTGTCAATGGCATGAGTGAGGCGAGGGAACTTTGCACCATGCAGTTTAATGAATGGTTGAAAAAATGGTGTGGAGCACAGGGGTTTGGCTTCATTGGGGACTGGGGTTCCACCTGGAGGGACACCAGCCTATACTGGCAGGATGGTCTGCATCTGTCCAGGAAGGGAACAAGTCTTTTGAGCAATCAGTTTAAATGCTTCATTGGCAAGCTTTTAAACTAGTCAAGGGGGGAGGCACTGATAAGCAGCAGGAAAATCCCAGCCTCTCCCTACAAAACAGGGTACTAAATGAAAAAAGACCAAGGTAAGAAAGGTCAGTGGGGATGCTGCAACAGAAGGTATAGCCATCAAAAATGGAGAGCAATGAGTACCAATGCCCGTAGTCTGAGTAACAAGCTTCCTGAATTAGTGGCCTTGATGGAGGAGGAACATCTGGATATTGTGGCAGTCACAGAAACATGGTACACACAAAACCATGACTGGGATGTAAACATACCAGGATACACTATCTACAGGAGGGACAGGGAGTGTAAAAGAGGAGGAGGAGTAGCTCTTTACATAAGGGAAGGAATCAAAGCAACAGAACAAAAGGGTAAACAGGGAGGAGAAGAAGCACTGTGGGTAAATTTGGAGACCGGCAATGGCACCACAATCCGCACAGGGGGAGGAAATGGACAAGGAAATGATAGAAAGTATACTTAGAATGGCAGAAAAAGGGAGATATTGCTGATGGGTGATCTGAATATGCCAGATGTTAACTGGGTGCAGTTGCAGCAGCCACTTCTAAGAGTGGGGTTATTCTAGATGCCCTACAGGGCATGCCTCAGACAACTAGTATTGGAGCCCACTCGAGAGGGAGCAATCTTAGACCTGGTTCTCTCAAATGGAGATGAAGAGAGGATCACAGATGTAGAAGTGGGTAGCCATCTGGGAACTAGCGACCATCGAACAGTATGGTTCACAGTAAACACAGCAATAGAGTCTAGCCATACAAAGACAAAGGTACTGGATTTTAGGAGTGCTGACTTTGTCAAAATGGGTGAGTGCCTAAGGAATGCACTAGCAAGTGAGCAGGAAGGAGGGGTGGAAGAACAATGGGGAATAATAAAAACTGCCATCACAGAGGTAACAAGCCTTTGTGTAAAGCAAATAAAATGAAACGAGGTAAGAAACCACTATGGTTCTCAAAGGAAGTGGCAGTGAAGGTTCAAGAGAAAAGAAAGCATTCAGGAAGTACAAGGAATCACAGAAGGAACAGGACAGAGAACTGTATCAGTTAAAGCAAAAGAAGCTGAGAAGGCAGTCAGAACAGTAAAGGCCCAAACCGAGGAAAAGATAGCCAACTCAGTTAAGAGGGGAATAAAACCTTTTATAGGTACATCAGGGAGCAAAGGAAGACCAAGGGAGGGATAGTGAGGCTTAATAAAGGGAGGAGGGTGGGCAGAGGGTGACTGTGAAAAGGCAGAGATACTAAACAAATATTTTTGCTCAGTATTTACAAAGGAAGACGGGAGGTACCTATAACAAACAGTAGAAACACTCTGGATACAGAAGTTGATACCAGCCCATTTACAGAAGAAAGGGTTCTGAAAGAACTTTTAAAACTGAAGGTGGACAAAGCAATGGGGCCTGATGGGATTCATCCCAGAATTCTAAAAGAACTAAGGGTAGAACTAGTGACACCACTGACTACCCTCTTTAACAAATCATGGGAGGATGGGGTGGTACCCAAGGACTGGAGGAGGGCAGATGTAATTCCCCTTCACAAAAGTGGGAGCAAGGCAGAAGCAGGAAACTACAGACCTGTTAGTTTAACCTCAGTGGTAGGGAAAATTATGGAATCACTTCTGAAGGAAAGAATTGTGGAGTATCTAGAGTCCAGAGGGGCACAGGACCCAAGGCAGCATGGATTCACAGCGGGAAGGTCATGCCAGACAAATCTGATAGATTTCTTTGACTGGGTGACCAAAGTAGTTGATCAGGGAGGGGCTGTGGACATGGCCTACCTAGACTTTAGCAAGGCATTTGACACAGTCCCACACAAAAGATTAATATACAAGTTAGCCAGCCTGGGAGTGGGTCCCAATATGACAGCCTGGGTAAAGAATTGGCTGGAGAATAGGACACAGAGAGTAATAGTAAATGGAGTCCACTCTGAAAAAAGGGGGTTAGTAGTGGGGTACCGCAGGGTTCAGTATTAGGACCGGTCCTCTTCAATGTCTTTATAAGCGACATTGCAGAGGGACTGGAAGGAAAAGTATGTCTCTTTGCAGATGACACGAAGATCTGCAACAGAGTTGATGCACAAGGTGGAGTGAAAAGGATGAGAAGGGACTTGGCAAGGTTGGAGGAATGGTCAAATGTATGGCAGCTTAGATTCAATGCTAAGAAGTGCAAGGTAATGCACCTGGAAACAAAACCCAGGGGAAGAGTACAATGGGGTGAGATACTAACAACAACAAAAATGGAAAGGGACCTGGGGTAGTCATATCAGATGACCTAAAGGTGGGCAAGTAATGTGAGAGGGCAGCAAGGAGGGCTGGTGGGATACTGGGATGCATAGGGAGGCATCACCAGTAGAAAACAGGAAGTTATTATCCTCTGTACAGACAGCTAGTGAGACCCCATCTGAGTACTGCGTGCAGTTCTGGAGACCCAATCAGAAAGACATAGACAGGATGGAAGCTGTCTAGAGGAGGGCAACTAAAATGGTGCATGGTCTGCACCGGAAGACATATGAAGAGAGACTTAAGGAGCTTAATATGTATAGCCTCGAGGAAAGGAGGGAGAGGGGGGACATGATAGAAACTTTCAAGTACCTCAAGGGAATCAACAAAGTCCAAGAGGGTAGCATCTTTCAAAAAAAAGAGGTGTGCAAGAACAAGGGGGCACAATTTGAAGATAGAAGGTGGGCGGCTCAGAGGTAATTTAAGGAAGTATTTTTTCACAGAGAGGGTTGTGGATGTATGGAACGGCCTTCCAGAGGAGGTTGTGGAGTCAAAAACAGTGGTGGAATTCAAGCATGCATGGGACAGTCATAAGGCAATTCTAGGGGGTGGGGGTAGGAAGAATTAGGCTGCTGGTTAACTAGGATCTGCAGCTTATCCATCAGGTAGGGAAATGGGCAGACTGGGTGGGCCAAGCGGTCCTTATCTGCCGTCAAATTCTATGTTTCTATGGCTGCTACAGTATTTTGGGTTATCTTTCTGTTGGAACGACTCTAACTGTTTTTTCACAGCCAGTCTTTAAACAGTTTTTCAAAGGTCTTCTCCCACGTCCATCCTTCAATTAGGGAACCTGTCCTTCCTTGGAGCTTGAATCTCTGTATTGCTAAACTCATGGAGCCACCCTTTGAACCCATGACTTTGTCTCACCTTAAATATGTCTCTTGGAAAACTGTATTTCTAGTAGCCATTACCTCTGCAAGAAGGATTTCAGAGTTACAGGTTCTTTGCACAGAGCCTAACTACATTATCCCTCACAGGAATAAGCCTGAGCTCAGGACAAACAGGGATTTCTTGCCTAAGGTGGTATCAGAGTTTCACCTTAATCAATCCATCACTTTACTGGTATTCTTTACTGTCAAATTCACTCTAGGGGAGCAAAAGTTCCACGGTCTGGATGTCAAAAGAGCCCTGCTTTACTATCTGGACCACACCAAGCAGTTTAGGGGCCCATCCACACAGTTGGTCCTCACCTGTGAGGAGGGAGGTTGGTAGAGGAAAACCAGCCACCAAGAGACCTATTTCTCACTGGATAGTCTCTTGTATTCGATTCTGCTATGACAAGGCTGGCAAGCAGCCTCCAGAAGGCCTCATGGCCCATTCCATTAGGGGGCACTGCTGCTCTGTGGCAGCTGCTAGGGACATACCCCTTCTGGATGTCTGTAAAGCAGCTACTTGGAAAACAGTGCACACCTTCACTAAACATTATTATTTAGATGTGCAGTCTAGATCTGATGCCAGTTTTGGCAAGGCAGTTCTGCAGAGCCTCTTTCCTAAGTAGGTTCTCTACCTGCCTCTCAACTGTACTGCAATATAGTCTGCAATAGTTACTGATGCTAAAGGACCCCTGGGTGAAAAGAAAACATTACTCACCAAGTAGTCTTCTTTCTTCCATGGTGTCCTTTAGCATCAGTAAGCTCCCACCCTTCCTCCCCAGATAACCTTCAGAAGAGGACTCTGACTTGTGCCTTCTAAAATTTGGATATTGTGAATTTTGGATTAGATTTTGAGCAAAGTTTCATGTTATGGTTCTGGTTGTTTTTGTGTATTTTTGAATCCTGCTGGTTCATTCCTGTTGAGCATTTGCCCAATCTAGCTTTCAAAAAAGATTTTGGAGGCTTCCTTACTCTCCCTGCTCAGCACACCCTCGAGCTTCAATCTGATTGGCTAATTCATAAACTCATTACCATAATCTCCACCTCTGGGGCAGTACTACTTAGTTGGCTCACTGCAGTAGTTACTGACGCTAAAGGACACCTTTGAAGAAAGAAGATTACTATGGTAATTTTTTCATCCAGTGTTCTAGCAAAATTTGGGCCAGTACTTGATTGGCTTGTTCCTCTGTATATGCAAAGGGAGCAATGGCTGTGTCTGAAGTGGATGGTGCATAAGGAAGTGGATTCATAGTGTACGTGTAGTCTAGGAGCAGATCAGATGCTCTATTGCTGGACAGATCCCTTGTTTCTTCTGGTGGCTTGAATGCAGGTGTGGAAGAACTAAGGATATGGCCACTGGGAACTAGATCCCCAGTTATAGGAATTAAAGAGCACCTTTCATGCAATTTTTCATTTGGTTTTAAAATGAGCAGGAGGCTCTCTTACATGACTGGGAGTTCCTCTGTAGCACTTGGAAAATTTTCTGTTAAGCCCCCTAAAGAAGGGAAGGGATCGTATTTTGCCCCAGAGGAGGCTTGCCTCTCGATCTCTTCCGCTTCCTGATCGCTGATGTCGTTCCCGCACTTCCTTGTTTTATGATGTCATTATATGACTAGCGTGGAGACATGCTCAATGCAAGCCTATGAAGCGTGGTTTTAAAAGTTATTTTTACAATTTTAAGCTGACCTGTAGTACAAATTGGAGCCAGTATTCAAGTAACAAGGCTCTTGCTACTTGAATACTGTCTCCGATTTGTACTACAAGTCCAGTTAAAATCATAACAATAACTTTCAAAATGCTCCATAGGCTTGCATGAAACACGTCCCCGTGCTAGTCATATAATGACATCATAAAACAAGGACGCATGGGAATGACGTTGGCGATCAGGAAGTGGAAAGGATCGAGCGGCTAGCCCCCTTGGGGACAAAATACGATCCCTTCCCTCCCTTAGGAGGCCGAACAGAAAATTTTCCAAGTGCTATGGAGGAACTCCCAGTTAGGTAAGGAGCCTCCTGTTTATTTTGCAGAGCACCAAGAGAGGCGCTGTCTAAGGTAATAGCCAAAAATATTTTAGTAAAAAAAGTAAATGACTATATAATAGCTAGAAATGTTTAAAGGGGAGGTGCCATCTTGGTGGGTCCAGTGCCACTGCCTAATAGCTCCCCGAGTCAAACATCATCCTTTTGACCCAATTTGAACCTCCTCTGTAAAGACATAAACTATTAAAATTATTCTTCTTTTTTTTTCTCCTCGTGCCATGTTTACCCACAAGCCCCATGCCACCCAGAGTTCTCTTCTCCCGGCGATGTGAGACGGTGAATCAGAGAATAGAATCTTAGTGCAGGAGTACGAGAAATGAACACACATAGATGGCACCTCCCCTGCCACATCGGGTTGGTACTGTACTGAAGTGAGCAAACATGAACCACCAAGCACCAGTGCAGCGCAAAGCAAATGTCACCAGAAGACAGTGGGAGAAACCAAGGTAAGGTTTCTCTGTCTGGTGTGCTAGCAGTAAAGTGCCACTTTTGAGGGCAGGGAGTTGGGTTGAAGAGCCACGCAGAGCAAATGGGAGTTTTTTTTTTTTTCATCTACTCTCGGCAGCATACATCTCATTTTTGGTTAGTCTATTTTCCAAGTACATGCTCTGTGCAGTCACTGAAATGAAAAATGGAGCAGTACTTACTTTCGATGTCACTTGCCTCCAAACTTGAACACTCCAACATGAGAGGGAGCTTCCAGAATGCAGGAGAGGACAATAAACATAAACAGACACACAGTGTAATGGCGCCAACCAGAAGAAGGCTGTTGAATGGAGAGTTCAACTTTGGAGGTAAGCAACACCTAAACTAAGTACTGCTTTAGTTTTTGGTTTCAGCAACTGCACAGAGCATGTTCATGGCAGACAGACTACCCCAAAATGAGACTTCATAAATCCATGGGAACGCTCTGAGAGACGTTTGTATTTTGGGTACTTCACTAGCACATTAACGTCTCTCACAGGGTCCCACTAATTTGCATATCCTGAGATGAAGGTCTAGTTCTTGAACTCCCGCACTGAGATATGGCTCACTTTTGCTACTTGCATTGGGGCATATGTCTGTTCTTAGAGTAGGCATAAATTGTGACCCTTGGCTCATCGGTACTTGCCTCTTTTCACTGGTGTATGAGAAAATGTGGACATAGACTTTACTGACTGTAGATATTGCTTAGTAAGCTTTGATAAAGTGCACAGACTGTTCCACTGTTTGCCTCTTCACTTCACTGGGAGAACAGAACTCGGGGTGGCATGGTGCATTGTGGGTAAACATGGCACAAGGAGGAAATAAAAACGGAGAATAATTTTAAAAGTTCATGTCTTTGTGGAGGAGGTGAAAATTAGGTCAAAATAATGATGTTTGACTCGGGGAGCCATAAAGCAGGGACACTGGACCCACCAAGATGGCACCTCCCCTTTAAGGCTTTTATGATGTTATGCTCCAGAGATTGGGTTCCTATATTCCAAATTGTAAATTACTGTATGTATTCCTTGCTGCTATGCAGCTACTAAGGTTAAATGTTGAATCCACAGGTTCCTGTAAGCAGGCTACCTCTCTTTGGGAATTTCTATGGGTGGGGTGTGTGTGTGTGTGTGGGGAGGGTGGAATCTGGTTGCTTAACACAACCTTGTGAGTAAAGCCTGTTACCTAAATGGTGCTTCGGAGGAGTCCTCCTCGGAGTCGCAGATTAACTAGAGAATTAGTTTTTTTTCCCAAAGTTTTCCCTTAGGAGATTGGGGCTCTTCAGAGGTTTTTCTGTCAGTCATGCTGCCCTAAAGTCTTATTTTCTATTTAAATACACAGAGAACAGAAACAGATCAACAAAAACAATGAAAAAACCTGATGTGAAACTGCATTTTTGTTCGAAGGCTTTGATGTGTACCACTGGGCCTGCTGATGTCTCAGGGGGAATTTATTGCTTCGGGTTCCGCTGGGAGCCTGTTTTGTGTAGCTTATACAATATGACATTGTTACTTGTTATTCAGCCTTTTTTTTTCTTCTTTGACTGGCTCTTCTCTCTCATCTGAATGAATCACAGTATCTTAAACAAACCAGGCCTGAGAAGGCTAATCATTGGCTGGCACAGCCCCCCTGATACCGCTGGTCTGCCTCATCAGCTCTGCTGCTCTCAGGCTATTAGTGTGTTTACTGCTGGTCTGAGCTCATTTGCACAGACAGAATTTGGAGGGCTGTACTGGGACCAGTAATTTGGATGCCGTAGGGAACTGGGATGGCACAGTAGTTGAGTTTCTGATCCGGATAAATGAGCATTATGGAATCCTGGTAAGTATAGTTTGTTACTGCAGTGTGTGTGAAGCACAAGGCAAGAGAAAATTCCCACAAAACCTCATCCAGTTATTAGTTCAGTGACATTAGCAACTGGAGTCGGATGAAGATTTTGTGAGGTACTGTGTTTTTAAATCCGTTTTATTGGTGAGATTTCTTATTACATTGAGCTGGGCAGCTTGAAGATGAAAAGGTGAATAAAACTGACAGTGTTACTTTCTTGCTGAGGTCTATTTATAACAAAATATTCTTTATTAATATAATAGTGCTGAAGTCTGACCCTAGCTTGTGTTTTTGTCACTGCTGCCTCTGCCCTAAGCATTCAGACTCTCCATGGGAAATAGCAAGATGTCATTTTAATCTCGGCGCAGTTTTTCTCCAGCTAAAAGCAAGTACATTGAACACCTTGGTGCATAAAAATTAATCCTGAAACTATAAATTATTTCTTTTTTTTTTTTTTTTTTTTTTAAGAAAACTGTTTCATGAAAGGCTGTGATGTAAATAAATAGATATTAAGGACTAAAATGACAATATAAAGTATTGAGAGGCCAGAGAGGAATAGCATTGAACAAAGTACTTTGTCACAACCCCCCAGTGGGAAGTCAGAGGAACTGTAATTTTTTTTTACTTGCATTTTTTCCTCCCCCAACCTCCCAAGCACCACACCATCGGGAGTCGTTTATGATGTCTGCCCTGCTCTTACACCTACTTGGAGCCCGCCAGTACCCTCATGGAGCTGTGGTTCTTCCACTCAGGTGGGGACGAGGTGGGGCCCATACACCCCAAACTTTCTTGTATCGTCAGGCTGGTAGGGACAGGCAGGTGCAAGCTGTGGGGTCTGCTCCAAGCGCTCCATCTTCCTGGTGCCTGGAGAGCCATTATCCATTTTTTCTGTGTGGACTCAACGTGAGCCCCATCAAGGCATAACCAACAATGTCCATTGTGTTCTTTCTCCTTGCACTGGCTAGGTGCTTGCTGTACCCCAGGCCTCCACCTGGGGCCAGTTAAGCACTGGGCCCCTACCCCCCCTCTCTCCCTGGAGAAGATGAGCAGTCCTTGGGATACTCATCCCCCCCTCCCGGCTGGCCCTCCAGCTCCCAAGGCTCGATCCCAAACCCAGGTCATTTGGTGCGCTGGCGGGCCGGCATGTAACTGTATTTTTACTGTTTTTTTTTTTTTTTTTTACTTTCCATTTATGCCTCCTCTGATCTGCAGCACAGTTCACCTTTGGCTACTCCTAGGTAGCAGACCTCCATCAACCCTAACTGAAACTTACCACCTACGTCAAGCCGTGGCTTTCTTCCCCCAGATGGGTTTGAGGAGCACTCCCCCAGTCTCTCATGTTGCATCAGGTGGCATGATGTGAGGTAGCACAGGATCCAGGTAGACCAAATACCATCATCCGCTGCAACTGCTGGGCCACTTCTTTCCACAGTTTCTCCCAACTCCTGGGACATCTGCACGCATGGGCCTCAGTGCAGGGACACACATGTTTGCGCACCTACTGTGAGCCTGGCAGACATCCTGCTCCCCCCACCATGTCCCCACTGTGCTTCCACCTGGGTGGCAGCATTGCAACAGAGGCAGAGACCCCCCTTCCCAGCAGAGGAGAGTATCCTGTGGTGTGCTGGATCCTTCTCCCCATAGCTGGCCTCGCATGACCCAGGTTCAATCCTGATCCTGGGTCGCTGGCATCACGAGTGACCACTCTAGCACTCTGCCCATTGGATGTCGCAGGGTTGTTTTGTTTTTTGTTACTTAAACACAGTTTCTATTGCTAGTACATGCTGCAGGTAAAATTACATTTAAATTAACTGTAGTTTACATTTCCACCAATCACTATGCTAAAGCTGTTTTATCAAGAGTTGTTAAACTGTAATAGATAAGAGCTCCTATGTACCCTGTCAGTCATTCAGAATTTTAGTTTTACTAACTCTCTAAAGGACAGCACTAAAGGTATGAATGATTTGTGTATACTGTTAATAATTGATGAAGGAAGAAAGGGTCAGAAATTGCTTTCAGAGAAGTTAATATGTTACGGTAAGCAGTCGCTGCAAGACAGTATATAGTCATGCTATTGTCCATCTCACTATGAGACACATCCCTTCCTTATCACCACTATAAAACATGCAAGGACAGCCTCATGCATGGGGCTTACTTTTCACAAATGGCCTGTTTCTGTGGCAGTACTTGCTAGACTTGATCAGAGTGTGTGCTTGTGTGGGATTGTTTTGACTCTCCTCAATAATGACTTGAGTGTTGATTATTATTCTCTGATGGGGCGTATCCCCTAGCATTAGAGATATTGTGGAGGCCTTTATAGGTAACAATGTAGGTATGGTATGTTACCAAATTTACAGTTTTGGCTATACTCACAAATTAATTTGTGATGAAATGTGGTATTGACAACTGACAACTACTTTGCATAGGCGTAGCCGGGGGGGTTTGCCCATGCTGCAGCGACAGCAATGTGGGAGACATCTCTGACAGTGACAGCAGAAGAGCGCCGGTGAGCACAGCAATGTGGAAGCAGGTCGACGGCCGACACAGTGAGTCCCTGTCAGGGAATGGCAGCAGGCACAGTGACCCGCACAGTGGCGAGGGCCCGACCCACTGGACAGCAACTCTAGTGCAATGCGGAGGCACAACGTGGCCAAAGGAACCCCCCCACCCAGCAGGCCGCCGCACCAAAAGATGAGACAGCAGGCATGGACCGGGGGCGGGCCCGCCACAACTGGAACACTCAGGGGAACCGCCAACAGGGTGCCCACGAGTGGCACAACACCCCCACAGAGGCCATGGTACACCGCCCCAGTCCCCCCAACCCCGAACATGACACAGGGTCACATGAGCTGCGGTCAAGTCGTCAGTGGTTTAATGGGGCACAGGCTGACAATACAGTGCTATACATCAGACGGTCACCCAACACCCCCACACACAGTGCACATATCTGCCCTCTGTGCCAGTGGCAGTCAGTCAGCTGGGTGCAGCTACACCTGCAGCTTGATGTTGAGGGCGATGCCCATCAGGTAGTCCCTCCTGCTGTGGCTACCATACTGCTCGATGATCTCCATGAGCCTGGTGGTCATAGAAACATAGAATTTGACGGCAGATAAGGACCGCTTGGCCCACCTAGTCTGCCCATTTTCCTACTAGCAGATAAGCTGCAGATCCTAGTTAACCAACAGCTTACTTCCTCTTACCCACCCCTAGGACTGCCTTATGCCTATCCCATGCATTCTTGAAGTCCACCACTGTTCTTGACTCCACGACCTCCTCAGGGAGGCTGTTCCATGCATCCACAACCCTCTCAGTGAAAAAATACTTCCTCACATTACCCCTGAGCCGTCCCCCCTCTATCTTCAAATTGTGCCCCCTTGTTCTTGCACATCTCTTTTTCTGGAAGATGCTACCCTCTTGGACTTTGTTAATTCCCTTGAGGTACTTGAAAGTTTCTATCATGTCCCCTCTCTCCCTTCTTTCCTCAAGAGTATACATATTAAGCTCCTTTAGTCTTTCTTCGTATGTCTTCTGGTGCAGACCCTGCACCATTTTGGTTGCCCTCCTCTGGACAGCCTCCACTCTGTCTATGTCTTTGCGGAGATGGGGTCGCCAGAACTGCACACAGTACTCCAGATGGGGTCTCACCAACTGTCTGTACAGAGGGATAACAACTTCCTGTTTTCTACTATTGATGCCTCTTCCTATGCATCCCAGTATCCCCCCAGCCTTCCTTACTGCCTTCTCACATTGCTTGCCCACCTTTAGGTCATCTGATATAATTACCCCCAGGTCTCTTTCCATTTTTACTGTTGTCAGTATCTCACCCCCATTGTGTATGCTTCCCTGGGTTTTGTTTCCCAGGTGCATTATCTTGCACTTCTTTGCATTGAATCTGAGCTGCCATACATTTGACCATTCCTCCAACCTTGCCAAGTCCCTTCTCATCCTTTCCACTCCATCCTGTGTATCAACCCTGTTGCAGATCTTTGTCATCTGCAAAGAGACATACTTTTCCTTCCAGTTCCTCTGCAATGTCATTTATAAAGACATTAAAGGACCGGTCCCAGTACTGAACCCTGCGGTACCCCACTAGTAACCCTCCTTTCTTCACTGTGTACTCCATTTACTACTACCCTTTGCGTCCTGTTGTCTAGCCAATTTTTTATCCAGGCTACCACCTTGGGACCCATTCCAAGGCTGGCTATCTTGTGTATTAATCTTTTGTGTGGGACTGTATCAAATGCCTTGCTAAAATCTAGGTAGGCCATGTCCACAGCCCTCCCTGATCTACTACTTTGGTCACCCAGTCAAAGAAATCTATTAGATTCATCTGACACTACCTTCCCATCGTGAATCCATGCTGCCTTGGGTCCTGTAGCCCCACTGGCCTCAAGGTACTCAACAATTCTTTCCTTCAGAAGTGATTCCATCATTTTCCCTACCACTGAGGTCAAACTAACTGGTCTGTAGTTTCCTGCCTCTGTCCTGCTCCCACTTTTGTGAAGAGAATTACATCTGCCCTCCTCCAGTCCTTGGGTACCACCCCATCCTCCCATGATTTGTTAAAGAGAGTAGTCAGCGATGTCACTAGTTCTACCCTTAGTTCTTTTAGAATTCTTGGGTGAATCCCATCAGGCCCCATTGCTTTGTCCACCTTCAATTTTATTAGTTCTTTCAGAACCCTTTCTTCTGTAAATGGACTGGTATCAACCCGCATCTTCAGAGTGTTTCTCTTGTTTGGTTTAGGTAACTCCCCCTCCTCTTCCTTTGTGAATACTGAGCAGAAATATTCATTCAGTAACCCTGCTTTTTCACTGTCACCCTCTACCCACATTCCCTTCCCTTTATTAAGCTTCAGTATCCCTCCTTTGGTCTTTCTTCGCTCCCTAATGTACCTATAAAAGGTCTTATCCCCCTTCTTAACAGAATTGGCTATCCTTTCTTCGGTTTGGGCCTTTGCTATTCTGACTACCTTCCCAGCCTCTTTCTGCTTTAACTGATAAAGTTCTCTGTCCTGCTCCTTCTGTGTTTCCTTATATTTCCTGAATGCTGCCCTTTTCTCCTTAACCTTCCCTGCCACCTCTTTTGTGAACCATAGCGTTTTTTTCCTTCGTTGTGTTTTATTGATTTTTTTTACGCAAAGGCTTGTTGCCTCTGTGATGGCTGTTTTGATCACTCCCCATTGTTCCTCCACCCCTCCTTCTTGCCTGTTTGCTAGTGTTTTTCTGAGGCACTCTCTCATTTTCCCAAAGTCAGCCCTCCTAAATGTCCTTGTACCGGCGCTGTGCCAGTCATGTCCTTGTACCGGCGCTGTGATCTGCACACCATTAGGCTGCTGATGACCTGCTGCATCTTCACCTCGGTCATCCGCTGCTCCGCCCATAGGACATCGATGAACCGCCATACAGATGGATGCGCTCTGCCCCTCAGGGAACTGAATGCATGGTGCCATCCCTTGATGGTATAGTTCATCCAGGGTGGGTCCTCCTTCATGTTGGCATAGCAGCTCCAGAACTCTATGGGGTACACCGGTCACCGGCGTATCCCATTCCTGATCGGGTGCCCCAACCAGGTATCCTTGAAGTAATCGAGGTAGTCCTGCAGCAGCTCCTTATACTGCATGAACATGTCCCATGTCTGCAACTCCTCATACACCTGGCACATATCCTGTGGTGGCATGAATGCCAGTACGGGGAGCATGTGGAGGAGGAGGGCGAAGGCATCATTCTTGGTGTAGTGGCACACCAGGTCAGGTGACTGCTGGAGCTTGCGCCAGAGGCTCTGGCACAGGTGAAAGAAATGCCCTCAGAGCTCCAGGTCCGGAAATACAGCACGGAGTGCCCAGTAGGCAGCAAGCTCATAGTACATCATCATGGCACAGGGACGCATGCCGGGGCACAGCTCGACCACCTTGTGGAACACGCTTGTGTATGCTGCCACGGTCTTGTTTGTCATCAGTATGTAGACCGCTGGCAGCACTGCTGAGAGCTCCACCTCATGCACACTGTAGATCTCGTAGAAGAGCCAGGGACAGCTGCTGAAGATGCCGTCACCAAACCACAGGCTGCTTCTTGACAGGCACTCCAGATTGCGCTGAGTGCTGAAGAGCATGAACCTGTTTGATGTGCCCCCTGAATTGTGCAGCAGGAACTGCTTGCCCCCGAGTGTTGTCTGATACTTCTCAGGGATGTGGAGGTCTGCTAGGGTGAGTGGATCCACTGGCGCAGGGCGTGTACCCCGCCGCACACTTTGTACGGTGCGCTTCAGGTATCCAACAGGTGGCAGGGACCCCCTGACTGCATCGCTGACCCCGGCGCAGCATGCCAAAACCAGCTGCTGGGTGGTCTCTGTCGTCTCTGCTGCCAGTTGCTTCACTGCCTCCTGTACTTTCTGAACACTGATGCCTGCTGTGTCGGGGATGTGGTTGTGCCAGCCTGACAGCCCCACGGTGTGCTCCCCATCCATCTTCGCCCTGCCCTTGCACCACGCTGAGGTGTACTAGACACACTTCCAGTATGTCACCGCACCACGGCTCTTCTCCTTCTGGTACACATAGCTGCTCTGCACTAGTAGCCGCTTGACCCGTATGCTGAGCACGTATTCTGCCAGCATTGTCTTTCTGGTTACCACCTGCGCCCCCTCCCCTTTTTTGTAGCTGCTTCTGACACCTTTGCTGCCATCCACCTGTACATCGCTGAGGTGTGCCTGTCGACATTTCTGGACTGTTGGTGCGCTGCACCTGCCATTGTGCTGCCATTCACTGTGCCAGCGTCGTTCTCCGTGTTTTGCCGTGCTGGTGTCGTTCTTGTGACGGTATTCCAGCCGGGGTGGTTCCTGGGTGCCCAGAAACCCTGCTGCGGCTGCCGTACTGCTCGACAATCTCCATGAGTCTGGTGGTCGTGTCCCTGTACCAGCGCTGTGATCTGCACACCATTAGGCCGCTGATGACCTGCTGCATCTTCACCTCGGTCATCCGCTGCTTCCATTATTGTTTTCATACAAAAATTGTTTATATATGTGGATTAAATAATGGGATTTCTTTGGTAGAAACCCCCCATTCTGAAATCCTGGCTACGCCCTTGCTTTGTGAGGCTTTCAGAGTCCTAGCCATAGTGACATAATTATGCAGAGTCCTGGTCATGGTGACATATGTATGCAGAGTCCTGGCCATGGTGACATAATTATGCAGAGTCCTGGCCATGGTGACATAATTATGCAGAGTCCTGGCCATGGTGACATAATTATGCAGAGTTCTGACTTGTGACTGGTTGGTAGATGCTGACCCATGCTTGCTCCAGAATCGATGCAGTCCCCTCCTTTAAATGCCTGGGTGTGTGCCTCAACTGTCAACTTGACTACTCTCCCCACATTGTCACCATCCACTCCATGCTGCTGCCCAAATTGGGAGCTCTGTACAGCAATAAAGCCTGCACTCTCCTCCCTGCCAAGCTCGTGATTGCCTCTAAAATTATCCTCCCAACCTTCGTTTTCCGATGAGGTATGCAACTGTGCCCCTCAAATCCACCCTTGTCAGACTGGATCCCCCTTTCCACTCATTCTGCTGCTTTGCTGTAAACTGTTCACCCCATCTTCCCTCTCCTTCCCTTCTCAGGATGGCTGCCGCCTCTCTCACTGCACCTCCCTCACTGCTATAGAAACGTAGAATTTGATGGCAGATAAGGACTGCTTGGCCCACCCAGTCTGCCAGTTTTTCCCTACCTACAGTATCACCCAGACACTCATCGATCTCTGGCTCTTTCTCCCCCCATACTTACACTAAGATACTCTTATGCCTATCCCATGCATTTTTGAGAACTCGCATTATCTTCTCCCCGACCACCTCCACTGAAAGGCTGTTCCAGGAATTCACCACTCCTTCCATGAAGAAGTACTTCCTTACATCTCTCCTAAATCCAACCCCCTTCAGCTTCATAGCATGTCCCCTTGTTCTTGAGCACTTCTTTTTCTGAAAAATGCTTCCCTCTTGTACCTTATTTACCCCTGTGAGATATTTAAAGGTTTCTGTCATATCCCCACTCTCCCTCTTCTCTTCCAGGGCATACGTATTGAAGTCCTTTAGTCTCTCCTCGTAGGGCTTTTGATGCAGATCCTGCACCATTTTAGTTGCCCTCCTCTAGACTGCCTCCACTCTATTTACTGTATGTCCTTCTAGAGTTGTGGTCTCCAGAACTGGACACAGTACTCAAGTTGGGGTCCAACTAGTGATCTACACAGGGGCAACACCACCTCCCTCTTTCTGCTGGTGATACCCCTCCCTATGCACCCCAACCTCCCACTAGACCTCCAAACTGCTTTGTTGCACTGCCTTGCCACCTTTAGGTCATTCGCTATGATTACCCCAGGTCTGTTTCCAGCGTGGTTGTTGTTAGTACCACTCCACCCATTTCATACTCCCTCACCTGGATTTCTGTGTCCTAAGTGCATTATTTTGCACTTTTTTGTATTGAAACCCAGCTGCCATACCCGTGATCAGTGCTCAAGTTTTCTCAGATTTCTGCTTATCCTTCTACACCCCCTGGAGTGTCCACCCTGTTGCAGGTCTTGATGTCATCCACAAAGAGGCAGATCTTCCCTTCCAGCTGCTCTGCAGTGTCATTTGTAATGACATTAAAGAGTACCGGTCATAGCACTGATCCCTGAGGCACCCCACTGGTCATCATCCCTTCCTCGGTGTGAACTATGTTTACCTCCACCCTCTGTCGCCTAACCCATAACCAATTTCTTAGCCAGTTTACCACCCTTGGACCTACTCCTAAACTACCCAGCTTGCTTACCAGTCTCCTGTGTGGAACAATGTCGAAAGCTTTGCTGAAACCTAGGTGGGCCACATCGACCGCTCCACCCTGATCTAATTCCTTTGTCACCCAGTCAAAGAAATATATCAGATTTGTCTGACATGACCTCCCTCTCTATGAATCCATGCTGCCTCAGGTCTTGTAACACGTTGGATTCAACCTATTCAACAATCCTTCCCTTCAGCAGTGTTTCCATTAGTTTTCCACCACCAGTGTCAGGCTAACTGACCTATAATTCAGAAATGCACCACGTGGCTCCAAGTGTTCAGGGGGTTGTTTTCTGGGAGATTCACTGACTGCATGAAGGAATACATTTATTCTGTAATCCTGGCTTTTGAGTGCAAACCTCTTTCTGTTTTGCTGTTACATTTTTGAGATCTGCACCTTAGATGGGCAGTGTTTTTTGTTTTTTTTTTTCTGTTTCTGTGACTGACCTATAATTGCCAGCCATCTGCTTGCTACCACTTTTGTGAAGTGGGGACTACATCTGTTCTCCTCCAGTCCTCCGGAACCACGCCTGTTTCCAGTGAGTTGTTAAAACAGGACTGTCAGAGGTTCAGCCAGTACCTCTCTGAACTCCCTCAATACCCTTGGCCTCGTTGCTTTGTCCACGTTCAGATTTACGAGTCCCTTCAGGATTCTCTCCTCCAAAACAGTACGAGTCTGTGTTCTGGATTGGCTCACTCCCTTGTTACCTTCCTCACTCCTTCTTTGTGCTCACCCTACCTCCTATTCCCTTCGCTCTGTTGATGCTCACTCCTTCTTCATCTCATATGCAAAATCTTCAGCTAGTCAGTCTGCCTTCTCCTACAGGCTTCCGCCTCTCTGGTACCCCTCCCCCCACTTATGTTGTCACCTCTCCCTCCTCTTTGAAGTTCATTCTCCATACTCACACCTTTCAGGTCTGCAGTTGTACTAAATTCTATGCCTTGGCTCATTTCTTACTATGTTTTCTCTTGTATACGTGGAGCCATGCTGTCTCTTATTGGTCACAGTTGCTATTGCTAATATGTTTCATATGTGTACTATTTTTGGGTCTCATATCCACTCCGCTCCTGTTTTTTTGCTGCTTGCTCAGTTTTGCTTGGGCTACTTACCTACTAAAGGTAAACTGTAAATTGTATTTTGAAACCTGACACCATGCCTGATCCTGTTTATATTGCTGTATGTTGTTACTAGTTCTGTACTGTACTGTTTCTGCTGTATGGTTTCACAGTTACCCCCCCAACCCCTGGACACCTCTGGAAATGACCTGTTATGGCTCAGTAAACCTTTGCTGGTAAAACTCTTTCAATAAACAAATACAGATCTCACTTCGAGGGGGCTCTTGCAGCAGGTAACATTATTAAGACTGAAGCCGGCAGGTGCCAGGACCCCATGGAAAACTTCAAGCTAGCAGTATACCGGCCCACCCCCGACATCCGTTTATGGTACAAAAAGGGCGATACCCCAGCCCAGCGAAACCTCAGTTCTTTTCCCGCTGTCGACCTGCACAAGTTGGACCTACGCTGATGCCTTCTGCTATAGTCGACCGCCATTTTAGCCATGTTTACCCACGCTTTATTATTTTACTAAAATTACTTCTTTCCTGGCTTCTTTCCTATCCCTCATTGACTATGCTGACTTTCTGTACGGACATTGTTCACTCCCCCTCTTAAATAAACTGGACACCCTATACCACAGGTCCATCAGATTCATTACTGACCTTCCCTTCAGCACCCATCATTGCTCCCTTCATAAGGCAGTTAACTGGACATCATTACAACACAGAAGAAATAGGAATGCTGCAATCTGGATATTCAAAGCCTTATCAGGCAAGCTACCTACCTATATCTCAGACTGTTTACTCAAATTACTTCTAGGCCATACAACCTAAGGATCCATAAAATTATCATTCTTAAGGTCCCCAATGTCTGCACCCAGTTTGGGAGGCTGCTATCAGCTACTCACTAGCAATTGTTTGGAATTCACTCCAAAACCATGAAGCTAAATAACCTCCTACCCTTAATATCCTTCAAAAGATTATTCACCACCCTATTCCCAGAACTCTGCAACTGCTTCCACAAGGCCTAAACCCTAGGCCACCTATCCCCCCTTTCTTTTTGCGTGTTCCTATGCTGATAAAACTCCCATTTCCAGTCCCAAGATTCACCCTCAAAATGCCTGCTAGGTCCTATAATCTACATATTACTCCTGATGTGTCCATTGCCTTCTGTCTCCAGATTAATAGTTTTAATGTGCCGTGTACATATGTATATTGTTATATATTAGCACTTATGTCATTGTATTACTGTTTATGTTGCCACTGTCATTGTATTGCTGTTTATGCTACCCTTGTCAATGTATTAACACTTGCACTTCTTGACCACTCAGGTCCATCTTGTAAATGAACTATGCTCAATGATTTTCGCCTGATTAAATAAAGATTTTGATTGATTGATTGATTGATTGATTGATTGTTTTTCTTGCATGTCTTCTTCTCTATCCTCCTCCTTGGAGCGGCGGTGGACCAAGTGCGTGAGTGGCATGCAGCTTCACCACAAGGATGGCCACACTTCTTGTCTGCTGTGCCTGGACCTGGACCACGATACTGAAGCCTGCCAGCACTGCCAAGATTTTAATCAGCGCAGCAGACGTTGCTGCCAGAAGACCCTAGAAGCCTTCCAGCTGCAGCAGAGACTTTCGGTGATGGAGAAGGAGCTCCAGAAAATCCCCTCTTCTTCCCTGGACTCCAGGACTTCAACCTCCTCTTCTTCTCACAAGAAGAAGAAATCCAGTGGAAAGCACAAACACTGGGAGAAGGACAGGGACAAACACTGGTCAGCTTCCCGCTCCAGGTCCCTGCGAAAATTGTGAACCGACCCTGAGTCTTCCTCCCACCGGAGGTCGGCCCCTTCCACTCAGGCAGCCCTCTCTCCCTCCGGCTCCCAGTGGTCAAACCACCTGCTATCCTCACCATCTCGGGTGGTGGTTCTTTGGGCCTTGGGACTTCATCCCTAGCCTCTCAGCTCCTGAAGCTCAGGCCCTCACAACAAGTGGGTCCTCAGCCAGGTGGCTTGACCGAGTCCTCCTTGGGCAGCGGGTCTTTGCCCATCGCCCTCGCGATCAAGGTGTCTGCTAAGTAGGTTCCAACATCAGGGACTAATGCTTCCAAGCGATGCCAGAGGCATGTGCTCACCTCTCCTGCAAGAGTGATGCCTCTACCCCGCTCGTGTGTTAGCTCCCTGGGAAATGCTTCCCCTTCTAGGCCGGCGCCGGCTGCATCACCAAACTGGTGTCCACCCACGCCTGTCCAGTTGATGCTGGCCACTTCAACATTGACCCCAGTGATGCCTCAGCTGTCATCCCTAACCCTCCACAGTCGACGACTGGCCCTGTTGTCACATAGCTGATGCCCGAGAGTCTTAACGCCCGGCCCTTTCTACTCCAGTCAGACTCCAGCCGGATGGCTCCAAGACCCAGTGACCAGCCGGGTAACCCAATGCCAGTAGAACCGAAGCCAGGGTTACCGCAACCTAAGAAACTGATGCCGGGGCCCTCTCAGCCTGCCCCGCAGATGCCAACTCCCCCAGTTCTGCCTCAGAACCTGCCCATGGACCTTAATGCCCTTTTTGCAGCCCAGTGGGCATATTCCCTCCCTCAAGTCTACTACCCCCCTTTGTGCCTAGACACCCTTCCACAGTTATAGCTTGTGGCTATCACCTAGTAACCCCTCTCCATTTTTAGCCCTCCTACCTCACACAACGAACCAAAACCTTTCCTGTGTCAAGGCCTTCATCGGCTGCCTCAGCCCCCCTCCTCCTCTATTAGAGTGTGCACTTATATCTTACCACCGCTCTTAGAGTGTGCACTAATTACCCTCCTTGACTAAAGGATTCTACTGTTACATCTTGCAAACTGTGTAGCCTCTTAAACCAATGTATCCAATTGTTTGATTTACTGCTTGTACTTTGTTTTATATACCTAAATCTATCTGGGCTACCCTGATTGATATGTTACCCAAAGAGTGCATGTATTTCCATGTATTTCTCTGTTTGATATGTTACTCATGCTGTTGTTCCTTTATCGACTGTCTTACACTATAATTTTTTCTGTGTTATACAAACACAGAAACATAGAAGTTGTCAGCAGATGGGGACCATACGATCCATCAAGTCTGCCCTAGGCTTCCTACCCTCCTACTTAGCTGCCTGCTTGTGTATCCCACAGTGTCAGTGTCTTACATATACTGACGTGGAACCTTTGTAAAGGAGCTTTCAGCTCAAAGGTACAATCCAAGAATCTAATAAATAAAAGGAGGCCCCGAAGAAGCACCCAACCCTGACTCCTAAGGACCCTCCTCCCAATCCAGCAAAGGAGCAGGTCCCCTCTAGGAAGGCCCCAACGCCACCTCCTAAGGAGCCTACTCCACAACTAGACAGAGCTTGCGCCAGCCATCCTAGGACCCACTGATGAAGGTATCGACGCTCAACCTCTCCCTCTCTGAACTCTTGGTAAGTCTGGGAGATATTCCTCCTCTTCTTCTTACGATGATTCCGGGGACTCTGACCTACCATCAGAACCAGTGGAGCCAAGGAAACTCCACGGTCTCCTTCAGATGACCCTACTTTTATGGATGTGATGAGGCACATCCAGACCCTTATGGGCTGGGACACGGAGGAAGTGGATCCTGAGTGGTGTCGGCAAACCGCATTCCTCCTTAAGAAGGAGTCCTTGCCCTCGGTTGTTCCTCCCCTCATTGACTCCTTCAAGGTTGTCAGTAGGGCTACTTGGAAACACCCATCTACTACACCGGCAACATCCAAGAAGTCAGATCGCCTATATAATGCCCCAAGGGCTGAAACTTTTTATGGGGAGTACCCAGAGGCTGATTTCATCATAATTAACTCTGCCCATGACGGCTCTAAACAGCCTCGGCACCTTAGCACCCAGCTGCATGACAAGGATTCTAAGCAGATGGACCATTTTGGCAAGAGGGTGTATTCCTCTTCCACCTGCACTATCCATTCCCTAAACTGTCTAGCCCACATTGTCCAACACCAGAATGCCCCGTGGGAGAAAGCTTTGGAGGTGGCACAGGCTCAGCCTGATTTTCCTGGAAAGGCTGAACTGTTACCTTCTCAAATCGGGCTCGGATGTTGGGACTCGTGTTCTCCGAGCCTCTTATGACTCAGAGAACTTCGCAGGCAGAGCTGTGGCTATGGGAGTTTGCCTTTGTTGCTACTTCTGACTTAGAGTCTCTGGGCTTGCTCTGGATGTCCAGTCCAAGATCCTAGATGCCCCTTTCAGAGTCCTCGTTTTGTTTAATGAGGATTCCCAAAACACAATCACTCACCTTCAAGAGTCAGGCAAGGCCCTACATTTGGTTCAAACATTGTACCAATTCAGAATAAATCGTCCTAGCGGCAGTCCTTTCGTCGCACCTCCAAGCAGCAACCCAGGAGCCAGCAGTTCAAAAGTGCTTTCAAGAGGTTCTGCCCCCAGAGCTCCCAGAACCTCCCAGGCCACATTGCCTGTCTCCAGTTCCTCTGCTTGACTCCTTACCTGACCCCAGTCGAATCCCTGTGGGAGGCGGTGGGGGTTGTTTCTCCCTCTATGGAGACAGTTGGCGCAGAATAACCTTGGATCAGTGGGTTCTGCAATTAGTGGAACAGGGGCACACTCTTGAGTTTTTGGAGATTCCTCTGGACAATCCTCCAGTCCCATCCCATTACTCTCAGGCCTATATCACCCTTATCCAAGAAGAGATCTAAGTGCTTCTGCAAAAACGGACCATAGAACCTGTCCCGCTAGTACAACAAGGGAATGGTTTCTACTCACATTTCTTCCTGGTCCCAAAGAGAACCGGAGACTTGCGTCCCATCCTGAACCTCAGCCACCTTAACCAGTTCATAGAATGCAAATGGTTCAGGATGGTCACTCTTCCCAGCCTTCTCCCCCTTGGTTCATCGTTGGGATTGGTTCTGTTCTATGGACATGCAGGATGCTTATCTTTACATCTTGGTGTTCCCATGCTATAGGAGGTTCTTTTGCTTCTGCTTCCAAGGAAACCACTACCAGTTTCTGGCTCTGCCATTCGGCTTGTCCTCGGCCCCACGAGTATTTACAAAATGCCTCGCAGTAGTGGCAGCAGCCTTAAGAGGCCCTTACCTAAATAACTGGTTTCTGACAGCTCCCACAAAGGAGCAGTTGCTCAGAACCATGGAAGCTACTTTCACTCTGTTTCACAATCTGAGGATAACTCTCAACCTCCCCAAATCCTCCCCTTGGCCAAATCAGAGACTTCAGTACATTGGGGCAGTCTTGGACACCGCCCGAGGCAAAGCTTTTCTTCCCCCAGACGGGCAGAATGCCTTCAGGCACAGGCTCAACTGGTCTCCTCATCTTGCCAGGTTTGAGCCAGAGCATTTCTAAGGCTACTGGGACATATGGCGATAGCCATTGTGTAACCCCTAGATGGCGCTATCCCAGGGGCTACTACCCCCTGCCTGATTTGCCACTAACAGGTTGAGGGGCCTGGATCCAATGGCGGGTGCCTCCACCCAGAGGTCAGGGTTTGCAATAGTTAAACTAACTTGGTCACAGCCCTCTGGGACACTGCAACCCCCCTTTCTTCCCACTAGTGGCCCACACAATATATCAGAATTACCTTCCACGGTATACACTTACCCCAGGTCTGGTTCCGGCACTGGGACCTCCTGTGAAATGAGATACAGTGCAACAATCACAGTACAGTACTTTAACATAGACAAATACCTCAGGCAGTATAACTTTGCTGAAACAAGCAGCTCTGATTTATTTAGGGGATATAACAAGGACAGGGGAAATCAGGTTAATTAGCTTATCACTCTAATAATCTACCTATGGCTCTGTGCACAGGCCTATCCCTATCAGTTACTGTCCCTGGGTACCCAAGCCCTAGTGGCTAGTCCAAACCGTGGCAGCTGGTAGGGCCCTTTCACACAGAGAAAAGGAGAATTAAACAGTCAGCAGTACAGTAATTCCATTTGGATTTAATGTGGCAATTCAACAGGAGCAACCCTGAATTAGTACTCACGACCTCCAAATAAGATAGGGTCCTTCAATGTCAGCAGGGCTCACTTGAGGTACACAAACCTCTTCACACATCCATATAAAAGAAAGTACTATACCAGGCAGGCTGCATCTGTATCCCGATCCAATTACTGCACAATACCGGAGAACACACAGCAGATTCAGTTCCTGACAGACCGAGTGCAATTTTCAGCAATTCTTCCAGTCTTCTACAGGGTGAGCCTGGTTTCTACTCTTCAGAGATCCTTTGATTCTTTTCACAGGGACAGTTCAGTCCTAACAAGCTGTTACACAAGCTGCAGACCGGAACTCTGGGCCTTACACGTTTTGACTAAAACTGCACACTGAAAAAGCACAGGGCTCCTTCCTTCTTCACTGCCAAAGCTCAACTGAACTCCAACTGACGAAACCGGGCACTTCCTTTGAGTTCCTCCCAGTTCTTGACTGGATTGGCTGTCACTCACAATAGACTGCTGCTGTTGGTCCAAAAAGGCACTGAAGTCTAAACTACATCTCCCAGAGTCACTGCCCATACAATCCTCTTGTGGCTGGCTCAGAGTATGAGTCCAAGTTCTGATTCGTCCAAGGCATCATTTTAGAGCTAGCTACACACACTGATTGGTCCAGTTCAGCAGTTCAAAACTAGAATGGGGAACTAGCAGACACAGTTCTGACTGCAAAGAAGCAGGTTAGACAAACTGTAATTTCATTATTACTCTAAATAATTTCTGGCAAACAGTTACATCTTTCAGATAGGTTCCCTTTGCACTCCTAGTGACTGCAAAATGAAGTGAATTGGCAGCAGCTCGAGTGGTACTCAATCAAAGAAACACACAGTCCCCACTAAAACTAATTATGTCTGCAAGCAGACAGCTCTTAAAGAGACAGTACCAGAGGTTCTAAAACACTCACTGATAAATGGCTTAAATGCCAAACACCATTCAGGCTTGGAGCATTCAAGCAAGCTCCTGGAAGTCTTTTGGGAACCCCCATTTGCAGGGGGTTACACCCTTCCTGGCCTGGGAAAGCTAGCGTCAGCGTCAAGCAAACACCCATAAGTTTCAACTGCAACCATATACATTTGCATTAGCTCGCACATGTAATCATCAGTCAATATATCATTTTACCAAGAACACATTTCTGAAACATTGCAGTACGCTACTCTTTACACAGTATTACATACACATTGTACCATAACTCAAGTTATTACCTCTTGTACATGAAACCTGAAGAGGGGGCCTTCCTATCAGTTACCTTGGGGCTGGATGGGGCAAGGCACCATACTTAGAGGGCAACACAAGTAACTTGAGTTAGCACTGATGCTCAGTTTGGGCAATGAGCTCGGGACACATACACTCTTTATGGACAACATTGAGAGGCAAGTCCACAGGCCTCCCAAGTGAATCATAACTGAGGTGCACCACAGGCTTTACAGCTCGACCAGTCTTTCTAGGGGGAACTGTTATAGTCTCTGCACTCTGAGCCTCATTTTCAGCATTGTCCTCACTTGTCAGGGGAGTCTCCATGGGGTAGAGAGGCTAGAACTTGGGGCACTTTCAGCTCCAGGAGTTACAGTTTCTGAGTCCACAACATTTGGCTCGTATGGAGAGCTTTTGGACACTGGCAGTGGACTGTCAGGGCACTCAAAATACTCTTCTTGTTCGTGTATCACCAGTCTGCCCCAATCTATCATTTTCCTCCCCAGCTCAAACAGTTCAACCATGCACAATGATTCCATTTCATCTGATCTGATGCTTTGCACTTCACTTTCTGGGAGCATGGCTCCAGGGATGAAGCTGGGGGCTTAGACAGTCAGAAGGCCCAGCTTCATCTCCAGTATTGACTAGGGATTGCCCGAAACAATTGACTCAGTTCGTAAGAAGGATAGTATTCAAAGTCACTCTCACTTTCTTCCGATATGGACTGACAGTCATGCTCCAACTGGGACTTGTGGAGGGGAACACTTTAACTTTGCTTCTGTAGGTGCAGACTTTCTTGATCTTTCTTAGCAGCAGCTCTAGTCACTGGTCCAGAGGGGCATCTTCTAGGGGCTCAGACTCAATTAAGATTTGTCCAATGGGCAGTAAATGATTTCTATGCATTGTTTTTACATCTTTGAATTATTCTCAGGCCTTACTTTGTACACTGGCAGATCATCTAGTTTGCCCACTACAATGTGAGGGAGATGGTGCCATCTGTCAGCAATCTTGTGCTTGCCATGCAGTCCCAGATTTCTTAGCAATACCCGTCTCCCTCCTGGAGTTCTGTGCTTTCACCTTTTTATCATACCTTTCTTTGTTGGCCAGATTTCTTTTGGCAGCCATGGTTTGAGCCAGTTGGTACGCATGAGTTAGCTGGGCCTTTAACTTTGCACATACTGTAAATAGTTGTCAGCTTGAACCCCATCAGAGAGACCCCAAAACACACATCTACTGGTAGTCGAGCTTCTCTCCAAACATCAGGCGGTAGGGGAGAATCCAGTGGCATCACTTTTGGTGCAGTTATAAGCATGTACCAGGGTGCTAATTTGTTGGCTCCATCTAGGCTTGTCCTTTGGGTGCAGGGTGCCCTAGCATATCTAAAAAAGTGCGGTTGAAACGTTCAGGCTGTGGGTCCCCTGGGGTAAGGAAGTGGTTCTGGACTTCGTGACTCCCACAGAGAAAGCATCTCTTTGATCAGACGACTCTCAAAGTCTCCCTTGATCAGAATGGATTCTTTGTGGAGCCCATAAGTGAACAAAAAGTTTTCTACAAGTACTTTGGCCACAGTGGATGCTTTCTGGTCTTTGGTGGGAAAGCTTGGGCATATCTCGTGAAATGGTCAGTGACCACCAGCACATTACTGATATTTCTTTGATCTGACTCAAACTTAGAAAATCAATACAGACCAGCTCCATGGGTGCACTGGTGGTTATGTTAACAAGGGGCAGCCCTCTGGGGAAAAGCTTTCCTCTGTAAGCAGCGACTACAAGTTCGAATGTGTTGCCCACATCAGCCCCCATCTTAGGCAATAGAATCTGGATCTCACCAAGTCAAGTGTTCTGTCTATACCAAGGTGCCCCATGTGGTTGTGCAAGGACCTCAATACTGAGTCTCGAAGGCAGTGGGCAGCACTAGTTGTTGTTTGTCTACTTGTCCCCTCTGTCTACTGTTTCTCTGTATAACAGTTTATTGATCAGTTTCAACTTAGGACCTTCTTTGTATAACAGTGCAGTTCTCAAATCAGTGGGCGTAATTTGGACACATCTTTTCCTGCATAGAGGGCTTCTAAAGCTGCTTTGATCATGGGATCGAGATTGAGCCGCCCGAATACTGTCATTGTCCAGCTGAGGCAGTGCACCAATGTCTATTGCAGAAAAGTGGCAATAAGCAGCAGGTATGCAATTCTCAGAGGCTCCCAAGCAATCCACCATGCAGTCCACTCGTCCGTGGACATTTGTTCCTCCCTGTCAAACTTCCGGCAGAGTGCCGAATGTCAGGTTCTGCCAGTCGGACCAATCATTCTGGGGAACAGGCCTCCGGAGAGAGCATCAGCATCTATGTGGTTCAGACCTGCTCGGTATTCGAGAGCATAGTCATATGTAGATAATGCAGAAAGCCACCTATGGCCAGTGGCATCCAACTTAGCTGAGGTCTGCACATAGGTCAAAGGATTATTGTCAGTTTTACTAGTATTTTAGCCCCATACAAGTACTCATGGAATTGGTCAACAATAGCCCACTTCAAAGCTAGGAACTCTAACTTATGTACAGGATAGTTCTTTTCGGATGGGGTCAGGCTTCTACTGGCAAAGGCCACTGGTCTCCAGGCCATTCTCGTGCTCTTGGTACAACACAGCCCCAACCCTTGCAAGCTAGCATCAGTGTGCAGGACGTAAGGTTTTCTTGGATCGGCATAGGCCAGCACTGGAGCATGGGTAAGTTGATATATGATCTCATGAAAAGCAGTCTCACAATCAGGAGTCCAGCGGGCCCAAATACTTCACTGGATGAAAATACACTCTTTCAGTCTTGAGGGATGCTGACTTTTGCATTTTTTGTGGGTTGGGGATACCCTTGAGTAAGGTTAAGTAAAGGCATGGATCACTCTTGAATAGTCCTTGATGAAGCCTATAACAACCACAGAATCCCAGGAATCTTTGCAGTTCTTTAGATTTTGGGCTGTAGCCAGTGGTCAAGGCCTCAACTTTACTTGTGCGGTCTCTATTCCTCGGTGGATACTATGTGTCCCACATACTTTACTGATGTTTGAAAAATTGACACTTATCAATGGACAGTTTAAGGCCAAAGTCCTCCAGTCGGTCCAATACCTTAAATAATCTGCTCTCATGTTCCTCCAGTGAGCTGCCAAACACAATAACATCATCTAGGTATACCAGGCACTCTAGTAAGTTCATGTCCCCACTGCACGCCCATCAATCGTTGAAAAGTGGCTGGGGCACCTGAAATCCCTTGAGGCATCCTCATGAATTCATAGAAGCCAAGCGGACAGATAAAGGCTGTCTTTTCACGGTCCTCTGGGGCCATCGGGATCTGATAGTACCCACTGCGGAGATCCAGCACAGAGAACCACTCTTGCCCCGCTTTAGGCAGTCCAGCATCCTGAATGCGGGCATTGTGTACTGATCTAGGATAGTCCACGGTTTAAGGTGCGATAATCCACACACATCCTTACTGTTCCATTCTTTTCCTCACTACCACAATGGGGAAGCATAAGGGCTTCTGGATTCTTGTATTACACCAGCAGCTAACATCTCTTGCAGATGCCGCCTCACATCATCTATGTCAGCAGGTGCCAGGCGCCGAGACCTCTCACGAAATGGTCTTCGTCATGCAGCCGGATATTGTGCTCAGCCCTGCACGCATCCTACATCCCATTCCTTTAAAGAAAACACCTGGTCTCTCTGGGCAAGCTTCTCACTGATCTTCACTTTCCATTCAGCTGGCATGCCGAATCAAACAAGTCAGGCGTACTCTGTCATTCTTCCTTGAACTCTTGCTGCTGGGTAGCACTGCAGTGTCTGCACAATGCACATTAGCCAGGATGCAACCTCTGTTTACCTAATGTCTCTTTCAGACACATTATGAACTTGGACCATTACCCTTCTGGCATAAGCATGGGCTCTAGCGGCAAAATACTAGGCTTGACCAGCAGTCCCTCTGGCAATTTTCCATCGCCTGGTGCATCCAACATTAATATTTTATTCTTAACATCCTTTCTGATATGGACCTCCCTGTAAGGTACACTGGGCATTTGGCGCCAGGATCAGAGACTCAGGATCCTTCTTCCATACAATTCCGACCGTTCCTCTGGTTCTGTTTTTTCAGCATCTCTCAGCCTCATAGGCCTTCTTAATTAAAGCCGAACTCTAAAGCTCTACTAGTCTTTGACCCTGTTTTTCATAACACAACTGTGCCAGCCTTCCAACATATGAGCATTTGTTCCAATCAACAAAGGGACACCATCATACAGTCCAGTGGGGGACACACTAAGGCTAGGGTCTCTACTTGTTCGCCACTCCAGCCACGGAGGTGGGAAGACAGCCAAATTCGGATATACCGGAATAGGGTAGGCCTTCTCACTTAACCCCATACATGCAGTCCTTCTAATGGTTGTAAGGGTACGCTGACAAATGCTTCTGATACCAATCTTGGAACATAATTGTCACTTGGGGAGCCACTGTCTAATATAGCTCTTGTAGACACTCTGCTCACCTTTACAGTGGTCTCCATGGAGGGACCCACTATTCTGGACCAGTCTGGAGAGGCGGTAGTGGGGGGCCTGGGCAACTGACCTTTGCCACAAAAGGACGTGAATTAGCATTTTGGTGCCCTCACTGGGATCATGTCGTGACCTCTTAACCACTGATTTCTTCTCCAAGCTCTCCTTGTAGCCTATATGCAACTTTTGTCAGTGTCTTTTGGGACTGGCATTCCTTTCATGTGCCCATCTTTCCCACAATTATAGCAAAACATACTTTCTGAGTTTGAGCTGGCCGGAGGCGCCACACTGGGAGCCAGGGCGGGGTATTACTAACTGGAAACCTTGGTGCCATCTCTGTCTGCGGCGTGATAAGCATTTGGAGACATCTCGCCAGTTTCTCCACTTCCATGGTCAAGGAATCGAGTTCGAGCTGTTATCAGCAGGAGATACATGGTGGGTACCCCCACCCCATAGCAGATGCAGTCGGATATAGGTCAGGGTCTGCTTTGCAGGCGTGGCTTCATAAAGGGACTGTTTTTGAATTCTGATCTCTCTCAACAGTTCGCCCCATTGTGACATATCCTTTCTCTTGTCAGAGCACTCATTGACTGCCAACCTCTGCCCCTGAACTTCACTTGATGGGTCACCCTCAGTCACTGGTCGAGCCGCAGCTATTGGTGCAGGTCCCTCCCGAGGTCGCCTTTTTCTCAACTCCTCGAATTTCTCTCATTAACTCATCATAGGAGGGTGGGATTCCAGTCGATCTGCCAGGTGTAACTGAAGCAACAGCAGTTCTGAGAAGGGGCAGACTTAAGGATCCTGTCCAGCCTGGTTCGGTCCAGTTCAATCGCTGGCAAACTACCTTTTCTGAGGCATTCTTTAAACAATTTTTCCAGCCGAGATACATACACAGACAACAACTCCCTTGGTACTGTTGTGCATCTCTTACTCTCCACCATAGGTCCTCATCAGAATCTGGGCTCCCATACACATTCTCCAAGGCCTCAAGATAGGCTGTGCAGTCGCTTCAGGGTTACTGGTCTGCTTAGCACGGATGGTAGCCAGGGCAGGACCTCGGAGGCTCTCACTAACCCTCTTTCGCTTCACCTTCCGAGCATTGCCATTCTAGCACTTGGGGGCAACATAGTTCTATCCAGGTCTCCAGTCATCCTCCCCTTGGGGTGGGGAGGGTGCCAGAGAAGATCCTCAACCTTCGGTAAGAGTCGTGACTAATGGCAGGTGCAGAAATAGGAGTCTGCATTGGTTCAGCCACCATTACGGGCACTGGAGCAGGAGAGGGTGTTGGGGAGGAACACCCGGTGTAAGTGTGAATAGTTTCTTCAAGTCCTCCACAGTTTTCCTCTCCCAGCAACCATTCAGCAAATTTCTCCCAAAAGTTTCAGATAGTGGTGGGGGCTGATTCTCGGTCTTTACTGTCCTTAGTTATCACCTCCAAGCAGTGAGGGCTCCTCTGGGGTAATGGTCTGTGGCACTTTGGAGCTATCTATGGGATCCTTAAACTCTACTAGGGCCAGGAAAGTGTGGGTGAGCAGATTAGCATGCCGACCCACCACCACAGGGTTTTGTAAACCTTCCACCTTGGAAAGTACTCCTGCACAGTGTCCGTATTGATACCCAGAGGGATGTCCAGGATAAGCATAGCATTTTGGGGGTCGATCTCCTCCCAGTACACCACTCCACCAGCCGGTGCACAGCCACTTCTGTCGGGTACCCATTTTTTCTTAACAGTGGTTCGTAAATATGGCCACCAGAGGACACACAATCCCAGCGTGAGCCTCCAAGATGTAACCCCTAGATGGCGCTATCCCAGGGGCTACTACCCCTGCCTGATTTGCCACTAACAGGTTGAGGGGCCTGGATCCAATGGCGGGTGCCTCCACCCAGAGGTCAGGGTTTGCAATAGTTAAACTAACTTGGTCACAGCCCTCTGGGACACTGCAACCCCCCTTTCTTCCCACTAGTGGCCCACACAATATATCAGAATTACCTTCACGGTATACACTTACCCCCAGGTCTGGTTCCGGCACTGGGACCTCCTGTGAAATGAGATACAGTGCAACAATCACAGTACAGTACTTTAACATAGACAAATACCTCAGGCAGTATAACTTTGCTGAAACAAGCAGCTCTGATTTATTTAGGGGATATCAAGGACAGGGGAAATCAGGTTAATTAGCTTATCACTCTAATAATCTATTTATGGCTCTGTGCACAGGCCTATCCCTATCAGTTACTGTCCCTGGGTACCCAAGCCCTAGTGGCTAGTCCAAACCGTGGCAGCTGGTAGGGGCCCTTTCACACAGAGAAAAGGAGAATTAAACAGTCAGCAGTACAGTAATTCCATTTGGATTTAATGTGGCAATTCAACAGGGAGCAACCCTGAATTAGTACTCACGACCTCCAAATAAGATAGGGTCCTTCAATGTCAGTAGGGCTCACTTGAGGTACACAAACCTCTTCACACATCCATATAAAAGAAAGTACTATACCAGGCAGGCTGCATCTGTATCCCGATCGCAATTACTGCACAATACCCGGAGAACACACAGCAGATTCAGTTCCTGACAGACCGAGTGCAATTTTCAGCAATTCTTCCAGTCTTCTACAGGGTGAGCCTGGTTTCTACTCTTCAGAGATCCTTGATTCTTTCACAGGACGGATTCAGTCCTAACAAGCTGTTACACAAGCTGCAGACCGAACTCTGGGCCTTACACACGTTTTTGACTAAAACTGCACACTGAAAAGCACAGGCTCCTTCCTTCTTCACTGCCAAAGCTCAACTGAACTCCAACTGACGAAAACCGGCACTTCCTTTGAGTTCCTCCAGTTCTTGACTGGATTGGCTGTCACTCACAATAGACTGCTGCTGTTGGTCCAAAAGGCACTGAAGTCTAAACTACATCTCCCAGAGTCACTGCCCATACAATCCTCTTGTGGCTGGCTCAGAGTATGAGTCCAAGTTCTGATTCGTCAAGGCATCATTTTAGAGCTAGCTTACCCCACACTGATTGGTCCAGTTCAGCAGTTCAAAACTAGAATGGGAACTAGCAGACACAGTTCTGACTGCAAAGAAAGCAGGTTAGACAAACTGTAATTTCATTATTACTCTAAATAATTTCTGCAAACAGTTACATCTTTCAGATAGGTTCCTTTGCACCCTAGTGACTGCAAAATGAAGTGAATTGGCAGCAGCTCGAGTGGTACTCAATCAAAGAAACACACAGTCCCCCATACAAACTAATTATGTCTGCAAGCAGACAGCTCTTAAAGAGACAGTACCAGAGGTTCTAAAAACACTCACTGATAAATGGCTTAAATGCCAAACACCATTCAGGCTTGGAGCATTCAAGCAAGCTCCTGGAAGTCTTTTGGGAACCCCCATTTGCAGGGGGGTTACACCTGCAACAGTTGCCCTGGCTCATCTGCACATGTGGGTAGCCCAAGGGAACCTTCAGGCCCAATGGGATCAGTGCACAGACTTGGAACAGCCAGTGTCAGTATCCAGCTCAGTGCGACAGACTTTGACGTGGTGGTTGAACCCTTCCAATCTCTCCCAAGGGGTCCACTTCCAGTCAGAGTTACCTTGAGAGATCCTGACCATGGACGCATCAGGCCAGGGCTGAGGCGCCCATCTGGCAGACCATCAGACTTGGGGGACCTGGTCCCCATTAGAGCAGCATCTCCACATCAGTGTTTTGCAGATGCAGGTGATCCTATATGCTCTGCAATCCTTTCCGATGAACACTACAAAAGAAACAACTCACTCCAGTAACAAGGTACTGGATTTCAGGAAAGTAGACTTTCAGCAAATGGGGAGTAAAATAGCAGAAATCCTACAAGGTAGAAAAGAGAGGGAATGTGGAAGAAATGTGGCTATACATTAAAGAAGCCATTGAGACAGTCAGACAAATACACCAGGAAAATAAGCAAGGCAAAGAAGAAAAGAAAGCAGCTATGGTATTGTAAGGAGGTGACAACCACTGTAAAAGAGAAAAGGGCAACCTATAAGAAGTACAGAGCGACAAATAATGAAGATAAAGAAAACTACAAACAGAAAATGAAGGAAGCAGGAAAAGAGATTAGAAGTGCTAAAGCCCAGACCAAGCTGCAGATTGTGGAAGGGATTGAAAAAAGGAGACAAGGCTTTTTTAGGTACTGTATATAAAAGAGAGAATGAAAACTTGGGGGGTATAGTAAGAATAGCCATGGAAGAGGGGGTCAATAGTGGAGAGGGACTGTGAAAAAGCAGAGGTCCTAAACTGGTACTTCTGTTCGATATTTACCCACGAAAAGGAAGGAAACGGCCTAGTAGTGCAAACAAAAACACTCCCCAAGTACAGGGGTCGATACGTGCCCCTTCACGGAGGAAGACATACTAGAAGCACTAAACAACCTGAAGACAAATAAGGCCATGGGGCCAGATAACATGTATCCAAGAATCTTGAAGGAGCTGAGAAAATAACTGGCAAAACCCCTAGCGGAACTCTTCACTGAATCGTTGGAGAGTGGGGTAGTTCCCGAAGACTGGAGAAGGGTGACAGTGGACCCACTGCACAAATCTGGAAGCCAGGAGAAACCAGGAAACTACCGACCAGTGAGTCTTACTTCTGTGATTGGAAAAGTGATGGAATCAGTACTTAAACAGAGAATAATGGCATTCCTGGAGTTCAGTAGGCAACAGGATCATAGACAGCATGGGTTCACATCAGGAAGCGCTTCCCAAACAAACCTAATTGAGTTCTTCGACTGGGTAACCAGGGCTGTGTACCTTGACTTTAGTAAAGCCTTTGACTCAGTACCCCACAGAAGGCTGGTAAAGAAATTAGATTGCGTGGGGGTAGGACAGAAAGTAGTAAGGTGGGTTAAAAACTGGCTGCACGATAGGACACAGAGGGTGCAGGTAAACAGTGCTTTATCCACTGAACAAGGGGTAACCAGCAGAGTACCCCAGGGCTCCATTTTGGTATCTCTACTTTTCAACATATTCATAACCAACATTCTGGAAGAGCTCAAAGGTAAGATGCGTCTGTTCACAGACAACACCAAAATATACAACAGAGTGGACTCTACAGAAGGTGTGGAAAAAATGAAATCAGACCTAGAAAAAACTAGATCAGTGGTCCACAGCATGGCAGCTTAAATGAAATGCAAAATTATGCACCTAGGGAGGAGCAGGTCAAGAACTATTATCTGGGGTGGGGGGGAGAATAGCAAAAACTAGTGAAGAATGTGATCTGGGGATCATAATAATGGACAACCTGAAGGCGGGAAAACAGTGCCAAAAGGTGGCTCTAAAGACAGGAGGCATGCTGAGTTGCATAGGGAGGGGGATCACAAGTAGAAGAAGGGAGGTGGTTTTGCTGCTGTACAGGGCACTGGTCAGGCCCCACCTGGAATATGGGGTACAGTTCTGGGAACCACATCTCAGGAAGGACATAGACATGTTGGAGACGGTACCCGAGGAGGGCAAAAAAGATGATACAGGGGTTGCACCAGAAACCATACAAGGAGAGACTGAGGGAGTTGAACATGTACTCCGTGGAACAAAGGAGAGAGGGGAGACATGATAGAGACCTTCAAACACATCAGAGGTACAAACAAGGTTCAGGTAAATGAACTTTTCCACTTCAAAGAAGACGGCAGAATGCGAGGCCATGAACTGAGATTGCAAGGGGGCAAGTTCGGGATGAACATCAGAAAGTTTTTCTTCACAGAAAGGTTGGTGGATTCCTGGAACAGCTTGTCCCTGGAAGTCATCGGGGCTAAGACTATCAGGGGCTTCAAGTGAGCATGGGACAAAAATAAGGGCATCATTACCAGGAACGGGTAACCAGGGAGGGGGGTAGTAAACTACAAATCCTGGGCTAACTAGATGGACCTTGAGGTCCCCTTCTGCTATCACATTCGATGTATCTGTGTACCTACTCCCGGGCCCTTTTTTGATCCAGATGGACAATATGTCCATGGTCTTTTACACAAACAAGCAGGGGGGTACCCATTCTTACACCCTCTGCAGAGAGGCCATGAAAGTTTGGTGTTGAGCCATAGAGCATCACCTGGGCACGACTGCTGTGCATGTTCCAGGCGTTCAGAACACCTTGGCTGACAGCCTAAGCCATTCCCAGTTTAAGACACATGAGTGTAAACTTCTTCCCTCAGTGCTCGAAGATCTCTTCAACAGGTGAGGCCGCCCAGAGCTGGACCTCTTTGTGTCCCCATCCAACGCAAAACTGCCCAGTTTCTGCTCGCTAGATCCAGGGCCTGGTGTTTTCTGGTGAGACACATTGTCCCTCTCTAGGGCAGGGAGATTTCTGTATACCTTCCCTCCTTTTCCACTACTGCAGAGGGTACTTCTTAAGTTGCAGTCCGAAGGGGCAGAGACGATCCTAATAGCCCCTTACTGGCTGAGACAGATATGGTTTCCACTCCTCCAGCAACTAGCAGTGGAACCTCCAATACCCCTGCCTCAGTGCTCCACCCTGCTGTCCCAGGAGCAGGGCACCCTGGTCCACCTGGACCTCAAGTCACTGCACCTTCATGCATGGCTCCTACAGACTTAGCAGTAGCTCCGATTTGGAGTGTCTTCTCAGGTGGCAGACATTCTAGTGGCAGCCAGGACACCTTCCACTAGAGCCACTTATGCTATGAAGTGGAAGCGGTTCTGCATAAGGGCCACCGCTCGTCACCTAGATCCTTTTACCTGTCCAGAGAATGTCATTCTCGAGTACCTCCTTTCCCTGTCAGACTCAGGCCTGAGTTACTCGTTGAGTAAGGTGCACCTAGCTGCCATCTCTGCATGCCATGCACCCATTGAGGCAAGATTCTCACCCAGCTTGACCTCTTTTGCACTTTATTGCAGGGCATACTGCATCTGAAACCTCCCATAAGGGACCCTGTTCCCCCTGGGATCTTTTGTTCATTTTTGAAAAGCTTACTTTGCCTCCATTTGAGCCTGCCACAAGCTACGAGTTACGCTTTCTGTCGTGGAAAGCGTTATTTTTAGTTGCTATTACTTCTGCTGAAAGGAATCATAGAATCATAGAAATCTGTTGGCAGAAAAGGACCCTCCTGGCCCATTGAGTCTGCCCCTTAACCCCCTCTCCTTACTCGCCCTCTAAGTCCAGATTCCTCCCCTTCTGCCCCCTGCCCAACCCTTTATACCTGTCCCATGCCTGCTTGAAACCCTCCACGTTAACGGCTCCTACCACCTCCTCTGGCAGTCTGTTCCAGGGGTCCACCACCCTCTCTGTGAAGTAGTGCCCTCTCACATTGTTCCTAAATCATCCTCCCTTTAATCTCTATGACCCCTTGTTCTGTTGCATAATTTTCTTGTGAATAAGCTCCCGTCTCCCTCTTTATTTATCCCTTTCACATACTTAAACATCTCTATCATGTCCCCCCGCTCCCTCCTCGTCTCCAGTGGGTACAGGTCCAGCTCCCTCAAACTTTCCTTGTAGGGCTTCTGATGCATGTCGTGCAGCATCTTAGTCACCCTTCTCTGAACCCTCTCCATCCTATCTATATCCTTGTGCAGGTGAGGCCTCCAAAACTGGACCCCGTACTCCAGGTGTGGCCTCACCATGGACTTAAAAAGGATTTCTGAGCTTCAGGCTCTGATGTGTAAAGTGACTTATTTAGTTTTCCACAAGGACATGGTGTTCTTGAGGACCAATTCTAAGTTTCTTCCTTTCGTGGTATGTGAGTTTACCCTGAATCAAGACATCCACCCACCTGTGTATTACCCAGAGTATTCAAATCAAGGGGAGACCTTACTGCATACTCTGGTTGTCCACCGGGTGCTTTGCAATTACTTGGACTGCACCCAAGCCATTATAAAATCTCATCAGTTATTTGTTTCATTTGCTCCTAGCAAAGAAGGGGCTCTTGTTTCAAAACAATGTTTGTCCAAATGGTTAGCTAATTGCATTGTTTATTGTTACTGCAAATATGACAAGCCTTTATCGGGCCTGGTTAAAGGCCATTCTGCCGGGGGGGGGGGGTTGCTGCTTTGTTTGCCTCCTTTAGGAATGTGTCCATTGCTGACATTGTGCAGTGGTCACTTGGAGTTCTGTCCACACTTTCATCTGGTATGACAGTCTGGACATTGCATCTAGGCGCAGGGCAGGTTTTGGACTTGCAGTCCTACAGAGCATGCTCTCTTGAGAGCCTTACACTGACTTCTGCTTCCTTCCAGCTGACCGAGGTCAGTCCTTTCAGTACTTGCTTGGGACTTGGTCTTAATGTTGTTACCTGCTGCAAGAGCCCCCTTGAAGTGAGATAGTACAGTTATGTAAGAACTTACCATAACAGTAGATCTTTGAGAGGAGCTGTTGCTGCAGGCGCTGCTTTCCCTTCCTCCATCCCCCTGGTGACTGCTTCTCCATCTCTGTTACCTAGCGTTCCTCAGTGTAAAGGAACCTCCTCGGATCTTCAGTTTCTGTATACGCTAGGGTCTCCGGCGGGAGAACTGAGGTTGGGCTTGGGGACTGCCCTTTTATACCATAGGTGGAGATCTGGTGCAGGCTGACGTCCGGGGGCAGTTCCCCGCTATATACTGCTAGCTTGAAGCTTTCCGTGGGGATCCTGGTGCCTGCCGGCTTCAGTCCTAATGGTGTTACCTGCTGCAAGAACTCCTGTTGAAGATCTACTGTTACAGTAAGTTCTTGGGTAACTGTACTTTTTTGCTACAAGTTGGGGACAATACTGTATATCTAATAGTTAGAGGTGAGACATTTCTTAATACCGCTTCTGTTGGGTATCACAGCCATGGTAGTGTTGACCCACTTCTCCATGTGTCCTGGCTTTGATTGTCTGGTACATTTTTGGAAACAAGCAAAAAACCATTTATCTGATTGTTCTCAAACTACCACCCCTTGAAGCTTGAGATTCTTGATCAGAAGTGCACGGGGTGGGGGGGGCAACATAGCTCTTAGCCATCCCTCATTAGAAGCATATCTCAAAATTTACCACTTGAAAACCCATTTGTACCAAATCTCCTCATGTCCGATATTGAAACCTTGTATTCACTGTTCTCAAATGGATCTATGCATCAAACCTGTATATTGTGCTTACTATTGTTGCTTGTATCAAATCTGTTTCATGTGTATTACTGTTAACTTGTACTCCACTGTCACCCTGCACCATGTATTATGGCCCGGGTCGTGCCTGAAAACGGTCCCTGGAATCAGTGCACTCACCCAGTTATCAAAGTCATAAGTAAAAATAAATAAATATTATACACGAATAAGGCGCAGTCCACTAAAATTTGAAATAGGGCTATTCATATAACCATCAACAGGAATTCACATTACTTTTGATGCTCTATATGTTATCAATAAGACATAACAGAGCATAGATTATGCTGATCTAGCTGCACATCCAGGGGCACATCTTCAGCCCGTGAAAGTACAAGGAAGTACTGTACATGTTCTTGGCATCTAGTGGTCCCTCTTTACCTGAATACTGATCATGCTGTGATAAATGTCACTAGAGTCCAGTGGTTCCTTCACTCGAACCTTGAGTGTGCTATACTTAATTTTCCATGTTGTGCAGTGCCTCCCCCCAAACCTGGATTGGGCTATAATTAGTTTTCTCTTGCATCCACCGGTCCCCATACCTCACCTAAACCCTGATTGCGCTATAAATGTGTTTCCTAGGTGTCCAGTGGACCCTTCTCCCTCACCTGAACCCTGATCATGCTATAATTTAATTTCTTGTGGCATCTAGTGGTCCTCCCTCCCTCACCTGAAAAGCCTGATCCTATTAGAATGACCCATTCCTTTCATCCAAAGGTCTCTCCCCCAATCTACCCCTGGCAGTCAGCACTTACCCTCCCCGCTCACCTTCCTGGCTGACAACCATCTTCCCCTGACAATGTCAGTATCGCAGTTGCTAGATTCCAAGTCCGTACAGAGCATGGCTGCACATGTGCATGGACTTGGCTGCATGTCAGCAATGGATCTCAGATCTGTAACTTTGCTATGGGGCAGTCATTTTCCCTCAAACTTGGGTGATAGCTTCTAAACCACTCCCTCTTACTACAGAAGTAGCAGTGATGCAGACCCCCTTCCTAAATGGGTGCCCCCCTACTTTGAGGTATCTGTGTACTTTGCTTTGGAACTAATAAATATATGTCTGATATTTTACTTGTGATTAACTGTTACCCCTGTGATATTACTAGTGACTTCACTACTCGGGTTGCCATGAGGTCAGGGCCACTCATAAAATATCAGGCTTATTTTTATTAGACCCTTGTCATATCCCACAAATAAATACATCAAATTATTTTTATTTCATTTCCACCCATAACAATCCCATTGACTCCCGCCCCACCAGCTAGGACAGTCACAGCAGCATCCTTCCACTGGCCTGGGGGGAGGAGGTCAGGTAAATGGCTCCCTTCACTGCAGATGCCAGTGTCACTCCATGGTCAGCCAACAGCAAGTGCATGAATGCAAGGTGGCCTGCGCTTTCCCTCCCAGAGAGTTATGTGGTTCACCTACTCAGTGCACACAGTCTCCAGCCGACTTGGGACCATGAACCACAGTCTTGCTATGCCACTTGGCCAGCCTCACAGCAAACCTATAAAAAGCAGAGCACTAAGGCTGGCCCTGTGATATGGGAATAGTGTATCACACTGCCACCTGGGAAAGCTGGGTTCATAGTCCAGCTCCAGAATCCTATACTGGAGCCAGCTGGATGCTACCCACATCAGAGCTGAGGTGCTTGACTCCTTGGGAAGGGAAGGGGCCCCCCCTTGCTGGTCGATGACAGAGCTGTATTGGCAGTTACCGTGATGAGGCAGCTGCTCAGCAGCCCCTCTTGGTGAGAGGAAGGGCACATCCTTGGCAACACTGATCATCAGTTTGGGGTACAGGGGATACATGGGGGGGGGACAAAAACTCCCTCTAAGGAAGAGTGAATACTCAAAGCACCGGAGCTTATCTAAGCACTCAGTGTACCTCACACAGTTGGTATTGTTGGTATGTAGTGCAATAAAGGCACTTAATCAAGCTACTTGAGTGCTCGTTCCTTTTGTTTGTGACTTCTGATTTTTTGAGCACTCCATTCTCTGTGAGCATGCCCTGCCATGCTGTTTTTGGGAATTAAAATAGAATGGTGCTGAGCAGTGGTGGACCACTCTGGAAAACTGGTAACCCGGGTTTTGAGCCCTGAACCTGGGACATCAGGAGTGGAGGCTGGCACGGAGCACTCAGAGTGTAAGCATGGATGCTTTCATCATGGGCAGGAGGGAGAACAATGCACTGCTCTGCTAGTGGCTCATGGTGGAGGTGCCGTAGCAGCATTGGTGACCACATGAACCCACTCCCCCCCCCCAGGCTAGCCACTGCATGCTCTTCACAAGTGGGAGGGGGTGGGAAGTAAACGTGAAACTGGCTAGCCTGTCTGAAAATGGTTCAGATGACAGCCGTCGTGCAGGCTTGGCCCCATGCCACCCAACCCTCCATGGCAGCAAACGTGTCACCCAGCCCTGGCTCCAGTCACAAAGTGCATGTCCCCCTTCTCCAGTTGCTGCGATGGGGAGGGGGCACAGTGGCAGAGAGAGGTCCTGAATGTGAGTTGGAGATACCCTGGGTTCTGGTGTCAGGTAGTGTCTGCACTATAGTGAGTCCAGTGGTCAGAAAGGAGCAACCATCAGGAGAACCTGAAGGAGATGAGAACCTGGGGGTGAAGGAGGTACAAAATAAGGGGAGGCATAGCTCAAGCTTTTGCAGGGTTTTGAGCTTGAATCTTCACGTTTGATGACATGTACCACATTTTAAGGGCTTGTTTCTCGCATTTGGATGACAAAAGACTGAGAGGTACTGCAACTGAGGAGTGCTAGTGATGTATCAGACAGTGGCAGTAAATATTGGTGAAAACCAGACATCGGATCCAGATCCCGATATTTTGTGCTACTGTAAGCAGCTAGGTGAGAGAAATTTGCAGAGCAGGGCAAGAAACACAGACTCCTGGGTAGCATTTTTTGTAGGCACACTCCCACAGCTTCACTGTTATGGTTATTATTCTACTGCGACAGCTGCTACTTTGTTTTTTGGCTCAGCGTCTACTTCTAGACATTTGTAGTTTTGCTTGTTAAATGCAGTTGGGAAAATTAAACCATTGCACTGCAATGAAAATAGTACCAGTTAACGAGAGAGACTTTCTGACACTGCACCAGCACTGGACTTCACATGGAGCCCTTGAGGGATTAGTCATGTAGGTTGACTAGACTCTTAACACATGACATCCCTTTAGTATCACTCAGCAGTAGTCTACCCCAGGGCATATGTTTCTGTGTAAGCATAACGAAATTCTAGTATGTCATTATGTTCGCCAATTGCTTTGAGGTATTCTTGTTCTTTCACGATGTTCTGGCTCTATCCCATATCTCTACTCACATGGGGGGAGGGTAGGGTTTGTATAAAAAAATAAAAAAAAGTGAGAATTTATTTCATAGAGTGAAAAGTTTAGCCAATCATAATGCATAGAAACATAGAAACATAGAAACATAGAAGTTGACTGCAGATAAGGACCGCAAGGCCCATCCAGTCTGCCCATTTCTTTTTCTACCTTATAAATGTGCCATCGGCCTTTGCTCTGTCAGTGACCTATCTATTCATAGTCATTTGTATTGCTCCCTTATGCCTATCCCATGCCTGTTTGAAGCCCTGCACTGTATTCATAGCCACCACTTCTTGTGGCAAGCCATTCCATGCATCTACCACCCTTTCTGTGAAAAGAATTTCCTCACATTCCCCTTAATCGGCCTCCTCTAATCTCATGCTGTGTCCTCTTGTCCTGCTATTTTTCTTATATTTAAACATGTTAGACTCTTTCACCTTGTTTATGCCCTTAAGGTGTTTAAATGTCTCGATCATATCACCTCTCTCCTCCTTTGCTCAAGGGTATACATATTGAGCTCCGCTAATCTGTCCTCATATGTCTTCTGATGCAGTCCCTGCACCATTTTGTTGCCCTTCTGGACTGCCTCAATTTGGTTAATGTCCTTGTGAAGGTGTGGCCTCCAATACTGCACGCAGTACTCCAGATGGGGCCTAACCTAATGTCTTGTACAGAGGGATTATTACCCTCCCCTTACGACTCTGTGATACCCCTACTAATACACCTAACACCCCCTAGCCTTACCTACTGCTTTAGAGGTCTGTTTGGATGATTTTAGGTCATCAGTGATGATGATGCCCAAGTCTCTTTCTTCCTTTGTGACTGCTAGCAACTCCTCCCAGCCTATAAGTGGCTTCAGGGTTCTCTTCCTATGTGCATGATTTGCACTTTTGCATTAAATCCCAGTTGCCACTCTTCTGACCATTCTGCTAGTTTATCCAGATCTCTTCTCATTCTGCCCACCCCATCTGGATCATCTACTCTGTTGCAGATCTTGGTGTCATCTGCAAACAGACAAGCCTTACCCTCTAGTCCATCTGTGAGGTCACTAATGAAGATGTTGAATAGGACTGGCCCCAGGACTGATCCCTGAGGTACCCCACTTGTGACTTGCATCTCTTCTGACTGTATACCATTTACCACCACTCTCTGTTTTCTGCCAGTCAACCAGTTTGCCACCCAGTTGACCAACTTCTGACCCACCCCGAGCCTACCTAGCTTATTTATCAATCTTCTATGTGGAACAGTGTCAAAAGCTTTGCTGAAGTCAAGGTAGGCAGAGCTCTAGTGCCTGGTTATCAGAGCACTGTGAAATACTTTACTGTTTATGATTATCTGTAATAAGTAACTGCTATGCTGAGTTCTGTAAGAGCACCCTTGTATAAGAGGCTTTCACCAGCAGTGACTGTCCCTGGTTAAATATAGCAAAATGACTGTTCCAGTGCTGCAGGGACACAAGTTCTTCAATTCAGTAACAGAGTTGTGGATGAGGGACCGGCCGTCGATGTACTATACGTAGACTTCAGTAAGGCCTTCAACTCGGTGCCCTCAGAAGGCTTGTTAAGAAACTTGGAGACCTAGGGGCAGGCACAAAGTTAATCAAGTGGATGGTAGATTGGCTGGAACTCAAATGGTGATAGTACACTCAGGGGTCAGGGAGATCACAAGTGGGGTGCCTCAGGGATCAGTGCCGGGGTCCTGTTCTGTTTAATGTGATCATCTGCAACACAGACAAAGGGATCAAAGGTAAAATCTGCCTAAATGCTGATGACACTAAACTCTGTGGCAGGGTAGACATTGAACAGGGGATTATGGATATGAAGTGGGACGTAGAAATACTGGAAAGGTGGTCCAAGGTTTGGCAGCTGAAGTTTAAATGGAAGGTCCTCTCAGCCTTTTATTCTGTTTACCTGTATCATCTGTAGGCATGAACAGAGATTGCCTTTATTACACCCTCCTAATTTCCTCAGGATTGAAATGTTAATGAAGTTACTTAAGACTGGTGTGAAAACCTGATTGACTCCATTACAAAAGTCATGACCCAACTCATGTAAGGCTGGGATGTATAGGGAGGGACCTCTCCAGCAGAAAAACAGTAGGTACTGTTTCCCCTTTATGGTCCTTGGTGAAGCTGCACCTACAGTGCTGTGTTCAGTTCTGGAGCTTGCATCTAAGGAAGTATAAGTACTGTACAGAGTCTGTCTAAAGGTGCGCTACAAAGGTGATACAGGGCTAGCAGGGGGAAACCTGAGTAGTAGCTAGACTAGGTTTGCTGGCAAAGGCACCTAGCTTCACCTGAGCTCTTTACTTCTAGGTTTGTTTGTAAGGACAGGGTAGGGGACATTATCAGAGCAAGGAAAAAGATTGACTTCTTTTGCCTAGGCAGATTTACTGTGTGTTACTATTTTCTTTTGTACTGTCAGGGTTTGTTGCTGTTTTTTGCTAACATTTTACTGCTTTATTGTTCTCTGATTCAAATTGCTGTTGCAGGGTATACTTTCTGCTGTATTATTACAGGGTGTGCCTACAGGTTCGTTACTGTTTTGTGCTTACAGGTTACTGCTGTAATCTTCTCTGATTCAAATTGGTTTTTTGCAAGGTATATCTTCTGTTACTGCTTTATTTTTCTTTGTAGCAAACTGTTTTTTGCAGGTGTATCTTCTGTGAAATTATTATACTTGGTGTTTTACAGGTTTTACAGTTTTATCTCTCATTAGGCTAATCTTTCAGGGCTACTGCATTTGTTGTTGGTTGATTGTTTCTGCTCTTACCTCCTTGTTTCTTTCATCCATGGTTCTTCTTTTTTGGCAGGGGAAGGGCCCAGCCACCCACCTCTATCCCCTACACTCCTTTTATAGGGTAACACAGTCATGACATTTCCTGTTACAAAGCAGGAAGGGGAGGATCAGAGGGGTATCCACACAGTGACATCACTTACAGGGGCACAAGTAATGTAACTTGTTATAACAAGTTATAAACAAACAAATGAAACAAAACAAAAAATCTAACTTTTGCTTTCATTTTCCTCCTTCTAATTACTTGGACTAGGTTATAAACCTAGCAACTCATCTGGAATGGATATTATTAATTGCAGGTACTGCGGGACACTTTTCAAAAGGGCAGTTATACAGGATTTAGGACGCTGTCCTGCATGCTGGACCATTGGAGATCTAAGGGCTCAGCTCCAGGCAGCAAGGGCAGAGGTTGTACGCCTCAAATCGCATATTCAGGAGGAAATATATTGTAAGAATTGCCCGCCATTTTCCCAACATCCAACTGAAGCACCTCGACCACAGAGGGTAGTTGGTCCAGGAGGTTGGCAGGTGGTTAGGAGGGGCCAATCGGGTGCCCCATCACTCAGTGCTCTCCAACGTATCACCTCCACAAACCACATAAAAACTACAAACAGGTATCTGCCTCTAACTCTAAAATCAAACAACGGGACAGAGGACACTGCAGAGCAGGATGCTGCAGCACAGGAGCTAGCACAACAAAACTCTCCCAAAACAGGGACCAAAACAAAAAAAAGTAAAAAGGAAATCAAAAACACTTCTGATCATAGAATACTCCATGATTTGGGGAGTTGATACCTACCTCCAGCCATGGGTAATGGTCAGATGTCTCCCAGGTACATCAGTGTGGAGAGACAATGACCGCATTGCTAAAATTGTTCAGGAAGTGGAAGAGAAAACTGACGTCCTGGTACACATAGGGACTAACGATCTCACCAGCTGGTCAGTTGTGGAGACCAGGGAACACCTGACCAGGTTGGGAGACAAACTGTTATCCATTTCGTCCAACATCTCCTTCTCTGAGATCCTGCTGGTCTGGGAGAGGGGGGCAGATGGACAGAAGGTCAGAGAAGGGGAGATAGGCTGGCCCCGGTGGTGCTGAGTGTTAAGGAGCTGGACGCCACACCCCGTGCCACACCGGCGACCCAGGTTTGGGAATGGACTTGGGTTGTCGGGGGTCGGAAGGGGAGAGGGTGGATTGAGCATCCTAGGATTGCTCTCCTCCCTCTGGGGTAGGTAGAGGGGTACATGTCACTCTGTAGCGATGCATGGTGATTACTGGGTGTAGCACAGGGCTTGCCCTAGGGCAGTGCACAGAATGAGGAGGAGCACAGCAAGACGTCAGCTTATGTGCGAATGTCATTGCACTATCGACTCCTGGGGAAAAATTGGAGGAAAATGGCTGGGCGCGACCGAGGCAGCTTGATGTCTGTGCTCCCGCTTACCCAGAGGACTGTCATGGAATCATGCTGGGGGGTCCAGCCCAGCTCGGCTCGAAGAGGCATGGGGGCCCTCCGGCAAGTTGGGGCAGCCGTGCCAGACCCCCCCATCATGCGAGTGAGCCTGCTGCTCTCCAGGGCAGTGGGGGCTGGTGGCTGGATGCCCCCGCCGGTGTGCACTGCAGAAGGTACAGAAAAATGTGACATGATAAAAAAAAGAGAAGGGGAGATAGGGGAGCTAAACATGTGGCTCAAGGGCAGGTGCCAGGAAAAAGGACACAAATTTGAAGGTAACTGGCAACAGTTTGGGGAGCGAAAGTTCTTTAAATTCAATGGACTGCATCTGACTAAGGAGGGAGTCAGTGCATTGGGGCAGAAGTTTGACATTTGCAGAATATTTAAACTAGCAAATGGGGAGAGGGGTGTAGCACCCAAAATATCAAACCAGAAGAACAGCCCTCCCCCCTCAGCTAGTGATCAAACAGAAGTTCAGCATGTCAGCACAGGGCTGTCTTGTAAACTGGTTCTTTGATCCAAATGACATGTAATCCTCTGTATAAAAATAAAGTTTTTACCTACCTACCTTACCTTGTAGTTCATTTGCATCACCAGGGAAGGAAAAAGGTCTGGCTCCCCATACGACACAGAGGGCAAACACTGGACCTCACCCAACAACTAACACACCGAAATGTGGCCAATGGAAAATCATGTACACAAATGCCCACAGTCTGGGAAACAAGATCCCTGACCTGCAAGCAACAATGACATAGGCTAAACTGGACATAGTAGCCATTAGCGAGACATGGTTCACAGGTAACCACACTTGGGAGACTTCGGTACCCGGCTATGTTCTGTTCAGAAGAGACCGAAGTGCAAAAAAGGGTGGGGGGAGTGGCCCTTTTATGCCAATGAAAATATCAAAGCTACAGAAATTCAGAATACACATAAGGAGCCAAGAGAACTGTGGGTCACCCTGGAAACAGGAAATGGGACAGCCATATGAACTGGGGTTGTCTACAGGCCTCCAGACCAGGGGGAGGACATAGACACATAACTGTTAGAAGATATACAAAATATGACAGCTAAAGGGGAGGTTCTGATAATGGGAGACTTCAACATACCAGATACAGATTGGTCAATACCAGCAGGAACATCCACCAGAACTAGACACATAGTGGATTCCCTGAAGAGGGAGGGCCTCAAACAACTGGTACAACAACCCACAAGAGACAGGGCTATCCTAGATCTAGTATTGACTAACGGGGAAAGGATCACAGATCTCCAGGTAGAAAGTCACCTGGGGGCCAGTGACCATCACATGGTATGGTTCAGTTTGGCCAGTAGAACTAAATCATCCCATTCCAAGGCAAAAATATGGGACTTCAGAGGAGCTGACTTTGATAAGATGGCCAACAGAGTTAAGCTAGCCCTGGCAAGAAGAAATACAGGTGAGGGGGTACAGGCACAGTGGGCAAGCATTAAGGATGCAATACTTGAGGTAACATCCCACTGTGTTAGAGAGAAAAGCAAGAGCAAAAGAAGGAGGAAACCACTTTGGTTCTCAAAAACAGTAGCAGAAAAGGTCAGAGCAAAAGGCTGGTCTTTAGTCCCCTACCTTCCAGCCGGCACAGCCCTCGAGCACCCAGAGACCGGAGGGGCTCCGAGCCGCCAGCGGGCGGGCGGCGACCGACAAGCCGACCAGGGAACCAGGAGGCCGGGAGAAGCAGGCAGAAAGCCGCACAGCCCTCGAACACCCAGAGAGCGGGGGCTCGAGCCGCCAGCGGGCGGGCGGCGACCGCAAGCCGACCAGGGAACCAGGAGGCCGGGAGAAGCAGGCAGAAAGCCGCACAGCCCTCGAGCACCCAGAGACCGGAGGGGCTCCGAGCCGCCAGCGGGCGGGCGGCGACCGACAAGCCGACCAGGGAACCAGGAGGCCGGGAGAAGCAGGCAGAAAGCCGGCACAGCCCTCGAACACCCAGAGACCGGAGGGGTTCGAGCCGCCAGCGGCGGGTGGTGACCGACAAGCCGACCAGGGAACCAGGAGGCCGGGAGAAGCAAGCAGAAAGCCGGCACAGCCTCCGAGCACCCAGAGACCGGAGGGGCTCGAGCATCAGCGGTGACGGCGACCGACAAGCCGACCGGGAACCAGGAGGCCGGAGAAGCAGGCAGAAGGTACCGGCAAAGCTCAAACCAATCGAAAGCGACCGCTAACTCTGCCTTTGCTTCTGATTGGTGCGCCTTTCCCATAGACTTTAGCTGGACTTTGCAACACCATTTCTGGCGATTTCTGTTATTATGCTCTATTGTTAAAATTATCTAAAAGAGCTGTTTTACTTTTTAAATGCCCTATTTGGGGTTGTGTAGATACCTAGTTTTAGCCTGTGATTACAGCCTTTTGTGTTTCTGTGGGCTAGACGCTTAGGCGCCTAACCCCCCATACCCTCCCAGTCTTTGTTGTGCAAATCAGGCTTTTTAGCACCTTTTTGCAGATTGCTGCAATAAAGTGCCTTTGCTCACTGCCTTCTCCTCTGTCCCCTACCTTCCAGCCGGCACAGCCCTCGAGCACCCAGAGACCGGAGGGGCTCCGAGCCGCCAGCGGGCGGGCGGCGACCGACAAGCCGACCAGGGAACCAGGAGGCCGGGAGAAGCAGGCAGAAAGGTACGGGCAAAGCCGCCAACCAGTCGGAAAGCGACCGCTAACTCTGCCTTGCTTCTGATTGGTGCACCTTTCCCATAGTCTTTAGCTGGACTTTGCAACACCATTTCTGGCCGGGATTTCTGTTATTATGCTTTATTGTTAAAATTATCTAAAAAGAGCTGTTTTACTTTTTTAAATGTGCCCTGTTTGAGGGTTGTGTAGATACTTAGTTTTAGCCTGTGATTACAGCCTTTTTGTAGCTTGTGTGGGCTAGACGCTTAGGCCTAACCCCCATACCCCTCCCAGTCTTTGTAGTGCAAATCCAGGCTTTTAGCACCTTTTTGCAGATTGCTGCAATAAAGTGCCTTTGCTCACTGCCTTCTCCTCTGTCCCCTACCTTCCAGCCGGCACAGCCCTCGAGCACCCAGAGACCGGAGGGGCTCCGAGCCGCCAGCGGGCGGGCGGCGACCGACAAGCCGACCAGGGAACCAGGAGGCCGGGAGAAGCAGGCAGAAAGGTACGGGCAAAGCCGCAACCAATCGGAAAGCGACTGCTAACTCTGCCTTGCTTCTGATTGGTGCGCCTTTCCCATAGACTTTAGCTGGACTTTGCAACACCATTTCTGGCCGGGATTTCTGTTATTATGCTTTATTGTTAAAATTATCTAAAAAGAGCTGTTTTACTTTTTTAAATGTGCCCTATTTGAGGGTTGTGTAGATACCTAGTTTTAGCCTGTGATTACAGCCTTTTTGTGTTTCTGTGTGGGCTAGACGCTTAGGCGCCTAACCCCCCATACCCTCCCAGTCTTTGTTGTGCAAATCCAGGCTTTTTAGCACCCTTTTGCAGATTGCTGCAATAAAGTGCCTTTGCTCACTGCCTTCTCCTCTGTCCCCTACCTTCCAGCCGGCACAGCCCTCGAGCACCCAGAGACCGGAGGGACTCCGAGCCGCCAGCGGGCGGGCGGCGACCGACAAGCCGACCAGGGAACCAGGAGGCCGGGAGAAGCAGGCAGAAAGGTACGGGCAAAGCCGCAAAATTTTTGCCCGCCCCGGTTGATTCTTTTATACACCTTTTCCCGCCTTTTCTAATCCACGCCCACAGCTAATTCTCTCCTCTACTTTAACCCTACCTTCCCTCCACAATGCTACTTTGCTTCCTTTGCTTCTGAGCTCTCATCTCCCTCAATCCCAAATGACAATTATGATATACCCCATGCCATGGTGACTAAGGCAGTGAATATGGCCTGCCCACCCCTGCCATCCCCAGTGGACACCCACCAATTCCTTATTTATATCCTGCCATTTTTGTACTGCAATCCCTGGGGTATCCCACAAAAAGGCTCTCTATCCTTACAACATTCCTCAAGTGCCTTGCATCCATTTTGGCATTACATTAACCCATTATGCCTGTCCATCAGATTATTACTTTGTGATACATTCCACACCCATATAACAGGACCCTCACCCATTACACAGTGGTTCCCCAAGAAGAGGAGGAAATGCTCTGATCACTCCCTATCCCTATCATTTGGTGCCCTCCTCAAACTAATCTTCTTCCTTCTGATCAGTATTGGTACTATTGAAATCAATCCTTGCCCCACTGAAAGTTTTTTATCCCCATCTGATCCAACCTCCATAAATGGCCTAAGTTTCCTTCACTTCAATGCCTGCAGCCTCCTAAAAAAGTTCTCCTTAATACAGGCCTGGGTTGCACATACCCTACCTGACTTCCTGGTTATCTCTGAAACTTGGCTCAGATCTACAACAAAAGACAGTGATATAAACCTTCCCAATTACCAGCTCTTCAGATCAGATCGCCCTTCCAGGGATGGTGGGGTGGCCATCTACGTCAAGGAAACCATCTCTGCATCCTGCCTCATCAATACATCCGAACCAAAGGAATTTGAATGCTTGTCAATTAAAATATCCCTTCCTAACATGTCTTCCTTTAAATTGATAGGCTGCTATAGGCCCCCCTCTGCAGGCCTCAAACTCCTATCCCACCTAGGAACAATACTCAATCTAGGCCCTGAAGATACCATCATCCTTGGTGATTTGAATTTAAATTGGTTATCTAATGCATCTGCACCCCTAGTAACCTTCTGTGACACCTATGGATTCACTCAATTAATCAAAGATCCAACAAGGATTAACCTAAAAAATACTACCAACAGTTCACTCCTGGATATCATGATGGTAAACAAGCCTCACTTATATTCTCATGCTGGAGTGCTACCCAGTGACATAAGTGATCATTGTCCTATAGCTGGCATAAGATCTACACTCAAGCCATCCAATCCTGCAAAATTTCTCCATAAAAGGTCAAAAAAGAATTTCAACATTTCAGGATATCTCCATGATTTGTGCAATACAACATATTGGCAAGATTTCTACCTTACAACCTCAGTTGAGACAGCTGTTCAGATCTTAAAGGATATTATCACTAATGCCCTCAATATACATGCACCAATCACCAGTGTCAGAACCAAAGTAAAATCTTGTCATTGGTTCACTGCTGACCTTAAATCAGCTTTGTAGCCAGAGACAAACTCTGGAAAAGGCAAGAAAAACAAAGGATACTAGAGACTGGCTTCAATTCAGAAAAGCAAGAAACTCATGCGAAAAACAAATAAGAAATGCCAAAGCTGCCTTCTATAGAGCTGAATTGGATGCAACCTATACTAACCCATCCAGATTCTGGGGTACTATAAAGGGAATTCTAGGCCACAATTCTACCCCTGCCTTACCCTCCAAACTGCTCCTAAGTGACATAGAAATCACTGACAAGCAAGAAATCTTAAATACCTTCAATGACCATTTCACCACAGCTGGCCTAGCATTTGACTCTTCACCTGCAAATCTCTTGAGATCATCATTAAACCTTCAATCCACTGTGGGACAAAAGGCTGCTTCAACATTCTCCTTCAACCAATATCCTTAAAGAAGTAGAAGACCTCCTATCCAATTTAGATACATCTAAGAGTGCAGGTGCAGACTCCTTGGATCCCTACTTTCTTAAAGTAGCACTGCACGCCTTATCTGCCCCCTCACTCACCTCTTCAGTCTTTCCTAGCTACTGGTTCCATCCCTCCATATGGAAAACAGCTCAAGTAGTTCCACTACTTAAATCAGGTGATCCCATGGACCTTAACAATTACAGGCCCATTTCCATCCTACCGTACTATCCAAGATGCTTGAAAATTAGTAAATTCGCAGTTAAGGGTCTATCTGGACACAACAACCTCCTAAATCCAGCACAATCTGGATTTAGATCAATGCATAGCACCATCTCTGCCCTAGCCAAAGTCACTAACAATTGGCAGACTGCCTTGGATAAAAAGAATAGTACCTGTGCTGTGTTCCTGGATTTGAGTAAAGCATTTGATACAGTGGATCATGAATCATTAATCTCCTCTCTTAGCTCTGTAGGCTTTGATTCACTCTCTCTTAGTTGGTTTAGGTGCTATCTCTCTGGAAGGTTACAATTGGTAAAAAATGAAAATTACCTATCTACCTCTAAACCACTGCTAAGAGGTGTACCGCAAGGCTCTATCCTAGGCCCCATCCTCTTTGCCATTTATATTAATAACATTGATGCCAACCTCTCTCAATCTAACATTCACCTGTTTGCTGATGATACTGTATTATATGTCAGCAATCCCTCACCATCAAAAGCCTGTGAACTGTTACAGTCAGAATTCTCCATCCTACAACACAACCTATTGGAAAAAAAATTACTTCTAAATGCCAAAAAAACAAAAGCTATGTTCTTTGCCACAAAGAATTGCTCTGCCACTACCCCATCATTCATCACTCTACAATTATCCACCTTATTTGGAGAAAAGCTGGAATTTGTGAATAAATTCAAATATCTTGGAGTCTGGATTGACAATAAGCTTGACTACTCTGTCCACATTGAAGAGCTATTAAAAAAGTTGAGACAAAGGCTTGGCCTATTTTACAGAATAAAACACTACTTTACCAGAGATTCCAAACAAAGATTAATCCAGGCATCATTCCTATCCCTTATTGACTATGCTGACTTTCTCTACGGCCATTGCTCCCTCTCCCTCTTAAATAAGCTGGACACCCTGTATCATAGAGCATCAGATTTATTACAGACCTTCCCTCCAGCACCCATCATTGCTCTCTTTATATGGCAGTCAATTGGACATCCCTACAGCACAGAAGAAAAAGGAATGCTGCAATCTGGATCTTTAAAGCTTTATCAGGCAAACTCCCTTCCTATATCTCAGACTGTTTCACCCGAATCACATCTAGGCCATACACCTTAAGGATCAATAAGCTCGTTATGCTAAAGATTCCCAATACCTGCACCCGGTTTGGGAGGGCTGCTATCAGCTATTCCCTAGCATTTGTCTGGAACTCACTCCAAAAATCTATGAATCTGAATACCCTCTTACCCTTATCATCCTTCAAAAAATTATACACTACCCTATTTCCAGAGTTGTGCAATTGCTTCCATAAGGCCTAGTCTCCCATCCAACCTACATCCCTCCCTTCTGTAATCCACTATGTTTAGTTTCCTTTCTTCTACCCAGTCAGTTATCACATTTCATATAAAAGCCTACAAAAGCCCTATTATTTTATTATTCTCCCTTCTATATCTATTATCCTCTTCATTTTTACAGGTTAAGTTATTTTACTGTGCCTTGTATATCTGTAAATTTTGTATATATCTCTTATTTATTTGATTGTACTAATGTTATGCTATTATCATGTCTTTGTAAAAAACCTGTATCCTTCTTTGTGTGACCACTCAGGTCCATCTTGTAAATGAGCTACGCTCAATGATGTTCGCCTGAATAAATAAAGATTTTGATTGATTGATTGATTGATTGATTGATTTAGGAAATATAAGGGAACGCAACAAGATAAAGATAGAGAGGCATACCAAACTTCCCTAAGGGAAGCAGGGAAAGTAATAAGGCAGGCAAAAACCCAAACCGAGGAAACACTAGCACGAACAGTAAAAGAAGGGGACAAGACTTTCTATAGATACATTAGTGAAAGGAGAAAGTCCAGAGGGGGTATTGCTAAGATCAGAGGGGATAAGGGGGAGTGTGTGGACGAGGACCAAGGAAAAGCATCTATTCTAAATAGATACTTCTTCTCAGTATTTACTGAGGAGAAGGTAGGGCAGGGCCCACAGCTCAGCACCATGGACACAGGGGGGAGGAAGGTGTGTACTAGTCCCTACACAAAAGAAAGGGTGCTGAAAGAGCTCGCTAAGCTCAGGGTAGACAAGGCAATGGGACCTGATGGCATACATCCCAGGGTACTAAAACAGCTAAGGGTGGAACTAGCAGAGGCATTATCAAAACTGTTTAGTGAGCCTCTGAGCCCAGGAGAGGTCCCAGAAGACTGGAGAAGGACTCATGTGATCCCGCTCCACAAGAGTGATAGCAGGGAGGAGGCAGGGAACTACAGACCAGTCCGTCTTACCTCAGTAGTGGGCAAGATTATGGAGGCACTCCTTAAGGAAAGGATAGTGCAACACCTGGAATCCATAAGAGCACAGGATCCAAGACAGCATGGGTTTACAACAGGAAGGTCCTGTCAAACTTATCTTATAGATTTCTTTGACTGGGTAACCAGAGTGGTGGACCAAGGGGGTGCAGTTGATGTCACCTACCTTGACTTCAGCAAAGCTTTCGATACTGTTCCACATAGAAGATTGATTAATAAGCTGGGTAGGCTCGTGGTGGGTCAGAGGTTGGTCAACTGGGTGGCAAACTGGTGGGTGGGCAGAAAACAGAGAGTGGTAGTAAACGGTATACAGTCAGAAGAGATGCAAATCACAAGTGGGTTACCTCAGGGATCAGTCCTGTGGCCAGTTCTCTTCAATATTTTCATCAGTGACATTGCAGATGGACTGGAGGTTAAGGTTTGTCTGTTTGTAAATGACACCAAGATCTGCAACAGAGTAGATGATCCAGATGGGGTGGGCAGAATGAGAAGGGATCTGGATAAACTGGCAAAATGGTCAGAAGAGTGGCAACTGGGGTTTAATGTAAAGAAGTGCAAGATCATGCACATAGGAAGAGAAACCCTGAAGCCACCTATAGGTTGGGAGGGGAGTTGCTGGCAATCACAAGGGAAGAAGGAGACTTGGGCATCATCATTACAGATGACCTGAAATCATCCAAGCAGTCCACTAAAGCAGTAGGTAAGGTTAGAGGGATGTTGGGTATATTAGTAGGGGTATCGCAAGTCATAAGAGAGAGGCAATAATCCCTCTTTATAAGACACTGGTTAGGCCCCATCTGGAGTACTGCGTGCAGTACTGGAGGCCGCACCTGCACAAGGACATTAACAAAATGGAGGCAGTCCAGAGAAGGGCAACCAAAATGGTGCAGGGGCTGCATCAGAAAACATATGAGGACAGATTAATGGAGCTCAATATGTATACCCTAGAGCAAAGGAGGGAGAGAGGTGATAGACTCTTTCACTTTGTTAATGCCCTTAAGATGTTTGAGTGTTTCAAGCATAACAAGTTTCAATATAAGAAAAATAGCAGGACATGAGGACACAGCATGAGCATAGAGGGAGGCCAATTAAGGGGTAATGTGAGGAAGTTCTTTTTTCACAGAAAGGGTGGTGGATGCATGGAACGGCCTACCTCAGGAAATGGTGGATATGAATACAGTGCAGGGCTTCAGACAGGCATGGGATAGGCATAAGGGAGCAATACAAATGAGTATGAATAGATAGGTCATTGACAGAGTACAGTCCTATGACACATTCTTAAGGTAGAAAAAATGGGCAGACTGGATGGTCCTTGTGGTCCTCATCTGCCGTCAACTCCTATGTTTCTGTTCTGAAAATATACTCACTGCAAGCCAGGAGGGAGCGAATACATGTCAGAACCCTTTAAATAACTGAGGAGAATAAACATGGTAAAGTGTCTCAACCTCTTCCAGAGGGCGCTCCCACACGCCTGCAATGAGTAGTACCCCTGGGTAGAACCTTCCGGGGGGGCTGTGGCTCTTACCCTCTTGGCAAAAGAGGGAAAGGCAGGGTCCTGATGAAAGAAAGTTTGATAAAAAGATTTATTGCAACTGACCTTAATCTATAGAAGTTTAATAGTTATTCATATAATGGTGTTTTTTATCAGATGTTGTTTAGACTTCTAATTAAGACCATACAGTATCTGAGGATGCATTACCACTGTATTTCCCTAGGCTTTGGTTAATCAGATTGTCTTTGTTGAACCTCTCTTGTTCACCACTGGTCCCCTTGACTGGAACATGTGCAGTGGTTAACACGATTTCTATGCATAAAGGCTGGGACTGAAATTCTCCTTGTGTACTCCTGATGCTAATACTTTACAAGGTACAGGGTAATCTTGGTGAATGTGTACTGGCTGATCGCTATTAGTGAGAGGGAATGTTCCTACCATGTTACTTGGGCTGACTCCATAACCAACAAAATAATGGCATACATACATACATACATACTGACAACAGGGCCATCTGTTTATCCAGTCTACACTACCTAGTCTGCCCTAGCCCTAGTAACCACCCCACCCTTTTATTTCGGCCACTTCTTTCTTAATTAATCCCCTTATGCCTACCCCATCCCTGCTTGAAGCTGCCCACTGATTTGGCTTGAGTCACTGCCTCCGGCAGCTTGTTCCACTTGTCCACTCGTTCCATTAAAAGGTGCTTATGGACATCGCTCCTGAATCCTCCACACTGTGAGTTTACGTGAGTTCGTCCTTGTCCCTGTATTTGAACTCAAGAAGAAAAAGTTCCTTGCTGCCCACCCTGTTTATCCTATGCAGGTACTTGCATGTTTCGATCGTGTCATCCCTCTTGTATAAATCTATGATGAGGGATCATATGTCTTTTTACTGCATTCATCTGTGTTATATTAGAAGAAGAACAGTGGAGGGAAATTTGGGTAGAAAAATCAATTGATACATAAAAGTTAATCGTGGAAGTTAATCATGCTCGGAGCTCTCTAAATTTGGAGGTTGTTGTACAGGCTTAGCTGGATCCACTTCCCTTAAATATGTCAGAAGGTCTGAATCAGCATCAGGAATGTCGTATTTATCATCCTCATGGTAACTGCATGACCGGAGGAATTCAAAGAGTTGATCTGGGTCAAAGTTATCCTTCTTTTTAAAGACGTTTTGAACCTTTGATTGGCTCAAAAAAAAAAAAAAGATCTGAGCGCCTTTTTTTTTGTAATCAATATTTTTATTCAAATAAGTGCAAGCATTATAGAAAAACATTACAGATGACAGTATTGTCACAAATTTAAACACAAATGAGTAGCTGTAGATACCTTTGCCTATTAAACAGATTAGACAATTTATAAAAGGGTATTTATTCAATAGTGTGGGTCAGCATACTGAAAAATATAAATAGCCATGCATAGTACATAAACATCATGGCATCCATCAGAAATGTGCAGTAGTATGATTCTATAACATTTAAATAACAATGCAAAATGTTATTGCACATATTTATCGTACATGATAAATTATACAAAAAATAATAAACTTTATTTATACAGTGCAATTCACAAGTATCAAAGCGCCTTACAAAAAATATCACAATTAAAATAAAGAGCCAAAAATAGTTACAATTAAGGTAATAACAGCTAAAATCTGCCGTCTCCAATGATAGAAAAGCAAGACTAAATAAATAGGATTTCAGTGTGGCTTTAAAGCTGTCCACCATCAGGATGAACCCGATGAGGCAGAGAGTTCCACAGGGTAGGGGCTACATAAGCAAAAGCTTGAGTACCAGATGTCTTAAACCGAACCCTGGGAATCTCTAGCAATTCCTCGTCGGTGGAGTGGAAGTGGTGGGAGGGGGCAAATAGGGGTGCAGAAGCTCTTTGCAGGTGGTATGGTGCCTGCCTGTGAAGGGCTTTATAGGTCAGCAAACCGACCTTGAGGGTGATCCTCCACCAAACTGGCAGCCAATGCAGCTCGCACAGCACAGGTATAATATGGCTAGATCAAGAGAACCCAGTTAGTAACCTGGCTGCCTCATTCTGCACTAGCTGCAGTCAGTGGTTGTCAACCCCCAGCAACCCCAGGTACAGGGAATTACAGTAATACAGGTGGGAGGTCACAAAGGCATGGACCAATGTTGGTAGGTCGTTAGACAGAACCAGATGTTTGATCCGGGTGATATTCCTCAGATGGCAAAATGAGGTCTTGACAGCAGACGACACCTGAGATTTCAGGGTCAGCCTCTGGCCAAGAATAACGCCCAGGCTCTGCACCTGTTCAGAGGTCCTCAGCTGGCAGCCTCCCAGCACAAAACCAGTTGCCTGTCCCAACGAAGACCCCTCTACTCGATGACCTGGGTCCACAACCAACACCTCAATCTTGTCTGAATTCAGCTTCAACCAGTTTGCACTCATCCAGTCTTGGATCTCAGATAGGCAGTTGTTAAATACCGAGACCACTGTGTCCTGTTTGATACAAAGGACATGTACTGCTGAGTGTCATCTGCATAGCAGTGAAAACTCAGCCTGTACCACCTTACAATGTCCCCCAGTGGCAACTTGTAAGCTGCAAACAACATGGGAGACAGCACAGAGCCCTGCTGTAAAACATGGCAGGGAATGCGTCGGAGTAATAAATCCCCAACACTACTCTCTGAAACCTGCCAATGAGGAAAGAGTGAAACCATCTGAGGACTGTACCTGATAGTCCACAGATTGACTGTAGGCACTCTAGCAATATCCCATGGTCCATGGTGTCAAATGCTACGGAGAGATCAAGGAGGATCAAGATAGAACGGCTCCTCTGATCTCTCACTATCAGGAGGTCATGGAACACCCAAACAAGGGCAGTCTCAGTACTGTGCCTCTTCCTAAATTCTGATTGGAAGGGATCCTAGATGTCATGGATGGCAAAAAAGATCCTGAGTCCATTCAATAGTAGATTTCTAAAACAGTAACCAAAATTGTTCACTTAATACAAAGAAGTTCTCAAACAAAAAGTTCAAAAATAGTTGCTTCCAATCCCATAACGGGAAAGGTTCATTACTTGACTGTGTCTTCCAATTCTTTGAAATTAGCCCTTTGACAGCTATGGTATTTGCTTTACAGATTAAAATATCACGTTTTGCCATATTACTTCTGAGAACAGCTAGGTGCCCTTGTTGGTCACCTCTTCTCGCATTGTTAGGATCTGCCTCCTTCACTATAGAGTTGAAAAAGCGAAATCTGTATAAAAATAAAACTTCTGCCCTTTGTAAAACAGTACGCCTCTAAAACACACTACTTGGAAGAGCAGCTCTCTGATTCTGGGGCTACCACCTGTCCTGAGTTTTGCAGGACAGTCCTGATTTGGACAGCTGTGTCCTGCAAAAAAACATGAAAAATACTCATTGTCCTGATTTTATAGTAGAAAAAATATTTTCTAACATTCCACTAAATGTTCTAGAAAACTACAATACTTTAACTAAAATACCTTTAAATGATAAGAAACAATAGAAGCAACTAAGAAACTACACTACTTAGCCTCATTTCTTATTGCATAGAGAAAACAAGTCTGTTGCATTGGTCGAGGTTACGTACTGTCCTGCGAAAAATCATATTTCAATAAGAAATGTCCCACTCTGGGATTCTTAAAAGGTGGTAACCCTATCTGATTCAGAAGTGAAGGATGCAAGATTGAGAGAGTGATTGATGTTGGTCTTCTGAACTGTGCCCCTCCCCCCCAATTGCTGCCTTGGAAAGACCCTAAAGGCTTCAGATAGGAAAAGAGGGTTTTCAGGAGGGAGTGAAAACATTTGTGTTAGAACAGAACCACCTTAACTTCATCCTTAAGCATTAGGAATTCAGCATCCATGGACACGGGCAGACCAGTTACACATTCCTGCATTGACTTAATTCGCCGAAGTTTCAATTTTATGATTCACAGCCATTACACATTGTATATATTCGCCATACTATATATCTCCTGCCTTAAAGGGAAACTCCTGAGTACCCAGCAAGTGCAGCAGCTGCTGCAGAAATGCCTGATTAGGACTTTTAACATTAAGCTAGTTATTTTTTTTACCTGCTACATGCCAATTTAACTTTTAAGCTGCTGCGCCATTCATAATGTCTGCGGAGCAGCCCTGGCCATCTCGCGTACCTCAGGTAACTTCTGCCGTGCTGGTTATGCTAATGAGGACTACCAACTCTGACATTAGTTGTTAGCCCTCATTAACAGAACCAGTGTGGCGGAAGTCGCCCAAGGTGCCTGAGATGGTTGCAGGTGGTTCTGTGGACATTCGGGATGGCGCGGTTGTTTAAAAGTAAAATCGGCATGCTGCAGGTAAATAAAATATCAGCTTAATGCTAAAAGCCCTAATTGGGCATTTCTGCAGCACCTGCTGGGTACTCAGGAGTTTCCTTCTAATGTACTTGTGCTATATTTTTTTGTAATTTCTGTATGTCTTAGTACGTATTATGATTTTTCATTTCCTTTTATTGATTCCACTGTGCTGTCTTACCACTGGGTGCCATACCCATTACTATTATGTACTCTGTATGTTTTACTGTGGATATTTTGTATTTTTGGCAGTCCTAACCAGGACCTCTTTGTAAATGAGCATTGTTCAGTGGAGCCTTTTCCTGATAAAACAAATAAATACAAATGCAGACGTTCTTCCTTATTGCTGTGGCAGAAAGTGCTTCCATTCGGGACTTTTTTCTTAAGTAAAGTTTTCTTGCCTTTAACATCCTTGAGCTCCGTTTATGTATTTGCCAGTTCTTTTTTTTTAGGGCTGGTCTGCATAGCAGACTAGCTCCTGTTTGGATCAAAGTCAGGAAGTGTCTTGCAGTTGTCCCATGGAAATGCATTGAGGGATTGGGATAAGCCTTTTTATAGCTGTGCCTTGCTATTGCTTCTTCCAGCTGTCTGTAACACTTTGCTGGCTGCAAGGAGGGAAGTGCATGAGAACCTTGTGAACATGCAGCTGACTAGGTGATACACTGAAGAAGTCCTCCTTCAGCCTAGCCCCCCCTCCAACCACTGTGATGACACAAATGGCAGTGAATGAGCTCAGAGAGAAAGTACAATTAACTTGCAAGTCTGCATAACTTCATGAATGGAAAGCTAACCTTTATTTTTTTCTGGAAAAAATGAAATTGCATGTCTAAAACTGAGAGTTTTGTACTATTCTATTATTGCAATGCAAAAGGATAAACAATAGCATAGCTGTGGCACCAGTTAATGCTTCTAGGAACTAAGAAGAATCTTTCTACTAGAGAAGGAGGGAGCCAGTGCAAGGCAAGTTGCAAAAAAGAACACTTAGCCAACATGACTGTCATATACACTGTATCTCAAAGTTTTATAAGGCACAAGAGTTCCATACCGGTAATGCAGGGAATGTGGAATAGAATAGAATTTCGGGTACCCAGTCCGGCCCAACAGGGAATTAAAAAAAATCTAACCCCCCCAACTACCTGATTGGTCCAGTACCCAACCCATCAGGAAATAAAAAATATCTGTTCCTCTCCACCAACAATTGGACACATCCAATGTACAACCTGACCCATTAGGCAAGAAGAAATGCCGCCCCCCCCCCCAACTACCTGAATGGTCCGATACCCAACCCAACCCATAAGGAAATATAAAAATAGGTCCCTGTCTCCCAAAATACCTGATGGGTCAAGTATGCAGTCCTGCCTCTCAAAGAATAAAAGCATATGCCCCATATACCCAACAACCTAACAGATCCAGTGCCCAACTACATGATGGGTCCAGTGCCCAACTCATCAGAGAATCAAACAAATCTGTCCCCCTCCCTCAACAACCTGACAGATCCGGTACCCAACTACATGATGAGTCCAGTGCCCAACTCATCAGGGAATGAAGCAAATCTGTCCCCCTTCCCCAACAACCTGACAGATCCGGTGCCCAACTACGTGATGGGTCCAGTGCCCAACTCATCAGGGAATGAAACAAATCTGTCCCCCTTCCCCAACAACCTGACAGATCCGGTGTCCAACTACATGATGGGTCCAGTGCCCAACTCATCAGGGAATGAAACAAATATGTCCCCATCCCCCAACAACCTGACAGACCCAGTGCCCAACTACATGATGGGTCCAGTGCCCAACTCATCAGGGAATGAAACAAATCTGTCCCCCAACAACTTGACAGACCCGGTACCCATCTACATGATGGGTCCAGTGCCCAACTCATTAGCGAATGAAACAAATCTGCCCCCCTCCCCCAACAACCTGACAGATCCGGTGCCCAACTACATGATGGGTCCAGTGCCCAACTCATCAGGGAATGAAGCAAATCTGTCCCCCAACAACCTGACAGATCCGGTGCCCAACTACGTGATGGGTCCAGTGCCCAACTCATCAGAGAATGAAATAAATCTGTCCCTCCCCAACAACCTGACAGATCCGGTGCCCAACTCCATGATGGGTCCAGTGCCCAACTCATCAGGGAATGAAACAAATCTCTCCCTCCCCAACAACCTGACAGATCCGGTGCCCAACTCCATGATGGGTCCAGAGCCCAACTCATCAGGGAATGAAACAAATCTGTCCCCCAACAACCTGACAGACCCGGTGCCCAACTACATGATGGGTCCAGTGCCCAACTCATCAGGGAATGAAACAAATCTGTCCCCTCCCCAACAATCTGACAGATCCGGTGCCCAACTACATGATGGGTCCAGTGCCCAACTCATCAGGGAATGAAACAAATCTGTCCCCCTTCCCCAACTACCTGACAGATCTGGTGCCCAACTACATGATGGGTCCAGTGCCCAACTCATCAGGGAATGAAACAAATCTGTCCCCCTCCCCCAACTACCTGACAGATCTGGTGCCCAACTACATGATGGGTCCAGTGCCCAACTCATCAGGGAATGAAACAAATCTGTCCCCCAACAACCTGACAGACCCGGTGCCCAACTACATGATGGGTCCAGTGCCCAACTCATCAGGGAATGAAACAAATCTGTCCCCTCCCCAACAACCTGACAGATCCGGTGCCCAACTACATGATGGGTCCAGTGCCCAACTCATCAGGGAATGAAACAAATCTGTCCCCCTCCCCCAACAACCTGACAGATCCGGTGCCCAACTACATGATGGGTCCAGTGCCCAACTCATCAGGGAATTAAACAAATCTGTCCCTCCCCAACAACCTGACAGATCCGGTGCACAACTACGTGATGGGTCCAGTGCCAAACTCATCAGGGAATGAAACAAATCTCTCCCCCTTCCCCAACAACCTGACAGATCCGGTGCACAACTACGTGATGGGTCCAGTGCCCAACTCATCAGGGAATGAAACAAATCTATCCCTCCCCAACAACCTGACAGATCCGGTGCCCAACTCCATGATGGGTCTAGTGCCCAACTCATCAGGGAATGAAACAAATCTCTCCCCCTCCCAACAACCTGAGATCCGGTGTCCAACTACATGATGGGTCCAGTGCCCAAATCATCAGGGAATGAAACAAATATGTCCCCATCCCCCAACAACCTGACAGACCCAGTGCCCAACTACATGATGGGTCCAGTGCCCAACTCATCAGGGAATGAAACAAATCTGTCCCCCAACAACCTGACAGACCCGGTGCCCAACTCCATGATGGGTCCAGTGCCCAACTCATTAGCAAATGAAACAAATCTGCACCCCTTCCCCAACAACCAGACAGATCCGGTGCCCAACTACATGATGGGTCCAGTGCCCAACTCATCAGAGAATGAAATAAATCTGTCCCCCTTCCCCAACAACCTGACAGACCCAGTGCCCAACTGCATGATGGGTCCAGTGCCCAACTCATCAGGGAATGAAACAAATCTGTCCCCTCCCCAACAACCTGACAGATCCGGTGCCCAACTACATGATGGGTCCAGTGCCCAACTCATCAGGGAATGAAACAAATCTGTCCCCCAACAACCTGACAGACCCGGTGCCCAACTACATGATGGGTCCAGTGCCCAACTCATCAGGGAATTAAACAAATCTGTCCCCCTCCCCCAACAACCTGACAGATCCGGTGCCCAACTACATGATGGGTCCAGTGCCCAACTCATCAGGGAATGAAACAAATCTGTCCCCCAACAACCTGACAGACCCGGTGCCCAACTACATGATGAGTCCAGTGCCCAACTCATCAGGGAATGAAACAAATCTGTCCCCTCCCCAACAACCTGACAGATCCGGTGCCCAACTACATGATGGGTCCAGTGCCCAACTCATCAGGGAATGAAACAAATCTGTCCCCCTCCCCCAACAACCTGACAGATCTGGTGCCCAACTACATCATGGGTCCAGTGCCCAACTCATCAGGGAATGAAACAAATCTGTCCCCTCCCCCAACAACCTGACAGATCCGTGTCCAACTACATGATGGGTCCAGTGCCCAACTCATCAGGGAATGAAACAAATATGTCCCCATCCCCCAACAACCTGACAGACCCAGTGCCCAACTACATGATGGGTCCAGTGCCCAACTCATCAGGGAATGAAACAAATCTGTCCCCCAACAACCTGACAGACCCGGTGCCCAACTCCATGATGGGTCCAGTGCCCAACTCATTAGCGAATGAAACAAATCTGCCCCCCTTCCCCAACAACCTGACAGATCCGGTGCCCAACTATATGATGGGTCCAGTGCCCAACTCATCAGGGAATGAAACAAATCTGTCCCCCAACAACCTGACAGACCAGGTGCCCAACTACATGATGGGCCCAGTGTCAAATCATCAGGGAATGAAACAAATCTGTCCTCCAACAACCTGACAGACCTGGTGCCCAACTACATGATGGGTCCAGTGCCCAACTCATCAGGGAATGAAACAAATCTGTCCCCCTTCCCCAACAACCTGACAGATCGGTGCCCAACTACATGATGGGTCCAGTGCCCAACTCATCAGGGAATGAAACAAATCTGTCCCCCAACAACCTGACAGACCCGGTACCCAACTACATGATGGGTCCAGTGCCCAACTCATCAGGGAATGAAACAAATATGTCCCTCCCCCACAACCTGACAGATCCGGTGCCCAACTACATGATGGGTCCAGTGCCCAACTCATCAGGGAATGAAACAAATCTGTCCCTCCCCAACAACCTGACAGATCCGGTGCCCAACTGCATGATGGGTCCAGTGCCCAACTCATCAGGGAATTAAACAAATCTGTCCCCCTCCCCCAACAACCTGACAGATCCGGTGCCTAACTACGTGATGGCTCCAGTGCCCAACTCATCAGGGAATGAAACAAATCTCTAACCCTTCCCCAACAACCTGACAGATCCGGTGTCCAACTACATGATGGGTCCAGTGCCCAACTCATCAGGGAATGAAACAAATATGTCCCCATCCCCCAACAACCTGACAGACCCAGTGCCCAACTACATGATGGGTCCAGTGCCCAACTCATCAGGGAAAGAAACAAATCTGTCCCCCAACAACCTGACAGACCCGTGCACAACTCCATGATGGGTCCAGTGCCCAACTCATTAGCGAATGAAACAAATCCGCCCCCCTTCCCCAACAACCTGACAGATCCGGTGCCCAACTACATGATGGGTCCAGTGCCCAACTCATCAGGGAATGAAACAAATCTGTCCCCCAACAACCTGACAGACCAGGTGCCCAACTACATGATGGGCCCAGTGTCAAATCATCAGGGAATGCAACAAATCTGTCCTCCAACAACCTGACAGACCCGGTGCCCAACTACATGATGGGTCCAGTACCCAACTGATCAGGGAATGAAACAAATCTGTCCCTCCCCAACAACCTGACAGATCGGGTGCCCAACTACATGATGGGTCCAGTGCCCAACTCATCAGGGAATGAAACAAATCTGTCCCCCTCCCCCAACAACCTGACAGATCTGGTGCCCAGCTACATGATGGGTCCAGTGCCCAACTCATCAGGGAATGAAACAAATCTGTCCCCCAAAAACCTGACAGACCCGGTGCCCAACTACATGATGGGTCCAGTGCCCAACTCATCAGGGAATAAAACAAATCTGTCCCCCTTCCCCAACAACCTGAGAGATCCGGTGCCCAACTACATGATGGGTCCAGTGCCCAACTCATCAGGGAATGAAACAAATCTGTCCCCCTCCCCCAACAACCTGACAGATCCAGTGCCCAACTACATGATGGGTCCACTGCCCAACTCATCAGGGAATTAAACAAATCTGTCCCTCCCCAACAACCTGACAGATCCGGTGCCCAACTACGTGATGGGTCCAGTGCCCAACTCATCAGGGAATGAAACAAATTTCCCACTCCCCCAACAACCTGACAGATCCGGTGCCCAACTCCATGATGGGTCCAGTGCCCAACTCATCAGGGAATGAAACAAATCTCTCCCCCCCCAACAACCTGACAGATCCGGTGCCCAACTTCATGATGGATCCAGAGCCCAACTCATCAGGGAATGAAACAAATCTGTCCCCCAACAACCTGACAGACCCGGTGCCCAACTACATGATGGGTCCAGTGCCCAACTCATCAGGGAATGAAACAAATCTGTCCCCCTCCCCCAACAACCTGACAGATCCGGTGCCCAACTACATGATGGGTCCAGTGCCCAACTCATCAGGGAATGAAACAAATCTGTCCCTCCCCAACAACCTGACAGATCTGGTGCCCAACTACATGATGGGTCCAGTGCCCAACTCATCAGGGAATGAAACAAATCTGTCCCCCAACAACCTGACAGACCCGGTGCCAAACTACATGATGGGTCCAGTGCCCAACTCATCAGGGAATGAAACAAATCTGTCCCCCCCCAACAACCTGACAGATCCAGTGCCCAACTACATGATGGGTCCAGTGCCCAACTCATCAGAGAATGAAACAAATCTGTCCCTCCCCCAACAACCCAACAGATCCGGTGCCCAACTACATGATGGGTCCAGTGCCCAACTCATCAGGGAATTAAACAAATCTGTCCCCCTCCCTCAATAAATCTGACAGACCCAGTGCCCAACTGCATGATGGGTCCAGTGCCCAACTCATCAGGGAATGAAACAAATCTGTCCCCCTTCCCCAACAACCTGACAGACCCAGTGCCCAACTGCATGATGGGTCCAGTGCCCAACTCATCAGGGAATGAAACAAATCTCTCCTCCCCAACAACCTTACAGAACCAGTGCCCAACTCCATGATGGGTCTAGAGCCCAACTCATCAGGGAATGAAACAAATCTGTCCCCCAACAACCTGACAGACCCGGTGCCCAACTACATGATGGGTCCAGTGCCCAACTCATCAGGGAATTAAACAAATCTGTCCCCCTCATCCAACAACCCGACAGATCCGGTGCCCAACTACATGATGGTCCAGTGCCCAACTCATCAGGGAATTAAACAAATCTGTCCCCCTTCCCCAACAACCTGACAGACCCAGTCCTCAACTGCATGATGGGTCCAGTGCCCAACTCATCAGGGAATGAAACAAATCTGTCCCCCTCCCCCAACAACCTGACAGATCCGGTGCCCAACTACATGATGGGTCCAGTGCCCAACTCATCAGGGAATGAAACAAATCTGTCCCCCAACAACCTGACAGACCCGGTGCCCAACTACATGATGGGTCCAGTGCCCAACTCATCAGGGAATTAAACAAATCTGTCCCCCTCCCCAACAACCTGACAGATCCGGTGCCAACTACATGATGGGTCCAGTGCCCAACTCATCAGGGAATGAAACAAATCTGTCCCCCAACAACCTGACAGACCCAGTGCCCAACTACATGATGAGTCCACTGCCCAACTCATCAGGGAATGAAACAAATCTGTCCCACTGCCCCAACATCCTGACAGATCCGGTGCCCAACTACATGATGGATGCAGTGCCCAACTCATCAGGGAATGAAACAAATCTGTCCCCCTCCCCCAACAACCTGACAGATCCGGTGTCCAACTACATGATGGGTCCAGTGCCCAACTCATCAGGGAATGAAACAAATATGTCCCCATCCCCCAACAACCTGACAGACCCAGTGCCCAACTACATGATGGGTCCAGTGCCCAACTCCTCAGGGAATGAAAGAAATCTGTCCCCCAACAAGCTGACAGACCCGGTGCCCATCTACATGATGGGTCCAGTGCCCAACTCATTAGCGAATGAAACAAATCTACCCTCCCCCAACAACTTGACAGATCCGGTGCCCAACTACATGATGGGTCCAGTGCCCAACTCATCAGGGAATGAAACAAATCTGTCCCCCAACAACCTGACAGACCAGGTGCCCAACTACATGATGGGCCCAACTCATCAGGGAATGAAACAAATCTGTCTCCCTCCCCCAACAACCTGACAGATCCGGTGCCCAACTACATGATGGGTCCAGTGCCCAACTCATCAGGGAATCAAACAAATCTGTCCCCCTCCCCCAACAACCTGACAGATCCGGTGCCCAACTATATGATGGGTCCAGTGCCCAACTCATCAGGGAATGAAGCAAATCTGTCCCTCCCCAACAACCTGACAGATCCGGTGCCCAACTACGTGATGGGTCCAGTGCCCAACTCATCAGGGAATGAAACAAATCTGTCCCTCCCCAACAACCTGACAGATCCGGTGCCCAACTCCATGATGGGTCCAGTGCCCAACTCATCAGGGAATGAAACAAATCTCTCCCTCCCCAACAACCTGACAGATCCGGTGCCCAACTCCATGATGGGTCCAGAGCCCAACTCATCAGGGAATGAAACAAATCTGTCCCCCAACAACCTGACAGATCCGGTGCCCAACTACATGATGGGTCCAGTGCCCAACTCTTCGGGGAATGAAACAAATCTGTCCCCCTTCCCCAACAACCTGACAGATCTGGTGCCCAACTACATGATGGGTCCAGTCCCAACTCATCAGGGAATGAAACAAATCTGTCCCCCAACAATCTGACAGACCCGGTGCCCAACTACATGATGGGTCCATTGCCCAACTCATCAGGGAATGAAACAAATCTGTCCCCCTTCCCCAACAACCTGACAGATCCGGTGCCCAACTACATGATGGGTCCAGTGCCCAACTCATCAGGGAATGAAACAAATCTGTCCACCTCCCCCAACAACCTGACAGATCCGGTGCCCAACTACATGATGGGTCCAGTGCCCAACTCATCAGGGAATTAAACAAATCTGTCCCTCCCCCAACAACCTGACAGATCCGGTGCACAACTACGTGATGGGTCCAGTGCCCAACTCATCAGGGAATGAAACAAATCTGTCCCCCTTCCCCAACAACCTGACAGATCCGGTGCCCAACTCCATGATGGGTCCAGTGCCCAACTCATCAGGGAATGAAACAAATCTCTCCCCCTTCCCCAACAACCTGAGAGATCCGGTGTCCAACTACATGATGCGTCCAGTGCCCAACTCATCAGGGAATGAAACAAATATGTCCCCATCCCCCAACAACCTGACAGACCCAGTGCCCAACTACATGATGGGTCCAGTGCCCAACTCATCAGGGAATGAAACAAATCTGTCCCCCAACAACCTGACAGACCCAGTGCCCAACTCCATGATGGGTCCAGTGCCCAACTCATTAGCAAATGAAACAAATCTGCCCCTCCCCAACAACCTGACAGATCCGGTGCCCAACTACATGATGGGTCCAGTGCCCAACTCATCAGGGAATGAAACAAATCTGTCCCCCTCCCCCAACAACCTGACAGATCTGGTGCCCAACTACATGATGGGTCCAGTCCCAACTCATCAGGGAATGAAACAAATCTGTCCCCAACAACCTGACAGACCCGGTGCCCAACTACATGATGGGTCCATTGCCCAACTCATCAGGGAATGAAACAAATCTGTCCCTCCCCAACAACCTGACGGATCCGGTGCCCAACTACATGATGGGTCCAGTGCCCAACTCATCAGGGAATGAAACAAATCTGTCCCCTCCCCAACAACCTGACAGATCCGGTGCCCAACTCCATGATGGGTCCAGTGCCCAACTCATCAGGGAATGAAACAAATCTCTCCCCCTCCCCCAACAACCTGACAGATCCGGTGCCCAACTCCATGATGGGTCCAGAGCCCAACTCATCAGGGAATGAAACAAATCTGTCCCCCAACAACCTGACAGACCCGGTGCCCAACTACATGATGGGTCCAGTGCCCAACTCATCAGGGAATTAAACAAATCTGTCCCCCTCCCCCAACAACCTGACAGATCCGGTGCCCAACTACATGATGGGTCCAGTGCCCAACTCATCAGGGAATGAAACAAATCTGTCCCTCCCCAACAACCTGACAGATCCGGTGCCCAACTACATGATGGGTCCAGTGCCCAACTCATCAGGGAATGAAACAAATCTGTCCCCCTCCCCCAGCAACCTGACAGATCCGGTGCCCAACTACATGATGGGTCCAGTGCCCAACTCATCAGGAATTAAACAAATTCTGTCCCTCCCCAACAACCGACAGATCCGTGTAACCACTTAATGGGTCCAGTGCCCAACTCATCAGGGAATGAAACAAATCTGTCCCCCTCCCCCAACAACCTGACAGATCCGGTGCCCAACTCCATGATGGGTCCAGTGCCCAACTCATCAGGGAATGAAAGAAATCTCTCCCCCTCCCCCAACAACCTGAGAGATCCGTGTCCAACTACTGATGGGTCCAGTGCCCAACTCATCAGGAATGAAACAAATATGTCCTCATCCCCAACAACAACTCGACAGACCCAGTGCCCAACTACATGATGGGTCTAGTGCCCAACTCATCAGGGAATGAAACAAATCTGTCCCCCAACAACCTGACAGACCCGGTGCTCAACTCCATGATGGGTCAAGTGCCCAACCTTATAAAATGAAACAAATCTTCCCCCCTCCCCCAACAACCTGACAGATCCGGTGCCCAACTACGTGATGGGTCCAGTGCCCAACTCATCAGGGAATGAAATAAATCTGTCCCCTCCCCAACAACCTGACAGATCCGGTGCCCAACTCCATGATGGGTCCAGTGCCCAACTCATCAGGGAATGAAACAAATCCTCCTCCCCAACAACCTGACAGATCGGTGCCCAACTCCATGATGGGTCCAGAGCCCAACTCATCAGGGAATGAAACAAATCTAGTCCTCTAACAACCTGACAGACCCGTGCCTAACTACATGATGGGTCCAGTGCTCAACTCATCAGGGAATGAAACAAATCTGTCCCTCCCCAACAACCTGACAGATCCGTGTGTCCAACTACATGATGGGTCCAGTGCCCAACTCATCAGGAATGAAACAAATCTGTCCCCCTCCCCCAACTACCTGACAGATCTGGTGCCCAACTACATGATGGGTCCAGTGCCCAACTCATCAGGGAATGAAACAAACCTGTCCCCCTTCCCCAATTATCTGATAGATCTGGTGCCCAACTACATGATGGGTCCAGTGCCCAACTCATCAGGGAATTAAACAAATCTGTCCCCCAACAACCTGACAGATCCGGTGCCCAACTGCATGATGGGTCCAGAGCCCAACTCATCAGGGAATGAAACAAATCTGTCCCCCAACAACCTGACAGATCCGGTGCCCAACTCCATGATGGGTCCAGTGCCCAACTCATCAGGGAATGAAACAAATCTCTCCCCCTCCCCCAACAACCTGAGAGATCCGGTGTCCAACTACATGATGCGTCCAGTGCCCAACTCATCAGGGAATGAAACAAATATGTCCCCATCCCCCAACAACCTGACAGACCCAGTGCCCAACTACATGATGGGTCCAGTGCCCAACTCATCAGGGAATGAAACAAATCTGTCCCCCAACAACCTGACAGACCCAGTGCCCAACTCCATGATGGGTCCAGTGCCCAACCTATTAGCAAATGAAACAAATCTGCCCTCCCAACAACCTGACAGATCCGGTGCCCAACTACATGATGGGTCCAGTGCCCAACTCATCAGGGAATGAAACAAATCTATCCCCCTCTCCCAACAACCTGACAGATCTGATGCCCAACTACATGATGGGTCCAGTCCCAACTCATCAGGGAATGAAACAAATCTGTCCCCCAACAACCTGACAGACCCGGTGCCCAACTATCATGATGGGTCCATTGCCCAACTCATCAGGGAATGAAACAAATCTGTCACCCTCCCCCAACAACCTGACAGATCCGATTGCCCAACTACATGATGGGTCCAGTGCCCAACTCATCAGGGAATGAAACAAATCTGTCCCCCTCCCCCAACAGCCTGACAGATCCGGTGCCCAACTACATGATGGGTCCAGTGCCCAACTCATCAGGGAATTAAACAAATCTGTCCCCCTCCCCCAACAACCTGACAGATCCTGCACAACCACGTGATGGGTCCAGTCCAACCTCATCAGGAATGAAACAAATCTGTCCCTCCCCAACAACCTGAGTGATCCGGTTGTCCAACTCCATGATGGGTCCAGTGCCCAACTCATCAGGGAATGAAACAAATCTCTCCCCTCCCCAACAACCTGAGAGATCCGGTGTCCAACACATGATGGGTCCAGTGTCTAACTCATCAGGGAATGAAACAAATATGTCCCATCCCTCAACAACCTGACAGACCCTGTGCCCAACTACGCATGATGTCCAGTGCCCAACCTCATCAGGGAATGAAACAAATCTGTCCCCCAACAACCTGACAGACCCGGTGTCCCAACTCCATGATGGGTCCAGTGCCCAACTCATTAGCAATGAAAAACTGTCTCTCCCCAACAACCCGACAGATCCGGTGCCCAACTTCGATGGGTCCAGTGCTCAACTCATCAGGGAATAGAAATAAATCTGTCCCCCTTCCCTAACAACCTGACACATCCGGTGCCCAACTCCATGATGGGTCCAGTGCCCAACTCATCAGGGAATGAAACAAATCTCTCCCCCTTCCCCAACAACCTGACAGATCCGGTGCCCAACTCCATGATGGGTCCAGAGCCCAACTCATCAGGGAATGAAACAAATCTGTCCCCCAACAACCTGACAGACCCGGTGCCCAACTACATGATGGGTCCAGTGCCCAACTCATCAGGGAATGAAACAAATCTGTCCCCCTACCCCAACAATCTGACAGATCCGGTGCCCAACTACATGATGGGTCCAGTGCCCAACTCATCAGGGAATGAAACAAATCTGTCCCCCTCCCCCAACTTCCTGACAGATCTGGTGCCCAACTACATGATGGGTCCAGTGCCCAACTCATCAGGGAATGAAACAAATCTGTCCCCCAACAACCTGACAGACCCGGTGCCCAACTACATGATGGGTCCAGTGCCCAACTCATCAGGGAATGAAACAAATCTGTCCCCCTCCCCCAACAACCTCGACAGATCCGTGCCTAACTACATGATGGGTCCAGTGCTCCAACTCATCAGGGAATGAAACAAATCTGTCCTCTCCCCAACAACCTGACAGATCCGGTGCCCAACTCACATGATGGGTCCAGTGCCCAGCTCATCAGGAATTAAACAAATCAGTCCTCTCCCCCAACAACCTGACAGATCCGTGTGTCTAACTATTACATGATGGGTCCAGTGCCCAACTCATCGGGAATCAAACAACTCTATCCCCATCCTCAACAACCTGGACAGATCCGGTGCCCAACTATATGATGGGTCCAGTGCCCAACTCATCAGGGAATGAAGCAAATCTGTCCCCCTCCCCCAACAACCTGACAGATCCGGTGCCCAACTACGTGATGGGTCCAGTGCCCAACTCATCAGGGAATGAAATAAATCTGTCCCCCCCCCCCAACAACCTGACAGATCCGGTGCCCAACTCCATGATGGGTCCAGTGCCCAACTCATCATGGAATGAAACAAATCTCTACCCCTCCCCCAACAACCTGACAGATCCGGTGCCCAACTCCATGATGGGTCCAGAGCCCAACTCATCAGGGAATGAAACAAATCTGTCCCCCAACAACCTGACAGACCCGGTGCCCAACTACATAATGGGTCCAGTGCCCAACTCATCAGGGAATTAAACAAATCTGTCCCCCTCCCCCAACAACCTGACAGATCCGGTGCCCAACTACATGATGGGTCCAGTGCCCAACTCATAAGGGAATGAAACAAATCTGTCCCCCTCCCCCACCAACCTGACAGATCCGTGCTCAACTACGATGGGTCCAGTGCCCAACTCCATCAGGGAATGGAACAAATCTGTCCCTCCCCAACAACAACCTGACAGATCTAGGCTCAACTACATGATGGGTCCAGTGCCCAACTCATCAGGAATTAAACAAATCTGTCCCCTCCCTCAACAACCTGACAGATCCGGGCAACTGCACGTGATGGGTCCAGTGCCCAACTCATCAGGGAATGAAACAAATCTATCCCCCTCCCCCAACAACCTGACAGATCCGGTGCCCAACTCCATGATGGGTCCAGTGCCCAACTCATCAGGGAATGAAAGAAATCTCTCCCCCTCCCCCAACAACCTGAGAGATCCGGTGTCCAACTACATGATGGGTCCAGTGCCCAACTCATCAGGGAATGAAACAAATATGTCCCCATCCCCCAACAACCTGACAGACCCAGTGCCCAACTACATGATGGGTCCAGTGCCCAACTCATCAGGGAATGAAACAATCTGTCCCCCAACAACGCGACAGACCCGGTGCCCAACTCCATGATGGGTCCAGTGCCCAACTCTATTAGTAAATGAAACAAATCTGCCTCTCCCCAACAACCTGACAGATCCGTGTCCAACTACATGATGGGTCCAGTGCCCAACCCATCAGGGAATGAAACAAATCTGTCCCCAACAACTCTGACAGACCAGGTGCCCAACTACATGATGCCGGCTCAACTCATCAGGGAATGAAACAAATGTGTCTCCTCCCCAACAACCTGACAGATCTGGTGCCCAACTATCATGTTGTGCCAGTGCCCAACTCATCAGGAATCAAACAAATTTATCCTCCCCAACAACCTGACAGATCCGTGCCCAACTATATGATGGGTCCAGTGCCCAACTCATCAGGAATGAAGCAAATCTGTCCCTCCCCAACAACCTGACAGATCCGTGCCCAACCACGTGATGGGGTCCAGTGCCCAACTCATCAGGAATGAAATAAATCTGTCCCCTCCCCAACAATTCTGACAGATCCGGAGCCTAACTCCATGATGGGTCCAGTGCCCAACTCATCAGGAATGAAACAATCTCTCCTCCTCAACAACTCTTATGTGATCCGTGTCTAACTCCATGATGAGTCCAGAGCCCAATTCCATCAGGGAATGAAACAAATTCTGTCCCTCAACAACCTGAGAGACCCGGTGCTCAACTACATGATGGGTCCAGTGCCCAACTCATCAGGGAATTAAACAAATCTGCCCTCCCCAACAACTTATTGACAGATCCGGTGCCCAACTACATGATGTCCAGTGCCCAACTCATCAGGGGAATGAAATAAATCTGTCCCCCACCAACAACTGGACAGGACCCAGTGCCCAACTTTCGTATGATGGGTCCAGTGCCCAACTCCTATCAGGGAATGAAACAAATCTGTCCCTTCATAACAACCTGATAGATCCGTGCTCCAACTATATGATGGGTCCAGTGTCAACTCCATCAGGAATGAAACAAATCTGTCCTCCCAACAACGTGACAGACCCGTGCCTAACTACATGATGGGTCCAGTGCCCAACTCATCAGGGAATTAAACAATTCTGTCCTCCCTAACAACCTGACAGATCCGTGACTAACTACATGATGGGTCCAGTGCCCAACTCATCAGGGAATGAAACAAATCTGTCTCAACAACCTGACAGACCCTGTGTCTAACTACATGATGAGTCCAGTGCCCAACTCATCAGGGAATGAAACAAATCTGTCCTCTCCCCAACAACCTGAGTGGTCCGTGCCCAACTACATGATAGGTCCAGTGCCCAACTCATCAGGGAATGAAACAAATCTGTCCCTCCCCAACAACCTGACAGATCTGGTGCCCAACTACTCATGGGTCCAGTGCCCAACTCATCAGGGAATGAAACAACTGTCCCTCCCCAACAACCTGACAGATCCGTGTCCAACTACATGATGGGTCCAGTGCCCAACCATCAGGGAATGAAACAAACATGTCCCCTTCCTCAACAACCTGGACAGACCCAGTGCCCAACTCATGATGGGTCCAGTGCCCAACTCATCAGGGAATGAAACAATTCGTCCCCCCACAACCTGACAGACCAAACAACTCCTAAAGATGCGGGTCCAGTGCCCAACTCATTAATAGCTTAAACTGAAACAAATTCCGTTTCTCCCCAACAACCTGACAGATCCGTGCCTAACTATATGATGGGTCCAGTTCCACTCATCAGGAATGAAACAAATTGTCCCCAACAACCTGACAACGTCGGTGCCTAACTACATGATGGGCCCAGTGTCAAATCATCAGGGAATGAAACAAATCTGTCCTCCAACAACCTGACAGACCTCGTGCCCAACTACTTGATGGGTCCAGTGCCCAACTCATCAGGGAATGAAACAAATCTGTCCCCCTCCCCCAACAACCTGACAGATCGGGTGCCCAACTACATGATGGGTCCAGTGCCCAACTCATCAGGGAATGAACAAATCTGTCTCAACAACCTGACAGACCTGGTGCCCAACTATGATGGTCCAGTGCCCACCTATCAGGGAATGAAACAAATATGTCCTCTCCCTCACAACCTGACAGATCCGGGTGCCCAACTATGTGATGGGTCCAGTGCCCAACCTTATCAGGAATGAAACAAATCTGTCCCCTCCCCAACAACCTGACAGATCCGTGCCCAACTGCATGATGGGTCCAGTGCCCAACTCATCAGGGAATTAAACAAATCTGTCCCTCCCCAACAACCTGACAGATCCGTGCCTAACTACTTGATGGCTCCAGTGCCCAACTCATCAGGAATGAAACAAATCTCCTCCCTCAACAACCTGACAGATCCGTGTCCAACTACATGATGGGTCCAGTGCCCAACTCATCAGGGAATGAAACAAATATGTCCCCATCCCCAACAACTTGACAGACCCAGTGCCCCACTACTACGTGATGGGTCCAGTGCCCAACTCCATCAGGGAATGAAACAAATCTGTCCCCAACAACCTGACAGGACCCGTGTGACAACTCCATGATGGGTCCAGTGCCCAACTCATTAGCTGTATTGAAACAATCTGCTCCCTCCCACAACAACCTGGACAGATCCGTGCCCAACTACATGATGGGTCCAGTGCCCACTCATCAGGAATGAAACAAATCTGTCCCCAACAACTGACAGACCAGGTGCCCAACTACATGATGGCCCAGTGTCAAATCATCAGGAATGCAACAAATCTGGTCCTCCAACAACTCTGACAGACCCGTGTGTCCAACTACATGATGGTCCAGTACTCCAACTGATCAGGGAATGAAACAAATCTGTCCTCTCCCAACAACCTGGACAGATCGGGTGTTCAACTACATGATGGGTCCAGTGCCCAACTCATCAGGGAATGAAACAATCTGTCCTCCCCAACAATCGACAGATCTTGGTGCTCCAGAAGCTACATGATGGGTCCAGTACCCAACTCATCAGAGACGAACAAATTGTCCCCAAAAAATGGGACAGACCTCTGTGCTCTTACTATATGATTGGTCCAGTGCCCTAACTCATCAGGGAATAAAACAAATCTTCCCCTCCCCAACAACCTGAGAGATCCGTGCCCAACTACATGATGGGTCCAGTGCCCAACTCATCAGGGAATGAAAGAAATCTGTCCCTCCCCCAACAACCTGGCAGATCCAGTGCCCAATCACATGATGGGTCCATTGCCCAACTCATCAGGGAATTAAACAAACTGTCCCCTCCCCAACAACCTGACAGATCCATGCCCAACTACGTGATGGTTCCAGTTGCCTAACTCATCAGGGAATGAAACAAACCTGTCTCACTCCTCAACAACCTGACAGATCCGTGCCCAACTCCATGATGGGTCCAGCCCAACTCATCAGGGAATGAAACAAATCCTCCCTCCCCAACAACCTGGACAGATCCGGTGCCTAACTTCATGATGGGTCCAGAGCCCAACTCATCAGGAATTAAACAACTTGTCCCCAACAACCTGACAGACCCGTGCCCAACTACATGATGGGTCCAGTGTCTAACTATCAGGGAATGAAACAAATCTCTCCCAACAACCTGATGCCAGATCCGCAGTCTAACTGTATGATGGGTCCAGTGCCCAACCTATCAGGAATGAACAACTGTCCTTCCCCAACAACTTGACAGATCTGGTGTTCAACTACATGATGGTCCAGTGCCCAACTCATCAGGAATGGAACAAATCTGTCCCCAACAACCTGACAGACCTGTGCTAACCACTATGATGGGTCCAGTGCCCAACTCATCAGGGAATGAAACAAATCTGTCCCCCTCCCCCAACAACCTGACAGATCCAGTGCCCAACTACATGATGGGTCCAGTGCCCAACTCATCAGAGAATGAAACAAATCTGTCCCCCTCCCCCAACAACCCAACAGATCCGGTGCCCAACTACATGATGGGTCCAGTGCCCAACTCATCAGGGAATTAAACAAATCTGTCCCCCTCCCCCAACAACCTGACAGACCCAGTGCCCAACTGCATGATGGGTCCAGTGCCCAACTCATCAGGGAATGAAACAAATCTGTCCTCCTCCCCCAACAACCTGACAGACCCAGTGCCCAACTGCATGATGGGTCCAGTGCCCAACTCATCAGGAATGAAACAAATCTCTCCCTCCCCAACAACCTTACAGAACCAGTGCCCAACTCCATGATGGGTCTAGAGCTCAACTCATCAGGGAATGAAACAAATCTGTCCCCAACAACCTGAGACAGACCCGGTGCCCAACTACATGATGGGTCCAGTGCCCAACCCATCAGGAATTAAACAAATTGTCCCCCTCATCCAACAACTCCCCGACAGATCCGTGCCCAACTACATGATGGTCCAGTGCCCAACTTATCAGGAATTAAACAACTCTGTCCCTCCCCCAACAACCCGAATCTGTCCCTCCCAACAACCTGACAGATCCAAAACAACTACACGATGGGTCAGTGCCAACTCATCAGGAATGAAACAAATCTGTCCCCTTCCCCAACAACCTGACAGATCCAAAGCCCAACTACATGATGGGTCCAGTGCCCAACTCATCAGAGATAAAACAAATCATCACACTACAACAACCTGAAGATCCGAGTGCCCAACTCCATGACAACCAGTGCCCAACTCATCAGGGAATGAAACAAATCTCTCCCTCCCAACAACCCGACAGAACCGATGTCCAACTACATGATGGATCAAAGCCCAACTCATCAGGAAATGAAACAAATATGTCCCATCCCCAACAACCAACAGACCCAGTACCCAACTACTTGATGGGTCCAGTGCCAATCATCAGGAATGAAACAAACCTGTCCCCCAACAACCTGACAGACCCGACAGCACAACTCCATAATAGGTCAGTGCCCAACTCATTAGCGAATGAAACAAATCTGCCCCGCCCCTACTACCTGAGATCCGTGCCCAACTACATGATGGGTCCAGTGCCCAACCATCAGAATGAAACAACTAACCCCAACCCGACAGACAGGTGCCCAACTACATATGCAACCAGTGTCAAATCACTGCAAATCTGTCCTCCAACAACCTGAGAGACCGGTGCCCAACTACACGATGGGTCCAAGCCCAACTCATCGGGAATGAAACAATCTGTCCCTCACAACAACCCGACAGTCTGGTGCCCAACTACGAGTGGGTCCAGTGCCCAACTCATCAGGAATGAAACAAACTGTCCCTCCCCAGCAACTGACTGAACCAAAGCCCAACCGCAAGTGGGTCCAGTGACCAACTCAGGGAAATGAAACAAATCTGTCCCGCCCCCAACAAACAATAGATCAGCAGCCCAACTACATGATGGGTCCAGCGAACTCATCAGAGAATGAAACATATCTGTCCCTCCCCAACAGCCTGACAGACCCAGTGCCCAACTGCATAACGGGTCCAGTGCCCAACTCATCAGGATGAAACAAATCTGTCCCCCAACAACCACAGACCCGGTGCCTAGTACACAGTGGGTCCAGTGCCCAACTCATCAGGAATAAAACAAATAAGTCCCTCCCCAACAACTGACAGATCCGTACCACGCGATGGGTCAGTGCAACCATCAGAGAACAAATCTGTCCTCCCCCAACAACCTGACAGTTCCGTGCCCAACTACATGATGGGTCCAGTGCCCAACTTTATCGGAATTAAAAAAATCAACTCCCCCAACAACCTGACAGACCCAGTGCCTTCATGATGGGTCCAGTGCCCAACTCATCAGGAATAAAACAAACCTGCCCCTCCCAACAACCCCACAGACCAGTGCCCAACTGCATGATGGGTCAGTGCCCAACTCATCAGAGATGAATCAAATCTCTCCCTCCCCCAACAACCTTACAGATCCGGTGCCCAACTCCAGCATGGGTCTAGCCCAACTCATCAGAATGAAACAAATTTGTCCCCAACAAACCACACAGACCAAAAGCCCAATCATGATGGGTCCAGTCCCAACCCATCAGAATTAAACAAATCTGTCCCTCCCCCAACAACCTACAGATCCTAACGACATGATGGGTCAGTTCCAACTCATCCGAATGAAACAATCTGTCCCCACAACCTGACAGACCCGACAGCCCAACCACATGATGTCCAGTGCCTACCATCAGGGAATGAAACAACATCCCCCTCCACAACAACCCAGCAGAACTGGTGCCCAACTACATGATGGGTGCAAAGCCCAACATCAGGAATGAAACAAATCATCCCCAACAACCTGACAGACCCGGTGCCCAACTAAATGATAATCAGTGCCAACCATCAGAGAATGAAACAAATCTGTCCCTCCCCAACAACCTGACAGATCCAGTGCCCAACTATGATGGTCCAGTGCCCAACCCATCACAGAACAAAAAACTGTCCCTCCCAACCTGACAGACACAGTGCCCAACTGCAGGACTCAGTGGAACCCATCAAGGAATGAAACAATCTGTCCTCCGCCCAAACCTGATAGATCTGGTACCGCTACGTGGGTCTAGCGCAGACTCACAGAGAACGAACAAACCTGTCCCTCCCCAACAAACTCGCAGACCCAGTGCCCAAATCATCAGAATTAAACAAATCTCCTCCCAACAACCCGACAGATCAATGCCCAACTGCAGTGGGTCAGTGCCCAACCATCAGGGAAGAAACAAATCTCCCCTCCCCAACTACCCGACAGACCAAGCCCAACTGCAGTGATCCAGTGCCCAACTCCTCAGAGATGAAAGCAAATCTGCCCCCAACAACCAACAGACCCGTGCCAACTACTGATGGGCCCAGTGCCCAACCCATCAGGGAATGGAAACAATCCACCACCTCTAACAACCTCACAGATCCGGTGCCCAAGCCATCTCCAGTGCCCAAATCATCCAGGAATGAAACAATCTGACCTCCCCCAACAACCTGAGATCAGTGCCAACACAGGATTATCCAGTGCAACTCATCAGGAAAAACAACTCGTCCCCCCAACAACCTGAGACAGTGCCCAACTGCATGACGCCCAGTGCCCAACTCATCAGGGAATGAAACAAATCTGACTCCTCCCAACAACCTGAGAGATCCAGTACCAACTACATGTATCCAGTGCCCAACCCATCAGGGAATGAAACAACTGTCCCCCAACAACCTGACAGACCCAGTGCCCAACTGTATGATGCTGTGCCCAACTCATGGGAACAACAATCTGACCCCCCCAACAAGCTGACAGATCCGGTACCCAACTCCATGATGGTCAGTGCCCAACTCATCAGGAATGAAACAAATCTCCCCCCCCAACAACCAGAGATCCGTGTAACTCCATGATGGGTCCAGAGCCCAACCATCAGGAAATGAAACAAATCTGACCCCCAACAACCTGACAGACCCGTGCCCAAACTACATGATGGGTCCAGTACAACTCATCAGGAACAAACAAATCTGGCCCTCCCCAAACAACCTGACAGATCCGTGCCCAACCACAGTGGGTCCAGTACCAACTCATCAGGAATGAAACAAATCTGTCCCCTCCCCAACAACCTGACAGATCGGAAACCAACTACATGATGTCAACACCAACCATCAGGGAATAAACAAATATATCCCTCCCCAACAACTGGCAGACCCAGTGCCCAACTACACGATGGGTCCAGTGCCCAACTCATCAGAGATGAAACAAATCTGTCCCCAACAACTGACAGACCAAAGCCCAACCCATGATAGGTCAGTGCAGCCGTTAGCGAACGAAACAAATCTGCCCCCGCCCCAACTACCCAGAGATCCGGCAGCCCAAGTACATGATGGGTCCAGCCCAACTCATCGGGAATGAAACAAATCTGACCCCAACAACCTGACAGACCAGGTGCCCAACTACAAGATGGGCCCAGTGTCAAATCATCAGTTAATGAAACAAATCTGTCCTCCAACAACTGAGAGACCCGGTGCCCAACTACATGATGGGTCCAGTGCCCAACTCATCAGGGAATGAAACAAATCTGTCCCTCCCCAACAACCTGACAGATCCGGTGCCCAACTACATGATGGGTCCAGTGCCCAACTCATCAGGGAATGAAACAAATCTGTCCCCCTCCCCCAACAACCTGACAGATCTGGTGCAGCTACGCGATGGGTCCAGTGCCCAACTCATCGGGAATGAAACAAATCTGTCCCCCAACAACCCCAGACAGAGCCGGTGCCAAATTCCATGATAGGTCCAGTGCCCAACTCATCAGGGTGAAACAAACAATACCTCCCCAACAACCTAACCTGGATCTGGTGCCCAACTACATGATGGGTCCAGTGCCCAACTCATCAGGAATGAAACAAATCTCTCCCTCCCCAACAACCTGACAGATCCAGTGTCCAACTAGATGATGGGTCCACTGCCCAACTCATCAGGAATTAAACAAATCTCCTCTCCCCAACAAACCTGACAGATCCGGTGCCCAACTACGCAGGATGGGTCCAGTGCCCAACTCATCAGGGAATGAAACAAATCTGTCCCCTCCCCCAACAACCTGACAGATCCGGTCCTATCATGATGGATTCAGTGCCCAACTCATCGGAATGAACAAATCTCTCCCCCCTCCCCCAACAACCTTACAGATCTGGTGCCCAACTCCATGATGGGTCCAGGGCCCAACTCATCAGGGAATGAAACAAATCTGTCCCCAACAACGTGACAGACCCGAGCCCAACTACGCGGTGGGTCACAGTGCCCAGCTCATCCGGGGAATTGAATCCAAATCTGTCCTCCCCCAACAACCTGACAGATCCAATTGCCCAGCTTCGCCCAGTGGGTCCAGTGCCCAACTCATCAGAGAATGAAACAAATCTGTCCCTCCCCAACAACCCGACAGATCCGTGCCTAACTCCATGATGGGTTCCATGCCCAACTCATTAGCTAATGAAACAAATCTGCCCCCCCAACAACCTGAGAGATCCGGTGCTCACACTGATGGGTCCAGTGCCCAACCCATCAAGGAATGAATCAACTGCTCAATACCCAACAACCTGACAGACTGGGTGCCCAACTACGATGGGCCCAGTGTCAAATCATCAGGGAATGAAACAAATCTGTCCTCCAACAACCTGACAGACCCGGTGCCCAACTACATGATGGGTCCAGTGCCCAACTCATCAGGGAATGAAACAAATCTGTCCCCCTCCCCCAACAACCTGACAGATCCGGTGCCCAACTACATGATGGGTCCAGTGCCCAACTCATCAGGGAATGAAACAAATCTGTCCCCCTCCCCCAACAACCTGACAGATCAGGTGCCCAGCTACATGATGGTTCCAGTGCCCAACTCATCAGGGAATGAAACAAATCTGTCCCCCAACAACCTGACAGAGCCGGTGCCCAACTACATGATGGGTCCAGTGCCCAACTCATCAGGGAATGAAACAAATCTGTCCCCCTCCCCCAACAACCTGACAGATCCGGTGCCCAACTACATGATGGGTCCAGTGCCCAACTCATCAGGGAATGAAACAAATCTATCCCCCTCCCCCAACAACCTGACAGATCCAGTGCCCAACTACATGATGGGTCCGCTGCCCAACTCATCAGGAATTAAACAAATCTGTCCCCCTCCCCCAACAACCTGACAGATCCAGTGCCCAACTACGTGATGGGTCCAGTGCCCAACTCTATCAGGGAATGAAACAAATCTAGTCCCCCAACAACCTGACAGGCCGTGCCCAACTACATGATAGGTCCAGTGCCCAACTCATCAGGGAATGAAACAAATCTGTCCTCCCCAACAACCTGACAGATCTCTGCCTATCCATGAGGTCCAGTGCCCAACTCATCAGGAATGAAACAAATCTGTCCCCTCCCCAACAACCTCAGATCCGGTGCCCAACCACCCGGTGGGTCCACTGCCCAACTCATCAGGAATTAAACAAATCTGTCCCCTCCCCAACAACCTGACAGATCGGTGCCCAACCACGTGATGGGTCCAGTGCCCAACTCATCAGGAATGAAACAAATCTCTCCTCCCCCAACAACCGACAGATCCACGCCGCCCAACTCCATGATGGGTCCAGTGCCCAACCTCATCAGGAATGAACAAATCTCTCCCGCTCCCCCAACAACCTTACAGATCCGGTGCCCAGCTCCATGATGGGTCCAGAGCCCAACTCATTAGGGAATGAAACAAATCTGTCCCCCAACAACCTGACAGACCCGGTGCCCAACTACATGATGGGTCCAGTGCCCAACTCATCAGGGAATTAAACAACTCTGTCCCCCTCCCCCAACAACCTGACAGATCAACTACATGATAGGTCCAGTGCCCAACTCATCAGGGAAGGAAACAAATCTGTCTCCCCAACAACATGACAGACCCGGTGCCCAAATCATCGCAGTGAGTCCAGTGCCCAACTCATCAGGGAATGAAACAAATCTGTCCCTCCACGACAACCCTCCTCAGATCCGGTGCCCAACTACATGATGGGTCCAGTCTAACTCTATCAGGAATGAAACAAATCTGTCCCCCTCCCCAACAACCTGACAGATCTGGTACCCAACTGCCATTGATGGGTCCAGTGTGTCCAACTCATCAGGGAATGAAACAAATCTGTCCCCCTCCCCCAACAACCTCATAGATCTGGTGCCCAACTACATGATGGGTCCAGTGCCGAACTCATCAGAGAATGAAACAAATCTGTCCCCCAACAACCTGACAGGCCCGGTGCCCAACTACATGATGAGACCAGTGCCCAACTCATCAGGGAATGAAACAAATCTGTCCCCCAACAACCTGACAGACCCGGTGCCCAACTACATGATGGGTCCAGTGCCGAACTCATCTGAATGAAACAAAATCTGTCCCCTCCCCCAACAACCTGACAGATCCAGGTGCCCAACTTACATGATGGTCCAGTGCCCAGACCCATCAGGGAATGAAACAATCATCCCCCTCCCCAACAACCTGACAGGCCCAGTGCCCAACTGCCACTGATGGGTCCAGTGCGGCCAAATCATCAAAGAATGAAACAAATCTGTCCCCCGCCCCAATAACCTGATATCTAAAAGCCAACTCATGATGGGTCCAGTGCTGAACCTCACCAGAGAATGAAACAAATCTGTCCCTCCCCACAACCCGACAGACCCGGTAACCAACTACATGATGTGGGTCCAGTTCAACCCATCAGGGAATGTGAAACAAATCTCCCCTCCCCAACAACCTGACAGTAGACCCAAAAGCCCAACTGCATGATGGGTCCAGTGCTCAACCCATCAGGGAATGAAACAAATCTGTCCCCAACAACCTGACAGACCCAGTACCCAACTACATGATGGGTCCAGTGCCCAACTCATCGAGGGAATGGAAATCTGTCCCCTCCCCCAACAACCTAACAGATCCGGTGCCCAACTGCATGAATGGGTCCAGTGCCCAACTCATCAGGAAATGAAACAAATCATCCCCTCCCAACAACCTGACAGACCCAGTGCCCAACTGCGTGATGGGTCCAGTGCCCAACTCATCAGGGAATGAATCAAATCTCTCCCCCTCCCCCAACAACCTTACAAATCCGGTGCCCAACTCCATGATGGGTCTAGAGCCCAACTCATCAGGGAATGAAACAAATCTGTCCCCCAACAACCTGAGAGACCCGTGCCCAACTTTACATGATGGGTCCAGTGCCCAACTCATCAGGAATTAAACAAATATGTCCCCTCCCCAACAACCTGACATATCCGGTGCCCAACTACATGATGGGTCCAGTGCCCAACTCATCCGGGAATGAAACAAATCTGGCCCCCAACAACCTGACAGACCCGGTGCCCAACTACATGATGAGTCCAGTGCCCAACTCATCAGGGAATGAAACAAATCTGTCCCCCTCCTCCAACAACCTGACAGATCTGGTGCCAAACTACATGATCGGTCCAGTGCCCAACTCATCAGGGAATGAAACAAATCTGTCCCCTTCCCCCAGCAACCTGACAGACCCAGTGCCCAACTGCATGATGGGTCCAGTGGCCAACTCATCAAGGAATGAATCAAATCTGTCCCCCAACAACCTGACAGACCCGGTGCCCAACTACGTGTTGGGTCCAGTGCGCAACTCATCAGGGAATGAAACAAATCTGTCCCCCTCCCCCAACAACCTGACAGATCCGGTGCCCAACTACATGATGGGTCCAGTGCCCAACTCATCAGGAATGAAACAAATCTGTCCCTTCCCCAACAACTGACAGATCCGTGCCCAACTACATGATGGGTCCAGTGCCCAACTCATCAGGAATGAAACAAATCTACCCCTCCCCCAACAACCTGATAGATCCGGTGCCCAACTCCATGATGGGTCCAGTGCCCAACTCATCAGGGAATGAAACAAATCTCTCCCCCTCCCCCAACAACCTGACAGATCCGATGTCCAACTACATGATGGGTCCAGTGCCCAACTCATCAGGAAATGAAACAAATATGTCCCCATCCCCCAACAACCTGACAGACCCAGTGCCCAACTACTTGATGGGTCCAGTGCCCAACTCATCAGGGAATGAAACAAATCTGTCCCCCAACAACCTGACAGACCCGGTGCACAACTCCATGATAGGTCCAGTGCCCAACTCATTAGCGAATGAAACAAATCTGCCCCCGCCCCCTACTACCTGAGAGATCCGGTGCCCAACCATGATGGGTCAGTCCCAAACTCATCAGGGGAATGAAACAAATCTGTCCCCCAACAACCTGACAGACCAGGTGCCCAACTACATGATGGCTAGTGTCAAATCATCAGTTAGTGAAGCAAATCTGTCCTCCAACAACCTGAGAGACCGGTGCCCAACTACGATGGGTCCAGTGCCCAACCTCATCAGGAATGAAACAAATCTACCCCTCCCCAACAACCTGACAGATCTGGTGCCCAACTACGATGTGGGTCCAGGTCCCAACTCATCAGGGAATGAAACAAATCTGTCCCCCTCCCCCAGCAACCTGACAGACCCAGTGCCCAACTGCATGATGGGTCCAGTGACCAACTCCTCAGGGAATGAAACAAATCTGTCCCCGTCCCCCAGCAACCTGATAGATCTGGTGCCCAACTACATGATGGGTCCAGTGCCGAACTCATCAGAGAATGAAACATATCTGTCCCCCTCCCCCAACAGCCTGACAGACCCGGTGCCCTAGTACATGATGGGTCCAGTGCCCAACTCATCAGGGAATGAAACAAATCTGTCCCCCTCCCCCAACAACCTGACAGATCCGGTGCCCAACTACATGATGGGTCCAGTGCCCAACTCATCAGAGAATGAAACAAATCTGTCCCCCTCCCCCAACAACCCGACAGATCCGGTGCCCAACTACATGATGGGTCCAGTGCCCAACTCATCAGGGAATTAAACAAATCTGTCCCCCTCCCCCAACAACCTGACAGACCCAGTGCCCAACCTCATAATCGATCCAGTGCCCAACTCATCGGAACGAAACAATCTGTCCCTCCCCAACAACCTGACAGACCCAGTGCCCAGCACCTGCATGATGGGTCCAGTGCCCCAACTATCAGGAATGAATCCGTCTCTCCCTCCCCCAACAACCTTACAGAACCCGGTGCCCAACTCCGCATGATGGGTCTACTGGCCAACTCATCAGGAATGAAACAAATTTGTCCCCAACAACCCTGACAGACCCGGTAGCCCAACTACATGATGGGTCCAGTGCCCAACTCCATCAGGGAATTAATCAAATCTGTCCCCTTCCCCCAACAACCTGACAGATCCGGTGCCCAACTACATGATGGGTCCAGTGCCCAACTCATCAGGGAATGAAACAAATCTGTCCCCCTCCCCCAACAACCTGACAGATCCGGTGCCCAACTACATGATGGGTCCAGTGCCCAACTCATCAGGGAATGAAACAAATCTGTCCCCCTCCCCCAACAACCTGATAGATCCGGTGCCCAACTCCATGATGGGTCCAGTGCCCAACTCATCAGGGAATGAAACAAATCTCTCCCCTTCCCCCAACAACCTGACAGATCCGATGTCCAACTACATGATGGGTCCAGTGCCCAACTCATCAGGAAATGAAACAAATATGTCCCCATCCCCCAACAACCTGACAGACCCAGTGCCCAACTACTTGATGGGTCCAGTGCCCAACTCATCAGGGAATGAAACAAATCTGTCCCCCAACAACTTGACAGACCCGGTGCACAACTCCATGATAGGTCCAGTGCCCAACTCATTAGCGAATGAAACAAATCTGCCCCCGCCCCCTACTACCTGAGAGATCCGGTGCCCAACTACATGATGGGTCCAGTGCCCAACTCATCAGGGAATGAAACAAATCTGTCCCCCAACAACCTGACAGACCAGGTGCCCAACTACATGATGGGCCCAGTGTCAAATCATCAGTTAGTGAAGCAAATCTGTCCTCCAACAACCTGAGAGACCCGGTGCCCAACTACATGATGGGTCCAGTGCCCAACTCATCAGGGAATGAAACAAATCTGTCCCCTTCCCCCAACAACCTGACAGATCTGGTGCCCAACTACATGATGGGTCCAGTGCCCAACTCATCAGGGAATGAAACAAATCTGTCCCCTTCCCCCAGCAACCTGACAGACCCAGTGCCCAACTGCATGATGGGTCCAGTGACCAACTCCTCAGGGAATGAAACAAATCTGTCCCCGTCCCCCAACAACCTGATAGATCTGGTGCCCAACTACATGATGGGTCCAGTGCCGAACTCATCAGAGAATGAAACATATCTGTCCCCCTCCCCCAACAGCCTGACAGACCCGGTGCCCTAGTACATGATGGGTCCAGTGCCCAACTCATCAGGGAATGAAACAAATCTGTCCCCTTCCCCCAACAACCTGACAGATCCGGTGCCCAACTACATGATGGGTCCCAGTGCCCAACTCATCAGAGAATGAAACAAATCTCTCCCCCCCAACAACCCGAACAGTTCCGCAGTGCCCAACTACATGATGGGTCCAGTGCCCAACTCATCAGGGAATTAAACAAATCTGTCCCCCTCCCCCAACAACCTGACAGACCCAGTGCCCAACTTCATGATGGGTCCAGTGCCCAACTCATCAGGGAATGAAACAAATCTGTCCCTCCCCAACAACCTGACATTCCCAGTGCCCAACTGCATGATGGGTCCAGTGCCCAACTCATCAGGGAATGAATCAAATCTCTCCCCCTCCCCCAACAACCTTACAGATCCGGTGCCCAACTCCATGATGGGTCTACTGGCCAACTCATCAGGGAATGAAACAAATTTGTCCCCTAACAACCTGACAGACCCGGTGCCCAACTACATGATGGGTCCAGTGCCCAACTCATCAGGGAATTAAACAAATCTGTCCCCCTCCCCCAACAACCTGACAGATCCGGTGCCCAACTACATGATGGGTCCAGTTCCCAACTCATCCGGGAATGAAACAAATCTGTCCCCCAACAACCTGACAGACCCGGTGCCCAACTACATGATGTGTCCAGTGCCCTACTCATCAGGGAATGAAACAAATCTGTCCCCCTCCCACAACAACCTGACAGAACTGGTGCCCAACTACATGATGGGTCCAGTGCCCAACTCATCAGGGAATGAAACAAATCTGTCCCCCAACAACCTGACAGACCCGGTGCCCAACTAAATGATGGGTCCAGTGCCGAACTCATCAGAGAATGAAACAAATCTGTCCAACTCCCCCAACAACCTGACAGATCCAGTGCCCAACTACATGATGGGTCCAGTGCCCAACTCATCAGGGAATGAAACAAATCTGTCCCCTTCCCCCAGCAACCTGACAGACCCAGTGCCCAACTGCAGGATGGGTCCAGTGGCCAACTCATCAAGGAATGAAACAAATCTGTCCTCCGCCCCCAATAACCTGATAGATCTGGTGCCGAACTACATGATGGGTCCAGTGCCGAACTCATCAGAGAATGAAACAAATCTGTCCCCCTCCCCAACAACCTGACAGACCCAGTGCCCAACTCATCAGGGAATTAAACAAATCTCTCCCCCTCCCCCAACAACCTGACAGATCCGGTGCCCAACTGCATGATGGGTCCAGTGCCCAACTCATCAGGGAATGAAACAAATCTGTCCCCCTCCCCCAACTACCTGACAGACCAAGTGCCCAACTACATGATGGGTCCAGTGCCCAACTCCTCAGGGAATGAAACAAATCTGTCCCCCAACAACCCTGACAGACCCGTGCCCAACTACATGATGGGCCCAGTGCCCAACTCACCAGAGAGAATGAACAAATTTGTCCCTCCCCCAACAACCTGACAGACCCAGTGCCCAACTGCATAAGGGTCCAGTGCCCAACTCAACAGGGAATGAAACAAATCTCTCCCCTTCCCCCAACAACCTGACAGATCTGGTGCCCAACTCCATGATGGGCCCAGAGCCCAACTCATCAGGGAATGAAACAAATCTCTCCCCCTCCTCTAACAACCTGACAGATCCGGTGCCCAACTACATGACGTCTCCAGTGCCCAACTCATCAGGGAATGAAACAAATCTGACCTCCTCCCCCAACAACCTGAGAGATCCAGTGCCCAACTACATGATGTGTCCAGTGCCCAACTCATCAGGGAATGAAACAACTCTGTCCCCCAAACAACCTGACAGACCCAGTGCCCAACTGCATGATGCGTCCAGTGCCCAACTCATCAGGGAATGAAACAAATCTGACCCCCTCCCCCAACAACCTGACAGATCCGGTGCCCAACTCCATGATGAGTCCAGTGCCCAACTCATCAGGGAATGAAACAAATCTCTCCCCCTCCCCCAACAACCTGACAGATCCGGTGCCCAACTCCATGATGGGTCCAGAGCCCAACTCATCAGGAAATGAAACAAATCTGACCCCCAACAACCTGACAGACCCGGTGCCCAACTACATGATGGGTCCAGTGCCCAACTCATCAGGGAATGAAACAAATCTGTCCCCCTCCCCAAACAACCTGACAGATCCGGTGCCCAACTACATGATGGGTCCAGTGCTCAACTCATCAGGGAATGAAACAAATCTGTCCCCCTCCCCCAACAACCTGACAGATCTGGTGCCCAACTACATGATGGGTCCAGTGCCCAACTCATCAGGGAATGAAACAAATATGTCCCCATCCCCCAACAACCTGACAGACCCAGTGCCCAACTACATGATGGGTCCAGTGCCCAACTCATCAGGGAATGAAACAAATCTGTCCCCCAACAACCTGACAGACCCGGTGCCCAACTCCATGATAGGTCCAGTGCCCAACTCATTAGCGAATGAAACAAATCTGCCCCCGCCCCCAACTACCTGAGAGATCCGGTGCCCAAGTACATGATGGGTCCAGTGCCCAACTCATCAGGGAATGAAACAAATCTGTCCCCCAACAACCTGACAGACCAGGTGCCCAACTACATGATGGGCCCAGTGTCAAATCATCAGTTAATGAAACAAATCTGTCCTCCAACAACCTGAGAGACCCGGTGCCCAACTACATGATGGGTCCAGTGCCCAACTCATCAGGGAATGAAACAAATCTGTCCCCCTCCCCCAACAACCTGACAGATCCGGTGCCCAACTACATGATGGGTCCAGTGCCCAACTCATCAGGGAATGAAACAAATCTGTCCCCTCCCCAACAACCTGACAGATCTGGTGCCCAGCTACATGATGGGTCCAGTGCCCAACTCATCAGGGAATGAAACAAATCTGTCCCCCAACAACCTGACAGAGCCGGTGCCCAACTACATGATAGGTCCAGTGCCCAACTCATCAGGAATGAAACAAATCTGTCCCCCTCCCCCAACAACCTGACAGATCTGGTGCCCAACTACATGATGGGTCCAGTGCCCAACTCATCAGGGAATGAAACAAATCTGTCCCCCTCCCCCAACAACCTGACAGATCCAGTGCCCAACTAGATGATGGGTCCACTGCCCAACTCATCAGGGAATTAAACAAATCTGTCCTCTTCCCCCAACAACCTGACAGATCCGGTGCCCAACTCCATGATGGGTCCAGAGCCCAACTCATCAGGGAATGAAACAAATCTGTCCCCCAACAACGTGACAGACCCGGTGCCCAACTACATGATGGGTCCAGTGCCCAGCTCATCAGGGAATGAATCAAATCTGTCCCCCTCCCCCAACAACCTGACAGATCCAGTGCCCAGCTACATGATGGGTCCAGTGCCCAACTCATCAGAGAATGAAACAAATCTGTCCCCCTCCCCCAACAACCCGACAGATCCGGTGCCCAACTACATGATGGGTCCAGTGCCCAACTCATCAGGGAATTAAACAAATCTGTCCCCCTCCCCCAACAACCTGACAGACCCAGTGCCCAACTGCATGATGGGTCCAGTGCCCAACTCATCAGGGAATGAAACAAATCTGTCCCTCTCCCCCAACAACCTGACAGACCCTGTGCCCAACTGCATGATGGGTCCAGTGCCCAACTCATCAGGGAATGAAACAAATCTCTCCCTCCCCAACAACCTTACAGATCCGGTGCCCAACTCCATGATGGGTCTAGAGCCGAACTCATTAGGGAATGAAACAAATCTGTCCCCTAACAACCTGACAGCCCCGGTGCCCAACTACATGATGGGTCCAGTGCCCAACTCATCAGGGAATGAAACAAATCTGTCCCCCAACAATCTGACAGACCCGGTGCCCAACTACATGATGGGTCCAGTGCCCAACTCATCAGGGAATGAAACAAATCTGTCCCCCTCCCCCAACAGCCTGACAGATCCGGTGCCCAACTACATGATGGGTACAGTGCCCAACTCATCAGGGAATGAAACAAATCTGTCCCCCTCCCCCAACAACCTGACCTATCCGGTGCCCAACTACGTGATGGGTCCAGTGCCTAGCTCATCAGGGAATTAAACAAATCTGTCCCCTTCCCCCAACAACCTGACAGACTTAAGTGCCCAACTGCATGATGGGTCCAATGCCCAACTCATCATGGAATGAAAGAAATCTGTCCCCCAACAACTGACAGACCCGGTGCCCAACTACATGATGGGCCCAGTGCCCAACTCATCAGGGAATGAAACAAATATGTCCCGCTCTCCCAGCAACCTGACAGACCCAGTGCCCAACTGCATGATGGGTCCAGTGCCCAACTCAACAGGGAATGAAACAAATCTCTCCCCCTCCCCCAACAACCTGACAGATCTGATGCCCAACTCCATGATGGGCCCAGTGCCCAACTCATCAGGGAATGAAACAAATCTCTCCCCCTCCTCTAACAACCTGACAGATCCGATGCCCAACTACATGATGTGTCCAGTGCCCAACTCTTCAGGGAATGAAACAAATCTGTCCCCCTCCCCCAACAACCTGACAGACCCAGTGCCCAACTGCATGATGGGTCCAGTGCCCAACTCATCAGGGAATGAAACAAATCTCTCCCCCTCCCCCAACAACCTGACAGATCCGGTGCCCAACTCCATGATGGGTCCAGTGCCCAACTCATCAGGGAATGAAACAAATCTCTCCCCTCCCCAACAACCTGACAGATCCGGTGCCCAACTCCATGATGGGTCCAGAGCCCAACTCATCAGGGAATGAAACAAATCTGACCCCCAACAAACTAACAGACCCGGTGCCCAATTACATGATGGGTCCAGTGCCCAACTCATCAGGGAATGAAACAAATCTGTCCCCTCCCCAACAACCTGACAGATGCGGTGCCCAACTACATGATGGGTCCAGTGCCCAACTCATCTGGGAATGAAACAAATCTGTCCCCCCCCAACAACCTGACAGATCTGCTGCCCAACTACATGATGGGTCCAGTGCCCAACTCATCAGGGAATGAAACAAATCTGTCCCCCAACAACCTGACAGACCCGGTGCCCAACTACGTGTTGGGTCCAGTGCGCAACTCATCAGGGAATGAAACAAATCTGTCCCCCTCCCCCAACAACCTGACAGATCCGGTGCCCAACTACATGATGGGTCCAGTGCCCAACTCATCAGGGAATGAAACAAATCTGTCCCTTCCCCAACAACCTGACAGATCCGGTGCCCAACTACATGATGGGTCCAGTGCCCAACTCATCAGGGAATGAAACAAATCTCTCCCCCTCCTCTAACAACCTGACAGATCCGGTGCCCAACTTCATGATGTGTCCACTGCCCAACTCATCAGGGAATGAAACAAATCTGTCCCCCTCCCCCAACAACCTGACAGACCCAGTGCCCAACTGCATGATGGGTCCAGTGCCCAACTCATCAGGGAATGAAACAAATCTGTCCCCCTCCCCCAACAACCTGACAGATCCGGTGCCCAACTCCATGATGGGTCCAGTGCCTAACTCATCAGAGAATGAAACAGATCTCTCCCCCTCCCCCAACAACCTGACAGATCCAGTGCCCAACTCCATGATGGGTTCAGAGCCCAACTCATCAGGGAATGAAACAAATCTGACCCCCAACAACCTGACAGACCCGGTGCCCAACTACATGATGGGTCCAGTGCCCAACTCATCAGGGAATGAAACAAATCTGTCCCCCTCCTCCAACAATCTGACAGATCTGGTGCCCAACTACATGATGGGTCCAGTGCCCAACTCATCAGGGAATGAAACAAATCTGTCCCCCAACAACCTGACAGACCCGGTGCCCAACTACATGATGGGTCCAGTGCCCAACTCATCAGGGAATGAAACAAATCTGTCCCCCTCCCCCAACAACCTGACAGATCCAGTGCCCAACTCATCAGGGAATGAAACAAATCTGTCCCCCTCCCCCAACAACCTGACAGATCTGGTGCCCAACTACATGATGGGTCCAGTGCCCAGCTCATCAGGGAATTAAACAAATCTGTCCCCTTCCCCCAACAACCTGACAGACCCAGTGCCCAACTGCATGATGGGTCCAGTGCCCAACTCATCAGGGAATGAAACAAATCTGTCCCCCAACAACCTGACAGAGCCGGTGCCCAACTACATAATGGGCCCAGTGCCCAACTCATCAGGGAATGAAACAAATCTGTCCCCCTACCCCAACAACCTGACAGATCCGGTGCCCAGCTACATGATGGGTCCAGTGCCCAACTCATCAGGGAATGTAACAAATCTGTCCCCCTCCCCCATCAACCTGACAGACCCAGTGCCCAACTGCATGATGGGTCCAGTGCCCAACTCATCAGGGAATGAAACAAATCTTCCCCTCCCCCAACAACCTTACAGATCCAGTGCCCAACTCCATGATGGGTCTAGAGCCCAACTCATCAGGGAATGAAACAAATTTGTCCCCCAACAGCCTGACAGACCTTGTGCCCAACTACATGATGGGTCCAGTGCCCAACTCATCTGGGAATTAAACAAATCTGTCCCCTCCCCAACAACGTGACAGATCCAGTGCCCAACTACATGATGGGTCCAGTGCCCAACTCATCAGGGAATGAAACAAATCTGTCCCCAACAACCTGACAGACCCGGTGCCAACTACATGATGAGTCCAGTGCCCAACTCATCAGGAATGAAACAAATCTGTCCCTCCCCAACAACCTGACAGATCTGGTGCCCAACTACATGACGGATCCAGTGCCCAAATCATCAGCGAATGAAACAAATCTGTCCCCAACAACCTGACAGACCCGGTGCCCAACTACATGGTGAGTCCAGTGCCGAACTCATCAGAGAATGAAACAAATCTGTCCCTCCCCAACAACCTGACAGATCCGTGCTCAACTACATGATGGGTCCAGTGCCCAACTCATCAGGAATGAAACAAATATGTCCCCTCCCCAACAACCTGACAGACCCAGTGCCCAACTGCATTATGGGTCCAGTGACCAACTCATCAGGGAATGAAACAAATCTCTCCCTCCCCAACAACTTGACAGATCCGGTGCCTCAACTGCATGATGGGCCCAGAGCCCAACTCATCAGGGAATGAAACAAATCTCTCCCCCTCCCCCAACAACTTGACAGATCCGGTGCCCAACTACATGATGTGTCCAGTGCCCAACTCATCAGGGAATGAAACAAATCTGACCCCCTCCCCCAACAACCTGAGAGATCCAGTGCCCAACTACATGATGGGTCCAGTGCCCACCTCATCAGGGAATGAAACAAATCTGTCCCCTTCCCCCAACAACCTGACAGACCCAGTGCCCAACTGCATGATGGGTCCTGTGCCCAACTCATCAGGGAATGAAACAAATCTCCCCTCCCCAACAACCTGACAGATCCGGTGCCCAACTACATGATGGGTCCAGTGCCCAACTCATCAGGGAATCAAACAAATCTGTCCCCTTCCCCCAACAACCTAACAGACCCAGTGCCCAACTGCATGATGGGTCCAGTGCCCAACTCTTCAGGGAATGAAACAAATCTGTCCCCCAACAACCTGACAGACCCGGTGCCCAACTACATGATGGGCCCAGTGCCCAACTCATCAGGGAATGAAACAAATCTGTCCCCCTCCCCCAACAACCTGACAGACCCAGTGCCCAACTGCATGATGGGTCCAGTGCCCAACTCATCAGGGAATAAAACAAATCTCTCCCCCTCCCCCAACAACCTGACAGATCCGGTGCCCAACTCCATGATGGGCCCAGAGCCCAACTCATCAGGGAATGAAACAAATCTCTCCCCCTCCCCCAACAACCTGACAGATCCGGTGCCCAACTCCATGATGTGTCCATTGCCCAACTCATCAGGGAATGAAACAAATCTGTCCCCCTACCCCAACAACCTGACAGATCCGGTGCCCAGCTACATGATGGGTCCAGTGCCCAACTCATCAGGGAATGTAACAAATCTGTCCCCCTCCCCCATCAACCTGACAGACCCAGTGCCCAACTGCATGATGGGTCCAGTGCCCAACTCATCAGGGAATGAAACAAATCTCTCCCCCTCTCCCAACAACCTTACAGATCCAGTGCCCAGCTCCATGATGGGTCTAGAGCCCAACTCATCAGGGAATGAAACAAATTTGTCCCCCAACAGCCTGACAGACCTTGTGCCCAACTACATGATGGGTCCAGTGCCCAACTCATCTGGGAATTAAACAAATCTGTCCCCCTCCCCCAACAACGTGACAGATCCAGTGCCCAACTACATGATGGGTCCAGTGCCCAACTCATCAGGGAATGAAACAAATCTGTCCCCCAACAACCTGACAGACCCGGTGCCCAACTACATGATGAGTCCAGTGCCCAACTCATCAGGGAATGAAACAAATCTGTCCCCCTCCCCCAACAACCTGACAGATCTGGTGCCCAACTACATGACGGATCCAGTGCCCAAATCATCAGCGAATGAAACAAATCTGTCCCCCAACAACCTGACAGACCCGGTGCCCAACTACATGGTGAGTCCAGTGCCGAACTCATCAGAGAATGAAACAAATCTGTCCCCTTCCCCCAACAACCTGACAGATCCGGTGCTCAACTACATGATGGGTCCAGTGCCCAACTCATCAGGGAATGAAACAAATATGTCCCCTTCCCCCAACAACCTGACAGACCCAGTGCCCAACTGCATTATGGGTCCAGTGACCAACTCATCAGGGAATGAAACAAATCTCTCCCCTTCCCCCAACAACTTGACAGATCCGGTGCCCAACTGCATGATGGGCCCAGAGCCCAACTCATCAGGGAATGAAACAAATCTCTCCCCCTCCCCCAACAACTTGACAGATCCGGTGCCCAACTACATGATGTGTCCAGTGCCCAACTCATCAGGGAATGAAACAAATCTGACCCCTCCCCAACAACCTGAGAGATCCAGTGCCCAACTACATGATGGGTCCAGTGCCCACCTCATCAGGGAATGAAACAAATCTGTCCCCCTCCCCCAACAACCTGACAGACCCAGTGCCCAACTGCATGATGGGTCCTGCCCAACTCATCAGGGAATGAAACAAATCCCCCTCCCCCAACAACCTGACAGATCCGGTGCCCAACTACATGATGGGTCCAGTGCCCAACTCATCAGGGAATCAAACAAATCTGTCCCCTCCCCAACAACCTGACAGACCCAGTGCCCAACTGCATGATGGGTCCAGTGCCCAACTCTTCAGGGAATGAAACAAATCTGTCCCCCAACAACCTGACAGACCCGGTGCCCAACTACATGATGGGCCCAGTGCCCAACTCATCAGGGAATGAAACAAATCTGTCACCCTCCCCAACAACCTGACAGACCCAGTGCCCAACTGCATGATGGGTCCAGTGCCCAACCCATCAGGGAATAAACAAATCTCTCCCTCCCCAACAACCTGACAGATCCGTGCCCAACTCCATGATGGGCCCAGAGCCCAACTCATCAGGGAATGAAACAAATCTCTCCCCCTCCCCCAACAACCTGACAGATCCGGTGCCCAACTCCATGATGTGTCCATTGCCCAACTCATCAGGGAATGAAACAAATCTGACCCTCTCCCCCAACAACCTGAGAGATCCAGTGCCCAACTACATGATGGGTGCAGTGCCCAACTCATCAGGGAATGAAACAAATCTGCCCCCCCCCCCCAACAACCTGACAGACCCAGTGCCCAACTGCATGATGGGTCCTATGCCCAACTCATCAGGGAATGAAACAAATCTCTCCCCCTCCCCCAACAACCTGACAGACCCAGTGCCCAACTGCATGATGGGTCCAGTGCCCAACTCATCAGGGAATGAAACAAATCTGTCACCCCCCCAACAACCTGACAGACCCAGTGCCCAACTGCATGATGGGTCCAGTGCCCAACTCATCAGGGAATGAAACAAATCTCTCCCTCTCCCCCCAACAACCTGACAGATCCGGTGCCGAACTCCATGATGGGCCCAGAGCCCAACTCATCAGGGAATGAAACAAATCTCTCCCCTTCCCCCAACAACCTGACAGATCCGGTGCCCAACTACATGATGTGTCCAGTGCCCAACTCATCAGGGAATGAAACAAATCTGACCCCCTCCCCCAACAACCTGAGAGATCCAGTGCCTAACTACATGATGGGTCCGGTGCCCAACTCATCAGGGAATGAAACAAATCTGTCCCCTTCCCCCAACAATCTGACAGATCCAGTGCCCAACTACATGATGGGTCCAGTACCCAACTCATCAGGGAATGAAACAAATCTCTCCCCTTCCCCCCCCAACAACCTGAGAGATCTGGTGCCCAACTACAATATGGGTCCAGTGACGAACTCATCAGGGAATGAAACAAATCTGTCCCCCTCCCCCAACAACCTGACAAATCCGGTGCCCAACTACATGATGGGTCCAGTGCCCAACTCATCAGGGACTCTAACAAATCTGTCCCCTTCCCCCAACAACCTGAGAGATCTAGTGCCCAACTACATGATGGGTCCAGTGCCCAACTCATCAGGGAATGAAACAAATCTGTCCCCCTTCCCCCACCAACCTGAGAGCTCCAGTGCCTAACCTGACCCATCGGAATGCAAAAAAACGTTCCTGCTCCCCCCTCTGACTACCTGACTGGTCCGATTCCCGATCCAGCCCATCAGGGAATAACAAAAAAAATTATGCCCCTCTCTGCCAAACTACCTGTTTGGTGTGGTATGCAACCCAGCCTGTCAGGGAGTAAAAAAATATGTGTTCACCCCTCCCCATAACAACTTGACATCCAATGCCCAACCCAGCCCATCAGGGAATAAAAAAAGTAAACTGTTCCCTTCCCCCAATAACCTAGCAGGTCCATTGCCTAACCTGGCCTGTCAGGGAATTAAAAAAAAATGTATTCTCCTCCCTCCAATTAGCTGATGGGTCCTGTGCTCAACCTGGCTCATGTATTATGCCAAACAGACAAAAGGAGCAAAGCCATGAAAGGAAGGTGGAATAGATCGGGTTGTAAAACGCTGCTTTCCTCATGCCCATCCACTCCTCAAGTCACAATAAGGGGCTCAAACACTGCACCAGAGGGATGGAAAGTGCATCCAGAGGATTGCTGGGGAAGTAGGACAGGAGGCAGAGCCAGACATCATTGTCCACCTGGGGACGAATGATCTGGCTGGTGATGAGGTTAAGGTAGTGCAGGAGGACTTCAGGGAGCTGGGGAGGAGACTTAGAAAAGTGGCATGCACTGTATCCTTTTTGGAGGTGCTACCGGACAATGACAAGGGGGAGGACAGGGCACTCATGAGATTCAATGCATGGTTGAAGAACTGATGCAGAGCAGAAGACTTCAACTTCATTTTGGACTGGGGTCTCACTTGGAGAAATGCTGGCTAATACAAGTGGTCTGGACTGCATCTATCGGTGGGGGGGCAAGATCCTCAGTGAGAGGTTTGAATACTTCAATGGCAAGCATTTAAACTAGACAAGGGGAGGTGAAAGTAGGCAGGAATAAGCTAACTGCCCCCACCCCACAGGATAAAGCAGTCAGTAGGGAGGACCCTACCCTAGGGCTGGGAAATTGACACTAAAACCTAAAACCGAGAAAGGTAGAATGGCAGAGGTAAGGAAGAATGGGAGGAAAAACAGGAGGGGAAGGGAGGGAAGACATGGGAATAGGAGGGGAGCTACTAGAAGGGGAGGTTGCGAAACTTGGAATGCCATGTGCATGAATGCCTGCAGCCTGGAAAATAAAATCCTGGACCTAGTGGCCTTGATGGCAGAGGCGGACCTGGACATTGTCACTGTTACCGAGACATGGTACATGGGGAACCATGAATGGGATACAGCCATACCAGGTTACACTCTATTTAGAAAACACAGGGTGGAAAAAAGGGTGGAGGGGTGGCTATCTACATCGGGGAGGGAATTAAAGCAGCTGAAGTTCAGGGAATGCAGGAGGGAGTGGAAGCACTGTGGGTCACCCTGAAGACAGGAAATGGGACTGCCATTCGCACTGGCATGATCTAAAGACATCCAGCACAAGGGAAGGGGATGGACGAGGTACCAGTGGAAGCCATCTACAAATGACAGCCAAAGGTGAAGTGCTGTTGGTGAGAGACTTCAGTTTGCCTGATGTGGATTGAAGCACCCAGGCTGCAGCCACAGCCAGGTGCAGAGGCATCCTAGATGCCCTGCAGGGGGTGTGCCTCAAGCAGCTTGTGGTGGAATCCACCAGAGAAGGAGCAATATTGGACCTGGTCCTCACCAGTTTGATACAGACTCACCGATGTAATGGTGGGTAGCCACCTGGGTCCAGTGATCATCGTATGGTGTGGTTCAGTTTGACAACAGTGGAGGAGTCGAACCACATGAAAGCAAGGGTCCTGGATTTCAGATGGGTCAGATTTGCAAAAGTGGGAAACTGTCTCAAGGAAGCCTTGCAGGGGAAGAAGAAGGGGGGGGGGGATGTAGAGAAACACTGGGTTAACCTTAAGGGAGCCAAAGCAGAGGCAACAAGTCTTTGTGTTAGGCAACTAAGCAAAACAAAGAGAAAGAAAAAACACTGGTTCTCAAAGGACGTGGCTGGAGAAGGTAAGAGAGAAAAGCCTAGCTTTTAGGAGGTACAAGGAAACACAGAGGGGGGAAGACAGGGAACTGTACCTGGAAAAGCAGAGGGAGTCATGGAAAGCAGTCAGGAGCGCAGTGGTGCAAACGGAGGAAAAAATAGCGCAGGCAATTAGGAAAGGAGACAAGACCTTTTTCAGATACATTAGTGAAGGAAAGAAGATCAAGGGTGGGATTGTGAGGTTAAAAAGGGAGAGAGGGAGGGGGTGTGCGGAGGGGGACCTAGAAAATGCAATAATCCTGAACAAATATTTTTGTTCAGTATTCACAGAAGGCGAAGGACCACTATTGGGAAATAAGGGCATCAATGGGAGAGAGGTGGACACCAGCCCATTTAAGGATGGAAGAAACTCGAGAATCTGAAAGGTGGACAAGGCTATGGGGCCAGATGGGATACATCCCAGAATAATAAAAGAACTTAGAGGGGTGCTGGCAGCACCACTAGCAGTCCTGTTCAACAAATTGATAGAGACAGGGATGGTTCCAGGGGACTAGAGGAGGGCAAATGTAGTCCCTCTCCACAAAAATGGGAACAGGGAGGAGGCTGGCAACTACAGGCCAGTCAGTCTGACCTCGGTGGTGGGGAAATTAATGGAGTCACTGCTAAAGGAAAGGATTGTGATATTTTTTGAATCCAGAGGAGCACAGGATTTGACTCAGCATGGATTCACAGGGGGGAGGTCTTGTCAAATAAATCTGATAGATTTCTTTGACTGGGTGACCAGGGAAGTAGATCATGGAGGAGCGGTGGATGTGGCCTACCTAGATTTCAGCAAGGCCTTCGACACCATCCTACATAGGAGGTTGGTAAATACGTTGGATAGCCTGGGAGTGGACCCCAAGGTGGTTAACTGGGTCAGAAACTGGTTGAGTGACAAGACACAGAAGTGGTGGTAAATGGCGTTCAGTCTGAGGAGAGGGGGGGGTGACCACCAGGGTGCCACAGGGATCTGTGCTGGGGCCATTCCTCTTTAATGTCTTCAAAAGTGACATTGCAGAGGGTCTGGAGGAGAAGGTATGCCTCTTTGCATATGACACAGATCTACAACAGGGTCAACACTCCGGGGGTGGAAAAATGAGAAAGGACCTAAACATGCCTGAGGAGTGGTCGAGAGTGTGGCAGCTAAGATTCAGTGCAAAGAAGTGCAAAATCATACATTTGGGGTACAGACGTCCAAGGGAGGAGTACAAGATGGGGGAGAGGTTCTGATGGCCACCAGTCAAGAAGGGGGACCTGGGGCTAGCCATATCTGATGACCTAAAGGTAACAAAACAATGTGAGAAGGCTGTGAAGAGAGCCAGTGGGATGCTAGGGTGCATTGTATTAACCTCTCACAAATGGTTGATTCACCTACCAGGCTGAACTACCAAACAGGCTCCAGTTTCCTACATGACTGGATCATCACGAACTGACCGGACAGGATCTCCAACACAGCAGTTCTTGCATACTCACTTAGCGACCACTCCCCAGTCACTTACCACTGGGCCAAAAAGGCAGCTAAGCCTCCCCCCAAATCATTTCAAGTTGTAGCCTCAAATGAGGGCAGCTGAAGTCATTCAAGGCTTGCCTTAGGCACATTGAGTGATCCTCACTATACTCTGCAGGAGACATAGACCAGATATTAGATGATTTTATTGCTAAGTTTAATGATGCCTGTAACATCTATGATCTGATTAAAAAGTGTAAAATTAAGGGAATACATAACTCTTGGGTCAGCCCCGCTCTTCTGCAACTCACGATCACCAGAGACCATCTTTGGCACAGAGCCAAGGCCACTGGCACAAAGGCAGACATGCAGAACTGTAGATCTGCCAGAAACATTTGCACCTTCAAGATCAGACTTGCAAAATCTTAATATTTTAAAGACTGCCTCACCCACTCCTGGGGTGATGGCAGAAGATTTGGGGGAAATATGAAGGACTTTACTGGCAAAAACAGCAAAACCTCACCTTCCATGCTGCTGGTCAATGGTGAGATCACACAGGACCCTAACACCATTGCCAATACCTTTAATGATACTTTTACTGACCTTAGCAGCATACTGCCGACTTTTGAAAATGTGCCAGGCCTAAGACTGCACACTGTGAGTCTCTCTCGCATTTCCCCACTTCTACCTTAAAGCAGTCACCATTCCCAAAGCTAGAAAGTACCTTTTGCATGTACTAGGCAAAACCAGACACAGTGGCGACTCACTGGATCTTAAGTTACTGGCCCTTACCCTTGAAGAAGTGCTCCTTCCACTAATGAAACTTCTGAACCTATCTCTTCAGCTGGGACAATTCCCCCTGCTTTGGAAAACCGCAGTGGTCACTCCGGTCCATAAAAGTGGTGACAGAGCTGTACACACAAATTATCGGCCAATATCTGTGCTACCCTGCCCCCCTTCTTGGCATTAGAAAAAATAGTTGCTGACCAGCTGGTCGACTATTTGGATAAGTATGGAATCCAATGCCCCCAGCAAAATGGTTTTCGCAAGGGGTATAGTACCTCCACTGTCCTGCTGGAATACTCCTGACTCCTGCATGGGCTTTAGACAGTCATCAAGTAGCCGGGGCGATTTACATCAACCTCACCAAGGCATTTGACATTGTCAATCATAAAACACTTCTTGCCAAACTCCTTTCTATTGGCCTCTCCGCTGAAGTGGTAGGATGGTTCCAGAGCTATCTCAGCAATAGATCACAGTGAGTACAAATTGATGGTACCCTCTTCAATGGTCAGGAGGTAATCATGGTTCAAATCCTGGCCCACTCTTGTGCAGCCTTTTTATTAACAAACTTCCCTCTGTCTGTAAAGAACGCATCCTTCTCTACGCAGATGATACTGTCATCTTTTCCAAAAACTCTGATCCACACCAACTTGAGTCCTGTCTACAAAGTGATTTCACTGCGGCGGAAGCTTGGTTCACCAAATACAAGCTCCTAATGAACTTTAAAAAAACTAAATCAATGTTATTTGTGAACCCCTACAACAAGTATAGAGGCTTTCAGCTGACAATCCACAATAACATTGTTACCCCAACAGAACAAGTTCAAACCTTCAAATATATTGGCGTTACCCTGGACAGCTCTCTTTCATTTGCTCAGCATACAGAACAATTTGTAAAGCTAGTTAATCCTAGAATTGGCCTACTATACAGGAACCAACATTGCCTGTCCCAATATGCTCTGTCTCTCACTATAAAAAGCACCATACTGTCTGTCATTGATTATGGTTTAGTGGTTTATGGTACTGCCCCAGACTCCACCTTCAAAAGGATTTCTGTTGCCCTAAATAAATCCTGCCGACTGCTCCTTGGTGTGAACCACCTAACCCACACCTGTGACCTCTATGCGCAGACTAACTGGCTAAAACTTTTCAAGGCAGAGTACAATACCAAGTATGTCTACTGCAGGGGAACCTGTCCCCCCACAGTCATCCAGAAGCTCCTCAGTACGGCCCCAACCCCACTGCACAAGAAGCAAAACCAGACAATAACTTATTGTCACCTTCTTTTGCACCTCGTAGGTGCAAAGGACATTCATATACCATTCCCTGTTTTGGCTTAATGAACTCCCCCCGGACATAACCAGTGAGCCCAAGTTGGGGTCATTTAAAAGAAAACTCCACCAACATCTCACCAATAAGAGCAGCTGTGACTGCTAGCCAACCTGAGCAGCTGCGACTGCTTACCCTGTTTCCTTCTTTTCCTTACCTTCCTCCCGCCCTCTTCTCCCTCTCCCTCTCCCCTTCTACCTCCCCCTGTGAGCCCTATTTTCTCCCCTACCTAATCTCCTCCTTGTACACATCTTCTTATTTGCTCCTTGATGCACTTATTTCCATCCCTACATCTCTCCTCCCTCCCAGTTCCTCCTTATGCTTTGACAATGAAATGTTATTTCTGCTTAATAATTCAAGTATCGCAGCTCTGTTCTCGCATTGCATGCAACCCTGTATTCACCTGTATTTTTAACTGTTTAAGATTTCCACATGCGCGCTTATTTTTGTATGGTCCCATTTTTTTTAATTCATGTACTGTCATATATTTCTGATTACTTTGTCTGTAATTGTTATTTTCTGCTGATGTGGAACCTTTGTAAATGAGCTTCCAGCTCAGGGGTGTATTCCTAGATCTAAATAAATAAATAAATAGAGAGAGGTATCACTAGCAGAAAAAAGGAGGTGGTTATGCCACTGTACAGATCACTAGTAAGACCTCATCTGGAGTACTGTGTCCAGTTCTGGAGGCCACCTTTCCAGAAGGACATAGACAAAATAGAGGCAGTCCAGAGAAGAGCAACAAAATGGTGCAAGGACTGCACCAAAAGTCATATGAGGAAAAACTAGAGGACCTCGGTATGTGTTCCCTGGAGGAGAATTGAGAGAGGGGGGATATGACAGAGACATTCAAGTACCTCAGGGGTATAAACAAGGTACAGGAGGGTAGCATTTTTCAGAAAAGAAGGTGTACAAGAACAAGGAGACATGATATGAGGCTAGAGGGAAGTAGGCTCAGGGGCAATGTAAGGAAGTACTTTTGCACAGAAAGAGTAGTGGTGGGGGCAAAAACAGGGGAATTCAAGAATGCATGGGAGTACTCTCTCAGTAGGGAAGAGAGTGTAAGCCGCAGATCAACTAGGGTCTGCGGTATTGCATTCAGTAGGTAAAAGGGGCAGACTAGGTGGGCCACATGGTCCTTATCTGCCAACGCCGTCACCTTCTATATTAATATGTTTCTTGGAGGCTTGGAGCTGCTACTGCATTGCTGCTCCTACCACTGCCATGCACATTCCAACCCAGCTTGCTGTGCAGCCTCATGGTCAAGTGCCTAACCTGGCCCATCGGGTAATAAAACAAAATCTGTCCCCCTCCTGCAAACTACCTGATGGGTCCAGTGCCAAACCTGGCTCATCAAAGAAAAATCAGGCCCCTCTCCTCCAACCACTTAATGGGTCCAGTGTCCCACATGATCTGTTAGAGAATAAAAAATATAAATCTGTCCCTCCTCCTCCACCCAGCTACTTGATGAGTCCAGGGCCAAACCTGGACCATCAGGAAATACAAAAATCTCTGTCCCCCTCTCCTCAACGGTCTGACAAATCCCAAGCCTATTTTGACCTGTCGGGGAATAAATTAAAAAAAAAATCTGTCTTCCTCCCCAAGACTACCTCATTGGTCTGCTGCTCAACCTGGTCCATCAGGGTATTAAAAAAAATCTGCCCATCTTCACCCAACTGTTTGGTGGATCCAATGTCCAACCAGACCATCACAGAATAAGAAACTAAACATGATGCTTTAGTTGGGGTGGAGTCTGAGGGGTCTAAAAGTTGGCTTGTTGCTGGTGGATGAAACCAATTGCTTGGTTTTGGGTGGACTTGAACCACTCTTTACAGTAAAGGAAACATTACTGTAAGCCGTGCAGTTACGTCAAAGCCCTCCCTGTGGGTACTGTATGCAAAAAATCTGTAAAACTGATGCTGAATGCGGGCCTTATGTAACTACTGTGCAATTGTAACAGTGAGACTGGTGAAACAGTAAAGTCTGTTACAAAAATAAACAAAGATTACAACATTAAACAGTTAGATCAGTCTTGCTGGCAGCAGCCAAATCTTGTTTTTTTTTAAGTCTGTTTTGCAGTAAGTTTAGAATTCTTTCTCAAACTTCACCATTCTCTGATTGATGTTATAGAGTACTTTAAACATTCGCTTCATGGCCTTTTCCTGTTTACACTTTGTGTATTTCTAAAAAATGTTAGCAGTTCCAATTCATCTGTTTGACTGGATTAGAGGCACTGGAGGCACTTAGCTACTTCATAATGGTTTTCAACCGTGCTTGTGATATTTTTGCACCATATAAAACTAAAACAATTAAGGGAACCTCCAATCCCTGGCTCTCCAACTCCCTTATTAGACTTATGAAGAACAGAGATAATCTTTGGCATATAGCAAAAGCAGTTGGTATACCTGCTGCATTTAATACCTACAAGGCAGCTAGAAACACTTGCACCAGACTCATCCGACAGGCTAAAGCCTCCTACTATAAGGATCTACTAACCAAAACCTGGGGTTCTGGAAGAGACTTTTGGTGCTCTCTTAAATCCTTAATGGGCAAAGCCTCCAAGACCCCCCAGATCTACTGTTGACTGTGGAGTGGCCCCTACAGGAACCCATCGAAATTGCCAATGAGCTCAGTAACGCATTCACTGACCTTTCAAGTGTTCTTCCTGGTGACTACTTCAAAGATATGCATGTTCAGCAATGCCCAACTGCCCCCCAAGATCCCCCAAGGAAAGATGTACCACCCTTTTACTTTGAGCGTGTCACCAAAGCCGAAACCATCAAGCATATTGCATAGGCCTTTACAAGACCAGGATGAAGGATCTGCTTGACATGAAGCTGGTTGGTCTACTCCTTCACGAACTTGCTGGTCCTCTTACTAAGGTGTTTAATGCCTCTCTAAAATCAGTATTTCCAAATGCATGGAAGTCGGCTAACGTAACGCCTGTCTTTAAAGCGGGGGATAAAACCGAACATCCAACTACAGACCTATATCCATCCTTCCTCCCCTTTCGAAAGTACTTGAAAGAATGGTCTCGAAGCAGCTTACTGAATACCTTGATAACCATAACCTACTCTGCCCGCAACAGCACGGCTTCCATAAAAAGCACTCCACACTCACCGCTCTAGTTGATTATTCATCCCAACTATGTAACGCCTTGGATAGTGGTCAGGCAGTTGGATCAGTCTTCATCGACCTCACAAAGGCTTTCGACTCTGTTAATCACAACCTCCTCCTAAGTTGCCTTCTGTCTACAGGTCTATCCCCAGATAAGGTACTATGGTTTGGCAGCTACCTCTCTAACAGATCTCAACGAGTCAAAATTGGTGATACCCCGTCCGCTGCTAAGGAGGTGCACCTCGGGGTTCCGCAGGGGTCAATCCTCGGTCCTCTACTGTTTAGCCTCTTCATCAACTCCTCCCCAATGGCTTGCTCAGCAAGCACAGTTCTCTATGCTGATGATGCAGTGATTTCAGTCGCTGGCAAAGACCAACAATTCATTACAACTGAACTCCAAAGCAGCTTCCATAAACTTGAATCTTGGTTTACAGAAAACAAGCTACTACTAAACGTCAAAAAAACAACGAGAGTATGCCCTTCACCACCTTCCAAAGCAAAAATAAATACCTGCCCCTGCATATTCATAACGAAAGGGGTGAAATCCTAGACCAAGTATCTAACTTCAAATATCTCGGCATTACCTTTGATGATATGCTTACCTTTTCAAACCACATTGACTCTGTCATCAAGACTGCAAATATAAAACTTGGTGTACTTTATCATCACAGACATTCAATGACACTGGATGCACTCAAACTAGCTCCCAGTATCTCAATACTGTCTACCATTGACTATGGGTTGCCTATATATGGGGCAGGCACAAAAACTGCTCTTAGCAGGATCAACACACTCCTCAATAAGGCCTGCCATCTTACTTTGGGGGCTACTCTCGACACCCACACCTGCTCGTTGTACACTGAAACTGGGTGGCTCCCACTCCATCGTAGAGGGCAATACCAAACCTGCCTACTTCTCAAAAAAGTACTACTTGGATTGACATTCCCCACACTGGGCGGACACTTTAAGCTGGCCGTCCCAATGAAATCTACTCATAGTGCAGTCACTGACAAGATGGCGATTCCCTTCAAAAGGATGAAACTTGCCCAGAACTCCATCCTGTATCAATGTCCAAAATGGTACAATGAACTACCTGCTGTCCTCACTGATACTACCAAGATTAGTACCTTCAAAGCTGGGCTCAAATCTCTCCTTGACTCTAAAATGAATTGTACTTGCCTGCACTAATGTGATAGTACCTCACCCCAGTTTTCCATTTACATACCCCCCCTCTACATCTTTCTGCTATATACCACTTTTTTTCTTAACCCACTGCCCTACCCCCAATTACCTGACGATGGCCTCACTTGGTTGAAAGCTCCACCTCTCTCCCACCTCAGATGATGCCACCTGCCTGCACTAATGTGATAGTACCTTGCCCCCAGTTTTCCATTTACCTACCCCCCTCTACATCTTTCTGCTATATACCACTTTTTTCTTAACTCAATCCCCTACCCTAATTACCTGATGATGGCCTCGCTTGGTTGAAAGTTCTACCTCTCTCCCACCTCAGACGATGCCACCATTGGCTGATCCCCCCCAACCCCCTCTTATCTAATCAGTCTATCTGTTAATATTTACTAATTTGATGTGTATAAGTTCAAATTTTACTACTACTGCCTGTGTATATGCTTCAATGTTTTTTCTCTTTCTTTTTTTCTCTCTCTGTAAACCTTGTATTTTTGTAATGTTTGTTCAACACTGATGTGGAATCTTTGAAAATAAGTCCTTGACTCAAAGGTATTAATCCCAAATGGAAATGAATAAATTGGGAATAGAGGTAGTTTTTTTAAACCACCTCCAATAGCTGGTGACTATGTTGCAGAAAAGTAAATTGCTGATAGGGAAGCCAAAATGAAACCCAATTACAGCTTTTCTTTTGAAAACCAATAAAAAAGAAGGTTTTAGAAAAAGAACTATTGTGATTTGGGGGTAATATTTGACCCCATACTTCATTTTATACTTAATTCACCAATTTTGAACATGTCATGTACTAAAGTGATTTATTCTAGCGAGAAGACTGATAAGGGACAGGATCATGGCATTCTGAATACTGCACTGAAAGAGATGAGACTAGTTGGAGTATACACAGGTGTTTGAACTGGTGAGTGTAAGCAGAACCAGAGGGCATGAAAACTGAGGGGGTTGGGGGACATGATATGGGAAAGATTAAAAAGCATTACTTCACACAGAGGGTAACCTGTAGGATAGTCTGCCCAGTTAGGCTGTGGAAATCAGCACAGTTCAGGATTTCAGAAAAAGGCTAGGCAGATTCATTGAGGAGAATGGCACTGTTGAGGGCTACACAGCCTGAGTAGGAATAACATTCCGGCTGATAAGTTTGGAGGTGCGTCTGTCCTCCAACTGGGTGTCACTGCTGTGTGGCTAAAAGGACAGGCATGATGGACTCTAAGTCCCTTCTGTCATCACAATACTATGTTTCATGTTTTTATGTATTAGAGAATCAGCATATTCCATAATATATATTTACATATATAGCATATAGCATGGTTTCTGTCAAATCAGTTATCTCTAAATGCCAAAAAGACGGTCTCTATGTGCTTTGGCACTGGACCCAGGCTTTCTAAATTCCCGGCCCTCCCTTCATTCCACACAACTGAGATGGCATCCCAGTTGAAGACGTCCCTGCCTTCAAATACCTTGGTGTCTGGCTTGACCGTCACCTCCATTTCTCCCAGCATATAGACTCCATTCATAAAAAGCTCCATCCAAAACAGTGCCCTCTATCGACAGAAGAACAGTATCCCCCTCTCTGCCCGCCATGACATCATTACCAAGATGATTCTCCCCATCTTTGGCTATGGCACTATTGTCCGTGGAGCTGCCCCTAAATCCACCCTGGCCAAGCTGGACGCTCTTTTCCTCTCCTTCTGCTGCTTTGCTCTTAACTGCCCTACCCACACCCACCACTGTTCTCTCTACTCTGGTCTTTCCTTCCCTTCCCTTCCCTGTAGGATCAACGTCTGTCCCACTGTGCCTCCTTCACTTCCAAACTCTGGCTATCCTCATTACCCCCTATCTTGACTCCCTTCACTCTCCTCCTCCCTCCGAAACACTGGGTTTCTCTCCCTCAAGCTCCCATCCCATAAAACTCTAGCTGATCAATCAGCCTTTTCTTTCCGTTTTTCTAAACTTTTTTTGCAATTCTCTCCCCTTAAACATTCACTCTGCCTCTTCTAAACCCTCATTACTCTGTCTTCTCCACTCCCACACCTCTCCCTCCTGTCCTTAGCGTATGCTGACCCCCCGCCTCTCCAGGGTCCAAATCACTGTGATTGTATTTTGCACTTATTGTGTTCACCTACCTGTACATTGTGTGAAACCTGATACCCAACTGCTGCCACTGAATCTTGCACTTATTATAATTCTACCTACATATTTCTGTAGCATTCTGTATATTATATTCTAGTTCTGTACACATTAATTTTCTGTATGTCAGCCTGTGCAATTGTATATATCTGTTAAATATGTTCTTAAGCTAACCCCTCTCCCCTTCCCCCAGAATACATCTAGAAATGAGCAATTTTGTGCTCAGTATGTTCTTTCCTTGTGAAACGCTTTAATACATAAATAAATCAAAAACTGCACCTCATGTTAATTTATTACATTGAGAGGGTGCCATGCAGTGTGGCGTATTGTCTGCAAGGAATAACAAACACATGGCTGTTCGGTTATGCTGAAATATATAGAGTCTTCTGGTGCATTGCGAAGCAATGGGTGCAACTGAGTGCATTGAACCATGGGATTTGTCCCTATGTCTAGCACAATGGGACAGCTGAAGTGTGTTAGTCTTCTTGTAAAAGTACAAAAAAAAAAAAAATGACTGAAAAATCAACAATGGAACCTCAGGTGTCCAGTTGTGCTGTGATAACTGGACAGTCACATGATGCTTTTGGCCAATCAGATTGCTAGGATTTCTTCACCTATATTATAAATCTAACTTAGAGTGTTACACAGTGTGATGTACTGATACATTTGAGAGAGTACATGCCAGAGAAGGAAACGAATCCTGGTGGGGGACTCGATAGTAGGGGGGTTACCGCTGGGGACAGGTGGGGATGATAAGAGGTTAGTAAGGTGCTTCCCGGTGCCACGGCTCATAGGGATGGAAGGAGGATCTTAGGGATCACTAGGCAGAGAGGGAGGGAGGGATGGAGAGCTGCATTTCATTGTCCACTTGGGGACAAATGATCTGGCTGGGGAGAGGTCAGAAACAGTCCAGGAGGAATTCAGGAAGCTGAGTAGGGGACTTAGGTAGGTGGCAAAATCGGTAACTTTCTCAGGGGTGCTACCTGTCCATGACTATGGTGAGGACAGGAGGCTCTGCACCATGAACCTCAGCTTATGGTTGAGGAAATAGTATAGAGAAGAGGGATTCGGTTTCACTGGGGACTGGGGCTGCACCTGGATTGATAGAGGCCAACTGAGATCCTCAGTGAACAGTTTAAATGCTACATCAGTAAGCATTTAAACTAGCTGGGGAAGGGAGGCGGAATAAGGTAGGAAGACATAGTCTGTTCCCCCCCCCACACTCATACAGGGTCAGCAGTGAGTATCCCGAGGGCGAGGAATACCAGAATTAACAAACACAAATAGATAACCAGGAGGAAGTGGGAAGAGAAAAGAGGGAAGATAAAATGGAGGAAATGAAAAAGTACAAAAGGGCACACTGAGGGGAGATGTAAGTACAAAGTGGAGAGCCATGTGTGCAAATGCTTGAAGTCCAGGCAACACGATGGCAAACCTAGAGGCCACCATGGCAGCAGGAGACCTAGAAATAGTAGCAATTACAGAGACCTGGTGTAATGAAAACCAGGACTGGGATGTAGCCATACCAGGGTATACTCTATTCAGCAGGGATAGGGCAGGTAGGAAGGGGGGGAGGGGCTCTTTATGTGAGGGAGAACATAAAGACCAAGGAAGTAGAGGGGGAACAGAGAAAAGCAGAGATACAATGGGTCACCCTGGAGACTAGGTGGGGAGCCGATATTCAAACAGGGGTGATCTACAGACCTCCAGTGCAAGGGGGTGAGGGAGATAAGGACATGATAGGAGAAATCCAAGGGATGGCTAACAAGGGCAATGTATTGCTGCTGTGGGACTTCAGTATGCCAAATGTGGATTGGAGTCTCCTTGCTGCAGCAACAGGTAGGAGCTGGGGAATCCTAGACTCCTTGCAAGGTGCATTCCTCCAGCAACTAGTTAAGAAACCCACTTGTGAGTGGGTGATATTGGACCTGTGGTCACAGTGGGAAGCCACCTGGGAACCAGTGACCACCGGATGGTGTGGTTCAACATAAGGACTGGGCCAGAATCTAGCATCACTAAAACGAGGGTCCTGGACTTCAGGAAGGCTGATTTCAAGAAAATTGGAGCGTGCCTTAAGGAAGCCCTAATAGGAATAGGGATAATGGGTGGGGTAGAGGAAAAGTGGGCAAAAAATAAGGTGGGCCATTGAGAAGGCCACTAACCTCTGTGCCAGACAGATTAGAAAGAACAAGAAAAAAAAGAGACTGCTTTGGTTTTCCAAAGAAGTGGCAGACAAAGTAAAGGAAATGAAGCAAGCATTCATAAGGTACAAGTCAACACAGAAGGAAGAGGATAGGGACGGTTATCAAGAGAAACAAAGGGAGGCAGGGAAGGTAGTTAGAAGAGCAAAAGCACTAATGGAGGAAGAAATAGCCAAGTCAGCAAAAAATTGGGATGAAACATTCTTTAGGTATATTAGTGAAAAGAACAAAAGTAAGGCCGGGATAGTAAGACTAAAAAGGGAAGGGGGTGGAAGATGACCAGAAAAAGGCAGGCATATAGAATAAGTACTTTTGTTCAGTTTTCACAAAGGAAGGGGTAGGGGATGGGCCACAGATTAGGGAAAAGGGCATTAAGGGAAGGGAGGTAGACACTAGCCCTATTGTGGAGGAGAGAGTCCTCAGGGAACTAGCAAAACTAAAGGTAGACAAGGCAATGGGGCCAGATGGGGTTCACCCCAGGGTACTGAAGGAACTAAAGGAGGAACTGGCTGGGCCACTGATGGCTCTGTTCAATCTATCACTGGAGACGGGAGAAGTTCTGGAGGATGGGGGAAGTTCTGGAGGACTGGAGGAGGGCAGATGTGCTCCCACTTCACAAAAGTGGGAATAGGGAAGAGGCAGGAAACTACAAACCTGTCAGCCTGACTTCAGTGGTGGACAAGGTTACGGAAATGCTACTTAAGGAAAAGATAGTGGAATACCTTAAAGCCAGTGGATTGCAGGATCCAAGGCAACATGGGTTCACAGGGGGGAGATCCTGTCAAACAAACCTGATAGACTTCTTCAACTGAGTAACCAGGGAGGTGGGTCAGGGAGGAGTAGTGAATGTGGCCTACCTGGATTTCAGTAAGGCCTTCAACACTGTTGCACACAGAAGACTGGAAAGCAAGTTGGGCAGTCGGAGTGGGTGTAAAGATAGTAAAATGTGTACGAAATTGGATAAGTATCAGATTTTAGAGAGCAGTGGTAAATGGAGTTCACTCAGAAGTGGGTAAGGTAGCCAACGGGGTGCCTCAAGGGTTGGTACTGGGACCAGTCCTCTTCAATGTCTTTATTAGCGAGATCGCAGAGGGGCTGGTAGGAAAGGTATGCCTATTTGTGGATGACACAACAGAGTGGACACACCGGGGAGAGGGGAGTGGAAAAAATGAAGGAAGATCTGAAAAAGCTGGAAGACTGATCAAGAGTTTGGCAACTGGGCTTTAACGTCAAAAAGTGTAAAATGATGCACGTTGGGCACAGAAACCCTAGGGCAGCATATCATTGGAGGGAGTTAACCACAAAACAGGAAAGGGACCTGGGTCATCATATCTGATGATCTGAAAGTAGCAAAGCAGTGGGAAATGTCTGTAGAATGCTGGGATGCTTTGGGAGGGGTATTACCAGTAGAAAAAAGAAGGTAGTGATACCCCTGTGTAGATCAATAGTGAGGCCCCCCACCTAGAGTACTGTGTCCAGTTCTGGAGGCCCCATCTCAAGAAAAAACATAAACTGGGTGGAGGCAGTACAAAGAAGGGCAATCAAAATGGTGCATGGTCTGCATCAGAAGCCCTATGAGGAAAGACTCAGGGAGTTAAACATGTACTCTCTGGAGGAAAGAAGGGAAAGCAGAGACATGATAGAAACATTCAAATACCTCAAGGGTATTAGTAAGAAAGAGATGCTCAAGGACAACAGGTCACGATATGCCCAAGGTGGACTGGAGCATATCATCCACAACATGTGCTAAGAGTCAGGTGATCCTGGAAGACTGCAGAGTGGATTCCTGACTCAGGGCATCACTGAACCAACAAGAGCGGAGGCAATTTTTGATCTGGTGCTCACAAACTTGGAGCAGGTACAGGAAATAATGGTCAGGGAGCCACTGGGTGGAAGTGACTATTGCACAGTGTGGTTCCAGTTGGATATGGGCAGTGAAAGCATCCTGACTGAGACCAAAATCTTGGATTTCAGGAGGGAAGACTTCAGGAAAATGGGTAAAGTGCTAAGGAGCCATCTGGCGGGCATCAGAGCAGATATGGGGGTGGACCAAAGGTGGTCCATCATTAAGGAAGGAATACTGGTTGCCACAGATGAGTGCGTTAAACTCAGGGGGAAGAATGCAAAGGCCAAAGCGCCCAGCTGGTTCAGTTCTGGGGTTGCCAAGACAGTAAGGGAAAAGAGGTTGGTCTGTAGAAAATTTAGGAAGACCAAGAGAGAGGTGGATAGGGAGAATTACCTAAGGTTGGCTAGTGAGACAAGTAAGGAAGTCCGGTGAGCAAAGGCACAGAAGGAACTGCAGATAGCTGAAGGAATTAAGAAAGAGAAGAAGGCTTTCTTTTACCATATAAGTGAAAAAAGGGACAAGAAGGAAGGGACTGTTAGGCTTAAGAAAGGGGTGGAGTGGGTGGAGGATAATGGAGGAAAAGGAGAGATACTAAATGAATACTTCTGTTCCATCTTCACCAGGGAGAAAGACGGACCAGTGCCTTCAGAAGGGAAAAGCGGTGGGGAGGGGAATGTAGATGTAGTGATAGAGGAGGATAGAGTGAGGGAGGGGCTGCTGGCATTGAATGTGGACAAATCACCAGCCCCGGACAGAGTACATCCAAGGGAACTAAAGGAATTGGCTGAGGATCTGGAAGGGCCACTGGCAGACCTATTTAATAGTTCACTAGAGTCAGATGTGGTACCACAGGACTGGAGAACAGCACATGTAGTGCCCCTCCACAAAAGCGGTCCCACGGATTACCCAGGGAATTACAGACCAGTCAGACTGACCTCCATTGTGGGCAAGCTCATGGAGACCATACTAAAGTAAAGGTTGGTGGAATATCTAGAGGAGCATGATCTCCAGGATAAGACGCAGCATGGGTTCATGGGGGTGGGGGTCATGTCAAACAAATCTGATTGACTGACTTCTTTGACTGTGTCACTAAGACAGCAGACAGGGGCCAAGTGGTAGACATCCTCTATCTTGATTTCAGCAAGGCCTTTAACTCTGTGCCCCACAAAAAGGTTGATCAGGAAGTTGGTGGATCTTGGGGTTGGGGAAAAGATGGCCAGATGGATGGAAAACTGGCTGAGGGACAGAACCCAGAGGGTGGTTGTAGGGGGAGAGTTATCTGGCACCAGAGAGATAACCAGTGGGGTCCCACAGGGCTCGATGCTGGGGCCAGTGTTGTTCAGTGTCTTCATCAATGACATTGGGGATGGCATTAAGAGAAAAATGTGCCTATTCATGGATGATATCAAGCTTTGTGGGAGAGTGGACACAGCTGAAGAGATACAGGACCTACAGGAAGATCTGGAAAAGCTGGGGAGGTGATCCAGGATCTGGCAGTTTGGAGTTCAATGCCAAGAAATGCAAAGTTATGCATACTGGATCCAAGAATCCCAGGACAGAGTACTGCCTGGGTGGAGTCCGAATATCTGCATCAGAGGAGGAGGAGGACCTGGGAGTGATAATCACTTGTGACCTGAAGCGCTCCACGCAGTGCAAGAAAGCAGCAGCAAAGGCAAACAAGATGCTGGGATGTATATCTAGGGAGATCAGTAGCAGGCGAAAGGAGGTTATACTGCTCTTGTACAGGTCACTAGTATGGCTGCATCAAGAGTATGGAGTTCAGTACTGGTGCCCACACCTCAAAAAGGACATTAACCTGCTGGAGAAGGTCCAGAGGAGGGCTACAAAGATGATAGCCACTGCCAGTCAGCAGGGTAAGGCATACAAGGAGAGGTTGAGGGCACTGAACATGTACTCCCTGGAAGACAGGAGAGAGAGAAGAGAGAGAGGACATGATTGGGACCTTCAAGTACTTGAAAGTGATAAAAAAGGTTGATGAGAGTCTCTTTAAGCTGAGTGGCAACAATAACATGAGGGGGCACAATCTTAAGCTGGAGGGTGGGAGGTTTAGGAGGGAGGTCAGGAAGCACTTCTTCACAGAGAGGGTGGTGGACACTTGGAATGCACTGCTGGAAGAGGTCAGCTCATTGAAGACAGTGGGCAGCTTTAAGAAAGGCTGGGATCGGCATGGGGGGGTAGGTAAGGATCATGAGTAGGGAGGATGGGAGGGGGGGCAGGGACAGGAGCCCAAGCTGTGGAACCTACAGTACTAGCAGACTAGATAGATTAAATGGCCTTCTTCTGCTGGCTTCTTCGTATGAAGCTGGAAGGGAGGAGACTCAGAGGAGATGTGAGAAAATACTTCTGTAACCCCCAGGTGGTGCTGTCCCAAGGGCTACTACCCCTGCCTGCTTGACTACTGACAGGTTGAGGGGCCTAGGTTCTGTGGCAGGTGCCTCCACCCAGAGGTCAGGGTTTGTAGTGGTTAGACTAGCTTGGTCACAGCCCTCTGGGACACTGAGACCCCCTATTATTCCCTCTAGTGGCTCACACAGTACACAGGAGTTACAGCCCCAATACCCCACGTATACACACTGTTCACTCATAAAGTACCACTTACCCTCGAGACTGATTCTGCAGCACATCTCTGAGGATCCCCTGTAAAATAAGGTTAAACAACATACACAGCAAAATACAATAATGTTTCCATAAGTACCAACACCACAGACAGTATATAGTATAACAACAACAAATCTGATTTATTTAGGGGACAGTAACACGGGAGGGGGCAATCAGGTTAATTGGCAGAATAAAATCACAGTACTGTGCACACATACAGGGTCTGAAAAGTCACACCCTGGGTACCAAGGATGGGGGGGGGGACTAGCCAGGTCTGTTGCCCCGGGGTTGGCCGGCAGGTGCAGATGGATAGGGCCCTGTAGAAGAAAATATATGCACAACACCCAATTGTAATCCAGAGCCGGAGGGCTCAGTCCATGAAACAGTGAAACAACAAGAATCAGATGACACACTTGTGATTGAAAATAAGCTGCAGGGAGTACCTGATTGTACTCACAACACCCAAGCTGAGGATCGGATGGAGAAGGTCCCTCTGGATTGCCAGAAGAGCAGGGCATGAGGACAAGGTCCTTGTAACTGGACCCCACTGCAGTTGATAGCAAACGGATGTAGTCCGAATTTAGCTGGGGTTTACTTCCAGTTTCAGCACACAATTCACTGTACAAGGGATTTGAAATAGTGATTCCCCACAGGCACTATGCACATTTATATGTAAAAGGAAAGTACTATACCAGGCAGGCTGCTTCTCTATCCCGATCGCAGTTACTGCAAAATACCTGGGAGCACACACAGCAGCTTCAGTTCCTGACAGACTGAGCGCGATTCAGCAATTTCTCCAGTCTTCTACAGGGTGAGCCTGGTTTCCACACTTCTGGTGCTTCTTTCTCCTCACAACTTGGATTCAGTCCAAACTGGCACTCACAAAGGCTGCAGACCAAAACTCAGGGCCTCACACATGCTTCCCATGCGAAACTATACACCGCAGAAGCACACAGCTCCTTCTCTCTTCACTGCCACAACTGATCTGATCTTTTCAGTCACAGAGCAGGGCATTTCCTTTAGCTCCACACTATTCTGTTGGCTGATTCAGCTGTCACTCACAATAAGACTCCCTTTGTTGGTAGAAAAAGACGCCAAGGTCGAAACTACATTTCCCAGAGTCACTGCCCATACAAATCCCTTGTGGCTGGCTCAAATTAAGAGTCCAAGTTTTGATTAGTCCACAGGCTCCATTTTAGGACTCCCTTAACCCAATTGGCTCAGCACAGCAGTTTAGGTCCAAAATGGAGAGGTAACACACACAGAGTCCCAGCTGCAATAAAGGCAGGTTAGACAAACTACAATTTTGCTAATGCTTTAAATGATTACAAGCAAACAGTTACAGCTTTCAGAAGGGCTCCCTTTGTACCTTCAGTGACCGCAAAATGGAACGATTACTCCGCAGCTTGGGCAGGATTCGAGCATTAAATATACAGTCCTCCCATACAAACTAATTAAGTCTGCAAGCAGACAGCTCTTAAAGAGACAGTACGTGGAGGCTCAAATAGCACTCACTTGCAACAACAGTTAAGCAGCTCAGATGCTGAACACCACCCAGGCTTGGAGCATTCATGTAAGCTCCTGGAAGACTTTTGGGAACCCCCATTTGCAGGGGGGGGTTACACTTCTTTACGGAAAGGTGGTGGATGCCTGGAACAGCCTACCAGCAGAGGTGGTGGGTACCAAAACAGTAACAGGTTTCAAAAATGCATGGGATAGGCACAATGGAACCTTGGTAACAGGGCTGGGGGGGAGGGGGAAAGCCGGAGACAGTGTTGGAATTATAAGGGAGTTTGCCAGGGCTTGGCCCCCTAGCTCTGAAGTGAGCCCTGGTAGCTCTGGCATCACTGCTATTGACCCATAATGGGAATGGGGGGACTCAGTTTAAAGATAGGACTCTCATAGGCCCCCTGGCTCCCAAAGCTCATGAAGTATAATTCCATCACTGGCCGGAGATCAGTTAGAGTCTATGGTAGCACAATAGGCATGGATCACAGGGCAAACTTGATGGACCAGGAGGTCCTTTTCTGCGAACAGTTTCTGTGTTTCTATGTTTCTGTGTGGTGTATTATTGGTATATATAATTGAGAGAGTGCACGCTCTGTGGTGTATTGGTACAGTATATTTAACTGAGGGCGTGTATGGAATGTGGGGTAATTGGTATATTTATTTGAGAGAGGGCAATGGAGTGTGGTAAATTCAATGAGCAATAGAATGACTAGTTACTTGCTGAAATTCAATCACTTTTGAAGTACGGTTTTCAGGAAATGCTGTATTCATTTACTAAGTGCTGAACATGAATGAGAGCAAACTCCTCATTCTAAGAAGAAATAAATACCTCCTTAACATGATGTATGCCAAGGCCATTGTCATAATGTAACAAGAGCCACAGCGTAAAGAATCCCATTGCAGGCAGCAAAATGTTTTGTTACAGCATAATGTTGTGGCATCATCTGACAACAAATATTCACCCCGAGAACAAAAGGCAGCCTTGTTCCAAAAACTGGAGCCAACAAAGTTCACATTCTCTGCCTGACCTTGTTTTGTTGCTAATAAATGCAGTGGTCCAAGGGCCTCTTGTGCCCCGATGGTGCCAATGTAATCCTAAATTCTGTACTGTCATTATAATTTAATAGCAAGCCCAGTTTAACCCCTGTGTACAAACAGTGGTGCCGGACACTAGGGTGGCTCTAGCAGTTCAAGGGGGTCATGCTCCTTGATGACCAGGATCCACTTTAAAATTCTGTATCTGCTCTATACTGCGTGTGCCCACAGCTCTCCTGGTATTATCAGATGACATTACTGCAGTGCTCCAATTAGAGCTCCGAGGACCAAACCTCATCCTTAATAAGCACAATCTTAGAAAGTGAGCCTTTCTCTCCTTTTATTCATTATAGGTCAAGGGAACTCTTCTGACCTGTCAGAAGTGCCTTTACTTTGCATGTGAGATGACACACTCATACCGTAGAGCATTCCATGTGCAGATGCCCTGTTTGGGTACATCTGGCAGAGGATTTTTACATTTTTAACATATTTTTGATCACCCTTGATCAATAATAATATACCCTCACAGACCACTCTTACAGTTACAGGTGTGGTCTCACATTCTTGGGGTATTAGAAGCACTCACCTTTGGTTTACGATTCTCATACTCTAAGAATGCATGTGAGACCACTCTTACACACAAGTAGTGTTCTCAAAGGATGTATCAACCTACACTTATTACTTGCAGTTAGCTGTAACCACAGCAAAATGTTTCACTGTAAAGTATACAACCCCCACGCCCTTCCTTGCCCTCCCCCACAAACATGCACAAAACACTAAGGTATAGGTAAGCAATCACACAAGACAGGGCATGTAATTATGGGCCAATAATCTCACACCTCTGATGTGTTGTTAGGCACATGTCACAGCCAGGTATCTTTAAATGCACCCAAGAAGTGTGATTACTGCCCGTAATTACACATCTCTGATGTGTCTTATTGCACTTGTAAAAATACATAGAAAACTGTTTTTGTTTTTGTTTTTTGGTTTAATATAAGATGTTTTGGATTAGGTAAGAATGAGTATTAAGGATTAATGAATAATAAGAACGGTGGTGATATAATTACATGGGCAGAAATGTTCATTAGCCAATCAGATTCTCTGGTCAACTTTAGCTTTTTTTATAAGCAGTGATATTTATATTTGACTCCAGGTAAATTCTGCTGCAAAGCAGTAACAGACTGGAATAAAGTGATTTCCCCAGCTGCTATGTCTCAGGCAGTGCCAGCCAACTGTCCGTTCATTTAGTCTGCAGTTATCATTGGCCTGCACTTTGGGGGCTGGCTGTTTGGGGACACTTAGTCATCTGGAATAACACAGCAGAGTCTGAAGGGCATACTGTTATTTAAAGCTGCCAGACCCCTGTTGGTGGTGCCGCGAACCACTCTCAAGGACTGCTAAACTCAGGAAGATCAGACTGCCTGGTGACGTTCTGTGTTTACAAACTGGCTTAGAAAAACTGATGACTTTATTTCTCTTTAAATTGCCATGAAGTGAAAACTACTGACCCACCATTGAAGCTTAAAGTCGTTTTGCGTTCAGAGCAAGAGCTGAGCTGGAAGGATTTGTTCCGTGTTTGCTGCATTCCTGGTATGTATTAAAAACATGAACAGAGCCAGATGTTTATGCAGAAAATGTAATGCAGGAAAAAGTAGAGATTATGGTACTAGTTTTACGTTATAAAGGGAGTCCAGTGAAACAGTGAACAGGACACAGAGAGATTAAAATGCTGAGGAATAACATACATGCACAAATCTGGGATAGTTACATTAAATATTAACCAAATTCTAGTAAGTTGTCAGAGAATCTCAGTAAACCAGGTTCAAAAATGGATGTCATAATACAGTACATTGTGCTTTTCTCAACAACATGAAATGGACTGCAGTGGAATCATATTTCTACACAGAACGCGGATGTTAGCCATGTCCTAGTGCATTTTGTTTACATAGTTTTACTGGCTTAAGCGAGGCTGTGAAATGTCCTGTGTCAACATATGGTACTGTTGTCTGCCCTCGTAGCAGCGCATAATGATGTCAGGCATCATACATGCGAAGTATTTGGTACTTATAGAAATATTAAAAGTAAAAGTGACCACACAAACACAGATAAAGCTGAAGTAAAGATCAGAAAGGATAGTACCTCAGTAAGGCCCAGTCTTACTGGTTAAAGGGGTCAGGAGTGTAGCCAGAGAAGTTTCTTTGTACACACTTCCAACTGCTGCCCCCCCCCATGCATGATTATGACAGAACATTGTTACATCTAATCTGACAACAGGGTTAGGTGCTTAAATCCGTGTCCTAATTAACAGACATGTAATTTAAATGTCACAACTACCAAAATATGCACCCTTTCAAATACAGCACTTTTATATTCTTCCTCATCGGTGCTGGTAATTACAAAATAGAATGATAAAGGTTAGAAAAAGGCATATAGCTTTGAACAGATGTATGCTTGATGACAACTGTACACTGATGTGTACAGTGAGTATGCCTGCCTACACCCTTGGGGGGGAGTTCAGTTCAATCTCCTGGTCTTAAGCTCATCAACACACCTGGTATATGGTGGGGGGGGGGAGAGATGACTGGGACATCAGGATAGTGGGATACAGACTATGACTGGAAAGGGTGTTGGGTGGCTGTCTTTGTAAGGGAGGGAGTCACTGTGGAGGACAGGGAGGACGTCAGGGGGGCAAACAATTTACTTTTTCAAAAGTTTTCATAGAAAAAGCTACTGAGTTGTGAACAGCTCATTTCCAGATATGTCCTTCTGGGGCATTCATGTCATGGAGTCCATCTGGATTGATCTGTCAGAAATGGGGGGGGGGCCACAGTCTCCTTGAGCGTATGCTACAGGCCTCTAAAAAGCTCAACAGAGCATGATGCCCAGCTGGTTGAGGAAATTACGAGAGTGCCAAATCAGAGGGCCAGTGGGTTTTCTCCTTCACAGGATGTCATCTGTGTGTGCATGGATCTGACAGTTGGCCATTAAATGGCCCTGCAGAGAAGCAGGTGGGGAAGAGAACTGGGAGTAAAACCCCACTACCATCAGGATGAAGGCCAGTGACAACATTGAATTCAATATCGTGGACCCACACTGGGGCAGTGAATGAGATGCTGAATGAATTCTGTGCTTCCATGTTCATTAAAGGGACCATGAGGGAGGGTGGATGCACAGTGGTAGGGCCCATGGCATCAGCAGTAGCTTTCTGACATCACACTCACCCTGGTAGTGGATTACCTGGCAAAGATCAAGCCAGCTAAGTCCCAAGGAGTGGATGGTGTACATGCCAGGATCATAGTGGAGCTAAGGGAACAAGTGGCAGAGCAGATTGCAGAAATCTTTTGGGAGTCTGTCTGCACTGGTGGGGTGGCAGAGGACTGGAAAGTGGCCAGTGTGGTCCCAGTTTTCAAGCAGAGGGCAAGGTCATCAGTTCTGGACAAGGTCCTGGATGCCGTTAGCAAAGCCAGAATAATGGAGCACTTGGTAGAGGCCTGGGTTCTTGCCCCCTCTCAGCTTTGCTTTATGAGAGGCAGATTCTACTAAACCAACCAGATGACCTTCCAGTAGATGACCAGGGAGGCGGACAGAGATAGATCTGTAGACAGTCTATCTGGATTACTGCAAGGCCTTTGACCACTGTGACCCTTGACAAGCATCTGGGCAAAATACACCAGTTCAGTGTATTGATAAGTGACTTGGGGCAGGAAGCAGAGGGTTGTGGTGTACATGCACTATTCTGAGTGGAGAGAGGTACACAGTGGTGTCCCTTAGGGATCAGTACTGGCACCACTGCTGTTGACATTTTTGTCATCAGTCTGGAAGCCAAGGTCTCGAACAATCTGCTTAAGTTTGCTGATGATATTAAACTAGCCAGGGTGGTGAGTCACAGAAAAACATCAGAAGGACCTAAACAAGGTGGGGGATACATCAGACTCCTGGAATCTGAAATGTAATGTTGCCAAATGCAGCATGCTACATAGGGAGGAAAAGAGGTAGAACCTCCACACTCACTGAGGAGGCCCCCTTGCTGCAGTGGAATAGCAAAAGGACCTGGGGTTATAATAGACAAGGGTCTGAAGCATGACAAGCAGTACATGGCTGCTGCTGTTGTCAAGAGGACCTGCACAATGCTGAGGTGCATTGTATGGGGGGGGGGGAGGTCAACAGCAGTGTGGAGGAAATAATCCTATCTCTTTATAAGGCCCTGGTCAGGCCCCACTTGGAGTACTGCTTACAGATTTGTTCACCTCACTACAGAAAGGACATTAAGGCAGCCAAAGCCCAGAGGGGGTAGTGCAGTGCCACCAAAATGATCAGAGGAATGGAACAGAAAAGTTAGAGAGGCTGTTGGTGGCTCCTGACATATTCATGTTGGAGAAAAGGAGGCAGCAAGGAGAAACGTGATGTCTGTCTTATGCATACTCCAGGTTATCAACAGAATTGAAAAGACAGATATATTTGATCTGGTGTCATCCAGCAAGACACACGTATGCACCCTAAAGCTCAGAGGTGGTAAATTCAGGAGTAATATTAGGAAGCAGTTTTTTCTCCCAGAGGGTGGTGAGCCTACAGAACTGCCAACAGTGGAGACCATGAACGTAAAGACAGTACAGGCTTTCAGGATAAGCCTGGGCAGATGTCTGCTTACTGAAGGAATCAGTAGACACTCTAAGTAGTAGACTGGGTAGGGATCCCCTGTTAATTAGTATATATTCTTACAGTACTTATTCAAGCAGAGGGCAGACAAGGTGAACATAGAGCACCTTTTTTTTAAATCCATTGTTTATTCTCGTTGTGTTCTGGCCAGCCTGTCATTCTGGGCCTTCCCAGCACCACCACTCACCTTCCCTAGGACTTTGTTGGCTTCTGGAAAGTGCCCAATGAATTTACCTATGGTGAGGCTGGAATGGGGAGGGCTGCCCCCCACCGAGCACAGTCCAGATTCCCGGAGCCAGTGGTTTGGGTCCTCTGGAGGGTCAGGAAGTCATTTAACCTGTCGGTGATTTTTCCGGTGGCATTTTCTTCTCAGAACTGCCCAGCATACAATGATGCACAGCACATGTCTGCGAGCCTGCACATACACATGCATATCAGCATCCAAGGGTGGCACACCCCCTGCTGAGACAACCCCTGCTGTGCTACCACCTGACCTCCACTTGGTAGGCTGGTAGCGGGATGCTGAAACCCCCTTCCCAGGAGAGGAGAGCTGACCCTGGTACACTCCATTCTGTCTCTCTCTTCCCCAGTCAAACACCAACAACCTGAGTCTGCTCCTGAGCTTGTAGTGCCGGCGTAGTGAGAGGTAATACCACTGAGTCAGCAACATAGAGTCCTGTCTGATCTTAATTATTATTTTTTTTTTTATTTTAGTCTTTGGTAACTGGGTAATTTACTATGCTACCATTTGTTGGATGTCACCAGAATCCTTGCAATAGATTATACAGTATATTTTGTTCCTCATTTGGTCTGCATTTCCCTAAAGCCACAATTAAGTTGCAAAAAATAAATATTAAATGGGAGGAATTTTTACATCAAGACTAGACTTAAAAGACTATTGGTCCTTTCATTGCTTATTTCAGGCTCTGTGCACCCCAACCCCGGCCCTTTTTCCAGGATAATGGAACCTCAAGTACTGACTGTATCATTACACGATCTAACCCTAATATCACACCAACTTTGAAGATCGATCATCTGAATGTTCAGAGTCTGATATCTAAATGGTCAGAATTTATAGTATGGACAGAATAGATCTGATGTTATCACTCTTTCTGAAACGTGGCTTAGTGAAACAATGTTGGATTCTGAAGTTTCCCTCACAGATTTTAATCTATTTAGAAAAGATAGATTGGGCAAAAGGGGTGTGTGTCTGTGTGTGTGTGTGGGGGGGGGGGGAGTATTAATATATGTCTCAACCTGGCTTAAATCTACAATGTTTTCCTCACCTGATAGTAGTTCTGTTTGTGACTTGGTCTCAGTTGAGGTACTCTTGGACCAAGAAAAACATTTAATAATAAGCCCTATTTATTCCCTGCCAGGACATATTGGCCCTGGGTTGGATCTTCTTATAAATGTTAAAAAAGTTCTACCCCCAAATCGAGACTGGATTATAATGGATGATGTAAACTGCAATTGGGGAGCTGATTAAAGAACAATATTAGGGAGCTTTTGTCTGATCTGGGTGTGCAGCAGTTAATTGGTGAAGTTACTAGATATAATTATAAAAATGGCACAGGGACTATTTTGGATTGGATATTGGTCACTAACCCCGACAGGATTCTAAACTTTGGGGTGCTGCCGGATAGTCTGAGTGACCACTGTCCTATTTTTTGTGATTGGTTTTCTAAGTTGAAAAAAAACCTCCTAAGTATATTGAATTTAGAAACTTAAAACAACTTTCCTTAGGTGTTGTAGATGCTGCTTTCTCAGGGGTTGATTGGACCCAACGTCAATCTCTGGCGGATCCCAATTCTATGCTCGACCAGTTCTCTAGGTGTTTCTTTTCTATAGTTGATGGACTAGCTCCTTTAAAAAGGATGAGAGTAGGGGCTAATAAACATCAATGGGTTTCTGAAAGAAGTCTTAAAAATGAAGGTGGACAAAGCAATGGGGCCTGATGGAATTCATCCCAGAATTCTAGAAGAACTAAGGGTAGAACTAGTGACACCACTGACTACCCTCTTTAACAAATCATGGGAGGATGGGGTGGTACTTGAGGACTGGAGGAGGGTAGATGTGATTCCATTTCACAAAAGTGGGAGCAGGGCAGAAGCAGAAAACTACAGACCTGTTAGTTTAACCTCAGTGATAGGGAAAATGATGGAATCACTTCTGAAGGAAAGAATTGTCAAGTACCTAACAGGACCCAAGGCAGCATGGATTCACAGCGGGAAGGTCATGTCAGACGAATCTAATAGATTTCTTAGACTGGGTGACCAAAGTAGTAGATCAGGGAGGGGCTTGAACATGGCCTACCTAGACTTTAGCAAGGCATTTGACACAGTCCCACACAAAAGATTAATATAAAAGTTAGCCAGCCTGGGAGTGGGTCCCAAGATGGTAGCCTAGGTGAAGAATTGGCTGGAGAACAGGATACAGAGGGTAATAGTAAATGGAGTCCACTCTGAAGAAAGGGGGGTTACTAGTGGGGTACCGCAGGGTTCAGTACTAGGACCGGTCCTCTACAGTGTCTTCATAAGCAACATTGCAGAGGGACTGGAAGGAAAAGTATGTCTCTTTGCAAATGACACAAAGATCTGCAGCAGAGTTGATGCACAAGGTGGGTGGAAAGGATATGAAGGGACTTGGCAAGGTTGGAGGAATGGTCAAATGTATGGCAGCTTAGATTCAATGCTAAGAAGTGCAAAGTAATGCACCTGGGAAACAAAAACCCAGGGGAAGAGTACTAACAACAACAAAAATGGAAAGGGACCTGGGGGTAGTCATATCAGATGACCTAAAGGTGGGCAGGCAATGTGAGAGGGCAGTAAGGAAGGCTGGGGGATACTGTGTTGCATAGGGAGAGGTATCACCAGTAGAATACAGGAAGTTGTTATCCCTCTGTACAGACATCTGGTGAGACCCCATCTGGAGTACTGCATGCAGTTCTGGAGACCCAGTCTCCTCAAAGACATAAACAGGATGGAGGCAGTTCAGAGGAGGGCAACTAAAATGGTGCAGGGTCTGCACCAGAAGACATATGAAGAGAGACTTAAGGAGCTAATATGTATAGCCTCGAGGAAAGGAGGAGAAGGAGGACATGATAGAAACTTCCAAGTACCTCAAGGAATCAACAAAGTCCAAGAGGGTAGCATCTTTCAAAAAAAGGTGTGCAAGAACAAGGGGCACAATTTGAAGATGGGGGTGGCTCAGAGGTAATGTAAGTATTTTTTTCACAGAGAGGGTTGTGGATGCATGGAACGGCCTTCCAGAGGGGGTTATGAAGTCAAAAACAGTGGTGGAATTCAAAAATGCATGGGACAGTCATAAGGCAATTCTAGGGGTTGGGGGTAGGAAGAAGTAGGCTGTTGGTTAACTAGGATCTGCAGCTTATCCATTAGGTAGGAAAATGGGCAGACTGGGTGGGCCAAGCAGTCCTTAACTGCTGTCAAATTCTATGTTCACCTGAATTACTACAACTCATGCGTACTAGGGACAAAAGCTGGAAACAGTTTAATATTAAAAGGCATGCTATTTCACTGTAGAATTATAAAACTCTTAGAAATAGGTGTAAGTGTGAAACTAGAAATGCAAAGACTGAGTTATTTTTGTCTGAACAGCAAAAATCATTTGGGGATGCCAAAAAGAAATGGAAGACTTTGAATGAATTGTTAGGGAGGGGGGAAAATCTCCTACCATCTCTTTACATAAGAGTAACTCCATAATAAGTGAACCACAACTGGTTTCCCAGATATTTAACAACTATTTTGGTGGCCTAGATAGCTATAGGTCACAGATTTCTCCCTCAGTATCAGATTCCCAAATTTTAAATAACGATTATTTATCACCAAAGTTTTACTTTAAAATGGTCTCGCCAGAAATAGTTGCGAAATATCTGTTAGGTGAAGATCCCTGTCCCTCCTTATCCCGTGATGGTTTAGATTTCAGGATTATAAAGTTCAGTATTAAATCTTTTGCTTTCCCACTCTCTAGTATATTTAACTCTTCCTCATTCCATGGAATTTTTCCAGACCAATGGAAGTGTGCAACCATTAGGCCTATTTTTAAAAGTGGTAATCCCACTCAGGTTTCCAATTACCGTCCCATTTCCCTTCTTTCTCCGTTGTCAAAAATCCATGAGAAAATTTATCTTGGAGCAAACCACAGCGTTTTTGAATAAATACAACTTGTTACCAGAACAACAGCATGGTTTTAAAGTCAAGCACAACACAGAGACGGCCTTGGAGGGGTTCACTAGCTGCATACAGGGTGCCCTAGATAAGGGTCACTCTGTTGCAGTTGTTTTCGTGGACCTCACCAAGGCCCTCGATCTGGTTGAGCATAGTTTACTGTCAGGGGTCTTACAGAACTTACATTTCTTCATGGATGTTATCAATTGGTTTACAGATTATTTGAGGAACAGAACATGCATTACTTCTGTTGGTGGTGGGTCTTCACTACCAAAACCGATCCTTTGTGGTGTTCCACAGGGGTTGATTCTGAGACCACTTACATTTTCTCTTTATATGAGCACTGTACCTAGTGTCTGTACCCAGACCTCTGTGATTATGTATGCAGAGGATGCAGTATTATACTGGACAAGCCCACGTTCTAATGGTGCCCTTGAAAAGGTTCAGGCTGATTTTAATATCTTCCAAAATTGGGTAATTCTAAATTGCATGGTCTTAAACCATAAAAAAACAAAAGTTAAGGTGTTTTCAAATAAGCAAAAATGTGAAGATCTACCACCGATTTCTGACCTGAATAGGAATATTATTGAACTGGTAGAAACTTTTGGTACTTTGGATTGATTCTGGATTCTAAATTATCCTTTGAGTTACATATAAATAGTGATAGGAAGACTATCCACCAGAGGCTGGGGGTTCATATCAAGTTAAATCCTGCTTAACCACTGAGGCTAGGTTTCTACTGGCACACCATTTTTTATTAAGTGTATTAGACTATGGTCTTATTGTTTATTCAGCTGCTAGTTCCAAGTTGTTAGATCGACTCTGAGTCACATTTAGTGCAATAATTAGGTTTATGTTGAACGCCCCTTTTCATACCCATCATTGTCGTCTATATAGACAATCTGACAGTTTGTCTCTGGATAATAGAATCCTGTTGAGAATGGGTACTTTTATATTTAATAGCACTGTCTTCCAAACTCAGTCTCAACCTTATTTCATCGGTTTGTTAATGGTTGTGGCACCAGATCTCAGAACAGATTTACATTTAAAGAGCAGGTGACACCTTCAGGAGAATGTTTAACAAAACATTTAGACACAGTTCAACTTGTAGTTCAACATTAGTTTTGTTTTCTTCCTCCCCATTATTTATTACTGAGGTCATTTGTATGAAAACACGATATCTGCTCCTGAAGAGTTCATGTATTCCTGTTGCTTTCTCCCTACATGAAGTCATAATACTCTGCTTGTGACATCACAGTTACTGCCATGGCAGCAGATTGTGATGTTACAACAGAGGATTATGGCTTGAAGTAGGGAGTAAGCTACAGAGACAGATGAACTCTAAGGGAAATCTTAGGGATAAAAATCATGTACTTGTGCAAATGTACTCCATAATAATAACAAGGAAGAGAAATATAGAATATACATATGGAATGCAAGCTGAATTGTACCTAATTATTATGTTTTTCAAAGTTTTCATTTTGGCGTCAGTAGCTCTTTAAGGTTCCCCTGTGTAGGAAAGTAACTAGTCAGAAATCACTACTTTACCGAGTTCCTTTCTTTTTTAATTCTATACTGGGTGAATTGGTTAACTGTAGAACAGTTTTTAACTTTAAAAGGAAACTTCTTCTCTTTTTGAAAGACAAACAGGAATGCACATGTAACAAGTAGTTTCAGCAATGTCCTTGTAATACTGTATGATTGTATGTTTTTCTAGCTGTAATTGTATATGTCAGAGTTGGTGTTTTTGATGTGTCTTTTGTAATCACTTGTCACCTGTGAAAACGGGCATTTTGTTCATCAGGTCTTCAAGAATAAAAAATAAATGAAAAATGAAATGAAATCCCAAGATTGAATAAAAGGCCTTGTTACTGACAGTTTATTAGCAGTTATTAGTGGCAAACGATAGCTTCTGCCTGTTGTTGTCATGCATGCATATATACTGTTTTCTGCAAATTTTAAAGATTAGTATTATGGTTAGTGTGTCTGCGTTGGCTGCTGTGAGGCCTGAGCAGTGACATGTCAAACAGAATGTAGCTCCAGTTAAATCATTTTCTAGTCAGTTTACCCCCACACACACACACACACACACACACACACACACACACACACACACACACAGATTTGCATACCTATGCTGCTCTGCAGGGTTTGAGGCTTTTTCTGCATATTTATTTTTATTATTTTATAAACAAAACTTGGTCCACAGCGAAATACAAGAGACACATTCAAGAATAATCAACATGCTTATTATAGAAGACTTCATTATATCGCCCAAGCGGGCACACTTGGGGAAGGTTTTTTTAAAATGTTAATGTATTATTGATTGATCTCAGTCGGTAATATATCAGAACTACTCTTGTGGTTGTCACAGCAATCTCACTTCAGTCATAGGGTATCAGAATCGCTCACCTGCGGTTTGCATTTCTCATTCCCTAATAATGCGTGAGACCTGTGGTTAGATGGGAAGAGGGGTTAATAACTCAAGATAATATTTGTGGAAATTACCTACAGTTTATGTGACTCCATAGGCTTTTCTATAGTCTGTTTACTCTCTGGGCAATTACTTTTTATCCAACTACTAGTATAGGGTCCATCTCCGTTGTGGTGACTTTCTGGCATATGTGTATGTTAATACCCCTGCCAAGAACACTCTTATGGTTGTAAGAGTGATCTCACGCATTCTTAGGGAATGAGAACCTCGAACCGAAGATGAGCGGTTCTGATACCCTAAGAATGTAGTGAGACCACTCTGACAACCACAAGATAGATTTCTTTTGGAAAAATCTTTTTATTAGATTCATGAGTACACACTTACAAATTGAAAACACGACAACCAGATATCAGCATAGTTACCAGTACAAAATAGATTATAATGTCTCTGGATCTTCCCTCTCAGTCACTTCAGGCAGTCCTAGAAGCTTTAAGTTTGCGGCCCTCATTTGATTTTCGTGGTTCTCCAATATGTACCCGAGGGTTTTGTTTTCCTTTCTTAGCTCAGTCAATGTGGTAGCAACTTTGAGGGATGAGCTGGCGGGTTCTTTCGCTTTGGCCAGCGCCAATGATGCATGAGTCTCGCATAGAACCAGTCTTGAATTAAAGGGAGCAGTCCGCATTAAATGCCCCACACCCACATGTGGGTCTGGTTCCAATTTGCAGTTTGTGTGTAAAAATATTATTTTTACTTACTGTTTACTGGAGTGCATTAGATTGTATCTGACTGATCCAACTGACTCCCACCCTGATAGTTGCTGTAACAAGGAATCCCAGAATACCCTGAAGATGACACCAGAGCTGGGCTGCAGCCATGGGAAATTGAATAGCCTGCAGTGCATGTTACAACTTTTATAAGCTCTGATCAGCTGTTTGCCAGACCCACTGTTCTCCTAGGGCTAAGTACATTCATCTGTGACTGTACTTGGCCCTGGGTGAGCAGTGGGACTAGCAAATAAAAGACCAGGGGCCAGATTTACAACACTTTGCCCCGGTGCAAAATCCCAGTTTGTGCAGCACAAACTGGGTTTTGTACTGAAGTGGTATTCACAAAAGTCCAGTTTGCGCCCTCAAACTGGGTTTGTGCTGGGACAAAGTGTAGGGGGGCTGGAATGCAAACGAAGTGATGGGGACCTGCATATGCCGGGGCAAAGTGCTGTAAATCTGGCCCCTGGTCTTTTATTTGCTAGTCCCACTTCTCATTCAAGGGTCTTTCGTGTGATTGGCTGCTATAGACCGCCTGCAGCAGGACCTCAACTCCTATCACATCTGACTGAACAAATGGACACTTCCTCCATAGAGACAATTATATTAGGCGATCTAAACTACGACTGGTTATCTAGCGGGTCCCTACCCCTGCAACAGTTCTGTGATTCACATGGTCTCACCCAACTAATTTCTGAGCCTACACGCATAAACAAGAAAAACCCAGCCAACAGCAGCCTTCTGGATGTGATACTTGTCAATGAACCTCATCTTTTCTCTCATTCTGGTATTCTACCAGCCGATGTTAGTGACCACTGCCATATAGCTGCCATTAGGACGATCACAATTCCACTATCCACATCAAAGTTCTCCAACAAAGATCAAGGCGTAACTTTGACCCTCTGGCCTATTTCAGCTACCTAAAAGACTCTATAAAATGGCAGATTTTACCTAGCTAAATCAGTGAGTGATGCCTATAGTATCCTGCAAAATCGTATCTGGTGCAAGACGCCCATGCCCCATAATCAAAGTTGGAATAAAAACTAGGACCTGCCGCTGGTTCTCACCAAACTGGAAGAAAGCACTACTAAAAGAGACCTACTATGGAAAAAGGCCAGGAAGTCACATACAGAATCGACTGGTGTACCTTCAGAGCAGCCAGGAATGCCTGCACAAAATGATTAGAGAAGCAAAGGCTACTTTTTATCAAACGACTGCTCTCTACATCAAATAACCCCACCAAGTTCTGGTCCACTATTAAGGAAGTCTCGGGCCACCCACCTAGTAGTGCGCTCCCATCCAAAATAACCATTGACAATGTCTCTGTCACTGATAAATCTGAAATCCTGCAAGCCTTCAATAATCATTTTGCCACAGCTGGCCTGGCTTTTGATAAAGCGCCAATAAGCAGCCTTCGGCCACAGCTCAAAGTCCAGTCCCTAGAAGCAACCAATAATGGCAGGACATTCGCCTTTTCATCAATCACCTTGAAAGTTGAAGACCTGCTATTACAATTGGACATTAAAGAAGCTGGAGCTGACTCAATTGATCCATACTTTTTGAAAATAGCCTATCATATACTTGCAGCACCAATAATGCATTTATTTAACCTGTCCCTAACTCAAGGCTCCCTTCCTGCAGAGTGGAAAACTGCTCATGTTATCCCGCTATACAAATCAGGGGACCCCAGCGACCTGAACAACTATAGGCCAATCTCTCTACTGCCTATACTTTCGAAAATATTGGAAAAAATCGTGGACACACAGCTAAGATCCTTCCTGGACAGCATAAAATTTCTTAATCCCATGCAGTCTGGATTTAGAACCAAACACAGCACCATCACTGCACTGGCCAAAGTTACTGATGACTGGCTTGGGATCTGGACAAAAAAAAATTTGTTTGTGCAGTTTTCTTAGATCTAAGCAAGGCCTTTGATACCGTCGACCATTGCCTACTTCTTTCAGCACTAAACAGCTTAGGTTTGGACGTAATTTCACAGGCCTGGTTCCAGAATTACCTCTCAGGTAGATAGCAACAAATAAAGGCAGAAGGAGAGCTCTCACCACTTAAATCTATAAAGAGAGGAGTCCCTCAGGGTTCTATATTGGGTCCACTGCTGTTCAACATCTATATTAACAACCTGAACTTAGGCATTACAGAGGCCAAAGTCCACTTATTCGCCGACGGCACAGTGTTATACCTAAGCCGAGACACCCCTGGAGCAGCATGTGCTGCAATTCAAAATGAATTCAATATACTGCAATATCAACTCATTGATAAAAAACTTTAATTAAATGCAAAAAAAACCAAGGCAATGCTGCTTGCCCCTTCTAACATCGGGGCCATCTCTACAGCCTATAATAATGTTCCTCCTGTATCCACTCTACTTGGTGAAAATCTTGAGTTCGTGTCAAAATTTAAATACCTGGGCATATGGCTGGATAGCAAACTCTCATTTAAAGTGCATACTGAAGAACTAATGAAAAAACTTAGGCAAAGGCTTGGCCTCTTCTTCAGAATTAAACACCTTCTTACTGAGTCAGCAAAAGACAGCTTGTCAATTCTACATTTCTATCATTAATTGATTATGCTGACATTATATATGGCCAATGTCCTGCCTCCCATCTTACCAAATTGGATGTATTGTACCACAGAGCCCTAAGATTTATAACTGGACTTCCATCCTCCACGCACCACTCGTTCTATATACTACAGTAGGGTGGCCATCGCTTCAACTCAGAAGGCATAGAAATGCAGCCATTTGGACATTTGAGCTCTCTCCAGCAAACTCCGGATTACATTACTGCTTGCCTTCCTGCAAGTCCACCTAGTAGCTACTGACACTAGAAGTCATTCACTAATCTCCTTAAAAATTCCCAGGATTAACAACCACTTTGGTAGGGCTGCCATAAGTCATGCTTTGCCCACACTTTGGAGAGGGATCCAAAGTTCCTTGAAATTCAGTACCCTTGTCAGTATTGCTATGTTCAGGCATCTTTATGACATAACATTTACTGAACTTTGTAAATGTTACCACAGCTTCTAGTGGCTCTAAAAGTGGATGTAGTGCTTAATTCCACCCTCATTTATATACCTACACTGTATATCCCTACCTAACTTATTAAGTAGCCAGTCCTTCCTGGCCTTCAGAGCCCTGGCATACTACCAACCTTCCCTCATGACTCTTAATTAGATGCCTGTTGGTCTCTGGTTCCTACAACCTTGCAGAAACCGTATTTCTTTTTCTAGGGGACGTAATGACTATGATCTGCCTCCCTGGCTGATACTAATGTACGACTTCAATCATGTATAGAGAAGAATGTACTTTGTATAACTATTGCCTGACATTATTTTTCCTGTTCACCGCTAATACAATGGAATGTTTACAATGTACCTTACACATGTAAATATGTATTCCTGACATTATTTACCTGTTCCCAACTAGTGCAATGGAATGTTTATAATGTACCTTACACATGTAAGTCTGTATTCCTAATTTCTATTTTTTGTGCATCATATGTATGTCTATCCTTTATGTCTAACTGTAGGTCCACCTTGCAAATGAGCTTGCTTAACGGTGATTGCCTGGATAAATAAAGATTTGATTGATTGATTGATTGATTGATATCAGTGCTGTCCCATTCACAAAGTATTTGCTCCATGCAAGGGCCTTTTGTGAGGTCCCCCTTATGCGGAGCAAATACTGCCAAGAAAGACCTCCTCTTAACTCCATGCAACCCTAGCAGCTAGCAGAGGAAGTACGGCAGACCTCTTACCCCCAACACTGTGACCCTGGCATCTAGTGGTACCCCCCCACTCGATGCCCATCCCAACATTGGTGAAGACAGTCGCTGGTGGCTAGTGGTCCCTCCCCCCACCCAAACACCCACCCCAGGTATAAAAACTAAGTCCCAGGTGACTAGCAGTCCCTTCCTCCATCTAATCACCTGTCCAGTGTATAAAAACTATGCCCCTGGTGGCTAGCAGTCCCTCCCCTTTCCTGATTGTTGTCCCATTGATAATAAAGAATATTTTCCTGGTAGTTTAGTGGTCCCTCCCCTCCTCGCTGTCACGTTAATTATAAAACATAATAAAACAAATGTTCCTGGTGGTCTAGTGGTCCCTCCCCTCCCCCCAGTCGCCATCCCATTGATATTAAAATAAATGTGTCCCTGATGGTCTGGTTGTCCTTCCCCGATCACTGTCCCCATGAGAAAACTAAAAATATCTCCCTAGTGGCTAGTGGCTGTCCCTCATCCCTGATCCGCCGGTTGTATGAGAATGAACTGTCCCTGGTGGTCTAGTGGACCCCATCTCTATCCCCAGTCCCCTATATAGTGCCTCAAAACCATGCCCTGGTGGTCTAGTGAACCCACTACCCACCCACCCCAGCAAGTAGTGCTCCAACACCCCATTCCCCCCATCCTGAAACTAAGCCAGCAACCAGCGCAGCCTTCCTCTGTCCACCACTTCTGGCTGACTGAGCTATCATGAGCACGTACTGTTCGAGGCACTATACAGAGGATCAGGGATAGGGAGGGGGGTCCACTAGACCACCAGGGACAGTTCATTCTCATACAGCTGGTGGAATGGGAATGGGGGGGCCAGTAGCTACCAGGGAGATGTTTTAAGTTTTCTCGTGGTGATGGAGATCAGCGATCGTGGAAGGGGAGGGACCATTAGACCACCAGGGACACATGTTTTATAATCAACGGGTCAACGATCAGGGGAGAGGAGGGACTACTAGACCACCAGGGAGCTATTCTTTTCACAACAGGATGATGATCGGCAGTGGGGGGGGGAGGACAACTAGCCACCATCTCAGGATGGCGATTGGTGATGAGGGGGGCCCACGCTACACTCACTGCAGCCTATGCAAATGGCCACCTAGCACCTTGGTGTCATTTGCATGGCATCCTTTGCAAATAGGAATTAGCACCCCTGCACTATTCCTCACAGGGCCATGCTCCTGGCTGCATGTCAGGACAGTACTACTGGGGTAGCATTGGTGCTATTGGGGTTACCGCTGCCTCGCACCATCCCTATTTACAGTCGGACAGTGTGGAGCACTATCCGACTGTGAACAGCAAATCTTACTTCAAGAGGGTTCCTGCAGTAGGTCTTCACATAAAGGACTGTGCCCCATCAGGACCACACAGCAAACTTCTAGCTAGCAATCCATAGCGGGGGACCTCCCCTGGCGTCACATGATGGGACATCAGCATGACACTATATAGGGGGCAGTCCCCACGCCTGCCCTCAAGTTCTTTCCCGCCACTATCCTGTGCAAGTCGGATCTCGCGGTGACTCTGCTCCAGTCAACCACCATTTTCATGAGTATTTTTCTTATTTTCTTACTTTAATTCAGTACTTTCATTTTTTTTCCATGTATTCTCCATTGCGTAGTCTGAAGAAGTGCTCAAAGTACGGTGCCCAGCTCCCACATGGGGGTGAACACTCCTGCTGTGTCCTCTGCCTAGACCCCAAGCACCGAGCTGATGACTGCGACATCTGCCAGTCCTTCAACAAGGCCACACGCGTCAGACACCAGAAAGTCCTCGATGCCCACTTGCTGAAAACACGCTTAGCATCAATGGAAAAGGAGCTTCAGGAGTTGCGGGAATGTTCCTCCTCACTAACCAATGACAGCAAGAAGAAGAGAAAGGAGAAGAAGAGCCGGGACTGGGATCAGTCCCATTCTGGTTAAACAATTTCCCATTTCCCTTCCCTTCTGGTGGGGCGTCTACCTTGGTATGTGCACCTTCTGCTCACTCTCTGTCCACCCCGGTGTATCGCTCACCAACTCCCCCTCCTGCCATAGTCAGAGGGTGACCGGGGTGTTCTCTGCAAGAGGACCTTTTTTTGTGGTCTGTTGACAACTCTCCGGATGGTAAGTCACCCTCTGTTTCTCCTGAAGGGCGCACGGCCCTGGTTGATGAGCTGGACTCCAGCTCCTCTGTTGTCCGCTCGACCACGACCAATAAGTCAGATGCTGGCTTCTCCAACATCCACTCGGTCGAGGCCAATCAGTTGTTCGGCGGCCTGCCCATCGACTGCTCAACCGAGGCTCGCCCGTCAGGCCCTACAGACTCACTCGACACTGAGCAGAGCCAGCTTCCAGGCATCCTCTCTTCCCGCGAGGGTTCTCCCTCCCAGGACTTCTTTATTCCTCTGACTCAGCCCGACCCCTCGTTTTCCCCAAACCTCCAGGATATGAGTGCTTCTGCTCAGGGGGTATCTTTCCCTACATCTCCAGTGGGCCTGTCGAAGGGGGGTTCCATCCCTGTACCCCCTCATACCCCTTGGACCTGGCGATGGCCTCTGGATGCGGTGACCTGCCTGTTCCTTCCTTCTGATCTGATGTCAGAGCCCCTGCCTGGCCCTTTTAGGGTACCAGCCAGGACCCAGGTCCCGCAGGCCTGCCAATGGAACCCTTTGCTCCCAGTGGTCCCTCAGCCCCACCTCCCTCAGGGCCTTTGGTTTCTCTACCATCTGGCTACCCTCCACCACAATTTCCCTTTTATCCAGTGCTGGGGCGGCATTGCTGGGTTACTTGTCGTATGCTCTGGTGCCCGGGTCCCCGGTGCCGAGTCATATGTACCAGGGGTACCATTCTCAAGCTTACCCCTATTGGTACTAGACTCCTGGCTACCCCTCATGTTCTCCTTCAGGGTACCCAGGCTTCCAGCCTCCGCCTCCGCCTGCACTCCTCCACCTCCTCCTCCACAGCCTCTGGCCTCAGACAGGGCAGAGGCTGACTCTGAAGAGGCAATTCCTGCATGGTGAAAGGATGCCAGAACACAGCTCCTGCAGGAGCTTGGTCACCCGCAGCCAGTCATGGTCTCCACCCTGAGCCCCAGGGCGGTTTCTAGGAGCCCCTCCCCAGTCGACCATTGGTCATCAGACAGGGACTCTAATAGGCGCTCATCTAGGGACCTTCCTGGAAACAAGGTCACAGAGGAGGCTTCAGACAAAGCCTCTTTTCTTAGTAGACCAGAGTCTTCAGATTCAGAAGCAGACTCTGTCTCCTCAGCTAGCTTGGGGGGATCATACTCCCTTGGGACCTCAACCAAAAGAGTCTCCCAAATCTCCTCCAGAAGACACTTCATTTGTGGAGCTCCTTCGATCCATCCAGCAGGCATGCAGCTGGGTATCCCAAGAGCTGGATCTCAAAAGAAAGTGTCTTGCAGAGCATCTGGATTTGATGCATGCGGACCCCTTACCCATACCTCCTTGGATGGGCCGCATGAGTACCTGACGTCCACCATATGGCAACAACCATCCTCCATCCCAGCGGTCTCCAAGAAGGCCGACAGGATCTGTCACCACCTGGAAAGGGCCAACCACCTCACTGTGCAACCTAAGGCTGATTCTATAGTTATGACAGTGGCCCATGACAGGTTGGCTCAGCCAAAATGTCCAAGTGCCTCACCTTCGGACAAAGAGTCCAAGCAAATGGACCAATATGGTTGCAAGATCTATGCTTCCTCCACCTGCACCATCAGGTCTCTCAATTACGTGGCACACATGATTTCTTACCAGAAATCCACTGTAGTCGATCTAGAGTCATAGCTCCAGTCCATACCTGACAAGGATCTTGGGACCAAGCTTCTCGACAAAGTGAGACTTACCAAGTCCTCCTGTCACCATGCATTGCGAGCCACCTATGACTCTGTGGACTCAGTGGCCCACTCCACTACCTCAGGCATCTGCCTGAGACATTTGGCATGGCTCCATATTGTGGGTCTGGTGCAAGATGTCCAAACCACCCTCCTGGATGCACCCTCCAGGGGATCCGTTCTGTTTGGCGGCGATGCAAAGGATATCATCACTGAGCTACAGGAGAGCATCAGATCCCTTCGGGACATCTGCTTCAAGTGCCGCTCTGGTCCCAAACCCAATCAACATTTTCGTCATCCATAGTGAAGGTGGAACAAACAGCCCCAGGCCAGACGCCAGGGCAAGCATTGAGCCACGGGGTTCTGTGCCCGGACACCTCAAGCCAAATCTCGAAAGACCTCCGGAGGCAATAAAGCGGCCCTCCCCTCCACCTTCTGACTCGAGGGGGTACCCCTCCACCTCATCCAGATCTTCCAGTGGAGCCAGTGGGGGGAAGATTCCCCCTCCATCTCAGAAAGTGGGAGGCAGTAACCACAGATACTTAAGTCTTACAGATAATTGCAAGAGAGCACTCAATAGAGTTCCTGGACAGACCCCTGGATAACCCCCCCCCCCCCAAGGTTGGTCTCACTACCCGTCAAGACGTCTTTACCTCATTCTAGAGGAAATCCAGGCTCACTTGTCAAAGTCGGCCATACAGCGGGTTCCTCCCACACAGGCAGGAAGAGGGTATTACTCCTATTTCTTCCTGGTGCCCAAAAAGACGGGTAATCTGAGGCCCATTCTGGATCTCAGCCTGCTGAACCTCTTCGTCGAGTACAAAAGGCTCCGCATGCTTACCCTCCAGGGACTCTTACCCCTGCTTCTAAAGAATCAGTGGCTGTGTTCGCTGGACATGCAGGATGCTTACCTATACATCCTTATCCTCCAGGCCCACCGCTGCTTCCCCAGGTTAACCTTTCAGGGGGAACATTTACCAATTCAAGGCCCTCCCTTTTGGCCTCTCTTTGGCACCTCGGGTTTTTACCAAGTGCCTGGCGGTGGTGGCTGTGGCCTTGCTCTGCAAAGGGATTTATGTGTTCCAGTACCTGGACGACTGGCTGTTGTCAGCACCATCTCAGGACAGTCTGCTGGAGTCTCTCTCCACCACCCTGGACCTATTTTTCCACCTTGGTATCACAGTGAACTATCCCAAGTCACAGCTTTTACCCTCCCAGCACCTCCAATTTATTGGAGCAGTGCTGGATATGGTCCAGGGCAGGGCCTTCCTACTTCAGGACAGAGCACAAACCCTGAAACAGCAAGCCCTTTCTGTGACCAACTCTCGTTGGACCACAGCCTGCTCTGTTCTCCATCTGTTGGGACTAATGGTGGCAGCAGTTCCCACAGTTCTGTTGGCCAAACTGCACATGAGGGTGACCCAGTGGACACTCAGGGTCCAGTGAGATCAGCGCTCGGAAGACCTGGACCACAGGATCCTGGTCTCCAGCAGCATGAAGAGGGATCTTCTCTGGTGGCAGGAGTTGTCCAGCTTCTCCTCAGGGACCCGCTTTCACACCCCCCTTCCTTCCATAACCCTCACAATGGACACTTTGGGTCAAGGTTGGGGAGCCCACCTGGGGGCCACCAAACCAAGGGGAGGTGGTCTTCACAAGAAGTACATCTGCACATAAACATTCTGGAGATGAGAGCAGTGCTCTATGCTCTCCAGGTGTCCTAGACTCTCTTATGCCCGGGAACACTCCTGGTCCAAACCGACAACACAGCCATGGTCTGGTACGTAAACAGGGAGGCACACAATTGTACCCCCTCTGCAGGGAGGCGATGCGTGTGTGATACTGGGCAGTCCAGCATGGCCTATTCCTGACAACAGTCCATGTCCCGGGAGTTCACAATGTCCTGGCGGACAGTCTCAGCCATACCATCATGTGGGCTCAGAACTGGGAGCTAAGGCAGGAGGTGGTGAAAGATATTTTCGATCAGTGGGGTTGACCAGAAATCTCTTTGCCTCCCCATCCAATGCAAAACTACCCAACTTTTGCTCACTTGTTGTAGGGCATGGTATTTTTTGGCGAGACGCGCTGTCTCTTTGTTGGACAGGGAGCTTTCTGTATGCTTCCCCCCCTTTCCAATTCTACAGAAGGTACTGCTGAACTTTCAAGCAGAGTGTGCTCACGTGATTCTCATTGCTCCCCTCTGTCCTTGGCAGATTTGGTCCCCCCCCCCGCTACAGCAGCTGGCATTGGAACCCCCAGTACCTCTACCTCTCCTTTATGACCTTTTGACACAGGAGTAGGGCAGCCTGGTGCATTTGAGCCTCAAATCTCTTTACTTACTTGTGTGGCACCTTTGGACGCAGCTGTCTTGCATTTTGGTGTCTCCTCGCGAGTTAACCAAGTCCTGGTAGAGGGCAGAAAGCCTTCCACCAGAACTATATATGCGATGAAGTGGAAGAGATTCACCATATGGGCAACAGCCAGGGGTCTGCACCCTTTATCTTGCTCGACACCCCAGGTCCTAGAGTACTTCTTGCATTTATCTGATTTGAGCCTCAGCCATTCATCTCTGAGAGTCCATCTTTCGGTGATTTACGTCTATCACCTTCTGTTGTATGGCAAAAACCTTGCACAGTTGGAGGTCTCAAAAACCTTTCTCAAGGGGATCCTCCACTTAAAACCTATGTTCCATAGTCTGGTTCCCCCCGGGACTTAAACTTTGTTTTAGAGAAACTTACTTTACCCCCTTTTGAGCTGGCGGCAAGTTGTGACATGTGCTATTTGTCTTGGAAAGCACTCTTTTTAGTTGCTATTACTTCAGCTTGAAGGATTTCAGAGCTTCAGGCCCTGATTTGCAAGGAGCCTTATTTAATTTTCCACAGAGACAGGGTGGCTCTGCGGACTAACCCCTCTTTTCTATCGAAAGTGGTATCTGAATTTACATTGAACCAAGATATTCAATTGCCAGTTTATTACCCTGAATGTTCCAATTGGGGGGGGGCACCTTTTGCACACACTGGATGTGCACAGGATTCTGAGATATTATGTTTCATGGACTAAGGAGGTGCGCAAGTCCGACCAGTTGTTTGTAGCCTTTGCACCCAAATGTCAGGGCACAGCCATTTCTAAGCAGTGCTTATCTAAATTGTTGGCTAATTGTATCTTGTTCATTTATCAGAAGTATGAGAAGCCCCTTCCAGGGGAAGTGAAAGGTCATTCTACTTGTGGCATGGCAGCTTCTAAGGTCATTTTACGGAATGTGTCTGCTTCTGAGATCTGCGCTGTAGCCACGTGGACTACAGTCCATACTTTCACCAAGCATTACAGTCTGGACATCACCTCTAGGCACTGGGCCGGTTTTGGACTTGCTGTCCTGCAAGGCCTCTTGCCCTAATAAGGATCCTTGTTGGTAGATCTTTCCGCCTCCCAGGCCTCTGTCTCCGAATAGCCGTTTTCTTGACTGCTTGGTATTCAGTCCTATATGTGAAGACCTACTGCAGGAACCCTCTCAAAGTAAGATATTACAGTTATGTAAGAACTTACTGTGAACAGTAGATCTTCAAGAGAGATTCCAGAAGTAGGTCACCTCTTTCCTTCCCACCTTCCCCCAGCTCCTGTTTTCCTTTCCTAAATCAGGATAATTCTCAGCAGCTCTGGGCTCAAGGAGTATTCGCCTTTCTCCCGTCCCGCTTCCAGGGGTCTTCCAGCAGGAGAACTGGAGGGCAGGCATGGGGACCACCCCCTATATAATGTCATGTTGACATCCCATCATGTGATGCCGGGGGCGGTCCCGCACTATGGATTGCTAGCTAGAAGTTTGCTGTGTGGTCCTGACACCGGGGGTGCAGTCCTATATGTGAAGACCTATTGCAGGAACCTCTCTCAAAGATCTACTGTTACATAACTGCAATTTTTGGAAGCTTGGGCAACCGCAAAATGCATCTCAAAATTTTGCGTTGCCTTTGCAAGTTTTTGTGAATTGGGGCCCAGAGTTTATAAACACTTTAACATGTATTTCAGGCTGTTGAATCTTCCATAGCTGCAGCGCAGCTCTGATGCCGACTTCAGGGAATTTTTGGTTACAGCAAATGTCAGGGTGGGAGTTTTTTTATTTATTTATTAAATTTTGATGACCGGGTTGGCCCACTGGGCCCACGAAGGTCCCTTTTTCAGGGGTGACCCGGAGAACAGAAGCAATACAATTCATACAATCAGGTGATCCAGAAGAAATACAATACATACAGCAGGATCAGCCATATACAACATGTCAGGGTGGGAGTTAGCAGGATTAGCTTTATACAAACGAATATACTGCAGTAAACAGTAGGTTGAAAAAATTGTATGCACATAAACTGCAGACTGAAACTAGTCCCACACTTGAGTGTAGTTGTTCTACTGCTGACTGTTCTCCTTTAAATTCCTCAATGTTCTGATTCAGTGCTAAAACACACTTATCTAGCACCCAGACTGCCCTTGGTAAGTCCATCACAGATGGCTTTGTAGCACTGCTGTTCAGAGGCACCGTTGCTGTACCCCTGCCACTAGGTCCTGCTTGTTTTCCGCTCTGTCTACCTCCCACTGTCACTTTTCTGGGATTGCCTGATACCCATGGTGCAGAAGCAGCCTAATCTCCACTGCTGAAAGGGGTACTGCAAGGTAACTTTAAAAGCAATTTAGGTCCAAAATATTATTGATTTCAATGTTAATTAATTCTAGTTTATAGGTCCTAAGTGGGAGAACTGAAGGAAAACATGTTTGTTCTCAATGGCTGATGGCCATATCCCCCAGGTTTGAGGCTTTTGATTGTATGTGTGTTTATAGAAACCACACAAAACGGAAAGTACAGTATCTGCCTTCTTGTATCATTTGTGCATCGTACAGTGCATACTGTCCGTTTTTCTTATCAGCATTTAAATTACTTCCCCACTTGCACTCACTTGCTGCAACATTAAAAAAAGTTCAAATGTATCTGCACTCAGGCAGCTACATCAGTGGCAATTGTCCATCATTATGGGCTTTCTCTTGTGGTGAAAAGAAATGGTTAGCAATTGGGGAGCACATTCTCATAAAAGTGTGACCCTGACTTCCCAGATGTTGGCTGTAGTTTGGACTGCTTTTACCACTGCCAGATTTCACTCCTTTCTCAAGGTTGAAGGTATGAATTATTTTGGATGTTCGAAATACTAATGTTATCTTTTCGTTAGAGGTGTGAGAATACCTTTTACCAACTATCCAGCCTAATGTTTGATATTCATGTCACAGGTATTCAGGATTGGGTCAGGAAAAGTGTTTTTAAAGGCTAGGTAAAAAAAAATCACTGAAACTACACCATTAACTATATTTCGAATGAGGTCCTGGTGTACCATATACACCTCAACAACTGACACAGAGCTATCACTAATGCAACACAAGCTTGTGGCACCCTCGATCCAGCACACCACACACATAGCACTGCGTTCCCTGCAGAATTTGGCTCTCCTTGACTGCACTGCTCTGCTGTGTGCTGCATCAACATGATGCCACTGAAGAAGGGTGACTCATTTCCTTGCCGGCCTGCCACTGGTGTCACCGCTCCTCCTTTTAGAAGCTTCTTGCTGTTTTATGGCATTCAAATATAAGGCACATTCTGCCTCTTCGGCTAAATCACTTAGGTGAGTTTCACTGTCACTATTTTCACTCTCAGATGGCAAATCTTGTGGATCAGAAAATATTCAGAGCCAGAAGAGTGCACAAACTACTCTTCATCACAAACATCGAGTAACATGAGCATGCTGTTTCATTGGGGCACCATCATAGGGGTGGTCATGGTCACAGTGGCTAGGGCAGTAAGTGCTATAGGCATGTCTATGACAATAGAAGACACAGTGGCTGCAGTGGTGACATTGTAAGCAGGTACAGAGGAGGTAGTTGTTGTGACACTGGTGGTGAGCATCACAGTGGCTGCAGTTGTTACAGTAGAGGAATATACCATGGGGTGGTCGTGGCAGTGGTGTTGGTGGTAGTCACAGTGGCTGTGATGGTGATAGTGGGAGCAGGTACAGTGGGGGCCATTGTGGCAGCAAAGGTGGTGACAGTGGCTGTGGTGGCGACAGCGTAAGTGGCTGCTGCAGGTGTGGCACTGGTGGTGGGAAGTGGGAACACACTAGCTGGGGATGAACAGCTCACCACCATGGTGGTAGCTATAGGAAGATTGCTGGTAGTGGCACTGGTTGCCACTTCCTCAGCAGGGGAATCTCAAGTGCAAATCCTTCCTGCAAGTTCCATAGAAACTTGGAGCTAAAAACCTGTGGCTGCTGGGCCTGTTACCTGTGGAGACTGACCCAGTTACAGCAGTAGTAGTAATTCCAGTGGTGGTACTGCTTTCCCCGCTCTCACTGCTGTTACCACAGCTTGGCTTGCTGGATGAGAAAAAGCAAAATTTGCATCATGAATACGACCATAGCATCTCTCACAGTCTCCATCATCAGTGGATTTACTGGGTCCAGACCAGGCACGTTGGCAGGGTTGCTGCTGATCATTAGCAGACATGATAGCAGATGTAAACATAGACGGTTGTTGTAAGTTAGTAAAGTAACCGACTACCCTAGTGGAGGTAGACTGTGTGTATAATTTTCTGCTTGTGCATACCGCAGTGTAATATAATACCCAGCCCCCATTGAAAACTCTACTAATATGCCACAAAAGCTGCAAATAAATAGTACTTTTATTCTGGAGACAGACTTCGGAGCCACTATCAGTACTGGAGTAGTGTACAGACCTCCAGCACAGGCAGAGGAACAGGACAAGGCACTTTGGGAATCCATTGTCAGAATGGCAAGTAAGGGAGAGGTGCTGCTAGTTGGTGACTTCAGTCTGCGAGATGTGGAGTGCAGCTTTCCAGCTATGGCTTTTGCAAGGAACAGGACCATCCATGACTCCCTACAGGGGGATTTTCTCAGGCAGCTAGTCAAAGAACCCACTCAGGATGGCGCAGTGCTGGATTTGCTTACAAACAAGGACAACATTGCTTGTGTTACAGTTGGCAGTCCCCTGGGTACCAGGGATCACCATACAGTGTGGTTTAACATAAAGACAGAAACAGCTACGAAACCCTTTATGCGGCCAAGGGGCAAGTCTTGCAGGACTGAATACAGACCTGTTTGTTCACACTCACTCTTCCAGTATTAGAACTTGAACTGGGTCAGAAATGTTTTAACACCCATAACAGTGGAGGGAGTACACAGAATCTTATGGGACTCCAAAACACAGAGATGCCTGGATGCTGTCTGCCTTTTCAGCCCTACAGGGGAAAGGTGGCCTGCCCCTTCTTGGCAATATATAGTGATATTGGCAATTCGAAACCAGATAAAGAACCCCCCACTATGCCATCTCATATAGATCAATATTAATACTAAATTATGACTACAACTCTTTATGTTGATCTGGGCCAAGAGGCTGGAAAACTTCCTGCTGACCTTGAGCTACAAGGATAAAGTTGGATTTGTTAGATGCCACCAGGCACACAATAGTGTCTGGTGCCCTGTGCTCCTTCTGGATTACACAAAGACACAACAGATACCATTTGTGTTGCAAAGCTCAGATATGGAGAAGATGTTCAACAGGGTGGCCTGACAATTTCTGTGGGCCATCCAGTCAGTTTGGTTTTCCATATGAAGTGGTTCAGATGTTGCAAAGAATATACACTTCACCCCAGCATACATTAAGGTAAATTGCCCACTGACTCCCCTCTTCCCACTGGGAAGGGGCACATGGCATGGGTATCCTCTTTCACCCCTTCTGTTTACTTTACATCTGAAACCTCTAGCCACACCAATTAGAGCTAACCCACGGATCCTGGGGGTTCTGATCACAGGGCAAGACTATCCGCTCTCGCTATTTGCCGATGACCTCCTGCTCACCTTGATGACCTCCTAGAAGTCTGTCCCAGCTGTTTGGGAAACTCTGTCTGAGTTTGATGTCATGGCAGGATACAAGTTGGACATGCAGAAGACTGAAGTAATACTTTATCACTTTAGCCCCTCTCCAGTCTTAAAGTGGGTGTTCCCTTTTCAAATGGCACAAGGTGGCACTTTGATATCTAGGGGTCTAATGAAACAACTTGAACACCAAGAATTACTTAATTTTGTGCTGCTAGCCAAGCAGATTACAGATGACCTATCCAAATGGTCCCACCTATGCCAGTATTTTTATTTTGACAGGCTAGAGGTGATCCACCAAAATATTCTCCCAATGAAAATTTTATTTCTTGCAAACTTTGCCAATCAAGCCATATTACGTTTACTTCAAATCCTGGAACAAGGTCATCTCCAGATTTATCTGGTAGGGAGACCCACCCTGGATACACTTATTTATCTGGCAAGTACCTGGAGACCGAGGTGAAGTCAGTGTTGAGTGTTCCCAACCTGAAATGGTATGCACAAAGAGCCCATTTGAGAACATTGTGCCTGTGGCTGTTAGATGCTCACCGATCGTATTGGAAACAAATAGAATTCACCTTAACCATATTTTTAACTTAGATTACTACCTGAGCCCTGTGGGTTGCCTTCCCTATGCAAAGTTTGTGCAGTACATGTACACGACAGAGACATTCTGGCAATGGGTGGTGATCCAGAGACCTTACCTGTCTACATCCCAGTGCTTTCAATTATGAGGAATCCCCTATCTGATAATACATACTGCCCAAACAGGGTTGATCTGGTTATGAGGGGCTGGAGCAGGCTGGGTCTCAGGTTCTTCTTTAAAATGCTTGACTGCAGGGGTATTCTCCTGTTCTCAAGTCTCCATGCGACATTCCAGTTCCCCAGACTGATCACTTTCGGCACCCACAGGTGAGATCCTACGTAGCAGACCAAGGCAAAGATGTCACCGTACTATCTGACAAGCTGTCCTCACTTGTGCGGATACTTATCTCTCACCTAAAAGGTGAGGTGTGGACCCACATAATAGGCCATCTTTGTAAAGCCAGCCAAGAGGCCTCCCCAGAAACAACTGATTCAAGTTTGCAGTGTTGGGACAGGGAACTGGAGGTCTTCAACCCTCGAGACATTTGGCATCAATTTGGACTCCCAGCCTACAAATAGACTTCAGCCACTTACTGTCGTGAGTTCTTATGGAAATGCAGATACCACTTCCTCTATACCCCAGGAATTGTGGCAAAGTATGTGGGCCCAGCTAAGGGCCAGTGCTGGAGAGGCTGTGGACAGCCTCAGGCTAATCACACTAGTGTTGCTCAGATAGTATCCTACCAGGACAGATACTATCAGATACCATCATTTTGGTCAGATATCAGATAGTCTTGGATGGCATAGACATCCGACCAAGGATCCAGCTTCCTAGGATTCACTGTAAGTATCCGAGGTATCTGTGGATCCAGTCTGGATCCATTAAATCCACCCATCTAATCCAGCTATCAGAGGCTGGATCTGATATTGGATCCATTGGCCGGATCCAAGGTCGGATACCAGCACTATTTGATGGAGGACAGTCAGGTCCACCAAAGCACTATCCGAGCAACACTAAATCACATCCATATCTTTTGAGGATGCCTGGTCCTTGGGCCATTTTGGCAAAAAGAAACTCAGATGCTGGAGGAGATTTTCAACTGCCCTGGGGAGAAACCCCCTTCTTTGATCTTTCTAGCCATCTCCCCCCCCAAAAAAGAGTTAATTGTGTGCTCCAACTCTCAGACTGCTGCTGAACTTGGTTTTTGGTAGGGGAAAAATACAACTACCCAGCTGTGGCATACCACCCATGCTCATACCATAGACGGATAAAAGAAAATACTCCAGGAAATGTATTCATGGGAGAGACTGACATACTTTGGTCAACAAAAGAGCCTTGTTTGAATTTAGATGGAAAAGATGGGTGCTACATCAGCTAGGTAACAACCCTGAATTAGTTCAGTGAGATGCCCCCTCCATCCCTCATATCTCTTTCTACTTTTTACCGTATTGTAGCTGTCTGACTCTCACAGAGTACAGTACCTTTATCTTTATTTCTTCCTGTCACCTATAGTAACCACTGACATGTTGCTTCTGGGTAACCCAGTACCCTGGGGTGTCACAGCATACTTGTGGGTACCAGGACTGTCGAGGACTGCCTTACAGGTAACAATAAGGACTCAATAGGGACAGTGCACAAATCTAGCAGCCTTGGAAGCTCAGGGCCCTTAATCTCCGGTGCAGTATCCTAGCATTCCAGCTTGGCAGGTGGTGCAGATCCACAAGAGTCAGCTGGATTTAATCTTGTATAGAAGACAACCAGAAAAGGACCTACTGCAGAAGAAAGATGTTAGTCAAAGTGTAATAAGGTGCAGCTATATATTAACACTAAACAACTTTGCAATGGAGTTATGTGACTCGTGCATTGATTGTAGTAACTACCTCAACGTGTACCCCTTTCTATATTCACCAACTCTATGTACCCTAATAAACATTCAGCAAAAATTAAATTTAAAAAAGAAAAATGGGCACAGAGGCAAACCACAAAAGGACATGGGTCCTGGACTTTAGGAGAGTTGATTTTTAAAGACATTGGAGACTGCGTCAGAAACAGTCTTGCAAGAGGGAATGCCAGGGAGGGGTAGTGACACAGACGAGAATAATCTGTAGGAAGGCAGTGAGTAAAAGCAGAAAGAAAAGGAAACCATTATGATTCTCTAAGGAAATGGCCAAGGGTGGTGAAGGGAAGAAAAGGAAACACAGAGGGAGAAAGACAGGGCGGTATACCAAGTAAAACGGATTGAAGCAGGAAAGGTGGTGAGGAAAGCAAAGGCACATATAGAGGAAAGGATAGCCAAAGGGGTATCTAAAGGAAATAAAACTTTCTTGGAATACTGTACCTGAGAAGAGAAAAGCAAGGAGAGGGATAGTGAGGATTAGAAGGGTGGAAGGGGAGACTGTGCATGAGAGGATCAAGAAAAAGCTACCATAATGAAAAGGTACTTCTGCGGTGGAGGGAGGAGGGATGGACCACCAGGGAGTAGCAGAAACAAAGGGGAGATAGACTTAAGTCCATTTTCAGAGGAAAGAGTTCTGAAGGGACATGCAGCGCTGAAGGTGGAGAAGGCTTTGGGACCAGACAGGATACACACAAGGGTACTGGAAGAACACAGGGAGGCACTAGCTGCCCCCACTGGACAGCCTTATTCAACAGTTCACTCGAAATAGGCAAGGTTCCAGAGCAGTGAAGAGCTGAAGTGATCCTTCCACATAAGGGCAGTAGCAGGGAGGAGGCTAGCAACTACAGGCTGGTCAGTCTTACTTAAGTGGTAGGAAAATTAATGAAAACCCTGCAGAAGGAAAGACTGGAAGAGTATCTATAATCTACTGGGCTATAAGACCACAGACAGCATGGATCCACAGTGTTGGTGGGGGATCATGCCAAACAAATCTGATGGCTATCTTTGACTGGGTGACAGTAAACATGGCCTGTTTGGACTTTAGCAAGGCCTTTGACAGTATGCCACACAGGTGGCTGACAGAGTAACTGAGCAGCTTAGGGGTGGGCTCCAAAGTGGTGAACTGGGTTTAAACTAATTAATGGATAGGCAACAGAGGGTGGTGGTTAACAGCACTTGCTCTAATGATGGGAAAGTGACCAATGGCATGCCACAGGGCTCAGCATTGGGATCAGTCCTGCTCAGTGTCTTCATAAGTGACATTGCAGAAGAACTGGAAGAGAAGGTATGCCTTTTTGCAAACTATACCAAAATGTGCAATAGGGTGGATACTCAGAAGGGGGTAGAGAGAATGTGCAGGAATCTCAGGAAACTTGAGGAGTGATCAAGAGCAGGCAGTTGGAATTCAGTGCCAAAAAGTGCAAAGTCATGCACCTAGGGCTTTGGAACCCAGAAGCTGAGTATAGGATGGGGGGGGGGGGAGTACTGACAGTCATTAAACAAGAAAGGGTCTTTGGGGTTAGCATATCTGATGACCTTAAGAAGGCAGGTTAGTGTGACAAAGTAGTGGAAAAGGTTAGTTAGATGCTGGGATGCATAAGAAAGGGGTCACTTTAGTAGGAGTAGTGGTGTTACCAATGTATTACTTGCTGGCAAGACCCCATCTTGAGTACTGTGTCCAGTTGCTGAGGCTGTACCTCAGAATGGATATAAGATAGGTTGAGGATGGAGGCAGTCCAGAGGGGGGAGACTGAAATGGTGCAGGGGTTGCACGAGAACCCCTATGAAGAGAGACTGAGGGATCTCAACATGTATACCCTGGAAGAGAGGAGAGGAGAGGAGAGTGGGAGGTGACGTGATAGAGACCTACAAGTACCTCAGAGGAGTAAACGGATTACAGGAGGGAGGTCTCTTTCAAATGAAAAAGAGCACCAGGACCAGGGGGCATGCGATAAAGCTAGAAGGGGTGGAAAGAGTTTAAGAGAGAAGTGAGGAAGTTCTACTTCACTGACAGGATGGTAGCAGCCTGGAACAGACCATCAGCAGAAGTGGTGGTGGTAAAAAACAGTTGCAAGCTTTAAGTATGCATAAGATAGACATAGGGGTAGCTTATGAAATAGGTAGGACAATTGCTGGAGACCAGTTAGGGTCCATGGGGACAGATTAGGCAGGAAACACCTAGGCAGACTTGGTGGGCCATGCAGTCCTTTACTGCCAACATATACTATGTTTCTATGGTACTGCTATCATGTATTCCAACACCTGTGAATCACAGAAATAACCAGGGAAAAGTAGATAGGTGCAATATCCTTCATTACAAAATGTGTTTCAGACATCAAGACCTTTGATAAAGCACTGTGAAGTGTGAAACGCGTTAGGTAGCTCACAACCTTTGGAGCTTTGTTGTTTTTCGTATCTGAGACACTTTTTGTAATAAAGGATATTGTACCTAGCTACTTTTCCCTGGCAGTTTCTCCGATTCAGGGATGCTGGAGTACATGGTAGCAAGACTGGTATGTTTCTGTGGTACTATATGAGGGGGAGTCGGCCAGCTACCTCCTCAGTTAGATGCAGAAGCAAACCAAGATTCGAGTAACACTAGATGCAAAAAATTAAACACATACAACAATTCATTCAAGCCTGGCCCATTGAAAACCGCAGCAGTTTACAAAACAACTATGTGCACAAGCGGGTGCAACCTCACGAAAAAAATATTAAATGCACACAGGCAACCAGTCTGCAGTGAGCTGCAGGGAGAAGAGTAAGCTGACGCCTTTCTCAACTTTACTGGCAACTGAGCCTAGAACCAGGCAACAAACCATAACAATTCAGTGAGTCAAGTATGACAAACTGAAAACTGCAACAGTTTAATTAAAAAAAAAAAAACATTGTGCACACTGCTATGCCCACGCTGAGTGCAGCCTCCCAAAAAGAATATCCCACACACAGGCAAGTCATGCACAGTAAGCTACAGGAGGGAGGAGTCAGCCGGCAAGTTCCTCAGTCATGAGAACAACACAATAGTAAAACAAAGTATATTTTTATCTCTGTCCGTCTGTCTGTCTGTCTGTCTGTCTGTCTGTCTATCTATCCATCCAGTCATGCATCCATCCATATGTGTCATAAAAAAAATCACACTAGAGCTATGTGGCACTGAAGGGGGGGGGGTGTCAACAGACAAACCACCTGGTCCCTGTTATTGAGTCCAGCAGCAAAAAAAGAAAAGAAAAAAACAGGCAGAAAGCCAAGCCTGACTTTGCTGACGCTGATCAGACAAAAACATGGACCAAAAAAGATTGAGGACCATAAAGATCTCTTTTTGACAAGTTAAATGCCTCAGAAGTGTAAAGAGCGAGCTCTCAGAAATTGCTGTCTCCTGTTCTGTACCAACTCAGAGTGAGCAGGTCACATGGCGTGCTTGCCTGTGAGCATGAGGAATGGTCTCTGATTAACCAACGAAGCTCTGCGAGACTTGGAAATGTTGCTAAAGTCCTTACCAAATAGTGGCCAAATAGTGATCTGTTCAAGAAGGCTATCCAAATATTTGGGAAGACTACTGTTCGAGTTTTTTGGGAAATATTATTTGTCCCATGCACATCCCTATGTTTCATGTGCATGGCAGGGGTGTGGTGGGGTCGGCATAGTGACATGATCCTTGGTACAGCTCAGTATTGTTGGTACTTTATGATTAATTACAACTAGTACCTGAACTGAAAAATAGTACAAAATTCACATATACAGTATGTGGCACTGTTCATGACTGTATCCCAAAGTGCCTTACAAACAATTTATTTACACAGGAGAGCATTGCTAGAGATGCTGTCTCCTTTCCTTTTTTATACTTGATTTTATTTATCACAAGATGCTTCAGTGGACAATTGCACATCCATAGATATCAAATGTTATAGCATTCTTTCATCCTTGATATAATACTCAACATCAAAAATAAAGGGTTAACAATATGAACGTTGGCGTCTACCGTGGGACAAGGAATCATACCAGATACAATATTCCTTTCTTTTTTAGGTTTTCGTTTGCTAAAAGATGATGATTATATTCCATAGTTAAAAAGGTTGTTCTATAGTTCTGAGGTCTATCAAGAGAAGGGAGAAATAGACCATCCTGATTTAGTTTCTATTCATATTATCATACCCCTAATCCTAAGGCTTTAGAGGAGCTGATCTTAGTATTGTTCCATCTGGTCCACCTTAATATGTAGGTCTCTTCGATCCTGCAATTCATGGAAATTTGTTAATTTCTCTGGATATTTAACATTATTTGCTTCCACTCCAAAATCTCGGAACTGTTGATTGCAACCATTTTTTAGTAATAGATTTATAGGCTGATCCTAACAGTATCGCCCAGAGATATAATTTGTTTGCATCTTTATTTCCATTGGGGTAGGCCTAAGAGCAAGTTGATTGGCAGTATCTGACCCTGAATATTCAATATATTTTAATATGCTCCATTACTCAGAGCCAAAATTTCGCTATCTTAGGGCAATCTAGAAAAATATGTTTGTATGTTGCTCTCTCATTACATTCCCTCCAGCAATGGGCTAGACCCCCGGTTTCTCAAGGATACAACTAAAGGATCTAAAAGAATCTTATTCTTACTTTCCATGTGAATTCCCCACATTAGCGATGAGGGATGTGGTCCAGGAGCTTCTCCATATTTTGGTCCAGTCTCTACAGGAAATATTCTGACCCAAGTCTCCTTCCCATTTTGCCCTTGTAGTGGTCATTGCATGTGCTTTTGACGCTGAGGTACTGATATATTACTGTTATTGTTTCACCATAACGGTGGTCCATATTTTTCTAAACGGAGTTACATCCTCCATTAAGTTGGAGTCCTCTCACTGTGTCTGATATGCGAGATATAAGCTCTCATTTGGTAGTAATACAATCTATCTTTATCCGACCACCCATACTTTAGTTGTGCTTCGTCAAAGTTCAAAATATCCGTTCCCCGCATCAAATGCCATGGGGCCTCTAAACCTTTTTTAAGTTGGGCTTTAAACCACTGGTTATCAAACTCTCGATTCAGGATGAAGTGCTTATATTTCCAGGCATACTGTCGACAATCTCCATGTTTGGTCCCCATTTGCCAACCCCTCAGGATCGCGGCAGTGGCTCTTGGGGCTGTGTGCATGAGCTCTCTGAGATGGGGGGGGGAGAGACTAGTTAAAAGGGTAGGCCCTATGGATCTCTCTAAGTCAATTTGTTTCCATCTTGCATTATGTGCTCGATTGCCCCATGATAAGGCTAACCTCATCTGTGCTGCCAGCCAGTAGTTCCTAAGCGAAGGCGTGGCCATCCCACCCTCCTTTTTAGGAAGGGTCAGTTTCTGAAAGCTGATTCTTGGCCTTTTATTTTCCCAGAGAAACCCATTTAGGAGTCTCTGCCATGACAGGAGTTCTTTTGATGAGAGAGTACAAGGGACACATTGAAAAAGGTATAAGAATCTGGGTAGCACGTTTATTTTTATGTCCATGTTCCTCAAGTACAGTGAGGAGGGAATCAGGAGCCATCTCTTAATATCTTGTTTTATCTTTTCAATCAGGGGGTCAAAATTCAGAGCAGCTAATTTCTCTGGGTTATTCGGGATTTGAATGCCCAAATATTTTATGGACATATTGTCCCATTTGACAGGATAGCGCTTTTTAAGGGAAGGGGGAGGGGTATAGTTAAAGGACATGGCCTCTGACTTGCTCATGTTCAAAGTGAACCCCGACAGGTGGGAGAACTGTTGAATCATACTAAAAAGCGCCTCCAAGGAGGATTCAGGATTAGCTAAGTAGAGGAGTATGTCATCTGCGAACAGGGATAACTTATGTTCGGTCTCACCCAACTTCACCCCTTCTATATTCGGGGTTTGCCTTAAACTTTGGGCCAGGGGCTCAATCTAGAAGGCAAAGAGCAGAGGGGAAAGGGGGGCAACCCTGCCTTGTTCCCCTACTTAAGTGAAATTTCTCAGAGATATGCCCGCTTGTTCTTATAAAATCCTATAGGGCGGTCATAAAATTTAAAGATGGTGTCCACAAATGAAGTTGGGAGATTAAACTTCAACAAAACCTCTCTTAAATATTTCCATGATACCTTGTCAAAGGCTTTTTCGGCGTCAAGCCCTAACAGGATTGCTGGAGTTTTCTGGGTTCTAATTTGTTCAATGAGATAGACTGTTCTCCGTATGTTATCTTGGGCCTGACGACCCAGTATGAAGCCACTCTGGTCCATGTTTATTAGGGTTGGGGCGCAGTTAAGCAGCCTTCTGGCTAATATGGAGGCTAAGAGTTTGTAATCAGTGTTCAAAATTGATATAGGGCGGTAAGACGAGCAGCGAGTTGGATCCTTCCCCTCTTTAGGGATTACAGAAATTATTGCCTCGCTCCAGGAGGGAGGGGTCTCACCCTGTGAAAAGGCCACAGAAGAGAACAGTCTGGTGAGTATAGGGGTCAATGTTTTGGACAGGGTCTTGTAGAACTCTCCAGGGGAGTCCATCTGAACCCGGACACTTACCTGTTTTTAAGTTGCCAATTGCCGATTCTACCTCTCTCTCTCTGTTATCGGGCATAGCAATGACTCTCCTTGGTTGGGGGGTAGGGACGGGAGGTTCAAGGTCGCTAGAAATGCCCTAATATTATCAGGGGAGGGATTATTAGTCTCCGAATAGAGTTCAGAATAGTAGTGGTGAAAGGCTTCCGAGATCGCATGTAAGCTATCCTTAAGCTCATCTGTCCTAGGATGTCTCACTTTCGTGATGGTAGATCTAGCCTTACGGGTCCTAAGTTGGGCTGCTACCAGCTTCGTAAATCTCGGTCCCCCATCGTGGTATTTGTGTCGAAGAAACAACAGCCTCTGCTCTACCGCATAGTCTAGTATGGTGTTTAATTGTTTCTTAAGGGAGTCAAGTTTCCGGGAACGAGTCTTACAATGTTTCACCTTCTGCATCTCCTCTAGGGTCTCTATCTCTGCTTCTAACATAAGTTTTTTTTCCTCTCTCATCTTTTTTCTATGGGAGGCTATGCCAATGATTTTACCCCTCACAATTGCTTTTATCGTGTCCCATAAAATAGCTAGAGTGGTATCCTGAGTATCATTTTCTTGCATCGCTTGCGTCACCGTCTCAGTCACTGATGCCTGCACCTCCTTGTCCCTTAGGATTGATACATTAAGTCTCCAAAAGGATCTCCTGTGTGGTGTTTGCGAGTGCATTTTACAATACACAGGCGTGTGGTCCGAAAGGACAAAGTCCCCCTGCCAAATTCTCTGAATAAGGTTCAGATGTTCTTTTGGGTCAATAAGAAGTCTATGCATGAATACGTAATCGTATGCTCATGGTAGCAAACGTGTGCCTATGTCCCTGACCATACAAGTGTCTCCAGATATCCTCGTAACTCAGTTCTGCAGGAGCTTCCCAACTCTCCTACCTAATTTATTTGTTCTGGCCCGATTGGAACAACATCCCCCTCCGTTGATATCTAGGTTTAAGTCCCCTCCACATATCAACCTTCCCTCCGCCCATCCCGCCAATTGAGTAAAGAAGTTTCGATAGATTGGAAATTCTGTAGCTGGTGGGAAATATAGAGAGGCTAACGTGTATCTCTGACCCTCCAAGTCACCCTTGAGGAAAACATACCTCCCTTCCTTGTCTACTATTTTGTCCCTTATTTCAAATGGAGTACCATTTCTAATCAGTATTACTGTTCCTCTATGCCTACCCCCCTTGTATGATGAGGCCACCACTCGAGAAAAGCCCAGTTTCTCAAATTTCTTATGCTCTGCATAGGAAAGATGGGTCTCCTACAGTAGCAAAATATTGACCCTCTGTCGCTTCATTAATTGAAGAATTTTGGTTCGCTTAATGGGGTTGGTAATACCATGCACATTATAGGTGCAGATTGTGTAGCCTTGCCGCGTCATTTCTGAAGGGTTATGGTGTCATCTATTACACTCGCACCGAGCCCAATTGCTTTGCTCTGCAGTGGTAGCCTCAGTTTGGATAGACCAACAGATCCTACTAAGCTTTTCACATAATTATACTTTCTCCCTTGTCCAGTAGAGCCATATACACTATAACAGATAGTTAGAACATTTAACATTGAAAATAACCGTATCTTAAAACTGAACATCGAAACTTCCAAGGGTGGGGGCTGAGCGACCCACTAGCCCCTTTATTCTCCTATCTTAGGAGAAAGAGGAGGATTTCTGAGCCCACCTTGACCGGGGAGACCTCCTCGAGAGCCTCGTTATCGTGGGGCTCCTTAAAGGAAAAGGTAGTCTGCTACGGACCTCTGGTACCCTGCAGACTCCCCTATAGGCGATATTTTCCTTGTTCAAATATAAAAACATATAAAAACATGGAGGCTTTTTTAAACATCTGTTCTAAGCATAACATCTTCCAAAATGTAACTAGGGTAGGTTGTTTTACCAGGCAGACCAGGGCGAGAAGAGAGGAAGAAAAAAAAAAGGGGGGGGGAGGGGGAAAGGGAGGGTATCACAAGATCATAAACAGGTTTTCTGATGGGAGGGAGGAATAACATGTCTCCTTCAATTCTCTATTGTTAGTTGTAAAGATCAGCATCATATTCCTCCCTTATGAAAAGTTTGGTTTTAAAAATGTTAACACGGGGAACATAAGGTCTGGTGCTCCGGGGAGAGACCCATATCTCAGCTTGCTTGCCAGGGATAAAGGGGCCAGCCGAGAAATCCTTCCTTCATAGGAGATCCAGCCCACTGAGTGCGATGATGTGCTGCAGCACTAAGGAGGGCCGGCTCTCAGTCCCCAGAGATCATATTAAAAGAAAACTGCAGATTGGAAAAAAGTACTTATCCTGTTATGTCCTGGGGTGGTGTAATGCAAATCTCTTTGAAGTTAAACTAACGAGTCACAGTCAGGAGATTTCAAGTCTGGTTGTTCTTTTGTAAAGCTTTCTTCTCGAGTAGCTTTTGGAGGGTGCGCGTCATTTCCGTTTGCATCTCAGCAAGAGATCCTCCTATTTTCCTGTTCGGTGTGCGCTGAATGAATGGGCCCCGTTTCCCTGTTTCTTGGTTCCTCCTCCATTCACAGCAATGTTCCGCTTTTCCCAAGGCCCCGTGGCTTCCTCTGGTGTCACAGTAAGTCCTTACCCCATCCTCCCAAAAAGACCCTTAGTTTTGCAGGGTAAGTGTGTTGAAACGATGATTTTTTCTCAAGCACTCTTAAGATAGGCTGATACTTAAGTCTTTGCTTCTGGATTTCGAGTGGGTAGTCGTGGTCCAGAAAAAGTCTGTGTGTCAAATATTTCATTTCTTTTTTGGCCCAAGCTCGTCTGAGGATCTCTTCCTTAGCCAGAAAGGAGTTTACTTTAAAGACTATCGACCGTGGGCGAGCAGCTGGGTCAGTGGGTTTAGATTGGAGCGACCTATGCGCTCTCTCGATGCGGAAAGTCATGGTCGGGGGGAGGTCCAGGGTATCTCTTAGCAAGTTTTCAATAAACGATGTCATTGGGGGCACTTCCATATCCTCAGGCAGACCATATAATTGCAAATTGTCTCTGCGTGAGCGACCTTCCAAATCGAGACATTTAGACTGCAAGTCTGTCGTTTGCTTAACAAGGGTTTGGATTATGGAGACCATTTGTTCGGTAGTATCTTCAGTAGTAGAAATTCTTTCCTCCATGAGAGTAATGCGACTTTCGACCGCCTCCAGTTTTGTTTGCATGGCCCTGAATTCTTGTTTATTTTCTCGTCTGGACTCTGTTATCTCGTGGAGTAGTCTCTCATACCTTGATCGTGAGAGATGATCATTTTCCCCATCTGTGTCATACTCGAGGTGCAGCCCTGTCTGTGGCGAGGTAGGCCTACTCGAGGAGTCGCCTCGCAATCTGGTTGCATCCTTGTCGTTCATTTTGGAATTGTGTCGATTTTTGCCCCTGTTTATACTCTGTGTTTGACCTCCTGTACTCCTTGACATTTCTGGCACAGATTTAGTAGGTTTTTGGAGGTTATTTTTAGCCGCCCGTGGGGAGCCCTATAGACTAGGCTTGCATCGGCTGCGTGACGTCACCGGAAGTCCGCTGTCTCCTTTCCAAGGGGATTTTGCTTCTGCATAGGGCAACTTGAAACCTTTCAGCACCGCTTGAACGTTCATATTTTTGTTATGTGTGGAACTCTCTGAACATTTTATCCCATAATACCATTTATTTGCTATCAGAACAATGGTAATATTGTGTATTTCTGATGCCATGTCAATGGCTTTATGGGATTTGAATGTCACTCTTTCCCTTTGGGCCAAAGTGACTATCAATTACATTAATAACACGGCCCCCAGATTCTGACCTTTCCTGAAGAATGCTACCCTGAGGGAAGTTTAAGGCCTCCAAGATCCAGCACAGCCCTAGCTACTAAAAAATAAGAATATTTTATCAGGCATAGGCTGTTCCCCATGTGGTTCAACTGTAACCATATGAAGATATGGGCAAAATGACCCACTCATCCAGTGTCAACATTTTCAGTAAATTTATTAACACAGATACAGGATTTCTGTATCTGTGTCAATAAATTTCATGAAAATGTACAAGTCATTTTTCTATTTCTCCATGTGATAATGTTTAAGGTCCTCAACTACACCCCAGGTCTGACTCTTAACCTCTCCCACAGGTTGTTATGCTACAGGAAAAGCCTTTGTCCAAGACCTTATTCCTTGATTCTGTCCTAGTCTTTTTCCTTTCTGTTTTGTTCCGTTCCATTCAGTTGTGTTGTGGTGTATTTGTTTTTTCACTGCATTCAGGTTTTTTTTTTTGTCCTCATACCACTCTCAAAGTAATCGGAAGTTGCAAAGAGATGAAATCTGCAGTTTTCTCTAAACTTTCTGTTTTACCAGGAAGGTGGACTGAATCACAGTGATCCGTTTTCAGCCACACATGGGAATAAGGGTTACAACAGAAGAAAGACAATACCTGTTATAACATGGAGCAAGGAAATGGAGCAAGCAAGGCAGTTGGCTAAGGAGCTGCACATGACCATACATTAATCTCTGTTATACAAACAGTTGGGGAGATGAGTCTGCTACAGAGATCCATGTGCAGATCTGAACTTTTTCTGTACAGATCTGAACTTTTTCTGTGTTTGGGAAATTTTAGTTCTGAGTGGCAGCCATTTAATTGTCCGAGTAAGCGGGTGACAGTGTTCCAACAGAATCCACACTGCTCTGTAGCGGTATGCCTTACATCTCCATGTCCATGTTTTAACTGCTCCTCATAGTCCCTTGATCCTGTCCTGTCATTCTGTTTACTGTGTGAGATGCTCGTAACTCCGCACCTGTAGTAGAGTACCCACCCAGCGGAGCTCGCAAACTTGTGTATTTCACTGTTACCAGCAGCAATAAATTTTTAGTGCCCACCCACTGTTGCAAGCAGTACTCCTCGCCACCCAGCTGCACTGTAGATCTCCGCTTACCGGGTAACCTCCCCTACCATTCGCCATGCCAGTGTACCCCTGGTATTTCACCCCTTCCCCCGCACAGTGCAAGCAGCCGGCCACCACAACCCGTAGTAGAACTCTCCACTGCCCCCTTGCAGAACTCACTGGGAGCAGGACACAGTAGTGAGCAGCAGCATTGTGTGAAACAGGAAAGGCTCTGTCCACACTTACAATTAAAATTTATTAGGAGTTTTTAAACCGTTATGAGGCTTACCATGTTGCTGCATCCACACTAGTCGGGACTGTGTTGTGGCACGGTTGTGTGCCTGTCCACACCTCCTGAAATGAAGGAGTTGTTTTAACAAGCTGTCAGCTTGCTTACCAGTGCAGATCAAATGCTGCATCGTGGGCGCCAGGGGGATCACCACAGGGAACACGAATTGGACAGCCATACACACTGGTAAGTGAAAACATTTCTCACTTAAACCATTTTCAAAACCGTGCTAAAACCCTAATTGTATCAGGGTTTAAGCATGGTTTTGAAACACAGTTCGGTAATGTTACCAGTGTGGACATGAACCGTGTTCCCCGATTTTAAAATGTTACAGTGTACCTATAATGTTTTAAGACCCCCCCCCCCCAGTGTGGGGAGGGCCAAAAAGAGAGAGAGAGAGAGAGAGAGACAGAGAGTGACGTGCACTGTGAAAGGCTGTGCGCACCAGTAAACTGTGCGTTAGGTTGACACTGGAATATCTCCATGTGTGTGTGTGTGGGGGGGGGATGGTTAGGGAGAGAAACAAACTCTTGCACCGTGCATGTTGCTGAAAAAGTAACTCGTGGAGTGTGAGTGATCTTCATGGACAGTGTCCTCATGTTCGTGGCCCCATTCCAACAAGGCCTCCCCCCCGCACCGCAACCCGCATCAACAGTCTCCTCTCTGTCTGTCTCTGTGGAGCATTATTTGAGAGAGAGAGACAGAGACAGCGAAAGTGCTATCAGTTAAGAGGCAGAGGGGACTAGGGTTACCACCTGTCCTGTTTTTCGCAGGACAGTCCTGATTTGGGAAGCTGTGTCCTGCAAAAAAACATGAAAAATACTACATGTCCTGACTTTATTGTAGAAAAAATATTTTCTAACTTTCCATTAAGTCTTGCAGAAAACTATAATACCTTAACTAACCTTAAAATGATAAGAAACAATAGAAGCAATTAAGCAAGTATGATACTTAGCCTTAATTCTGATTATATAGAGAAAACAAGTCTGTTGCAATGGTCGAGGTTACGTACAGTCCTGCGAAAAATCTTGTTTCAGTAAGAAATGTCTCAGTTTGGGCTTCATAAAAGGTGGTAACCCTAGAGGGGACACGGTGATGAACAGTGAGAGCAGCACGATCATCATCATGTATGTGGTCATGCACAGGATCCAGTGTGTGAGGCAGAGAGAGAGAAAAAGATAGGAGTCCGGGAATGAGGCAATGTGACGAACAGATGCAGCAATGTACCTCTTTGTGTGTACATTTCTCTCTGTTTCTTTCTCTCTCTCTCTCTCTCTGCAGTGTGCTTTTGTGGGCCGCAGCATGTCTCCTGTTGTATGTGGTTCTGTGGGGAGAGTGGATCTTGCAGTTAGAGCGAGTGTCTCAAGGACTGACGGGGAGCAATTTCTGAGCTGCATATGTTGGTGTTGGGAAGGGGGGATTGCAGTATTCATTGTAGGTAGAGTAGTATGTCATGCACAAGAAATGTCACAAATCATCTAAGTGGTGTAAGTGTGACATTTCTATGTGCATAATAGAAGTGCTGTATGCATTATTTGTTAGGGACTACTCTGTAAGGTGGAAGGATACAGTACCTATTTTGCTGTTTAACCCCAAAAATACAACTTTTTGGATATTTACCCCATGTCATAAACACAATAACCCACTCCAGGGTGTGCGGTTATTAGGGATTAATTACCCTGAGTGCTGTGAGGACACTCGGCCTGTGGCCTCATGCCTAACAACGCACCCGTGGTGTTGATTAATCCCCAATAACAGCACACCCTGTCGTGGGTTATTGCTTACTTTTATAATACAAAATGCAATACTAAATGTAAAAAATTTAAAATACAGTACATTTAGAAACAAAACTAGATAATATTCTTGTGTACGTAATGTGTTTACAGCAAGCCACTTGGAAAATTCTGTGCTAGGACTAGACCTTAAGAATGCCATTCCTGTGCTGATTTTGCAGACAAGTAATATTTCTGCAGTCCCTGGTACTGCCCTGTTGTGTCTGCATTGGGAATGAGTGCCCCCCCCCCCATGGGGGACTGATATCCAGAACTTTCAGACCTAGAGGTGACCACTGTAGGGCAACACTAACACACAGTATATCCTTTGGGGGTCTTTGGTAAATTGCTGTTGGATTTACAAACAGGGGGCAACAACTTTTAGAACGAGGTCATTGCCTTGGGGAGAAAATGTTGAGCTTCATTATGGTCACCAGCAGAAATCAATCGGCACGGAGTGCGCTACACTGACTGACATTGATCTGTTTGTGCTTTGTCATCTGAAAGGTCTGATTGTCTGGGGCCTGTCCCAGTGCTTAGTGTGCATGGTATCAGAAGCTGAACCATTTGAACCTCCACATGCAGGGGACATGCTTTCACAATTGCCCTACAATGGAATCTTAGTGGTAAGGGGGGGAAGCCGGAGGTCAGGTAGGGTCTGCGGTAATACAGTAGGCAAGAAAAATGGGCAGACTAGGTGGGCCAAGCAGTCCTTATCTGCTGTCAAATTCTATTTTTCTATGTTTATGTTTCTATCTCAAGTCCAAAATGGAAACACAAGGCAAGTTGTGTATGGGCGCCCATATTTTATTTGTTATAGTGTATGGTTAAAAAAAAAAAGTGGCTGCCATTTCTGTTTTTTTTTTTTTTTGATTTGTTTTTTATGTTTATTCCATTTTTCCACCCCATGCTCGCTGGTCCCCACTCCTTCAGGCTCCTCAAGTCCCCACCCAGCCCCACTGGCCCTTTACAGTCCTCCCTCTGGATCCTACTTTGCAGTCGATCCCTGATATCCTGTGTATCCTTCACGGATCCTCCTCCTGAGGGGAAGTCACCGAGGGGAGAGGGACGACCCCAGCACACACTTCGTAGGGCCTGGGGATGCTGCTAAGGAGAAGGAGGCCCCGGGAAGGCACTGGAGGCATCCGGAAGACAGAGAGCCATCATCCAGCAGCCAGGGAGCGATATTTCCTGGTTTCTTGAGCTGCGTGATGTCCGGACGTCAAGGCAAGAGCCAACGTCTGCCACGCACCACCCAGCAGTGAACCCCGATGTGTTGCCCTACCTCTGGCCTCCACCAGTGGTCGCTCAACACCAGGTTGCAGCCCTCCCTCCCTCCCTGAGACAGCGAGCAGTCATGGGACGCTTAAGCTGTCTCCCCCCGGCTGGCCCTCCAGCGACCTGAGCTTGTTCCCAAACCCGGGTCGCTGGCATCGCAAGCGGAAATCCAATCGTTGCGACGGCGGGCTGGCTGTTTTTTTTTAACCACAGTGAGCAGAGAAAGGGAAACCAGGCAGCAGGAGTCAATGCGAGGGAATCTCAGCTGCAGTTAATGACAGAACATGCACAATAAAGTTTTTAGAATGTGCACAGCAACTTTAGAACACACACAATAACTTTAGAACGTGCACAACAAGGTGTTTAAGCTGCTTGAATTTTGTGCACAATAAGCCCTAACCATACACTATAACATTATTATTCAGTAACAGATGCTGTCAAGTCCATATATAAATACATTATGAAGCAGTCAAAGATTTTTGTATAAGAAAAATAAGAGGTCCTGTATTTCTGTTCTGTGATTGATGGAAAATTGTGAACTGCTTTATAATTCAGGGCATGGTTTCTGAGAGGAGTTAAATCATTATCTCGAGAAGTGTCCCCTACAGAATGCTATGATTTTTCCAAGGGACCTAGTCGGTTCCATGGGAAGGGAAAGGGCAATGTGTAAGTGGCCGTGGGACTCTGAACTGACTCCCCATAGTCTGCTTTAATTACTGTCAATCATTAGATTTCTAGGTGCATCAGAACTGGGGGAAATGCGGAGGGTCAACAGAATCCTCGATTTGCAAATTCCAAAACTAGGGTCCTTGATTTTCAGATGGGCTAACTTTGAAGAAATGAAGGGAAAATTGGAGGTAGGTTGGAGGAAATAGAGGGAGTAGGAGAGTGGTGGTAGGCAAATTGACCATCATCAGGGACAGCCTGTAGGGGGTCACCAGTTGCTGCCTGAGGCAGCTGGTGAGAGATGAAAGGTACAGAAAACCAGTCTGGTTCACAAGACAGGTAGTGGATATAGTGAGGGGAAAAAGGGAGGTTTTCAAGAGTTTTAAATCTAATAAGAAGGATGGGGATAGGGACAGATACCTTGCCAAGCTGATGGAAGCCAACAGGGTGATGCAAAGGATTAGGCTGACTTGGAATGAAGGATTGTGGAATAATTTAAGGAAGGGGACAGTGGAAGACAGCAACGGCAAGGCAGAAATACTGAATGAGAACTTCTGTTCAGCATCTATGAAGGAAAAGGAAGGGCCTCTGTCTCAGGGTAATTTATTTATTTATTGATATAGTTTTACCAGGAAAGGACTACTGAGCCAAAATAGCTAGTTTGCAGAAGCGCCCTGGGGAAGGGGGTACAAAGGAGAAACCATATAGCATCACTTATAAAACAACAAAAGATTAGCAGTAACCCAGAAGGGGGTGGGTCAGAAGTGTGTATGGGACCAGTTGCCATGGACATATGCTAAGGGAGCTCAAGACACTGAGGTAAATAAATCACCAGAACCTGATGGCTTGCACCCCAGGGTGCTGAAGGAAATGGCACAAGTACTGACTGAGCCCCTGACTAACCTCTTCAAGTGCTCCTCGGAGATAGGAGAGGTATCAATGGTCTGGGGCCAGGGAACTATTGGCTAGTCTGATGTTAATAACTGGCAAACTACTGGTTCCTGGGGCAGATAGGCTGCAAGATGGTAGACAGCCTGTTCTTGTGGCAGGAAGGTCTTGTCAAACAAATTAGATAGACTTTTTTGATTGGGTAGCAAGGGTAGTAGACACAGAGGGTGGTGATTAACTGTGAATTCTAGGTAATATGGGAGTCGACATCAGTGGGGTACTGCAGGGGTTAGTGCTGGACTGGTGCCTTTTAACATCTCCGTTAGTGACATAGATGACTGCATCAGAGGGAAAACTATCTGTTTGCAGATGACCCCAAACTCTGTAGTGGGGCTGTTTCTGAGGAGTATATCCATGCGTTAAGGTAGGATCTGGAGAGGCTTGAAAGGTGGTCAAAGATCTGGCATTTGGTCTTAAATGCTAAAAAGTGCAAGGTTCTGCATGTGGGAAAGAAAAATACAGGGGCAGAGTACAAGCTGGTGGGGTAACATTTTACTGTGACTGAAAAGGAAAAGAGATCTGAAGAGGAAAAGTGATCTGTGGTGATCTCCAACAGCCTCAAATCACCAGCATAGTGTAATAAGGCAACAGGGAAGGCAAATAGTATGCTGGGATGCATTCAGCAGCAGAAAGAAATGAGGTCACACTACTCCTGTACAGGGTACTGGTGAGACCACACCTGGAGTACTGTATACAGTTATGGAACCCTCTCCTATAAAGGAACATCAGCAAGCTGGAAGCAGCATAGGGGAGGTTGACCAAGTTGATTCAGGTGCAACAGAGGTGGACATGCAGGTAAAAACTGGAGTGCCTCTACATGTTCCCACTGTAAGTCAGAAAGGAGGGGCATGACTGAAATGTTTAAATACATGCAAGATATTAACAAAGTGAATTCCATAGAGCTGGTACAACCAGCAGCAACATGCGCACCAGTGGAAATAGTAAGAAACTAGTGTTTGGGGGGGGGGGATTCAAGAGGGATGTGAGGCAATACTACTTTGCTTGCGCTTGTTTCCAGGTGTGTTCCAGGGGAAGGGTACAAGAGGAAGTGAGAAAGCAATGACAAATATAGTAATAAAAGCGCTTGTGCAGGACCAATAACATGTGAGGTTCGGATATTAAGAACGAATTATAGAAGTATAAAACAATGCAAATCTTGTGCATCAAGGTATCAGTTACAGAGGTGCCAGGGTATCTGTCCAGCTGTGAACCAGACCATACTGTTTCTGTGGTCTTTTTCCATTCATCTACTTTTCCACAGAGCTACTCCAGGTTTCAGATACTGCTAAATCCTTCATTGTTCTGGCCATACTTCCAGGCTGCAGATGTTTGATCACACAGCAAAAAAGGAAGATGGAGGGCTCAACTTACTTATAGTGACCAGTCTGGTGCTTGCAGTATAGTTAAACCTGAAGCAAAGTCAGAGCTCTGAGGAAGGTGGTTTGCTGAAATGTCAGCTGATTGATGCATTTCACATCACATGGATGCACTGTCTGCCTGGCTGCCGGCTGTACCCGCTGATACAGTAGCACCAACGTGGTGTCAGCGTGATTTTAGTTTGCGTTTCGTTCAGTCCTGCCACCGACTATTTATAGCACTCTTCTCTTTTTGACTACGGTTTCATAAGCACTGTTATTTCTGCACTTTCAATAAACGTAGATGCCAGCAAGGTAAAAGCTGTCAATTCTTTATTTAGAGCAAAGTTGCTCAGGGTGAGTTTTGCAGGGTGTTGTGGAAATGCTGTTTCTTACCCCAGGAATACTTAAGTATGCTTGACAGGTGCAGTATGCCAGCTGGGTTCAGCTGCCCCAGAGGAGGAGTTTATGTTAATGATTTTTGGCATCAGCCAATCAGAAAGCAGTAAGAGAGAGTGCTGCCTGAGCCAGAGTGGGCGATCAGTCAGATTCATTTTTCCACTGACTGGACAACACTACCCCAGAGCGCTGTCTCTCTCTCTCTCTCTCTCTTCGGCTTGAAGAGGTTATTTTCTAAAGTTGGTAAAAAGTCTTTTCTTTGTGCTGACATAGTGAATTTTAACATTTTTTCTTAGTGCTATGGTTTTTTATTTCACGGTTCCTTTGTTTCCCAGGAACTACAAATTTAATTCCTCAGGGTCCCTTCTGTAGTTCCCGCTCTTTTTCTGAAGTGTAGTTTTGTCGCTTCTGACTGAACTTTATCACGGTTCTCAATTTAATTCACAGATTCCTATTTTTACTGTAACTGTGAATTGCTTTACCTTTTGAGTTAGCGCTATTGCGGAAGTGTATTGCGCAATTCGAGAGCGCTTGGGAACCAACCTATTTCAGTATCTTCTTCTATTTGGGGGTATTTTCCCTAGGTTTTCTGACAGTGTGGCATGTCAGATACACCTATGTAAGAATTGATCCTACTGTGCAAAAAAAAGTGTAAAGTGTGACTGTTTCTTTTCCGACCATAACTGTGCACCAGCACTAATTTTGTCTGGAACAGTGTATGTACAGCCAACGCATCGAATATAATGGCTTCTCAGTCTGAAATAAAAAATTCTGAGGAGGGGTCTTCCTCACACAGGACTAAGGGAAAGTCTGATAAAGACCCTGTTCAGAATAAAACAGATAAAAATAATTCTGATCAGGCTAAAAAGAGACATAATGAACAGGTCACAGATGAAGTGCCTGCTAAAAAGAAACAAAAAGAGAAACACATCACTGCCCCTCTCACTTAGAAGCAAAGGGAGACATCAGTGACACAGAAAACTATGCCCTCTGATGAAGAGCTGGCTAAGGCTTGGCATTTATACCAAATGGTGCAGGCTATGGGCAATATTTTTGATGCCCCTCCTGACCCTATTGCCCCTCATACATCGAACCCTGGTCATACCCAGGATTTTTATTTTATGGGTGATGATGATGATGGTGGATTGGATGATGAATCCTTAGATCCAGAGGCTCTCCCTGCCCCAGAGTTCAGTGGTCCCACTAATGAGCAGGAGGATATTTCCTCTCATTTCACTTTATTCAGGGGATGGTGGGCACCCTTGATCTCACTATACAAGAACCTATGGACCAAGAGGTGGAGGACGACTTTTAGATATGATGGGTCTCCCCCCTTCCAGGAAGTTGCTTTTGACCATATATAAATCACTTTGCGGGGCAACATTTAAAGTACTTGAACACCCCACTTCCAGTCTGGCAGTGGACAAGAAAATTTTAAAAAGTATCGACTGGAAAGGCTTAATGCAGAGTTCCTGTATACTCACCCTGATCATGTAGGGGTTGTACAGGCAGCTGTTTGTGACAGGGCTAAAGCAGCCTTTCTTCACTGCCTCCTGAAAAAGAATCTAAAAGGCTTGATTTTATGGGGAAAAAATCTTATACCACAGCCTCTCTTCTGCTTTGCCTGTCTACTTACATGGCTTATGCAGCCCAGTACCAAAAAGCTCTCTGGAACTCAATGTTAGCTTTAAGCCAACAGGCCCCAGACGAAGTAACCCAGGACCTCTCAGAAACTGTCAAAACAGCCTTGGAAGCCACTAAATACAAGTTTCACATAGAAGTGGATACTAATGACACTGCCTCCAGAGCCGTGGCCCAGGCAATCTCCCTTAGGTGTCATGCCTGGCTAAGGGCAACGAATCTTTCAGAGGACACTCAGAATAAAGCTATGGATTTTCCCTACGAGAATAAGTCATTATTTGGGTACAAGACTGAAACTCATATGAAGAAGGTAGAAGAGTACAAATCCACCTACCAAAGTAATACAGCAAAGGAGAAAGCTACCACTTTCCAGAGACCTCAGAGTAGGGGAAGCAGAGGTAGAGGCTACTACCCCAGGGCCTTCTACCCTATGCCAGTGCCCATGTCCCTGGACTACTGTCAGATGAGGGGTTTCTTCAGCGGAAGAGATAGGAGAGGTCAGAGGCAGTCTGCTTCCTTTCCCCCCTCTAACACTCTGTCCAAACAAATCTGACTACAAAAGCCAGGTTGCCTCCCCTTTCCCAGTAGGAGGAAGGCTGTCCCACTACCTCCCCCACTGGCATCTCATTATCACAGACAAGTGAGTTCTAGAGGTAGTGAGTCAAGGTCTCACCCTGCAGTTAAAAACGATTCCCCTCAACAGGGTCACAGATCACTAAAACCCCTAACTCCTACTAAAAAGCTACTGCTAGAGCTAGAGGTAAAGTCCTTTCTGTCTGCAACAGCAGTGAGAGACTTCCCCCTTCCCCCTGGGATAGGTTCTTTACTCCAGATACTTCCTAACCCAAAAGAAAAATGAGGATTGATGACCCATTTTGGACCTCAGGTATCTAAACAAACATATCATCGATCCCAGATTCAAGATTGTCACCCTAACTGGTGATTCCATCCCTGCAAAAGGGAGACTAGCTAGGACGCCTATTTCCACATTCCTATCAGGCAGTCCCACAGAAAATTTCTCAGGTTCAGATTGTCTTCTGGCCATTACAAGTTTTCAGCAATACCCTTCAGCCTTTCATCTGTGCCCAGGGTGTTCACGAAGTGCCTAGCAGTAATGGCAGCCTACCTCAGAAGACAATAGGTGTCCGTCTTCCCTTAGCTGGATGATTGGTTAATAGTGGGCAAGTCTCTATAGGAGGTCAGAGACTCTCTCAGACTGACTCAAAATACCCTGGAGTCCCTAGGCTTTCTAATTAATACTCAGAAGTCCTACTTTCAACCAGTTTAACTTCTGGAATTCATTGGGGCAGAACTGGACACAAAAGTAAAAGGCCTTGCTCCCTCTTGACAGGGCACAGAACTTTCAGAACCTTGCAAACTTTTTCGTCACGGGCCAGCCAAGACCAGCCAGACACTTCCTGAGGCTTCTAGACCACATGGCTTCTACCACAGATGTGGTACTGGGCGCCAGATTTCAAATGAGGGACATTCAGTATCACCTCAGGTCTCACTGGTCCCAGAAAAGGGACTCCATGTCAAAACTCATTCCGGTCACAAGGACTTTGCTCCAACCCTAGACTGGTGAAAGGATTGACAAAATCTCAGAGAAGTGGTTTTCTTCCAGCAAAGGGAACCTTCCAAAATACTTACTACAGATGCCTCCCTTTTGGGCTGGGGAGCTCACTTGGCCGACCAGTCTATAAGCGGAACATGGTCATGGAAGCTGACCTTAGAAGGCTAGAGGATTGGTCCAGGGACTAGCAGTTACAATTTAATGCCAAAAAGTGTAAGGTAATGCATTTGGGAAGGAGAAAGCCTGGAAAAAAGTACACACTGGGAGGACATCAACTTGAGACACAAACGGAGTGAGATCTCGGCATAATCATCACTGATGAATTAAAGGTAGGAAAACAATGTGAGAAAGCAGCACAGAAAGCGGGTGGCATCCTTGGATGTGTAAGTAGAGGTACAGTATTTCTAGTAGAAAGATGGAGGTTATCATGCCCCTCTACAGGTCCTTGGCGAGGCCACACTTAGAGTACTGCATTCAGTTCTGGAGACCTCACCTCAAGAAGGACATTGACCGTTTGGAAATGGTGCAGAGAAGGGCTACTAAGATGGTGCATGGACTGCATAACAGGTCGTATGAAGCAAGACTCGGGGAGCTGAACCTGTATTCCCTGGAGCAGAGAAGAAACAGAGGGGACACAAGTGAAACATTTAAGTACGTGAGGAGATTTAATGCAGCTCCGACAGGCAATCTATTTCAACTGAACACAGCAGCACGCACAAGAGGGCATGATATGAGACTGATAGGAGAAAGGTTCAAAATCAACCTCAGGAAATACTTCTTCACAGAGAGAGTGATAGACTCATGGAACAGCCTGCCCCAGGAGGTGGTAGCATCAAAGACAATCAGAGAGTTCAAACTCGAATGGAGCAGACATAAAGGACAAGTTAGGATGAAGGCTGCATAGGGAGGGGGTTAGTTTCTAGGGCAGACTAGATGGATTGAATGATCTCCATCTGCTGACGCTTTTCTTTTGTTCTTATGGTTCACCAAGGAGTCCACTTACCAAATAAACCTCCTCGAGCACAGAGCTGTTTACTTGGCAATAAAAGCATTTGCTTCCTTCCAAAAAGGCCAGTCTGTTCAGATCAGAACAGAACACCACAGCTATGTTCTACATCAACAAGCAAGGGGACACTAGGTCCACAAAGCTCTGCACAGAGGCCATGAAACCTTGGTCTCTGGCCTATTCTTTGGAAATTCAGTTATCAGCCATTCACCTGCCAGGCAAGGACAGTTTGCTGGCAGATGCTTTGAGTCGCATTAGTCAAGGCCACCATGAGTGGACTCCGAACAAACAGGTACTGACCACAGTTTTCAGAAGGTGGTGCACTCCAGAGATAGATCTCTTTGCCTCCAGCCTCAATCATCAGCTACCCTGTACTGTTTCAGGCCTCCAGCTCTAGGCACAGTACCAGTGGATGTGCTAAACCTGGATTGGACAGGAAAGTTTCTGTACACCTTCCCTCCTTTCCCACTGATCCTAAGAGTCTTTCTGAAGCTCAGGACCCAGCTTACCAACATGATCCTAGTGGCACCAGACTCGGCGAGACATCCTTGTTATTCCCTACTCCTGGCCCTGGCAGTCAAGCAACTAGTTCGACTGCCATTGAGCTACAGTCTCCTGACTCTACGTCAGACAGAGATAACATACCCCAGTATAGAGTCTCTTCACCTCAAAGCCTGGTACTTGAAGAGCTAGGGTACCCAGACTCTCAGTACTCAGAACAGGCCCTAAGGATTTTTCACCTGGTCAAGAAGCCTAGTACTAAAAAGACCTATGCTTCCAAATGGAAAAGATTTTCCCTGTGGTGTAAAGATAGGCATATTCATCCTCTGAAAGCTTCTCTCTCTTCAGTGCTTGACTACTTGGTATATCTCCAGGCCTCGGGCCTATGTGCCTCATCCTTGAAAGTCCACCTAGCAGCTATGTCTGCCTATATTTGGGCTGGGAAGGAAAAGTCCTTAATCTCCCAGCCCATCTTTAAGAAATTTCTCAAGGGCCTGTTACACCTTCAGTTCCCTCTTAGGGAACCTATCCCTCCCTGGGACTTGAACCTCTGCATATCCAAACTCATGGAGCCCCCTTTTATGCACATGGCCACAGCAGAGCTAAAGTACATCACTTGGAAAACTGTCTTTTTGGTGGGACTGACAGAAGAATTTTAGAGCTGCATGCTCTCTAAACCAAACGCAACTACATTATCTCCCACAAGGATAAGGTAGTTCTCAGGACAAATAGGACATTCCTTCCTAAGCTGGTATCAGAGTTCCATCTGAACCAGTCCATAACACTTCCTGTCTTCTTCACAGACAACTCCACTCTTGGTGAGTGAAAGCTCTATAGTCTGGATGTGAGAAGGGCACTGATCTACTACTACCTGGAGCACACCAAGCAGCTCAGGACTTTGCATACCCAGCTTTTCTTTACCTATGGCGAGCGAGGGAGGGAAAGGCAGGCCAGCCTCTGAAAGGACCATCTCTCGTTGGATAGTCTCTTGTATTTAGTTCTGTTACAGTAAGGCTGGTAAGCAACCTCCCCAAGGCCTCAGGGTCCAATCCACTAGGGGCACTGCAGCCTCTGTGGCAGTTACAAGGGACATACCCTTGCTGGACATCTCCAAAGCAGCTACCTGGAAAACTGTATACACCTTCACAGAACACTACTGCCTGGATGTACATTCCAGATCAGATGCCAAATCTGGCACAGTTGTCCTGCAGAACTTCTTTCCAAAGTAGGTTCTGTACCCGCCTCCCAGCTGCACAGCTTTGTAGTTTGCACCTGTCAAACATACTGAAGAATTCCTGGGGTGAGAAGAAAAAATTACTCAACATAGTAATATTTCTTTCAAGGTATTCTTCAGCATGCTTGACCTCCCAGCTATCCTCCCCTACATAACCTGACTGAGTAGTTCTGCAGTCCTACCTTTGGGCCAAATGATCACTGTTTGAGATTTATGATTAGAGCTTTTCTGGTTGTGGGTGTTTTATTATTCTTTTGTATTGTTCTTGTTCCTATTTTATAGTTCTGATAGCATTTTAGGGTCATTTTTGCCCTTTAGCTTCAAAATGAATCTGACTGACCTCCTACTCTAGCTCAGGCAGTACTCTCTCTCTCTTACTGCTTTCTGATTGGCTAATGCCAAAATCACTAGCATAAACTCCTCCTCCTCCTCTGGAGCAGCTGAACCCAGCTGGCATACTGCACCTGTCAAGCATACTGAAGAATACCTTGGAAGAAATAATATTACTATGGTGAGTATTTTTTTTTCTTCCTGGCTTTGCCTTGGGTGCAAATGTTTGATGCCATGCAGAACCAACCAACCAGCCAGTCAGTTGGTCAATCAGTCAGTCAAACAGAAGAATTAGAAGTAAAGCTGTTCAGTCTGTTTTTTTTTATTATTATTTATTTCAATGGTCATACAGTATGCAAGTGGTGGCTGTGGGATTCAGACCCCCTTCTCCATTTTTGCAGCTCAGTGTTCTTAACCACTGTACTGTGTAGTCAGCCTCACCTCGGTAGTGGGGAAGATCATGGAAGCACTACTGAAGGAGAGATTGGTGGAACATCTGGTTGTCAATGGACTACAGGACCCAAGGCAGCATGGTTTCACCAGGGGGAGGTCATGTCAGACCAACCTCATTGAATTTTTTTGACTGGGTGACTAGGGAGGTGGATCAGGGGAGGGCAGTGGACATGGCCTATCTGGACTTCAGCAAGGCCTTTGACACTGTGCCACATAGAAGACTATTGCACAAACTGGGGAATATGGGTGTGGGCAGGACAGTAGTGTGGTGGGTAGGTAACTGGCTGGGCGGCAGGACACAGAGGGTGGTGGTAAATGGCTGTCACTCCACAGAGGGAAGAGTGACCAGTGGGGTACCACAGGGATCAGTGCTGGGACCGGTCCTATTCAATATCTTCATCAGTGACATTGCGCAGGACCTAGACAGCAGAATTTCACTGTTCGCTGATGACACAAAGCTCTGTAACAGAGTAGACACGACAGAGGGTGTAGACAGAATGAGACGGGACCTGCAGAAACTTGAAGAATGGTTAGGGGTTTGGCAGCTGAAATTCAATGCAAGGAAGTGCAAGATAATGCATATGGGGCACAAAAACCCTGGCACAATATATCAGTTGGGGGGTGAGGATATAGCATGCACCAAGCAGGAAAGGGATCTTGGGGTTATCATCTCTGATGACCTCAAGGCAGGGAAACAGTGTGACAAGGCAGCAGGTAAAGCAAATAGGATGCTGTAATGCATAGGCAGGGGCATCACCAGCAGGAAAAGGGAGGTCATAATTCCACTATACAAGACACTAGTAAGGCCCCACCTGGAGTACACTGTACAGTTCTGGAGACCTTACCTACGTAAGGACATAGACAGGGTAGAGAAGGTTCAGAGGAGGGCAACAAAGATGGTGCATGGATTGCATCACAAGTCCTATGAGGATAGGTTGAAGGAACTGAACATGTACTCCCTGGAGGAGAGGAGGGAGAGAGGGGATATGATAGAGACATACAAGTATCTTACAGGGAGGAACAGGGTGCAGGAATACACTACTTTTAAGCGAAAAAGATATTCCAGGACTAGAGGGCATGGGATGAAGTTGGAGGGAGGACGATTCAGAGGAAACGTGAGGAAGAATTTCTTCACAGAACAGGTGGTGGACAAGTGGAACAACCTGCCAGAGGAAGTGGTGGGGGCTTAAACAATCACGGGATTTAAGAATGCATGGGATAGACATAAAGGAATTCTGGAGGTCAGGGGTAAGGGGCAACAGACTTCTTGGAAAACATAAACTGAACTTACAAGCTCAAATGGGCAGACTGGGTGGGCCATAGGCCCTTATCTGCCAACACTGTCTATGTATCTATGTATAATGCCTCCCCCTTGCATTAACAGCATGCAGTAATAATTACTGGTTAAGGCAGATAGTAACCTAAAATTAGTTGCTGTCAAACTCCATAATAATGGGATGGCAGTATAGCCTAGAGGTTAGAGTAATGAGCCGTGAACGAGCTTGATACATCCAGCAGACCAGACCTGGATTTGATTCTCACAACCTCCACTTGCATACTGTGTGACTCTAAGCAAGTCACTTAACTGCCCAGTGCTCTCAGGTCGCCCCTGAAAACAGGCACTTGTGCCTAGTGGGCCTTACCCGGTTACCAAAGACTGAAATAAAAATACATGTTTGTGATGTCACAAACAAGTATTACAGAGGTCAGACCGGCGTGCCACTCTCACATGCATATCAAAATGTCTGTTTTCTCAAACCAGTATGTAGCCCAGGTGCCATATGCCAATGGGCTACTACCCCTGTCTGTTGGTCTGCACACAGGTTAAGGGGCCTGGGTCCTGCTACGGTGGTACTTGGGGGTTCTATCTCGGAAAAAGAATAAAAATAGCATGGTGCCTGCACCCAGAGTAAATTACGGTGGGTCAGGTGTGTAGTTGGTACAACCCTCCCTGGGATGCTGTACCTACCCACCTCCCCTTCCAACCACCCCACACACTGGAAACCAAACAGTTTCCCAATACCGTATACCATGTAAGCTGTATAGTTGTTTCCCACAAAACACCCTTCACACAGCAATTCCAAACAACAAAACACAGCTTTATTGGGGGGAAGGGCTAGGATCGGGGTACCTGGGACTGGAATAGCTGTGGAAGAAAGTGTAGTTAGAGAACTGGCTATGAATAGGTAATAACATATGAGCCCATATGCCAAAACACTCCAGGTGCCCACCACCACTGGTACCGACGTTACCCTCTGTCCTTTCTGGGTACCCAAGAATTGCAGACCTGCTCGGTGCTGCAAGCTGGCCGGCTGTTGGAGCCCTAGAAACAGGACAACTGGATGTGGTAACTAAGCAAACACTCCCCTTGATTACCAGGGCTAGCCCTGGATACTCACAGTCTTAAAGATCTGAAGAGTTCCCAGTGCACAGGGCTTCCACCAGTCCTGATTCAGGGGGAACCTCAGTTCAAAGAGGGCAGAGCGAATGGGCAGCAGAGAATGTCCTGAAGACTTGGGCTTGATTGAAGGTCTGGCCGCTTGTCACTGTCAGCCTATCCAGGCCCGTTGCAGAGCTATTGTGCAAGCCTCACCAACTGCAGGAGGTCCAGACGAGAGTGGCTCCACAGCCCAGCTCCCTCCAGGTCACAGGTGCCCTAGCACCTCAGCACGCGCCGGTGACCCCCTGTAGCCAGCCGACCTCACTTGATGGGGGTTAACGAGTTCCCCACCTGGCTCTGATGTGCAGCTGGACAACTCCTTAGATCCCCTTCTTTCAGCAAAAAACAGCTCCGGTGTGCCGCCAGACAACTGTTTGGCTCCCTTTGCCTGCTAGTGCCGTTTGACAACAAATTCCATGGTCCAGTTCAACAGTTCTTTTCCACAACTGGAACACAGCAGCATCCACAGGTTCCTGAAGCATACAACACTTGCTCACCTTTTTCGTTTTCAGCCTCTCTGGTTCAAATGACATCTTCATTCTGGCTGGCACACAACTCACAGACACTCTCTCTGCTCCAAACAGCCTCCACTTTTAGTCTGGATTAATCCAGTTTCCAGCAAGGCTCTATTTCAGCAAAACAGTCTCTCTCCGTTCCCGGAACTGATTCAGGAAAGCTGCAGCAAAAATCTCCTCCAACACAGCAACTTCACTTAGATGCCTGGATCTTTAGTCACAGCTGCACAGTTCCTCTCAGCAGCAGAATTTCTTCCCATTTACTTCACAGACCAACTCCAGTTCAAAACCTGTGAAAGGCCTTTGCAATATTTACTCCTCACAGCACTGAGTCCTCTCGACTCAGTCAGAGTCCATTACAGACTGACCCAACTCCCCAAAGTCCCTGGGTTTCTCCAGGGAATCCTGCCCTCTGCTTGGCTGCATATTGAGCCCTCTTTGACTACTAATTGGTTGTGTGTCTTGGCGCCTGAAAATAGTTAACACCTTCTCCCATAATCCCTTTGAGACAGTTCTGGGCACCTAGTAATCCAATTGGCTGTCTATAGGAGGTGAAAGCATCACAAACATGGCTGCTCCCATTCAGTTCACAGCCCGTCCCTTATAGTGTCCCAACTCTGAAAGAGTCCTTGCAGCCAGAATAAGCATTTCTAATATTAGTTGCCCCCACAGTCTGTTAGCCACCCCTTTACCCTCTCAATATTTTAAGCTAACCCCTGCCTGTCGCTAGTGCTGTTTTAGCTTACCCCCAGGCACTGGACAGGCTCTCCTTATTCATACTCATGCTGCCTCTTTAATATTCATGAGGTGGCACTTGAATTCTCGAGCGCGATTGGCGCGCCAAAAAAAGCTCCCCTTTCTCTCTTCTTGCCTTTCTGGACCTATGAAGGTCTTCAGTCCCCATTTTGCTCCATTCAGGGACCGGGACCACTGGAGAGGCAACTCAAAAGGACGCCGAATAGCCGATACCAAAATGCGCTCCTACACATGCACAGTGCGCCAGTTCTGCACCAGAGTGCAAATATGGGCAGTGGCTCTGTGAGTTAGCTCCTCTGGCCCTGCTCTGACAAATAAAATAATTGGGGGGGGGGGGGCAGAGGGAAGATCCAGGGAACCATTTGGGGCACAGCCAGGAAGCTGAGAAAAACAGGAAAACCGGTATATGGGCAGCCTCTAGGGGGCAAACAGGTAAGCCCCCATAGGGGGTTGCAAATGATTAAAAAATAAAGTAATGAACACCAGTGTTGGTCTTAATTATTCTTACACCCACTTGGTGTGTAATGCTTTTATAAACCACTCGAGCTTCACTCTCGTGGTTTACGTAGCATTACACACCTCGGGGTGTAAAACAATCTTGTTACACATCTCCATACATTATTCTTGTATCTAAATCTTTTCCATATTGCATTTTCAGAGCTGTCTTTTCCTGCCTCCTGGATGTCTTTTTTTGACATAACTGGCATAGCAGAAATTGCAGCATGCTCATCAGTTATAAAAAGGGGTGGAGCTTGAGGCATAGATCGTTTTTCAAGTTGTGCCTCATTTAAAGGTGGCAACTGTAGCTGTCATCCCTTGTCATTTTTTAAAGCAGTAAGCTTGTGTGCATGAATTTGTCATGTAATGTCAGAAGCAAGTTACAGCATCTAACTGAACTGCTTCCAAGGGAAATGTCCAAAGATCAGAAAAGAATATTTCAATGAAATGTTTTCAGAGTGGTATGTGGAAATGGGAACAGTCCTTCATTCTCGATACCTAGATGCATCAACCTTGGTTAAGGACAGAGTAACCCACTTAAAACTGCAGCAGCAGCAGGGATGGTACTGTATCACTGTCATCAGCATGGATCCAGTCATTCATCAGTTTGAATAGGAAATGGGGGGGGAGAGACAATTGGTGTAAATTGCTTAGCACTGGCTTTCACACTCATCTCTTAAGTTTTTCTTGTTTTTTTTTGCTGTGACTTTTGGCTCCATGAATGCAAAATCGTTGTCTCGGAAAACAAGCAGAATATCTTAACCTTTTTTATTTTGTTACTTAGTATGCTTTTTTTTATGCCCTTGATCACCCAGCCTGCCCCTTCTCTCCCAGCCCCATCACCGGGACTTACCAGACCAGACTCTTGCAGTGCCCCATGGCTTACCCCCTGTGATGGGGTCCCTGGGGTCCCCCATTAACCCCGGAGAGCCTTTAGTTTAGTTACAGGTTGGCGGGCCCAGTTGGCAGGTGCATGCCCTGCGAGGAGAGGTGGCACCATCCTGCAGGCTGGGGGCTTTTTTCCATGTTCATCGCTAACCCGTGACGTCAATGGAGAAAACAAGCAAAATATCTTACCATACCTTGATTACTTCTAGCCACATCATGGCACCTGGCCATGGGCCTGAGGGGCACAGGTACGACCTCCAAGATCCTGTCAAAGCTTGCTTGTAAGATGACTGTAGAGTGCAGTGGAGAGGAATGTGGTCTAGTCTTCTGTCCCTGTGAAACGTGCATCTCCCATGATACACATCACCTCCAACAGCCCAGTGAGCAACAGACCCAAGGGTGTTTCCGAAGCCTGGTGTCCTGTTGGTTATACTGTAACACAGTACCTCTGAGCCATTGGTCCTCATTGTTAAACTTAACTGTAGTACCGAAGGCCTGGCAAGCAGAAGATAAAGCTGGTAGCAGCCCAGGCTGCTAGTTAAGTGGAGGGATTAACTGTCCTCCCTTAACCTGGTTGAGGTAAATGAACCAGCAATCTGCACCTTTGTAAAAGACCTGGCTGAAACCCTGCTGTTTTTGACCATTTTAGCAGCAAGGTGGACCTTGGGCTTTCTTAATCAGTCTGAGTTGTGATATTTTGTGCCAGGCTAGTAGACTTGGTTGACCTTTATCTTGAATACCCTACCTTTAGCGATAATTCAAGCATCTACTAATTGTTTGTTCTTTGTTGACTGCAAAAGGAGGGCTAGGAAATAGTTTCCTGATTTTAGCATCATCCCGGGGGTTAAAGGAATAAGTGATACTGAGCCAGGCTAAGCTTTTGTCAAAACCTCAGACTGAGGTGAAGATCCAAGTTATTGGTCTAACAGTGAGCCCTCGTAAGTATCGGCACCATTGTAATAAATTTGTCTCTTTACTATTTGCACTGGCAACTGAATCTTCATAAGCAGTGTGTTGTTCTTCTGTACTTTAGTGAGTGGCTTTCCCTCTGGCAGGCTGCACATCCTGGATGGCTATGCATCAGTGAGTATTGTGCTGCAGGACCCCCATATTCAAAGGGGATGCATGGCGCATCCTGGTGGAAAAGGGAGTTGTGCCGCTCAACCTCAACAATGTGCCACAGCGTGATATTCAAATGGGCAGGATGCTCTTGCCACAAGGGAATGGGCCAGGGCGCAATATAATGTATGAGAAGCACAAGAAGCGGGCCATTCCCATGAATGTGCTGCGCATGTGCATATTCATAAGGAATCCTCCCCACAAGGGCAAGGATTGTGCTGTGTAAAGATCGGCCGTAAGTAGTAGGCCTAACCCTGTTGGCCAGAAACAGGCAGGCTGTGGAAGAGCAAGCAGGCGCACAGCAGCCTGCCTGCCCCAGTATTCCAGTGCCCCCCCCAGCCCCTACCCCAGTGCGAACAGTAATCCCATAGTGTAGGGCCTCATCCCATGCTCGATCCCCACCATGACACATACATGCATCAACCCCCACCCCATATTCCATAGTGTAGGGTCCCCTTCCCCAATCGCTGGCACAACACACCCTCCTGGCACCATTCCCAGTGCAAAGCAGCAGCGCACCCCCCACCCAGCACCACTTACGGTGCGATGAATACTTCCGGCACCAACACATCCCCAGTCTCCAATCGCAGTTTCGTTGGAACCCCTCCGGCCCCAATCCACCATCGTAGGACACGACACCATCCATGCCCCGACTACTTATTGTAGACTCTCCCCCATGTTTCATTAGTACAGCAGCCCCCACCCCATCAGGACAGGAACTCCATACCCCCCCACCCAGCCAGAGCTGGTGACTGGCTCAGCCCTCCGCACCACCACGGCCAGCAGGCGACTGAACTGTCACAGTTGGTACTGTACAAAGCTCCGCCATTGGTTGAATGTGAGCTTTGTACAGTACACTGCTGTGACAGTCGGTGGTTGGCCATGGTGTTGTGCAGACATCTGAGCCAGTTGCCGGCTCCGGTTGGGTGGGGGGGCATGGGGTTCAGGGGTCCTGTCCTGATGGGGTGGGGAGCCGCTGCACTATGGAAATACGGGGGGAGCATCTATCAATTCAGGCATCAGGGTCGGGGCATAGATGGGTGTTTGTGTCCCCTACGATCAAAGATCGGGGCTGGGAGGGGTTCTGGCAAAATTGCGATCGGGGACCAGAGATGTGTTGGTGCCAGCAGTATTCATCGCAACGGGAGTGGTGCCGGATGGGGAATGAATCTGCCACTTTGCACCGGAATAGTGCCGGGGATGCATTGTCCCTTACGGTCGGGGGTCGGGGCTGGGGGGTTTCTGCCACATACGATTGGGGCTGGGTGAGAGGCCATGACATTATGGCACAAGCATGCTGTTTGAATATTGCAACAGTGCGGGCAGGCGCAACTGGTTTGTATGATGCATTGTTCTGTGTGCGCAACCTGCCGACACTGAATATGTCCCTGCAGATCTTTAGCCTCTACCTGGATACACCAGAACAGGCAGACAGGACTTCATTTTAATTTAACTGAAGGTGTGCATCAAGGAGCATGTCAGAGCCATTATTTATTTATTTGTTCACCAGGTCAGTGCACTGATCCTAGGAAACATTTTCAGGCACACCCCGGGCCATGAAGATGGCACAAAGATAAATACAAAACAGAGCACTGATACACCAACAAGAATTTCTGAACAGCGTATTTCAGAAAGAGATGCACAAGAATACATTAGGTGAATGCTAGCACAGTAGAAACTACAATAATAACTAATGAAATATCTATGCAATGTAGTCCAAGAAAGAAAGAAACAAAGAAACTGTGCAAAAAATACATTAGATAACTGCTGACACCATAGCAACTACAGGTATAACTAATGAGTTATGAACAAAGGTACAATGCTGAAGATACAAACACAGGGCACTGGAGAATATTCCAGTAAGCTAAATGGAACTGCACAAGCATAGGCAACTAGGCTAAATGGCTAAACGGGGTGTAGCCAGGATCAGCTAGTAGTTAGGCAGTGTATGTACAAAGCTCAGAGCGACTAGAAATCAGGTGACGTGGGTAGGCTTGTGGTAATGGCACAGGCAGATAGAGTGGTGGATTACAGGTGTGATGGTCACCCCAGGGAGTGGGTGCAGGTACATTATACATGGTGATGTTACTAATTGTTATTTATTTATTTAACATTTCGGTAATTGGGAAAGGCATGCTGAGCCAAAGTTCGATTCCAGGTGTGACCTGGGGACAGGGTATACAAACAGCAAACGGATAGCAACATTCAGGTACAAAATAAAGCAACGTACAATGCAAATGAAGTACAAGCTAACAGAGGTGAAAAATATGAAATATAGAAATATAATAAAGTGCTTCAGGTAGAAATGTTTTTGTTTTAGCTGAGAGAGACAGTAAGAGACCACATGAGGGCGCGAATATAGCAGGAGATGGAAAACTGGGAGGAGGAGAGGGGTAATGACGTGGAAAGAAATTAGACAAAGAGCAGTCACAGGTTGTTACTGGGGGAGGCCTAAGGAAGCATTTGAGTGCAGGAAAGGAGGGGTGAGATGGGTATTTAGGGGAAGGTTATTCCAAAAGGAAGGGAGTCTATAAGAGAAGGCGTGTTAAGCCGGCCCAGTGGCACAGAGAGCTGAGGCACTAGACACCTTACCTCTCATCATGCCGGCAACCCACATTTGGATATGGAGTCGGGTCATTGGGGAGTCGGCATGGGGGGGGAGCTGAGAGCAGAATTGAGCAGCTGTGGGGAAGCTCTCCCCTCTCGGGGTGGCTGCCCCCTCCCGTAGTTCCACTGCCACCAGGTGTCGGTCCGGTGGCTAGTGTAGGCGGGAGGGAGTGGCAAGTCGCAGGAGGGTGTCTCAAGCTGCGGCGTGCGCATGCCTCCACATGAATTTACGCAACCGAGAACAGGGATGGGCAAAAATCGGGGAAAAATATAGGGCATAAAATATATATGGAAAAAAAAGAGAAGGTGCATTTCCCTATAGATGGACAAACTCTTGGGAGGGTGAAGGAGCGGGTACTATTTGTGCTTGAGTTGTAGGGGGAGGGAGTAGCAGGCTTCAGGAGAGAGGAGAGGTAAGATGGAAGAGTCCAAAACCAGAATTTAGAGATGAGTGTGGAGCAGTGGGGCAAGTGTTTCTGAGAGAGCAGTTGAAGGGATAGGGCAGAGTAGAGGTCGAAGTGGTATGTCAGAGGAGAGCGATCAGAAGCAAAATGACAGAAGGCATTGAAAAGGACATCAAGTTTGGAGAGAGAGGAAGCAAGGGCTGTACTGAAGATGACATCAGCATAGTCAAAAGTTGGGAGTATCCATTTTACCAGTAGGTCGCATCTAACGGGAAGGGAGAGAAACACCTTGTGACGATGGAGTAGCACCAGTATTGGGCATAGTTTGGAGTGAAGGAAAGAGAAATCAAGTGAGGGGTCAAGTGAAACACCAAGGTGTTTGTAGTTTGGGACATTTTCGAGTAGGGGTGCAGGCTAGGGTAGAAAGTACTAATGCCCTGGGGATGCAATTTATGACTGCTCATCACTAAGATTCCTCATAAGAACACAAGAAAAGTGTCGGCAGATGCGGACCATGTGGTCCATCTAGTCTGCCCAAGGTGGCTACCCCCCCCCAAATTATATTTTTCTCCTAAGTTGTCCACATTGCCTGTCCCAAGTGAGTATGAATTTCCTTGCTGTCTTTGATGCCACCACTTCTGGTAGCAGGGTGTTCCATGGGTCTGTCACCCTCTCGGTGAAAAAGTACTTTCAAGAGTTACTTTTAAACTTGCCTCCCACCAGACGCAAGTTGTGTCCTTTTGTATGCGCCACCCAGTTTTCCAGGAAGAGATTTTCCTTCTGAGTTTGGGGCTTGAGCATATCCCTTCTAGAAGGCGGGGGGGGGGGCGCGATGGCAACAGGGTAAATCATTTGCTCAGGCAAGAAACTAGGTGGATAGTTTCTTTGAATGCTGAACAACCAGATGGATTGAATAAGGAGGTAGATTATGCTCCCTACATAAAGTGAAACTGAACTCTCAAATTTATTTACTTTCCGAGGCCCCTATGATTCTAATGCTGCCTCTCTCTCACAGGTTCAGGCTATTCAAGATGTCTCTCCCTTTGAATCTAATCTGATATGATGTTGAGGTTAGAGAAGGTCTTCCCTTGCATACCTAGCACTTCAGTATAATTGTACATACAATAAAAATATAATTATTTTTCATAATTTTTAAAATTATTAATTGGGTCAGCATTGTATGCCAGTAGTGGATTTTGGTGTCATGTAATGCATTTTGAAAATACTTTCATCTGTGTTTTCCTTTACTTATGATCACATTTGGTCTAGGAATTTTATTTGTGCCTTCCCCCAATTAACTTATATGGTTGAAAGATGGATTTCAGTTGAATTTCTTTGTAATTGTTGGTGAAAGCAATTAGTTGCTATTGTAAGTGATTGGGACACTAGATTAAACAGGTTTGCATCTGTATGTATAAAAGAAGTACTGTAACCTGCATGACTCCGCCCACTGACGAAGACCAATTGCTGGTCGAAGCACTGGGGCAGTTTTCCCCAGTCTGTCTGACAAAATAAAACTTCTCTATACTGTTACAATATATTCATGTGTCCATAACTTTAGTTGCTTGAGTGCAGATATTTTTTTTTTCTGTAACATTCGCTGGGGCCAGGACACAAATGGGGGGGGCGCAGTAAAATATACAAAGTTAAAGACATTAAAGACTATGCTCCAAAATAAACAATCCTTCTGGTGTCTAGCCAATCAGAGGTTTAGGAGGCAACAGAGCACACAAGGGATTGTGAGGGAATGATGCAGTTACGGACCTCCCTAACACACTGGTAGGCTTAGGGAGTTAGTCAGGGAGCAGAAGGACTTATGGACAGCCCAGCTTAATGTATCAAACCCTAAAAGATGGTAAGAAGTTTCTGGGCTCAAGAGGAGCTCATGGCAGTTGGAGGAAGACTCTGAGGTGATCAGACTTGCTGCTGTGAGCAAGCTGAGGGTTTAGTCAGGCCTAAATATCTGGTGAGCCCTCTCCAGGGTTCAGTGTTTTGCCTTCCTTTAAGTCTTATCCTGGGATCATATTGTTAAAGAGACTGTGCCAGGGAGGGCATCTGCAAAGTGAGAGCCATGAAATCATGCCAGAAGGGCATCTGCTGAGCAAGCCACCAAGAGGCTGCCTGTGGGGGCATTTTCTGCAGGATGAAGTTGCTGTGAGAAAATCTGAGAGATTCAAGCTTGAGAAAGTTGCTGAGGTAAAACCCTGGAGATCGAGACCGGCATCTCCATTAAGCTACTGTGGAACCAGGTAGGAGACCTGCTTGTCCTTATCAAGTGGGGTGAATTGGGGAACAGGGAGTCATTGGACATGTGCCCGGAGTATGTGGGTACTCTTGATCCATAGGGGAGTTGGACTGTGGGGTCTGGGCTCCTTGGGAACTGTGAAGCCACTGCATAGTGCTCCCGTGTGTGTTGTGAGAGTTGAAACAGAAGGGTTGTGATGTGAGAGCTGAGCCAGAAGGGCTGCGCTGTGAGAGTTGAGCCAGAAGGGCTGCACTGTGAGAGTTGAGCCAGAAGGGCTGCACTGTGAGAGTTGATCCAGAAGGGCTGCACTGTGAGAGTTGAGCCAGAAGGGCTGCGCTGTGAGAGCTGAGCCAGAAGGGCTGCGCTGTGAGAGTTGAACCAGAAGGGCTGCGCTGTGAGAGCTGAGCCAGAAGGGCTGCATTGTGAGAGCTGAGCCAGAAGGGCTGCGCTGTGAGAGTTGATCCAGAAGGGCTGCACTATGAGAGTTGAGCCAGAAGGGCTGCGCTGTGAGAGTTGATCCAGAAGGGCTGCACTGTGAGAGCTGATCCAGAAGGGCTGCACTGTGAGAGTTGATCCAGAAGGGCTGCACTGTGAGAGCTGAGCCAGAAGGGCTGCGCTGTGAGAGTTGATCCAGAAGGGCTGCACTGTGAGAGTTGATCCAGAAGGGCTGCACTGTGAGAGCTGAGCCAGAAGGGCTGCGCTGTGAGAGTTGATCCAGAAGGGCTGCACTGTGAGAGTTGAGCCCGAAGGGCTGCACTGTGAGAGTTGAGCCAGAAGAGCTGCGCTGTGAGAGTTGAGCCAGAAGGGCTGCGCTGTGAGAGTTGAGCCAGAAGGGCTGCACTGTGAGAGTTGACCCAGAAGAGCTGTGCTGCTGCAGAGCATCTGAGTGAAAGTTTGAAGTGCTTCATCTCCAGCCACTGGGGTCTGAGCCATACTGCTGCTCAGTATGCTGCTGTGTGCTGGTTCCTGCCTTGAATGAGCTACAGCATCTGTGGGTCACGTGAGTGCTGCTGTTGCTTGCTGGGGTCTTTTTACTTTCCCCTGTTTGGATTACAGTAACCTTGTTGGGATTAAGAAATTTGTTTTCAAGCAGTTCCCATTTGGGACATCAGGTTCTCCTTACTGTGCTAGCACACCATGTCCTGTTGGGGGGGTTTAAAATGCAAGCTTGCTAATTGTTTCAACAAGTGCATCACGGAAAGAACTCCAGCAACATAGCTACCAGGCCTGCACCAGGATTTAGTATAATTCCTGGGTGCCCAGAGTCACTGGTTGCAGTTTCATTGTTGAGATTATAGTTTAGTACTGGTAACATGCAAAAACGTATGCTACACCATGTGTAGAGTAAGCCATCCTGTTGTACTCCTTGTTTGGGCAGATGCATCAGTGATTGTGTGGGATCTGAGAGGGTAGTAGTGACCCACAGTACAGTGGCTCCCAGGGGGCATTGTTACCAGGTGGGAGCACTTAAAGTAATTTACAGCTGTTTAACCCCTCCTCTTCACTTCCAGCTTCCAGGTCTGTGTTATGAAATAAAATCATTGTTAATTTGTTGAATTCTACTTCTGTGTGTGCACTTGTTTTGTGAACCTGATTGAATTGCCTGTTGGCGAAGGCAATAACTGTCTCAATGGTCTGCAGGTGGTGATCCAGTCCAGTGTAGGGAGGTTGGTAGGTAGTGCATACCAGGTGGTGGTACTGCACACAGCATCCGGCCCACGTGTTCTCTCTGGGTGGAGGCATTATGCTATTTATTATTTGTTCTGCAGTGAACCCCCCTACTGCAGGAGAGAGAACAAACACAGCCTGTCAACCAGGTAGACCCTGCACAGTCACCAGACAGTGGTGTGAAACCAGACACAACGACCTGTGGGTCACATAAAGAATTCTGAAAAATGTCCTTCATTGACTCCGAGGCAGAGTTCTCCCACTGCACAACTGGATGTCAGGCTCAAAATAGGGCCATAACTAAATGGGCTAAGACGGAAGTTTTTGAAATAAACTTGCTCAACCCAGTTTTAGCTATCCTTTCGAAATTGTTTATTATCTTTGCAATTATTAGGATCTCCTTTAGCTTCAGCATCAAAAGCCATGACTAGCAGAGCAGTTTATTTATAAAAGGCTATGTAAGAGGATGTGAAGGTTGCCTTTTCAGTGGTGGCGATCGGAGGAATGAGCAGAGACATGGTTTCACACTTGTCAAGAAAATCAGTCCTAGCATTGTGCTTCGATACATGGGAAGAAGGTTTGACTCCACATGCTGCACTATGTGCGTGCAGGTAGAAACAACATTTCAACCAGATCCCAGCACGTGTTTGACAGCAGAGTGCCTCATCTCAAGTTGAAATAAATGGTAACATTCTCACTTGTCCATTCGTGTCAGGAGCTGCTACTAAAGTCATGCTCCACTGCAGACTGAGGGGACACAAGCTGCTGATCAGCAAGAGATACCTTGATAACTCGAAGGATGTTTACCTGACTGAGCACTGCTTCAGTAATAGCCCAGCATGCGACAGTGCTCCCAGACTAGACATCTTTTCATATCTATTGAAGCAAATGCAAGTTGACACAATAATTAGTGTTCAGCTCATAACCAGATTAAGTGTAAAGTACATTGATTTAAAAAATAAAAAGGTTGGAGGACAAAAAGGTAGACAAAGCAGCCCAGACTGGGTAAACAAGATTGTTTCCACCATCGTCTCTGAGCATTTTGCCAAAGAAAATTCACAGAAACCTAGGGATAGCACCAGCTGGCTGATTTATTTTTGTGCAGGAGAAGCCCTCCCAGGCAGAAGGTGCCTAGCAATTATATCTATTAATAACCCACTGCAGGCGTACGTGATGCATAAATACAGCAAATCATGGAAAAGAGCTTCCCTTTGTCATTCTAGAAGTGCTAAGAAAAGGTATTAAATAAATCTGCCCTTCCTTAAACGTTAATTACAGGGGCACTAGAGAGTCGTCTCCTAAGCAACTCGAACAAACATTGGCTGTGATACCAAGCTAGGGTGAATCTAGAAAAATTACTTTAAAGCAGTTTTTTTTTTTTTTTTTGCATTTAAAACCGACTTGGTTGACTCCTGGTTGCATCGTACTCCTAAGTAAGGCAAGGCACAATAAATGTATTTGTTAGGCACCAATCCCAGGCTCTAAGCACCATACAGACAGCAAGTCAAAAACTGTTATTAAAACTCAGTAAAAAAAGAAAAAAAACTAAAAAACAGGTCAGGTACAAGCAGATTACCACATTAAAACATACCACCCCAAGTCTTCATTAAATTTAATTTATTGGTCCGAAATACCTAATTGACCAAATGGGTTTTCAATAAACCCTTGAAACGTTCGAAAGAGAAGGCCTTTCAAATTGTAGACGGGAACGCGTGCCACAAAATAGGAGCTGCTAGACAAAAAGATCCATCCCCAAAGGCTTTAAGCAGGAGTGTGAAATTACAAGGAGTCCCATTTCAGAGGAACGAAGAGGACAGATGAGGGTGTGTTTGGTCAGATGGTCATTCAGGTACCCAGGGTCCAGATCATTCAGGGATTTGTGAATTAACAAACTGTTTTTGAAGCTGATGCGCCATCTCACTAGCAGTTAGTGAAGTCCCAGAGAACAGGCATGAAATGCTCAGACCAAGAGGACCCAGCTATCAGCCAGGCTGCTGAGTTCTGCACAAGCTGCATGCGATGCACCAGCCCAGCAGAGAGATAGTCCTAGGTTAAGAACATTGCAGTAATACAAACAGGAGCATTACAGTAATAGAACCAGGAGGTAACAAAAGCATGCACCAGTGATTCTAAGTTACAGTGTGCAAGACAACCACCAATTCTGGCAATATTCCATAGATGGTAGAAAACACTGCAGACAGTAGAAAGCACCAGATAGATGTTCTAGCATCAGTCCACTATCCACAATGATGCCCACATTTTTTACTTGATTAACAGCTCCTGGTGTAATATCATTTAACAGTGGCAACAAGCCATCATCACTGTTCACTGCTGCATGCACTCAAGCCAGTTACACTAGCAGCACCTCTGTCTTCAAAGTGTTGAGTCTGAATCAGCTTGATGCCATCCAGTCTGGATTTCAACCAGACACTCATCTAATACAGCTACCGCGTTTATCCCATCGGGTGTACATGACAGATAGAGCTGGGTTTCATCCACATAGCAGTGAAAACCCAGACCCTAACACCTAATGATCTCCCCCAATGGCAACATGCAGACGACAAATAACATGGGAGGTAAAATCGACTCCTGAGGTACTCCACAGCAGAGAGTAGCAGCACTCGTGATGTTTCTGCCTAACACTGTCTGCTGCTCTCTGCCAAATAAGTAGGACTCCAATCATCGCATCACCATTCCCGAAAGTCCTACATAGTGTATCAGACAGGTCAACAGCACTCCATGATCCACCATGTCTGATGCAGAGGAAAGATCCAGCAGTACCAAGATGGAACAATAACCGCTGTCTCTTGCCTGGAGAAGTATTTGAATACCGTGACAGAGTAGTCTCTGTGCTATACTGAGGCCTAAACCCAGAAAGAAATGGTTCCAAGATCCCGTAAAACTCCAAACATTCCTGTAACTGCACCATCACTACCTTCTAAATAACCTTCCCTAGTAATAGGAGGTTCAAGACAGGCCTGTAATTTTTCGTATCCTTAGGGTCCAATGATGGTTTCTTCAGAAAGGGTTTTATCACTGCCCTCTTCAGGTCAATGGGGAAAACACCCTACTGAAGTGAGCACCTGACTATCTCAGCGATAATTGGAATGAGGGTCGGCCAGTAGTTTGAGAGAAAGCTGCTAAGCTCTGAGTCCAATATACAGCATGTAGGGCACAGTCCCAAGAGCCCTCGAGAGACCTCGTCAATAAGGACTGGGCCAAATTCCACCCACAGTGACAGAGTGCTTGAATCCCTCACCTCATGAACTCTGCCAGCCCATGACAGGCTGCCTGAGGAGATTCCAGCTCTGATGGCGGACAGGGCCTTGACCGGGGAGGGTGGTGCAAGAGATGCGGTTGTAGCATGGCCTACGCTATCAGGGGGCCCACTGCCTGAAATGTCAGCATTAAGAAAACCTTTTATTGATACAGACAGTTTTGCAACTTTCTTTTTACATATTGCTTAACTATTTGAAATTGGGGTCTGTGCTACAGATTCCAACTCATGCTTCATGTAGTGATAGGAGTACAGAACAAAGAAGGAATAGGGCTCGTTACTTAAAACATCTAATCTTGCTGCCAGTGTCCTTAGGAGGAGCAGGAACAAAAGTTACATTGTGCAGTTCCTTGAGCATGGTGCCAGCAAGGAGGAAGGGGAGGCAGCATGGACAAAATATGATGCTCAGCAGAGCCTATGGTAAAAATATTTTATATACAATAACAGTTATTTTATACTTATTGGTGGGCAAGTAGGGCCCCACAAAATGTTTTGCAGAGGAGCTCTTACAGTTGTTTGTACAGCCCTGATGGCAGACACCTTGCAAAGGAAATATTGATTAAACACATTGCACTCTTCTGCTGTAAGAATTCTTCCCGATTGCAGACAGCGAGGATTGAACAATCTGTCCACACTGTTAAAGAGTTGAGCCAGATGATTTGTACTTTCAGCTATGACATGTGACAGGAACACTGTCTTTTTCAGTGTGATAGCCCACTGATACTCACCATAGTGGACCTCCGGGGCTCAGTGGGCCTGCCCGGTCATCAAAATTTAATAAATAAATAATGACAATTTGTACTCTTCCAGCCCGGCTCTCCATCAAGAATGCTCCAAACTCTAACCCTTAGTCTTCAGCCATCTAAGGTCATTATCAAACCAAGGTGATCAGGGATGGGACATCAAGGGGTGAACATGACAGGGCACCAGAGAGTCAAAGGCCATCATAAGGGCTTTATTATAACCCTCCAAGGCATTCTCCATGCATCTAGTACAAGCTGATACAATGCTCATGATATCCAGAATACCAGGAGATTATTAGACTCCAGATTCATAACTGGGTGGTATGTAGACTTAGGTAGTTGGAGCTCCTTCTCGGCCGGGTTAAATATATTTTAATAACTTACCATCAAACTGCTTAGAAAACACAGATTGGCAGAGATCAGGATGACTACAAAACCAAAGCTAAAAGACTTTGCAGCATATGTCACACCAGCAAAGAAAAAATGGAAGGCAGGTCAGTGTTGTAGCCACCCGGCATCTCAACCCGGCACCTCACTGTTATCACCAACACACTATGCAGATTTTTCTGATGATGATGAAGAAAAGTAAGAAGGTTCAGGAGGGAAATGAGGAGACACTTTTTTATGGAGAGGGTGGTGTCTGGGCGGAATGCATTGCCAGAGGAAATGGTGTCCTGTAGAACAGTGGACTGCTTCAAAAGGGGATGGGACAGGGTAAGGGGGAAAGTCACTGAAGGGGAAGGGGAGGGAGGGGCAGCTGCAGTATAAGGGGTGCTAGCTGCACAATTGAGCAGACTTGATAGACCATAAGGCCTTTATCTGCTGGCAATTTCGTGTGATCATGTTGAAAAAACTGTTCTATGAACTTAGTAACTTGGGTTCATCAATGAATTGGCTAGAAACCTCTCTAGCTGACACAAAACAAATGATAAAAGAAGTCAAAGAAAAAATGTTTGATCCTGGCCTTGGCTTAACTGAAACAGCCACCCAAATGGACCACCACGATGTGGCTGTCAGGTATGGGCAGCATAGAGGATCTACGACTTCTTGTCTGTCGTAGAGCATTGTATTCTGTTATTCTTTCTAGGTACCCTTCAATGATCCAGAACCCTCCCCACCCAATGAGAATCATTACTTTATCTTGTTGCCACCACAGTGACCAGCGCAAAAGCAATCTGGCACTGTAAGTACTCTGGTACTTTGTCGCTAGACTGAACTTCCAGTGACTTTCTCTTATTTCTGCTTCTCCCACTACCATCTGTGAGGTCTCTCAGCTGAACTGGCGCATACTTACTACAGAGAGACCTGAACAGGCGACCTTGATAGTACCTGGCCCTATCTAATCACTATGCTCAATGTTTGTGGTGGGACATTTTTCCCCCTCCGTCTTTGGCCAAGACAAGGGGCTCAGGTTTTGTTAAGATGCATTACATCAGCGGCAAAGTAGACATCAACCATAAGAGTGAGGAGAACCAGGCTGAAGGCAATATGTCTGCTAGCTTTTGTACCAGGACTGGATGGGATAAAACTGCTTAAAATCACAGTCTGTTAACTGTTGCTATACCTGTGTTTGTTTTAAAATGGATCTGATTAGGGGCATTTTGGTAAAAGAAGGTAAAATGGTACCTCCTGTGCAAATTTTAGGAAACACTCAGGAATATGATCAGACTGTTCTACTGCCTGACAGGAGCTGTGTGCTCCCTCCATCACTTTCCAGTGAGGCTGATCCACAGGGGTTGGAAATCTGCATGGGTGATTTGGGCTTTCATTTTTTTTTTTTTAATTCAAAGTTTATTAATTTTATACAACCGGTTATGCATATGCCAGTCACAAGTACACATAATACATCATGGTAAACATATTATCCTATACTATACATGGTCAACTAACTAAGCCCCTCCCAGCTCGCCCTCCCTCCCTAACCCCCTACCCCCATCCCACTCCCACCCACCCACCCTTCTGGAGTGTGCCAATTTTATTAATTATAGGAGGAGCAGAGCGTCTACTTTCTTTAGATAAATATCTACACCAATAAATCATCACCTGCTTATTGCAAATATACATATAATTTCCCCCACTTCCTATCAAAACCTACCATGTTATTTCAAAAACCAGCTATCAGTCGTTCGGACCTAAAAACAACTAGACATATCCCTTAACCATTTTATATGAGATTATTAGTTGATCTCTCCAATGTTTCAGGACCAATTTTTTAACAGTAATAGCTATTAGGGCCATATGATATTTACGCTCTTTGACGTTAATACCTTCGTAGCATCCTAAAAGACAAACTTCCACTGTGAAAAGGTCCTCTAACCCTAAACAGGGGTCCAGTTTGGTTCTGATTTCCTGCCAAAGTGGGGCTACTTTTTCACAGTACCAAAATATATGTACAATATTCCCTTCCTCTTTAGCACACCTAGTGTAGGTAGTATCCGGAACCCTACCCAGTCTAGCCAATCTCAAGGGAGTATAATACATGTTATTCAGTATGTGATATTGTGTAATTCTGAGTCTGTCCTGGGAGTGGTAAATATAAAGATCTTTCCAGATCCTAGCCCAATCCAAGTCCACCCCGGGAATCAGGGACTCCAAAATTGATGAACCAGGTAGTGGGTCGGTACAAATGGAGGTCAAGAGGAGGGCATATACTGTAGAGACAGAATACGGTTTTATGGAGCATTCACTAAATTGAGCCATTAAAGGTCTGACTAAGGAAGGCCGAGAATTAGCCCCAAACAGGGTGTATATGGTATGCCTTATTTGGTATACCTTAAAAATCATCGACCTCGGGATGTCAAACTTGCCGAGGATTTCAGGTGAGGAGAGAAGGTTGTCTTGGACAAATAGGTCTTCCACACATGCATTCCTTAATTGTGGGAGCCATTGGGGTAAAAGATTTGCCCCCCCCCCAATTTTGATGTTGGGGTTTGACATGATTGACTGACCTGTGTCAACTTTAAGGGGTATCTTAAGGTATGAGCAGCATTGGGAAAGTACCCTCAAGGAGGTACTAACCACCAAGTCTTGTAAACCCCTTAGCTGTGATCATTTTGTTAGGTAATAAACCGTAGAGGGGTTAATGTTGTTGGTTTTTAAGAGATCTCTCTCAATCTGAAGCCAATTAGGAATGTACTCCGTGTTACCTTGAGAGAACCACCTTCCCAGTTTAGTTAAATGGCTGGCCCAATAGTATAAAAGGAAATTCGGGAGACGAAGTCCACCCAGGGGTCTAGGGCGCTAGGCTTACGAAAGGCACGAGTGGGTGCTTACCTAACCAAAAAATTTAGAAATCATAGAATGCAGATGCTTTAAAAAGGAAATCGGAAGCCATAAATTCAATAGATTCAAGGGGTAAAATAAACGGGGAAGAATGTTCATCTTAATTATACTTATCCGGGCCCATATCGAAAGGGATAGATTCTGCTATCTCATAAGATCCTGTTGGATAACTCTAACCAGGTCATCGAGATTGAGCTTCTGAACCGTAATAGGGTCTCTGGCTAAATAAATACCTAAGTACTTAAGTGTCTGTGAGGACCATTTAATACCCAAATGACTAACTTTAGAATTCAAGGTATATCTGTTCAGAGGGAAAATCTCGGTTTTAGAAATGTTTAGTTTATAGTTGAAAAGCTTGCCGTATTGTTTAACAACCTCTAATACTTGCTCTAGCAAAGAAGCTGGGTGAGTTAAATGGAGAAGAATGTCGTCAGCATAAACAGAGAGTTTAAGAACCTGAGTATGGGCAAGGATGCCCGTAATTTGAGGGGACTGTTTAATATGCTGAAGTGGGGGCTCCAAATAAAGGTTAAACAGGAAAGGTGAAAGGGGGCAACCTTGTCTGGTACCCGTATACTGTATAATGGAAATTTCATGGAAAAAAACCCATTGCAATAAATCTTGGCTGACTGGGAGGTATAGAGGGACTGTATCATTACAATAAATTGAGGGGGGAAGCCCATTCTCCGCAAAGTTAACCATAAAAATTCCCAATATACTCTATCGAAAGCCTTTTCGGCATCTAGAGAAATGAACGCCATCAGGAACTGGGAGGATTAGGCCACTTGAAAAATATGTGTAAGTGTCCTAAGATGGTCTGCTGAGGAGCGTCCTGCCACGAACCCCACTTGCTCCGGATTTAGCAGTCGGGCCCAGTGTGCTTTTATCTGGAGTGAAAGCAGTTTTGCTAAGATTTTAATGTCACAATTTAAAAGAGAGATTGGCCTATAGCTAGCTGGGTCCAAGTGGGATTTATCTGGTTTAAGTAAAAGGATAATCGTAGCATCCATAATGGATGGATCTAACTTGTCAGCTATAAACATATAACTGTATAAATTAAGCAAAAGGGGAGCTAATTCCTTAGAGAAGATTTTGTAAAAGTTTGATGAGAAACCATCCGGGCCTGGTGCTTTGTCTGGAGTGAGACTATTAATGGCCATCTCTGTTTCAGTAATAGAAATTGGTGAAGTTAAGGAGGCTTGACATGAATCATCCAACACTGGGAGGTTTAGGGAGTCTAAATAGTTTCCTATATCTTGAGGATTTAAATTGGGAAGACACTTCCCATATAGTGACTTATAAAAATTCTCAAAGACCTGAACTATCTCACGAGGCTCTGTTTTGACAGAACCATCAGCAGCCCGTATAGACGGGACTAAGCAGGAACTTTCTAACTGTCGCAAACGTAGCACAAGCAACCGCCCAGCCCTTTCCCCCGGTCAATATATTTAGCTTTAGTTTTAACGAGGGCATATTCTGCCTTCTCCCTTATTAACTCTGTGTATTCATTATGCAGGGCTAACAGCTCCTCCATGGCACCCCTGGAAGTACCGGGAGACAGGGAATTTTCTTTCTCTTTAATCTGGGTTAATAAAGCTAAAGCGTTAGAGTCCTATGTCTTCTTCCTCCTGGAGGCAACCTTAATAAACTCTCCTCGAAGGTAGCACTTCAAAAAGCACCAAAGAAGGTCACATCTCTGAACTGAATCCCTATTATGTTCCATAAATTCTACAATGAGCTCTTTGATATGAGAGATCAAAGATTCATCCCTTAACAACTGGGTATTCAGTCTCCAGATTGTTTCCCTCCGAGTATGGGGGTCTAACGAGAGGGCCAACCATGTCACCGCATGATCCGATATCACTATGGGCTCTATACCGGTCTGGTATAGGTCTGGCATAAGAGAGCCGCTGATTAGGAAATAGTCCAAGCTGGACCAGGTCTGGTGAATATTTGAATGGAATGTATATGACTGTTGTGTGGGATTTAGGATGCGCCATGGGTCACACAGCCCTAACAAGGTTATTAGATCCTTCAGGGCATTCTGTGAGGACGAAAGTGGCTTCAGTGGCCTATAGGTCCTGTCCAGATCCTGGGTTGGAGGAATGTTCCAATCCCCCCCTAAAATCACAGGGGTGGGTAGGAGCCTTGCCATCTTGTTGGCCAGGTCCATCAAGAAACTTGGATCTCGTCCCACCGGTCCGTATACTGAACCCAAGACCACCGTAGTATTATTTAAAATACCCTTGATTAACACATATCTCCCAAAAGGGTCTATGAGTGTCGTATCCACCTGAAATGCAACGTTCTTTCTAAATAAGATAGCCACCCCTCGGCTTGAAGATGAAGACCCTGCTGCAAAAACCTGGGACACCCCCTGCCTACGTAAGCATAACGACTCCGAATTAGTCAAGTGGGTTTCTTGAAGCAGGATAATATATGCATTTAGAAGAGCAAAATGTTTAAGTATTTGCAACCTTTTCAGGACATCCCTTACTCCTCTAACATTCCAAGTAATTATTTTTGTTGGGAGAACTAGTCATTATTAACCCCAGGTACCAATATCAACCCTAAAGAATTCGGCGTATCCCAGAACAAACCCCTAAGGCACACTCCAGCCAACCCCCCTCCAATCCCTCCCCGAACAATATATAATGCATATAGACCTGTCATAACATAGAGCCAAAACCTATTATGTAGCATGCATACTCTTACACCCTCACCTCCCCCCCAATCCCCCATTAACCTTAATCGAAATCTCTAAACTCAACTTCCTAAAGGGGAATTCACTATCATTCGTCCTGTATATCCTTAAATCAGTGAATCGGATTGATTTGGGCTTTCAATGAGTTCGTCAGCTGCAGACCGATTTAAGTTGAAACTTACCATTTCAGGGTTAGAGGAAGGGAGGAGAAGGCGGGAAGATCCACCATGATGTTAGACACATCTAACAGCCGAGGTGGGGGGGGGGGGACTTTGTAACTGCCTAGAAAACTGTTGTTTTTCCTCACTACAGAGAGGTACACCCTTATAGTGACACATGCAGATTGCATGACCGCCCAATGGTGATTTGCTAAATGCACACACATTGTATCATTCCTGGCTAATAATCCTTTCGAGGAGGTTCCGGAGACATCAAAGTGGGCACTCTGTCTACAGTCACTCACCTTGAAGTGGCTTTTCATTGTAAATAGTTTCTGTTTAATGTTGGATAACTGCGGTGATCAGATGTATTCTGCTGTCTATCTCTGGTCTCTGGGGTGGGGAGGGAGGACCTTTAAACTGGTTAACATGAGAGACCTACGAGTCACGAATTACAATGTAAAGGGCTTAAATCACCCAATGAAAGTGAATAGAATAATCCAGAATCTGGGGAAACGGGGAACCACGGTCACTTTGCTTCAGGAGGCCCACCTAAATGAGGCTGAGCATGCTAAGTTGAAAAGAAAATGGTGGAGGAGGTGTACGATTCCACATACCAGGAACACACTAATAGTAGAGGAGTAGCCACACTCATTAATAGAGATGCACTGCTACAGATAGAAAAGGTAATCCATGATGAAGGAGGCCGGAGCATCTGTGTTGAGGGGGCATATAGACTGACCCCATGTGTGATACTACAGTATCTTTTTACACCCTAAACCAAGATGCTGAACAAGTGCCAATTCTTAGACAATGTAAGAGAACCAGGAAGACATTACATCATAGGAGGTGACTTCAATTGCATTTTTCATCAGAACTGGACAGGCTGGGGAGTGGGAATCACATACAGGCAGAGCAGGTCCTACTCTGAATCGTTGAATGCACAAACTGGTGTTGGTGAATGCATGATGGCACCTCTACCCAAAGGTGCATGAGTATACACTTTAGTAAGGGGGTTGGGGGGCCTAGGCGGCCCCCGAAGGCAGAGGAGGTTTTAATGCCTAAAAATACATTTGGAGGGGTTTCCAGCTACTGTAAATGCTCTTTCTTGGGGTGATAAATACAGGTTAGAATGTTTGAAATTAATAGTTGTGTTTTTATTTTACCTACCTCAGTGAGTGATGATAATGACCCCATCTAGAAAATCCTGCATGGATTAGAGATTAGCAGACCTCTGCTCTCCTCCCCTCCATGTCAGTCACTGTGTCGTGTGTGCCATGCCTCCTGCTGCCCAGCTTGGTTGTGGATGGTCTGTGACACACTCGCTTGTGCTGGCCTGCTGGCTTTTATCCAGTCTACAGATGGAATCACACGATGACTCCTCAAGTCACTAGATTTAGTAGTGACAGACTAAGCAGTTTCAGTTACAAAAGACTTTTGTGCTTATTTTTTTACACTTTTTTCCCAGCAGGACTAGAACAGCCTACTGGACCCTCACAATGCTGACATTGAGCCTGGCCCAGAGAGAGACAGAAAGCACTCCTTGTCAGACCGGTCTTGGTTTGAACAGCTATGCCGTAATTTGATTTATTTTGCAACAACAATTGTAAACTGCAAACATCTAAAGAAATAATTTGGAAAGGAGCTGCTGAGTGAACACTGTGTTCTAGTACAAAACCAAGCTGGCATTTAACATTTGTCACAAAACTAAAGGTGCAGTTGCCTTTATACTGCAACTCCTAGTCTTCCCATACCACACCATGTACAAGCCCCAGGCACTGACCCTGGCCTGTGTAATCTGACTGACAGTGTTACACTTTATGGAACTTTTTTTGGTTATTGCCCTGTGGATGTGAGAGATCTCCGGGACATTGAGCATTTATTTTAAGCAAGGCAGCAACTCTTTTTAGTTTGTACTGCAATCTTCATTCTCAGAGTTTTCTGCTGTTATTTAATTATTTTGTATGTTAATGTTTTGGGGTGTTGGGGAGGGAGTGGGATTGATAAAGTTGATTTGTTAATTGGTTAAGTTTGGAGTGATGTAGAGTGATTGTGGTGAGTGAATGTATTTAAATGTGTGTGGGATTTAATGTGAGTGGGTAGCTAGTGATAGCTTTTGACATTGAAGGAACTAGGTTTTTTTTTCTTCTGTGGTGTTTGCTGTCTGTTTGTAAGGATGTGCTGAGAGGGTGCAATGACGGTCAGGTATTATTCCACTACCAGGCTCAGGGACCTCCGCCCTTTTAACTGTCCTCCGTTGTCCCCGGAAGCATATAGGTTGTGTTGGGCTCTGGGAATAGTTAGGAGGATGAAGAGGGTGGTGGGGGGCTGGGTTTGGAGGGCTGGGTTTGGAGGGGAACTGGAAAGGAAAGGACGGATTGGGGTGGTGGGAACAAGGAGACACCTTGGAGTGAAATGGGTACCAGAAAGGGGTCCTCCCTGCCTGGTTCCCATACTCAAGGGCTGCACTTTGTGCAGGCAAGTGACGCGATCTTCCTTGGTTGCTCATCCCACTCGGATGGTGCTATGCAATGCCAGGTCCATTAAGAATGAAACGTCTTTAATAGCAGATCTTGTTGGGTCAGCGGACCTGGCTTGCATCACCGAGACCTGGCTGGATGAAAATGCTGGTCCACTGTTGGCTTCAGCAATTCCGTCCGGGTACTCGGTGATGCACCATTTGAGAAAGGATCGTAGGAGCGGGGGTGTTGCCATCTGTTTTAGATCAGAACTGGACCTTACAGAGGTTCCAGTGGGGACCACCAACTCCTTTGAATGTATCGTGGGCGTGGGTGCAGGATGCTTCTCATTTACCGTCCACCAGGTAATGGGAAAGTTTTCCTGCAGGAAGTCGTGGACTTCATCTTTGACGAGGTATCTGGATCCCCCAGATGGTTGATTCTGGGGGATTTCAATACCTGGGTCGATAATGAACTCTCGCAATTTGGTCAGGACTTCCTCCAACTAATGAGTTTGTTGGGCCTTACACAGGTTGTTACCTCTGCAACCCACATTTACGGTCATTCATTGGACTTAGTGTTCCTTCTGAGGATGGAGATATCGGACTTGGTGGTGGAGCCAGTTGGGTGATCTGACTATCACACCATGGGTTCAGTTTCGTGGCTCCCCCCAATGGGCCTGCTCCTACGGAGATGGTCTGGTACTGCCTTTTGAGGGGTGTGACCCCAGATGGCCTGATGGCAGTGCTGAACCTATCAAGTGAATGCATGGATCCAGGGAATCTAGTACTCGCCTATAATAAGGCGGTGACAGAGGCCCTGGATTCCATAGCTCCTGTTCATGTTCGCCCACTCACTCTTCGCCCAAGGTCCCCATGGTTTGATGGGACCTTGAAGGAGATGAAGAGGGTGGGATGAAGGCTAGAGAGGGGCTGGAGGAAATCAGGCCTGGAGGATGAGAGACTTAAATTGATGGAACATTATGCGGTCTGTCAATCGGCAATCAGCCGTGAAGACAGAGTTCCTGTCCAGGAAGATTGCCACTGTGTAGAACCGACCAGCTCAGCTCTTCTGGACCATGGACAGATTGTGCAATCCAATCTGTCTTCAGTCTGGCAGAGTCTTTTCACAAGAGAAGTGTGACGAGTTTGCTCAGTTCTTCGCAGATAAGGTTGTTACCATCAGGTCCTGGATCTGTCCATCCCTTCTAGTGGGAATTGCGGAGGTCAGTGGAAGGTGGCAGATGCCCAGTTTGCCTGGTCTGACTTCAGCTGGCTGGAAATCATGGATGTTGTGAGGGTCATCCAGACTTTGCGGCCAACCAGCTGTAGTTTGGACCTGAGCCACAACGCGCCTTCTTGTAGGGTGTGTAGATGAAATTGGCCTAGTCCTAGCCGAGATTGTCTGGAAGTCATTGGAGAGGGGGGGTCTTTCCAGATCCTCTAAAGGAAGCGGTTTTTCGATCCCTCCTTAAAAAAATCCTCCCTTGACCTTAACTGTCTGGCACACTACAGACCAGTCTCTAACCTACCCTTTTTGGGTAAGGTTATTGAGAAGGTGGTTGTGCTGCAGCTGGATGATCATTTGTCCAGCCACGACATCTATGATTCTCTCCAGTCTGGATTTAGGAAGAGACACAGTACTGAGACAGCCCTTGTTCGGGTGCTTAATGACCTCCTAATAGCAAGAGATTGGAGGACACACTCCATCTTGGTCCTCCTTGATCTTTCTGCAGCATTTGACACTGTGGGCCATGGTATGCTGTTAGAGTGCCTGCGGTTCATCTGCAGGCTATCTGGAATGGTCCTCAGATGGTTTCAATCTTTCTTCAAGGGTAGGACTCAGAGAGTGGTGTCTGGACTTCATTCCTCAGCCCCTCTCTCCATACCTTGTGGGGTACCGCAGGGCTCCATCTTGTCACCCATGTTGTTCACAGTGTATATGCTACCGTTGGGAGAGATCATTATGCAGTACGATCTGAGTTTTCATTAATATGCAGATGATACTCAGCTGTACACGTCCTTTGTGCCTGAACAGGATGTGATCCTCTCAGCATTTAACAACTGTCTGTCCAAGATCCAGGACTGGATGAGTGCCAGCTGGCTGCGGCTGAACCTGGCTAAAACTGAGGTGTTGGTTATGGACCCAGACCATCTGGCGGCAGGTTTGTCGGCAGGACAACCTTCTGGGCTTTGGCTCAGGGGTGTTCAGCTGACTACCTCAGATTGGGTGCAGAACCTGGGCATTATTTTTGATGATGGTCTGACCCTTAAATCTCAAATGTCCACAAAATGACTATGTTACAAGCATGCGTTGCGCAGTTTCCATGCACACTTGTAACCTCGAGAATTTGTAATATTTGAACTCAAGATTTTCAACATTGTCATGTTTGCACACCTCCTTATGAACAGTACAGCTGTCTTTTTTCACATCCTGCCCGAAATGTGTCTTCGCACATCTGGCGCACAGTGGCGCAGCTGCTGAGGGAAATCAACGTTCGAGACAGATTAACAAATCACTGTGCCACTGTTCATTAGCAGCGGTCCCAAATGCTTTCATGAAGTGGGGGGTCAAAAAGGCCATGTTGAAAATTTATAGTGCAAAACCAACAAACGCCGGGGCATTAGGGTTTCTAACCATACTGTCCCACCCATACAGACTGACAGGCGTCCAGGGTGTGCCTTGATTGTCAGCTGTAATGCTTACGCCATTCCACCCCCACCCCCCACCCTGCAGCCAGTGACAGGCATCAAGGTGTGCCTTGGACTCTTCAGCCCCCGAGTTTACCCCATTCTCCTATACTGCACCCATTTCAGCGTATATCCTTATGGAATGTGGTAACTATAAAGCCGAACACCCCAAGGCACACCTCAACACTTGTCAATGTCTGCAGGATAGGGTGAGGTGAAATGGCATGAGCGTTATGGGTGACGACCCAAAGGCACACCCGAATGCCTGTCCATCTCTGCAGGGTGGAGGTGGGGTTGGCCTGAGTTCAGTACTTCACTGCCATTCCTCTTCTGCATCTGTCCAACTCCTGCACTTCCAGTGCTAATACTAGCAAACAAACATTTGGCATTGACAAATGCTTGTTTTATACATGCTTCTTGTACCAGTTCCAGTTTGCTTCATTTAATGCTCTGCATCTTAAGCCTACTTTTTATACTGATTTAGTATTTTTATTCTGATTAATAATATACATACTAAAAGAATGACAGTAGAAATCTAGAAATTAGGCCAACAAACACCAGTGCAATTCCCAGAATTTCAAGTCTGTGGCTTTGGTTATCAACTGTCGTATAATACCTAAAATACAATATTTTAAGACCTTTACTGATCCATAAATTACTGGCAACATTTGTATTTGCAGACAGTTGTGTTTCAGCTTATAGCAGCATCACCCCAGTCACACTAGAACTCTAGGAGGAGTCTGGCTATAAAGAACCACAGAGCGTTCTTTCTAATCTGACCCAATTTTTAGAGAGCACTTCTTTTTTTAAATAGCTGTTTTTCTCTGTACTGTCCATTTTTTTCTTATGTTCTTAATTGGCATGTCTCATTAAATACAAAGGTTGAAAATACATAAAAGAGCTGAAAGGCAGGACCCAGAGGGTGGGGAGGCTATTAGGTTCTAGGGGAGTAACCAGCAGGGTCCCACAGGGCTTGGTGCTTGGGCCAGTGTTAATGCCTCAATTGTGTGATACGCGTGGCATTTAGGGACATTTTGTAAAAATAACGCTGAACATGGAAAATATAGAAATTATTACATTTCCATACATATGGACACAATAGCAGAAGGGGCAAAAGCGCATCAGCATATCGCGTGGTTTCCAGTGTGATCTGCGGTGGCCAGTAACCCCCTATAGAAAATGCTGGCTGCCACTCTGGGGGGTTTACAATTTATGAGCATTCAGGTATGAAAACTCTTAGCTTTATCCTGTGACTGCAGGGGGGATCATGGTACTACAGCCCCAATGTATGCAGTGATGGCTGCATTTCGGTAGCCGGTAGATCTGCAGATAAGGACCTTCAGGCCCACCGAATCTGCCCAAGTGTTCCATCTCCATGTTACCCAAGAACCCTAGGTGATCCGGGTAATTTCCCCCGCCCCCTCTCCAGACTTCCCTTGTACCTATCCCAAGTAACCTTGAATCCTGTCACTGTTTTGGCCCCCACCATTTCCTCAGGGAGTGCATTCCACCCATCCACTACCCTTTCTGTGAAGTAGTGTTTCCTAATGTTTCCCTTGAATCTTCCCCCTTCTAGCTTAATGTCATGACCCCTTGTCCTTGAAAGCCTCTTATTCTAGAATATACTGCTATCCGGGACCTTGTTTATACCCTTTTGGTACTTAAAGGTCTCTATCATGTTCCTCTTTTGCTCCAGGGTATACATGTTGAGGTCTTTCAGCCTCTCCTTGTATGTCAAATGGCTGAATCCTGACACCATTTTCTTTGCCCTCCTCTCGACCCTTTCTACTCTATCCACGTCCCTCCTGAGGTACGATCTTCAGAAGTGGACACTGTATTCAAGGTGTGGCTTCACCAGCTGTTTGTACAAGAGCATCACCACCTCCTTCCTGCTGCTCGTAATACCCCTGCCTATGCATACCAGCATTCTACTGGCCCTCATTACTGCCCTCTCACATTGCTTAGCCACCTTGAGATTGTTAGATATGATTATACCAAGATCCTTCTCCTGCTCTATGGCTTCCAATATCTGATGACCCATCCTGTACTCTGCTTTTAAATTTCTACTCCCCGAGTGCATAACTTTGCACTTTTTGCCATTAAAGCGTAGCTGCCACACTCTTGACCACTCCTCTAGTTTGTGCAATTCCCTTCTCATTTTTTCTACTCCATCGGCAGTATCTACTCTGTTGCAGAGCTTTGTATCACCAACAAATAGACAGACCTTCCCCTCAAGCCCTTACACAATGTCCCATATGAAAATATCGAACAGGATCGGACCCAGTACCGACCCCTGTGGTACCCTTCTAGACACCCTTCCTTCCTCTGATGGAACTCCAGAAACAGAGTCACAGTCTCTAATAGCACTAGCAAGGTCACTCCGGTGCTTGGCAAATCGGTATGAGAAGGAGTTCTAACCCAACGCAGTTCTCCTCCTGGGAAGCAGCAGCGTGTGGCTCACCATACCTCTAGCAGCACACTTGTTGTTGATGAAAGTGAACAGAGACGGCAAGCCTGGGGAGAACAGGTCTTATAGTGCTTTGTAGCCTAGGACAGGGGTATGGTAGAGGAGCCTGTAGTTGAAGTTTAACAGGTTTAGTTTGGAATACAGGTCACATGCATATGTATCAAGTTGAACGTCAAGTGCAAAATGGCAGGCCCTGTTAAGTAGTCCCCTTCATTAGCACCCCATCATTAGCAGACCCATAGACCACCACACCATAGTCGATAATGCTAATGATAAAGATTTGAACAAGGAGCTTTTTTACATCTGGTAGGAGGTTGCTCCTGTGTTTATACAGGAAGCTGATTCTTGTATTAACTGTCCTTACTGAGTGGTCTAAGTGGTCAGAGAATGTTATGGCACAGTCCAGAAACAGACCAAGGTTTCTGAAAGTTTGCAGTTGCTCAGTAAGAGCACCTGTGTTGTTTTAGATTGTGAGACCAGAGGATAGGTCTGCCTTGCTATGGTTGCCAAACAACATGCATTTTTTTTTTCACGTTCATGATTAACAGGTTGCTGGCAAACCAGGGTTGGACTGAATTAAAGCCATCCAGTTGCCTCTGCTTAAGGTGGTCATGGTTCCTGTCATTAGAGAAGATGACTGTGTCATCTGAGTAGAGGATTACAAGGGAAGAGTTGCAGACAGAGGGTAGATCATTAATGAATATTCTAAATAACATTGGTCCAAGTATTGATCCCCGTGGAATGCCAGTATTGACTGGTCTGACATCTGATATGGCAGCCCTACATTTAACCATTTGGGTTCTACTGGTGAAACAGTACATGAACCAGCTGACCTCATCTGTTGAGAGGCCAAGGGATGACAACCTGTGACAAAGAGAAGTATGGCTGACAAGATTGAATACCTTTGTTAGATCAAATAGTGGTAGTACCATCAGAAACCGCACTCCTGCCCTCCCTATTTTTAGTTTTTTTCATGTATGTCACCAGGCCGAAGCTGGAAGGCCTGGGCCTTTGTTGTCTTTATATACTTATTCTTTATTGTTTTTTGTGTGATGGATACATCACAGGAATGATGGGCTTTAATTTTTTTTATTTGTAAAGTTTGTCGACTCTGCTGTAGCTCACTGGCAAAATGGTCGGAAGAGTGGCAAATGGGGTTTAACATAAAGAAGTGCAAGATCATGCACATAGGGAAGGGAAACCATGAAGCCACATCTAGGCTGAGAGGGGAGTTGCTGGCAATCGCAAGGGAAGAAAGAGACTTGGGCATCATCATCACAGATGACCTGAAATCATCCAAGCAGACCACTAAAGCAATAGGTAAGGCTAGAGGGATGTTGGGGTATATTAGTAGAGGTATCACAAGTCGTAAGAGAGAGGTAATAATCCTTCTTTACAAGACACTGGTTAGGCCCCATCTGGAGTATTGCATGCAGTACTGGAGGCTGCACCTGCACAAGGACATTAACAAAATGGAGGCAGTCCAGAGAAGGGCAGCCAAAACAGTGCAGGGACTGCATCAGAAAACATATGAGGACAGATTACCGGAGCTCAATATTTGTACCCTAGAGCAAAGGAGGGAGAGAGGTGATATGATCAAAACATTCAAACATCTTAAGGGCATTAACAAGGAGAAAGAGTTTAACATGTTTCAATATAAGAAAAATAGCAGGAAAAGAGGACGCAACATGAGATTAGAGGGAGGCCGATTAAGGGGTAATGTGAGGAAGTTCTTTTTCACAGAAAGGGAGGTGGATGCATGGAACGGACTGCCTCAGGAAGTAGTGGATATGAATACAGTGCAGGGCTTCAAACATTCATGGGACAGGCCTAAGGGAGCAATAAAGATGAGTATGAATAGATAGACCATCGACAGAATACAGGCCCATGGCACATTCATAAGGTAGAAAAAATGGGCAGACTGGATGGGCCTTGCAGGTCTTATCTGCCGTCAACTTCTATGTTTCAGCAGACCATGTACTCAGCCCACACCCATCAAAAATGCTTGGGCCTACAGCCGGCCTGGTGGCACTGAAGGTTGAGTCACTGGACTCTACATTTCATGCCATGCCGGTGACCCTGGTTAGGGAATGATGGGAATGAGCCCAGGCTGCCGGGGATTAGCAGGGGCGAGAGAGGATTGAGCATTTGGAGGACTGCTCTCCTCTCTCAGGGAAGGAGGGTTTGTCATCCCGCCTGCTGATTGCCCTCTAGCGGGGGCTGGAGGGCAATACGGGTTGAGAAGCATGTAGCCGGTGCGTCTGACGTTGGAGGGTTGGGGGGTCAGGGAGAAAAGTGAAAATTGGAACTGGTAGGCTCTGTGATGGCCCCGGCTGCGCTCATGCTGAACCCTGGAATCTGGACATTGGCCTTCCGGGGAAGGGGAGAAAGTCTACACTCCTCCTCCTGGCCCTGTCATGGGGGGCAACCCATGAGGGATTTCCCAGGGAGACTCAGTGCGGGGATGCTGGGGCTGGAGAGATGAGCTCCTCTGAGGGGGGAGCCATAGCCGCCTGCCAGCTCCCCCCATAAAGAAAAACAAAAAACATGCTTGTGCCTTCACTTTCAAGCAAAGTGTATGTAACCCCCCTGCAAATGGGGGTTCCCAAAAGACTTCCAGGAGCTTGCTTGAATGCTCCAAGCCTGAATGGTGTTTGGCGTTCAAGCCATTTATCAATGAGTGTTTTTAGAACCTCTGGTACTGTCTCTTTAAGAGCTGTCTGCTTGCAGACATAATTAGTTTGTATGGGGGACTGTGTGTTTCTTTGATTGAGTACCACTCAAGCTGCTGCCAATTCACTCCATTTTTGCAGTCACTAGGAGTGCAAAGGGAACCTATCTGAAAGATGTAACTGTTTGCCAGAAACCATTTAGAGTGATAATGAAATTACAGTTTGTCTAACCTGCTTTCTTTTGCAGTCAGAACAGTGTCTGCCTAGTTCCCCATTCTGGTTTTGAACTGCTGAACTGGACCAATCAGTGTGGGGTAAGCTAGCTCTAAAATGGTGCCTTGACTGAATCAGAACTTGACTCATAATCTGAGCCAGCCACAAGAGGATTGTATGGGCAGTGACTCTGGGAGATGTGAGTTTAGACTTCAGTGCCTTTTGGACCAACAGCAGCAGTCTATTGTGAGTGACAGCCAATCCAGTCAAGAACTGGGAGGAACTCAAAGGAAGTGCCCAGTTTTGTCGGGTTGGAGTTTCAGTTGAGCTTTGCAGTGAAGAAGGAAGGAGCCCTGTGCTTTTCAGTGTGCAGTTTTATCCAAAAAACGTTGTAAGGCCAGAGTTCCGGTCTGCAGCTTGTGTAACTGCTTGTTAGGACTGAATCCGTCCCTGTGAAAAGAATCAGAGGATCTCTGAAGAGTAGAAACCAGGCTCACCCTGTAGAAGACTGGAGAAATTATTGAATTGCACTCGTCTGTCAGGAACTGAATCTGCTGTGTGTTCTCCCGGTATTGTGCAGTAATTCGATCGGGATAGAGAAGCAGCCTGCCTGGTATGGTACTCTTTTTTTACCATATAAATGTGTGAAGAGTCTCTTTGAGCTCAAGAGTAGCCCTGCTGATATTGAAGGACCCTATCTTATTTGGAGGTCGTGAGTACTAATTCAGGGTCGCTCCCTGTTGAATTGCCACATTAAATCAAAATGGAATTACTGTACTGCTGACTGTTTAATTTTCCTTTTCTCTGTGTGAAAGGGCCCTACCAGCTGCCACGGTTTGGACTAAGCCACTAGGGCTTGGGTACCCAAGCCAGTAACTGATAGGGATAGGCCTGTGCAAGAGCCATAGGTAGATTATTAGAGTGATAAGCTAATTAACCTGATTTCCCCTGTCCTTGTTATATCCCCTAAATAAATCAGAGCTGCTTGTTTCAGCAAAGTTATACTGCCTGAGGTATTTGTCTATGTTAAAGTACTGTACTGTGATTGTTGCACTGTATCTCATTTCACAGGAGGTCCCAGTGCCGGAACCAATCCTGGGGTAAGTGTATACTGTGAAGGTAATTCTGATATATTGTGTGGCCACTAGTGGGAAGAAAGGGGGGTTGCAGTGTCCCAGAGGGCTGTGACCAAGTTAGTTTAACTATTGCAAACCCTGACCTCTGGGTGGAGGCACCCGCCATTGGATCCAGGCCCCTCAACCTGTTAGTGGCAAATCAGGCAGGGGTAGTAGCCCCTGGGATAGCGCCATCTAGGGGTTACATGTAGAAGCTGGGCCCAACTGTGACTGACCAGGAAAACTGAAATACTGGTGTTTTGTTTTTTAATATGTTTAATTCCAAACGATATCCGAAGTAGCACTCACCCCCAGAACCCAGCCGACATTTCACGCAATACAAGTTGCAATGTGCTTTGTCAAGGCCTTCACTTTCTCAGATCCTACTGACTCCCCCATCAGTTTTGTTGTTGATATCATTATTATTTGGAGGGGGCAGTTTATGGGGCTGGGGAGCTTTTTTGTCTTTTCAAACCAAAATTGCAGCTTAAAGGTTTGGTCTGGTTTGATTGGTTCTCCGAGTGCGAGCCGACTCAGACTTTAGTCACAGTTTTGCCCGAGCCTTCGAGTTGGTTTGCAAGTGGTGGAACAGTCAAATGTTCAACCTGTTTGAATCTGTGGTAGAACCAAACTTGGTAACATGGTAATTTAAAATCAGAAAGGACACTAGGTCCATTGTGTCCATTCCCTCACTTCATAAGCAGGTATGAAATAAATATTCTTTACGAACATCCATTATCATACGGAGTCCCTAAAACCCGCAGCTCTAATGTCTATATCTATGCAGTGTATCAAAACTTGAACTACATGCCTCTGTGAGACAAGACATCTAACTGATGTCTGAAAACCTAAAAAGGTCAGCTTCAGAAAAGGCTTCTTCTAAATACAGAAGTAGGACGTGCATCTTTTTTTGTACTGGAATCTGTGCATGAAAGGTGCAATTTTCTAAAATGAAGCCTTTCAGATGCTGTTACAGAGTGCCTGATACTGTCCTCATGGGAGAGGCTAAATGTTTTCCGTACTACATCTGTGAATCTAAAATAGAAATCGCAGTCATTGCTTTCACCGGAAATATGAAAATACATGTGTATGTTTCATATTTAAGATGAATCCTAGCTTTATAAGGCACATGTAATCTAAGTTCTGAACTTTCAGTTTCTCCCAAACAAGGCCTCTTTATGTCTTAACATGTAAAGTTGTGTACCACAATGCTGAAGATACACAAGGAGAGTATTTACACACTGGGCCCGACATTCAAAAGTTTTTCCTATGGGCAAAGTGATTGAGTGCCTTTTGCCCAGGGTTTGTGCCCATGCACAATATTCAAAGGTGGCTGGAGTGCACACTAAATGGGATAGCACACATGCAAGGATCTGTGTGCAAAGGGAGGGCCGGGGACATGAATATGGGTGCAGCGCAATATTCAGTACTTTGGCGCTGCACAAAAGGAATAGTGCAGGCCACTTTGCACAGCATAGTTACCGTAATAAAAAGGCCAACTTACTCCAGACAATCCTAGCAGCCATCAGAGCCACTGCAGCCAACAACCAAGCTGGCAGTTGGGGGAGCACTTATGCTCCCTGGTGTCTACTGGCAACCCCCACCCTCTGATCCCCTTCCCCGTATATGCAGCAATATTCCCTGGTGTCTGGTGCACCCCTGCCTCCAGATCCCCATCTGTTACAATCACATTCCCTGATGCCCAGTGGTACCCCTCACCTTGCAATCCCTGTTAACAATCAAAAATTCCTGGTGTCCAGTGGTACCCTCCCACCACCCTCTGATCTCTATCCTCATTAACAATCACACACTCCTTGGTGTCCCGTGCTGCCCCCACCCTTCGATTCCTCGCTGCAGTTTAGTAAAAGAAGTCCCTGGCGTCTAGCACTCCCCCTCCCACACTGCCCACACCAGGTACACCACCCTGCCGCCCCCCTTTACCATGCTCACCGGTGCTGCAGTGGGCCCATATGGTGACCAGCACAGGCCTCCTCTCAGCACCTTGGCCAGCGGCCATATGCAGTGAGAAGGAGCACACATCGTGCATACTGTAAAGGGAACACACATCCTGTCTACTGTAGACAATGCGCGTGCTTCCTTTACAGTACACAGGATGTGTGCTCCCTGCCACTGCATGCAGCAGCTGGCTGAGGTGGGGAGAGGAGGGTTGTGCTGTCGCCACATGGGCTCCCGCATCACCTGTAAGTATGGTAAGGGGGTGCGCCACTAAGTGCCAGGGACTTCTCTTACTAAACTGTGGTAAGTGATCAGAAGGTGGGGGGTCCCACTGGACACCAGGGAATGTGTGATCATTAATGGAGAGAGGGATCAGAGGGTGAGGGGTCCCACTGGACACCAGGGAATATGTGATTGTTAAGAGGGACGAGGGTGGGAGGGGTTACCACTGGAAAACAGAGCATGTGTGATTATTAAAAGGGATGGGGATCAGAGGGTGGGAGTACCAATAGACACCAGAGAGTGGGTAATTTATTTTTTTTTTGTTTTATTCTTTGGTAACCGGGTAAGGCCCACTAGACACAAGTGCCTGTTTTCAGGGGTGACCTGGGAGCACTGGGTGGTTAAGTGACTTGCTCGGAGTCACACAGTACGCAAGTGGAAGTCGTGAGAATCAAACTCAGGTCTGGTCCGCTAGATGTACCAAGTACGTTCACACCTCGTTCCTCTAACCTCTAGGTTATACTGCCAGCAATTGTTGGGGATGGGGATCGGAGGGTGGGAGTACCACTGTACACCAGGGAATGTGTAATTGTTAAAGGGGACGGGGATCAGAGGGTGAGGGATACCACTGTACACCAGGGAATGTGTGATTGTTAGGGATGGGGGATCGGAGGGTGGAGTACCACTGTACACCAGGGAATGTGTAATTGTTAAGGGGACGGGATCAGAGGGTGAGGATACCACTGTACACCAGGGAATGTGTGATTGTTAGGGATGGGGATCGGAGGGTGGGAGTACCACTGTACACCAGGGAATGTGTGATTGTTAAAGGGGACGGGGATCAGAGGGTGAGGGATACCACTGTACACCAGGGAATGTGTGATTGTTAGGGATGGGGATCGGAGGGTGGGAGTACCACTGTACACCAGGGAATGTGTAATTGTTAAAGGGGACGGGGATCAGAGGGTGAGGGATACCACTGTACACCAGGGAATGTGTGATTGTTAGGGATGGGGATCGGAGGGTGGGAGTACCACTGTACACCAGGGAATGTGTGATTGTTAAAGGGGACGGGGATCAGAGGGTGAGGGATACCACTGTACACCAGGGAATGTGTGATTGTTAGGGATGGGGATCGGAGGGTGGGAGTACCACTGTACACCAGGGAATGTGTGATTGTTAAAGGGGACGGGGATCAGAGGGTGAGGGATACCACTGTACACCAGGGAATGTGTGATTGTTAGGGATGGGGATCGGAGGGTGGGAGTACCACTGTACACCAGGGAATGTGTGATTGTTAAAGGGGACGGGGATCAGAGGGTGAGGGATACCACTGTACACCAGGGAATGTGTGATTGTTAGGGATGGGGATCGGAGGTTGGGAGTACCACTGTACACCAGGGAATGTGTGATTGTTAAAGGGACGGGATCAGAGGGTGAGGATACCACTGTACACCAGGGAATGTGTGATTGTTAGGGATGGGGATCGGAGGGTGGGAGTACCACTGTACACCAGGGAATGTGTGATTGTTAAAGGGGACGGGGATCAGAGGGTGAGGGATACCACTGTACACCAGGAAATGTGTGATTGTTAGGGATGGGGATCGGAGGGTGGGAGTACCACTGTACACCAGGGAATGTGTGATTGTTAAAGGGGACAGGGATCAGAGGGTGAGGGATACCACTGTACACCAGGGAATGTGTGATTGTTAGGGATGGGGATCGGAGGGTGGAGTACCACTGTACACCAGGAATGTGTGATTGTTAAAGGGACGGGATCAGAGGGTGAGGGATACCACTGTACACCAGGGAATGTGTGATTGTTAGGGATGGGGATCGGAGGGTGGGAGTACCACTGTACACCAGGGAATGTGTGATTGTTAAAGGGGACGGGGATCGGATGGTGAGGGGTACCACCATACACCAGGGAATGTGTGATTGTTGGGGACGGGGATCGGAGGGTGGGAGTACCACTGTACACCAGGGAATGTGTAATTGTTAAAGGGGACGGGGATCAGAGGGTGAGGGATACCACTGTACACCAGGGAATGTGTGATTGTTAGGGATGGGGATCGGAGGGTGGGAGTACCACTGGGTACCAGAGAATGTGTGATTGTTAAAGGGGACGGGGATCGGATGGTGAGGGGTACCACCATACACCAGGGAATGTGTGATTGTTGGGGATGGGGGATCGGAGGGTGGGAGTACCACTGGGCACCAGGGAATGTGTGATTTTTAAAGGGGACGGGGATCGGAGGGTGAAGGGGTATCACTGGACTCCAGAGAATGTGTGATTGCTGGGGATGGGGATCCACGAGTGGGAGTACCACTGGACACCAGAGGAAGTATGACTGTCAAAAGGGATGGGGATCAGAGGGTGGAAGTACCACTGCACACCAGGGAATGTGCGATTTGTAATGGTGATGGGAATTGGAGGGTGGGGGATGTCGCTAGACACCAGGGACTATTGATACGTTTATGGGAACTGGGATCAGAGGGTGGGGGGTACCACTAGACACCAGGGAATGTGTGATTGTTAATGGGGGCAGGGATTAGAGGGCAGGGGTACCACCAGGCACCAGGGAATGTGAGATTTCTAACGGGAATGGGGATTGAAGCGTGGGGTTGCCAATAGACACCAGGGACTATTGGTACATGTTGGAGATGGGGATTGGAGGGTGGGGAGTTCCACTGTACACCAAAGAATGTGTAATATTTAAGGGGGCGGGGATCGGAGGATGGGGGGGGTACCACTAGACACCAGGGTATGTAAGATTTCTAATGGGGATGGGGATTGGAGGGCAGGGGTGCCACTAGACACCAGGGACTATTGTTACATGCACGGAGACAGGGATTGGAGGGTGGGGAGTACCACTCGACACCAGGGAATCTGTGGGATTGGAGGGTGGGGAGATGCAACTGGTCAGCAGGGAATGTGTGATTTTTAATGGGGACAGGGATTGGAGGGTGAGGTGCACCATTAGACACTGGGAAAGCCTTCTTATTGTATGGGGATTGGCATTCAGGGGGCAGAGCCAGTCACAGGGCCGCAGACCTGGGCATGCATATGGCCCCTTAGCACCTTGCATGCCCAGTGGGCTCATTTGTATGTTGCTAGCTGAATATCGTATGGGGGACTCCATCACTAACAGATCTGGGGGCACAGCAGTTCCGTGTAACTTGGTATGGGCTGCATGCAGCCCAGATCCCTGTCGGGGCGGTGCTACTCGATTTTTTGCTGCCCTGACATGGCCCCATGTTCAGTCATATTGTGCCAGTGCGCTGTCCAACTGAATACATTATCCTCAGGGTCATGGGCAAGGACAAGAGCAGTGCAAATTTTTGCACTATGCTTTTGCCCATTTTCCAGTATTGGGGACCCCTGTGTTTTACATGACTCTTCACAACATGTAAGGCCTCTGTTGTCAGAGATAAGAAACTTAATATTACCCCAAGGAGTAGGAGAGGAGTTAGGTAACACTTTCAATGAGTTCTCCATTATGTGTTTAAAGTGTGAGGCTGGTGGTGGGTCCATATTGGAACCTGTTTGCTTATGAATATTGGAAGGTTTATGATGTGGCAGGCAGAATGCAATTGTCCCTTCTTTTTTTCATCCTCTGTTTTGCTCCCCAGTGTCCATCCTTCCTGCGGATTGATGCTTCAGCTACCACCTAGCCCCCTTCAGCCACTGCCTCAACCATTGAGCCAGTGGTGATCCACAGAGGGAAGCCTGTGTGTGCTGGTGACTGCCGTCCTTGCTGCCAGCGGTGTCTGGGGGGGGGGTCTGCTTTGTTTCCCCTCTACTTCGATGTCCTCCCTCATCCCTGGTGGCAGTGCACGACACGTGTGATGGGATGATCCACAAGCACTTAGTATTCTCCCAGACCCTGACGGAGGAGGATGCTCCCCGGCACGCCATTGGGGGTTGTCGGTCTATCTCAGCTTGGAAGCTTCTCCCAGCCTTAACATCCCAAGAACTAGCCTCCCACCCGAGTCCCAAATAATGCTACAGGCAGCCCTTCTCCACCTTTCACTGCTGCTGCTTGTTCAGTGTCCTGGCTTGCTACACATCTTACAAATACCTAGGGACTCTGGAGCTGCACTGGTCCAGATCCATCAATTGCCTGCTGCCAGGGCTTCCCGGCTTGCCCCCACATGCTGAGGCTCCACCAAAGTGTCTCCTAACCTGGCAGAGACAGAGGAGAGGATAGCCTGGAGTGATCAGAGTTGAATTTGGGGGTGGAGTGTTTGTCCAAGAGAAGTCCTGCCCACCTCCACTGGCATCCATCAATAACTGTCCATCCTGGGGCATTGGAGTTGTGATTGAGACTTGATCCCAGGTCTCCACCTGGTGGTGCAGCACATCACCAGCTGGTGCTGCTAGGCCAGGCTTCTTTGTCACTCCTTTTTGATCTCTGAGGGACAGTCAAAAGGTTTGAACCTCTTATATACTGCAGATGAAGAGCTTTGGGTGTGTAGACTGTTGCATGTCGTCGAAATCAGAGTGATCACCTTGTAGTAAACCAAATCCCAGGTGTGCCCTGTAATATTGCTGGCCAGACCGGTTGTCTTTAAAAGGTTGGCAAACCCAAACAGTTCTCAAAAAAGGGGGGGGAGCTTGGAAGACTTGGAGTTTCACTGAGGTTAAAAAGATTATTATTTCCTACAGAGTCAAGCAGTAAACACAGGTCCTGCTTTTAGCATTGCAGATTGGATACTTTAAATGCAGATCCTTGTCTTGGTCATTTTACATGGAGACATAGGTTTGAAATTCTGGACAAAAATGACCCAACGGGCCTGTCATGTCCATCTACTGTCATCCAGGCAACTGCAGATCTTACTTCAAGAGAGTTCCTGAAGTAGGTCTTCACATATAGGACTGCGCCCCCGGCGTCAGGTCCAAACGGCAAACTTGTAGATAGCAATCATCAGCGGGGACCACCCCTGACGTCGGGCATCATGATGTCAGCCCGGCTATAAAAGAGGCGGTCCCGCACCTGCTCTCCAGTTCTTTCCCACTGTCGCCTTAGTACGTTCGGCACGCGGTAGAACAGCAATCATACATCCACCATTTTGTCGAAGGTTTCTTCACCTCATAAATAATTTTCTGTAATCGTTTCTCTCACATTTGATGTCTTCTAGACAGAAGAAGAAGTGCTCGAAGTACGGCGCCCGAATCCCACACGGGGACGACCATTCCCACTGCCTCCTCTGCCTTGGTTCCAAGCACAACACCCAGGAGTGCTCCATCTGCCAGGCCTTCAACCAGGTGACTTGAACCAGGCGCAAGCGGACCCTCAAGGCCCATCTCCTGAGCCGACGACTGGCGTCGATGGAAAATGAGCTCCAGGAACTGCGGGATAGGTCGTCGTCGCCGGCCCCTAAAAAGAAGAAAAGCAGGGAGAAGTGCCGGGACCAGAGTCCGTCGCCACATGGGAGGCCCTCCGAAACTGTGAGTACTTCAGCCAGTGCCCCGTCTGCTTCTTTAGGCCGGTCACTTTCTCCCCCTCCTACCGAGGTGAGCAGGCAGCTGGGGGTAGCGTCTCTGGAGGTCTCTGTCAAGTCACCTTGCCTAGTTGATAAGACACCCCTCGACCCCATCGAAGGGCACGCGGCTCCTGTCGATCAGCCTAGCAGCGGTCTCCGGACGTCTGCTAGCCTGGCGCGGTCCGTTCAGTCGGAAGACGGCTCCTCCGTCATCCGCTCAGATCTCTCCACTCTCCCATCGGGCTTCAGCTTGGCCCCCGATGCCAGACAGAGTGAGAAGCAGAGTGACCCTTCGTCCACCAGGGTTTTACATCCTAGGGACTCGCCACCCAATCCGCTGATTTTCTTGCCAGCAGGATCGCCTTCGGACCTGCAGTCGGGGCTCCTTCAGGACCTTCCTCCCTCGCCAGGCCTACCGCTGTCCGCGGACATTAGTTCACTGCCGGCTAGGGATCTCTTCATGGAGCCTCCTCCCTCAGGACCTTCAGGGGTCCTTCCAGATCCCACGCCTCCCAGGGGCGCCATAGCACTTCCCCCCCTGCAGGACCAGATCCTCCGGGTGGGTTTCCGAGTTCAGAACCCATTGTCCTGCCTCTGGGTGGCTCGCCGTCAGCTCCACAGTACCCAATGCCAGGCCAGGTGCTTCCGGCACCAGGATACCCTACGCTGGGATACCCTGGGTACTCATACTTTCCACAAACGGGTTATCACTGCCCTTCTTGGCCAATGTACCCAGGGTATCCTTCCTTCCAGCCTCCTCCTCTGCCGCCTCCAGTGCCAGAGATGTCCCCCCAATGGTGGCAGGTGGCTAGAACCCAGCTGCAGTCAGAGCTTAGGCAGTCTGTGGGAGATGCTCCCCAGCCTAGGGCCCCCCCTCCACCGCCTCCTTCCGGCAGAGCCTCGGGTTCTCTTGCTGTGGGAGCTGCTGGAATAGAACCCCCCCATTCCCAGCGGCTCCGAGCCCTCCGATACAGAGTCTGACTCCAAGCCTTCGGACCCCAGATCTCCTGTTGAGGTTCCTCCCAAGGAGTCACCCAAGTCTCCCCCAGAGGACCCATCTTTCAGAGACCTCTTGCACTCCATACAGGCAGCTGGAGGCTGGCCCAAGAAAGAGGTGGATCCGCAATGAAAAAGACTTGTGGAGCATCTGGATCTTGCCACTTCTGATCCTATTCCCATCCCCCCATGGATGGGACCCCATGAGGACTTGGTGACCACAATATGGCAACAACCGTCCTCCATACCAGCATTCTTTAAGAAGGCAGACCGGACTTATTATCCCCCGGAAGGGATTCAGCATCTTAACTCCCATCCAAAGGCTAACTCCATGGTAATTACTGCCGCTCATGACCAGTCAGCCCAACCAAAACACCTGAGTTCCTCCTCGCCAGACAAGGACTCTCATCAGTTAGACCAGTTCGGGTGAAAAATCTATTCTTCTTCCTACTGTGGCATTAGATCTCTCAACTATGTCTCGCACATGGTTACTTTCCAAAAAGCTACTCTTTCAGAGCTGGAAAGGGATCTCTTTGAGGTTCAGGATGAAAACCTTAGGAAGAAGCTCCTGGACAAGGTCAGGATGGGGAAGTCCTCGTGTCATCACGTGCTCCGAGTGATGTACGACTCTGTGGATTCAGTGGCTAGAGTGTCAGCCACGGGGATCTGTCTCCGCCCGGCTCTCCTGGCTTTGGATAGCTTGCCTGGCACAGGATGTACAGACTTCCCTTTTGGGCACCCCTTTTAGGGGTTCCGTCCTCTTTGGCAGCGATGCCAAAGATATAATAACAGGACTGCAAGAGAGTGGACACTCCTTAAGAGACGTACGCTCTATGTACAAGATGGGTCAGAAAAATCAGCCCTTTCGCCGCCAAAGAAGGTGGAACAAGAACCAGGCAAAGCATCAGGGAAAAAGACGCGCCCCTGGCTCAGAAGCCCAAACCCCACAGGCTAAGTTCTCCAAACCAGCCTCGGGGGTTAAAGCTCCCCTCCCCTTGGTGTCCTGACTCCTTTCCCCTCCTTCCGCTCCCTCCCTTAAATCAAGGGGAACCGGTTGGAGGGAGGTTTGGCCTCCACCTGGAGTGTTGGAGGTTCATCACTGCAGAGTCTTGGGTGCTTCAGCTCATCCAGCGGGGTCACTCAGAGTTCCTCAAGATTCCAGCCCCCTCTACCACCAGGACGGTCTTTCTCTCCATGGGATTAGGTCCCGCTTGTCTCTCAAGAGATCCAGGCACTTTTGCTAAAGAAGGCCATAGAACCTGTCCCTCCAAACCAGACAGGAAGGGGATTTTACTCCCACTTCTTCCTAGTCCCAAAGAAAATGGGTGACCTGAGACCGATCCTGGACCTCTGCACACTAAACATCTTCGTCGAGTACAAGAAGTTTCGTATGTTAACTCTTCAGGAGCTCTTCCCCCCCCTGCTCCATCCCAATTCCTGGCTGTGCTCCCTGGATATGCAGGATGCCTACCTGCACATCTCCATCCTCCCGGCCCACCACCGCTTCCTCTGTTTTGCTTTTATGGAGGACCACTTCCAGTTTTGGGCACTCCCATTTGGCCTTTCCTCGGCTCCCCAGGTGTTCATGAAATGCCTAGCAGTGGTGGTGGCGTTCTTACGCCACCAGGGCATCTATGTCTTCCCGTACCTGGATGACTAGCTCCTCACAGCACCCTCTTCTACCAGCCTGAAAGAGTCCCTCTCTCTTTCACTCTGAACTTGTTTTTTCTCTTCTGGGGATCACGGTCAACTTCCCCAAGTCCCAGCTAGTACCATCTCAACGACTCCAATTTATTGGAGCCGTACTAGATACAGTTCAGAGCAAGGCTTTTCTGCCATCGGATTGAGCTAAGACTTTAGTTGCTCAGGCTACTCTTGTGGCCCAGGCTCGATGGATCCCAGCACATGCTGTGTTCTGTCTTTTGGGACTGGTGGCAGCGGCCATTTCCACAGTTTCCCTGGCCAGACTTCACATGAGGGTCACCCAATGGTCTCTCCGAGTCCAACGGGATCAGAGGACGGATGACATGAACCAAAAAGTCATGATCTCCAGCAGCCTTCAGAGAGATCTTCGCTGGTGGCAGGATCTCGCCAACCTGTCGAGGGGAACTCCTTTTCATTCCCCTGTCCCAACCCAAATCCTCACCACGGATGCCTCAGACTTGGGCTGGGGAGCCCATCTGGGGTTACACAAGAAAAGGGGTCTTGGTCTGATCAGGAGCTTATGCTCCACATCAACATTCTGGAGACCAGGGCGGTTCTTTACACTCCCCAGGCGTTCCAGTCCCCTCTGGTACCGGGATCACTTCTGGTCCAGATAGACAATATGTCCACAGTCTGGTACATCAACAAACAGGGAGGAACCTGATCGTACCCTCTCTGCAGAGAAGCAATGAGAGTCTGGTACTGGGTGATCCAGCACAGCCTTTACTTGACAGCAGTCCACGTACCAGACATAAGCAACGTCCTGGCGGACAGTCTTAGTCGATCAGTGGCCAGGGCCCAGGAGGGGGAGCTAAAGTCAGGGGTCATCGAAGAACTCTTTCTTCGATGGGGTTGTCCAGACTTAGATCTGTTTGCCTTCCCATTTGATGCAAAACTACCCAACTTTTGCTCGCTCATTCCCAGGTATGGTGCTTTTTGGCGAGACACACAGTATCTCTCTTGGACAGGGAGGTTTCTTTATGCATTTCCTCTCTTTCCTCTGATTCAGAAGGTTCTGGTGAAACTTCAGCAGGAAGGAGCTCATATGATTCTTATCGCTTCTCTCTGGCCACGCCAGATTTGGTATCCTCTTTTGCAGCAACTGGCACTGGAATCTCCGGTACCTCTGCCATTTTCCCACAACCTTCTGACACAGAAGCATGGCACCCTGGTGCACCCGAGCCTTCAGTCTCTCCACCTTCATGCGTGGCACCTGTGAACATTGCAGTTTCCCACTATGGTGTCTCCTTGCAGGTTGCACACATCTTAGTAGAGGCCAGAAAACCCTCCACTAGATCCACTTACGCCATGAAATGGAAAAGATTTTCGATCTGGCCCTAGCAAGGAGCTGGGATCCCTTTTCATACTCGGTGGCCCTGGTGTTAGAGTACCTCACACATTTATCTGAGACAGGCCTTAGCTACTCCTTCATTAAGGTCCATCTCTCTGCGGTGTCAGCCTACCACCTCCCGGTGGAGGGCAAAACCTAGGCTCAGTTGGAGGTTGCCAAAACCTTTCTGAAAGGCATGCTTCACTTGAAACCTCCTATCCGTAATCCCTGTCCACCCTGGGACCTAAATTTCATGCTCGAGAAGCTGACTTTACCCCCCGTTTGAACCAGCTTCTACTTGCAACTTACACTTCCTTTCCTGGAAGACTTTATTTTAAGTCGCAGTCACTTCCTCCAGAAGGGTCTCTGAGCTTCAGGCTTTTGTTTGTAAAGAACCCTATTTAATTTTTCATAGAGACAGAGTAGTCCTTCAGACTAACCCTTCCTTTCTCCCCAAAGTGGTATCAGAAACCACTCTGAATCAGAGCATGGAATTACCAGTATACTATCCCCAGCATTCCAACGGGGGGGGAATACCTTCTGCACACCCTAGATGTGCACCGGACTCTGAGGTACTACACGAACTGGACTAAAGAGGTTCATAAATCTAATCAACTCTTTGTAGCCTTTGTTCCCCAGTGCCAGGGTAAGGCTATTTCTAAACAAACCATCTCTAGATGGTTAGCCAACTGCATCCATTTTTCTTACATGAAATATGGGAAGTCCCTTCCGGGGGGCAGTCAAGGGTCACTCCACCTGCAGCGTGGCTACCTCTACTGCCTTCTTTAGGAATGTGTCCACTGCAGAGATTTGTGCAGCGGCCACGTGGTCATCTGTTCACACTTTCACCAAACATTACAGTCTGGACATTGCCTCTAGGTGCAGAACTGGCTTTGGTCTTGCAGTTCTGCAAGGCCTCCTGTCGTGATTCCCTATGGCGACTTCTCCTCCTCCTGGATGCACCTCTGCCAAAAGTTATTTTGGGGACTGCTTGGTATTCAGTCCTATATATGAAGACCTACTGCAGGAACCCTCTCGAAGTAAGATATTGCAGTTACGTAAGAACTTACCATGACAGTAGATCTTCGAGAGGGGTTCCTGCAGTAGGTCTAGTTTCCCACCCACCTTCCCCCAGTTCCTGGATGTTTTTTTCCTTTAGTTTCCATCCTACCTAGCCCTTGGGTCTAGAGAGGAAGCGGGGTCCTAGGAGTTTCTTTACTCCTAGCTTTTATTTACCTTTCTTTAGGTCTCCAGTGGAAAAGAACTGGAGAGCGGGCGCGGGACCGCCTCTTTTATAGCTGGGCTGACATCATGACGCCCGACGTCAGGGGTGGTCCCCGCTGATGATTGCTATCTACAAGTTTGCCGTTCAGACCTCACGCCAGGGGGCGCAGTCCTATATGTGAAGACCTACTGCAGGAACCTCTCTCTTGAAGATCTACTGTTATGGTAAGTTCTTACATAACTGCAATTTATCGACTATGATGTGAAATAACTGTAGCCATTGTTAAATAAGAAGTGCCACCTGTACATTGTATGGAGTGGTATCATGAAGAGAAAAAACACCAGGTCTGAGAAAGCTGTACTCTGCCAGCAAATCGTCAGAATCAGCACATTCATGTGTGCACACGTGTTCATGCACGGTTCTCTCTCCTGAATGCCGGCTACCCATGTTTTGGGGAGTAAAAAGAAAATGGTTTGGATAAAAGTTTGGGAAAGAATTGATTTACCTTCTGAAGAAGGACAAGCAAGGTTTGCACTTTTGAACACGATGTCACTGTGTGGCACTAGAAGAAGAAAAAAAAAAAAGACAAAGAAATACTGCAAGAGGTAAGCTCTGTGGAGCAGCTTGTGCTTTATTTATTGTCTGGAGCAGCCAGCACAAATAGTGCATGCACCGCTGCTGTTTAAAAACCAACAGAGTCTGAACCCTCTGGGAACCCTCTCTTCCCCAGTGAATTAACTAATGTATCCAGCTATGTTGTTCTCCATGAGGAACTGATGCAAGCGGAGTTTAAAAGCTTAACAGTCCGCCACTCACACGGCTTCCTTTAGGATCTTGTTCCATAGGACTCTCTGGGTGAAAAAATGTGTCCTTACATTTCCCTTGATTCTTTCCCCCTTAAAGGTGACTGGCAACAATATTTTAGCCTTGATATGCCCTCCTGTTTTCCATTTTGTGTCTGTCCTATGCTATGATATGTTTTGGCTTTGTTAAATTATCACATTTTTATTGCCTTACTGTGAGCCCCTTTTCCAGCAGCTACTGCTGCTCTCTCTTTTCATATTACCTGAACATTCGTGACAACAGTCGCACCATTCTGGGCCATTCTGATGAACAGCATGGAATGGTATACAGTAACTGAACTCATGGAATGTCTTGGAAATATGAAAAAATAAATGGCAGCTGTGGAGGATAGAGGAAGACGATGTATATTTTGAGGGCATTACAAAGCTAGATTATTAATGTAACAGAAAATGGTCAAAGTATATCTGAATACATAACCAACGTGAAAAAGAAAACAGGAGGGCATTCATTTAACAGTGCAAAAATGATTTCCTGTCACCTTTAAGTATAGGGTATGTCATTTAATTCTTATGTCATTAATAAGCAGAAACATTTCTTGGTCTATTCTATAGAATCAAACACTACCTGACCAAAGATTCCAAACAAAGATTAATCCTTGCATCATTCATGTCCCTCATTGATTATGCTGACTTCCTCTATGGTCATTGCTCCCTCTCCCATCTAAACAAACTAGACACCCTGTATCATAGAGCTATTAGATTCATTACTGACCTTCCCTCTAGCACCCATCATTGCTCTCTCTACAATGCAGTCAGCTGGACATCCCTGCAACATAGAAGAAGAAAAATGCTGCTACCTGGATCTACAAAGCTCTGACAAACAAACTCCCTTCCTACATCTCAGACTGCTTCAACCAGATCACATCCAGGCCCTACACCTTGAGGATCAACAAACTGATCCTGCTGAAGATTCCTATCACCTGCACCCGGTATGGAAGAGCTGCAATCAGTTATTCCCTGCACTTATCTGGAATTCTATCAAAAGACATTGAAAATGGAAACACTGATCCCCCATCCTTCAAAAGCTGTACACCAGCCTAATCCCAGATTCATGCAATTGCTTCCACAAGGCCTAGTCCTCCCACACCCCACACCCCCCACACCCTCTCCTCCCCCTTCTAAAGCTCCTCCCTATTCTTCTATCATTCCTCTGGTCCTTTCCACATCAAACCTCAAACATATATGCCCACCCATGTACCATTATCCAAGCCTTATTCCTACCAGACTGTTTGTTTCTCACCTTTAATAGGTTTTTGGTTTACTGTCCTTTGCCTTGTATATATGTAAATAATTGTACATCTATCTCACTCATAAATGTTTGTATTTGTGCTATTTCAATATCATGTTTTTGTATACACTCTGTAACCTTTTTTTGTTATGACCACTCAGGTCCATCTTGTAAATGAGCTATGCTCAATGATGTTCGCCTGAATAAATAAAGATTTTGATTGATTGATTGATTTCTCCCAATCCATTTTATCCAATCTCTTTAAAATTTTAAAGACTGAAATCATGTCTCTGCTTAGCCTTTTTTCCAGGGAAAACACAAGTAGTCTGTCTAAACACTTCCCATAGCTTATCTAGTCTCCATTCCCATAATTTTTTTTTAAATTGACATTTTATTGCATTTTTATTATACATTTCCCCAAAAGCCCAAAGAATTGCCATATGAGACTGTGACTGGCTGTTGCTTAGAGAATGACACCCACCACAGTGAGTTTTGGGAATGAGGCAAAATATTCAGCCTACAAGCAGGAGAAGGGAGAAAGAGGCAGCCAAAAAGGAAACAAGATTAGTCTGTTGCCAACAAGGCTGGTCCTGCTGTTTTCTTTATGTTGTTATCTTGGCCTTACTGTCTCACCAGTCTCACTATTTTGACTGTAGTTATAGAAGGACAACATTCACATCAGTTTTACATATTTTTATATACAATGTCTACATGGAGGGCTTTGACGCAGCAGCACTGCTTTTTGGTAACGCTCCCTATATTGTACACAGTGGTTCAAGTCCACCCAGCACCAGACTATTAGTCTGAATGCCCCCAGCACCAAACTCATTTATAGTCTCCCTTCCACATAACCAATGTTTTTTAATTCTCTACTAGACTGGGTTGGACACCAGACCTGTAAAGTAGTTCAGGGGAGAGGGCTGGATTTTTTTAATCCCCTGAGGGGCCAGGTTCGGCACCAGACCTGTCCAGTACTTTTGGGGAGGGAGATGCATTTTTTTTCACTGACAGGCCAAGGTAGGATTGGGATTCATTAGGCTGTTGAGGGGAGGGGAACAGATGTTTTATTAATTCACTGATGGTCGGGATTGGGCCCTGGACTCATCAGGTAGTTGGGAGGAGGAGGAGGAGGAGGGACAGATTTTTTAATTTTCTAACAGATCGTGGTGGGCACTGGACCTGTTAGGTAGTTGGGTAAGGGGTGGCCAGATTTTTTTTAAATTCCCTGATGAGTTGGTTTGGCCATTGGACTCATCGGGTAGTTGTTTTATTTTGGGGCAGAGTTTTTTATTCCTTGACTGGCCAGGCTGAGCACCAGCCCGTTCTTCTGCACAGCAGACTGGGGTAGAGCATGCATGGCGATGTGATCCCTCCGAGTCTGTGCATTTTGGGAAGAGTTCAGAGCTAAGATGGAGCGCTGAAAGAGAGGGAGAGTTGGGTGGTGGAGCTGGGATCGCTGGCATTTAAGGTTGCAACCTCAAGAATGTGCACCATCGGTTCCCTGGGATCATTCTCCTATGTTAGTGCACTGCAAGCCAGAGGTGGCTGAGATGTCTTAACAGGCTGGTAGTAGCAGCCCTAAACCTGCAATGCAGTGCATAAGCGACTCACTGTAGCCCTGTTTACACTACCTGATTTGCAGAGCATTAACCCATGTGCACAGGTTAATGTGCTGCAAATATCACAGTGTGAACACTCACCGTACCGCATCAGGATGCCTTCGGTGCTGGTTTTTTGCTGAGATGCAGGAGAGGGTATCTTTCTTGAATTGAGTGCATTTGCCCTGAATCTAAACGCACTGCTGCGCATGAGTCACGGTACTGCCCATTTTCCCATCATACATGTTCACTCCCAGCACTAAGGAACAGTAGCCATGCGGTGCGACTTGCGGCAGAGCATGGGGGGGGGGGCGCTGTGTAAACTTAGATGCACCGGGTGGACAGACAGTGCAGCGGATGAGAAGCAGCGGAGATTTCACATTGCTGCTGTGGTGTAAACAGGGCTTGTGACCTGAGTGGCTGGGCTTGAGAAAAGCAGTGTTTTAGTACCCCGCGATTCCACCTTCTGCTCACCATTTTGCTGCTCCTCCTTATCTGCATTTGACATAATACATTGGCTAAGTTGGGCACAGGACCCATAAGGTAGTTGGAGGGAGGGGGGACAAATTTTTGTTGTTCCCTGATGAGCCAGGTTGGGCACTGGACTAGTAAGATAGTAAGGGGGGAAGATGGACTGATGTTTTTTTAATCCCTGACAGGTGGGGTTGTGCAATGGACCTGTCAGACTACTGGGGGAGGGTTGGATTCTTTCTTTATTTCCTCACAGGCTGGGTTGAACACTGGACCAGTCAGTTGTTGGGGGAAGGGGCTAGTTTTGTAATTTCTTTTATTATTTTTCCCTGGTAGTTCAGGTTGGGCACTGGAACTTTCAGATTGTTGGGTGAGGGGGGACAGTTTTGTATTTCCCTGATGGCCTGGATTGGGTGCTCGACCTGTCAGTCAGTTTAGGTGAAAGGGACAGGTTTTTTTTTGTTTTTTTAACTCCTTGATGGGTCTAATTGTGCACTGGAAACATCAGGCTGTTGGTAGAAAGGGGATATATTATTTATTCCCTGACAGGCTGGGTTGCATACCGGACCCATCACGTAGTTTGTGAGAGAGCATATATATATATACACACATATATGTATATATATATTTTTTTTTTTATTATTCCCTTATGGGCAGGGTTGGGTATCAGATCAGTCAGGTGGTGGGGCTGCCAGATTTTTTTATTCCCTGATGGGTCAGGTTGGGCACTGGATTTGTCAGGTTGTTGAGGAAGGGGAACCGATTTGTTTTATTCTGTGATGGATTGGGATGGGCACTGGACCTGTCAGGTAGTTAGGTGAGGGAGGCAGGTTTGTTTTCATTTGCTGGTGATGTGGGATGGTCACCGGACCCATTAGGTAGTTGGGAGAGAGGGTGCCAGATTTTTTTATTTTATCAAGCCAGGTTGGGCACTGGAAATTCTATTCAGTTCTGTTTAACATTCCTTGCCCCACCAGTAACTTGTGTGCCTTGTAAAGCACTTTAAGAAACAGTGTGTATGAAAGTCATTACATAAAACCAAATTCTGTTACAGTCTACAGGGCCTGCACTACCAGAATCTAACTTCTGTGCTTTCTAAAGCACCTGACCTGTCATAGTTGGGGAGACAGGGACAGAACTATTTTTGCCTGACAGGCAGAGTTCGGCACTGAATCCATCAGGTAGTTGGTGGGAGGGGGGCAGATTTTTTTTATTCCCTGGGAGGTAAGGATGGTAAATTGATGATACCCACGCCCACTGTTTTTTCCAAAAGACTTTGCTTCTGAGAGGCACTTGTTAGTCAATGGGGGTCATCAAGGGGCAGGTGCTCTACTGCTCAGCATGCTGGGTTAGAGCGTGCATTGCAGTATGACCCCTGCACGTCTGTTAGGGGGAGCCCAGAGCTGAGATTAAGCACTGAGACAAGGACAGACTGTGAAAGAGGGAGAGCCAGCCAGTGGAGCCAGAATCATGTGCACCTAGGATTACAGCTTTGGAAGTGTGTGCCGTCAGTACTCACCCCTCATCTCCCATTCAAGTGCACTGCAGACCGCAAGTAACAGAGATGCCCAAACTCACTGGTAGCAGCCACGGGAGAGGGGGGGACATACTTTTTTATTACCTGACAGACTGGGTTGTGTACTGGACTCGTCAAGTAGTTTAAGGGTGAAGGACAGATTTTTTTTTTAATTCCTTGAAGGATCGGGCACTGGATCCATCATGTTGTTGGGTGTAGGGGAACAGACTTTTTTGTTATTCCCTAATGAACTGGGTTGGGCTGTGGACTCATCAGGTAGCATTTCACTGCTCTTTTTCTTTCTGATAAGAAATGATGACTATAGCGAAGACCAGCTCATACCTTCTTGCATTGGAAGTTTTCAATGTAACGGTAGTGTGAGCATGCATGGGATGTGACAGGCTGACAGTAACATCTCCTTGTGACTAAGCATGGCGAAAAGATCAACACTGTTTTTATGTTGGCTAAGTGTTGTCTTGCAAATTGCCTTTCCTTGGCTCCCTCTCGCACCAGCATCCAAGCAACTTGCCCCCCTCCCCATCCTTGTTTTCCCAGTTTCTGGCCAGGCTACTCAGACTGACTGGAAACTCGGCTGTTTTCTTCATTATGCTGAGAGACTGGGAGAGATAATTCCTGTTTCTTGCAAGCATCACATGGCTGTGTGTGTAGACTGAAGGGTTTATTAGAACTTCCTCTTTCAGCTCATTCATTGTCATTCTTGTCATCACAGTGGGGAAGGGGGCTAGGCTAAACAGCATTCACAAGAGTTTTTCCAACAGGTTCCAGGTTCTCATGCACTCACCTCCTTACAACCAACAGAAAGTTAGCAAAACATTACAGACAGATGCAAGATGCTATAGCAAGGCACAACTCACTTATTGACAGCCATATAGAGGTATATCTGAGTCTCCTAATGTATTTCAGTGGGACAGCTGCAAACACTTCCTGACTTTGATCCCAGTAGGAACTGGCCTGCTATGCAGAGCAGCCCTAAAAAATGCCAGGGCAATGGCAAGCAGACTGGTTCTTCTCCCCCAAGGGGATGCAAGCAATTGATCCTGCCATTTTCTGTTGTTACACAAGGTGTGTCACAACAATCCAAGCCAGGTCACCAATTGTAATGGTAGAAGAACAGGGTGCTACACTGCACTCTAGTCCTTTGGTGCAGAAAAAATGTGTTGGTCATGGCTACAGTCTGGGGAAACAGTGCTAGTGTCCTTGTTAATAAAAGTGAACTGTGGCTGCATTTCACTATTGTGATGATGTGACTAAGAGCATGATTCACAAAGTGGTTCAGGATACATAGGATTTGCAGTACCATGAGCACTAGGACGCTCCTGTGCCCAGCCCATCTCAGCCATGAGCATAGTAATGCATTTGCCACCCCAGGTTTGGGTGCTGATGGGGTGCAAACTGCCTTTCAGGTTGCTGCGGGATTTCTGCACATGTGGTGTGGGTACCCCAAGGACATGCAAGCCCCCCTCCCCCGCACTTACAGAGGGGACATGTACTGTAGCAGTTTGTGGATTGATCCCTAAGTCTGTTTGGCAGTGAGGTGCGCTATAAGCAATGGGAAATGCCTCTTGACCGTGATCACCACATCAGTAATTCACCACCTGAGGCTGAGACATCCCACTGTGTGTAGAACAAGTATCATTTCCAGTCGTTATATACTGTTTCTTCTTCCACTTCCAAACCAGTCACAGTCAGTCCTGCCACACCAGCATCACACAGTGTATGTGATCCAACATATAGTCCCCTAAGAAGTTGATATTGTTCGCCCCCCCCAAGCATACACAAGTGTTCAAAACCAGCACCCCCTAGTTAATAACAATCTTCATGACCATGATACTTTCTTTCTATCCCAGGACGAAGTACTAGAGGTGGGCGAAGAATACCTTTTTCTGAATATTCAGTTGAATGTTCTGTATTTGGGGCCCAAATATTTGGGTATTCATTATTCTGCTAAAATAAGAAAAAAGCTGATAAAGCCTTTGGGCACTCAACAGGTAGCCAGTGCTAGTCCCTGGGTCACTCACTCCTCACCACAGTCATTTGCCACCCTCCAGCCCTTCCCAGCCTCCAATATGTTGTTCTAACAAAAATAAAGTTGGCTTCAGGCTGGGACAGTGCCATGAGATGACAGCATGAATTCATGATACCTCCCTAACCTGACCCCTCCAATCCTTCAAAATGTAGGATACAGCCGATAGTCCCTTGACCCCCAATCATTGACTGGGGGGGATACACTTAGAAATGCCGGCTAGTCAGTCACCTTCCCCAAAAGCACCTGATCCTGTGACCTCCTCTGGCCCCCCAAGCATATCTAACCTCTCCATATTCATTTGCCTGTCTCATCCCCTTTTTGAACCACCACCAGTATATATGACTTTTTGCTGGAACTTTGTTCCATTTTGCTGCCTCCCTTTCAGTAAAAACAGAAATGAGTACTGTCTAGAAATGGTTAAAATGCTGCCTCCAGAGCATGAGTCAGGCAGTAACTTTGCCATGTTTAGCCCACCCACTGCTTTGCATTGGGATACCAGAAAGAAAGAAAGAAAGAAAGACATTTATTCAGTGACACTGCAAACTCAAAATAAAAGTGATATCAGCCAGACAGAAGCAGTTATTTTCTTCAGTTTCAAATCATACAGTGCATAATTTGTTAGCTGTTTTAGCAAGCAAGTCTGTCTGAATTGTGTTAAGTATAGATTAAAATAAGTCAGTGTTGTATCATTTCTTCTGTTTTTTTTCTTTTTTGTTAATGTAGTTTTTATTGGTTTGATCCAGTTAGTGCAGAGTTTACAGTTTCTTAGAATTACTTTCAGCCAGCTCCGTGGTGCCAGGCAAAGGGGTTCGTCTGGCACACTGGTGACCTGGGTTCACACCCAAGCTAGGGATGGCAGGAAACAGAGACCGACAGGGAGGGCTCAGAGCATCCGCAGGGACGCTCTCCTCCCGGGGGGGGGTGGGGGGAATGCAGCCTGCATCACTCTTGAGTGGCTCCTAGTGGCTGGCTATATGATTACACACCTTGCGATGTGGGTGTTCACATGCTGCCGGTGCATTTGGCCAAGACGCTGCGGGCATGCTGAGCCAATAGGGAGATGGGGTGGGCAGGGCAGAAAACTGGAAGAAACACCCGTCTGGCCAACCGGATGATGGCTGGCGGTCCCTCCACACACCACGAAGTCCCAGACGAGTGTCTGTACCGGCCCCAGCCATGCTCGAGATAAGTGTAGCCCTTCTCACCTGGTAGCCTCCGCAGGTGGTAGGTGCCTCCCTGATGAAGGATTATATCAGGTTTCCTGGGGACATGGCAAATGAGGGGTGGTGGTGGTGGATGGCATTTGGGATGTGGTGGCAGTGGTGGGGACCTTGGCATTCTGAAGGAGTGGCCAGCCAGGGAGTTGGAGGAACAAAAAAAAAAATTGCTTTCAATCATAATGTGATTGGTGGGTTACAGCATGTCCATGTTAATAACAGACACTATTTCAAAGTATCAAGACAGTAAACTGGGCCGCCCCTTTCCTAAAATTTCCAGCTTTGGTGTGTGGGCGGGCACATAATCTGAATACGGTGCAATTGTGCCTAGTTGAACAGATGGACTAAGTATAAATGCAGTCCAGAAGTCTTGTCAAACTGTTGATAATTGAACGGGATCCCTGTCGGCCAGGGGCACAGACTCAGACTGTGAAACATTCTTCAGCTGCTGCTGACCCAAATCATTCAGGTTCCTTAAAGGAGTGATGTCAGCCATCCCCTTGTCATGGAACAAACCCTCCATCATTTCCCATGGCACATATGAGCCAGTCTTTCCAATGGATAGAGCATAATTCTGCTCTGTCGCTTAGAGAATGTGTCATTTTTTTCCTTTTTGTATATAGTATTAACTGTGGTCCTCCAGGCACCAATCTTGGGCTGGGGGAGGAGGATTGAGCGTCCCACAGGAAGCTGTCCTCCTCTGGTGAGGGAGGGTATCGCACCCGTCTGATCTACTGCCACCTGGGTGACTATAACTAGCAATGTAGGGGATACCTAGATGGTAGACAGGACCTTGGAGCACACTCACAGGTTGGCTGCATCAGGCCTTGCTGGCATCCAATCCGTGATGCGTGCGGGGGGGCAGGGAGAGCACAGGAAACAGTGTGTGCAGCACCAGACGGGTGAAGCTCCTCCAGCAGCCCATTCCCGCATTGGATCCTAGCTGCAGCACTCCTGGATCAGACCCACACCTTCACCTCCATCCCAGGTGGCCAGATGACTGTGGGGAAGAAATGCCAAGGTGGCTGAAGTCGTACCCAGCCCCAGGGAGTATGCTGGGGGGAGCAGCACAGGGGTGTGTCGCTGGTGGGTGTGGGGACCAGGAATATCACAGCAGGGTCTTGGTAGGGAGAGAAGCTTGTTGGAGGCAGTCAAAGAGGTCCTAGCCTGTGGCCAGAAGGCGCATAAACTATATTTGAAAGAAATAAAACAGGTCTGAATTCATAGTTTTAGATGAAGAGAAGCTGAAATCCATTCTTGTGCACTTATTTTATTGAAGTGATAATGTGCTGGTTGGCTCACTATGTGAGGAAATAAGGTGACTGTTAAGTGAATAAAGTACGCAGGCGAAGACCAAGTACTTAATCTTTGGCCTCATAATATATCCTCACGAGACAATTGCATTTTTTACTGAGGACATTGCACCAAGTACCACATTACAGGGACATAGGAAGGTGATGGCAGAAAAGGACTGCCAGGCCCATCCAGTTTGCCTAACAGCCTAGCTGCCACTAGGCTTGCTGTGAATTTCCTCCCCTTCCCATCAATCACCCTCTGTGTCTGTCCTAAGCCCTCTTGAACCCCCCCAACTGTGTTCTCCCCACCACTTCCTTCAGCAGCCCATTCCGGGTGTCAACCACCCTCTCAGTAAAGAAGTATTTCCTGATGTTACCCCTAAACTTACCCCCTTCTAGTTGGAGATCGTGACCTCTTTTCCTGGGGCACCCCTTCAATTGGAATATGTTCTCAGTACCCTCCCTTGTTGATCCCTTTTAGGTACTTAAAGGTCTCTATCATGTCTCCCCTCTCTCTCCTCTGTTTCAGGGAGTACATGTCTAGGGCTCTCAGTCTCCTCTCATATCGCAAATGGTCAAGCCCCTTCACCATCTTGGTTGCCCTTCTCTGTACCCACTCCACCATCTCCACATCCTTTTTTAAGTAAGACCTCCAGAACTGGACCCCATACTCCAGATGAGGCCTGACCAGCTGGGTGTACAAGGGCATCAGGACCTCTTTCCTCCTGCTGGTGATCCCCCTCCCAATACAACCCAACACTCTGCTGGCTTTAGCCACTGCTCTCCCGCACTGCTCAGCCACCGTCAGGTCCTGCGAAATGATGATGCCCAAGTCCCTCTCCTCCTCGGTCACTTCCAGCTGCTTGCACCCCACTCTGTATTTTGTTCTTTCGTTTTTTTCTGCCCAGGTGCATGATTTTACATTTTGCCATGTTGAGCAGTAATTTTCACTTTCTGGTCCATTCCTCTAATTTCCCTAGGTCCCTCTGCATCCTCTCAGCCCCATCCTGCATGACTACTCTATTGCAAATCTTTACATCATCTGCAAACAGGCTCACTCTGCCCTCCAACCCCTCGGCTATGTTGGATATAAAGATGTTGAACAGCAGGGGCCCCAACACTGACCCCTGGGGAACTCCTCTAGTGACCCCTGACACACACGAGGGAACCCCATTTACTAACACCCTCTGTACTTTGCCCCCAACCAGTTTCGCACCCACCTAGTAACCACCAACCCCAGCCCCAGGTGCTCCATTTTGTACACTAGCCTTCTGTTTACTACTATTATGCCTCTTGTCATGTGTTTGAAAAAAAGATAGTGGCCCCTTTTTTTTTATCCCTAAATTTTTGTTTTAATTTCGTAGTAACTCCACTTTTGGAGGCAGGCAGTTGATTGTTTTTTGACTCAAGGGGACAGCGGGAGCAGTGACGGGGTATACTAACACCCACCTTCCCCTGTACCCACCCCGAGGCTCATCCTCCTTTTATAGGGTATGAGACCATGGTGTAGTACACTGTCCTACCACCCATTTGAAAGTGCCACACTGAAACAGGGGAGGAGCAGAGAGATTACTCTTGGGGGTGTAGCTAGAGGCTGTTCAAGGGAAGATCACAACAAACATGATGGGAGTGATGCAGTACAGTGGCTGTGGAGCAGCAGTCTTCAGAGAGACGTTCTGGAGGCTGCGATGCTGCCCTATCTGCAGGCACCTCTCTGGGTTGAGGGAGGAGGTCACCTGTCTCCGAGCTGAGATGGCCAGGTTATAGGGGATATTCACCTCCACCAGAGGCCACTGGGTCCACAGCCTGCTCCTCAAAGGATGCCCAGGAGGAGGACTGGCTGGATCATGGTGGGCTCAGGGAGAGTGGGGGGGGGGCTGAAGCACATCCCTCAACTGGTTTGGTTAAGCAACTCCTATGCTGTATTAGGGTATGCCACCCTTACAGTGACACCAACACAGCGAAATACACACCTGTCAGCAAAATCGACACTTTGCCGACAGGTCGCTGTGTTGGTGTGCCCGAGACAGGGGCATGCTGTCTCCTGGTCCTGTACCCTGCCCCGAATCAACTCCGACTGGAGTTGTGAATCCTAAAGATGGCCGGGGAGGGGCAGAACCCCACATGGGGGTTTCACCGATACAAAAACAGGACCAGGAGACACACAGGAATCATGTCGACCACAACCTTGCAGTCATGATGATTCCTGTCAGAAATGCCGGTCAACATAAAGGATGTCGAACCGGCATGGTAGAGCCCTGTATTAGAGGAACGTGATAGTCCCACAAGGGCACCCACAGCTGAGAACAGGGAGGATGGGTGGGCCCTCCATGCTAGAGCCCCAGGGAAGGGGGAAGAGAACCCCAGAGGAGGAGGAGGTTTCTCCTGGTGGGGGACTCAATTGTCCAGGGAGTGACATTAGGGGAACCTAGCAGGACAGACAGGGAGGTCAAGTACCTTCCAGGAAGCGCTGCATGGAGGGATGGAAAGGGGTTCAGTAGGATCACAAGGGCAATAGCAAGGAGGGAGGAACTGGATGTCATCATCCACCTGGGGACAAATGATCTGGCAGAAGACAAGGTGGAGAGATAGTTAGGATCCAGGAGGATTTCAGGAAGTTAGGGGGGAGCCTGAAGCAGGTAGCACACTCTGTATCCTTCTTGGAGGTACTACCTGTCCATGGCAAGGGGGAGGCCAGGACACTCCGCATCCAGAAATTCAACCTCTGGTTGAAGGAATGGTGTGGAAGAGAGGGTTTTGGCTTCATGAGGGACTGGGGCCCCACTTGGACAGTTGCGAGCCTGTATAAGGACAATGGCCTGCATCCATCCAGGAAGGGGACCATGGTCCTGAGTGAGATGTTTGAATGCTTCAGCAGCAGGCATTTAAACTGGCCAGGGAGGGGTGGGAAGTGAGGAGGGTCAGGAGGCTTAGTAACAACACCCCCCCCCCGGGCACATCCAGTACAACTGAAGTAGTCCGGGGGATATACTGTGGGAGACCGACACTCATATGCCCGACACCCATTATCCCAAAACCAACTTCCTGACACCGAAAATCCCAACAGTCGGATTTTGCCTGTGGCTGACAATTTTTTCATGTTTCGGGGGACTTTGCGCCATGCACCCCTCGTAATTATTATAACCAGCTCGGCTGCTGGCAAAATCCCACTGTCGGGATTTTCGATGTCGGGAAGTTGGTCTTGGACTAACAGGTGCCGGGTAAATGAGTGTCGGTCTTCTGTAGTGATACCAGTCTGGGAGGGTGAAGCAGTGGGATTGGGCCCACACAGTAAAGATAACTGGGGAGGGGAGAAAAAGCAGGAGAGAAGAAACGGTGGCAGAGGGAGAATAGGATGCAAAACCTGGAAGGCCATGGTAACTGATGCCCGCAGCCTGGGAAATAAAATCCCAGACCTGGAGGCCTTAGTAGCAGAGGCAGACCTGGACGTACATAGTAGCAATAACTGAGACATGGTACACTTCAAACCATGAGTGGGACATTAATGCACCAAGTTATGCTTTGTTTAGGAGGATGGGGAAAAAATGGGGGCGCCCTGTATGTCAGAGAGGGTATAAAGGCAACAGAGGTGCAGAGGAAGTAGGGGGAGGCTGAGGCAATGTGCGTCACCCTCCAACCTGGCAATGGCGCAGCAATACGCACAGGGGTGATCTATAAGCCTCCGTCAGCGAGGGGGGGGGCCTGGACAGGTGGCTAGTGGATGAAATACATGAGATGGTATCAAAAGGAGAAGTCCTGTTGCTGGGGGATTTCAACATACTAGACGTGGATTGAACCACCCAGGCAGCTGCTTCAGCCAGAAGCAGAGGCATCCTGGATTCCCTACAGGGGGCAGGTCTTCAGCAGTTTGTGCTTGATCCCACCAGAGACAGGGCAATACCAGACCTAGTACTGACCAACGGGGACAAAATCACAGATGTCTGCTAGAAGGACAACTGGGATCCAGCGACCACAACATAGTGTGGTTTAGCATAGAGACAGGGACTCAGTCAAGTCACACAAGGGAGAAGGTTTTGGATTTCAAGAAGGCATACTTCACTGAAATGGGGAGGTGTATCAGAATAGCCCTGGAAAAGAGGAAGGTGGAGGGGTGGAAGAGCAGTGGAGCCACTGAAAAGGAGCCATAGTGGAAGCGACAGACCAATGCATCAGGTTGGTTTCCAAGGGCAGGAGAAGGAGGAAGCCACTATGGTTCTCAAAAGAGGTGGCAGACAAAGTAAGGCTAAAAGGGTGGCTTTCAAGAAATACAAGGAGACCCAAAAGGAAGAAGACAGGGAGGTGTACCTAGAGTGTCTTAGGGAAGCAGGGAAGGCTGTTAGGAGAGCAAAGGCGCAGACTGAGGAAGGATAAGCTCAGACAGTAAAGAAAGGAGATAAGATATTCTTTAGGTACATCAGTGAAAGAAGAAAACCCAGTGGGGCAGGGATTGTAAGGCTCAAAGGGGATGAAGGGGAGTGTACAGGGGGAGACCTGGAAAAGGCAGAAATACTGAATAAATACTTCTGTTCAGTATTCACAAAAGAGGGGGAGGATCAGGGACCACAGCTGAGCAACAGATGCCGGGGGGGGAGGGAGGTGGACACCTGTCCATTCACAGTGGAAAGAGTCCTGGAGGAGCTTTCAAAGCTGAAGGTGAACAAAGCGATGAGGCCAGAAGGCATACACCCAAGGATATTGAGGGAACTGTGAAGAGAGCTAGCAGCACCTCTGGCAGCCTTATTCACTGAGTCACTCAACACAGGGGTGGTTCCAGAGGACTAGAAAGAGGGCATAAGTGGTCCCGCTACACAAACCCGGCAGTAAAGAGGAGGCAGGAACTATAGGCCAGTCAGGCTCACCTCAGTAGTGGGGAAGATCATGGAGGCACTGCTTAAAGAAAGAACAGTGGGACACCTGGAATCCAGTGGTGCCCAGGACCTGAGGCAACATGGATTCACAGCAGGTAAGTCATGTCAGACTAATCTGATAGATTTCTTTGACTGGATGACAAAGGAAGTAAATCGGGTTGGGGGGGGCATGGACGTTGCCTACCTTGATTTCAGCAAGGCCTTCGACACCATCCCACATAAGAGGCTGATAAACAAGATGGGTAGTCTGGGCATGGGGCACAAAGTGGTACCCTGGGTTAGAAACTGGTTAACAGATAGGAGGCAGAGGGTGGTGGTTAATGGGAGACAATCCGGGGAAAGGGGGTGACTAGTGGGGTACCTCAGGGATCAGTCTTTGGGCCATTCTTGTTCAGTGTCTTCATTAGTGACATTGTGGAAGGGCTGGAGGGAAAGGTCTGTCTATTTGCAGATGACACCAAAATCCACAACAGGGTAGATACACCAGACAGGGTGGAGAAAATGAAAAGGGACCTGTGGAAGCTTGAAAAATGGTCTGAGGTGTGGCAACTGAGGTTTTACTCAAAGAGATGCGAAATAATTCACATGGGACAGAAAAACCAGGGGGACCAAGGGAGAAAGAGATCTAGGGGTTATTATTTCAGATGACCTGAAAATGTCAGAGTAGATTACCAAGGCTGCAGGAAGGGCCAGTGCCATGCTGAGGTGTATAGGCAGAGGTATCACTAGCAGAAGACAGGAGGTGGTGATGCCTTTGTATAAAACAATAGTCAGGCCTCACCTAGAGTACTGTGTGTAGTTCTGGAGGCCACATCTTCGTAAGGACATTGACAGTGTGGAGGCAGTCCAGAGGAGGGTGATTAAGATGGTATAGGGCTTGCACCAAAGAATTTATGAAGAGAGATTAAAGGACCTCAGTATGTATTCACTGGAGGAGAGGAGGGGACATGATGGAAACATTCAGTTACCTTAAGGGCATTAACAAGGTGCAGGTGAGTGACATCTTCCAGTGCAGGAGGAGTATAAGAATGAGGGGGCATGATATGAAATTGGAGGGAGGCAGGTTAAGAGGGAATATGAGGAAGTTTTTCTTCACGAAGAGGGTGGTGGACACCTGGAATAGTCTGCTGCAGGAGGTGGTAGGAGCAGGCACTGTGGAGGGGTTCAAACATGCCTGAGGCAGGCATAAGGGAACCTTGGAGGTAGGGCAGAGAGAGAAGAAGCCAATGACCGGGTAGGGTCAGAGGCTGAAATCAGTATTAGGCTAAAGGGCAGACTAGATGGGTCTGATGGTTCTAATCTGCTGACAGTTTCTATGTTTCACTTCCCCCGTTCCTGCACGGCACTTGTTTACAGTTGCTGCTGTGATTGCAGACCACTCAATGTCAAGAAGGATGATGTCACTGCCCTCATTTTATTGACAATATAATCAATCTTCTGAGTGCTCAGCAGTCATTTTGAGAATAAAATAACATTTATGAGTTTGCTGTGAAATAAACTTTCACTCGGGCTTATGACTGGAGGAAGGGATCTCCATGTACAGTGCCATCTGTCAGGATCAAGCACCCTTACGACAGTCGTTGCTGGGATATCGTGCAGGATACAGCAGGAACGCAATGTGATTTAATGGGAGTTACTCCAATTTGCCAAACAGTCAACTGTGAAATCGAACACAGAGCCCTTGATAAGGGTAGATGGCACTGTAGTATAATTATTACTTTATGAGTCACCAGAACTATGTACAGAGGACTGCAGCATTAAAGCAAAGCTGCTTCTCAGAGTTGCTGTTAACATCAGACTGCTATTTCTTTGTTATTCATAGAATAAAGAACCGAGAGGAAGTACACAAAGGTTCTGTGGTGTCTCTAGCAGCAGGGAACATCCTTGCTAAAGAAAAAAAAAGAACAGTGACCCCTAAAATCTTTTAGATATAGCAGGCCCAAATCCCAATCACACTGACCTGGCTGTAAATCATTGTGGCACAATCTATTGTCAGTCTCCAGGTTATCCCCCCCAACCTGTGCTCAAAGGGGTGGCACAGCTCTTCCACACTAGGGCACATCAAAGTGTGCTGATGCATGAAAGGGGCAGGTTGCCATGTAAATGACACATAGTGCCACTGACAAAGCATGGTGACCACCGGGGCAGTGGGTGCAGCCTTTCCAACACCCCCTGCCTTACAACTTTTTGAGCAGACAGTAGGAGTGTCAGAACACTGCATCCAATGCACAGGGTTAGTGGGGAACTGAGATTGTCCCAGGGACCAGTGTGTGTGACAGTTGTGCAAGGGGAAACTGGGCTTGGGGGGGGACCAACTGGTCTACTGGGGACTGTACTCAGGCTGGTACTGGTAAGGGAGGCCACTTGACTGCCAGGGAGATGACTGTTTATTTGTGTCTCCCGTCCCATGCCCACTCGCACCCCTCTCCTTCGGACCACGGATGCCACTCCCTCTATCTGGCAGACTCACCCTTGCATCTCCAGCTTCACTGAAGTCCTCCTTCAGCCTTCTGTCCCCTGGGTTGTCTTATCCCTGCCTGGCGCCTCCTTTGACAGTTGTGGATGGGAAAGACACCTAGAGCCTCCCTCCTTTCCTCCAGTTGGTTGGCTTGTCCATGCCGGGGGGCCTGCAGCTGACTAGAGGATGAACGTACAAGCTTGGGTGGAAGCTGAGGAGCGATGGGTTGCTGGCACGCTTATGGTTGGTTGGTGTGGGAGGGACCACATGTCTATCATCCAATGTACCTGATGCAGCAGTTTTCCTCCATTTTCCTCCACCCACAAGGATGCGCACTTTGTGGCTGACCTGGGAAGGGGGTGCCTGATGGTGCGAGTTCATCTGCACTATCAGTGGCACCACCACATGCCTCCACCAGGAGCTGCTGCAGAGCGATGCAGCATCAACCCCCCAGGAGGAGGTCATCCAGCTGATGCTCTGGATCCTTCCTGTCAGCCTCCACTCCTGACATCCTGAGCAGAGGCATTTTTTGTAATGGGCCTAAGGTTCCGATTAGAGGGGTGGGGTGATGAGTATGCCCATTGCACATTGAGATGCATGGCCAATTAGTTTGTGGTCTTACATCCCAGTAACAGCTAGAATGCCGATTTTGCACTCTCAGTTATTTGTTCTAGGGAGCTCCTTCTGGCACGTAATTGTCATTCTTTGTATGGCAATTGTATGAGTTGGTGCAAAGGGGCATGAACAGGCCTGAGAGGGGGACAAGGGCAGGCTGGGTGCTTAGGTACACATACGGAAAGTTAAAAAGTAAGACTAAATCTTCTGGGCTCTTCCTTGTGTAACCCCTAGATGGCGCTATCCCAGGGGCTACTACCCCTGCCTGATTTGCCACTAACAGGTTGAGGGGCCTGGATCCAATGGCGGGTGCCTCCACCCAGAGGTCAGGGTTTGCAATAGTTAAACTAACTTGGTCACAGCCCTCTGGGACACTGCAACCCCCTTTCTTCCCACTAGTGGCCCACACAATATATCAGAATTACCTTCACAGTATACACTTACCCCCAGGTCTGGTTCCGCACTGGGACCTCCTGTGAAATGAGATACAGTGCAACAATCACAGTACAGTACTTTAACATAGACAAATACCTCAGGCAGTATAACTTTGCTGAAACAAGCAGCTCTGATTTATTTAGGGATATAACAAGGACAGGGAAATCAGGTTAATTAGCTTATCACTCTAATAATCTATCCTATGGCTCTGTGCACAGGCCTATCCTATCAGTTACTGTCCCTGGGTACCCAAGCCCTAGTGGCTAGTCCAAACCGTGGCAGCTGGTGGGGCCCTTTCACACAGAGAAAGGAGAATTAAACAGTCAGCAGTACAGTAATTCCATTTGGATTTAATGTGGCAATTCAACAGGAGCGACCCTGAATTAGTACTCACTGAATTCAAATAAGATAGGGTCCTTCAATGTCAGCAGGGCTCACTTGAGGTACACAAACCTCTTCACACATCCATATAAAAGAAAGCACTATACCAGGCAGGCTGCATCTGTATCCCGATCATAATTACTGCACAATACCGGGAGAACACACAACAGATTCAGTTCCTGACAGACCGAGTGCAATTTTAGCAATTCCTCCAGTCTTCTACAGGGTGAGCCTGGTTTCTACTCTTCAGAGATCCTTTGATTCTTTTCACAGGACGGATTCAGTCCTAACAAGCTGTTACACAAGCTGCAAACTGGAACTCTGGGCCTTACACACGTTTTTTGACTAAAACTGCACACTGAAAAAGCACAGGGCTCCTTCCTTCTTCACTGCCAAAGCTCAACTGAAACTCCAACCGACAAAACCGGCACTTCCTTTGAGTTCCTCCCAGTTCTTGACTGGATTGGCTGTCACTCACAATAGACTGCTGCTGTTGGTCCAAAAAGGCACTGAAGTCTAAACTACATCTCCCAGAGTCACTGCCCATACAATCCTCTTGTGGCTGGCTCAGATTATGAGTCCAAGTTCTGATTCGTCCAAGGCACCATTTTAGAGCTAGCTTACCCACACTGATTGGTCCAGTTCAGCAGTTCAAAACTAGAATGGGGAACTAGCAGACACAGTTCTGACTGCAAAGAAAGCAGGTTAGACAAACTGTAATTTCATTATTACTCTAAATAATTTCTGGCAAACAGTTACATCTTTCAGATAGATTCCTTTGCACTCCTAGTGACTGCAAAATGAAGTGAATTGCAGCAGCTTGAGTGGTACTCAATCAAAGAAACACACAGTCCCCCATACAAACTAATTATGTCTGCAAGCAGACGGCTCTTAAAGAGACAGTACCAGAGGTTCTAAAAACACTCACTGATAAATGGCTTAAATGCCAAACACCACTCAGGCTTGGAGCATTCAAGCAAGCTCCTGGAAGTCTTTTGGGAACCCCCATTTGCAGGGGGATTACACCCTTCCTGGCCTGGGAAAGCTTGACGTCCGCGTCAAGCAAGTACCCCCATAAGTTTCAACTGCAACCATATACATTTGCATTAGGCTCGCACATGTAATCATCAGTCAATATATCATTTTACCAAGAACACATTTCTGAAACATTGCAGTATCACATCTTTACACAGTATTACATACACATTGTACCATAACTCAGTTATTACCTCTTGTACATGAAACCTGAAGAGAAGGGCCCTCCTATCAGTTACCTTGGGGCTGATGGGGCAAGGCACCATACTTAGAGGCAACACAAGTAACTTGGAGTTAGCACTGATGCTCAGTTTGGGCAATGAGCTCGGGACACATACACTCCTTTATGGACAACATTGAGAGGCAAGTCCACAGGCCTCCCAAGTGAATCATAACTGAGGTGCACCACAGGCTTTACAGCTCACCAGTCTTTCTAGGGGAACTGTTATAGTCTCTGCACTCTGAGCCTCATTTTCAGCATTGTCCTCACTTGTCAGGAGTCTCCATGGGGTAGAGAGGCTAGAACTTGGGGCACTTTCAGCTCCAGGAGTTACAGTTTCTGAGTCCACAACATTTGGCTCACATGGAGAGCTTTCGGACACTGGCAGTGGACTGTCGGGCACTCAAAATACTCTTCTTGTTCAGGTGTATCACCAGTCTGCCCAATCTATCATTTTCCTCCCTGAAAGCTCAAACAGTTCAACCATGCACAATGATTCCATTTCATCTGATCTGATGCTTTGCACTTCACTTTCTGGGAGCATTGGCTCAGGGATGAAGCTGGGGCTTAGACAGTCCAGAAGGCCCAGCTTCATCTCCCAGTATTGACTAGGGATTGCCCGAAACAATTGACTCAGTTCGTAAGAAGGATAGTATTCAAAGTCACTCACTTTCTTCCGATATGGACTGACAGTCATGCTCAACTGGGACTTGTGGAGGGGAACACTTAACTTTGCTTCTGTAGGTGCAGACTTTCTTGATCTTTCTTAGCAGCAGCTCTAGTCACTGGTCCAGAGGGCATCTTCTGGGGCTCAGACTCAATTAAGATTTGTCCAATGGGCAGTAAATGATTTCTATGCATTGTTTTACATCTTTTGAATTCATTCTCAGGCCTTACTTTGTACACTGGCAGATCATCTAGTTTGCCCACTACAATGTGAGGGAGATGGTGCCATCTGTCAGCAATCTTTGTGCTTGCCATGCAGTCCCAGATTTCTTAGCAATACCGATCTCCCCTCCTGGAGTTCCTGTGCTTTCACCTTTTTATCATACCTTTCTTTGTTGGCCAGATTTCTTTTGGCAGCCATGGTTTGAGCCAGTTGGTACGCATGAGTTAGCTGGGCCTTTAACTTTGCACATACTGTAAATAGTTGTCAGCTTGAACCCCATCAGAGAGACCCCAAAACACACATCTACTGGTAGTCGAGCTTCTTCCAAACATCAGAGTGTAGGGGAGAATCCAGTGGCATCACTTTGGTGCAGTTATAAGCATGTACCAGGGTGCTAATTTGTTGGCTCCATCTAGGCTTGTCCTTTGGTGCAGGGTGCCTAGCATATCTAGCAAAGTGCGGTTGAAACGCTTCAGGCTGGGGTCCCCTGGGGTGGTAATGAGTGGTTCTGGACTTCGTGACTCCTCCCACAGAGAAAGCATCTCTTTGATCAGACGCACTCTCAAAGTCTCTCCCTTGATCAGAATGGATTCTTTGGAGCCCCATAGTGAACAAAAAGTTTTCTACAAGTACTTTGGCCACAGTGGATGCTTTCTGGTCTTTGGTGGGGAAAGCTTGGGCATATCTCGTGAAATGGTCAGTGACCACCAGCACATTACTGATATTTCTTTGATCTGACTCCAAACTCAGAAAATCAATACAGACCAGCTCCATGGGTGCACTGGTGGTGATGTTATCAAGGGGGGCAGCCCTCTGGGGCAAAGCTTTCCTCTGTAAGCAGCGACTACAAGTTCGAATGTGTTGCTCCACATCAGCCCCCATCTTAGGCCAATAGAATCTGGATCTCACCAAGTCAAGTGTTCTGTCTATATCAAGGTGCCCCATGTGGTTGTGCAAGGACCTCAGTACTGAGTCTCGAAAAGCAGTGGGCAGCACTAGTTGTTGTTTGTCTACTTGTCCCCTCTGTCTACTGTTTCTCTGTATAACAGTTTATTGATCAGTTTCAACTTAGGACCTTCTTTGTATAACAGTGCAGTTCTCAAATCAGTGGAGCTAATTTGGACACATCTTTTCCTGCATAGAGGGCTTCTAAAGCTGCTTTGATCATGGGATCAGCGGATTGAGCCCACCGAATACTGTCATTGTCCAGCTGAGGCAGTGCACCAATGTCTATTGCAGAAAAGTGGCAATAAGCAGCAGGTATGCACCCTCAGAGGCTCCCAAGCAATCCACCATGCAGTCCACTGCGTCTGCGGGACATTTGTTCCTCCCTGTCAAACTCTGGCAGAGTGCCCAATGTCAGGTTCTGCCAATCGGACCCAATCATTCTGGGGACAGGCCTCGGGAGAGCATCAGCATCTATGTGGTTCAGACCTGCTCGTATTCGAGAGCATAGTCATATGTAGATAATGCAGAAAGCCACCTATGGCCAGTGGCATCCAACTTAGCTGAGGGGTCCGCACATAGGTCAAAGGATTATTGTCAGTTTTACTAGTATTTTAGCCCCATACAAGTACTCATGGAATTGGTCAACATAGCCCACTTCAAAGCTAGAACTCTAACTTATGTACAGGATAGTTCTTTTCGGATGGGGTCAGGCTTCTACTGGCAAAGGCCACTGGTCTCAGGCCATTCTTGTGCTTTGGTACAACACAGCCCCCAACCCTTGCAAGCTAGCATCAGTGTGCAGGACATAAGGTTTTCTTGGATTGGCATAGGCCAGCACTGGAGCATGGGTAGTTGATATATGATCTCATGAAAAGCAGTCTCATTAATCAGGAGTCCAGGGCCCCAAATACTTCACTCGGATGAAAATACACTCTTTCAGTCTTGGAGGGACGCTGACTTTGGTATTTTTGTGGGTTGGGGATACCTTGAGTAAGGTTACAAAGGCGGATCACTCTTGAATAGTCCTTGATGAAGCGCCGATAATAACCACAGAATCCCAGGAATCTTTGCAGTTCTTTTAGATTTTGGGCTGTGGCCAGGTGGTCAAGGCCTCAACTTTACTTGGGTCGGTCTCTATTCCTCGGTGGATACTATGTGTCCCACACTTTACTGATGTTTGAAAGAATTGACACTTATCAATGGACAGTTTAAGGCCAAAGTCCTCCAGTCGGTCCAATACCTTAAATAATCTGCTCTCATGTTCCTCCAGTGAGCTGCCAAACACAATAACATCATCTAGGTATACCAGGCACTCTAGTAAGTTCATGTCCCCACTGCACGCTCCATCAATCGTTGAAAGTGGCTGGGGCACCTGAAATCCCTTGAGGCATCCTCATGAATTCATAGAAGCCAAGCGGACAGATAAAGGCCGCCTTCTCACGGTCCTTCTGGGGCCATCGGGATCTGGTAGTACCCACTGGCGGAGATCCAGCACTGAGAACCACTTGCTCCCGGCTTAGGCAGTCCAAAGCATCCTGAATGCGGGGTACTGTGTACTGATCAGGGATAGTCCGCCTCGGTTTAAGTGCGATAATCCACACACATCCTTACTGTTCCATTCTTTTCCTCACTACCACAATGGGGAAGCATAAGGGCTTCTGGATTCTTGTATTACACCAGCAGCTAACATCTCTTGCAGATGCCGCTCACATCATCTATGTCAGCAGGTGCCAGGCGCCGAGACCTCTCACAAATGGTCTTTCGTCATGCAGCCGGATATTGTGCTCAGCTCCTTGCACGCATCCTACATCCCATTCCTTTAAAGAAAACACCTGGTCTCTCTGGGCAAGCTTCTCACTGATCCTCACTTTCCATTCAGCTGGCAGCGGGAGTCGCCAAATCAAACAAGTCAGACGCACTCTGTCATTCTTCCTTGAACTCTTGCTGCTGGGTAGCACTGCAGTGTCTGCACAATGCACATTAGCAGGATGCAACCTCTGTTTACTCGAATGTCTCTTTCAGACACATTATGAACTTGGACCATTACCTTCTGGCATAAGCAGGGCTCTAGCGGGCAAATACTAGCTTGACCAGCAGTCCCTCTGGCAATTTTCCATCGCCTGTGCATCCAACATTAATATTTTATTCTTAACATCCTTTCTGATACGGACCTCTCCTGTAAGGTACACTGGGCATTTGGCGCCAGGATCAGAGACTCAGGATCCTTCTTCCATACAATTCCCATCGTCCTCTGGTTCTGTTTTTCAGCATCTCTGTGCCTCATAGGCCTTCTTAATTAAAGCCGGAACTCTTAAAGCTCTACTAGTCTTTGACCCCTGTTTTCATAACACAACTGTGCCAGCCTTCCAACATATGAGCATTTGTTCCAATCAACAAAGGGACACCATCATACAGTCCAGTGGGGGACACACTAAGGCTAGGGTCTCTACTTGTTCGCCACTCCAGCCACGGAGGTGGGGAAAGACAGCCAAATTCGGATATACCCGGAATAGGGTAGGCCTTCTCACTTAACCCCATACATGCAGTCCTTCTAATGGTTGTAAGGTACGCCTGACAAATGCTTCTGATACCAATCCTGGAACATATATGTCACTTGGGGAGCCACTGTCTAATACAGCTCTTGTAGACACTCCATTCACCTTTACAGTGGTCTCCATGGAGGGACCCACTATTCTGGACCAGTCTGGAAGCGGGTAGTGGGGGCCTGGGCAACTGACCTTGCCACAAAAGGACGTGAATTAGCATTTTTGGTGCCCTCACTGGGATCATGTCGTGCACCTCTTAACCACTGATTTCTTCTCTGAAGCTCTCCTTGTAGCCTATATGCAACTTTGTCAGTGTCTTTTGGGGACTGGCATTCCCTTTTCATGTGCCCATCTTTCCCACAATTATAGCAAAACATACTTTCTGGAGTTTGAGCTGGCCGAGGCGCCACACTGGGAGCCAGGGCGGGGGTATTACTAACTGGAAACCTGGGTGCCCAATCCCCGTCGGCTCCAGTCCCCCCCCAAAAAAACACCCTGTCCTTGTAATTAGGAAATCCTTCCCATGATGTGTTTTGTATTTTGTTTTTTTACCTATAAAAGACAGAAAGGTCCCTCATTGTCTGTGGTGACTCCCTCCCTCAACCCGCACCAACCCTCTGCGCACCCCACCTCCCCCCACCCCATACTTGCCTCTGGAGCCCGGCGCGACAGTCTTCAGAGGAGTGGGAACACGTCTGCACTCTTCAGAGCTGACTGCGAACTGAAGAAATGTCGGTAAGCTGTATAATGGAATAAATGGGGTTTTTTCAACATAAGCGGATATCTCGGCCATTTTTGCGACTTTTGGCACCAAATTTTCAACATGGGGTTCTTGGGACCCCACCTCATGAATTCAGTCACTGTCATGTCATTATTTGGTCCCAAAAGATGATTTTGCAGTCACTACGTAGAATCGCCTTTTGGGACCAATTAACGAAGCGACAGTGTCACTGTTCATGAGGTGGGCTCCCAAAAAGCCCATGTGACAAATTTGGTGAGAAAATTCCAAAAAATGACTGTGTTACGAGCGTGCGCTGCGCAGTTTCTACACACACTCGTAACTTTGCAAATTTGTCATATTTTCACTCCAGATTTTCAACATTGGTATTTTTTTCCACACCTCCTTATGAACAGTAAAGCTGTCATTTTGCACGTCCTGGCCGAAATGTGTTTTTGCACTTCCGGCACACAATAGCGCAGTCACTGTTGGAAATAAGTGTTCAGGACAGATTAAGAAAATCACAGTAACACTGTTCATGAGCTTCGAGAATGTTTAATATTTTCACTCCAGATTTTCAACATTGCCATTTTTGCACACCTCCTTATGAACAGTACAGCTGTCATTTTTCACATCCTGACAGAAATGTGGTTTTGCACATCTGGTGCACAATGGGCGTAGTCACTGCAAAATCAACGTTCGGGACAGATTAAGAAAATCACAGTGCTGACGGCCTAGTGATGCTGAGGGTTGAGGCGCTGGATGCCACACCTCATGCCACACTGGTAACCCGGGTTCAGGAATGAGTCCGGGATGTTGGGGATTGGCCGGGAGAGAGGAGGATTGAGCGTCCTAGTGACTGCTGTCCTTCTCTGGGGAGGGTGGGAAGGGGAACGGCAGTTCTGCCGGCTCCTAGTGGTGGCAGGGGGTCGTTGCAAGGGGCAGCTTAATGTGGGGATGACATGGGAGGTGTCTGATGTGTGGTGCATGGGAGCATGCACCACAGCGTCATTGACACCACTGCATGCCCTTGCCAGGGGTAATAAGGGACCTAACCTGCAAAACAAACAAAAATAAAATCTCCCCGGCGTGCTACATGATGGACAGTCTGGCAGCGCCACCCTGCTCCAACTCCGGATGCTCCCCCTGGATCTTGACCTCCCCGGCTTCCGCGGTGGTGGTTGTGTACCCACCGTGATGCAGCCATTGTGTGGACCGGAGGAAGGGGTTAAGCTTAGAGCTTGGGGTGGAGCGGGGCTGTGAGGCGGCTGGACTGGGGGAACCATAGGTAACACCCCCCAGCTGCAGAGGGAATAAAATATGTATGGAAAAAAAAGAAAAAAGAAAATCACAGTGCCATTGTTCATGAGAAGAGGTCCCAAAATGTCTATGTTGAAAATCTGGTGTAAAAAATCCCCAGAATAATTGCATTACAGGTGTGTGTTGTGCAGTTTCTATGCACGCTCATGACTTCACCAATTTTTTTTTTATATTTTCACTCCAGATTTTCAACATTACCACTTTTTTACACTTCCTCATGAACAGTACAGCTGTCATTTTTTACGTCCTGGTCGAAATGTGTTTTCGCACCTGTGGTGCCAAATGGCACAGTTGCTGAACAAAATCCCCTTTCGGATAACAAACTAATAGTGTCACTGTTCATGTGGTGTGGTCACAAAAAGCCCATGTTGAAAACTTGGAGGAAAATACCAAGAAATGTCCAGGGCATTAGGGTTTCCGACCATAATGCTCTGCCCTGTAGGGACTTGACAAGCATCAGGGGTTTGACTTGGGATTGTCGACAGTAATGTTCATGCCATTCCACCCCCACCCTACAGCCAGTGACAGGCATCGAGGTGTGCCTTGGACTCTTCGGCCTCAGAGTTCACCCCATTCTCCTATACTGCACCCATTTCAGCGTATGTCCTTATGGAATGGGGTGACTGTAAAGCCAAACGCCCCAAGGTACACCTCAACACTTGTCGGTGTCTGCAGGGTAGGGTGACATGAAATGGCGTGAGCGTTATGGGCGATGACCCAAAGGCACATCCCAGTGCCTGTCCATCTCTGCTGGGTGGGGGTGGGGTTTGCGTCACTTCAATACTTCACTGCCATTCCTTTTCTGCATCTGTCTAACTCCTGCACTTCCAATGCTAATACCAGCAAGCAAACATTCGGCATTGGCAACTGCTTGTTTTCTTTGTCTTGTTATGGCTGGCAGCTTGTGGACTTGCATCACATCTCCAGTGTACACTTACATGTTTTTGTACTATCATTTTGGTAACCCTTCTCTGCATCAGCTTCCCCTGTCCTTACTCAAATGTGGGACCCAGACCTTCACAGGTGCAGCTGAATCAGAGATCTATACAGGGACAGTGTTACCTCGCTCTCTTTGCTAATGTTCCCCCTCCTAATGCATCCCACCATCCAGTTTTCATTTTCCACAACCCTATTACACTGTGCTGATGCCTTCAACTGCTCCATTTATTATTATCCCAGGTCCCTTTCCTCCATTGTACTCCCCACTACCACCCCATTCACCCTATATTCCTTTCTCGGGTTCTTAACCCCTGTGTGCATTACCTTGCTCACCTTTGCATTACATTTCGGTTGCCATACCCTCAACAACCTCCCTAGTCTTTCATATCATTCTTCATGGCCCTTGCCTCCTCCTCAGTGTCCACTCTACCTCAAATTGTGGTATAGTCTGGGATGACACATATCTTACCCTGGATCCCTCCCCTGTATCACATATAAATATGTTAAAGAGGATCGGTACTAAAACAGATCCCTGGATAACCACCCCCAGAGGTTCTCCATTTAGGACTATCCTCTGGGTCCTCCTACCCAGCCAGTTGTTTGCCCACTTGTTATCTTATTCCATAACCCCAGGTCACCCAGTTTCTTTACCAACCTCTTACGTGATGCTGTTGGTATTTAGACTTGGCTCAGGACTGTATATATCCCAATAAATGTAATATGAACACGTGGGACAGAGTCAAAGGCTTTGCTGAAATCTGTGTACAGGGGATCTCCTACCTGACCCATATTAACAGTTTTTGTCACCCAACTGAATAATTTGGTCAGGCTTCTCTGGCATGATGTCGTACTGGTAAATCTGTGGCAAATTGAGTTTTGTAGGCAATTCACCTCCAGGAATCTCACTATCCTCTCCTTTATAACTGATTCCAGTTGTTTCCCTATTATAGTTGCCAGACTGACTAGTCTGTAGTTGCTTGGCTCGTCTCGACCCCCACTTTGTGTATGGGGACCACATTCACTGTCCTCCAGTCCTCTGGCACTTCCCCATCTCCTTTTTTTGCCATCCATTGTTTATCCCCCAATCACTCTATCCTGCCCCATTTGATCCAGTCCTTCCAGCCTCATCACTCAGCTTCCCCGAACTTACCTCATCTCCAGCATCCTTGGCATACAGAACTTGTGGCAGGGTGCTGGGTCACCAGTGCAGGGCCTGCGAGGGCCCAGACATCATCCTGTGACCAGAGGTTTTTTTTACTCCGGGGTTCCCCCCAGCCATACATGTACAATGGCATAATGGACGACCTCACCTCTGTGGAGACATTCTCAAACACCCATGCTTGGCAATCTTCCTGCATGCCCAGACTGTGCTACCACCTGTACATCTCCAGGTAGCATACAAGCTGTAAGTCATGTAATCCCCCCTTCCCCTGGGGAAAGCAAGCAGTTCTGGGGATGCCCAATCCTCCCTTATCTGGCTGACCCCAAAACGACCCAAGTCCATTCCTGAACCCGGGTCGCTGATGTTGCAGGAAGTAAGGTTTTAGGTGCCGCAGTCCTCCACACCACTGAGCTGGCTCACTTCCCTGTCTTTAAAGACCAGCTGCCTTGCCACGGCCTGCCACATGTTCTTTAACACTCTCCGATGCATCCCGCCCATGCCCAATGACTTATTCACATTCAGTGCCCATAGGCTGTTCAGCACTCTCTCTTCTCTATGATGAGCTCCATGGTGGCTGCTAGTAATCCCCCAATGGCTTTTATGCTGCCATCTGGCAAATGGCCTGACTGTGAACACCGAGCAGAAATAATTGTTCAGTAAATTTGCCTTACTGTTCTCATCCTCCACCCATCCCTACCCCTTCTTTACCTGTCCTCTCCTTCCTTGGAAAGGTTTAAAATACACAGCTGGTAAATAATCAGACCACCCAGTAGGGTGGGACAGTGGGGAGTTGTCCAGACCCCCGAACAACTTGGTTCCAGGAGGTGGTGGGGCGTTGGCATATTGGGGCCTGAGAAATCCCTCAGTATCCTCCTGCTCTTCTGCAGCTAGCTTTTTCCGTTCCTTCCTGCTGTCCTTAAGACTGGGGGGGTACAGTGATGGTCATGCACGCAGATGTGTGATAGTGCTGTGCTCGAGCCATTTGGCTTCTCCTCTTATGATACTCAGCTCCCTGCCTGCACTGCTGTGTGTGGTCACTCAGGTGGCAGTTGTACAGTGGCTGCTGAAATTCACCCTCCCTTTGGAGAGCAGCGTCCTCTGAGATGCTGGATCCTCCTCTGTTGGCCAGCCCTCCAGCAACTCAGGCTTGTCCCTCAACCTGGGTTACCAGTGATACCACTGTCAGTGAGTAGGCTCTAAAGCTCTCTCTTAAATTTTCATTAGTCCCTGTCCATGAAGGATTAGGATTGCTTAAGCCCTGGCATACTACATTCAGTATTGGCTTAGAGGGTCTGTCCTTGTGGCAGATGGCCCTGGGCTCAGAGATATAAGTTCAGTGTTTTCAAATGTAACCCCTAGGTGGCGCTATCCCAAGGGCTACTACCCCTGCCTGCTTGGCTACTGACAGGTTGAGGGGCCTAGGTTCTATGACGGGTGCCTCCACCCAGAGGTCAGGGTTGGTAGTGGTTAAACTAATGTGGACACAGCTCTCTGGGACACTGTGACCCCCTTTTGATCCCACTAGTGGCCCACACAGTTCACGGGAGTTACCTTTCCAATACCCCACGTATGAACACGGTCTACACATATAGATACCACTTACCCTCAAGACGGATTCTGCAGCACGTCTCTGAGGACCCCCTGTAAAACAAAGGTTAAGCAACATATACAAACACAGATTGCAATGCTGGTTCTCTATGTACTGACACCTCAGACAGTATATAGTTCAATAACAACAAATCTGACTTATTAGAGGGGGCAGTAACATGGGAGGGGGAAATCGGGCTGATTGGCAATATTCAAATCACAGTACTGTACAGACAAATAAGGGTCCAAAAAGTCACACTCTGGGTACCCAGGATGGTAGGAGATAGCCAGGTCTGTTGCCTGGGGTTGGCCGGCTGGAGCAGCTGGATGGGGCCCTGTAGAAAGAAAATATATGCACAAATTGTAATCCGGAGCCGGATGGCTCAGGCCACAAACAGAAGCGCACAAAACTGTCAGTTGACACACTTTGATTAAATGAAGGTGAGGGGAGGTACCCCTATTTGTATTCACAAACCCCAAACCGAGAGCTGAATTGAGGTGGTGGCTCTGGATGGCCAGGATGAGCAGGGCATGGAGATAAGACCCCTGTGACAGGGCCTAGCTGATCTGGAAAGCAGATGGATTCTGTCCGATTAGCTTTGAGTCCAGCTTCCAGCTTCAGTTCACAACTCACAGAACAAGGGGAAAAGGAATCGTGATCCCCTACAAACACTAGGCACATTTATATGTAAAGGAAATTACTATACCAGGCAGCTGCTTCTCGATCCTGATCGCAAATACTGCAAGACCCGAGAACACATGCAGCAATAGAGTCCCCGACAGGCCGATTGCACTTCTGCAAATCTTCGGTCTTCTCCGGGCTAGCCTGGTTCTGCACACTTCCTCCTTCTCTTTCCACAACTCGGATTCAGTCTGATTGAGCGCTCGCTAACGACTGCAGGCCAACTTCAGGACCTTACACGCTCTTCCTGCGCAAACTGCACACCGCAGCAGAACAGAGCTCCTACTCCCTTCACAGTCAACTCGCATCTCGCCCTCCAGGAACAGTTCAGGGCATTTCCCTTAGGCTCCATCCAGGTTCGGTTGGCGAATTCAACTGTCAATCACTGCAGGGCTCCCTCTGTTGGTGCAAAAGACGCCAAGGTCCAAACTACAGCTCCCAGAAGCACCTGCCATACATTCCCCCTTTAAGCAGGCTCCAGGTGAGAGTCCAAGTTCTGGTTGGCTCAGGCAGTCTCCATTTTAGGGCTCCCCTAACCCAATTGGCCCAGATTAGCAGTTCAGGTCCAAAATGGAGGGGTAACACACACAGAGTCCCAGCTGCAATAAAGGCAGGTTAGACAAACTGCAATTTTACTAATGCTCTAAATGCTTTCAGGAAAACAGTTAAATTTTTTAGATGGGCTCTCTCTGCGCTTTTAGCGACTGCAGAAACAGAGCGATCAGACAGCAGCTCAGGGCGGGATTCGAGTGTTAACTACACAGTCCCCCCATTCAAGCTACTTTAGTCTGCGAGCAGGCAGCTGTTAGACAGTACCAGAGGCTCTAAAAGCACTTACAGATAAACGGCTTAAACGTCGAACACCATTCAGGCTGGGAGCACTTAGCCAGCTCCTAGAAGACTTTTGGGAACCCCCATTTGCAGGGGAGTTACACAAAGGTATGGTGCTTCCACTGATGTCGATTCCATTTTAGGCCCAATCTGGAGGTACTGTCCCTTGAGAAGGAAGTGTGGTATGGTGGTACTCTGCATTTACTACTCCTCCAGGGGTGGAGGAGTGGTGGTACTCTGCAGCCTTCCCTCGCTAAACACCTGCTGGCTGACAGAGGGCTTCACATGCCTATGTTGATTGGCTAAAAACCTTGTAGCTATCATTTTCACCATTACCTTTATCTCCTGGGCTTTCCCTCAGCACCTGTGCTTTTCTGCTTGTTGCATAAGACAGACACAAATGGCACAATACACTTCAAGATTCAGTGCAAGAAGTTCATTTACAAAATGAGCACAGACCTTGTGATGTAATTCCCACTCAGCTGGATGAGGTTGGCTTTGGTATTTACGGTACCCTCTCTCCCAAAGGTGCATGCTGTAGCTTTGTAGTGTCACATCCTGTAACACTGTCAGTTACTGGCGATGCAATACAGTACTACCTGATTTGCTGCACTGATGCAGGGCATTGACTTAAACAGGGGTCTGCAGTGGGACCTGAGTAATGCAACCTGCTAAGAGTATCCCTAACCCACACAGGTTTACTTCCAGTAACTTTCCTTTCTCTACCAGAGTCTGAAAAAAGATGCATGTGGCGACCCATTCGAAGGGTCCAGTGCAGTTTCACATCAAAGGGCCCTTCCATGAGGCTGTTTCATAATGCACACCATATTGTGAGGGTAGCTGCATGACACTGGCGCCAAACAGAAAACTATACATAATGATACATAGTCAGTGCTAAACCTAGTGCCTACTGGCCATTCATTTTTCACATATGCACACAGTGTCAGTGTCACAGAAAGCAATATGCTTGCTTCTGGGGCCTGAAGATCTGAAGGTCTTGGGTTCTAGCCCCCCAGCCAGTACGCTGGACATTATCCATAACTGAAACAGTCGGGTAGTATGATGGGGGTGCTGTCCTGTTGAGGTGCTCTTTTGGATGAGATGCTAAACTGAGGTCCCTTCTGCACATCTCTGGTCACTATCCAGGTGGAAATAAAAAAATACCATTACTCTTATCGATGAAGAGTAGGGAAATTTTATTAAAAGAAAACAAACTCATAAAATACATTTCAAGTCACTTACCACAAAGAGAACACATAACGAAATTCCAAGTGGAAACCAAAAAGGAAAAAGACAAAGTTATGCCAATACAAAAAAAATAAAATAATCAGAAATCATTTCATTCCCAGAAAAAAAGCATTGCATTTCCACAACAGAAAAACATTACATGAAGTTAGGCAGTCCAGAAAAACCTTCAGTGACATAAAGAAAAGAAAATATACAAATGAATGATTTATCTCACAAGTAGCACTAAGGCTGGACATTGGTAATCCATGTACAGTGCCCCAAAATCGAGTGAATTGTGTATTAGAAAAGGCTAGAAGTTCAGTCTGACATGGCTTTCTCAGTTTAGGACTGTTGCTATGACATCATTTGCTGGTGTTGCCTTTTGTTGTAGGGTGAACACGCACCTCGGCTGAACAAACAAGGCTCACACATATTATCCAGAGCAACAAAAAATGTATACACCACGAAACAATTACATGTATAAAAATACTTTATTTACTTACGATTCAGATAAAAAGCTGGGCATATAGCAAAGTGCACTCCCACAACCCACTACAAAAACACCCAACGGCATTTCATGCCCCTAAACGGCACTCTATCAAGGGTCTTGATAAAGTGCTGTTTAGGGGCATGAAATGCTGTCACGTATGTATGCTCTCTTTTAACAGGGCTGAGCCTACTGCCCCATAATCCCTGAAAAAAAGAAACTATATAATTTGATATCTGATGTTAATGGGGACGGTAACACATAGGCCACGTGTAAAAAGTAGGCAAAATCAAAGTCTTAATACGAAAAATCCTTTTCTTTTTTGAGAGAAAGTTCTGTTTCCAATATATTATTTTAGCTGTGGCAATATTTAGTAATTATTCCCAATTACAGAGAGCATCGTTTGGAGTCCCAGATGTGATGCCCAACATGTTAAAAGGGCTATGGTCATAGCCATGTTAGCTATCTGGGATGGTGCACTTTCTGAATCAGTCAAGCCTAAAGGCATGCCACGGCACTTTCCATAATTCAATTTGATACTACTTCCAAACTGCCTTATTACTGAAGACGAACTACGAGGAAGAACAGGGGAGTTTTCTCGGTGTCATGGCCGACATTCCCCCATTGATAAAACTTGTCCATGTAACCCACCCCCAGACCACACTTGAAAACAAGCTATCGCAGCTTAGTAGGCCTTTTCTTGCCACAGTTACATGGAGAACAATACATGGATATGTGTGTGTAATCAGAATTTTACATACACCCGAGGTGTGGGATGCTACGTAGACACCAAGAGTGAAACTCAAGGGGTTTATAAAAGCATCTCACACTGAAGATGTGTGTAAAATTCCAAGTTACACACATCCACCCATGTTTTGTTTTTTTATAATCACTAGCTGAGCTTTTTCAATCAGTGTGGGTTTTGTGTGATTGCTTAGATTAATGAAAAGAAAAGCTGCTGTACTGTTTAAAACCTGCATTACTATAAGAATTAAATAAAGTCAAACATAAATACAGTTAAAGGAATTTTGTCAGATTATTGGTGCTAGCCCTTTCCAGCAAAAAATTATTTTTTATGAGGTTCTGTGCAGTAGGGAGGGGATCACAACTGAAACTTAGACTAGGGTCTACAATATATACAGTAGGTAGGAAAATCGGCAGACTAGGTGGGCCATTCGGTCCTTATCTGCCAGCAAATTCTATGTTTCTATGTTTCTGTATAAACAGAACCAATGGCCAGGCAATCCCTTCCACTTCCCGGTCCGTCAGCACCGCCCTACCAAGACGTTTTGTGACATGTAAGCAGGGAGAGCACAGGGGTGCACCCCATACACGTCTGTGGGGATGGATTTCAAGGGTCTATGTCAATTCGCTCCTGACAATTCATTCCGCGACAACTCGCTCCCGACATTCAGCTCCCTTGTCAGTTCACGCCTGCTAATCCCGCTCCCGCTGACTCATTGCCAGGAACTATGCACTTTAAAAATCATCTAAATAATGTAAATGTTCCAAGTCCTGCTCATACAGCTAACACTGCTGACAGCTAATACTACTGACATTCAGTGCCTTTCTTTCAGAAACGTTTATCAAAATGGGTCAAAACTTGACTTATGAGTATTATTAATAGTATCCTAAACACAAAACATAAAAGATAAGTCCCACACAGCTCAGGATACACTCCGGATATAATGACATCATAATGCTGTACTTTCTTCTTCCACTTGTTGTCTCAAACCCCACACCCCCGTGCTCAGCCTGACCTGCCCAGCCCGAAACCTCCTACTCTCTGCCTGCCTCACTACTGTCTCCAGCCCCCTGTTGTTTTTTATTTTATTTTTGTTATATTAACCCCACTCTGCTGTTTGTTTTTATTTGCTCTGTTTCCATTCAGCCCCCCGCCCTCCGATTTAGCTCACCTGTGCAATCCTTCTGTCTGTCACTTTGGCTGTCTTTGATTACCCCCGCCCTCCTCACTGAATTTTTTGTTTAACCTCTCCAGATCCCGCTCCACAGAACCAATACCATTATGCGGGAGCAGGAGTGAGTGGTGGTGGTGGGAGCAAATGAAACAGGAGCGAATGGTCAGGGGCAAGTTGTGATGGAATGGTGTGGGAAAATTGACTTGCTGGATCGCGTACCTGTTTCTAAACGATTAAGCAAACTTGAAGAAAAATGAAAGCCACCGATCAAGTAATAGGGGCCCTATTAGTTGATTGGTGGCTTTCATTTTTCTTCAAGCTTGCTTAATCATTTAGAAACAGGTATTACATAGAAACACAGACTTTGACGGCAGATAAGGACTGCTTGGCCCACCCAGTCTGCCCATTTCCCTACTTATTGGATAAGCTGCAGATCCTAGTTAACCAATAGCCTACTAACTCCTAACCCCCACTAGAATTGCCTTATGTCTGTCCCATGCATTCATGAATTCTCCTGCTGTTTTTGTCCCCATGACCTCTTCAGAAAGGCCGTTCCATGTGTCCACCACCCTCTCTGTGAAAAAATACTTCCTCACGTTACCCCTGAGCCGTCCCCCTCGATCTTGAAATTGTGCCCCCTTGTTCTTGCACATCTCTTTTTCTGAAAGATGCTACCCTCTTGGACTTTGTTGATCCCCTTGAGGTACCTGAAAGTTTCTATCATGTCCCCCCTCTCCCTCTTTTCCTCGAGGGTATACATATTAAGCGCCTTTAGTCTCTCTTTGTATAGCTTCTGGTGCAGACCCTGCACCATGTTAGTTGCCCTTCTCTGGACAGCCTCCGTCCTGTCTTATGTCCTTGCAGAGATGGGGTCTCCAGAACTGCATGCAGTACTCCAGATGGGGTCTCACCAACTGTCTGTACAAAGGGATAACAACTTCCTGTTTTCTACTGATGATGCCTCTCCTTATGCATCCAGTATCCCCCCCAGCCATCCTTACTGCCTTCTCACATTGCTTGCCTACCTTTAGGTCGTCTGATATGACTACCCCCATTTTTGTTGTTCTTAGTACTCCCATTTTATGTACTCTTCCCGGGGGTTTTTGTTTCCCAGGTCCCCATCTCGGACAAAACCGCAGGATCTCAGCGCCTGAGCGGTGCCCCTCATCCGAGGTGGAGCAGGGCGCCATCTCACTGGCGCTGCCCTCCTAAAATTCAAGCTTCCTCAGCCCTTCGCCCTGGTTCCCCCATCTCAGACAAAGGCCGCAGGCTCTCAGGCGCCTGAGCGGTGCCCCTCGTCCGAGGCGGAGCAGGACGGCCGTCTTGCCAGCCGCTGCCCGCCTGAAATTCAAGCTTCCTCAGTCCACTCGCCTGGTTCCCCATCTCGGACAAAACCGCAGGCTCCCAGTGCCTGAGCCGTGCCTCTCGTCGGAGGCAGAGCAGGACGGCCGTCTCGCCGGCCGCTGCCCGCCTGAAATTCAAGCTTCCTCAGTCCTCTCGCCTGGTTCCCCATCTCGGACAAAACCGCAGGTACGAGCCACTACTGATCTCTCTGTTCCTTCTCTAGTGGGGCTTCTCTGATTGGTGCAGCTGCCTGATAGCAGTCACTGATTGGATCGACGGCTGTGGGCTGCTCGTGCTCATTGGTGCGCCTTTTGGACTGAAAATCTCAGCGCTTTTCAGTGCCTTTTTTAACTTTCAAACCTTGTTTCTTGTAGCTAGCTTAGATGATTTTTCTCCCAGCCCCTCCCAGGCCTCCATTAAATACTCAGTAGCTCCTCCCTCTGCTACCCCCCTTTCATATCACTGGCTAAACTTTAACCCTGGTCCCAGCTGTCTGCAAAACTGCAAAGTTTGTGTTCCCCCATCCGTCCTGTTCTGTACTCCAAATTACTTAAGCTCTCAGCTACTAGTCCGCTTTGCCTGTATGTAAGGTTATCAAAAATGTCCCCACAAATGATACTATGTCTTCTTGCAATAACGCTAGCCCTACTCCACTTGTCCATGCCTTTGACACCTCAAATTTAAATGGTCCAACCTTGCTTTCTGCCACATGACTGTTACTACTGTAATCTCATGCTGCTTTCTACCCCCAGCTGTGACCCATCCCCATTACTAATAAATAGGTTGTGGATCTACATGAATGCTCATGTCCAAAAGAAATGCCACTGGCACCCTCATGCACGTTCTTCCTTCTTGTGCCGCAAACTATGGTATTTTTTTCTACTTGCTATCCTTCTATCAGGTGATGGTCAACCTAATCCAGGACCAGCCAATGCGCTACGTGATACCATTAGTTACGCTAAAGGTCTTATTGTAGCTCACCACAATATAAGGAGCCTTGCACATAATCTAGCAGAGCTGGATTCCTGGGCCACCCTCTACAAGCCTGATATTATATGCCTAACAGAAACTTGGCCAAAACCATCTATACCCAATTCTCTATGCCCCCTTCCTCACTACAATCTATTAAGACTTGATAGAGTTGCTCCCAAAAGAGGGGGTGGAACAGCTATATACTTCAGAGATCACATCAATGTCTCTGTCCTAAAATCATCTCCCTTATGCCACTGTGAGGCACTTCATGTCCTGCTCATTCTTGGGACCAAAAAATTACATATTGTGTGCGCCTACAGTCCACCAACTAACGGTCTAACAGGACTGGATGAGCTAATAGACCAAACATCATGCCTAGCTGGAAGAAATGAGGTCCTCATACTCAGGGACCTTAACATAAATTGGCTGGGCAGTAACCAAGCCACAGTAAGGACCAAATTGCAGAGCTATAACCTACACCAACTGATAGATGAACCTACCAGACACGTCCTTCACTCAAACATGAACACGCTACTAGACTGGATCATGACCAGTCTCCCTGAAAATGTAATTACCTCTGGAATACTACCAGATGCCATCACTGATCACTCCCAAATGTACTGTATTTGGGGCAAAAATAGACCTCCTCAGATGGGACCTCGCTTCATTACCTTCCGCAACTATGCGAATTTCGTCTCTCAGTCTTTCTTACACGACATCGCTGCTACTGATTGGTCCCCCATTCTTATGTCCAATGATGCTCAGACTGCCCTCAGTCTGTTCTTGAAACACTTCCTAGTGCTCCAAGATAAACACTGCAAACTTGTAACCCGTCGAGTAAGAAACAGGCAAACCTGTTGGCTGAAATCTGACTTACTAGCTAAACTTAAACTGAGGGATAAAAGCTGGCTCCACTATAAAAACTCTGGGCTAACTTCTGACCTTATAACCTACAGGGCCCTGCGCAATGCCTGCAAAAAGGACGTCAAAAAAGCCAAGAGCTCCTGCTGCAAGGACCTACTCACCACCTCCTATGGGGGACCCAAAAAAATTCTGGTCCCATATTAAATCCTTCCTTGGGTCTAGTCCAGCATCTACCCCTAATGACATGTCTCTTGATGGGGTACACTGTAATAATCCCAGAACCATTGCCAACTTCTTCAATGTCAAATACCGTACCAGACCTGTCTTATTGCAAAAAAAGTTCTTCTCGGACTTATGCCTCCAGGTGTGGCGAGACTCCCTACTACCAACAACTGCACCCTGCCAACACACAGTTCTCAATTCCAGACTTTCCAGGTCCCCTGGTGCTGGACCTTGCTGGGTCAGAGATCCTTCAAGCACAGGGCTCCTCAGTGATTTAATACCCTTAACAAAGAAACTCTTGCTGCTGCAACGCTAAGCCCCTTTAAAAGGCAACTGCGTCTATTCCTCCCCTCTACCTCACACTGTGACTGCCTCCACTAAGCCATGGTCATCACCCTCTACCCTAGTTGGAACTGTCATCAGCCATCACAGCCCAGCATTTGTGGCACCAGCTCCCTCTCCCTCTCACTTTGCCCCCCTCACCCACTCATCCCCTCTCTATCGACTCACTCATACCATTGGCCATTTGGCCCCTGTCCCCCTCGTTTTTTTCATCCCTGTCTGACAATGGCACATTCCAGCCGGCTTCCTCCTGACTCCTTTCTATCAAGTATACAGTTTCACCTTGCATTCTGTATATAAGCTCACTAGTGTTGTTCTACTTTAACATGTTGACTGAACTATTTATGTACAAGTAATCTGTATGTTATGACTGTTACCATTGTTGTATGTTACCCCCCATCCTCTGACATTGAACCTTTGTAAACGAGCAGTTCCTGCTCAAGGGTACTTGTAATCCTAGAGTTTAATAAATAAATAAATAAAATAAATTCTCGGACTTAACTAATTACACCTCCTCTTTCCCTGTCCAGCCAGACATAACCAACCAGCAAAATACAATTGGTCCTCATTTCTTTTTCAGATCAGTCACAAAATGCGAAGTGCTTAGACTGCTCAACAGTTTACTGGATTGCACTGCAGCTGGCTCTGACAATCTAGAACCAAAGCTCCTTAAGATTGCGGCACCCTTTATAGCTGCTCCCCTGGCCAAGATTTTCACACTCTCCCTGTGCCAAAGCTTCATCCCAGAAATTTGGAAAACAGCTAGGATTACCCCTGTTTTCAAAAAAGGAGATTGAAAAGATCCCTCAAACTATAGGCCCATTGCCATACTGTCTGTCCTAAATAAGATTCTCGAGAAGCTTGTAGCTGCCCAGACAATTGATTTCCTTCAGAAATATGACCTGCTTTCATCTGCCCAGCATGGTTTTCTTAAAGGTCGTAGCACCACCACTGCCCTTCTCAAATTCACGTCAGATTCTCTTGAGGCCATGGACTGTGGCCTACTCACCGGGGCAATTTTCATAGACATGACCAAAGCATTTGACCTAGTTGATCACTCCATCCTTCTTGCCACCCTTGGATCACTAGGCTTCTCAGACAATGTTGTAAGGTGGTTTAGGAACGACCTATCAGACAGGACTCAAACTGTGAAATACAATTTTACTATCTCTGACAAGACTACGATAAACATTGGGGTACCTCAAGGCTCCATACTTGGGCCCCTACTCTTCTCTGTCTTCGTAAACAACATCTCTGCTGACCTCCACAGGACAACCTCCTTGCTATATGCAGATGATATTGTTCCGTATGCTAGCACAAAAAGCATTAAGGATATAAACAATCTACTCTCGCTTGACTGTCAGCTAGTACAGGAATGGCTGTCTACTCACAAACTGGTATTAAATGAGTCCAAAACCCAGGCTATGCTCTTTGGATTTAATGTGAGACTCAAACATGCACATCCAAATTTTAGTCACCTCCTTAAATGGCTCACTAGGTGGGGTGGTAAATTCATTTAAATATTTGGGCATCACACTTGATCCATCACTAACTTTTGACTTACACATCAGTCAGACCTGACAAATTGGTCAACTCCAAACTTGGAATAGCCTACCGAACCAGTTATGTGCTCACTCCCTCAGCAAGGCTTGCCACAGCCCGTGGCATACTCCTTCCATCACTCACCTATGGCACTGCAACTTATGCCTCTGCATGCAAATCAGTCCTTCGGAAAATGGATGTCACATATAACAATATCTGTCGCTATGCATCCGCCGCCCACCGTCTGGAACACCACTGTCTCCTCTACTCAGACCTAGGATGGCTTCCTCCAAATGAACTGAGGCTTCATATGTACGGCTCTATCATTGGCAACCTGGTCCGCCTACAAATACCAGCATCCCTTGCAAAACTCTTCCAAAATCAAACACCTTGTTATGGGCTGAGGTCTGCTGACCAGGCCCCTGTCTTCATCCCCAGGCACAAAATCTCAAAAGATGCGAGTGCTTTCATCTGCCATGCCCCCAAATACTGGAACTCCCTTCCATTAGCTTTGCGCCAATCACCATCTCATGCATCTTTTAAAAAAGGGCTGCAAAACCATCTTGACTCTTCCCACAAGTGCACCTGCTTCAAACCACCATAGCTATTCTTGTTCCTGCCCTACTCTCTCTACATGGCATTTTACTGGCCTGACCCTCTTTTCGCTAGTGCGCTTATCCTTACCAATCTGCTCCACCCCCGTTTGTACTTTCACTCTCATCCCTTCCTTTCTTGACTTATCCCTCCCTTCTTCCTCTTACCTCTATCACTTCCAGTATTCCTCCTACAGTACTTTATTCTTTCCCTTATCAGCACTAAAATGTTCAATCTGGCTCATGTTTTCTTCCCTATAGCAAACTTTAGGTAGTCTTTGGTTTGTGCTGCTGCTCCCTTATCTTTATTTTTTTCTCTACACTGGTATTGCATCTGCAAATTGCTCTGTATACTATTGTCAAATAATTTGTACATGTATTACTGTAATTGTATAACCATTGTCAGCTATTTCTGTACTTATATTGAAATGTCTCCCTGTATTGTTGTAATGTACCCTCCTGGGTCGTGCCTGAAAATAGTCATTGCTAGGGCTAGTGCACCTACCCGGGTAAACAAAAACTAAATAAATTACTTTGCACTTTTTGCATTGAATCTAAGCCACCATATTTTTGACCATTCCTCCAACCTTGCCAAGTCCCTTCTCATCCTTTCTACCCCCCCCTATGTATCAACTCTGTTACAGATCTTTGTGTCATCTGCAAAGAGACATACTTTTCCTTCCAGTTCCTCCGCAACATCATATATAAAGACATTAAAAAGGACTAGTCCCAGTATTGAGCCCTGCGGTACCATCCTAGTAACCCCCTTTTCTTTGGAGTGGACTCCGTTTACTATTACCCTCTGCGGCCTGTTGTCCAGCCAGTTTTTTTAACCAGGCTACCACCCTGGGACCCACTCCCAGGCTGGTTATCTTGTTCGTTAATCTTTTGTGTCAGATGCCTTGCTAAAGTCTAGGTAGGCCATGTCCACAGCCCCTCTCTGGTCTACTACTTTGGTCGCCCAGTCAAAGAAATCTATTAGATTCGTCTGACATGACCTTCCCGCTGTGAATCCATGCTGCCTTGGGTCCTTTGCCCCGCTGGCCTCTAGGTACTCAACAATTCTTTCTTTCAGTAATGATTCCATCATTTTCCCTACCACTGAGGTCAAACTAATAGGTCTGTAGTTTCAACAGCAAAGTCCAGCACTCACCAGTCTCAAACAAAAGATAGGCTCCAAGTAGAATTTCAAGGGTGCTTCATTTTACTATAAAGTGCAATGTGCGGTACAAACACTAGTTCCAGTAGCGTTTCTAATCTTCATGATTCCTTCCTCAATGGATCCATTGAGGAAGGAATCGTGAATTAATGTCTGGAACATGTTTACGTACATATAACAATAAAATAAGCTGTAGTCTATGAGCCTATCTTTGTTTGAGAGTGGTGAGACCAGGACTTTGTTGTTGTTGTTGCTATAATTGTTTATCCTGGAACACCCCACCCTGGTGCAGCCTCTGGTTCTGGATTTTATACTTAGGTCTGTAGTTTCCTGCCTCTGCCTTGCTCCCACTTTTGTGAAAGGGAATCGCAACTGCCCTCCTTCAGTCCTCAGGTACCACACCATCCTCCCATGATTTGTTAAAAAGGGTAGTCAGTGGTGTCACTAGTTCTCCCCTTCGTTCTTTTGGAATTCTGGGGTGAATCACGTCAGGCCCCATTGCTTTGTACACCTTCAGTTTTAGGAGTTCTTTCAGGACCCTTTCTTCTGTAAATGGACTGGTATTGACCCCCTATCTAGAGTGCTTCTATTGTTTGGTTTAGGTACCTCCCCCTCCTCTTCTTTTGTGAATATTGAGTAAAAGTATTCGTTCAGTATCCCTGCTTTTTCAGTGTCACCCTCTGCCCACCCCCTCTCCTTTATTAAGCCTCACTATCCCTTTCTTGGTCTTTCTTCACTCCCTAATGTACCTATAAAAGATTTGATCCCCATAGACTTGTATGGGGTGCACCACCGCGCTCTCCCTGCTTACACATCACTAAAAGTCTCAGCGTGGTGCAGTGCCAGCAGACCAGGAAGTGGTAGGATCGCCTGGCCGTGGGTTTGGTTTCAGTTATGATCCCTTCCCTCCCACACAGAACCTCATAAAAAAATGTATTTTTGCTGGAAAGGCTAGTGCCAACATAACGTAATGGGCTGTGAAGCCCACAACAGAAAACAGAAATCTGACCAATTTACTTTAAATGTTTCCTGTTTTTTTAGTACTGCAAACTGTAAAACAGAAACTGAAACGTGACTGCTATGCTGTATAACTGATTTTTTTTTATTAGTGGCAGTTATATGTTTTTGCTCGCACCCAGCTCAGCGAGAGTGTGAGTGACAACCAGTGGTTACAACCACCCAGCTGTAATGCAAAATAATACCTGGGCAGTTCTAACACGATTTTATGAATGCATTATCTGAGAATTTAAAATGCTGACTCATAATTAAATAAATAATAGTAATAATAAAAACACCCATGCATACTTGGCCCATGAATCCAATGCCCACAATTAGTTCTGCTTACCGGGTACGTTTGAGACCCAACACCCACAACCATCCACCATGTAATCTTCCATGGGGAGGCACTTCTTGACAGGTCTAGCCAGCCAGAAGGCAATGGAGAGTTAAGTACTGGAGATGCTGGTGGAGGGGGCAGGGAAGTTACTTACCCAAAGAGTTATACACTGGCAAATAGTAAATAAGCAAGTAATAAGCCACGACAGGGTGTGCATTAAAGGATTTTATGAAATGGGTAGGGACAATCCTGCCTTCTGATTGGCTGAAGCAGGCTGGCACCCATACATTTACCTCAGCATAATGCCTAGGTATGAAAAAGTACCAGTGACAGCTTGCCCCATAGCAACAAAAATCACTGCCTGTCCACTCGCTCGCCAACCGCCTGAGTAAACACACACCATAACCCACAACCCGGAATAGTGCCTCCTTACTCCTTCCGGGTTCCGAGAGCTGGTGAATGCACTTGCTATCTTAAATAGCTGAGTCCTAGTCCTAATAGCAAACAGTGAGGATCGGGAAACGGTAATGAAGAACGGCCAGAAGCCACAATGAGGGACACTAAATAAAACAAACAAAAAATTAAAAAGTCAACCATGTGCACATTCACTCCTGGTCCTCAGAGCAGGCAGTGAGGGCCAGGAATCAAAGACTGCCAGAAGCCACAAAGTCACTCACCCCTGGTCCTCAGAGGAGATAGGAAACGACAATGGAGAATGGCTGGAAACCACGAGGAACACTTTAAAAGTTAAAAAAAAAAAGCTGAGCCATACTCGCTCTTACTCTCACTCCTCAAACCAGGCAGCAAGGACCAGGAATCACTAAGAAGAAACGTTCAGAAGTCACAATAAGAGATGAAAAATTATAAAAACAAACAAAGTCACTCACCTTTGGTCCTCAGAGTAGGCAGCGAGGACCGGGAAACTGCAAGTAAAGACATATATAACAGCTCTCCCTAGTGACAGTTAGTGGAAGAACTAGTTTACTTATAAAAGCAAATTGCTTTTTGTTTTCTTGTTTTTTTTCTCTTCCTTATTTTTTTTAATCATTTTTAAAAATTAAATATAAGCACAATAAGACACAGCAGGATGCTAATTTGGCTGAGATAACCACCCTACCAGGGACAGCAGGCCCCAAGAGCATAGTAAGGCATGAGACTGAAGGCCGAGTGTCCTCATGCACCAGGGAAGTGCTTTAAAATTCTTTAATGCACGTACTGGAGTGGCATAAGACATTTACAAAATGGCTCTGTAGAGTCAAAAAGGACTTGTAAAAAATTGAAAGTTTTTTTTCCAATAAGAAGAAATCTGTTTTTAATATGTCCATAAAGAAAAAAGCAAGTTCATATAAATAGTCCCTTTTCTGTATATGGATGGCATTATGCCAGCAGACGGCGCTGTGGTGCTGCCAGCCCACTTTTAGTTCTGTATGTGGATCAGTTGTGGTTCACTTTGTTTTTAATGTGCTTTTACTCTTGTTTTGCCAACTCCAGTCCGTCTTGCAATTTAATTAAGTAAAGGTCATAATTAATGGCCACTATGAGTGTCAGCTGGGGTCGGGGAGCACAGGAGTAGCTGTTGTTGGCATTCCTGGCAGAAGTCACAGCTGTAGTCAGAGCTTACGCTCTTGTTTTACCAGCTCCTGTCCAGCTTGCCATGTAAGTGTAGGCTGTGAATAACAGCCATTGCGAGTGTCAGCTGGAGTCAGGAGTAGCCATTGTTATTCACCATAGGTATGGTAAGACCCCCCCGCAGGAGGACTGGGGAGTTGCAGTCCCAGACCCACAAACTCTACAAATGGGGTTGAGAGTTTAGGAGCATTGCTTTTACTTGTCGTCACAGCCACATCAATATTTGGATAGCTCTGCCCTTGCTTCCTCTTCAGCTCCTTAAGTTTCTGTCTCGGAGTCGCTCCATTTCTTGCTCCCACTCTGCAGGTATCATTTCTGTCCTCAGCCTCATTCCACCCACTACAGGCATCAGAAGAGAAGAGGTGAGGAACAAAAAGTTCAAGTGTGAGTTTGTTTTGTATATTGGAGAGGTGATAAGCTTCTCTCTTAGTAAATGTTGAAATGGGTTGTAAGTTGTGTGTTAGTGGGAGAACTGGTAAAGACAGTGTTTGTTTTTTTTAAACAGTCCTAACAGTTTCTTTTGAGCAATTGGCATGTAAACTGTTTTATTTAAGTTGCTAAATATGTTTTGCTTTGTGCTGTGAGTAAGGCAGTGCAGTTTTTTTTTAAATAAAGATTGTTACCTGTTTATGATTAATAATAGATTTCAGCGCAGTAAAGGGTGACATTTTCAAGATGGTGGCTACTGGGTTTTTGTTTGGAGGCTTAGTGATATTGTTCAGTAAGTCAGTTTTGGTGGGGGGCAAGAAAATCATATTCGGCAGCTGACCGTGTGTTTGTAGGGATTTAATGTACGGTCAGCGAACATCTCTTGGCCAATGAAACTGCTAGATTTATTTCCTGTCATTATATAATGAAATATAAAAGAAAAGTTGCACTCCCACTGTAGACCATTTGTTCCAGAGCACTAATAGCTCCCAGACTGGGCCAGACAGGAACAGGCAACTGAGCCATTTCCTGTCTTTAGCAGGGGTTCTCAAATGGTGAGGCCAGCCTCCTTGGGGAGGCCCCAACCTGTTCCAGAGGAGGCTCAAGCAAGTCTAAAAAAGCACTGTATTTAAATTTTGAGCTTAATATTTTGTGTGAAGAGATGAAGCAAACTGAAAGAGGATAAGAGTAGGTGAATTTTATGTATTTATTTACTAATAGGTGGCAAGGGAAGGTGAATGAGCCAAGGCTCATTTCAGGTATAACCGGGGAAGGGTAGGGAGTGAATACATTTCAAAATGTAACTGCAAAACAATCAAAAAATACACAATGAACAATAGTGCAAACAAATATGAACAATAATAACGAGTGGTGGTAATCGATCAATTTGTAGATTGGTGGCAGAACAGCCCAAATACAAGGGCTGAGCACATAAGTACTAAGAGCAATAGCAGGAAGGAGCAAAATAATCCCTGAGAAGTTGTTTAGGAGCAGGGAAGGAGGGGGAGAGGCAAAGTAAGTAGGAAGGTGATTTCATATAAAGAGGAAACAGAGAAAGTAGTCTGACCCATGAAGGTACTGCAACAAGGGATAACAATGGTTCAAGAATGAAATTAGCAGAGTAAGTTAGGCTGGCCTGTGTGTGTGTGTGTGGGGGGTTACAATAAGCTGAATAATAATATTTATTTTATTTATTTGTTATTCAGATAACACCTTTGAGCACAGGAGCTCTTTTCAAAGGTTCCACGTCAGTATAAGACAAAGAACTGAATGTGAGCCAAGTACTCAAAGGGGTTTCAATTTATTCATGGTGTACTGCGCCAAGTATAATATGTTATTTTTCTTTGGGGAGGCCCAAGATTAGTTCAGTTTTTGGGGGAGGCTCAAAATCTTCTCCATGGATTTGGGGAGGCTCACTGTGACAATGTCTAAGAACTATTTAAAGCATGCTCTTCCTCTCTCTGTGTAGCACTAAAGCTCTCCACCTGCTGTACTAACTGACCTGCAGTCAGAATCTGATGCTCTTCAGATCAGCCTGTTTGCACCAAACATCTCCTCAATGCGTCAAAAACAAAACTGAGGTTTATAGAGGTGACTCTGTATCACAGCTAGCCAGACTAGATGTTCTGTACCATTGAGCACTACAGTTCATATCTGGTTTGCCTGCTAGAACCCATCATTGCACCCTCTACACCCCAGCTGGTTGATCCTCTCTGTCTACCAGAAGGCTAAAAATGTGTATATCTGGTGATGTAAAGCACTCTATAATGCCTTGCCACCATAGGACTCATCCTTTTTTCCCCCCACAGGACCTCTAGCCTCTACAATCTGAGGACTAATGACGTCAACCTCATTGACGTCCCCAAGCATTTATCCAAATACGGCAAGATGGCATTCGGTTGGCTTGTCCCTATGTTCTGGAATAAGTTACAAATCTCTCTCAAACTAAATACTGCTTTGTACTTGGTGTGGATAATCGCACTCTTAGTTGTACCGTCTATGCACTCACTAACTGGCTACCTTTACTCAACAGAATAAAGCTCCAGACCTGTTTGCTAGCTGAAAAAACACTCCTGGGCCTAACGCCCCCTGCTCTAACAAATTGCTTGCACAACGTCTCCAACCAATACAACTCCAGGAACATGGCCAGGAATGCCCTTAATCTTCCTTTCTGGCACATTTAGCTGGGCAAGCGGTCATTTACTGTCAGGGCTGCTAACTGGTTAAACAAACTGCCTGATACACTGCTGAATCTGCCCAAGTCTTTATTTTTTTTTTGCTCCTCCCTCCCCCCCCAATCAGCCACTCCTTCGGGCCACCTGGGACCTATGGCCACCCTCTTCCCCAGTCGCCATCTGCTGCCCCCACTACTGCCAGTCCTGGGTGACCCAACGTAACCCTTCATCTGGTGGGTCCCCCCCCTTCTGGGGAGAAGTGCCTCCCTTCCGGGGGAGAAGTACCCTTAGGCACAACCAGTTAACCTGGGGGTCGGTGGGGGGGTCAGCGTGGGCTATCCTGGGCTACTGTGGCACGTTGCAGACCAGTGACCATCATCCAGTTGGTCAGGGGGCTTTTCCAGCCCACCCACTATACCCTGATTGGGCCTGAATGGGGACAGCGACCTGAGCCTGGGATCTGCAGGGGCGTATCGAGGCTACACACTCCCTAGCATGACTCCCAGTCCATCTCCAGTTGCCTAGGCCCTACCCCCACCCAGGAGGGAAGCATCCAATAGATGCTCTGGATTCACCCTCTGACGGTCTCTGCTCCTGGTACCTTGGTTCGGGGCATGAACCAAGGTCGCCAGCGTACGACGCCATGGAGCCGGCTTGAATCTGCCCAAGTTTAATCAGTTTAAGAGATCTTTGCAGTTTGCCTTTCCAGTCCAATGCAATTGTAACTGTTAAACATTTATTTGGTTTCTCTCTGTACATCACCTGTAACTTTTTATACAACAATCTGTATGGATTTTTTTCAAAACTGTATGTAATTGTTTTGCCTTAAGTGCTTTGAGCCTGACTCGACTGCATTTCCTCTGGAACTGCCTGTTGTACTTGTAATTATTTTTGTGACTATGTATTTGATGTGGAATCTTTGCAAATGAGCACTTGTGCCCAAAGGTAATCTCCAAATTTTCAATAAATGAATACATTTATAACATGGAGTAAGAGAATAGCAGTAGCTCACTGGACGACAGCCATCAGGTGACCATTCATTAATCCATGTCAAACCTGGAAACAAGCTCAGGCTTAGTATCCCTCTCCTGGTTAAATAATTTCCCCTTTCTCTTTCCTTTCCTTTCCTAATTCCCCATATACACAGTAAATAGTGAGCAGGCTGGCAGGAGAGATAAGTGAGTGACGCCGAACTCGTTATTGTCCTGAAAATCCAGTCTGAGAGTCAGCCATTCGTGCACTCACTAAGCGAGCGAGCTACTGCTATTCTCTTACCCCTGTTATAATATCGCATAGCTGTAGCCCCATGCTGTGCAGGTCAGTCCCCACATCCTGTTTCCCCTCCCAGCTTAACACAACAACATTATAATTATGTTCCCCTCACCTACTGTCTGGCTTCCCACCCACCTGCCCAGCAGACCTCCGGGGACAAAGCGCAGAGTCAAGTCCCCACTACCTCTTTCTCTTCTTAGCATGTCAAAGTTGAACTCCCCTGCTGTTCCCCCATGACAGTGCATTCCAGCTGCTTCAGTGTCCCCAGCCCGCACAGTGCGAGCAGCGAGACGCGCTGCTCTGAAAGAGAGAGAGATGCAGCACAATGTTGTTCTGTGCTACATGGGGCCACTGAACAAGTCACCCACTCCCTGCCACCAGGCTGGCACAGTGCTTGAGATCTGTTGTTTGTGTGAGGGGGGCCAACACCCAGGGAGAAGTGAAGTGATGTCCCGGTTCCCTAACGAGCACTGTGCCTCTGCAGCATGGAGAGAGAAAGAGTAGTTCTCTTCGCTCTGCACTGTGAAGTTCCTAGATCTGTGGACAGGAAGAAGCAGCCCAGTTACTTGTCTGGTCCTGTTTCCATTCCTCTTGCCACCACAGGTGCTGTCACAGTGGCCCCTCCCGACGATGCACTGTATCCCCCCCAACCCCTGACTGTTGAAAGACATAGCACAGCGCTGCCGGGAACACCTGTTGAATCTCCTTGCTGATTTCTCCTGCCCGTACATCATCCCTCAGTGTAGGTCCTGTTACCATTGCTCTTGCCACAACAGGAGCTGTCACAGTGTGCCCTCTGGATGATGCACTGTCCCCCCCCAAAACCCCGACTGGCGAAAGACACAGTACAGCACTGTCGGGAGACAGGGTGGGAGCCACATAGTGCACGTTCAGTGATCTCGCTCAAGAGACTGTCCTCCATTGGCTGGCTCCCCTTTCCCCCACCTCCACCCCACGATGTCCAAGAGAGAGACACAGCAGGAGACAGATACTCTCCATGCTGCAAAGTGCTCTCTCTCTCTTCGTGTGTGTGTGCAGGAAGAGTGACCAGCACAACTGTAAGAGACAAGTGACAACGCCAGTGTGGGAAACAAAGGGTGAGACAGCAGCAGTCAGCTGTAATGTCTCCCCAGCGGTTCCATTCCTGGCTGTTTGTAGCGGTGTTTTTGCCTTGCCTTGATGCAGGATCTGTTCATTGTACCTGCAACACGCAATGTAATAGTTCTGTTCTGGCCTCCCCCCCAAAAAAAAAACACCAGTGTCATCTGTGTGTGAGTGCCATGGTATTGTGCAGCCCAACTACTGACAGGAATGTGAAAAGTGAGAGAGAGAGAGAGAGAATTCCACTGTCACCAGCACATTTTAGAGAGAGCATTCGGGAGAGACTGCGGTGTTCTACCACGTTGCATGTAAGGTTGCAATTAATGCATAGCTATTCCAGTTCATTATCTAGCCCCTGTATATACTGCTGGCCATTGACGTTTGACAGAAATGCAGGCCATGGAAGGCTCTCTGTATAGTTTCTGTAGCACTGACATTATTGCTGCACTGTCCATAGAAGTAGATTGTATATCAACCCATTGTACTCCTCTGTTCCTCGTTGTTTAATTAAACTTTCCTGTGTTCATGTTTCAATGTCATGCAGCACCTAATCCTTTCTCCATACATTCTCTGACATTATTGTTACCACACTGTGCATAAAACTAGCTGTGTGTGCAGAACAATGTCTCTGTAGTGCTGCATGAATGTGTAACCCCTCTACAAATGGGGGTTCCCAAAAAGTCTTCCTCGAGCTTGCCTAAATGCTCACTGCTAGGCTGGTGTCCTGCATTTTAGCAGTTTAAATGTGATTGCCAGAGAGTGCCTGTATAGCCTCTGTGTACTGTCTCTTTAAGAGCTGCCTGGATTGCAATCAAAAGTAATCTGAGAGGGAGCTCTGTTCAAAGATGTAACTATTTGCTGAAAATCATTTAGAGTGATAATGATAATGTAGTTCGTCTAACCTGCCTTCTTTGCAGCAAGGGCTGTTTTGTTTATCCCCACCATTTGGCCCAGGACTGCGAATTGGACCAATCAGTACTGGTGGGACCTAGAATGGAGCCGGACTACAGGAGCTGTCTGGAGTCAAAATCTGTAGGAATTGTAGTTTTGGGCTTTTGGTGTCTTTTTGCACCTGAAGGGGAAGCGCCTGTTGTGAATTGACAGATGAATCAGCCAACTGAACTTTTTGGATCTTGGGGACATACCCAGGCTTGCTGCAGTTTTAGTCAGATCTAAGTTGGGAACTGAAAAAGCAAGATGCTTGAGACAGTCAAGCAGCAATCCTGAGTGGATTCGCATGGGAGAACTGTGAAAGGGCTGAGTTTGACCTGCATGTCTGCCTGCTGCCCCTGAGAGGGAGCAAAGAGAATTATTTTGTACTAAATCCGAGTTTGTGAGAAAGAAGTAAGCCACTGATTTTTACCAGGCTCATACCTGAAGAAGACCAAAGATTTTGCTGAATGCGATCGGCCTGTCAAGATTTCCAGCTGCTTTTGAATCCCCGGTTTGGGCAGAGACTTTGTGATCATGACCGGAGAGTGGTTTGCCTGGTACAGTAGAATTTCCTTACATGTAAATGTGCTGTGTATTGAAAGTGGGTCATGGTTTGGTTCTCACTGTATGAACTGTGTTCTGCTTGCTGGTGCCGTAGACTCCTTTACATGTAAATGTGCTGCGTATTGAAAGTGGATCGTGATTTGGTTCCCCACTGTGTGGACTGTGTTCTGCTTGCTGGAAGCTGTATCCAGCCCAAAACAGACTGTATCCAAATTTGTCTTCATTTGGCCAGGGCCTTGCCACACTGGCCCAGCCAGACTACCCGCTGCACAGAGAAAGGCATCAACGAGAGACCTGCCTGGGGATCAGCCCCCTGCTCCACGCTTGAGCAGGAATGACGCCTCGGCGATTTATGTGGGCCCTGCTTCTCCTGGCACTCCAGATTAACCACCTGCTGTCTTGATTTTCATCCAGCCTGTGTCCAATCTTGGGTATCGTGAGTAATCATCAGGGTAGCTCCCTGCAACAACAACCAAATCTAAAAGTGTGCCATCTGATTGTCTTGTTGTTTTCTTGTCACGAACTGAGCCCTCCGGCTGCGGATTACAAATAGTGTGTGTTGTGCATGTTGTTTTCTTCTATCACAGGGCCCCAACCAGCTGCAACGTTCCTGGCTAGCCCACCGTTCTCCATCTGGGTACCCAAAGTGTGTGACTGTTTATGGACCCTGAAGTGCATGCATAACTGTTTGAATGATAGAGTCTTTAAGCAAATTAACCTGATTATGCCACTCCCTTGTTCAAGTCCCTTAAATAAATCAGATCTAACTCTTTTGCATTTACCCTGACTGTAGTTCCAGTTTGTGCAGGAGTACTGTACTGCTGTTATTTGCTGTGTATAACCTTGTTTTACAGGGGGTCCCCAGGGCCGAGCCAGAGGAAAGCCCTGATGGTAAGTGCAAACAGTGTGGGTACTTGTGTGGTATATCGGGGTATTGTGAAAGTGATTATTGTGTATTGTTCCAGCCACTAGTAAGGAAAGAGGGGGGTTACAGTGTCCCAGAGGGCTGTGCCCAGGTTAGCTTGGCCACTACCAACCCTGACCTCTGGGTGGAGGCACTCGTTTCAGAAGTCAGGCCTCTTAACCTGCTACTAGCCCAGCAGGCAGGGGTAGTAGCCCTTGGGATAGCGCCACCTAGGGGTTACACATGCATATCCCCAGCATTTCAACAGTGGGACTACTTTTTCTGGGGGAAGGATACATCTTAAAATATATACTTTTGATCATTTTTGGTGACTATGCTTCATTTTTGTAACACTGTAGTGATCCCATGTTATAAGTGCAATAACCCACTCCAGGATGTGTGCTTATTGGGGAATATTTATTGGTTAGGGTCAGTAAACCACTGCTGGCAGATCCCTGCAAACTCCATAGTCCATACTTGTGAGTTACGGAGTTCCATAAACCACAGTTTCAAAATAGCCAGGAGTGCACCTGAGCCAGAACCATCCTTGCTCTGGCCATTCACTTGCGCTCCCTCAGGAACCGCCAGCGCGAGTGACAGACTTCTCGGCAAATAAAGGAAATGAAAGCTGGACAGAGTTTTTCTATGAAAACTCTCAAATGGCTTTCTTCTATCCCTGGGCATTTTAAACAAATAAATCCCTCAAGCCTCCCATCGCTATTGGACGCCTGCTCCTCATGTGACCGGCTGCCATCACCTGATTGGGGACCTAGAAGACGATCAACAATGGAGTTCACCAAAGACAGGGTGACTTCTGTGGACAGCGGCAAAGTGTCACAGACTCACAGTAGTGCCACTGTGATCGCCAAACAGAGCAGCAGCGGGCTGGGAAGTGGCAGCCTGTCACTCAGTGACAGCTTTCGTTGGACCCCTCGAACAGTGATGGCTCCCCACTGTGACCTGTATGCCAGTGTTTCCCAGCAGGTCAGTGATTGCAATGGGAGGGGGGGATGACAAACAGCCTCCTCAGTCTTACTGAACTAATCAATAGGCACAGAGATTGAAACTTCACTCTTACCGCCCAGAGATTAAAACTCCACTGCTGCTGCCACTGGATAGCACCTCACCATTTATCAGGTTCTCATGGTTTCTTCTATACCTATCTAGAACCAGTAAATATAAAATGTAAAACATAAGGAACTGTGTAAACTCAGATTTTGAATCCTAATTATACACACTTCACCATGCATTATTCTATATTTAATCAGCACCTTGGGTGCTGTGAGGACACGCGGCCTGTGGCCTCAGATTAATCCCCACTAACCACATACCTTGTCATGGGTTATTGCTTACGTATTGGTTAGTTTCTATTTATTCAAATAGTTGATAGAAAGTCACTGTATGGATGGATGTACTTGTCAGTAGAACCCTCTGTTTTGTTGTACTCTGTGATTTTATGTGTAATGTTTCAGTCTCTCCATAGTTCATCCTCTGTTCATTGCTGTATGTCATCCTTTGTATATTACATGTAATTGTTGCTCCTGAATTCTGTAACCTGTCGTGCAGTACCTTTGTTTCTATGTACTGCTGCCTGTCTTAACCAGGACCGCCTTGCAAATGAGCACTGCTCAGTGGAGCTTTTCCTGGTACCCCCAGTAAATACAACACAAAGCTTATTATTGATGTCTCATCAGATACAATAGTTATACACACAGCTTTTAAATCAGTATACATTTCTTACAGTCCCACTCGTCATATGTGTTTAGCAATTTATTTCAGAGTAAAGGGGCATTGTTTTCCTTTTAAAAAAATGTACAGAACATATAAAACCTGAGAAGGACATATAACATTTTGCCTTCTCTCTCTCTCTCTCATCTCCACCATTTAAAGATTTTTTTCTTTGTTGTTTTTACGACTATTATTTGCATTATTATTCTTTTTCTGATACACTAGCATGGCAGAAGCACTGTAGCAGCTTCCTCCTGCTGGAGCTCCTCCTCGCAGTAATCCTGTAACAGCATGCCAGTGACCACACACTCAATGACACACAGAGCCCTGAACAGCTGATTTATTCATTTATGATAAAGCAGCAAATCTTGCTTGCTACTCACTGCTGCATCCCTATCCCACAATCCCTTGCACAGTTTGCTGCAGTCTTACAGCACAGACTCAGTGAGGAAAAAAGTGTAGTAAATAAAGATTGATTGGTTCAGATTCTGAATGCCGCCCCCCCCCCACCACCACCACTTGCTTGTCACTGGCCCAGAATTTGGTTTGTTGATGCCGACCTCACTAGGCCTTCTCTCCTGCCTTCCGCTGTTGTCTTTATCCCCCTGCACCTGTCCTCTGCGTGGAGTGGAGCCTTATGACACGTAACAGGACCATGCCGTTGCTCTGTGATGATGGCTGTGCTGTGGTAGGGTTTCTCTGCACGTTCATGCATGCTGCTTGTCAAATGACATTTGTGTTAGGATGCTGCTGTGGGGGACTGAATATCTGGCGAGACTGCCAAGCAGCTATGCTCCAGAAGACTGCATGTTTTGTGTTTTAGTGTCTCATCGATTCAGGGGTGTGATATTTCTCTGAGATCTGCAGGTCTGAGTGGTTTTGTCCTAGGTGGACTGTGTGAAGTGGATACTGTATATCTGTCACTGTTGGTGTCTCGGACAGCACATTTAACTCATTTTTGTTGCTGAATGCCCACGAGAGCAGAAGAAGCCGGCATTGTGTGTCTATAATGGAACCGCAGGGGGCCAGTAGGGAGATCCCTGTCCAGCACCGACATGAGGGGTGTAAGAGAGAGAGAGAGAGTTGTCATACAATAGGACACAGTGAAAAGACTTTTCTGTGGTTTGTTTTTCTGAATATTTTTACTGTGGACTTTTCCCCCAGTTTAAATTTAGAACCAAGGGATCAGACAACTACGTTGTAGGATCTGTCAATATTTGGACTGTCATTCATGACCACGCTGTAAATGTTATTCTCTGGAATATTTTATCGCTCTCATTTGAGCAAGTAAATATTAGATCTGAAGATGTACAATTAATGTAGGGGACTGACAGTTTAATTATTTCCGCTGCTGTCTCGCATCTCCTTCACTGCTTGTGTATACAGAATCATAGTAGCAATGACAGGTAGCATAATCGTATTGGTATTACCCCTGCATCGACCTCCATTGAACAAATCTGCCCCTGTATCCTAATGGGCAGAGTGTGCTTGCCTTGCACTGGGAGGGAGCGACAGAGTTGCTCACGAACACGAATTTCTTTTCTGGCGTTACATTAGGATTTTTTGCTGAATGTCTCTGTCTCTGTACAGCCTCCCCAGGTTGTGCACAGAAAGCTTCTGCCTTGGAGAGGGAGGATATGAGATCATTAGAATTCATGCATTCAGAAAAAGCTGCAGCGTTTGGGTTATTGCTGTTGCCCATAAAGGCTGGCAAAAGAGACCTTTTTTCTTCTTCATGGCTCTGCCTATGTCCATAATGTTTACTGCTAGCACTTTCCATTTAAAGGAGTAGTACACTCACAGTTGGCAAAAACGTGTTGTACAGAGTGTTTTGATTAGTGTGTATATCGTCCTGGTGTGTCCTTCCCTTGGTTTGTTATTATGAGTTTTTACTAAATTAACCTGCTAATTATAGGATAGTTTTATGGCCCCCTGAGGATCTCTATTTTAGCAAGGTGTATTGCTCTTCTTTTTCCTTCAGTGCCTCCTGGCTCATTTGACAGTGATGCATCCGGGACCACTGATTCAGCAAGTACTACAGATAGGAGCATAATGTTCTAGCCTCTACAAAATAGCTCTAATGTAATATTTTTGTTTTCTATGTGTGCCTCGGGTTTAGTCAGCAGGAGTAAATGTTTTGCTTTTAAAACTTTTCATCAAACTGCACACAGCCATAAAAAGCACACAAATCACCCCTGATCATCAATGATGTCATTAGTAAAGTCTATCTGTTTTCTTACAGAATAATTCCCACTCAGCCCACAAGTACTTGCTAAACTGTAAATGTAGCCATTAGTGCTGACTGGATATAGAAAGTCGCTTAATATCACAGCTTTGCTGTTGTAAATTGACTCTAAACCAGTGCTTGCTGAATCCATGGTTTCTGATACATCACTGTCACATGGGACAGGAGGAATTGTAGGAACAAGAAGAGCAATAAAGCTTGCTAGGATGGAGATCCAGGGGGCCATAAAACTACCAAAAAACGAACAAGCTGACTTAGAAAAAACTAATAGCAGACAAAGACGAAGGACACACTAGGACTACACACACAAATCAAAACACTCTGCACAACATATGTTTTTGCAAATTCTGACTGTACTACTCCTTTAATAAATGGCTACACAGGTATCCTACAGTACATGTTGCTGATGCTGCGGCTGCCTGGATGGCTGGGGATGAACATGATGGACCCCTCCCCCACTCTATTAAGCCTAGTGTTTCTTATCCTATTGTAGTCCCTGCTGGCTGGAGTAGCTTCATTTCTGGAGGATTTAAAATGGAAAGTGGAGAAGGCACTGACTGGATGGTGTAAACTAGGTCAAGTCAGCTGTGTAGGATATTGACAGATCACATCAATAAAAAAAAAGTATCTAGAACAGCTACAAAAGGTATGGAATAGGAAAGACAAAAGCATTTTGTCTCCAAGGCAGGATATTTATTTATATTTATTTAAAGAACAGCATCCGTCTGCAGAAATAGAATGCTTTATACAGCATAATACAGTACATCTGAATACTTGTGGTAGAGCAGATAAATAAGTCACATTATAAAGCTGTCAGACGTGAGAACAGCATGCCAACAATATGACTGAATAAACAGAATCATGTAATTGGTCCAGGGTAGGGGCTGCTGTAAAGCCACTTCCTGATCTCCACCTTGAAATGTTCCAGACTAATGGTGGGAGGGAGTTCCTGAGGACCACTGCTGCTACCGACATTGCCTTTCCCTGACAATGTTAGCTTTCAGTGGGGGACAATGAGCATCCCCTGGTACCTGAATCAAAGAGTTCTAGTGGTGTTGGGAGGGGTCAGTTGCTCAGGGAGGTAGGCAGGACCCAATCTGTTTATGGCCTTAAGTTATAATAATTACCTATAGTCAATCTTCTGCCTTAACTGGCACTAAGCGTAGCTCGTGCAGTACTGAAGTGATGTGTCATTACAGTACCGGAGATCAACAGCAGCTACAGCCAGTTTTGAACCTGACTTCCCAGTCAGTTACGGAAGTGCACTGCAAGCATTGAGGAGCTACCTTCTGGTGTACAGTTCACACTGAGAGCCTGGAGTCAGTTGTATTATCACCGCTGTCATGACTGTCTAGTTACTAGACAGAATGGTGCTTATGTAACCCCTAGATGGCTGCTACCTAGGAGCTAGGCAGAGGAGTTTGGGTTCATTAGCTTATATCAAGTCTAAACATTTGTGCAGTGCCTCCACTCAGTTACCTTTAACGTGGGCTAGCTGTTAATAGGTATAACCCACTGAGATGTTATACCACCCACAATTACCCTTTGTCACCCACAGACATGACCCAATAGACATTTCCCCATATCTAAGACAGTTTGCAATTAAATACTCTCTCTAATAATATGCTCACATACAATGATTTACAAAAACAGTAACAACAATGTTTATTGGGGGGACATAGGAGTTAGGATGGGGAAACAGGAGGAGCAGAGATTATGCTGCTTACTATTTACAAAATGTACAAGGTTTTGGTTTGGTTTGCTGGTGAACCTTCCAGCTGGGTGGCTACTAGATTACAGAAAAGGCAAACCACAGTGCAAATGACCAAACATGATACCCAGCCTTGGCTATCTAAGCTGCTGACTAAAATCAGATGTTACATAATGATTATTCCCACTGGTACTAATCCCAGATACAGCTGAAACCCCGCAATCTCACACTATACAGTGGGTACCCAGATACCAAAGTCCTGGGTGTTGCAGGCGTGATGGGTGTTGCAGCTGGTCGAGTTGGCCGGCCTTGATTAGAAGGAAGGGGGCAAACTTGGAAAGCAACGTTCAACAATGGCTGTTGATTTTTCTCAAGGATTCAGGGATTGCCCTGTGTTGGCCGAGTAGCAGGGGTGGCCATGCTGGTTACAGAAAGGCAGGGATTGCCCTGTTTGTCACAGGAACCGAACATTTCAGAACAGGCGACTTGGCTAGATCTTGGATTCACAAATCCTGAACATTCAGCACAATGCAAAATTGGAGTCACATCCAGTACATTTAGATACCAGTACTTTTATCAAGCATCTTTACTATCAGACATAGTCATATCCTAGTACATTTATATACCAATACTTTCTTCAAGCGTCTTTACTATCAGACATAGTCATATCCTAGTACATTTATATACCAATACTTTCTTCAAGCGTCTTTACTATCAGACATAGTCATATCCTAGTACATTTATATACCAATACTTTCTTCAAGTGTCTTTACCCTTAGACGTAATCAGACAAGGTGGAAATATGTAATTTCCGGGTGAATAATTCAGAAATAGCAAACTCTAGGGCCTCATGTCCTCTGAAGTGACAACGCGACTATGGCTGGCAGCTCCAACAGAGCAGTCTTGACCCGTAGAGGGTACAGATAGATATCAGCACATTTATAGGATTTCACTACACAAAACTCAGTACACCTGCACTGGGCCATCCGGGAACTTTGAGCAAGGGTGCAAACAGACCACACTCTAGAGGGAACAGTCTCTTCGGGTAACGCGGCCCAGACTAATTACTTCCACAGATATTCTCAACTTAGAAGATTGGGGGGGCATGACGGCCCCAAGATCACTTATTTTCTCTTCCTTGGCACAGGACAACTACAGTGGCTGACAGACCCATAGGATAACTGGCAAGATATTTTTCTCTCTTGCACTGGGGGGTTAAAAGATACTCAAGCAGGTCTTCCACGGGTGGTCATCCGTTATAGAAGGCATCCTGGCATCTTCAGTCCTCTCACAACTGAGGCTCTGGTCAGTGCTCTCACCACTGCATGAGGTCATCTGGCCTTCGGTCCACAGCATTCTCCAACGTTGGAGGGAGGGCTAACATCTGAAGGACATCTGTGGCAACCTCCAGGCTAGCAGATGAAACATAACTAAAGTGTACCCCCCCTGCAAATGGGGGTTCCCAAAAGTCTTTCAGGAGCTTGCCTGAATGCTCCAAGTCTGGAGGTGTTTGGCGTTTAAGCCGCTTAAGTGTGAGTGCTTTTAGAGCCTCTGGTACTGTCTCTTTAAGAGCTGCCTGCTTGTAGCCATAATTAATTGAAAAGGGAGACTGTGTGTTCTAATGCCTGAATCCCGCCCGGGCTGCTGTAATTCGCTCCATTTCTGCCATCACTACATGTGTAGAGGGAGCCCTACTGTGATGGACAGCCCAACCAGCCAACCGAAATGGGAGGAACTCAAAGGAAATGCCCGGCACTGTGGCTGGCAAGCTCAGATCAGTAGTGACAGTGAAGACAGAAGAAGCCCTGCTTCTGCTCTGGCATGTAGTTTCGTGCGGGAAGCGCGTGTGAGGCCCTGAGTTTCGGCCTGCAGCCGTTGTGAGTGCCAGTTTGGACTGAATCCGAGTTGTGAGGAGAAAGAAACACCAGAAGTGTGGAAACCAGGCTCACCCTGTAGAAGACTGGCGATATTGCTGAATCACATTCGGTCTCTCGGGAACTGAAGCTGCTGTGTGTGCTCCCAGGTGTTTTGTAGTAAGTGCGATCGGGAATCGAGGAGCAGCCTGCCTGGTATAGTACTTTCTTTTTACATATGAATGTGTGTAGTGCTTGTGGGAAACCACTATTTCATGTCCCCTGTACTGTGAGCTGTATGCTGAAGCTGGAAGCAAACCCCAGCTTGTGTCGGACTAAATCCATTTGTTATCAACTGCAGTTGGGTCCAGTCACAAGGACCTTGTCTCCATGCTCTGTTGTTTCTGGCAATCCAGAAAGAACATCCACCATCCAGTTCTCAGCTTGGGTATTGCGAGTACAAATCAGGGTATTCTCCCTGCAGCCTGTTATCAATTACAAGTGTGTCATCTGTTTATTGCTGTTTCATTTCTTCACGAACTGAGCCCCAGGGCTCTGGATTATAATTTGTGTGTGCTTGTGTTTTTTCCATCAAAGGGCCCCAACCAGCTGCACCAAACCTGGCTAGCCCCCCCACCATCCTGGGTACCCAGAGGGTGACATTTTGGACCCTATATGCATGCACAGTACTGTGATTTGATTATTTCCAAATAAAATCAACCTGATTACCCCCTCCTTGTTACTGCCCCCGCTAATAAATCAGATTTGTTGTTATTGAACTATATGCTGTCTGTGGTGTCAGTACACGTAGAAAAAGCATTGCATTGTGTGTGTGTGTATATTGATTAACCTTGTTTTACAGGGGGTCCTCAGAGACGTGCCGCAAGACATCAGTCCTGAGGGTAAGCGTTACTGTATGTGTAAGAAGTGTGCATTTGTGGGGTATTGGGAAGGTAACTCCCGTGTATTGTGTGGGCCATTAGTGGGAACAAAGGGGGGTCACAGTGTCCCAGAGGGCTGTACCGAGCTAGTTTAACCACTATCAACCCTGACCTCTGGGTGGAGGCACACGTCATAGAACCTAGGCCCCCTCAACCTGTCAGTAGCTAGGCAGGTAGGGGTAGTAGTCCTTGGGATAGCGCCACCTGGGGCTTACGAAAGTACTTTAAATTAAAGTTAAAGTAAATAAAATAACAAACACCCCCTCCTGGCTGGAGGGGCTTAACTGGAATGCCCAGGCCTGGAAGCATGGCAGGGGCCTGAGCCCCCACCCCTGTGGGGGGCTTCCTGCAGGCTAGAATCTGTTTTTACACTCCTTCAATCTGGCAAAATGCTGGCTTACACTGTCTCTCATAGGGCTTTCCCTAGACTCCTTATCGGTTGAAGAGATGGGATGTTTGGCCTCCGATTGGCTGGAGGACCTGTCAGTCACAGAAATGAATAATACATGTTGCTTACTTGATGCACTATTGGTCTGGTGTTTTGGTGCATAGAATTAGGTCCCTGAAAGTCCCCATGAGCACTTGGCATTTACCCATGAGCTTTAGGTAAAACCCCCACAAATCCTAGCTTTGTTTTTCTGGCTTTCCAATTGGCTGTGGCTGCTTACAATGGCTGCTTAACCCACTGTCCTTTTAGCAGAAGGAGCATAGTCCAAAATAATAGTTCTGGTGCAGCCAGGAGAAACAAGTTATTTGCCCCAATGCCCTGCAGTTCTTTAGTCCAGGATGTGTACTTGCTGTCGGTGCACAGAGTGGCTGAATTGCTCAGTTTGTTTTCCTGTCACTACTGCAAAGTTTAAGCTCCCCTGCAGCAGCAGACAGGCTGACAGTTTGAGTTCCAATAAAGTTCTGGTTCAGCCAGGGTTATACATTTTTCCCCCGAAACACACTTTCCTCAACACATACAGCAGCAGTTACAAATTTAAAACATTTCTTTTTCTTTTTCAGCCGTAGCCAAGATACATGCTGCCCTGTGGGCAGACAGGCAGTAATGAATATTCAGAGAGGTCGAGGGCTCAGCTCATGCATATTTAAATGAGCCCCCAACCGAACACCTCCGTGAAACTCCCTTTAATTTTAGTGGAGTGGCCTCTCAGCGGCCTGTCCGTGGTCACCGGGTCCCAATTAGGTAAAGGGGCTCCCGGGACCAACGGAACACTCCTGAAACAACCACAAAATGAAGCAGTTTAAACAGCAAAGGTGCCTTTCACGCCTACACAATTCCTGCTGCCCTGGGGATTAGGACTTGGGCTGCAGGCTGGGGCACCAGAGGGGCAGAACAACACCTGGGGGGCTACAAAAAAAAATTAACAGGCTGGTCCTGAAGGTGCTTAGGAGAGCAGGAGGAGACAGAGTGGCATGGCTAAGGTAAGCCCAGGCAGGCTTTCTAGGAACCCCCATTTGCAGGGAGGTTACACTTGCTTTGCCAAAAACTATATTACCTGCTGCTTCAAATTATGACAAAAAAATTGTGGCTTCCAGAAGTGTTACTTCATGCCTTTTTGGAAATGGAAGAGTTACTGCTGCCGAGCTGTTTGGCACCCAGCGGTAGCATATTGCAGTACTGTGTGTATGATACTCAGGTTTGTGGCTCAAGCCTGACTCCCTCCACAGCTGGTGAAGTCGCAGGGCTGGGTCGCAGGGGAACTGCAGAACCAGGATGCTTCAAACCCTGGGGGTAAGGATCCTCCACTTCCTGCTGCAATAGTGCATTCTACAGTACTTGGCCAAGCTCTGACATGGTGGATGACCATGTAGTGTTGGCAGCACCCTGCCTACAGGGACACAGCACTGGGCAACCAAGCAGCAAGGAGGTGGGGAGAAAAAGGGAAACAAAATTGCTGGCCTGGTATGTTGGATGATGACCACCGTGCCTTCCACACTACACAACTTTCCAGTTCTTTGGGTCTGTTCGGAGTTACAAAGGTGCCTCTTCCATTGATTATAGTGGAGGGGGGTATCGGTGTAGGTATAGATTGGGCCACTGTCAGTGGGAGCCCTGGGATGTCTTGTGGAGGACAGTGGAGTGCACCCTGTGGCTGCAGGAGGACCCAAAGAAGAAAGATACCAGGGAGCCAGGGGCGGTGGGAGCAAGGAGAGAGTTAAGTACTAATCTCATCTCAGCCTTTCCTCAGCCCATGTCATTTAGTAGAAAACACTCAGGGAAACCAACCTTTCCAGTCTATTTAAATATCCCCATTACTTTGCGGTTATGATCTGCAGGTTTGTTCATCCTAATAATGGCCTCTTCATTTTAGAATGAGAAGCTTCTGTACTGAAATGCCATACAGTTGTAACCCCCTCAGAAAATATAGAAATCAGGTTACAGTGTCCAGAACCTCGAGATGGTTTGCCTCACCGGTAATATCCAGCGAGCTATCCATTATTCTCTTTTTAATGCCATACGTTCCAGTCTGATAGTGTCATTGTGTGATATTTCATTCCCAAAGCCCAGTTACAGGTTGTGACTGCTTTCCCAGGTAAGGGCCGAGCTGCCTCACCAGCCTGCCCTCATTCTTGTTTTGATCCACTGAGATGGATGTCTGGTGTCATTTTGTTTTTCGTTATGCTGGACCAGATCTCAACTGGAAAAGGAAGTCTGTCTCAGTAATACACCACTGGTCTGCGAGGAATAGATATTCAGGATATTTGGCTGTGTATTTCGTTGTGTTTGGTGGCCGAAAATAAGTACCTTAAACACACAGGGGTCTTGGTAGTACGGAAACCACGCCACACTGAAATCTGGGCCTTCTCTTTTACTTCCATTCAGCAGCACATACAAAAGGAGACTGGCTCCAACACAGGCACACTTACAGGAAATGCACATTCTCTTAAAGCTATACTGTCTCTAACATTTCTTAAAGCTGTACTACACATAAAATTCCCTCCTGACTTAGCTAGAAAGTACTTAAATCAATAATTCAGAAGTAATATGAAACTATTACAGTTATTACTGCAATGTCCCTTTTAGTTAGTCTATGTCATTAGGCTATATCTCTACAAGTCCATTCTCTTTGGTGGACGTCTTATACGTCCTGACTGATGTAGTAGGACTCCAGGCTGTTGCACTGGAATCTGATTAGCATCAACTACATCTTGTCTCAAATGCTGTAGTTCCACTATCTCTTCCTGTTCTTATTCTGGAACAAATAATGCTGGATAACTACCCCGACTCTGCGTATCCCTTTTTTGTTCTGTCTCAATTCTAGTACATAATTGGTCCACATGTTTTCTCACTCTCCTCTGGTTAGTCAGTCGAACACTATAGACAACATTTCTGAACTTTTTTTCCACCACACCTTCTATCCATCTCTTCGGGCCTGCATACATCCTGACCCACACAAGATCATTGGATTTGAAGGATCTGGTCTTAGGAAGCATTTCAGTTGCTGACTTATAGCCTAGAGGGTGAAGAAGATCCAACTGAGTTAGAATCTAACATCCAAACAACAATTCTGCAGGGGATATTCCTGTGACACAATGTGGTGTTGTTCGATACATCGCAAGAAAGTCCAAAAGGGCTATTTGTATTGCCGTCGGATGTAGTAGGATTAGCTTTGTCCATACTCTTTTTAAAAGTCTGAACCAGGCGTTCCTCTTAATCAGTTGAACTTGGATGGTAGGGAGGTGAGAAAATACGGCGAATATCACGTTGCTGGCAAAATGCTTGGAATTCAACAGACGTGAACTGTGGTTTGTTATCTGAGACAAACACTTGCGGGAAACCATGGGTAGCAAAGATAGATTTCAGCACTTTGATGGTACTCTCAGTAGCTGTCGAAAACATTTGATGAATTTATGGCCATTTACTATAAGCATCAGTTAAGAGTAACCACATGGAATTTAAATAGGGTCCCACGGACTCAATATGTAACCTTTGCCGTTTACATGCATGACGCTGAACTTCTCTGAATTTGCACTGGCCCCTGCTATGCTGAGACAACTCACATGATGCACATTTGTACTGAGCATGCAGTTTGGGTGGAGTGGTTGAATTTTTCTTTGAAAACAGTGGCTTAGACTTAGGTTTGAGCTATTTCGATTTGAGGTTTACTGCAGCTACTTGTACCTCATTTTTAGTGTCCATCTTAGCATGTGCTTCATTTTCTGCAGCCTCATACACTTGTGCCAAATGTAAAAGTTGCTCGGTAGACTTCTTGACACTTACAGAAAGTAATTAAAGCCCAGCACAGGCTGAAATGGAGCAAAAGGGTGAACCGGGTGACCAGCCCTACTGTTCTATAAAAGGAGCAAGTTTACTGGGAACTCAAAAGCGAATTTCGAACAGTTTTTAAGCCTGTACAGATAGCTTTAAGTGTAACCCAGCCTCTCTGCGAACTGCACGTCTTTTTCCCATGCCTGCAAGTTGTTGTATGACTACCCAGATGTAAAAAGTTGCTAAATTAAGCTGAAATATTGTGCGGGATCCAGGGGGATTGTTTGCTTCTGCAGCGGGACTCCGTTGTAATTAAACGACTTGGGGAAATACAGTAAGGGTTCCGGGGGGACTGTTGCTTGCATGTACCACGGGACTTGGGTGAAATAAGAGCACTAGGGATTTACAGAGAGAGACACATCAGGTAACTTGCTGTGCAGAGCCTCTGAGTTCTCGAGCCCAGGCGCTCGCAGACCCCTGATCACTGCAGCATTTCCAGCTCCAATTTCATCTCCCACCAGCCAATCCCAGCCCGCCCAAGTACTTAATCTAAATTACCCTCCCTTTCTGCCTACTTAAACCAAATTCTCTCCATTTTTCTCTGCAGAACACCACCCCTCTCCCCCGTGGAGAACGGAGGTCGTGAGGGCCAGACTTGAAGCCCTCCCTGTCCAGAAGCCCAGCCAATCCAGGTAATTACTCAGCTCACCTGCAAGGAGTCTTTGGCGCCTTTTTCAAACGGCTGCCTGGCTACAGCCTAGCTACGCGTTTGGCTCCCCACCGCCCTCACCACCACCCTTGCTCGGCTCTTGAATTTATACCCTGTACAGGTCAGGTGACAGGGCGAAATAAACCTATCAGCCCACTTTTCCAGCTGCAGGTTATAAAGATCCAGCCCTAGAGGCCGCTGTTTCACATTCTCGCTTGGATAAACCCACTATACATTACATCCTATTTACAATGCTGCTGACCAGCAGGCTCACTCTCTTTGCTCTTCAACCCCCCCATGGCTCCTCCGCCCCATGACTCCACCACCAACCCTATTCCTTAGCATTCTCTGAGTAATTGCTGGCAATAGTCACTCCCAACGCTGCACCAATGCCCATTAGTCCTAACTCTACCTTTCTTGCTTATACCCTTGTTCACACCCTCACTTCAAATGGGTAGACACTGTACCACAGCTTTCCCCAACATACATCCCAGCCCCTCCACCTACGAAAACAAAGTGCTAGTTCCTCCATTGCTTCCTCCCTTCTTCCGGCGACATCTCTAGTTTGCCAGTCCCACCCACAACAAAAAATAAAACATTCACCCTTTCACTCTCAGCATCGTCTCTTAAGCTGCAGGTTCTCCTACTCGACACATATTACTTCTCCTCCTTTCTGGAAACATTCACCCCAACCCTGGTCCCCTTAACAAAACCTCCCCAAACAAACCACAGGAAGACTACTGCTAGCATCACTTAATATTTGTAGCCTTCCCAAAAACACACCCTACTGCAGGGCTGGATTGCCCAACATGCTCCGAACATTCTAACTCTCTCTCTGAAACCTGGCTATCAAATAAAATCCCCAATGATGCTGTTTCCCTAAGCAACTATAACCTCTTTAGGATGGCTAGATCTGGTAGCGAGGTGGAGGCTGTGCAATATTCATTAAATCAACACTCTCGCCACCATCGTTGTACCCCAGACATGGGGCCCAGACTCTCATGATCAAAATTAGATTGGGCTCTAAAACAATCATCATCATCTCAGCCTATATCCCCGAAACCAGAAACTTGCATTTGAATCCATCCTTCATGCTGTCTCACACCTCCCTAATACTAATGAAACCATATTAATGGGTGACTTCAACATCGACTGGGCATCCCCATCCTCCACCGTCTTCAGAGACGCTGCCCAGGCTATGGATCTCACCCAAATTATCACCTCCCCAACAAGGTGCGACACAAGAACCGGGACATCTTCACTATTAGACCTCATTTTTACCAACAGGCCACAAAATATTACCCAGGCCTCAGTGCTCCCTGACTCTATCAGTGACCACTCCTGGTTATCTGCTGGTGGTCGGGCAAACTGCCCACAGCACCACCCAAAACCACATGGCACCGAAAACTCAAAAAAGGAGGCATTAATCACCTCAAGGAATACCTAGCCAATAGTAACTGGCTACCTTTATATAACGCACAGTTGGCTGATGCCGCTCTCACCCACTTTATAGCTACCTTTAACAAAGCCTGCGATATATTTGCTCCCTTCACTAGGCAGGTAGTGAAAACCAGGTCTACGCCCTGGATTACACCCTCCCTCCTAAAACTCATGCAACACAGGGACAACCTCTGGCACAGGGCCATAGACTCCCAACGCACCCAGGACAGACAGCTTTATAGGGAGGTACGAAATAAATGCACCTGGGCCACACGTCAGGCCAAGGCTGATTACTATCAGCACACCCTCTCCTCCTCCTGGGGAGTCAGGAAAAAGTTCTGGAGCAACGTACAAGAAATCAGTGGCAAATCACGTTCCCCCACCCCTACCCAACTCAGTCTGAGCGGGGACGTTACCCAAGATCCTACTAAAATCGCTGAAGCCCTCAACTAATCTTTCTCAGACCTCTCACATATCCTCCTGCCTAATTTCTTCCACCCTCCCAAATCCCCCCTACTCCTCTTATGGTGAGTACAGACCTCCCGCCCCCTTTCCGGCTCCGTACCATCCCCTGCTCCTTAGCCAAACGCTATATCTCCAAAGCAATCGCTAACACTCGCTTCAGCAATGACTCCCTGGACCTAAAACTCATTAGGCTTACCCTTGATGTCACCATATCCCATCTCACACAAATCCTAAACCTTTCGCTTTGCCTCGGCCAATTCCCCGCTACCTGGAAAAAAGCCTTGATCACCCCTATCTTAAAAAGCGGTGATCCCACCCTCCTCGGTAACTATAGACCAATCTCTATACTCCCTCCTCTCTCCAAAGCCCTGGAAAAAATAGTCTCAGACCAGCTAACTGAGCATCTAACAAAACACAACCTACTCAGTAAGGAACAGCATGGGTTCAGAGCTGGCCACAGCACCATCACGGCTCTCGCTGAGCTCACAACGTTCATCCATGAGGCGCTTGACCAAGGGACACTTGCAGGGGCTATCTTCATAGACTTAACAAAGGCTTTCGACACGGTCAGTCACGAATTAGTCCTGCAAGTCCTGCCACAACTAAATGTGGTCCCCGAGGCAGCAGCCTGGTTAAAGGACTACCTTACAGGACACTCGCAGCAAGTAAGAATAAACTCCACCATCTCACCCCAAGCCTGTTAAGCTCCGGTGTTCCAGAGAGTCAATTTTGGAGCCCGCTGCTTTTACTCTCTTCCTAATTCTCTCCCCAAAGCCTGCAGCGGTCATCTCTTACTCTATGCTGACAATGCGGTTCTCTACTGAAAACACCCCCAACCGTACACCTCCAGCTCACCCTCAGGAATACTTCAGGGAGCTGGAAAATTGGTTCGCTGACCACCGACTGATCATTAACTATTCCAAAACCAAGGCCATGACCTTTGCTCATCGCCAAAGCCCGCACAGCCAGATGGCTCTTCACATTTCCAGCTCGGATGGTTCCCTACTGGAACACGTCAATCACTTCAAATACCTGGGTGTCACCCTAGATACCTCCCTCTCCTACCACAGACATGTACGCCTCCTCTCGGCAGCGATCAACTCGAGAGTTGGTACCCTCTACAGGATCAAAAACAGCCTGCCCGCTCATGCCATGCAGATAGCTGTCACATCCTCCATCCTCTCCCTTATCGATTACGGGATTGTTATCTACGGCACTGCTGATAACTCCACCCTAAGCTGCATAACCACTGCGCTAAACAAAGCCTGTCGCCTTGTCTCGGGTTGTGACAGACTCACCCACACCTGTGACCTATACAAACTGACTGGCTGGCTTAATTTCCATCAAAGACTCAAGTACCACACCTGCATTCTAGCAAAAAAGATCCACCTCCAGCTAGCGCCAGCCGTCCTACTCCCCATCATCAAACCGGCCCCTCTCAGGCGTATTACCAGACTCTCGGCTACCACATCCTTCACGGTTCCCCATGTCGAACATCCCTTGCACAGAGATCCCTCCGCTACAGTGCCCCCAAATGGCTTAACAGTCTTCCGCCTTCCCTCGCCCAGTCCCACAGCATCCAACTCTTCAAAACAGGCCTAAAAACCTTCCTATTGGATAGCTCTAAATGTGAATGCTATTTTGGCCTTACCTGTCTCCTCCCCTCCCCTCACACCCACACAGGGGCTCGTCAGGCCCGTCGAACCCCCCCCCCCAAGCTCAATCTAGGGGTCGCAGGTATGTCTCCTACTTGCTCTAACCGGATAAAAAAGTCTCTCTGCTATTCATGCCAGCAATGAAATCAATAAACTATTTTATTATGTACTGAAAGTTGTTTTCCATTTGCCATTTACTGTCATATGTCTCTCCACCCTCTGTAACCACCGTGGAGCTACTGTTTAAAAAAAAAAAAAATGTGTTTGAACATAAATCTGTATATAATTTTGCTTGTAAATAATTTCCTTGTTCCGTCAGTCTTCCCCAACTCTTGTTGCCCCCTCCACCCTCTGTAACCGACGTGGAGCCTTTGTAAAAGAGTCTTTGACTCAAAGGTTTGTAATTCCGAATTTACAGTAAATAAAAAAAAAAAAAAAAATTGCTGAATACGTTTTTCATTATTCAACCCCATAACAAACTTATCAGCTAGATTAGATTCAAGATGCTCCCAGCTCCGCTCACATGTGAGAGCTAAGCGTTTGATCTCAGCCAAATACGATTGTAATGACTGACCTGGTTTCTGGCAGTAACTGTATTATTTATAACATTCAGCCCTTGGAAAAGTTGTTAAAATGTATTGTGCATTCAATTTAGCCTTTAGCTCTTGATATGATAAATCCTCTGGCCGGTCCTGTGCACACAGACTGCATAAAAGTTTGAAGGTTTCACTCCCCAAGACAGTACAAACAGCAGCTTGAATAAGCTTATCCTGTTGCTCATCATTAGCAGCTTGTATGGCAGGATTATGTAATAACCACTGATCAAACCGTCGGGACCATGTATCCCAGTCCATTCCTGTAAACATTTCAAAGCTGGCAGGAGTTGCAATGATATTGTGCAGTTCCAAATTGCTGCTTGCCTCCAATGCATTAAGTCACAAAATGGCATAATGCAGTAAGCTGGAGCTATGAAAATGTCCGCCATCCATCGTCGCCAGTTTGTTGTGTTTGGTGGCTGAAAATAAGTACCTTACACACGCAAGGGTCTTGGTAGTAAGAAAACCATGCCACACTGAAATCTAGGCCTTCTCTTTTACTTCCATTCAGCAGCACATACAAGAGGAGGCTGACCCCAACACAGGCACACTTACAGGAAGTGCACATTTTCTTAAAGCTGTACTGTCTCTAGCATTTCTTAAAGCTGTACTATACATAACATATTCTGAATGCCGCTGCTAATTGCAAAACACTTTTATTTAGTAGAAAAATGTCTGTTCTTAATTGCTGGTGACATTCCAAGAATTTATATGTACTGTTAGAAACTCTGAGCAGGAAGTTTTCTGCCCTATAAAAAAAGTGTTTTAAAATGTTCACGAGTGACCACGCTACATGAGCAATGTTTTGCATCTGTCCCCAGGCCAATGTACGTAGAGTGTATGTGTGTGCACGTGTGTGTGTGTGTGTGTGTAGGATAATGCATGGCTGTCTGTGAAGAAGAAGGTGGTCATGTCAGTGGCTCAGTAGGTAGCATACTCCCCTTTGGGGACAGAAGATCAGAAGGTTGTGGGTTCTAGCCCCTTATCAGCTGCTTGCGGTAATAACCATACCCGACACTGTAGTGCATTAGGAGAGAGGTGCTGCAACATTGAGGTGCCATCATTTGGATTAGACATTAAACAGAGGTCCCTTTTGACCATCTCTGGTCACTGTCCATGTGGAAGTTAAAGATTCCATCGCACTTACCGAAGAAGAGTAGGGGAACTTTTATTCAAAAGTAAAGAAAACATTTAATTTATGAAAAAAATAAAGCAAAAACTTCCAGATATCTGTTCACATTACTCAAAAAAGAAGATGAAGTAAAAAAAAAAAAAAAGAAATAGAAAACCAAAAAATTACAAAAAAGGAAACCAGGTCATTACAGAGATTAACTTATCCCATCCTTTATGCATTCTGAGGATACCAAAATAAGTTTTCCAGCATGAACAAAAAACCCTGAGGTAAAGACATAGAACTGAATTTTCAAGGGCTGGAATGCCATAGGCCCAGGTGTGCCCGAACATATGGTGCAGACCTCGGCATTCTCTCGACAGCGATCGAGATTTTTTATCCAGTGTGCCACTTGCCACAAGGTAGGCCAACTTTTTCTGTCCAGTTTGCAGCAATTCTGTGTACACTTTTTACGGGGCATGTGTCAAATATTTTACGTAAGTTGCCGTAACACAGGTAAAGTGCTGTAACTGCTCCTGACCTATTAAAATTGGGCGCAGTTTGCAGCGAAGGTGTTAGTGCAGCTCTGCCAACAAAAGGGTTTGATGCACGGCTTGACACAAGCACTGCTCTGCCCCTTGAAAGCGCAGCCCCTGTACTGTACTCCTGTCTGAAAATGCAGCCCCTATACTGTACTCCTGTCTGAAAATGCAGCCCCGGTACTGTACTCCTGTCTGAAAATGCAGCCCCGGTACTGTAATCCTGTCTGAAAATGCAGCCCCTGTACTGCACTCCTGTCTGAAAATGCAGCCCCTGTACTGTACTCCTGTCTGAAAATGCAGCCCCGGTACTGTACTCCTGTCTGAAATGCAGCCCCGGTACTGTACTCCTGTCTGAAAATGCAGCCCCGGTACTGTACTCCTGTCTGAAAATGCAGCCCGGTACTGTGCTCCTGTCTGAAAACACAGCCCCTATACTGTACTCCTGTCTGAAAACGCAGCCCCTGTACTGTACTTCTGTCTGAAAATGCAGCCCCGGTACTGTACCCCTGTACTCCTGTCCGAAAATGCAGCCCCTGTACTGTACTCCTGTTTGAAAATGCAGCCCTTGTACTGTACTCCTGTCTGAAAATGCAGCCCCGGTACTGTACTCCTGTCTGAAAATGCAGCCCCGGTACTGTACTCCTGTCTGAAAATGCAGCCCCTGTACTGTACTCCTGTCTGAAATTGCAGCCCCGGTACTGTACTCCTGTCTGAAAACGCAGCCCCGATACTGTACTCCTGTCTGAAAACGCAGCCCCTGTACTGTACTCCTGTCTGAAAACGCAGCCCCTGTATTGTACTCCTGTCTGAAAATGCAGCCCCGATACTGTACTCCTGTCTGAAAATGCAGCTGTGGTACTGTACTCCTGTCTGAAAACGCAGCCCCTGTACAGTACTCCTGTCTGAAAACGCAGCCCTGTACTGTACTCCCTGTCTGAAAATGCAGCCCCGTACTGTACTCCTTGTCTGAAATGCAGCCCCGTACTGTACTCCGGTCTGAAAACGCAGTTCTGGTACTGTACTCCGGTCTGAAAACGCAGCCCCGGTACTGTACTCCGGTCTGAAAATGCAGCCCCGGTACTGTACTCCTGTCTGAAAATGCAGCCCCAGGCACCGTACTCCTGTCTGAAAATGCAGCCCCAGGTACCATACTCCTGTCTGAAAATGCAGCCCAGGTACCGTACTCCTGTCTGAAAATGCAGCCCAGGTACCGTATTCCTGTCTGAAAATGCAGCCCCGGTACCGTACTCCTGTCTGAAAATGCAGCCCTCGTACTGTACTCCTGTCTGAAAATGCAGCCCCGGTACTGTACCTCTGTACTCCTGTCTGAAAATGCAGCCCCTGTACTCCTGTCTGAAAATGCAGCCCCTGTACTGTACTCCTGTCTGAAAATGCAGCCCCTGTACTGTACTCCTGTCTGAAAATGCAGCCCCTGTACTCCTGTCTGAAAATGCAGCCCCTGTACTGTACTCCTGTCTGAAAATGCAGCCCCTGTACTGTACTCCTGTCTGAAAATGTACTTCATAAAATTCAGTGCTAGTCTTAACAGTTCTGGATGTGGGACACATGTTTGCTGTCTCACAAGCTGGCATCTTATCTGCTAAATATAAAATGTAAAGCTTGTGAAGAGAACTCTTATACTGAAGTCATGCTTTTTTCTTCTTTGTTGGGAGAATTCCTAAGATACGAGCATCACATGTTAAATTAAGAAACAGAGGTTCCTTCCATTCCTCTGTAGCAGAGCAAAGATAACTCATTTATATAGGGACATTCTAGGTATACGTGCATAAATGTTTTATTTTGTTGTAAACACATATGTCTGGGGCAAAACCGTCCTTCCAAGCTGTTATGTTTGTGGATGAATAGGAGAGTTCCCCCTGTCAGTAAAGCAGGTCATATAACCTACCCCAAGGGACACACCTGGAAACAAACTGTTACAGCTTAGAGTGCCTTTCTAGATCAAGTACCACAAATATGAATGAAGGAATGAATAAATAAATAAATACATACATAGATAATTGTGAACATACTGTACATACATAAAATGTGTCAAATAAAGCGGGGGGGGGGGGGAGAATAAGCCACAAGGCCTTTGCCCACACCTTCATGAGTTCTTCTTAGGTGGCAATGTTTAAGACACTTGTAACTGTGCAGATGTTGTTCACAGTGTTAATTGTGGACCCTTGTAACTGTGCAGGTGTTGTTCACAGTGTTGATTGTGGACCCTTGTAACTGTACAGGTGTTCACAGTGTTAATTGTGGACGCTTGTAACTGTGCAGGTGTTGTTCACAGTGTTGATTGTGGACGCTTGTAACTGTGCAGGCGTTGTTCGCAGTGTTGATTGTGGACGCTTGTAACTGTACAAGTGTTCACAGTGTTAATTGTGGACACTTGTAACTGTGCAGGCTTTGTTCACAGTGTTAATTGTGGACGCTTGTAACTGTACAGGTGTTCACAGTGTTAATTGTGGACACTTGTAACTGTGCAGGCGTTGTTCACAGTGTTAATTATGGACGCTTGTAACTGTGCAGGCGTTGTTCACAGTGTTAATTGTGGACGCTTGTAACTGTACAGGTGTTCACAGTGTTAATTGTGGACACTTGTAACTGTGCAGGCGTTGTTCACAGTGTTAATTGTGGAAGCTTGTAACTGTACAGGTGTTCACAGTGTTAATTGTGGACACTTGTAACTGTGCAGGCGTTGTTCACAGTGTTAATTGTGGACGCTTGTAACTGTGCAGGCGTTGTTCACAGTGTTAATTGTGGACACTTGTAACTGTGCAGGTGTTGTTCACAGTGTTAATTGTGGACACTTGTTACTGTGCAGGTGTTGTTAACAGTGTTAATTGTGAATGATGGCAGTCGTCATTCACAGTTCACACTGTCCTTCATAGTCCATATACTTGTTATTTATGGCTGTGATGTTACATCTGTAAATAATGGTGTGTGAACTGATTAACAGACTGTGAGCGAACATAGTTTCTCACTTCATAGGAATCCGTAGGTAATAACTGAAGTCAATCATGTTATACGTGGGCAATAACACATCAGATAGTATGTGTATATACTCTTACATCAAAACATGAGGATGCAGGGTGGCAACCGCAGTCTGAGCAGCTCCTAGGTTCAAAGAGAAGATAAACCACTCACCTACCTACCCCATGGTAGGTTTAGAAGGGTAGCAGTTTAACATTTGGGGTGGAATCATACATTTTTAGAAACAGATGCAGCAGCAATGAAAAAGCAGCAGCAAGTCAGTATAGGCATTTCTTAGCAAGTCTTGTTGTTCCTGACTCTTGGATATACTGTGCATTACCAGGTGGTACTGCCAGAAAATGGCTCAACAGACTGGGTAAAGCAAAGTCCGCATGATATGCAAAAACACATCCTGTAGTGAAAACCTTCAGTCCGCAGACTGGAGCCGAGTAGCATGCCCATGGCATTTGTGATACTCTGGTAGAGTCAGCTTTGCACCACAGAATGCAAGCTTATCATTTAGTTCATTCATTTTGGTATATCTTATCTTCAAGCATGGGTGCTGGTCAGATTATATTTGCCACCCTGCAGCCTTGTGTTCTTACCTTTTGATTTTCACTGCTGATGTTGTGCACCAGGTTACTTTTGGCTGAAGAGCTGGGATTTCATATTTCTTGTATGCTCTGAAAAGACTTGTAGGGTTGTTCATTTTTTGAACTGTGTTTTGGATTACAAAATGGGTTTGTGTTGAAAAAAAGCGCACATAGATCAGAAAATAGCAAGGGTTCAATGTTTGTGGAATAGCAATGGGGTATGTAGTGCTTATGTAACTTGTTGTACTTTTTGTAGCTTAACTCTATTCCCACCCTTGAGTAGTAGGTATGTAGGTAGTAATTTGTAGGGGATAGAAGGCCCAGAATAAGGGTGAGAAGAGCGCCAGAGAAGGAGGAGGAGGGGATGGAGATGGACGAAAAACACTCCCTAAGCAAGGGAGGTGCAGTTAGCAGAGGGCTGAAGTAGAGGTTGTGGGAGTAGCTATTCCTCACACTGAACCATGGGCAAGCCCTCCCATTCAATGTTTATGGAATAGCAATGGGGTATACAGTGCGTGTGTAACTTGTAGTATTTTTTGTGTCTTAACTCTGTTCCCACCCTTGAGTAGAAGGTATGTAGGTAGTAATTTGTAGGGAATAGAAGGCCCAAAAAGATACCTCCTCCAACTCACAGAGAATATGACCCCTTGCTACTCAGGAGAGGAAAAAAACCCAGGTGGAGGAAACCTCTGGGACCCATGACCAGTGGTCTGCCCATCCTCTGGGCATGCTAAAAGGAGAAGGACCTAGGTTCTAGTAACCATAGCAGCTAATTTAGAGAAGATGATCTTCTTGGAGAGATGACAGTCAATCCTTGAGCCATGGACGATGCCAATTGAATGATGATCCTGAGGTTGAAACATGTCTGTCTGCTGCTCCTGAGAGGGAGAGAAGAGAATTATTTTGGACTAAATCCAAGTTTTGTGTGACTAAAGTAAGCTAGTGAAGTGGGCCAGGCTCAACCTGAAGAAGACCGAAGATTTTGCTGAATGCGATCGGCCTATCAGGAGTTCAAGCTACCCCTAAGCCCCCAGTGTGTGTAGAGACTTTGCAGTTGTGACTGGGGAGCGCTTTGCCTGGTACAGTAGAATTCCCTTACATGTAAATGTGTTATGAGCTGCTAGTGGGTCGTGAGTTGGTCTCCCACTGTGTGAACTGTGTTGTGCTTGCTGGAAGCTGTATCCAGCCCAAAACGGACTGCATCTGAATTTGTCTGCATGCGGTCTGGGCCTTGCCAGACTGGCCCAGCCAGACTACCCACTGCACAGAGAAGCCAACAACGAGCGACCTGCCTGGGGATCAGCACTCTGCTCCACACTTGAACAGTAACGATGCCTCTGTGACTCATGTGGGCCCTGCTTCTCTTGGCATTCCAGATCAACCACCTGCAGTCTCAATTTTCGTCCAGCCTGTGTCCAGTCTTGGGTATCTTGAATAAATACCAGGGTAGCTCCCTGCAACAACAGCTTAATCTGAGTGTGTTATCTGATTGTCTTGTTGTTTTGTTTCCTTTACGAACTGAGCCCTCTGGCTCCGGATTACAAATCTTGCGTACTGTGCATGTTGTGTTTTCCATCACAGGGCCCCAACCAGCTGCAACCCCGGGCAACAGTTCTGGCTAGCCCATCTCTTCTTCACCTGGGTACCCAGAGGTGTGACTGTGTGGGGGGACTCAAAGCACATGCATAACTGCTTGATTGATATAACCTTTAAGCTAATTAACCTGATTTTGCCCCTCCCTTGTTCAAGTCCCCTGAATAAATCGGATCTAACTTTTCTGCATGTAATCTGACTGTGGTTCCAGTTTGTGCTCAAAGTACTGTACTGTTGCTATTTGCTGTGCATAACCTTGTTTTACAGGGGGTCCCAGGGTCGAGACAGAGGAACCAGCCCTGGTGGTAAGTGCAAACAGTGTGGGTACTTGTGTGGTGTACCAGGGGTATTGTGAAAGTGATTATTGTACAGTGTTCAGGCCACTAGAGGGGAAGGGGGGGGTTACAGTGTTCCGGAGGGCTGTGCCCAGGTTAGCTTGACCACTACCAACCCTGACCTCCGGGTGGAGGCACCCGTTTCAGAACTCAGGCCCCTTAACCTGCCACTAGCCAAGCAGGCAGGGGTAGTAGCCCTTGGGATAGCGCCACCTAGGGGTTACACATGGTTTAAAATTCAGTAACCCAAGACACTGCATGTTCTAACAGGTGGTACTGTGATCCTGAATGTCAGAGTGGAGGGAGGCACCAAGGAAGGGGCAGATTGCATCTTCTAGGAAACTTTGAGAGAGACTGTTGGGGGGGGGGGGCACCAAGTTGGGTGGTAGGGCCATGCCTCCGTTACTTATTTATAGCACAAAGTCCATGTCCTTACTTATGGCATGCAGGAACTGTCTGGCCCCTTGCATCATGGCAAGGAAGCCCACAGAACAAGGGACATGGAATAGTGAACACTAAGTGCTGAAGTGCCTGACTATTAGCTGCACCTCGCGGGAGGTGGGAGCTATACTTGAGCTCATTGAAGCATGGGTAAAGTGCAGGAAAGGGATCTCCAAAGGAATTGACACACTACCTAAAGAAAGAGCAGGGGAGTTTCAAGGTTTAAGGAGCAAACAAGGTGTGGCAATGTACACTATTAGGACAAAATGGGAATTGCTGAGGCGAGACAAGGTAACCATGTGTCTCAGCTAGAGGCTACATTTGGAAGTTGGCACGCTAAGACATGTCTGAACTTGAGGTTGGGAGTTAACCTGGGACACCAGGGGGAACTGAACATAGCTTGGAAAAAAAAGTCGGAATGGTGTATTGCTCTGAAAGAGAAGTGGGAACCATGCGTCGACTCTGAAAGAGGAGCAGGAAGCATGGCGACTCTAAGATGAGTGATTGCCTCTGAAACAAATGAAGAGAAATCTCTGGATCGCGTATTTGAACTTATGCAGTTTATCATTCAGTAAGGATGGATGTGCTCAAAGACATTTGGCATCTGTGGTCTTTCACTCATTGTAGGTCTTGGGATGTTACACAACACTCCAGACTGGGTAGAACTGAGCAGGAATGCAAGGGAACACCTCTAGACAAGGAAGGTTCCCTGGGCCTGTCTACTCCTCTCCCAAGGTACAGGGAGATGGGTGATACCATGGTCATGTCATGTGATCAGATTCCACCAATCACAGTTCAGCAGTTTCAGACCTCACTGTATAAATCTGTACTTGTATTTCTCTGTATATCCCCCCTCTCCAGGTATATCTACCTAGAAATCGAGATATCAAATGTCATTGAATTTAATTTGATTGGGAATAATTAGTAAAGCTTTATGTAAAAAAATGACCTAAACCAGAGTCTACTTGGTACTGTACAGTGCTGATCTATTTGTGCTGTACAAACAGACTGCTAGTATCTTGGCCATTTTATTAGCAACTGCTGAACCCAGTAGTATGGACCAGATACAAGATGTCAGATCCTCCATCCTCCACACATGATGTTTAATGCCTGTGGTTTTTTTTGTACTTTCCCAGTGTGCAGGGTGAGAAGGACTGGGACCCATATGTCAGTGTTCTAGGATGGCCAGTGAAGGCTCCAACATCCCCAGCCCCGTGGTGCGTCAGATTGACAAACAGTTTCTAATCTGCAGTATATGCCTCGATCGTTACAAAAACCCCAAAGTACTTCCCTGTCTGCACACCTTCTGTGAGAGGTAAGTGTTGTCTTTTGGTCATAAAAAAATTCAAGGATGTGTTTTTGTTTCCCCTGTCTTCTTGATGCTGCTGCAAATGTCATCTGTTATATGAGATAACTAGACTAATTATTGAAATGGATCAGACTTAAAAGATGAGTCCTCTGTAGAAGTCATCTAAGTTTTCCATTTTGTAATCTATTTATGCCTTGTGACCCTGGCAAGAGGCCTCATTGAAGCTTCTCACTGGGGCTGGGGGTTAGGGCTGGGGGAAGGGGCAGGCTTACTTTTGTTTTTCCTTCATCACACGGGGCCCCAGTACGTCATACAGACATCAGAATGATGTGTGTGTGTGTGTGTGTGTGGCATGAAGAAGTGAAACATTAACCTTTTTCGTAGATGACATGAATGATAATAAAACCGCAGACCTTATAGTGCTTACCTTGTAGCAGACAAGCACACTCACTCACTGGGTTGAATTGGTTTTGTTTTTCACATGCTGCATCTCTCTCTCTCTCTCTCTCTCTCTCGTCGCACAATCTGTATCTCGCAGTAAAGCATCATCCTTAGTACTCCTGTGCATTCATGGGGGTATGTTCTGCAGTGGCAGCATGAACAGTGTCTAACCATCCCTCAAGAAGGGCTCCATTATTCCCATTCAGCTTGTCTCCTCACCTCACTAAATTGGCCAAGGCTGATGCAGAAAGACCTTATTGAACTGGTTGCCTTGCTGCCTGCCAAACAGAAACTGAAACTTGAGATGCTGTGAACAGGAAAATGGTGAAGACCATGGCTTTTTATAATTTTGTTTAAAATGGAAACACTGCAGTGACAGAAGGTAGTTGCAGTTCAGATTGGCCGGTGCTCTTCTTGAAGTGTAAGCGGTTTACAGTACCACAGTGACACAAGTTGAAGTAGCTGTGGTGTGCTTTTCGACAGCTGAGAACTGTCAGCAACTGTCAATGATGAAGTCCTTCAGTTAAAAGGTAGAGCTACGCTGCTTCATCACACATCATTGTGGAGTCAGGTACGCTGTGTGTTTCTACTTCTTTCTGTTGAGTTGCCCACAGTTGATTGTGTGTGGTTTGTACATTGTCACAGTTGTTTGCATCACAGAGTTTTCAAGGAGCCAAAAAGACGGTTTGCCCAAGGTTGCTCCTATAGGTTATGTATAGTAAATTAATTTGCCACCCTCCAGAATACATTTTTCTAGGTTTTGTTTGAATATGATTTTGTATTCACTTATTATGGCATGCTCTGGTAACATAACATAGAAACATAACATAGAATTTGATGGCAGATAAGGACCGCTTGGCCCACCTAGTCTGCCCTTTTCCCTACCTAATGGATAAGCTGGACATCCTAGTTAACCGACAGCCTACTTCCTCCTACCCCCACCTAGAATTACCTTATGTCTGTCCCATGCATTCTTGAATTCCCCCACTGTTTTGACTCCACAACCTGCTCAGGAAGACTGTTCCATGCATCCACAACCCTCTCCGTGAAAAAATACTTCCTCGCATTACCTCTGAGTCATCCCCCCTCTATCTTCAAATTGTGCTCCCTTGTTCTTGTACATCTCTTTTTCTAAAATATGCTACCCTCTTGGACTTTGTTGATTCCCTTGAGGTACTGAAAGTTTCTATTATGTCCACCCTCTCCCTTCTTTCCTCCAGGCTATACATACTAAGCTCATTTAGTCTCTCTTCATATGTCTTCTGGTGCAGACCCTGCACCATTTTGGTTGCCCTCCTCTGGACAGCCTCCATCCTGTCTATGTCTTTGCAGAGATGGGGTCTCCAGAACTGCACGCAGTGCTCCAGATGGGGTCTCACCAACTGTCTGTACAGAGGGATAACAACTTCCTGTTTTGTGCTGGTGATGCCTCTCCCTATGCATCCCAGTATCCCCCCAGCCCTCCTTGCTGTCCTCTCACATTGCTTGCCCACCTTTAGGTCATCTGATATAACTACCACTAGGTCCCTTTCCATTTCTGTTGTTGTCAGTATCTCCCCCCATTGTGTACTCTTCCCCGGGGTTTTGTTTCCCAGTTGCATTACTTTGCACCTCTTTGCGCAGAATCTAAGCTGCCATACATTTGACCATTCCTCCAACCTTGGCAAGTCCCTTCTCATCTTTTTTACCCCACCTTGTGTATCAACCCTGTTGCAGATCTTTGTGTTGTCTGCAGAGAGACATACTTTTCCTTCCAGCCCCTCTGCAATGTCACTTATAAAGACATTAAAAAGGACCGGACCCAGTGTTGAAACCTGTGGTACCCCACTAGTAACCCCCCTTTCTTCACTGTGGACTCCGTTTACTATTACCCTCTGTATCCTGTTGTCCAGCCAATGTTTTACCTAGGCTACCACCCTGGGACCCACTCCCAGGCTGGTTAAATTGATTATTAATCTTTGTGTGGGACTGTGTCAAATGCCTTGTTAAAGTCTAGGTATGCCATGTCCACAGCCCCTCCCTGGTCTACTACTTTGGTCACCCAGTCAAAGAAATCGATTAGATGCGTCTGACATGACCTTCCCACTGTGAATCCATGTTGCCTTGGGTCCTGTGCCCCACTGGCCTCTAGGTACTCAACGATTCTTTCCTTCAGAAGTGATTCCATCATTTTCCTTACCACTGAGGTCAAACTGACAGGACTGTAGTTTCCTGCCTCTGTCTTGCTCCCACTTTTGTGAAGGGGACTCACATCCGCCCTCCTCCAGTCCTCAGGTACCACACCATCCTCCCATGATTTGTTAAAAAAGGTAGTCAGTGGTGTTACTAGTTCTCCCCTTAGTTCTTTATAATTCTGGGATGAATCCCATCAGACCCCATTGCTTTGTCCACCTTCAGTTTTAGAAGTTCTTATAAAACCCTTTCTTCTGTGAAAAGACTGATATCTGTCACAAACGCACTCCGCAGGTCTGGCCCTCTGCTCCCACAGTGTCAACCTCAGAATGCAATAATATGAACAGGTAACAGACAGGGTAAACCCTCCTGTCTGCTTTTGGGTCCGAATCACCTTTAGTCTCAAGTTCTGGGGGAATTCAAACTGTGAACCTTATGCTAGTATACCCAATGTACAGGCTCAGATACATACCCTCTTCGGGGACTGCGGTACACTCTTTCACCAGGAACACCAAGCCAGGCTTCCAAAATAAATCCTTGAAACTCTATAAAAGACCTTAGGTATATTCTCACCTTTTCTCAGTTTAGTAACACCATGGAGCTGTTGAACAATTGTCAGGCTTAACCCTCTATACTTCACATGCAAAAAAGAACTGGCAAATACCCAAGCAGTCTTTCAAAATAAAGGGTACTTTACTAAAAGATGATAAAAACATGAAAAATGTAAACACAGAACAATATATCAAAGAGCCTACAATCACATAAAAGAACAAAGGAAGTTTACAAAACAAAAACTCCTACCACTTTACAAGTAGACGTTTTCTAACTAATGTATTTCCTGTATAAGTGCCTGGTAAAATCAGAGAGCTATATCTTTGAGTCCCAAAAATCTTATGTCATATTCCCCAGTTACAAGGATACATTTCAACTCCATCTCCCCACCCCATTGCAGGGTTTTATTTAACTCTAAAAACTGATTAGCGTTTTACTCATAAAAGTGCTAAATCTTTGTGAAAATGCATAGCTCTTGCCTCACTGTGTTTAACAAACACAGCACTTCTAGAAAATCTATATAAATACTTTCTGTACAGTTAGTATCGTCCCAAGAAAAAAACTGCTAATCAATTATTTAAAACCCTGCATTGGTGAGTCATCTAGCTCCTCCTTTTGAGAATTAAAAAAATACAAACAATGATTTCCTGTCAGGAGATATATTAAATAATGTGACATCAGCAAAAACGTATTTCCCAAATTATGAGTCTTTAATCAGCCAGTTCCTTTGAAGATTTACAACCCTGCAATCCCTCACTTAGATGTGAGATAGCCATGTCCTGTCCTGTAATAAAATGTATATTTTAGTTTCCAAACTTCAAAGAATGTCATAAAAAGGCCATAAAATGCAATTTCTCAAGGAAGTTAATTACATTACAGAGATCTCCTGGTCAAGTTAATATATCCTGTAGCTTCAGTGAAACCTGGTGGTGTTGGGGGGGGGGGCATCCATGGAAGCACAGGCTCACATACTATATTTTAGTATACATATTAAGCTCCTTTAGTCTCTCTTCATATGTCTCCTGGTGCAGACCCTGCACCATTTTGGTTGCCCTGCACTGGACAGCCTCCATCCTGTCTATGTCTTTGCGGAGATGGAGACTCCAGAACTGTACACAATACTCCAGATGGGGTCTCACCAACTGTCTGTAACGAAGGGATAACAACTTATTGTTTTCTGCTGGTGATGCCTCTCCCTATGCATCCCAGTATCCCGCCAGCTCTCCTTACTGCCTTCTCACATTGCTTGCCCACCTTTAGGTTATTTGATATAACTACCCCAGGTACCTTTCCATTCCTGTTGTTGTCAGTATCTCACCCCCCATTGTGTACTCTTCCCCGGGGTTTTTGTTTCCAAGTTGCATTACTTTGCACCTCTTTGCATTGAATCTAAGCTGCCATTCATTTGACCATTCCTCCAACCTTGTCAAGTCCCTTCTCATCCTTTCTACCCCATCTTGAGTATCAACCCTATTGCAAATCTTTGTGTTGTCTGCAAAGAGACATACTTTTCCTTCCAGCCCCTCTGTAATATCACTTATAAAGATATTAAAAAGGACCGGACCCAGTGCAGAACCCTGTGGTACCCCACTAGTAACCCCCTTTCTTCACTGTGGACTCTGTTTACTATTACCCTCTGCATCCTGTTGTCCAGCCAATATTTTACCTAGGCTACCACCCTGGGACCCACTCCCAGGCTGGTTAAATTGTTTATTAATCTTTTGTGTGGGACTGTGCCAAATGCCTTGTTAAAGTTTAGGTAGGCCATGTCCACAGCCCCTCCCTGGTCTACTACTTTGGTCACCCAGTCAAAGAAATCAATTAGATTCATATGACATGACATTCCCGCTGTGAATCCATGCTGCCTTGGGTCCTGTGCCCCACTGGCCTCTAAGTACTAACGATTCTTTCCTTCAGAAGTGATTCCATCATTTTCCCTACCACGGAGGTCAAACTGACAGGTCTGTGGTTTCCTGCCTCTGTCTTGCTCCCACTTTTGTGAAGGGGACTCACATCCGCCTTCCTCCAGTCCTCAGGTACCACACCATCCTCCTATGATTTGTTAAAAAGGGTAGTCAGTGGTGTTACTAGTTCTTCCCTTAGTTCTTTTAGAATTCTAGGGTGAATCCCATCAGGTCCCATTGCTTTGTCCACCTTCAGTTTTAGGAGTTCTTTCAAAACCCTTTCTTCTGTGAAAAGACTGATATCGACCACCATATCTAGAGGGCTTCTATTGACTGGATTAGGTACCTCCCCCCTCCTCTTCTTTTGTAAATACTGAGCAGAAGTATTCGTTCAGTATCCTTGTTTTTTCACTGTCCCTTTCGCCCACCACCCTCCTCTTTATTCAGCCTCAGTATCTCTCCTTTGTCTTTCTTGCTCTCCTTTTCCACGGAGAGAGTGGTGGATGCGTGGAACTGCCTTCCTGGGGAGGTTGTTGGGGCTAAAACAGTGGGGGAATTCAAACATGCATGGGACAGACACAAGGCAATTGTAGTGGGAGGTGGCAGGAAGTAGGCTGTTCGTTAACCAGAATCTGCAGCTTATCCAGTAGGTAGGAAAATGGGCAGACTGGGTGGGCCAAGTGGTCCTTATCTGCTGTCAAAGTCTATGTTTCTATGAAAGGTTTTATCCCCCTTCTTAACCGAGTTAGCAATCTTTTCCTTGGTTTGGGCCTTTGCTATTCTGACTGCCTTCCCTGCTTCTTTCTGCTTTAACTGGTACAGTTCTCTGTCCTACTCCTTCTGTGTTTCTTTATACATCCTGAATGCTATCTTTTTCTCCCTAACCTTCCCCGCCACCTCTTTTGAGAACCATAGTGTTTTTTTCTTTCATTTTGATTTGTTTATTTGCTTCACACAAAGGCTTGTTGCCTCTGTGATGGCAGTTTTGATGTTTCCCCATTGTTGTTGCACCCCTCCTTCTTGCCTGTTTGCTGGTGCTTTTCTGAGGCACTCTCCGGTTTTGACAAAATCAGCCCTCCTGAAGTCCAGTACCTTCACTTTTTTATGGCTTGACTCTACAGCTAAGTTTATCGTGAACCACACTGTTTGGTGGTCACTTGTTTCCAGATGGCTACCCACTTCTTACATAGAAACATAGAATTTGACGGCAGATAAGGAACGCTTGGCCCACCCAGTCTGCCCATTTCCCTACCTAATGGATAAGCTGCAGATCCTAGTTAACCAGCAGCCTACTTCTTTCTACTCCCACCCCTAAATTGCCTTATGGCTGTCCCATGCATGCTTGAATTCAACCACTGTTTTTGACTCCACAACCTCCTCCGAAGCTGTTCCATGCATCCACAACCCTCTCTGTGAAAAAATACTTCCTACATTACCTCTGAGCTGCTCCCTATCTTCAAATTGTGCCCCTTGTTCTTGCAAGCCTCTTTTTGAAAGATGCTACCCTTTTGGACTTTGTTGATTCCTGAGGTACTGGAACGTTTCTATCATGTCCCCTCTCCTCCTTTCCTCAAGGCTATACATATTAAGCTCCTTTAGTCTCTCTCTTCATATGTCTTCCGGTGCAGACCCTGCACCATTTTAGCTGCCTCCTCTGGACAGCTTCCATCTTGTCTATGTCCTTGCGGAGAATGGGTCTCAGAACTGCACAGTACTCCAGATGGGGTCTCACCAGCTGTCTGTACAGAGGGATAACAACTTCCTGTTTTCTACTGGTGATACCTCTCCTATATGCATCCCAGTATCCCCAGCCCTCCTTACTGCCCTCTCACATTGCTTGCCCACCTTTAAGTCATCTGATATGACTACCCCCAGGTCCCTTTTCATTTTTGTTGTTGTTAATATCTCACCCCCCATTGTGTTCTCTTCCCTTGGGTTTTTGTTTCCCAGGTGTATTACCTTGCACTTCTTAGCATTAAATCTAAGCTGCCATACATTTGACCATTCCTCTAACCTTGCCAAGTCCCTTCTCATCCTTTCCACCCCACCTTGTGCATCAACTCTGTTGCAGATCTTTGTGTCATCTGCAAAGAGACATACTTTCCTTCAGTCCCTCTGCAATGTAAACACAAGACATTGAAGAGGACCAGTCTATGCAAACCCTGTAGCACCCACTAGAACCCCTTTTCTTCAGCGTGGACTCCATTTACTATTACCCTCTGTGTCCTATTCTCCAGCCAATTCTTTACCCAGACTATCATCTTGGGACCCACTCCCAGGCTGGCTAACTTGTATATTAATCTTTTGTGTGGGACTGAGTCAAATGCCTTGCTAAAGTCTAGGTAGGCCATGTCCACAGCCCCTCCCTGATCTACTACTTTGGTCACCCAGTCAAAGAAATCTATTAGATTCGTCTGGCATGACCTTCCTGCTGTGAATCCATGCTGCCTTGGGTCCTGTGCCCCTCTGGCCTGTAGGTACTCCACAATTCTTTCCTTCAGAAGTGATTCCATCATTTTCCCTATCACTGAGGTTAAACTAACTGGTCTGTAGTTTCCCGCTTCTGAACTGCTCCCACTTTTGTGAAGGGGAATCACATCTGCCCTCCTCCAGTCCTCAGGTACCACCCCATTCTCCCATGATTTGTTAAAGAGGGTAGTCAGCTGTGTCACTAGTTCTACCCTTAGTTCTTTCAGAATTCTTGATCTGAGATCCTCTCTCCATCCTCATTTGAGAGTACCAGGTCTAAGATTGCACCCTCCCAAGTGGGTTTGAATACTAACTGTCTGAAGCATGCCCCCTGTAGGGCATTGAGAATGGCCCTGCTGTTGGATGTGGCTACAGCAAAGGTGCTCCAGTTAACATCTGGCATATTCAGGTCCCCCATCAGCAATATCTCCCCATTCTCTGCCATCTTAAGGATGCATTCTATCATTTGCTCCCCCAAGACAGGGGTCTGTATACAACCCCTGTGTGGACTGTGGTACCATTTCCAGTCTCCAGGGTGACCCACAGTACCTCCTTTCCTCCCTGTTTACCCTTTAGTTCCATTGCTTTGATCCCTTCCCTTACATAGAGAGCTACTCCTCTTTGTCTTCTTCCCTCCCTGTCCCTCCTGTAGATTGTGTACCCTGGTATGTTGATATCCCAGTCATGGTTCTCTGTGTACCATGTTTCTGTGACTGCCACGATATCCAGTCATCCCTCTTCCATCAAGGCCACTAGTTCAGGGAGCTTGCTACCTAGACTACGGGCATTAGTACTCATTACCTTCCATTTTTTTACGGCCTTACCTCTTTTTGCCCCATCCCTGTTCTTACTGCCTTTGTCTTTTTCTCCATTTACCCCTGCTCTTCTCCCTATCGACTGCTCTGTCTTGGTGTTTACCTCACTAACTACCCTAGATTTTATTTTTGAGGGGCTAGGATTTCCCTTCTCCTTTTCAGTGCCTCCCCTTGGCTAGTTTAAGCTAATGCAATGAAGCATTTAAACCTATCACCTAGGATCCTGGTTCCCCTCCTGGACAGATGCAGACCATCGCACCAGTATAGGCCTGCATCCCTCCAGGTGGACCCCCCAGTCCCCAGTGAAGCCAAAACCCTGAGCTCTGCACCAGTTTTTCAACCACTGATTGAATCCCATGGTGCGGAGCACCCTAGCCTCACCCATGCCATAGACAGGCAGTACCTCCGAGAAGGTTACCGTGCATGCTACTTGTCTAAGGCCCCTCCCCAACCCCACAGACTCCTTCTGTACTGCTCTGATCCCTTTCCCAGCCAGGTCATTTGTCCCTAGGTGGACAGTGACATCCAGCTCCTTCCTCCCGTGCAGCTTCTCCTGTGATCCTGAGGATTCGCTCCCTGTCACTCCAAGCCATGCGCCAGGCAGGCACCTTACCTCCCTCTCCCCTTCCTGCTCCAGTTCTACCCTCCTAACAATGGAGTCCCCCACCAGGAGTTGTTTTTTTCCCCTGTGGGCTCCCATGCCACCCTCTTGTGGGTCTCCTTTGTGGAGGTTCCCAGAATCCTCCTTGGTCTCCACTGTGGGTGCCTCCATAGGGGAACCACGCTCTGCCAGAACAGCATAGGAATTGTGGAGAGGTACAACTGAAGGGATGCGTCTCTGTTCCACCACCCTCACCCTCCCTGAGCCCACTGTGGTCCAACTGCTCCTCTTTCTTGGCAACCTCTGAGGCAGCGGTGGTGGCCCTGGTAGTCCCTGGGTGGGAAAGGAGGTCCCCGAATCCTGGCCAACTCAGCCTGGAGATGAGCAGCCTTCTCCCTCAGCCCAGAGAGGTGCCTGCAGATGGGACAACATTGCATCCTCCAGAATGTCTCCCGGAAGACTACTGCTCCACAGCCACTGCACTGCACCACTCCCATCATGTCTTATTTGTGGCCCCTTAACTGTTGTTTTGTATACTTACTCTTTCCTGTCTCTGTTTTTTTTTTTTTTTTTCTCCGTACTGCCTCTGTGCCCTTGAAGGTCCTGATCTTCCTGTTCTGGGACAGGAAGTTCCTATATTTCTCAGTAGTCTCCTGCTTACTTGCTCAGAGTCAGACCTCCAGCAGCTGGGGGTAGGGTGGGGGGTGGAGCGTTACTCTTTTCCTTCTAGGATGTTGAGTCTTTTGTGCCTCTGTGATCACTACCTTCCTGTTCCCAAACAGGAAGTTCCTGTTGTCAGTCAAATCCTGTGCCTATAAAAGTAGAACCGGCTAAGGGTGGAGAGGAGGGATAGAGGGCAATATAGTGCCAGTAAAGTTCTAACAGCAGTTCCTTCCTCTTGCTGCTCTCTGCCAAAAGCTATCTAGGTCAGTTTTTAAATGCAAACACCTGGCTTCCTTCTGCTTAAGTCACTCCCCCTAATTCATAGTTTTTTTCTTCACCTAGCTAACTGCAGAGATGACAATTCCTTCACCCAACTCAGACACAGTAACTCTTTTTTTTGGTGTGCGTTTGTTTTTACCCTAAATTGAAGTTCCCTGTAGTAGAGTTCTAGTTCTTTAGTACAGTAGAGTAGTAAAGTTATAACAGCAGCAGCTGGTGGATCATTCCAGGGATTTATTACATGTTCTGAAGTAAAATTTTCTCTTGTTCATTTTGAACCTTGTTGGAATTATTTACAAGGGGCGATCCCATTGTGTTTTTTTCATGGTCTTAAACATTACATTTAACTCATTCAGTAAGTACGGGTCTTGCACAATGTCATACATCAAAAGCAAATCCCCTTTTTTTTCTCCTGTCCTCCAGTGAGTACAAATTTAAAATGTGGAGTCTGTCTGAATGAGGTGTATCTTTTAGCCTATAAATAAGCTTAGTGGCTCTTCTTTGTACTTTTTCCAGTCTAGTAATATCGTTTTTCTTGTATGGACACTAAACCTGACTACTAAATTCTAACAGCGGTCTCACATGTGAGCAATACAGTGGCATTGTTACTTCTGTCTTTCTGCAGGAAATATTGCTTTTTATAGCGCCTAGAACCCTTGCAGTTTTTGTCATATTTTCCAAACATTGTTCATTGGAGTCTAAGGTTCTATTTATAGTAATGCCTAGGTCTTTTCCACTGTTAGAGGATTTTGGTATGGTATTACATATAGTATACAGTTGCAATGAATTTCTGCTACCAAAGTGGATAATTTGGCACTTCGCAGTCCCATTTAAATGCCCAATTTGTTATTTTATCTAAGTCATTTTGAATACATTTTTTGTTGCTATCAATGTCAGCTGTTCCACCAAGCTTGGTGGGTAAACTTAAGACAGCTTGTAGCAGAACCAACCCATGATGAGGCTATACTGGATTTGGTCCTGACCAGCGTGGACAGGATCACAGATGTGGAGGTGGGCAGTCCCCTTGGTACCAGTAATCACAGTGGAGGAGGCAAGCCATACAGGGATAAAGGTCCTAGATTATAGGAATGCTAACTTTAAGGAAATGGGTAGAAATCTTACAAGAGCCATAGCAGTGGAAGGTACAGGGGGAGATGTAGAAAAACAGTGGTCTAGACTCAAGAGAGTCATAACAGAAGTAATAGGTCACTGTGTCAAAATGCATAGCAAGAGTAAAAGAAAGAAAAGTCCACTATGGTTCTCGAAGGTAGTGGCCGAGAAAGTAAGGGAAATGAAAAGAACCTTCAGAAGATACAAGGAAATACAAAAGGATGAGAACAGAGAATAATATCTGGAGAAGCAGAAGGAATCTGGGAAAATAATTAGAAGGGTAAAGCACAGACAGAGAAAGGTATAGCCCAGGCTATTAAGAAAGGCAAAACGACCTTTTTCAGATACATTAGTAAGAGGAAAAAGACCAGACATGGGATTGTTAGGCTAAAGAAAGAAGGAAGGAAGGAGGAGAAAGGGTTGAGGATGACCTAGAAAAGGCTGAGATACTGAACAAGTACTTTTGATCAGTATTCACAAGGGGAGGATGAGGGACCGAGACTTATTAAGAGGGTATTCAGGGGAGGGAGGTAGACACCAGCCCATTCCTGGTGGAAAGAGTCCTAGAAGAACCTGGTAAAGTAAAAGCAGATAAGGCAATAGGGCCAGATGGGATCCACCCCAGAGTGCTAAAGGAACTCAGGAGAGTGCTGGTGGAACAACTGGCTGCCTTTTTCAACACATCACTAGAAATGGGGAGGTACCTGAGGACTGGAGGAGGGCAGATATGGTCCCTCTCCATAAGAGTGGAAGCAGAGAGGAGGCAGACAATGACAGGCCTGTAAGCCTGACTTCAGTAGTGGGGAAACTACTGGAGTCCTTACTTAAGGAGAGGATTATGAAGTTTCTGGAGGATAGTGGGGCACAGGATCCAAGGCAGCATGGATTCTCAGCAGGAGGGTCCTGTCAAACGAATCTTATAGATTTCTTTGACTTGGTAACCAGGGTGGTAGATCAGGGAGGAGCAGTGGATGTGGCCCACCTGGATTTCAGCAAGGCCTTCGACACTGTCCTGCACAGGAGATTGCTAAATAAATTGGGGAGCCTGGGAGTGGGTCCTATGGTGATAAAGTGAGTTGAGAACAGGCTAAGGGACAGAACTTAGAGGGTGGTGGTAAATGGCATGAAATCTGAGGAGAGGGAAGTGACCAGCGGGGTGCCACAGGGTCGGTGCTGGGGTCAGTCCTATTCAGTGTCTTCATTAGCAACATTGCAGAGCATCTGAAGGGAAAAGTGTGCCTCTTCACAGATGATACCAAGATCTGTAACAGAGTGGACACACTGGAGGGTGTGGGAAAAATGAGAAAGGACCTAAGCCTATTAGAGCAGTGGTCAGGTGCCTGGCAGTTGAGTTTAAATGCTGAAAAGTGCAAGATCATGCACCTGGGTCACAGGAATCCAAGGGAGGAGTACAGGACAGGTGGGGAAATTCTGGCCACCACAAGTCATTAGAGAGACCTGTGGGTTATTATATCTGATGACCTGAAGGAGACCAAACAGTGTGAAAAGAAAGTGGGGAGATCAGACAGAATGTTGGGGTGCATGGGGAGGGGCATAACAAGCAGGAGGAAAGAGGTGGTGATGCCACTCTACAGATCACAAGTAAGGCCTCAGCTGGAGTACTGTGTCCAGTTCTGGAGACCACATCTCCAGAAGGACATTGACAAAATAGAGGCAGTCCAGAGAAGGGCAATGAAGATGGTACATGGACTGCCCCAGAAGCCCTATGAGGAAAGACTTAAGGACCTTAATATCTATTCACTGCAGAGGAAATAAGGGAGAGGGAAGATATAATAGAGACTTTCAAGTACCTTAGGGGAATAAACAGGGTACAGGTGGAAAGCATATTTCAGAGTAAACTCTGCACCAGAACAAGGGGGCATGATATGAGTGTAACCCCTAGGTGGCGCTAACCCAAGGGCTACTACCCTGCCTGCGTGAATCGCTAACAGGTTGAGGCCTAAGTCCAATGGCGAGCGCCTCCACCTAGAGGTCAGGGTTTGCAGTAGTTAAACTAACTTGGTCACAACCCTCTGGGTTACTGTAACCCCCCTTTCTTCCCACTAGTGGCCTACACAATGCATCAGGAATATCTACACAATGTACACTTAACCCCCAGGACTGGCTCTGTCGACTGGATGCTGGGGACCCCCTGTAAAACAAGCTGATACAGTGCAAAAGCCACAGTACAATACTTTAACATAAACGAATACCTCAGACAGTGTAACTTTGCTGAAACAAACAGATCTGATTTATTTAAGGAGCTGTAACAAGGAAGGGAAATCAGCTTAATTAGGTTAAACACATTAATAATCACAGTACTATGCCATATTCAGAGTCCCAAATTGTCACTTTCACTGGGTACCCAGGATTGGGGGCCTAGCCAGGATTGGTGCAGCTGGTTGGGGCCCTGTGATGGAAAAAACACTTGCACAACACCTAATTGTAATCCGGAGCCGGATGGCTCAGTTCATGAAGAAATGAAACAACAACAATTAGATGACACACTTGCCATTCGATAAACAGATGGCAGGGAGCTACCCTGCTTGTACTCACAAACTCAATGCTGAGAACTAGATGGAAGGCAGATTGTCCTGGATTGCCAGGAGGAGCAGAACATGAGGATAAGGCCCTTGTGACTGGACCCCACTGCAGTTTATAGCAAATGGAATATAGTCCATATTAAGCTGGGTTTACTTTTAGCTTCACGCACTCAATTCACTGTACAGGGGATTTGAAACACGATCCCCCACAAGCACTACACATATTTATATGTAAAAGGAAAGTACTATACCAGGCAGGCTGCTTCTCGATCCCGACCGCAATTACTGCACTATACCCGGGAGAACACACAGCAGCTTCAGTTCCTGACAGACCGAGTGTGATTCAGCAATTTCTCCAGTCTTCTACAGGGTGAGCCTGGTTTCTACTCTTCAGATCGCCTTTCTTCTCCTACAGGTCGGATTCAGTCCTAATGGGTGCTTGCACAGGCTGCAGAATGAAACTGAGGGCCTTGCATGCACTTCCCGCGTGAAACTATACAGCGCAGAAGCTCATAGCTCCTTCTCTCTTCACTGTCTCAACTCATCTGATCTTTCCAGTAGACAGAGCTGGGCATTTCCTTTGAGTTCCTCCCAGTCCAGTTGGCTGGTTTGGCTGTCACTCACAATCAGACTTCCCGTGTGGTACAAAAAGGCGCCAAAGTCCAAACTACAATTCCCAGAGGCATCTGCCATACAGTCCCATTGTGGCTGGCTCAACTTAAGAGTCCAAGTTCTGATTTGCCAGCAGCAGGCTCCATTTTAAAGGTCCCCCACACTGATTGGTCCAGTCCAGCAGTTCAATTCCAACATAGAGGGGAAACGCACACAGTGTCCCAGCTACAATAAAATAGGTTAGATAAACTGCAATCTCACAAATGCTGCTAAATGATTACAGGCAAAGAGTTACAGCTTTCAGATGGGTTCCCTTTGCACTCTTAGCGACTGCAAAAACGGAGCGAATTGGCAGCAGCCCAGGTGGGATTCGGGCATTAGAACACACAGTCCCCCCTTCTCAATTAATTATCGTCACAAGCAGACAGCTCTTAAAGAGGCAGTACCAGAGGCTCTAAAAGCACTCACATTCAAGCAGCTTAAACGCGGAACACCTCCAGACTTGGAGCATTCAAGCAAGCTCCTGGAAGACTTCTGAGAACCCCCATTTGCAGGGGGGTTACATGAGGCTGAAGAGTGGAAGGCTCAGGGGTAATGTTAGGAAGTACTTTTTCAGTGAAAGGGTGGTGGAGTCGTGGAACAACCTTCTAGCAGAAGTGGTGGATGCAGTAATGATACAGGGGTTCAAGAGTGCATGGGCTAGACATAAGGGTACCCTGGAGATGTGCAGAGCAGGAGAGCCACAGATCAAATAGGATCTGGGGCTGCAGCAGTGAGTAGGGAAATGGGTAGACTAGGTGGGCCGTATGGTCCTTATCTGCTGACATAGTCTATGTTTCTATGTCATCAGCATATTTTATAACCCAGTTACTAATATACTTGTTTATATCTGCAATAAACATTTGAAAAATGATTGGCCCCAATATTGACCCCTGCGGAACCCCACTAGTGACCCTACCCAATTTGAATGTGCCCATTTATAGCTACCTTCTGCCTATGGTTGTAGACCCCATTGTTTACCCATTGTACAACACGGTTATCGCCCAGTGTAGCACTGTATCAAATGCTTTGCAGACATATAATAAAATGATGTCCGCTGATCCTTTATTATCAAGACGTTTACTAATTTTTTTCATGAAAATACAGAAGGTGTACTAGAATATTGCAGACTAGCAGAAACATCCTAAAATGGGAAAAGGTGGGGAACACTGCTTTTTATTAACATTTTATTTCTGTAGGAGTGTACATTGGCAATACTGACTTTGGCCCAGGTCATTTACTGTGTGAATTAGTGATCAGCTGGCTTAATGGCCATCTGCTGCACCTTGGGCCGTTGACTCTCCCAACCAATCATTAATCATGAGAAAATGCCCTGTGACTCCGTCATTATTGCTTAAATGAATAATGCAATGTAGAAGTGACTCTAGTTTGAGTGGGCTTTCCTGTGTAGCGTTTAACAGCATTATGTGTCACAGTGTGGTTCACTGATATCATTCTTACCTCGGGCCAGAAGGTCATGAATTCAAGTCCCACACCAGGGACTTTCAGTTACACCCACTGCTAACTCTGTAGTGCATTATGGATGGGGGGTGTGTGTGTGTGTGTGTGTGTGTGTGTGCGCGCACTGCTGGAGCGTCTGTCATTGGGATGAGATATTAAGAAGAATATTTACATTTCACTTAAACAGAAGGTGTTAGCACGTTCACAAAGACTGTGGACAGCAGAAACACAACAGGATCCTTCCCACTGTCTGCAGAACACTCACACACTTAAACCTGCAGGAGTTTAAAAACAGCTGAACCCAATATCTATAAACATTAACAGAACCCAACTGTGATCAATGTAAAAGAGGCCTCCACATCAGTAAGTAGAAGACTTACCTCCGATATAATCACGAGGGTAGTATAATCCACATTTTTATTGCCAGCTTTTAAGGGAGGGAAGGGATCGTATTCGGGCCATGTATAATTGGCATTCCAAGCCTTTCCACTTCCAGGAGTGGTGATCTCTGCCAGTATTTATTGCCAGTGCATATCCCCCGCTGGCCCCAGTGTCGTATTCCAGGTGTAACCCCCCTGCAAATGGGGGTTCCCAAAAGACTTCCAGGAGCTTGCTTGAATGCTCCAAGCCTGAATGGTGTTTGGCATTTAAGCCATTTATCAGTGAGTGTTTTTAGAACCTCTGGTACTGTCTCTTTAAGAGCTGTCTGCTTGCAGACATAATTAGTTTGTATGGGGAACTGTTGTTTCTTTGATTGAGTACCACTCAAGCTGCTGCCAATTCACCCATTTTGCAGTCACTAGGAGTGCAAAGGGAACCTATCTGAAAGATGTAACTGTTTGCCAGAAACCATTTAGAGTGATAATGAAATTACAGTTTGTCTAACCTGCTTTCTTTTGCAGTCAGAACAGTGTCTGCCTAGTTCCCCATTCTGGTTTTGAACTGCTGAACTGGACCAATCAGTGTGGGTAAGCTAGCTCTAAAATGGTGCCTTGGACGAATCAGAACTTGGACTCATAATCTGAGCCAGCCACAGAGAGTTGTATGGGCAGTGACTCTGGGAGATGTAGTTTAGACTTCAGTGCCTTTTTGGACCAACAGCAGCAGTCTATTGTGAGTGACAGCCAATCCAGTCAAGAACTGGGAGGAACTCAAAGGAAGTGCCGTTTTGTCGGTTGGAGTTTCAGTTGAACTTTGGCAGTGAAGAAGGAAGGAGCCCTGTGCTTTTCAGTGTGCAGTTTAGTCAAAAACGTGTAAGGCCCAGAGTTCCGTCTGCAGCTTGTGTAACTGCTTGTTAGACTGAATCCGTCCTGTGAAAAGAATCAAAGGATCTCTGAAGAGTAGAAACCAGGCTCACCCTGTAGAAGACTGGAGAAATTGTTGAATTACACTCGGTCTGTCAGGAACTGAATCTGCTGTGTGTTCTCCGGTATTGTGCAGTAATTGCGATCGGGATAGAGAACAGCCTGCCTGGTATAGTACTTTCCTTTTTTACCATATAAATGTGTGAAGAGTCTCTTGAGCTCAAGAGTAGCCCTGCTGATATTGAAGGACCCTATCTTATTTGGAGGTCGGAGTACTAATTCAGGGTCGCTCCTGTTGAATTGCCACATTAAACCAAATGGAATTACTGTACTGCTGACTGTTTAATTTTCCTTTTCTCTGTGTGAAAGGGCCCCTACCAGCTGCCACGGTTTGGACTAGCCACTAGGGCTTGGGTACCCAGGGACAGTAACTGATAGGGATAGGCCCGTGCACAGAGCCATAGGTAGATTATTAGAGTGATAAGCTAATTAACCTGATTTCCCCTGTCTTGTTATATCCCCTAAATAAATCAGAGCTGCTTGTTTCAGCAAAGTTATACTGCCTGAGGTATTTGTCTATGTTAAAGTACTGTACTGTGATTGTTGCACTGTATCTCATTTTCACAGGAGGTCCCAGTGCCGGAACCAGTCCTGGGGTAAGTGTATACTGTGAAGGTAATTCTGATATATTGTGTGGGCCACTAGTGGAAAGAAGGGGGTTGCAGTGTCCCAGAGGGCTGTGACCAAGTTAGTTTAACTATTGCAAACCCTGACCTCTGGGTGGAGGCACCCGCCATTGGATCCAGGCCCCTCAACCTGTTAGTGGCAAATCAGGCAGGGGGTAGTAGCCCCTGGGATAGCGCCATCTAGGGGTTACACAGTGATCGCTCAAATGAACCCGAGTCTCCCAGGTGAGCATGGTGCACTACAACTGCACTAAGGGGCTGGCCCCCTGCCGTCAAGATTCAAGGATCTGTCTTTCTTCAGGTTCATTCATACAGTACCTAATACTGCTCATCTCTGTTCCAAACCCAGCTGTCATTCCACATGAAGGCAGCAAGGCTATCATGACCAAAGTAAGACCACCCATGACTGCTCCTGTGGCCACGGTTATGGTCAGAAACCAGGAATTTTGCTGCTCCATCAGTAACCTTCTCAGTCAAAACCACCCCTCCCATCAAACTTGGGACACCAGTTTAGCAGAAATATGTACTTCAAAGTGTTTTAAAAATAAAATCCCCCAAATTAGGCCCCAAGATTCAGTAGCCTACAGAAAGAGACCCAGGCCTGGATTTATAGCCCTTTATGGACCAAGTCCCATGCTGCAGCCTCTGTTGCATGCCAAAATCTCCACACTTGTGGAGATTCCTGTTCTCAGCCTGTGCTCTGCCTGGGCAGGAGGCACAACTTTGGGAGCTGTTATGCCTGGTATCACCAGGAGTAACATTTTGGTGCAAGTGCCAAATGTTGCTGTAAATCGTGGAATACGGTGGTTGTGGGAAAAAGTGCGGTGCTGCAAGTGGAGACCCATTTGCGCCAGTTTTTTCACCGCACCCGTGTGACTTTCTGGGGCATTAAAAATGTAGACCCCAGTCTGAGCCCTTACACACACACACACACACACACACACACACCCCTTGTCTCTTCAGACTCTTCTTACTTTTATTAAAAAAAATAGCTCATAAGGTTCCCAGATTAAGATCTTGTTTTCTAAAGTAGAATCCCTGAAAAGCTCTTTAAATAAACCTACATACAGAACTAGCACTTTTCCCATTAAGCCCCTAAAATTAGGAGTTAAACTGGACAGAAGCACACAGGAACTCATTTCCACCACCCCTTTATAAAATTGTTTTGAGAGTTCCTGCACCTCTGTCATCTTTCTCAACTGAACAGAGTTCTATGACCTCAAAATGACAGTTCCCTCTATAACTAGATGTGACAGTTCCCCCGGCTAAACATTTCCAATTTAACCGCTACCTAAAATAGCCAGACATAAGTATTGTATGATGTTTATTGTCTGTGCTCTGTGTTTGCAAACTTTCATGAAGCATTTATAGATGCAGAGTGAAATGGAATTTAGATTTCTCTGACACCTGGTTTACACATGTACTGGTACCTCAAAATGCTTTTCCAAAACATTCTAAGAGAATCAAATGTGGATCAATGCAACTAAAGGACTGTCACAAAATATTTGCAGCCCTTCACATACTATGTAAATATTTCAGAACAACTGTGAGCAGAATCTCGCAGAAAGGGACCTGAATACTTTTACTGGTCCCTGCTTATGAAGCTGTTGGGAGGGTAAGGCATGATGGACCTAGTGTCCCTGTGGACCCTAAATTACCATGTTACTGTGTATGTTAGAATATGTTCTTCATATTCTTGAGCAAAAGGACTGTGCATACATATAGATGTGGGTGATTCTTTGAAAACCTTCTTTGTAATGCAGATGTCTTTCACACAAGTTAGAAGGTTGTGCACTGTACGTCTTCTGCAAATGTGACAGTGTGGTCTTGTGGTTAAAGCACAGATGTGTAACCTTGGATATCCCAGGTTACAACCCCACCACAGTCACTTGCTCAGTGTGTGTGACCTTTAGCAGATCACTTTAGCATCCTGTACTTCACATCACCCTGCTATAAAAAAAGAAAAGGCAACAACAAAACATTTTTCTGTCTGTTTACAAATAAAGATGAGGAGTTTAGCAATGTGTAAAGAAACACTGGGAGAGCTCTTTATTGCATACTGGAAATTCGGCAACACATACTTTCAGGTTCACCTAGCACTTAAAAAAAAAAAGTTGCCGTAAGTGATTACTGGCATACCACAAGCTGTTGCTGATGTTTTGAATCCCCTTCCCAGTTGCCTGGTCAGCTGCTGTCATCCTGTCCTCTTCTTCCGCCCTTCTTTTTCCTTGTCTGTCATTAGACCTGGGAGTCACTGGGGCTGCATGGTCATTCACAGCTCTGATGCAGCAGCTCAAGTCAGTCTCCACTGCTGCCCACAAGGGTGTCAGCTAGTTCTGTGTCCATAACTCCCACCACTGCTGCTCATGGAGGAGCTGTGATAGGCTCATCAGAGACCTTACCTTAGCCTGTCACATGGCACTCTATAGGAGTGGCACAACTGGGCTTCCCTCCCTCAGCAGTACAGCCATCTCTGGGCTGCCCAACAATTAAGGACCTGGGCCTTCTCCTAGATTTGGGTCACCTGCACAATAGCAGATATCACTACAACTGGTCCACCAGGGCAACCCTTACAGCGTGCTGCATTTTGAAAACACAGGGAGCCCAGTTCTCAGTCGCACCTCTTGGAAGTGTAAATCCAGGTGCAGAGAGCCTCCCCTTGCACCACCACATGTTGCAGCTGTACACCAAACTGTGAACAAGGCACCAGGGGAGGCACCTGAGTGGAATGCAGATGAGCTGTGCCAGATGTCAGTGTATAGATGGGGTTTGTGCACTCTAAAACCTGATTTCTGAAACTCCTGGTGATTTGTGCATGACATAATGTCAGTTGCATGGGGTTGTGCTATACACAGAACGGCATGGCACCACCAACACTACCTCTGTTGTCCCTCAGCCCCTGCCTGCACCCCCCTTGTGCCTAAGTCAGAATGCAAATGAGTGGTGCTGATGTACCTGGCTTGTGATATCCAAGGTGGTCTGTGCCAGTCACATGGGGTTGTGCTATGTGCATAGCACCATGGCACCAGCACTATCACTGTTGTCCCCCAACCCATCCCTGCACCCCCAGTTGTGCGTAATCATAATACAAATGAGCAGTACCAGATGGCAGTGTGTGTGTAAATGGTGTTCGTGCACCCTGAAACTTGGATTCAGACAACCACAGTAGCGGTGGTCTGTGTGTGACATAGCAACAGTCACATGGCACTCTGCCATACACAGACCTATGGTTACCACACTACCACTGCTGTCATCATCCCCAACCCACCCACCCCTTAACTTTGGGCTGGCTTTTGGGCAGAAGTGTCCACACTGTTCTAGCTGAAAGATCCACTAGCAGCAACTACTAGAGGAGACACCTGCACATTTGCACAAACCCAGATTCACCAGGGGACTCAATTCATGTCCATCCAGAGAAACATTACATGAATACTTATTTGAAGTATACACCACATGGAGAAAAAACACAAAACTGGTACCAGACTGTTGAAAACAGTCTTGTACACTTTTTTATGGCTCAGTTGCTCAAATCCATCATCTTCATGCAGCACTGTATTCAATTCAGATGCAGTCATTCAGCTCCAATGGAACATTGCTGCTGCTTCCATTCCATACACACCGTCTGCAAGCAAGGAGAATTCTGAGCACGCCCAACAGTGTGCTCCCATGATCGCTGATGTTTTGTAATGGAAAGCCACTCCTTCCTCAGAGCTATGAGATGTCCACACTGTTGTTGGTCATGTTCTGGCTCTCTTGGTGATTCAATGGACCCCCTCAGCCCCATTCCCATGTGTGCATCCTGTTCTTCTGCTGGTCCCTCACCGATTGCCATAACTCCAAAACTCTGATACTCTGGGTGCACCATTACACCCTGACCGCCTGCCCTAATGAGTTCTAGACCATAGATAGAGTGCACTATTGCGCCAGTCCCTTGCAGCTGAGAACTGGGCCCCTAATGCTTACAATGGGCCAAAATGGGATCTTCATATACAGCTTCATTTAAGTATGTTTTGTGCTCTTATCATTAGCAAACCATGACCATCATGTAACATTTTTGCTGATCAGAAGAGGAGGGTTGGACAATTCTGCCTGTTCTCAGCCTTGTCCCGGGTGGGGAGAAGATGGATGTAAACCAACTGCAATTGAACCAGATTAAGCTTTTGGTCATATCTTAGTGAATGGGGGAAATTCTGCCAGGACACCAGGGAATTTCCCCTATTCTTGGCAGGGGCACTGTTGGCCTGACTGCCAGCATGGCAGATCCTGTTGTGGAGGAAGAAGGAGCTCAGCGGAATGCTGGGTATATGTCCTCCCCACCAACCTGTGAAACTACAGAGGACGTAATGCCTATTTTAGTGGCAGTTACGAACAATATAAATGGAGAAAACATGAAGTTGGTGGAGCCTGCAATGGGTACTGGCCCAGAAGATATCCTGGCAGCCGAAAGGTGATTAGAAGCTGAGATGCAAGACTGGAAGAAACACCTGCTGCAGCTTTTAGCTGAAGATGAAGAGAGGTATTCAAAATGAAGGGCTACTTTAATAAAGCAGCGCTTATCTGCAGATACTACACACGTTCACTCTGAACCCCACCCCCTTCATCACAGGAGTTTGTGAATGACAGCATAGGTTACAGCTCTGAGGCTGAGCTGGGAGGCCAAGATCAAAGCAAGCTGCTGACAGCTAGATGCCGTTTGACAGTGGCATTTTATTTAAAATCTGGGAGCACTAGAGATCCAAGCTTAAGATAGGATGTGCTATTACAGGGCTTCAGTTCAGCTCTAATCAAAACTATAATTTATCCCTTTAGATCTACAATCTGATATTTCTGCTGGCACCAGAAGCTGTCGCTTCCCTGAACAAGTTAATACTAAAATCATCAATGGGATGACCAAAGGGAGCGACGGGCAGCCAGGGGCAAAAGCAGATGCCAAACGCATAACAGGCCTTGAAGAATGTGCCAGATCTCAACAGGCTCCACCAGCACGAGCGGGGCAGGAGAGGCCCTGCCTTGGGAATCAGTCCTGCAAGCAGTGCACTCCATGGATCAAAAAATTGAGAAAATACTGGATCGCATGGGAGCCCAAGATGTTAGAATTGTAGAAGCAGTAACCTCGGCAAAGGAAGTAGCGGCTCGATCAATTAGAACCCAAACGGCCTTCAGCAAAATGACAATGGAAACGACACACCTTAGAGCATGTTTGGAAAACATGTAAAACACACAGCTGGCAATGAATATATGAGTGGTTGACTTACCAGAAGGGAGGAGGGGGAAGACGCGCTTGCTTTTGTACGGTCCTGATTGTCCATCTCTTTGCCAGAGGAATGCGCCTTTGACCCCTTCTCTGTATGAAAGGTGTACAGACTCAACTTTCAACAGGCCCAAGGCTCCAGGGATAATCCTCGTACTTTGATGATAAAAACTGCAGGAATGGAGGTTTGTGACGCTATCTTGGCTTGGGCCCAGGCTTGATTTCCTATTCAGGTGGGAAGGGACTGATATTTAAACTGTTTCCCAATTGGTCATTTGCCACCTGATCCTGACGCAAGCTATTCGATCCCCTTCGGCAGCAGTTACGGGGACTTGGCGTGGTACACACCCTCCTAGCTCCAGCCAGGCTTTGTATTATTTATGGGAATAAAACTTTTCAATTTAATGACCCGGTAGATGCTAAAAAAACGTGTGGACTGAATTGTCCAGGAGTTCCGAAGTGGAGAGGCAGCTGCGGCAACGCAGCATGAAGAATCGGACTAGGAGGTTTAAGGGGTTTTAAAAATGTTGTTCTGCTACATTGACACTGGAATCCCCTTTCAATAATAAATACATTTTAACTTTTTTTTTTTTTGTGCGCAGTACTGATTCAAAATGGCCCTCAACTGCATGGTGTTGAGCAATGCAGCAACACAGAAGTTTTACAGGACCTCAGTTTTATGAACAATGCATTTAATGTACTTCTGTTTTATTAAACTTGATCTATGTTCAGGGGAGTCCTAGAGAGGAATTCACCAAATCCTTTACACATACTGCTCTAATGTGGATCACACTAAAGTGCATGCTTTTACAGATTTAATAAAGGGGGATCTCTAGTAGCTGTTAATCTTAGTACCCAAGATTGGGAAGTTGACAGAGTTGAGCAGGGGTTGTGTTTATAGCACTATTTTTCTCCACAGTTATAATCCGGTATTTGTGGAAACAATGATTAGTTTAATGTCATGTTAATACAGGCTGTCATTTTTTATATTTTTTTCTCAGGTTTTCCACAGTCATGGCATGGTTGGCATCCTAAGCATATTTTTACTTTAGGAAATGTTAGAACTTACTTAGGTGATACCCCATATGAAGTATCACTAACTAATTACTTGTATTATCCCGATGCTAACATGTACTATGTCGCCATTGTACTATGAGGTGCGCATATCCATGATGTCATTAATTGTATGCCCTACTGGCTGGGTCAGTGTATAATTTTAAAAATAAAGTTAAAAAAAAATCTCAATCTGCTAGTGAGGAGAACTGGTCTTCAGTAAAGTTCCTTTTGGGGCCAACTGGAAGAAACTTGTAACAGGGCATTGGGTCCCTACCCTGACCCAGATTGGGATTCAGAGTGCTGGTCCCAAACCTTTGCTGATTCCCACCCTGGATCAAGAGCAGCTGCTCAAAGAAACGAGCACAACTGTGACTGAGAAGCAACCCACCCAGACTGCCTACTGACCAGATTCATGTCCCACAGAACATGTGAACAACAGAGAGCGGTCTGTGGCTGCAAGTATGATTCCTCCTTTGCTTACTGTACCCACAGTTGAATTGCACTCGACCTCAGAGGTTCATGGTGCAGTCCATGAGGAAAGTCTAAATGAACTGATGATACTAAGAGTTCCTCAGAAAGGTGGTGCATGCTGACTTTAGTGTCCAGCAACAAAACAAATTAGGTGGGCTGTAATAGGACTCGGTTACAGAAATCCCTGATAGTATACAGGGAAGAGAAGAGGAGTTACAAGCTGATACAAATGCACAAACTGTTATAAACTCCCTGGCTGGGTCTGATCCCATTATATTACATCCAGAACCAAACTAATGTACTTAATTCAACACAAGTTCTAAATAACCCACAGGACATGGGGGAAGGGGGTACAAGTCATAAATAAAGAAAATTCATCTAATAAGGGGAATAATATGGATGCTAATGCCAAAGATGATGCAGCTTTGAATACATAGCCAGTAACTGGCAGTATGGAGGGAAATACTGTTGAAACGGATACTGCTGACACCACTACACAGCCAAGGGAGGATACAGCTGCAGAAGATAATGGTGGAGCTGATGGAATGAGAAAGGAAAACAGAGCTGGCCCCCAAAGCCAGGAAGCTAGATAGTAAGACTGATACAGATCCTGGTCCTTTCACTTTGGGGGGGGGGGGGCTTCTAATACAGAAAAATAACAGTGTGGTAGCCCTCTGACGAAGCCTCATTTAGGAGGCAATACATGGGGGCAGTGGTCGGTTAGAAACAGAGGATGATGCTTCCAAAAGCTCCAGGAAAAAGAACAACAAACCTAGAAAGAAAAAGGATGTTACTTGAATGGATAAGAAAGAGTTTTTCAGAGTCCCCACTTTGTTTTTTTTTTCTATGGGTCCCCTAAAAGTAACATCCTTAAACTTCTGCTGCATTTAAAGTGCTCTAAGAGGGGAGGCTATTGTTTCATTTCTGTACCGTGTGTATGTGTATATATGTATACATATATATATGTATTTGACAAGAAACTAGATTAATGTCTTGGTTTGATGTTACACAGTCAAAAAATATATGGTTACGGGGCACTTGATGGTCATTTAGGGAGCAGAGGGCTGATAGTATAGGGGTTCTTTTAAGGGGGACCAATTTCAGAATGTACAAATTAGTGGCTATTTTAGTGGGGCTTTACTTTTGGATACAGAATTTAATTCATCACGAGTTTCATGATTTGAAAGTGTCCTTATCTTCACACTGCTAGGAAACTGATCTTTGGGGACAACTTTAAAGAGCAGCTTCCTACTAGCGGGACAGTGGCTGCCCCCCAATGTCAGCGATAACTAACCTGGCCAGGAGTGTGCAGTCAAAATCCTACATCTTAATTCTTCTTTCAAAAGTTACAGTCCTCGTAATTTTGTTTTTCACCATAGCCAAAAAAAACAAGCTAGCTTCCCGATTCCCAAACCACGCCCCGACGCTGGCCTATGCAGCCCTGTTTTGTGATGTCACAAAACGAAGGCTGCATGAGCACACCCCATTCACTAATTTGGGGGCAATATTGCCATACATTTATAGATCACTTATAGTTGCGATTTTCATAAATCAAATCGATCGATTGACTAATAGGGACCCTTATGGTCAATCGATCACTTTTATGAAAATTGCAATATATCTACTATATAACAATGGGGCATGCTCATGCGCCGCGGTTTGTTGACGTCACAAAACTCGAGGCTACTCAGGCTTTCAATGTGAGGCATCGGTTTGTCAGAAGCTGTTTTTGACTTTAATTGGCGTAAGTGAACTGTAGCTTTGAAAAACAAGATGCAGGTTATCTTACTCTAACCAGGTGGTATCGTTGACTTGGATGGCGAGACCAACTACTAGGGAGCTGCTCTTTAATTGTAAGGCTTGACAGTATAGTTTTGACTGCGTTAGGGAAGAAAGTCTATTGAAGTGTACATTCTTTGTATCAAGTAATAAAGGTGGCACGCTAGCTGACCTGCTGGCACAGCAGCAAAGGTGCCGGAACCCAGGAGTCGGAGTGTCGGCCAGGCAGAGCAGGATTGAGTGCCCGAGGGGTGGCTCTCCTTCTCTGAAGGGGGGGAGGAGGATGAGTATCTGGTGTGTCAGCGGCCCCTGTTGGAGGCCGGGGGATCCACAATGACCAGCTCCAGGTTATGTCGGAGGCAGGACAGATGCTAGATGTCACTGCACATCCCACCTCCAGGGGCACAAAGGAGCATCCAAAAATCCCAGTCCCCAGACATGACAGCCTGCACCACCGTCATCTCCGTTGTCCTGATTTTCCACTGGGGAGGTCCTGCTCCCATGGCCCTGCCCTGGGGGGCAAGCCAGGGCTCATTTCCATGTGTTCATTGGTGGGAAATGTCCACCTGGTATTGACCCCTTGAGAGGTGGGGGTTAGCCTGGGCATGGTAGGGCGGTGTGCGGGGCAGGGGCTGAGCTCCTAAATTGGAACTGGAGGCTGGGGCCACCCCCCCCAAAAAAAATAAAAGTGGCAGGCTGAATTGATGCTTACTGGTACCTGCATGCCCCAAGGGGGGAGGGGTGGGGGTGGACATATTTCCATAATTAGCTTGCTTCACGAATTGATTACTTAAGGGTAATAAAATTGAAGTAATGTCCTGTTTAAATTATTGAACCATTTGTTATTAGACCGCCTTATTTTCTTTACAGACATTAGTCCTGCCATTATTCAAAGATGGAGGCTAAATACCTCTCTTTCGGAATCTGCCAGCGTGCAAACTGCTGTCAGGCAATTGTTATCAGCCAGACAATCTTTGCTTTGTGTGTACAATGAACCGATACAATGATGGGACAATACTAAAAGGGATTTGATCCCTGAAAAGATTTTTTTCAGGGATTTAGTAAAACAAAAGGCTAATTTAGGTCTTAGATATTTGTCCCTAAGGGACCAATTATATAAACTCCTGACCAAAGCAGAACAGGGAGCTGATGATTATAGATCACAAAATGACTTATTGAAAAGCAAAATGTCTGAATTTCAGTGTGGTAAAGCAGCATCCTTGACAACTGAACAGAAATTTGGCACTATGAAGACACCTTTTTGGGATCCTTTTACAGCATGTAAATATTGGTTGGAACATGCCAGTTGTTCTATTTTAAAGCCATCCACAGGGCAAGTAGCTACACTGAGAGATGAGCTCCTGCAAGTTGTGAGTACTGTGTGGAATCCTCCTCCTGGAGGCAAGTTAATGTAAAAGGAAATATTAATGACTTCTTATCAGCTCTAGTACTTTCCTTGTCTGAAATTCTCAGGCACCTTAGTGCTTCTATATCAAATAAGGAAATTGAAAGGTTATTAAAGATTTAAAAGGGGGCTCTTCCCATGTGCACGATGGACTCCCAAATGTGTTTTGTAAATGTTTTACAAATGCCATTTTGGATTTTTAATGGGTAGTTTTGGTTGTTTGTAGAACTATAAAGATCCCTTCCCTTAATCTGCAAGGGCTTTATTAATCTTCCTTTTCAGAAAAGGAGACACATTTGACCTTAGGAATTGGCGCCCTATAAATCTTTTAAATTCAGATTTTAAAATCCTATCCAAATTCTTATGTAACCCCCCTCCCTCCTCTCTTCCAGGGTGTGCATACTAACATACTAACATACTATTTGCCAGCAGATTAGGCCTTACGGTCTATCGAGTCTGCTCGAACCTAGATCGTTAATTGGGTGCCGAGACCCTCCCATCCCTTGTTCTCTAGAAACCCCTATCATCCATCCTCACCCCCTCGGGACAGGCCATCATCTGATACATCCACTTTCTGTGTCTGTCCCACCCTCTCTTGAATCCCTCCACTGTGGATCTCTGAACCAGCTCACCAGGCAGTGCATTCCAAGGGTCCACCACCCTCTCGGTGAAAAACCTCCTCCTCTTTTCCCCCCTCACCCTTCCACCTTCCAACTTCAAACCATGCCCTCTGGTGATACCTCCCTGCTTTAGCCTAAAGATCCCCTCCATGTTTACCCTATTTATTCCCTTGAGGTACTTGAAGACCTCAATCATGTCCCCCTGTCTCTCCTCTCCTCCAATGAAAACAGGCAGAGCTCCTCAAGTCTATCCTCATAAGTCAAATCCCCTAGCCCTCGTATCATCTTTGTTGCCCTCCTCTGTACCCTCTCCAGGAGCTGTATGTCCCTCTTCAAATGTGGTCTCCAGTACTGTACACAGTACTCAAGGTGTGGTCTAACCAGTCCATTGTACAGAGGCAGAATCACTTCCTTGCTCCTGCATATTGAGGTCCTTTAGTCTCTCCTCGTAGGGCTTTTGATGCAGACCCTGCACCATTTTAGCTGCCCTTCTCTGGACAGCCTCCATTCTGTCTGTGTCCTTTCAGAGATGTGGTCTCCAGAACTGGAGACAGTACTCTAGGTGGGGTCTTACCAGCGATCTCTACAGAGGTAACACCACCTGCCTCTTTCTGCTGGTGATACCCCTCTCTATGCACCCCAGCATCCCACTCACTCTCCTAACTGCCTTGTCACAGTGCCTGGCCACCTTTAGGTCATCCAACATGATTACTTCCCAGTCTCTCCTGGTTGGTGGTTGCCAGTACCACTCTGCCCCTGGGTTTTTATGCCCTAAGTGCATTATTTTGCACTTTTTCGCATTGAAACCCAGCTGCCATACCCTTGACCACTCCTCGAGTTTACTCAGGTCTCTGTTCATCCTTTCCACTTACCCACAGAGTGTCCACCCTATTGCAGATTTTGGTGTCATTCGCAAAGAGGCAGATCTTCTCTTCTTGCTCCTCTGCAATGTCACTTATAAAGACATTAAAAAGAACAGGTCCGAGCACTGATCCCCAAGGGTAGCACGTGAGATGGGCTCCTGAATCATGGCACCATCCGAAACAGCGATGTGATATGGGTGAAAGCCCGAAAGGCAAGGGGGCAGGGAGGGTGACCGGATGTGGTGGACGACCCTAGCGATAGGATGTTGCTACATGTATACGAGCATGTTGGGGGGAGAGCGAACATGGCGAGTGTGGCCTGGGAGGGGTGGCACTGCAGTTGGCTACTGAGCTGCGCCGTGGCATCGGGGGTTAGCCTCCGCTTGCAGTGCTGGGGTTTGGGTCTGGGTCCGGGCGCTACTGTGCTTTTCTTGCGCTAGGTCAAAATCTTATTTTTTTACTTTTTACCCCCAAAACATGCACCCGGAGGTGGGAGATCCTTAAGTAGGGGTTGCGGGGTAAGAAGTTTAATCCAGCGCTGTTTTTCCACGCTTCGGGTTGTCAGGGATGGTAACATTTTTTTCGCTGCCCTGATGTTTCCCTTCTGTGGGTCACCCTTTCGCGGTCGCTGAGATCACATAGAACCTCCCTGAGGCACCCCTCTGGTCACCCTCCCTTCCTCAGAGTGGACTCCAATTACCACCACCCTCTGTTGCCTATCCTTTAGCCCAATAGTTCTCAGACTTTGTCACAGTGAGCCTCCCCAAATCCATGGAAAAGAATTTGAGCCTCCCCCAAAAACTGAAATAATCTTGGGCCTCCCCAAAGAAAAATAACATACTGTACTTTGTGCAGTACACCATGAATAAATTGAAACCCCTTTGAGTACTTGGCTCACATTCAGTTCTTTGTCTTATACTGATGTGGAATCTTTGAAAAAGAGCTCCTGTGCTCAAAGGCGTTGTCTGAATTACAAATAAATAAAATAAATAAATGTTATTCAGTTTACTGTAACCACGCCCCCTTCACAGGCCAGCCTACTTGCTCCACTGTTTTTATTCTTGAACCGTTATAACCCCTTGTTGCAGTACCTTCATGGGCCAGACTACTTTCTCTGTTTCCTCTCTATACGAAATAACCTTCCTAAATACTTTACCACTCCCTGTCCTTCCCTGCTCCCAAGCAACTTCTCAGGGATTACTTTGCTCCTTCCTGCTATTGCTCACAGCACTTCTATGTTCAACCCTTGTATTTGGGCTCTTCTGCCATCAGGCTACAAATTGATCACTTACCACCTCTCATTATTAGTTTATTGTTCATATTTGTTTGCACAATTGTTCATTGTGTAGTTCCTGATTGTTTTGCAGTTACCTTTTGAAATGTATTGACTCCCCTACCCTTCCCCGAGTACACCTGAAATGAGCCTTGGCTCATTCACCTTCCCTTACCATCTATTAGTAAATAAATACATAAGATTTACCTACTAGTATCCTCTTTCAGTTTGCTTCATCTCTTCACACAAAATATATGAAACTAAAAATTTAAACACAGTACTTTTTCAGACTTGCTTGAGGCTCCCCTGGAACAGGCTGGGGCCTCCTCAGGGAGGCTGGCCTCACCATTTGAGAACCCCTGCTTTAGCCAATTTGTCACTCAATTTACCACATTTGGACCCACTTCTAAGCTACCCAGCTTGTTTACTAGTATCCTGTGTGGAACGGTGTTGCAAGTCTTACTGAAATCTAGGTAGGCCATGTGCACTGCTCCACCCTGATCTAACTCCTTTGTCACCCAGTCAAAAAAAAATCTATCAGATTCGTTTGACATGACCTCACTGCTGTGAAACCATGCTTCCTCCAGTCTTGTAACTTACTGGATTCAAGATATTCCACAATCCTTTCCTTCAGCAGTGATTCCATTAATTTCCCCACCACCGATGTCAGGCTGACTGGCCAATAATTACCAGCCTCCTCCCTGCTACCACTTTTGTGTAGTAGGACTACTTTCTTCCTCCTCCAGTCCTCCAGAACCTCCCCTGTTTCTAGTGAGCTGTTAAACAGGACTGTCAGAGATGCAGCCATTATTTCCCTGAGCTTCCTCAATACCCTTGGATGCACCCCATCTGGTCCTGTTGCTGTGTGCACCTTCAGATTAGCGAGTCCCTTCAGGACTCTCTCCTCCAAAAAACGATTGGTGTCCACCTCCCTCCCTCCCTCCCAAGCTTCTGTTACTTTTTTGTGACCACTCCCCTTCTCCTTCCTCTATGAACACTGATCAAAAGTATTTGTTCAGGATGTCTGCCTTTTCCTGGTCCCCCTCTGCACAGTCCCCCTTCCCATTTTAACCTTACAATCCCACCCTGGTCTTCTTCTTTTCACTTATATACCTAAAAATATTTTGTCCCCTATTGTTACCTCCTGCATACCTCTCAACTGTCACACATTACGAGGTACGTCACTCATTTTAACCCTCAGAAATCCTTTGTCCTACATTGAGGTAGGGAGATTCCACATTTCTCACAAAGGTTTTAAAGCAGAAATTCGTAATCATCTATTGTGCTCAGTTGTTAGCAAACATTATGAACAGTAGTGCACCGATAGCCATAGTGTTCAGAGCTTACAGTGCTGTGTTTGATGATATGTCACACATTTTGCTCATTTGTCACACATCTTGTCACACATTTTGGTGAAGAAAGGTTGAGAGGTATGACCTCCTGGGCTATTCTCTCTTCAGTTCCCTGTTTCCCCTGATACACCTTCCTATCCTTCTCCCTCTATGTCTCCTTATACCTTCTGAATGCTACCCTTTTCGTCTTTACCATTTTCAGCAACCTCTTTCAAGAACCATAGCGGTCTTTTTTTCCTCTCGTTTTTACTCGTTTGATGCAGAGATTTGTTGTTTTCTATGCTCCCTTTAAGCTTTGCCTACTATTCCTCTACCCTGCCTAGACCATTCCGCCTGCTGGAGTATCCCTGAGGCATTCACCCATCTTTTTAAAATCTGCCCTCCTGAAGCTTACGATCCTTGCTCTTGTGTGGTTCGATTCCGCAGCTGTCCGCATATTAAACTACACTGCACGGTGATCACTGGTTCACAGGTGGCCTCCCACCTTAGCGTCTGCAACACTGTCCCTGTTAGTGAGTACTAGGTCCAGTATTGCCTCATCATGAGTGGGTTCACTGACTAGTTGCCTGAGGAATGCCCCTGCAGAGAGTCCAGGATGTCCCTGCTTGTAGCTGAAGCTGCTGCTTGGAGGCTCCAATCTACATCTGGCAGGTTGAAGTCCCCCACTAGCAGCACCTCTCCCTTTTCTGCCATCTTGCTAATGGCTTCCACCAGTACCTTATCTAATCCCTCTTGCTGTACTGGAGGTATGTAGATCACTCCAGTGTGAATAGTGGCTCCATTCCCAATTTCCAGGGTGACCCACAGTACCTCTGCCTCCCCCTGTATTCCCTGTATCTCTGTTGCATTCATGCTTTCTCTCACGTAAAGCACCACACTCTCTTCTTTCTTTCCCACCTGATCCTTCCTTAACAGAGTATAACCTGATATGGCCATGTCTCAGTCATGGTTTTCAGTGCACCATGACTCAGTAATGTCCACAATATCCAGGTTGGCCTTTCCATGATGGCCTCTAGGTCCAGAATCTTATTTCCTAGTCTTCTAGCTTTCACACTTATGGTCCTCTAGGTTTTGTTTCCACTCTGCTTGTTGCCCCCCTACTTCCTTTTTGCCCTTCCTCCTTCCCCATCTCTTTTTAATGCTCCCCTTTTTGCTTCCCCCTTCGTCTCTATTTGCACACTGGCGAATTCCTCTCCCCTGAGGTTCTTCTTACTCTCTACTTCAGCCTGTGGAGGGTGGCAGTTTCTGCTTACCCGATTCCTTCCACCCCCCCCCAGCCAGTTTAAATGTTCATTGAAGTAACATTTAAACTGTCCACTGAGGACTGCAGTTCCCCTCCCGGCTGGACACCTCTCAAACTTTGCACTTTGCTGTGATTTCTTTGTATTATTGTGCATTCCAAATTACAGTTACTCAGAGTACCTTTCCCTGAAGCACATGGTTAACAGAGTATAGCCTGGTATGGCCATGTCTCAGTCATGGTTTTCAGTGCACCATGACTCGGTAATGGCCACAATATCCAGGTTGGCCTCTGCTATGATGGCCTCTATGTCCAGAATCTTATCTCCTAGACTTCCAGCATTTGCAAATATGGCCTTCCAGATTTTGTTTCCACTCTGCTTGTTGCCCCCCTTTATTCCTTTTTGCCCTTCCTCCTCTCTTTTTAATGCTCCCATTCCCTTCCCCTTCTACCTCCCTGCTTCCTTTATTAATGTTCACCTTGTGGGATTCCTCTTCTATCAGGTTATCCTTACTCTCTACTTCAGCCTGTGGAGAAGGGGGGGGCAGTTTCTGCCTCCTTGATACCTTCCGCCACCCCACCCCCGCTAGTTTAAATGTTAATCAAAGTAACATTTAAACTGTCCACTGAGGACTGTAGTTCCCCTGCAAGATGGATGCAGGCCATCACCCTTGTATAGACCCTTATCCTCCCAGGTGGGTTCCCAGTCCCCAATGTAGCCAAAACCCTTCCTCTCTGCACCATTCCAGCTACCAGTCTAAGACCCCTCTGCAGCTCCCTAAACTCACCCTGCTCCTAGCCAGGTCATTAGTGCCCAGATGGACAATAACATCCAGCTTTCCCTCATGTTCTGCTGCCCTAGCGATCCTCAAGATCTGCTTCCCATCTCTCTGGGCCATGGCACCTGGTAGGCACCTAGCCTGCCTCTCCTCCCCCTTTCCTTTTCTTAATCTGTCCCTCTCACAATAGAGTCCCACACCAGCAGTCCTTTATTTATTTATTTATTTATTGTATCAGAATTACAACCCTTTGAGTCAAAGACTCATTTACAAAGGCTCCTCGTTGTACAGAAAATACAAGATGGTGCAGGTGATACATACAGTGGGTGGAAAGACAGCCAACAGTGCATGAAACAAAACAGAACTTTTCATAATATACAGAAGGTGTAGGCAATAGTAGCGAGACAAAGATAATTTTTTTGCAGGAGATTGGCCTATACATGGTGGTAGCTAAGCAGGAAGGGGAAGCCAATGATACAAATATTACATTATACACAGAAGAAAGTGTAAACAATAGCAGCGAGAAGAAAAGCTCAATTAGCAGGTACTGGCCTATACATGATTGTAGCTAAGCAAGAGGGGGAAGCTCACAGATACATACACAGTGAAGGCAGTTGGGGCCACTTGGTTGGGCAGGACCCACAGGGGGGCTGCTTTATTTGCAGTTGCAGCTACAGGAGTTAAGAAGGTGGTTACAGAGGGCTGATTTAAATGGCCTGATTCTGTGTTTGGATGTGATACTAGAGGGGAGGGTGTTGAACCAAGTGGGAGCTCTGTACCAGAAAGACCTCTGAGCAAGGGACGTCCTGACCCTAGGGACTAATAGTGTGGTTTTTGTGGCATTACAGGTGGAGACAGTAGGTGAGGAGGTGCTGACCAACTTGGATAGACCAGGAGGGTCAGGCCGGAGCGGATTTTTTGGGTGAGCAAACTGGTCTGGTAGAGTAGTCACTCATCAAAGGAGAGGAGGTTTGACAGGGAATAAAGGGTGCAAGTGTGGGTGAGCCTGTCAGCCCCTGTGAGTAGCCGACAGGCCTTGCTGATTGAGAGCTTGATATTGCCCAGTGCGGTGTGTTGTCTGCTGCACTGTATATCAATAGTCCATAGTCCACAAGGGATAGAACTGATGAGTCAGTGGCAAGTCTTGGCACTTCTGGGGGGAGACAGGCTCTGTGCCAGTAAAGTAAGCCTATGCGTGTATTAATGGCAGTGCAAAGGGTATGGATGTGATCACAAAAGGTGAGGGCATAGTCAAAGACAATGCCTAGATATTTGTATGAGGTAACCTGCTCAAGAGGGTGGTGGGAGAGGGCTGAACGGACAGTGCTGAACCCTTGAGTTTGTTCTGGTTGTGGGTGAAGAGCAGGGATTTTGTTTTTTTAAGGTTACTTATGAGCCTGTGGTCGACAAACCACTGTTTGGTCTGCGCAAAAGAGGTTTGTAGAGCAAGCTGGAGCTGGGCAGGGTTGGGGTGGGATGCGAAGATGACCGCATCATCTGCGTAAAGGAGTATGTTTTCTGAGGAGGCGTTGGGCAGTGTGTTTATGTATAAGCTAAAAAGTAGTGGTCCGAGAATAGAGTCTTGGGGGACGCCGGAGTGGACCTGATGGGCTAGAGAGGATATTGTTGATTTTTACGCATTGGGTTTGGGCAGTGAGGTAGTTGGTGACCCAGCTTACAGGGCCTGAGGTGAAACCAAGTTTTGTGAGGGTGTTAATGAGAAGAAGGTGGCAGATCAAATAACGGATTACCTCACCATTCACAACCTCCTCTGCATGCAGCAGCATGGTTTTCGCCATGGTTTCAGCACCACAACTGCCCTCATAGAGTTCTCCACCTTCTTTCACTCAAAGGCCTTTGACAAATCAATGAAGACTGCACCAGTGAGGTGCCCTTTATCCAGGGCTGAGTGAAAGAAGGTGGAGAACTCTATGAGGGCAGTTGTGGTGCTGAAACCATGGCGAAAACCATGCTGCTGCATGCAGAGGAGGTTGTGAACGGTGAGGTAATCCGTTACTTGGTCAGTAACGATCTTTTCCAAGGCTTTGGAAAGTGGGGGGGAAGGAGATTGGCCTGTAATTTCCAGAGGAGGATCGTTCACTGCCCTTGTGTATGGGGGTAATGAGAGCCTTTTTCTGGGCTTGAGGGAACTGGCCAAGGCAGATGGAGAGGTTGAGAAGATCGGTAAGAGGGATGAGAACATGAGAACAATGTCCAGAGTGGAGCAGAGGAGTTTGAGATCAAAAGAGTCCCTGCTGTGTCTGGCACCATTTAGGGCTTTAAGTAGATAGGGTTTTGCAACAGATGGGGAGAGAATTCGGACATAGAAAGGTGGGTGTTGGAGAGTGGTGAGGGGGGTCAGGAGGGGGTCAAACAAATTGGCAGGTAGGTAGAAGAGAGATCTGAAAAAGCATAATTTAGACCATTTGCAGTACTTTGTGGGTTGGTGGCGATTGCACCAGTAGTATTGAGCTAGGAGGGAGGCGGAGGCTGGGTTTTACCATTAAGTTCCTTTAGGTTGTCCCAGAACTTATGCGCAGCGCCCCAGGTAGAGGCAAGGGTATTCCTATAGTATGCAGCTTTTGCACTACGGATAGCCCAGGTGCACTTGTTGTGGGTAGTTCTGTAGGCTTGTTTATCAGCCTGTTTCCTGGACTCCAGGGCTCTGTGCCAGAGGTTGTCCCTGGAGCACATTTGCTCGATGAGAGCAGGGTGATCCAGGGGGAGTTTTGTTTCTTAAGTAGGGATCTGGAGAGAGGTGCATAGGCATTACATGCCCTGTTAAATGAGTGAATGAAATAGTTGAGGGCAGTGTCAGTATTGGGGGCCAGCTTTATTGGGGACCAATCCCAGTTTGCAAGGTGCTCATGGAGTAAAACTAGGTCACCAGGGGGCAGCCGCCTCTTGGAGATGAAGACAGGCTTAGGCTTCACCCGATTACATGACCAGGAAAAAATGACTGGGCAGTGATTACCACTCTTCTTGGCATCTCCACTATGGAGGGCCTCCACTTCCTCCCTGGTCACCACCGTGGGTGGCTCCTTTTGACAGTCCTGCCCTGCCAGAGCAGCATAGGAATTATGTAGTTATAGCGGTTGAGGAATGTGCCTGTGTACCACCACCCCCACCCCTACCCTTCCAAAGCCCACCACAGTCCAGCCGTTCCTCCTCCCTGACATCCTCTGAGACAACTGTGGCAGACTTAGTGGCCTCCGGGTGGGGGAAGAGGTCCCTCAAATCCTAGCCAACTCAACCTAGAGTCTAGTGACCTCCTCCCTCAACCAAGAGAGATGTGTGTGAATGGGGCAGCACCGCAGTCTCCAGAATGTCTCTCTGAATACTGCCGCCTCACAGACACTGCACTGCACCACCCCCAGCATTCTCAACTTCTGTTCTCTCTGTGCTACCTGGAAATACTTTTGTACCCTTATCCCTGATAGAATGTTTCTAATTTTCCCCTTTCTTTGTTTCTATTTGTATTTCCCTGTGCCTTGTTTAAATCTCTTTATACTCCTATACTGGATAGGATGTTGCATCTGTTCCCAGTTTTGGCCTACCCTTCATCTTCCGCCCTTTCCAGTAGTGAACAAAGTTCCTTGCCTTAGTCGACCGGCAGAGTCATCCGATTCTCCACTTCCTTCTGCTGATGCTTGCTAATGTCTACAATGCCAGTAACCTGTTCCACTCCTTTGCTGTTCCACTCACACGCAGTCTGCCCTTGCAGTCCAATGCAGGTGTAATCATTAAACTGTTTTATTTGATTTCTCTCTGTACATATCCTGTGACTTTTTTATACAAAGATCTGTATGGATTTTTTTCAAAACTGTATGTAATTGTTCTGTCTTGAGTGCTTTGAGCCTGACTCAACTGCATTTCCAACTGGAACTGCTTATCGTAATGTGTTTTGTGATTATAGTATTTGACATGGAATCTTTGTAAATGAGCACATGTGCTCAAAGATAATTGTTGAAGTTTTCAATAAATAAAATAGGGTACAACTGGAGGACTGGAGTGTTCTCCTTGAAAATGTAATTGCTCATGCTGAGGATGTTTGTTTATTTTTAAAGAAGGCACTTTTGTATCAGGTGGCTTTGCAGGTTTTCGATGCATTCTCCAAGGTTTCAGGTTCCTGTTTACATAAACATAGAACTGTAGGCCTTAAACTTGAAGCTGGACCTCTTGATATAGACTGTATAGCTGGTATCAGATAACCCCAGAAATATTTTGGGGATAAACCTTATTAACATAAATACTAACAAACTAAGAAGCCAGCAGATTGGGCCCTATGGTCTATCAAGTCTGCTCGATAATCAGTGCTTTCCCAGGGCACAGTTGTTAGCCCCTCCCCCTCCCTCCCTACAAGGTCCCCACCCCCTAGCGGGGCTCTGGGATGCACCCTCCCTCTGTACCTATCCCAGTCTTTCTTGAACCCCTCCACAGTTGCAGCAGCCACCAACTTCCCGGGTAGTGCATTCCAGGACTCCACCACCCTCTCAGTGAAGTAGCGTCTTGCTTGTTTCCCCCCTCAGTCTCCCCTGTCCAGCTTCATTAAGTGACCCCTGGTGGCACCCACCTCCCTCAGCTGAATCACCCTCTTAAGGCTTACTCTGTTTATTCCTTTGAGATATTTGAAGACCTCTATCATATCCCCCTGTTCCTTAACTCCTCCAGCGAGTACAGGTTGAGCTCCTCCAGTCTCTCCTCATAGGGCCTTTCCCCAAGTCCCAGTATCATCCTGGTCACCCTCCTCTGGACCCTCTCCAGAAGAACAGTGTCCTTCTTTAAATGGGGATGCCAAAACTGTTTGCAGTATTCAAGGTGTGGTCTAACCAGTCAATTGTACAGTGGAAGGAGCACCTCTACTCCTTGAGATTATCCCCCTGGCTATGCACCCCATAACTGTATTTGCTTGGGCTGCAGCCCTTCTACACTGCTCTGAGTTATTCATTTTGGCATCTACCACCACCCTGAGGTCCTTCCCCCCCCCCCCCAACAGAAACCTGCAGTGCCTCCTCCCCAAGGTGTATGCATGAGCCGGGTTTTGACCCCAGGTGCAAAACCCTGCATTTCCCAGCATTAAACTTTAGCTTCCATGCCCTTGACCACCTCCCCAGAGTCTCTAGATCCTCCTGGAGAGCCAGCTTCCCCTCCTCCCCTTCCACCACCGCCCATAGCTTTGAGTCATCGAAATTATTATTATTGTAATATTTGTTGACAGGGTTAGCACACTGAATCAAAGAAGAGTGGCTCGGAGCTGACAAAAGGCAGCTACAAGATGTCGTAAAAAAGTACACTTTTTACATGTAATATGCAGGAATAACATTTTTAAAATATTACATTACACTTTACAATGTATAAAACACAGTCCTGCTTGTAATGACATGTTTAATACAGATTTAATGAGAAAATACTGCTTTAGACTTGTTTTAAAGGTTGCATGAGTATTAGCTGTAGGAATAGTTAAGGGAAGCCTGCTCCAGTAGTTTGGAGTAGTAAATGAAAAATCATGTTGACCCATTAATGTGCTCATCTTGGGTATATTGTGCATGAAATTGTCATCCGATCTTAGGTTTCTAAAAGTTCAATTAAAGAGATAAAGGTGCATCAGAGTGCAGTCTGAGAGATTTGTCTATGTCTGTGCTGTAGGTGACTCATCTAACTAAGTAGATCATACAGTGTACAATGTTGAGTTCTGTAATGAGCATTTACAACAAAACGACAAATACTGTCGTATGCACAATTTAAATGCTGTAAGTCAGACTGTGAGATGTTTGAGAAGATAAATGTCAAAGGAGGCAAGAGAACTTCAGTTCCAATTAGTTTCCTAGTTTTAGTTGATAAACAGTTTTTAAGTCTGTGTGAAATACCCAGTTTTTCATGAACTTGTTTACAGTCCACACTGTGGACCAATGGGCGTACAGCCCTACTGTACGCAGTCAGTTGGCGGGTGACAGAGCGGCTTGCGGGTGGGGAGCTGCCGCCCGCCACTGACCTGGGAGGGAACGGGATGGTGGTGCTCAGTGGGCGGATGGGGAGGAGGGTACCGCTGGACCACCAGGGATGGATTGGTTTTTAATATTTCATAACTGATGCCTGCAGTCAGGCTGGACACGGTCCACTGGACCACCAGGGATACTGGACCTTTATTTCAATACTAATGCCTGCGGTCAGGCTGGACGCAGTCCACTGGACCACCAGGGATATTGGACCTTTAATTTAATACATATGCTCGCGATCGGGCAGTGGGGCACTTTGCCGCTTGTGCAGGGGGCGTCGGTCCCCGACGGCTGCAGCCTGACAGGGTGCCAGGCGCAAGTCGCCGGGGATTGGCGCACGTCCATGCAAATGGGGCCATAATGACATGCAAATGGCCCCATTTGCGCCTTGCATGCATTATGACCCCATTTGCATGTGCACTTTGAATATCACAGGTGATGCGCCTGTGCAACGCACTTGTGCTAGCGCCTCTGCCCTCTCTTTGCCTTCGCGCTGGTGCAGTGCCACTGCACCGCACACGCGGGTGGTTACAGCGCATATATTCAATGGTGCTGAGCCATGGCACAGCACCGTTGAATATCACCCTGTCAGCGCCCTGGCACATCCCAGTTGCGCTGCGCCCAGGCTTGCGCCACAGCAAGGCGCAGTCTGAATATCCCACCCCAAGAGTTTTGCAACAATTGTGCAAGAAGTAAGGCATTGAACCAAAATATTTGGTTCACACAGTTTTTGGCTTCAGGCCCAGAAGGATGTTGTTATAAAAATATTCTGAGCAGCCTGTGTGTCTACAGTTGAAAGTCTCTAGCTGGTCTGGTGGTAAACAGAAAGTTCAGGCTTGCTAAAAATGGAAAGAAGCATAGTATTTCAGCCAGGTCAATACCTAGTGATTAAACTGGAAATGTTTAGCTGGGGCGCTCTCATATTCACATTTGTAGAAGGTGGAACTGTCACTCCTAGGTGACGGAACTGTCCTATAGTAGTTAAAAGGAAAGATGACAGAGAGTTTTGTAAAATGTGGTGGAGCTGAGTTTCTGTGGGCTCCTGCCCAATTCGTCCCCTGTGAATACCTCTTTCAAACATTCAGATGTCAGATTCTTTAAGAAAACAGAACTCCAGGCTGCCTACTGCTTGAAACATAGAAACATAGAATTTGTCGGCAGATAAGGACCACTTGGCCCGCCCAGTCTGCCCATTTTGCCCCTACCTATACTGTCACTGCAGACTCTACCTCATCTCCAGCTACTCCCCTCCACTTTCCTGCCAAGATCCCTTTGTACCTTCCCCATGCATGCTTGAAGGCCACCACAGTTTTTATCCCCACCACCATTCACCACTCTTTTCAGTGAAGAAGTACTTCCTCACATCCCTCCTAAATTCCCCCTTCCAGCTTTATTGCATGTCATCTTGTTTTTGTGTACATAGATACATAGACAGTGTTGGCAGATAAGTGCCTATGGCTCGCCCAGTCTGCCCATTTGAGCTTGTAAGGTCAGTTTATGTTTTCCAAGAAGTCTGTTGCCCCTTACCCCTGACCTCCAGAATTCCTTTATGTCTATCCCATGCATTCTTAAATCCCATGATTGTTTTAGCCCCCACCACTTCCTCTGGCAGGGTGTTCCACTTGTCCACCACCCGTTCTGTGAAGAAATTCTTCCTTATGTTTCCTCTGAATCGTCCTCCCTCCAACTTCATCCCATGCCCTCTAGTCCTGGAACATCTTTTTCGCTTAAAAATAGTGTATTCCTGCACCCTGTTCCTCCCTGTAAGATACTTGTATGTCTCTGTCATATCCCTCTCTCCCTCCTGTCCTCAGGGAGTACATGTTCAGTTCCTTCAACCTGTCCTCATAGGACTTGTGTTGCAATCCATGCACCATCTTTGTTGCCCTCCTCTGAACCTTCTCTACCCTGTCTATGTCCTTACGTAGGTAAGGTCTCCAGAACCGTACAGTGTACTCCAGGTGGGGCCTCACTAGTGTCTTGTATAGTGGAATTATGACCTCCCTTTTCCTGCTGATGATGATGCCCCTGCCTATGCATCCCAGCATCCTATTTGCTTTACCTGCTGCCTTGTCACACTGTTTCCCGCCTTGAAGTCTTCAGAGATGATAACCCCAAGATCCCTTTCCTGCTTGGTGCATGCTATATCCTAACCCCCCAACTTCTCTTCTGAAAAATACTCCCTTCCTGTACCTTATTCACCCCCATGAGGTACTTATAGTTCTCAATCCTGCCCCCCAGGTGTACATATTGAGATCCTCAGTCTGTCCTCATAGTGCTTATGATGCAGTCCCTGCACTATTTTAGTTACCCTCCTCTGGACAGCCTGTATCCTATGTCCTTCCTGAGATGTGGTCTCCAGAACTGGATACAGTACTCCAGGTGAGGTCTTACCAACATACTTACAGTGATAATACCACTCTCTCCTGCTGGTGATTCCCATTCCTATGCACACCAGTATCCCGCTGCCCCTGCCTATTGCCCTGCCGCGCAACCTTGAGGTCATCAGACATGATAATCCTCATGGTCCATTTCTCTGTTAGTCAACAGCAATACTCTCTTCCCCCATTTTATACACTGCATCTTGGTTTCTGTGCCTTAAGTGCATGATTTTGCACTTTTTTGTATTGAAACTCAGCTGCCATACCCTCAGCCACATCTTGAGCTTACTTCAGGACTCTACTCATTCTCTCCACCCCCTCTGGAGTATCCACCTTATTGCAGATTATAGTATCATGTGCAGAGAGGCATACCTTCACGTCCAGCTCTTCTACAATGTTGCTTATATAGGCATTAAAGAGGACTGATCCCAGCACTGAGTATTGAGGCATATCGCTGGTTACTCTAGCCTCATCAGAGTGAGTGTCGTTTACCACCCCAACCCCCGTCATCTATCCATCGAACAGTTTTGTACTCAGTTTACCACCCTGGGTCCAACCCCCAAACTGCCCAGTTTCGTTATAAGCCTCTTATGAGGCACTGTGACGAAGGCCTTGCTGAAGTCTAAGTACGCCGCATCAACAGCCCCATGTTGATCTATTTCCCTAGTCACTCAAGTCAGAGAAATTCAAAAGGTTCATTTAACATGACCTGTCCCCATGAATCCATGCTGCCTGGGGTCTTGAATCTCACTGGATTCAAGATACTTCACTAGCCATTCTTTTAAAAGTGCTTCCAATAATTTACCCACCACTGACATTAGACTCATTAGTCTATAGTTGTCAGCTTCCTCCCTGCTACCATTTTTAGGAAGCAGGACTACGTCTGCCCTCTTGCACTCCTGTTTCCAGTGAATTGTTGAATAGGGCTGTCGAAGGTGTAGCCAGTACCTCCCTGAGCACCCTTGGATAATACCCCATTTGACCCTATAGCTTTATCCATTTTCAGATGTGCAAGTCCTTTTAGGAGTCTTTCCTCTGTGAATGGATTTGTGTCTACCTCCCTTCCCCCAGTGTTCTTGTTGCTTTTATGTGGTCCTCCCCACTCTCCCGCCACTGTGAAGACTGAGCTGAAGTATCTGTTCATGATAACTGAATTTTCCTTATCCTCCCCAGAACAGTCTCGCCCGGCCCTTCTTAACCTCAGAATCCTTCCCATTGTCTTCCTCTTTTCACTTATGTATCTAAAAGAGGTATTGTCTCCTTTAATTGCCCCTTTTAGCTGTCCTTTCCTCTGCTTGCACTTTTGCACCCCTCTCCACCTTCCCTTCTTCCTTCTGCTTTTCCAGGTACACCTATCTATCCTCTTCCCTCTGTGTCTCCTTGTACCTCCAGAATGGCACCCTTTTAGCCTTTACCTTCGCAGCCACTTTCCTCGAGAACCATAATGTTCCCTTTTTCCTCCTGTTTTTGCTTACTTCTTTCATACAGAGATTTGTTGCTTTCACTATGCCATCCTTTAATCTGGCCCACTGTCCCTCCACCCCAACCCAAGCAGTCCCCCTAGGTCCTCTCTGAGGCATTCACCTATTTTTTTTAAAGCTGCCTTCCTGAAGTCCAGGACCTTCGTCCTTGTGTGGTTTGTCTCTGATGCCATGCTTATGTTAAACCACACTGCAGAGCGATCGCTTCTCCACAGGTGACGTTCTACCTTGACATCTGTAGCACTGTCCCTGTTTGTGAACACCAGCTTCAGTATTGCCCCATCTCGAGTGGGCTTTCTGACTAGTTGCCTGAGAAATGCCCCCTACAGGGAGTTTAGAATGGCCGTGCTCCTAGCCGAGGCTGCAGCTGGAAGGTTCCAAACTACATCTGGCAGATTGAAGTCCCCCCCCCCAACTAGCAGCATCTCCCCCTTTTCTGCCATTGTGCTGATGACTTTCCCCAGTGCCTAATCCAGTTCTTTCCCTGTGTTGGAGGTATGTGTATAACCCCAGTGTGACTAGTGGATCCTGCTCCTGCCTCCAGTGACCCACAGCGCTGCCAACCCATCCTTTACCACTAGGTCCCTGTGTATTTCTGTTACTCTGATACCTTCCCTCGCATACAGCACAACCCCGCTACCCTTTCTCCCATCCATATCCTTCCTGAACTTAGTGTAGCCTGGTATGGACATGTCCCGGCCATGGCTTCTTTGCACCATGACTCAGTAATGGCCACAAGATCCAGGTCTGCCTCCAGTATGATATGATTTCTTGTGTTGGCACAGGAGAAGATACAAACTCAAAACAAAATGAAGACGTTTTAAGGGGATTCGTATCACAGTGGCCCAGAAATATATCACAAAGTGCTGGCTTATGGCAGGAGTCCCAGCAATAGAGGGCTGGATCGCCTTAATAAATACCACATACAAAATAGAAACCCCAACCTTCGCAGTGTGACAGCAGGAGAAGAAGGGCCGCAATAAATGGAATACATGGCTCCAGTATATGATGAATAGAGACCCATCCTTTGTACCCTGAAAATATCACCAGTTCTGGATGAGGGGAAGGGGAAGGTTCCACCAAGCCGGTTCGACATCAAAGTTGTCAAAATCCATTACAGTGACAGGCACAATGCCGACAGTCGGCATTGTCCCATTGGAAAAACAATGTTTTTTGAGGGGGCTGTGCCCTCCACACTCCCCAATATTAAAATAATCAACTCTGAGTCAGAGTTGTTTTGGGGAGGGGGCGAAACTCCAAGAGAAGAAGGGTTGGTGTACAGCGGGACCATTATAGTGACCTGCCAAATGGTCTTCACTGTGTCAACTGTATACCCGAGGGGAGGGACTTGGCTCCTGTGCACTTGCCAGGAAGCCCACATCAGATAAGGCAGATTCTTGTATACCTGCTGTCTAGGAAAACTGATGAATTAATTATCATGAAAGTACTAATTGCAATCGATATCTGTCATGGTTTCTGTGTCTTTGTCATTCCATGTTGGTGTACTGTTATGTCATTGTCTGTTCCAGGAACCCTTAATAACATTGGATTAAAAAAAAAGGAGATGTTTTCAGAAACTGCCTAGTAGCACAGCTCCGATATGGCTGCCCCAGACCACTGGCCCTCAGTTGGGGGGGGGGGGTGTAGTTATGGTTGGGCAGCTGGGATGTGGGGCAATAGGGTTGGGTGGGTGTTCCAAAATGGAGGTCTGGATTGAGGCAGCCTGGCTAGGGGAGAGAAAAATTGCAGAATAAAAAAAAAAGATGCAGTTAGCTCAGTTGCACAGTGGTGATGCTACTACTTGCAATGCCAGCAACCCAGATTTGCCAACAGTCTCAGGTCACTTGGGGGCTGGCCGGGGGACGGAGGGTTGAGCATCCCAGGGGACTACTCTGCTCCCTCGGGAAGAGGGGCGACACAGTGCTGCACTGCCTGACTGCCACCTAGTGGAGGCTAGGTCACAGCACAGTGGGAACACTCACGCAGGGGAGCATCAGGCAGCAATAGCGTGCATGCCTCCATGCACATACACTTGCATCATTGTATACTGACAGCCCTTGGGGCAAATATCAGAGGAAACACACCCAGCTGGCAGGATGAAGCAGGCACCCTCACTGGCCCTGCACCACAGACCATGGCACTCTCCCACCAGAAGGTGGTCTTAAATAAGTGGCGAGGCAAGTCCCAGAGGTGGTGGGTGGCAGGGCTGGAGGGTGCTGACAGATGAAGCCAGCGGGGTGACTAGGGAGGTGAAGGCTGGGGAAAGAAAAAATAGGTTTTCAGAAGATTTCCCTAATAATTGAAGATGGGATATGATTGAATAAATGAAAGGGATTTCAAGATGTTAGATGGGCTTTTAAACATAGAAACATAGAATTTGTTTGCAGAAAAAGGACTGCGTGGTCCACCCAGTCTGCCCAAATGGTTCCTGCTTAGTTTGCCTCCTCAGACCCTAACTGGTCTATGGTGACCCTCCCTCCTCCCTGCCTATTTACTAATATTCCGCTATGTCTGTCCCATGCATGCTTGAAGCCCTCTATTGTTTTTGCCTCCACTACTTCCACTGGCAATCTGTTCCAGGCATCTACAACTCTTTCAGTGAAGTAGTACATCCTCACATTCCCCTTAAACTCCCCCCGAATCCATATTTATTACATGCCCTCTAGTCCTAGTGCTCTATCTCATTTGAAAGAGGCACCCCTCCTGCACCTTGCTTACCCCTGTGAGGTACTTGTAGGTCTCTGTCATGTCCCCTCTTACTCTCCTCTCTTCTTGGATAAAAATGAACTGAATATGTTGATCATAAATAAATGTTGTTTGTAAAGGTTTTAATGGGGGAGCCCTTCACTTTTGGTGTATGTCAGTGTCGGTCAGCACTTTGTCCTTTAGTACCTGGTACCTGCCGTCATTGTCCTCATGAATGTGCGCATCTGGGGCTGGATTTTGGTACAGTAGGCATTACAAATGCAAACTACAACCAGAAGACACCTGCAGGACTGTGGGCAGCTTTATAAAAATAATGCATTTGGGGCAGAAATATAGTAGCCATTTGGAACCCTTGATATAGCTCCTCCACCCCACCATCTGCTCCTCCCCCCTCTCCTTCATACCTCTCATCCATGAATTCTCATTGTACATCTGCCCCTGTAACTAAGCTCCCTTCCCTTCATCCTTGCTTCTCCCAACCAGTGCCTCTATTTCCTACCCCATCTCCTACCCAGTCTCCCTTAGGCTCTCTCTTCTTTCTTCTGCCTCGCTGGTACCCTAGTTGTGTATTTTAAGACACTGTAGTATTTTGTCACTCCTTTACCCTCTGTTCAATGCTTATTTGTCTGTAATTAATAATGAAAAAACTCACTTTTTTTTCACCAGGGTTAATAAACAAATTAGCCAGCCTGGGAGTGGGTCTCAGGGTGGTAGTCTGGGTAAAACACTGGCTGGACAACAGGACACAGCAGGTAATAGTAAATGGAGTCCACAGTGAAAAAAGGGGGGTTACTAGTGGGGTACCGCAGGGTTCAGTACTGGGGCTGGTCATTTTTAATGTCTTTATAAGTGACATTTATTTATTTATTTATTTAGCTTTTGTTGACCAGGTAGGTACACTAGACAAGCTGTATGCCTATTTTCGGCTACGACCCGGGAGAGTACAGTGAAAAATACAGGTTTAAACAAGGTACATAACGACAAGCGGGCAATGTACATAGTTACAGGAGAGCAAGATGAACAGATAGTCTACAGTGAGCAGTAAATAGGTCAAATATACATATACATACAGAATAAATAGACCAAGACATTCAGTGGCAATTACAGTGTATGAGTGACCCTTTTACCAGGGCCATGTAATTCATAAGCAGATAGCAAGCAATCACGTGCTTCCAGAGTTAAAGGACAGTGGACAGTGGATTGGATGAGACCAATTTGGAGACCTGATTAAGGTGATTTAGGACACCCGCACACAGAGGACAGTTGCAAGTGCCCGCACAGGGAATTCTGGAGGCTCCGGTGGAAGGGGGAGGTGCGAACGTGGTCTGGAAGGGAGTTCCATAGCCTCGGAGCGCACGTAGCTAAGTCCCTTTCACCCATTAGGGTTCAAGTATGAGGAACTTTGAGCACCCCAGGACACTGAGACCTGAGGGAGTAGGAGGAAGATTCAGCAGGCTTGAGGAGCTGCACAATCCCTGGAGGGGTTCCAGTTCTGAACACCTTTCCTACGAAGCAGCCCAACCCATATTTCAAGTGATTGGCCGGGGAAAGCTAGCCCAGTTTGTCATATAATTTACAATGATGGGTGAGATGTGGGGCTGCCAGAGCAAAGTGACAGATGTTGTTGTAGGTCGTGTTCCATCAAGCTAGGTGGACCTTGGAGGTGCTAGCGAACAGGAGAAGGCCATAACTAAGTGAAGGGAGCAGTACACCTCTGGCCAACGCCAAGCGAGCTGCAGATGTCAAATTTTCCTTTGCCCTGTCGGCAAGACCCAGTTTGCAGTTTACGGTTCTGCAAACATTTAGGATGTGACACCCCATGTCAAGTTGGGGGTCAAGTGTCACTCCAAGGTACAGGTATTTTATTGAGACCGTGGTTAAGAGGGGAGAGCTGTCAGCACCACTGACACATAGAGGGACAGGAGAGGCCTTGATCTTGGCGACTGACCCAAAAAGCATGGCCTGAGTTTTCTTTTGGTTGAGGACCAGCTTGTGAGTCATTACCCAGGACTGAATATTCTTAAAGGCCTCACTCAGCTGAAGGTTGAGAACCCCAATGTCCTGGGAGTGTGCAAGGATGGCAAGATCATCGGCATAAGGGGTGGCACTACAGTTAGAAGCAGCAGCAGGGAGGTTGTTAACAAATGCAGAAAAAAGAAGAGGCCCCAAAACTGATCAACTGAAACAACTATAGGCCCATATCCATCTTGCCTATCCTCTCTAAAGTTTTGGAAAAGCTGATCTATAATCAACTAAAACATCATGTTGAAACATTTTCTCTCCTCAAGCCAGCACAATCTGGATTCAGGTCTAAACACTGCACTAACTCAGCACTTGCCAAAGTCACTAATGATTGGGTTACTGCTGTGGATTCCAGAAAGATTACCAGTGCAGTCTTTCTAGACCTCAGTAAAGCATTTGATACCGTTGACCATCATCTTTTAATTACGTGCCTTACCAAACTAGGAGCCACCCTGTCCACACCTCAGTGGTTCACCAGTTACCTGTCTGGAAGGATTCAAAAAGTCAAAGCTGATGGCCTTCTCTCAGCCCCCCTCCCAGTCGCCAGGGTTGTCCCTCAAGGTTCCGATCCTCTTTTCCCTCTATATCAACGATCTCGATTCTAATATAAAGAATTCCAGCCTGAATTTCTTCGCGGACGACACTGTATTGTATACCCTAGGTACATCTGTGTCGAAAGTTAGTGAAACATTGCAAGCTGACTTTGCCCAGCTCAAAAGCAACCTCATAAAAGCCAAACTTCTCCTAAATGCCCAAAAAAACAAGGCTATGATTTTCTCTTGTAATACCTCCCCTGGTTCTGTCCCCTCCTTCCCGAAGGATTTTATTGTCACCTCCCTGGGAGAACCACTGGAAGTCGTACATAAATTTAAATATCTTGGCATCTGGTTAGATAACAAGCTCTCCTTTAATGAACATATCGAGGATTTATCTAAGAGGCTCAAAGCACGTCTGAGGTTCTTCTTTGAGAACAAGTCCCTCTTCCCTCTTGCGACCCGTACCAGGCTTTCCAGGCCACATTCCTACCACTACTTGACTATGGAGACTTAATCTATACCTCCTCTGCAATCACTAACCTAAGCAAGCTGGATGTTCTCTACCACCGTGCCCTAAGATTCATCACTAGCTCCCCCTACTGTACCCATCACTCTGGTCTCTATGCAGCTGTTGGTTGGACCTCATTCGCCACCAGATGCTTGCTCCATGCTGGAATCTGGACCCTTAAAATACTCCACCATAAACTACCAAGCTACTTAACGTCACTTATCCACATTGCCCACAGTGCATATTCCCTTAGGAATACGGACTACATCCTATTAGCTGTCCCTAGGACCCATACTACCTTTGGCCGTCGAGCTATTTCATATGCACTGCCTACTATTTGGAATCTTCTCCAATCCATGCTGAAACTAACTAGCCTTGTCTCTATTAACTTCTACAAATCACTAGCAGCTGTTAAAATGAAAGATATTTGCAACTGTCATTAAGCCTACCCCCCCATTCCATGACAATCACTTATGTAATAAATGGACTGTCCTCTCCGTAACAGTATCAAAACTGCCATAACAGCATATAGGCCTACATTTGCTAAATGCTAAGACCCCTTCTTACCTACTCTCATTCCCCAGTCCCAATTCTCCTATCTATATCATATTCCTGCCCACTTTTTCTACCCCATCCTCTACCCTTCCCTTCCTTTTTCTTTATATATTCTCATTTGTCTTAGCGTTTATAACCATATTAATTTCCCATACCTGTGCTGTGGGTATACTTAGTCTCTTGTGTAGGCTTGTTCGGAAGAAACAACTCTTTAACTATACTAATAGCTGCTAGGCGGCACCTTATCATGAAATGTCTTTTGTAATCAATGAATGCACTTTATTCAGCTAATGAATATCTTATGTAATTTCCTTATGATGGTGTATATGTCTCAGGACCTCCTTGTGAATGAGCATTGCTCAATGGAATTTTCCTGCAATAAACTTGAACTTGAACTAGAACTTGATCCCTGTGGGATGCCAGAGGTCACCAGAGTGGGGTCAGAGAGGACCTTGTTGAATTTAGTCTGCTGTATTCTGCCTTGGAGGTAGTTTCTAAGCCAATTCAAGGCAGGAGGGGACAGGCCAAGGGACTGCATCTGTGAGCAAAGTAATGCATGGTCCACAAGGTAGAAGGCCTTGGATAAGTCTATATATATGGCCCCTGAGAGTTCGCCCTGGTCCATGGCTGCCCTGATGCTAGTAGAAACTGAGACCAGGGCCGTGGACGTGCCATACCCTTTTCAATAGCCATGCTGCACAGGGGACAGTAACTTATGAGCCTGGATGTACTCTGTGAGCTGCTCAGCCACAGCTTTCTCTAGGAGTTTACTAATCGCCGATAGGATGGCAATTGGACAATAGTTGCCTAGGACTTTTGGGTTCCCTTGCTTCAGAACGGGGTCAATCCTTGCTACTTTCCAAATGTCGGGGATAACACCAGTGGCAAGGGACAGGTTGAAGATATGTGCCAGTGGGATGGCAATGTAGGGGGCACCCAGGTTCAGAAGCTTGGGCTCCATGTTATCATGGCAAGCGCTGGAGTGTGGAGAGAGACACCAGAGAGGAGTCTCTGCATCTCCATGACAGACACAGCCCTGAGATAAAATAATGGGCGAGGGGAGTGATCCTCCTGAGGGACAGAGGCCGAAGGGCTGCAGATGTTCTCAGCAGCAGGGAAAAGGTAGGTAAGCGCAGACAAGTCAGAAAAGTGGGAATTTAAAGCATTAGCAATCATAAGTGGATTATTACAACTTGACCCATCAATGATCATTTCAGATACGCCAGAGTTGGAGGAGCGACTAAGTTTTTTATGTTCCTTCAGAACCTACGTGGGTCCTTAGCAGAGCTAAGCAGGGCAGATTTACAGTAGTTGCTTTTTTGCTGCACTGATGGCTTTTTTGCACTCATTTCTAAGCTTCCTATACTGCTGGAAGATGGACTGATCCAACGTTCTTTTGAAGTGAGCCCAACACTTGTCCCTTGTATGCATGAGGGCTAAGAGGCTCCCGTGCAGCCATTTTGTGGCAGACCCTCTTACTCTCCGCCTAATAACATTGCAGAGGGATTGGAAGGGAAAGTATGTCTCTTTGCAGATGACACAAAGATCTGCAACAGGGTTGTTATGCAAGGTGGGATGGAAAGGTTGAAAAGGGACTTGGTAAGGTTGGAGGAATGGTCAAATGTATGGCAGCTTAGATTCAATGCAAAGAAGTGCAAAGTAATGCACCTGGGAAACAAAAAAAACAGGGGAAGAGTACACCATGAGGGGTGAGATACTGACAACAAAAATGGAAAGGGACCTGAAGTAGTCATATCAGATGACCTAAAGGCAGTCCAACAATGTGAGAAGGCAGTAAGGAGGGTTGGGGGGATACTGGGATGCATAGGGAGAGGCATCACCAGTAGAAAACAGGAAGTTGTTGGCCCTCTTTACAGACAGTTGGTAAGACCACATCTGGAGTACTGTGTACAGTTCTGGAGACCCCATCTCCGCAAAGACATAGACAGGGTGTAGGCTGTCCAGAGGAGGGCAACCAACATGGTGCAGGGTCTGCACCAGAAGACACATGAAGAAAGACTAAAGGAGCTTAAGATGTATAGCCTTGAGGAAAGGAGGGAGAGGGGGGACATGATGGAAACATTCAAATACCTCAAGGGAATCAACAAAGTCCAAGAGGGTAGCATCTATCATAAAAAGTTATGTGCAAGAACAAGGGGGCACAATTTGAAGATGGGGGGGCAGCTCAGAGGTAATGTGTGGAAGTATTTCTTCACAGAGAGGGTTGTAGATGCATGGAATGGCCTTCCTGAGGAGGTCGTAGAGTCAGAAACAGTGGGGGAATTCAAGAATGCATGGGACAGACATAAGGCAATTCTAGTGGGGGTTAGGAGGAAATAGGCTGTTGGTTAGCTAGGATCTGCAGCTTATTCATTAGGTAGGGAAATGGGCAGACTAGGTGGGCCAAGTGGTTCTTATCTGCCATCAAATTCTATGTTTCTGTGTTTCTTACCCCTTCCCCCAAATGAACCCTAAAACACCAGCAGTTGGGTGCCCAGCCTCACAGCTGGTACCCCTTCCCCCCGTCAGTCAGCTTACCGGTGGATGGGTGTACATCCCCACCTCCTCGGTCAGTGAAACTGCCAGCAGTCGGGAGCCCAACCCTGTACCCTGCCCCTCACTAACATTTCCTGCAGTTGGATGCCTAACCCTGCCACCAGTACCACCCACCCTACAACACAAAAACCCTTCCCTCACCCCACTCTCCGGTACATCCACTCCACCTTCTTCCTTTCACCCAGCCCATCCATGCCAACCTCCACCACCATAATCACTGTACATACCTATAATTTGGTTCAATGGGGGCGACTCTCAAGCCCTTGTTCTCCACTGCCAGTTGCCATCTTGTAGTGTGCTACAGAGGAAAAACTAAACAATGCAACAAAGTCAGAAAGAAAACAGCCACGCATCCAGGCGACTTAGGGAGATGAGTTGAAAAAAATTAATTTGGGATCCATAAAAATTTATTTCAGGACCAATTAAAAAACTGCAAGTTGTGTAGTTGTAAGGACCCTGTCATTCAAAATTAAAAAAATAATTCCTCCCCCCAAAAAACTGAACTGCACATACACTAAGATTTATGGATTTTGTTTTGCAGTTGTTTTCCTTTTTCTGAAGTGGTGGTGGGGACTTTCTAAGACTAACACAAACAAAAAAAACCTAAAAAAAAAAAGTCCTTTGGACTTGTTATCATGATTATTTTCTCATCACCTATCATGTACATTTTTTTACATTTTTGGGATGGGTTACTTACCAGGCTCAGTCATGACCAACCAAGTGGCAACTTTGAGACCTACTAGATGGTTCTGCTACTGCTTCATGTAGCCCTTCACAAAGCAAGCTACTGGTCTGCTTCATGTAGGGCCCACATGGTGTTGTGTGAAGTAAGCTACAGGTACGGTGCCGTCCCCAATGAATCTGCTGCTTTGCCAACTGCAACACCTATGGGCCTACACTGATTCAGTCACTGCCTTGGGTACCCAGTAACTTATCTGGGACCTCCCTAAAAAAGGTTTCAAAAGGGAAAATGCTGGTACCAGTTGGAAAAAAGGGTGGCACCTCCAGTACAAGAGAGCGAGGGGTCAGTACTGTACTGTGCACTGTGGTGTGAGGGCGGGCTGAGTGCCTGGGCTGTGCCTTATTGGGCCTTGTTACATACAGACAGTCTGAGAAAGTGTTGAAAGTGCTGATTTGGCTGCATACGTATAAGATGAGTGAAAAGCAGCCATAGGTTCATAGGTGTATACAAGTTCGAGGGCAAGCCCATATTGAACTCACTGCCACTATTTACTTTAATGCAAAAAAAGTGATATTTTGTTACCCATATACTGATCCAGTCCAATTTTGAATTGTTCAATATTCTCACTTAATATGACTGACAAGGGTAGGGAATTCCATTTTGGTGGTAGTCTTTGAGTAATGAAATTACAGTACTTCTTTTAACCGTTTTATTAAGGCTGACATAAAGTTTTAGTTTGTGCGATCTTGTATTATTTGCTAATTCGTGCCTCCTGAGGCAGATCATTTCAAACAAGGCAGGATCTTGAAAGGCCCTATATGCAAAACACAGATCACCCCTCAGTGCTCTATAGTCGCGGGAATATAGTCCCAGAGTCTTAAGTCTATCTTCATGCTCCATATTAGTTAGCTGTTGATATTCCTGGTAATTTTCCTTTGAACTTTCTCTACAATGGCTTTCCCCCCTAGCGAGGTGGGTGCACAAAAGGGGGCACAGTATTCAATATGTGATCTCACTAAGCTGGTGTGTAGCGGAATAATGACCTTGGGTTCCCTGCTCTTAACATGTTTGAGAATACATCTGATTATGCCATTGCACTTTTTAATGGTTTTGTTGATGTGAGTACCAAATTTCAAATTTGTAATGATAACACCAAAGTCTCTTTCAGACATCACAACCTGCAGCCGAGTATTATTCAGTGTGTAACCAGCTAAGGTGCTGTTTTTGCCAAGGTGCATGACCTTTCATTTAGCAGCATTAAATGTAATTTTGTTCTCTGTTACCCAGCTAGCCAGTCTATCCAAATTTATTTGTAAAAATCTGATAGACTGCTTGTCATTTACTATGCCGCCTAGTTTGCTATCATCAGTGTACTTGTTAATCCAGACCCTATAGAGGTTTGCATACTGGAGACCAAGATATTAAACAGTACAGGTCCCAGTACAGAGCCTTGTGGGACCCCACTGATGACTTTACCCCAGACAGACATTTGTCCCCTTATAATGACCCTTTGCTGCCTATCTCTGAGCCAGGACTCAATCCACTTTATAATGTTAGGATGAAGTTTGATTCTGACTAGCTGATCAATTGAGATTTTATGAGAGACTGAGTCAGATGCTTTTTCGTAGTCTAGGAAAGTTACATACACAGGTAAACCCATATCCAGGGCCTTACTTACAGGTTCAAAGAAGTTTATCAAATTACTTTGGCATGATCTTCCCTGTGTGAACCCATACTGGGATATGTCAAGTATTCCTGTTTCCTGCAAAAGTGTAATCATTTTCTGCTGTAGGAGTCTTTCCATTAATTTACCTATGCAAGATGTGAGACTAATAGGCCTGTAGTTACATACGTTTGTTTAGTACCTCCTTTATATATGGGTATAATAGTTGTTATCTTCTAATCAGGTATAGCGGATCCCTCCATAATGGAAGTATTAAATAATAGGGTGAGTAACCCTGTTAATTCATTACAGAGTTCCTTTATAATTTAGGCGGATTATCATCAGGCCCAGCTAATGAGTTAGGTTTTGTGATTTTAATTGCAGCCAAAATATCTGCCTTGGTGAATAGCAAAGGTTCTTCCTGACTTTCTATGTTATCATGACATATATTTTCCTTTGGTTTAAATACACTTAGGAAATACGTATTTAGTTCTTCAGCCATCATGTCCTCATCTGCGATGAGAACTTGTTACACATCCAGACCTACAAGGGCAACGGAAGATCAGCCAAGCGGGCACTACTACCTCTTATTACACCATCCCTCTTCTTTTCAGTGTTTTGTCTGAAGCAGCTGCTCTTTATTGCTTCATAGAAAATAAGTGCATGCTAGGTGGGGAACAGCTAAGTATTGTGTGGGGTCCTCAGGAGGGGTGACCACAGTGGAGAAGAGGGGAGGTACAGCCTCCCAGGGGGTTGTATTGACCAGTCACCAGGCCAGCTTAAATCTTTCTCTGGGTGGTGGCACAGTGCTATTTATACTTTCTGGATACAACCCCCTCTCAATAAAGACAGGAGATAATGAACCCAGAAGCTACCATGACATCTATGGCAACCTGGTGTTGTTGTAAGGTAGTGACATCCCTCTTAGGTCATTGAGAAAGCCTCCCCTACAGTGGCCTTACATAATTTGTTGAAATGAAACATATTGGAAAGGGTGGTGGTACTGTGGAACAGACTGCCAACTGAAGCGTTGGGAGCAGCTACCCTAAATGGGTTTAAACACAGCTGGGATAGAGCAAGGGAAATCATAGTCCCAAGAGGGCACAACACGGGATTCAGGTGTGAGGGAGTGGGTGAAGAGGGAGACAACCCTCCATGGGTCCCTCTCCTACCCCCTCAAGGGGTTTGTATCTCTGACCTACTCCCTTCCCCCACCATCCTAAAGGGGTCTCTCTGGGACACTGCCTTATCCCCTTCTCTCTGGTCCCACCAGTCCCCTTGCAGGGTTCCTTGCATCCTGAGGGGGTCTCCAGGGACACAACTCTTCCCCCCTCCCCACACCTCACCCCTCCTTCCCCTTTTCTTTCATGTAAACATTTGTTTCCTTATTAACCTGGCACTTGTTATTGTCCACTCTTTCTACATGTTATGTGCAACATTGTTGTAACACTGTAATACCTGCCTTACAACTGTATGTTAATGTGGATCTTGTAACATGAATGTTTAATGTCTCATTCCTATTGTACCCCTTCCCCCCAGGTCACACCGGGAGATGAGCGCTCGTTACTCAGTGTGCCTTCCTGGTAAATCATTTCAATAAATAAATAACCACCAGAGGCAGTGTAGTAGGGGAAGACTTGAGTTATGGAAGTCTTATCCCCTGACAAGTGGACATAAATTGTGTATTTTGAATCAAATCACTAGGTATTCTATATACATCTATTCAACAGTTGTAACTTCTTAAATCAGCTTTTTTTGTATAAAGTTTTTATTGTTTTTTCTATAATTTCAACTGCTGGCTGCAGTTATGTACAGGCCTATTGTGATGTTATCAGCATTGTGATAGCTGCTCTCTGACTGGTTATGTTCCGTGCAAAAGTAAAGGAAAATAACTGTGACATATCTTGCCTCTAGGTAAATGTTTATCTGGAGGTTAGATAGTGTGATTAAAAAAAACACTACATTTGAATAAAAAATCATTAAGAGCAATCTGTTTTATTTATTTAAAGTTGTTGATGGGGAAAGGCACACTGAGTCGAGGCTTATTTCCAGGAGCGACCTGGGTACAAGGAATTACACAGTAGTAGACATTGGTTACAATACAATTTAAAATATTTAAGATTTACAATAGATTAAATTGGTTCAGGGACAAAATAATCAAGGTAAGACTCTAACATATCAGGCAAGGATACAAGGCATGCATACGGTTATATAATAAAACACCTTTTGGCCCCTAGTGAGAGGAACTGGGGCAGGTGGAGGACTGAGCTAGATATCAGAGAGGTATTCAACTCAGGCCAAATAAACTTGAGAACATAGAGTGGGAGGCATGAGGGGGAAGAACAGAGAAGTCAGTTGGGACAATGGAGGTGGCGGGGTTAAGAGCATTCAGGGCACGAGGGGGGAGTCAGAGGAGTCTTTTTAGGGATGAGAGAGGGGAGGCAAGGTGAAGGTCAGGTGGTAAGTCATTCCAGAGAAGAAGGAGATGGTGCAAGAAGGCAGACTGGCCGGTTGTAGAATGAGAATGGGGAATGGAGAAGGAGTGTGAGTCCCTGTGACGAAGAGAGTAGATAGTGGACTTGGCTGGAGTAAGGCGGGATAACAGATATGAGGGGAGGGAGCTAAACCAATATTTAGCAATGAGAGAGGCACTGTGAATCAATCTCCTGTGAGAGAGTGGGGCAAGGGAGAGAGGAGCATAGAGGAGACAGTGATGGGTGGGGGGGGGAGGCAGTGGCAAAATGGCAAAAGGAATTGAGTAAGGTGTCTAGTGTGGAGAGGGAAGAGGCTGAGGAAGTGCCATAGACTACATCTGCATAATCAATCACTGGCAGAATTGTTTGAAGTACTAGTTCACGTTGAGTTGGGAGAGGGAGACTGGCTTTGTGGCAGTAGAGGACTGCAAGTTTGGGCAGGAGTCTGGAGCAGATAGCATCAATGTATGTGGAGAAATTGAGGTTACTGTCCAGCCAAACACCCAGGTGCTTGAAGGCAGGGACCATCTCAAGGGGTGAGCCGTCAAGTGTGGTGACCGCTGGGGGTGCAAGAAGGGACGACAGTTTCTGTCTAATTCCAAAAGTCACAGTTACAGTCATTTTGACATTTAGCTTTAGCTGGTTTGATTGAAACCAGGACTGTACTCTGTTGAAATCATTTTGGAGACTGGGGAGAATGCTGTCATGAGAAGGGTCGGAGGCATAGATGACAGTGTCGTCTGCACACATATGCATACTGGATGAGTGACAGATAGTGGTAAGGTCATTTATGAAGAGAGAGAAGAGGATGGGGCCAAGGACAGAGCCTTGAGGAACCCCAAAGAGGATAGGGAGAAGGGTAGATAGTGCATCACCTAATTGGACTGATTGTTGACGATTTTGTAGGTATGAATGAAACCAGTCAACAAGTCAACAGTAGGTTTGGCCAGGCCAAAAGAATTAAGTTTGTGAAGGAGAGGATGGGAGACGGAGTCGAAAACTTTGGCCAAATCAATGAAGATAGCAACAGTGATTTGGCTTTGGTCCATTGCAATCAAGATGAAGTCGGTGATGCGCAGCAGAAATGCGATAGTTGAGTGTTTTTTCCGAAAACCAGATTGCACAGGTGAAAGGGAGTTATTGGAGGAGAGAAAGTCAGAGAGTTTTGCCAAAATGAGGGATTACTGGGCTTTAGCAAGGGAGGGGAGAAGCGAGATGGGCCGATAATTTCCAGGGGAAGATGGATCACCGCCTTTGTGTAAAGGGAGGACTTTGGCCAATTTCCAGGCTTTGGGAACAGTGGCTGTGGAAAGAGGTTTAGTATATACAGTATGTCAGTGGGGCAACTTTAGTGGGAGCAAAGATGTGGAGCAATCTAGGGAGTATGCCATCAGGGCTAGATTTGTAGGGGTGAGAGAGAAGAGCATAGAGAAAACTTTGAGGGGAGAGAAGGGAGGAAAGAGGAAACCAGTGGATAGGGGGAGAGAATCCAGATGGCATAGAGGAGAGCTGGGTGATGGGGAGTCAGGCAGAGCACAAGAGATGAAGAACTTGTTGAAAGCCTTGGCGACTGAGGCAAGGTCAGAGGCAGAGGAGCCATCGATTTTAAGGACCGGCCGGGCTTGTTTAGAGGGGGATCCAGGAGGGAGTGTATCACCTTCCAGAACGAAGCTGGGGAGTTTTGGCTCTGATCGAGCTTGGATTTGAAATAAGAAGCCTTGGACTGGTGAATGGCCTTGGTGCACCTGTTCCTAAGTTGTTCATAAGATTGGATGTCGCTTTGGGCGTGGGATGCTTTGTAACATCTCCAAACTTTTTTCCTAGAATGACACAAGGCAGTGAGGTCGGAAGTGATCCAGGGGTGATGGTAACACTTCACCCTTGTTTTCCTAAGGGGTACGTGGAGGTCCCAGATGCTGTTAAAGATGCTAAGAAAGTGGGACAAGGCAAGGTCAACATCCAGGGCAGAAAAGACTGTTCAGTGGCACTAGATACATGCTGTGGCATGATGCAAGTTCTGTGGAAAATTCCACAGCCATGGAATTTCAGAATTCCCGGGGCCTTAATTACAGGGTATGGACAATCTTCATAAAGCGCACACAGAGAGGCGGTAATGACAACCTAGTAGGGAGAGAACCAAACAGCTTAAAAGAAGAGGATGGCACTGTCTAGTACTGGCCTAATGAACAAGACAAGACAGTGCGCAGGTGCAGAGACAGAGATGAGAAAGCATACATAGGATGGAAGGGGGGACAAAGAGAAAGCTAGGGGGTAGTAGAGAGTGGAATAAAGGAAAGGGAAGAGACAGCTGGGAACAGGGAGGGGTAGGCACTGGTTGCATACCAGAGCAGATATGGGTTGTGAGCTCATGGAGCGAGGCTTTCATGGGGAAAGGGGAGGAAGAAGCATGAAGTAGGGCTATTCCATAAGAGAAGTAGTTGGTAAGAGAAAGTGGCCTGCCCATCTGATATCCGGGGGGGACTAATAAATGAGTTTCTGAGAGTGTAAGTAGAGAGGGAGGGAAAAGAAGGAAACAGATAGCATTGTAGGGAACCAAACTATAATTTAGAGATGAAGGACATGCAGTGAGAAAAGCAGCGACCCTCAAGGGAGGGAAGGAGCAGGTTAAAGTATAAGGAGCCATGATAGGTTGTGGGAGGACAGTTAAGGGTAAAACAAAAATAATTAGTGAGAGGGGGTCCAGTCTGGCCAGGGTGGACTTGGAGGCAGCACTGCAGACAACATCCCTGTAGTCGAATGCCAGAGGGATCACTTTAAGCATGAAGTCTAAACAAGCAGGAGGAGGATGCAAGGTTTGTTCCATCATGGATCATGGGATTCTGCTCGAGTGTTTGAGATCCAGCTGTGGGCTGTCAGGGTCAGTTCTCAGATGGATTACATCCTTCCTCGCCGGTAGAACGCAGAGAGTTGTCTCGGGAATTTTTTCCTCTGAGGCTTTCTCTCTGCCTTGTGGGGTACCTCAGGGCTCAGTATTGTCTCCCATGTTATTCGCATTGTATATGCTGCCCCTCGGAGACATTGTAAGATGGTATGGGCTAAGGTTTCACTGCTACGCTGATGACACCCAGCTCTACCTGTCTTTTACCCCCGACCAGGTTAGCGCTATCTCAGTACTGAACAGCTGCCTCGTAGAAATCCAAGATTGGATGAGTGCCAGTGGTTTAAAGTTGAACCCAGGAAAGACTGAGGTCTTGGTAGTGGACCTGGGTTGTAGGATAGAGGAGTTGAGGACTGAGCTCCCCTCCTGTTTAGTCCGGGGGGGGGGGGCACAGATTCTCACCTCTGAACGGGTGCGTGACCTAGGAGTGGTGCTTGACGATTGCCTGAACCTTCGTCAGCAGGTGTCGGCAGTTGTCAAGCTGGTCTTTTACCATCTTAGGAACATTGCTAGGATCAAGCACCTTGTTCTGTCCGGCGACCTGCCTGTCTTGGTCCACGCATTTGTGACATCACACCTTGACTACTGCAGCTCCCTTTACCTAGGGCTTCCTGGGGCTGATATCCACCACTTGCAGCTAGTGCAGAAAGCTGCAGCACGTTTGTCGACTGGGGCTTCCAGGAGAACTCATATTACCCCTGTGCTGCACGATCTGGACTGGCTGCCTATTCAGTGGCGGATCACCTTTAAGGTAGGTCTATTAACTTACAAAGCCCTACTTGGACAGGGTCCTGACTACTTGAAAGAGCTCCTAGTTCCTTACACCCCTCTGCAACAGCTCCGCTCGGCTGATGAGGGGGTTGCTGGAGATTCCGAGGGTAAGTTTAAAGTCATCTGGTGCACGTGCCTTTGGGTTTGTGGCACCTACCCTCTGGAATTCTCTGCCCTGTCAGCTTTGGGAGTGCAGGACAGTGGGGTGCTTTAAGCAGGCACTGAAGACCTTTTTGTGGGGAAAAGCTTACCCTGAATTCCTTTGATTTTATCTGTATTTATTGTGTTTTGTTTTTAGTTGACTGCAGCGCCTTGATGTGTGAAAGGTGCTATATCAAATAAAATTTATTATTATTATTATAAATCACTTAAGTGATTTTAGCCAATTTGTGCACAGAGCTACTGTGCCTCTTATCCTGTGTATAGTTGTCTCTCATGCACTCTAGGAAACGCAGGTGATTTATAATAAATTGAAGACCCCTCAGTTTATTTTCTGTATACCTGTGTAGTTTGTAGGCATTAACAACAATTCCCTCTCTTGCATCCCCCTAATTTCATCCTAATATAAGTATAAATGAGGTTACATCACTCTGTTTTGCCCAGGTGTGAAAACATGTTTGTCTTTATTGCAAAGAGCATGACCCACTCATGCAAGGCATCATGGGAGTTGATGATGTGTACCTGCATAAGCCAGCAGAAGTTATACTCTCATTCAGTTCTATTACATGTCTTATGAAGTTCCTGTATTCTCTAAAAGCATTTTTTTTTCTAACTCAGATACACTTTCAACTACAGAAAACAGCAGGGCACTTACTATGTCTTGAAAAATTTCATGGCCAGCATAAGACAAGAACATGGGGACTGCAAAGGACAGCAACAGCACCAACTAATACAGTATAACTACTGCAGGCTTTAGCACTAAAACATCATGTAAAATTCCAGAATGCCTTACATGAGTTGGGACATGACCTTTGTAATGGAGTCAAGCAGGTTTTCACATCAGACTTTAGTACCTTCATTTACGATTAAATCCTGATGAAATTAGGAGGGTGCAGTAGAGGCAATCATTGTTCATGCCTACAAACTACACAGGGGAAACGGAATAAAAGGCTGAAGGACCTGCCCTTTAATAGGGCTTCCACAGGGTGTCTCTTATGGTATTAGAGACTGCTCTCATAAGGTTTGGGCAACCAGAACCACTTGGCTTTGCTTTGCGATCCTGTCACTCAGAGTGCCGTATACCATAAGAGACAACCGTCAGGGGAGTCTATTAACTTTTGTAATCCTTGCACCCAAACCTCATGCTTGGAGTCACCCTCAGAGGCCCTATTAACTCATAGTATAGTGCACCAAGCTTGGAAAGGAGTTTTGAGTGGCTGGCATCAATGTGGGTGGAGAAATCAAGATGCCAATTGAACTAAATGTGTCAGTGTCAGTGGCTCAGTAGGTAGCACACTCGCCTCTGAGGCCAGGAGATCAGAGGGCTGTGGGTTCAGTTCCCACATTTGGCACTTGGGTTAATATCCCAGTACTGACACTGTAGTGCAGCATGAGAGGGGTGCTGCACTTCTGAGGTGCCGTCTTTTGGATGAGACGTTAAACGAGGTCCCATCTGCCTGGACTGGTGGTAGTTCAGGTGATGTTAAAGATCCCATGGCATTTATCGAAAAGAGTAGGGGAATTTCCCCGGTGTCCTGGCCAAATTTCCCTCATTCACTAAAAATGCCACCAACAGCTTAATCTGATTCAAGGTCAGTTGGCATTCATCTATATCCCCCTCCCCCAGGTCGTGCCTGAAAATAGGCAGGATTTGTCTTGTGCACTTACCCGGTCAACAAAAACTAAATAAAAAAATAAAATAAAATAAATGCCAAGCTACTTGGGGGAGGGGGGCACTTCCACCAGCTCACAGCTATCCAGGATCTTAAAGACACCAGAGTGGAGTGGGGTTTGGCCAACAACTGCCTGGTGACTGTTTTGGCATCAGGGTGCACTCAGAGTGAGTTGGTTTGCATAGAACCAGCACTGAACTGTATTAAAGTCCTCTAGAACTGCATCTCAGCTTGGGGGCTGAGGGGGGCACTAATGAGAAACTCTGTCATTCGTGTACATGTGAATGTGCAAGGAGAAACAAGTCTTGATGAGGTAATTAACTAGGTATTTATCATGAACTTTCATCTGTAGTGACAGTTCTTTAATATATCATTATGGGGTATATTTAAGCAATAATGCATGACAGAGTGTGGTATATCATGAGATATCGTCACACCTCGGGTGGTTGGGCACGAGGCCGCAGGCCGAGTGTGTCCAACCGCTCGAGAAGTGACGATATCTCATGATATTCCACACCCTGGAGAGCATTATTGCTATTATGAACTGGATTACAAAATTGGTGTAAATAAGAAACTGGCAAAAAAATAAAATATATCAAAAAAAAGCTTTCTAAGGAGTAGTGTAGGAGTACTGTTTAACAAAATAGTTCTATTAAGGCTGCGGTCAGCAGGTGGCGGTATTGTAGGAGATGGTAGTATGTAGTGTAGGGATGTCTTCCTAGGTGTTCTGCTGCCTCCCTCTCCTACATGCAGCTTAAAAGAAAAACAAAATAGTATGCTTCTGGGGGTCTGCTCATTAGTTTATGCTGTGTTCTCTGTTTTTGGTTTTTAAACTGCTACTGAACTGTACCGTGATTGTTTTATTGGGAGCCTGCCCACCGACATGGACTGCGGCTGCTCAAGGTGACGGAAGTTTTTTTTCTCCTGTTGTCTGTGTTAGTCAGAGTTAATTCAAGAGAGATGGTAAGCCATCGTGGTTTATATTTGTGATCTTGAAGATTCTCGAGGAGCAGGTTGCAGATTTCTGTTAACTGCTGTTTGGCGCGAGGCAGCATGTTGTGGTGGGGAAATGTGTTTTTATGGAGTGAAACACCGATGTCAGGAGTGCTGCAGTAGTTGGTGCTCTGAAAGGAAGCAGGGTGAAAGATGTTTTTTTCTCTTTAGAGAGTGGGTGACATGTAAGAGGGGACAGTTGTGAGGATTTCAGTTTCTTTTTTAATAGCAGCCGATTGGAGGTTTGACTCGCTTCGGGACATGGAGAGCATTATGCTGGGAGTGAGAAGGCTGTTGGCCAGAGGTTTTCTGAAGCCGTGATGATGTAGCCCGATATCATCACAGCTTCAAAAACCTCTCGGCCAATCAGCTTCCTCCATTTACGATCCATAGTTCATAATTATCAGTAGTTCATTTTTATGGTAAGGAGGGAGGGAAACTTATAGCCCTGGACACAACTTTTAAGTTCTACCTGCCTTGACTTATAGATAGTGTGTGACTGTACTGGTGCTGATGATCCATTTGTGGTTCTGTTCTGAAATTGTGCATCTGTGTTGGTGCTCATGATAACATTTGTAGTAAGTTCGTCTCTGAAATGGTGTCTCACCTCCTCAGGAACAACCTCCTTCCCACACTCCCATTTCTCCCCCACAGCACTTTTCCTTTATGCCTCTGCTCGGGGAATTCTCTTCTCACACCTGGACCTGCAACTAACACCCCACCACCACCACCACCACCAACTTCTGCTCTGTTATCTGCTACTGGTAGTATTATAATCACTTTCTTTCTACTGTAAGTCACATGAGTCTGTATTTGTTTTGCTTATAATAACTGGACCGTTTTCTCACATAGGGAACCCAGGTTATAATTTGCTGTTATAACCAGCTGGTTATAATGGCTAACATGTGCCAAGTTTCCCTCACTCCACACATGCACACACTGCCTCCCTCGTGCACACACTTTGATCGGCACCTCACAGTCACAGTAAATGGGGCATATTTCAACAACTCTGTGATTTTAAATGCCAACAGAGTTCATGTTTCTGTCTGCTTTTCCACAATTGCATAAAAAAAAAAAAAAAAATAGTTTAAACCTCACTTCAGTCGAACTGCGCTATTGCGCTAGGGCCAGATCTCTGGCCATACTGCTTTTTGTATTTGCTGGGCAGTGTTTTCAAGGCTGTCTCACCAATCTCAATATTATAACTGTAGTTATATGAGGACCACATTCAATGTCAGTTTGACAGATTTTTTGCATACAGTGCCTACAGAGAGGCCTTTAACACAGTGGCACTGCCTTTCAGTAATGCTCCAGTCCGTACACAGTAAACAGTGCTTCAGATCCATCCAAAACCAGGCAGTTAGTTTCATCCGCTCAGCACCAAACTCACTTACTGCTCCCTTCCATGTCACCTATTTTGTATTCAGTGATGGTCTGGGTTGGGCACCGGACCTGTCAGATGGGGGGCACATTTTTATTTCCCAATTGTCCAGGTTGGGCTTCAGATTTATCAGGTTGTTGAAGGAAGGGGGACAGGTTTGTTTTTAATTCACTGATGGTCTGGGTTTGGCCCTGGACTCATCAGGTCGTTGGGAGGAGGGGGGACAGATTTTTTTTTTCCTCGAACAGATCATGTTGGGCACTAGGACCTGTTAGGTATTTTGGGGGACAGATTTGTTTTTTATTACCCAATAAAGGGGGTTAGGTACTTAACTCATCAGGTAGTTTGTGGGAGGGTGACATTTTTGTTTTATTCCCCAGTGGGCCAGATTGAACACTGATCCATTCTGCTGCACAGCAGGCTGGGTTAAGATCAGCAGGGCAGCAGCAGCCCCAAGCCTCCCATGCAGTGTATGAGTCCCTCACTGTGACTTGAGTGGATGGGCATCGGGGAAGCATTGTTTTACTGCCCACCTATTCCACTTTCTGCTCACGGCTTTGCTGATGCTCCTTCTTATCTCCGTTGGAACCTATCATGTATTGGAGGGAGAGGGGACAGATTTGTTTTATTTCCTAATGAGTTGGGTATAGGGTTGGCACCTGTCAGGTTATTTACCTGATAATCTGGTTTTCAGGGTCCCTACCCAGTAATCCTGTTTTGCTCAGAGAGACCCCTCCTGACAGAAAGTCATGCCTTGGACTCGAAGCACTGGGGTTAGTAGCCATGGGCTCCTCACATTTCGGAATATATCTCTCTGGCCTGGCTTAATTATTTATCTCTACGTTTCTCTTGTGTGCCACCAGCCTGTGTCTTGTGTGTTCCTTTCATGTGGCATGCACCTGCTCTGTTCCCAGAGACACTCCATTTGCCAGTGTTTTGTTGTTTGCTCAGAGATATATACAGTATATATATTTTTTTAATATGGTTTTATACCCCTCAGGTTTCACTCTCTCCAACCCCACCTGCCCCAGGCTTACCTCCTGCATGGGATCCTACATGGATTCCCCTACGTGGTGGGCTAGGAGGAGAGGGCTGTCCTCTACCTCCCCCCCCCCCAGGAGAACCGGTCTAGATAGCGCCCAAGGTGTCCAGGTGATGGTACGGGTCCAGAAAGGTGTGCAGTGCACTGGCTAACCCTCCGGTCTCTTTTTCCGTTTTTATGTCCCCCTGGTTGAAACAAGGTGACACGGGTGGTACATGCGCATGGAGACATGCATGTGACCCAGAACCTGAGGCTCTCTCCCCAACCCAGTGATTCATATGTGCCTTCTGCTTCGGCATTCGGCACTGCCACCAGACCTCCACTTGGTGGCAGCCAAGAGCCAAGTGAGCAAGCCTCTCCGATCCAGGAGAGGAGAGCTGACTGGTGGCTGCTGCATTCCACTCCTGGTCCACCCCCACCTTGCCAACCATGGTGACCTGAGCTCGTTCCCGAAATATGGTCACTGGCGTGGTGCGAGGTAAGGCACTCAGCAGCATTTCAGCCCTCAGTGCCACTGGGCTGACCTGATAGGTTTATGAGCTCCTTTGAGTGGTCACATTCTCTTAAGTCAGATTTTGTCATATCATTCATTGTTTCAACTGCATGTCCAGATTACAAATGAGTTTTATTGTCAGTTTATAAAATGGGTCGGGGAAATCCTGCATCCTGAATGGCTGAAACTTATTCATACCCATTAGACTGGGAGACCACAACCAATGTGTACAAACAAGTCCCAGTACCAGCATACCTCAGTACCAAAAATATCAATGTGCAGTCTCAGAACCTTCTGACAAGCTTCTGCTCATCAGCTATTCTTGCCATGCCCTCTACTGGTAGCTTGTTAATATTAGCACATTTAATATGCTGCGGAGGAACTATTTACCTTTTTTTTAACATCATTTTCTTCTTCTTTTTCTTACATATTTTTAACAACTTTAAAAATGTTCTTTCAATGTGTTTATCAAAATACCCATGTTATAAGTGCAATAAGACACTCCAGGGTGGTGGTTGTGGTGTCACAAATCGCATGTCCAGGGGCTGAAAGCACTCCGCCGGTTGCCTCGTGTCTTATTATGCCCCTGGGTGTGCAGTGGCGACACAACAGACACCACCTTGTCATGTCTTATTGCTTTCATAGCCCTTTCTTTGTAGAAGCAGTCAAGCTGGGAGGTGTACAGAATGGGCATCATTATTAAGGCCATTACCAGTTACTTAATCTAATTCTTTCCACTACGCAGTTTAAAATAGCGCTGCAGCAAAGCTGGATGAAAAGAATGACCCTGCCTTTTGTGACAGGAAAAGATTTGGCTATCTTTTACTTTAATTTTCGTGTAAACTTTCCATCTGTACCAGAATTTAAACATTTTTAAATGTTTTAATTTTTTTTCCTCAAGAAAAAAAATGTGATTGCTTCTTTTGGCTTTGAAATACTTTTGTGATTGTAAAAATGAATTGGATCCAGAAAAAAATATATAGTTTACATTATAGGAAACAAACAGTTTATTTATTATATATCCTTGTATACCGTATACAGCATCCCCCCCCCCCATCACATCTGTAATTTAGATTTCTATCATCTCTGTATGTTTCCCTGGTAAAACAATTTAAAGAGCAAGTGCTTAGTAAGGATGTACTGTATATCTTAAGGAATGAGGATTTGGGTCTTTTAGATGCCTCTGTAATCATTTTACTTGCTTTTATTTGCTTCTTTAATTACTGTTTAATCATTTTATTTGTGCTTTTCCAACTGCTAGTAAAAAAAGAATCCATGGAATTCTTGTATTATGATGTTGGAAAAGTTTAACTGGCAAGGATGGCAATGTATTTCAACGGGGAACTGCAAACCTGTTTTCAGATTTTTAGAAAAATATCACCCTCTACCACCCAAACATTATATATTCAGTAGGAATATGTGATTTTTAATAATCTGTGCTCTTTGGTTATAATGTAGCAGGTGACATTTTCTTTATAACCAGATTTTACATGGTAGGAAAAAAAGAGAAGCCAATTGCTATTTTAAAAATTGTAAAATCATACAGATGTACCACAGTAGTGCACATAATACAAAAAAGGCAAATGTTGTTGCTCAATAAGATATCAATTTCTTTTGAAAAATAAAGAAAAAAGATATTTAGTTTCTCACTGAAATACATAGGGCTTCTATGCATTTGTCAGTTTCCAACATCACCATACCAAAATTCTATTGAATTATTTTTTATTAGCAGTGTGAAAAGCAAAGGTTAAAACTCACTAGTATAATGGTTTATTATAACAGTAAAAACTACTAAACCATCAAAATACTGTACAATAAATAAAATAGTTGACTATTTATTAGAAGTAAACACATGGGCCCAGATATTCAAAAGGGTTGCGCATGGCGCAACGGTGTTGTGCCATGCGCAACCCACTGATGCGCCCTGGTGCGATATTTAAAAGGGAAAAGTGCGCCGCACAAATTCGATGTGCTGGGTGCATCAGTGATGTATGCAGGCACAGGTGGGGAGTGTGCCCATGCACAAACTGCACAGCCTGATATTCAGCTTGGCTGCAGGGGTTAATGAAGCGCAACCCCTACCTGCGCCTGCACAAAGTTATGCAAAAGAAACAAGTCGAGGGCCACCCACAGGTGAGCTGCCGCATTGCAGGGTGCAACACAGCAGTTGCCACCTGTGGGTGGCCCTCGACTTGTACCTGCCGCACTTGGCGGCGCCTCTGCCCCGATCGGCACCAGTATCCCCCAAGTCCAATATCCCTGGGGGCCAGTGGACCAACAGAGCCCGACGCCGCGCATTTCCCCAAGTCCGGAACTCCTGGTGATTCAGTGGACCCCCAACCCACCCACCCACGGAGCCCCACCATCCCACTCCCCCATCGGCCGGGCGGAGCAGCACCCCACCTGCCTGCTGCCCCGCCACCCACCGACTGACAGCTCAGTATATTGCACGCCCATTGGTTCAGAGCATGAACCAATGGGCATGCAGCCCATACCATACTAGTCAGTCCAGATATGTGATTGGGTCGCTCGTCCACTGGACCACCAGGATATTGGACTTTGGGGATACTGATGCCGCGATCAGGCTACTTGGGGGGGAAGTTATGCCCGCGATCAGGCTACTGGGGATAAAGTTATGCCCACGATCAGGCTACTAGGGAGAGGAGATAAAGTTATGCCCGCGATCGGGCTACTGGGGATAAAGTTATGCCCACGATTGGGCTACTCGGGATAGTTGGCGCCCGCGATCAGGCTACCTGGGGACAAAGTTATGCCTGTGATTGGGCTACTGGGGATAGTTATGCCCGCAATCGGGCTACCTGGAGCATAGTTATGCCCGCCATCAGGCTAATCGATCGGCTGCAGGGGGCGCCGGTCCCAATGGTTGCTGCTTGGCAGGGCGCCAGGTGCCAGTCATCGGGAATCGGCACACCTGCATGCTAATGGCGTGCAAATGGGGCCATAATCAGATGCAAATGGCCTCCCATGCGCCTTGCATAAATTATGGCTCTATTTGCATGTCACCCTTTGAATATCGCAGGTGCTGTACATGGCGCAATGCAGCGTGCGCCACCGCATATCAATGCTCCACTCTGACTACCTGCACTGGCACAGTTCCACTGCGCCATGCACAGTGGGGTGGCCAGGGGCAATATTCAAAGCAGTTGTGCCATAGCGCAACTGTGTTGAATATCGCCCTGGCCACACCCCAGCGCAACTATTTTGAGCGGGCAGCGCACAGGCTTGTGCCTCAAGCTGGCGCAGTTTGAACATCTGGGCCATGCTCTTTAATAAATAAATAGAAAACCTAGAAAAACAAATTTAACAGGTACAGTATGTTAATATTTTTGTTGAACTGTTGCTTTAAGTATTGTATTTTACTGTTCTTTTAGTAACATCATAAATGCCTTTAGAGCAGGAGCAGTGCACTATCAGTCATGAAAAAGGGTGGAGCAGGGGGGTGGAGTTTAGGGTATATCATCCAGTTTTTGCCTCATCCAAAGGTGGCAACCATAGTTGGGCACTGGATCTGTTAAGTTGTTGGGGGAGGGGCATATTTTTCTATTCTGCGACAAGCAGGGTTGCATACAGAGAATACTGCAAGAGATACTTCCTGATTCCTAAAAGCATCAAATGGTACTGCAGCTATGGTATTCTTTGTCCTTTTGCATTGTAATAATTAATAAGCATGAAAAGTTTTATATAGGTAAATAATTATTTTCTTTTATCCCCAGAAAAAATAAAAGTTACCTGTACATTCCAAAGTTATGCAAACAGTTAAGGGTTCATTCATTGTCATTCTTGTCTTCACAGTGGGGGTGGGTGCTGGGACTAGGCTAAACATTAAACAATGCAAGGACTTCTTCAGTGATATCACCTAGGTCAGCTGTACGTTCAGGAGAGAGTTGCCACTTGCTCAGTAGGTTCTCATGCACTTCCCTCCTTGCAGCCAATAGAAAGCTGTTAAAGCGTTACAGGCATGCTGTGAGGAGCAATAGGAAGGCACAGCTCACTCACAGACAGCCGTAAAAAGGCATCAACCCAGGTACAGTGAACAGTCAGGTGCACTACAGGGACTGGGTGTACAATGAGCAAGTGAAGAGAAGTAGTGTCAGTCCAGGTACAATGACAAATCAGGTGCTTTACAGGTATTGGGTATACAACCAGAATAGAATGTGTCTATTCTTAGACAGAGCAACCACTAGTATATCACGACCATTTCCAGAAATAATCTTTTTATGATGCTTTACAATGATTGAAAGTAACTATAGTTCAAAAGCTGTAACATTTGAACTGTTAGGCATAGAAATCTAAGTTGTTTTTTTTTATGAAAGCTGGGAAGCCAGTCAACATGACTAGATCCTAGCAGTGCAGTTCTCATGTGTTTCTACATGCCCATACATGCTGATACCGTATAATATGTTGTTAAAAATAACGCAACCTTAAAAACTTAGCAAACCATTTTATATTTTATGTGTTAATATATGGTAGCTCTAGCAATCTCTTGTATTCATATATCAACTTGGCTTACTCCAAGCTTTCAATTAAAAAATATATTAAGTTTCTAGCCCAAATGATTACAAAGTTATTCCATTTTAAGGAAATTATGTTCTGAAAGGTCTAACTTTGGAACCGTTGGGGCTAGTAACTTAAGTTAAAGAGGTAGCTGACACCTTTGTAGAAACTGTGGAAAACATAATATTTATACACAGTTCAGCTTGTATTTCATATACATGTATATATATTTTACAGATTTCTCCCCTCCATTACTTATTAGTGAAGAGATTGCCACAAAAACAAGATTTTATCCCTCAGAGTTTATCTGCCTCCGTAGCTTATTCCCTAGTTGAAATTATAATGTTCTGTTATGACATCATAGTCTGTTGTTATGGGAATAACTATGATGTCATAAGCAGAATATTATGACATCAGGTTGGGAAGAATCAAAAGGAGCTGGCAAACCCTCAAATAAACAAAGATCCTGTTTTCATGCATATTGCCTCAGTAATAAATGATAGGGGTACGAAATACAGAGCTAATGAGAAATACAAGCTGCTTTATGTCTAAATATTATATTTTTCAAAGTTCTTCTTGAGACGTCGGTGGCTCTTTAAGAATAACTTCTGTGGATACTGTTTATATGTATGGATACTATTAATGGTTTAAAAAAAAATATGTATTTTTTTTTAATTTATCTGAATTTTGATAATACCACACATTTGAAGCAGCAGTGCAACATTTTTTTCCTCAAAACTAGCTTCAGCTACAATTAATAAACATGTTAACATACCTGTCATATCTACATTCCTAGGTACTTCCTGTACTGCACACCATTAATTTTTTTTCTCGATCTTGGTAGGTTTAAAATGCAGTTTCGAAGCCAAATGTGGCACCCATCCTTTTTTTCTTGAGAAAAATTAAATTAGAACATTTATAAAAAATACTGTTATTTTGTTGGAACTAGACACTTGTCCTGCCAAATGAGGTGCCTGGAATCGTGTCTAGTGAAAACAGGTCGGGTCAGTTTTCTTTGCTCTGCTTCGTTACACTGCCGCTTTAATTAGAGACGGTGTAGTTTATAACTTAATTTATTCATCTCGTGCCCACGATGTGAACATTTCACTCTCCTATCCATCAGTTCCTGCTCTTTCTAGATTTCACAGGCTTTGCAAAAGCATTGGAAGAGACCAGTCAATTTTAGAAAAATAGTCTCAGTCCAGGTACAAGAAACAATCAGGTGTGCTACAGTGGCCTAGAGGCTGAGGATGTGCGTCGGAAGGACTTGCCAGGTAACAGAAAAAAAGATTGTCGTGTATTTGTCTTATCTTGCAAATTTAAAATCAGCAACAGTATCAGATATATACAAGTTAAACATGGTAAGTCAGTTCAAATACAGTGTAGGCTGAGTTGGTCTGCAAATAGTGCCATGGAGATTTTCTAATCATATAAATGGAGGAAGGGGCTATAGATCAACAGTGGCAGAGAGTTTGGGGCAAGGACCACAAACGCCTGGTCCCTCATTTTAGCATTAGCTTCAGGGATTACCAGCAAGCATTTTTCGTTAGACCTTATGGTGTAAGACTGGTGAGAGGGCTGAAGAAACCCTGCTGTAAGAGCAGGGGTAGAAGATTGAAGAAGCTTGTCTGTAAAGCAACTCAGGGCAAACAGGTGTCAAATTGATGGGGATAACCACCCTACAGTAGTTCTCCAAAGAGAACAGAGTGATATGTAAGATTAGTGGTGGAAAGTGCGACTCTGCAGATGTTGTAAGTCACACTTCATTTCATTTGTATAGTTTTAGTGGTGCTGGCGAAAGAAGACAGCATGCCATAATTTAAGTTAGGGAGATGTGCACCTATCGCATGGGCAATATGAGCAGCTGGGGTTAGTATATGTTTGGCCCTGTAGGCCAGGCCTAACCTGGCACTGAGAGGCCTGCAGATCTGGGGATATGAGAGGTAAAGTTCAAGGGAAGCTCTTGTGTGATTCCAAGATACAAAAGTTGACCACACGAAGCAAGGACCATCAGAACAGGATATGCATAAGGCCTCTGAACAGGATCTAATTTTAACAGAAGATATGAATAACATGGCTTGGGTCTTTTTAATATTAAACACAAGCCTATTATTTGAGAACCAAGTCTGGGATTACTGGAAATAAGCATGGAGCAAAGAGTTCATATGACCACTTGTGGAGCTGGCAAAGAGTGCAAGGCCATCTGCATACAGTGTAGTGGTGTGTAGTATAGGATACAGCCTTTTAGATCTTAACTGGGGATTCAACTGAGCATCAGTGTTAATATATTGTAGGGGTTAAAAAATTAACCAGTATGAACCAAGCACTCGGGAATGGAGCCAGGTGCCTGGAGTGGGGGCAGGTGAGGAGAAGGGGGAAAACAGTGTAGATGGTGAAAGAAGTGCAGTTTTGAGGAAGCAAATTAGGAATTGTATTAGTCAGCACATGTTCTAATCTATGTTAACTCATTAAAAAACTCAGAAACCAAAGGGAGTACATCACTTAAAGGATTAAAATGCTAATTATGTGTGGTTTCTCGGCTGACTTTGCATCAGACAGACATATCTTATTAATAATTAACCTCCATCACCAGTGATGCAGACACTGAAATATTCAATATAAATTTAGATCTCCCACATTCCCTAGGAAGGAAGAAAGTAGACTAGCAGAACAAAGAACGCATGGAACAAAGAAGCTAACATAATGGAAGTCTCTCTACAAGAAAGGGAGCTAAGCAGAATAGCTTGGTCTAGTTAAAGTGAACTTGCCTCGCAGAACTGCATATTAGGTGTGTGCTGTGAAGGAAGGGTACTGGGTCTTGGAAAAGACACACTTACAGACACATATAAGTGCTTTTACACTTGATCAGCGAGACGTACAAAAATAAGCCAAACTGTGGTACCATGTTGCCTGATCAAATGATCATGTTGGCAGTTGTTTTGCCAACCACTGGATGTGGCTGACCACCTTGTGTGATGCAGGGATGCATGTGAGAAAGCTCCTGTTATAAAGTGAGTAGTACCTCTCTGGGCTTCAGTCTGCCTGCCTGTAAAATGTGGTAGAAGCTTCAAACCTCACCAGAAACGAGATGTGCAGCTGATGTAGAGGTTATACAGCCAGATGATGGAGAGCATGGCAGTGTCATCCCTTCCACTTCCACCCCATTTTTTATTTTCCCCATTTCTCATCTATCCCTTCCTCTCCAAGTCTGACCAGTAAAGTACCTTCTGACTCCTGTCCCTAGAACTGTGGCATCCTCATCTGACTGGCTGTGCAGGAGCTCCAGCCTACTCCCCTCCATATCGGCACTGGACTTTGCATCAATTGCAGGTGGATTTTCAAACCATATACTCCTACCAGTATATCTTTCTTCCCCCTAGACTGGAGTCAGTGCAGCAAAGGGTCACCAAGATGATTCTAGCCCAGCAGGGCAGAGCTTACGAGGAACCATAGAGGCCCTGAAGATGTACTCGCTGGAGACCAGATTTGGGGTGGATGATAGAGACCTACTGTTGCTAAGGTAATAAATAAAGTGAACAGTGAAGACCTGTTCATTAGGAATGGGGGGGGCAGTAATGAGGGGGCATGAATGGACACTGGTGAGGGGGAACGTTCGGGAGGGCTATGAGGAAGTTCTACTTCACTGGGAGGGTGGTTGAGCCATGGAACAGTCTGCTGGCGGAGGTGGTGGGAGCAGGGACCATAAAGGGGTTCAAGGTCACAGGGACAGATTGTTCCACCAATGGGGACTAGGGAGGTAGATAATTCAAAAGAAGGAATGGGGGGCAGAAACCCCTTCCGGACATTAGGTCACAGGGATAAGATAGGGATACCTATTTTGGCAGACTGGATGGACTGTTGGTATTTTTCTGCATACAGTGTCTAGGTTTCTAGTCATGCACCGACAGAAGCAACTTGGCCAATCCAAAACAGGCAACATAGAAACATAGACTTTGATGGCAGATAAGGACCGCTTGGCCCACCTAGTCTTCTCATTTCCCTACCTACAGGATAAGCTGCACATCCTAGTTAACCAACAGCCTATTTCTTCCTACCCCCAAAAAAATTTTCCTTATGTCTGTCCCATGCATTCTTGAATTTTCCCACAGTTTTAGACCTCACAACCTCCTCAGGAAGGCTGTTCCATGCATCCACCACCCTCTCTGTGAAATAATACTTCCTCACATTGCCCTGAACTCCCCCCATCTTCAAATTGTGTCCCTTGTTCTTGCACATCTTTTCTGAAAGATACTACCCTCTTGGACTTTGTTGATTCCACTGAGGTACTTAAAAGTTTTTATCATGTCTCCTCTCTTCCCTCCTTTCCTCAAGGGTATAAATATTAAGCTCCTTTAGTCTCTCCTCATATGGCTTCACTTGCAGACCCTGCACCATTTTAGTTGCCCTCCTCTGGACTGCCTCTATTCTGTCTATGTCCTTGAGGAGATGGGGTCTCTAAAACTGGATGCAATACTCCAGATGGGGTCTCACCAACTGTCTGTACAGAGGGATAACAACTTCCTGTTTTCTGCTGGTGATGCCTCTCCCTATACATCCCAGTATCCCCCCAGCCCTCCCCACTGCCTTCTCACATTGCTTGCTAACCTTAAGGTCATCTGATATGATTACCCCAGGTCCCTTTCCATTTTTGTTGTTGTTACTACCTCCCCCATTGTGTAATCCTCCCCTTGGTTTTGTTTCCCAGGTGCATTATTTTGCACTTCTTTGCATTGAATCCAAGCTGCCATACTTCTGACCATTCCTCCAACCTTGCCAAGTCCCTTCTCATCCTTTCCATGCCTCTTTGTGTATCAACCCTGTTGCAGATCTTTGTGTCATCTGCAAAGAGACATACTTTTCCTTCCAGTCCCTCTGTAATGTCACTTATAAAGACATTAAAAAGGACTGGACCCAGTACTGAACCCTGCGGTACCCCACAAGTAACCGTTCTTTCTTCAGAGTGGACTCCATTTACAATTACCCTCTGTGTTCTGTTGTCCAGCCAATGTTTTACCCAGGCTACCACCTTGGGACCCACTCCCAGGCTGGTTAATTTGACTATTAATCTTTTGTGTGGGACTGTGTCAAATGCCTTGCTAAAGTCTAGGTAGGCCATGTCCACAGCCCCTCCCTGGTCTACTACTTTGGTCACCCAGTCAAATAAATCAATTAGATTTGTCTGACATGACCTTCCCACTGTGAACCCATGCTGCCTTGGGTCCTGTGCCCCACTGGCCTCTAGGTACTCAACAGTTCTTTCCTTCAGAAGTGATTCCATCACTTTCCCTACCACAGAGGTCAAACTGACAGGTCTGTAGTTTCCTGCCTCTGTCTTGCTCCCACTTTTGTGAAGGGGAATCACATCTGCCTTCCTCCAGTCGTCAGGTACCACACCATCCTCCCATGATTTGTTAAAAAGGGTAGTCACTGGTTTCACTAGTTCTCCCCTTAATTCTTTTAGAATTCTGGGGTGAATTCCATCAGGCCCCATTGCTTTGTCCACCTTCAGTTTTAGAAGTTCTTTCAGAACCCTTTCTTCTGTGAAAGGACTGGGATAGACCCCACCTAACCAGAGTGCTTCTGTTAATTGGATTAGGCACTTCCCCCTCCTCTTTTGTGAATACTGAGCAGAAATATCCATTCAGTATCCCTGCTTTTTCACTGTCCCTCTCTGCCCACCCACCGTCCATTCTATTCAGCCTCACTATCCCTCCCTTTCTACACTCCCTGATGTACCTATAAAAGGTTTCATCCCCCTTCTTAACTGAGTTGGCTATCTTTTTCCTCAGTTTGGACCTTTGCTCTGCTGACTTCCCTCCCTGCTTCCTTCTGCCTTAACTGGTACAGCTGTCTGTCCTGCTCCTTATGTGTTTGCTTATACTTCCTGAATGCTATCTTTTTCTCCCTGACCTTTCCCACCACCTCTTTTGAGAACCATAGTGGCTTTTTTTTTGTTTTGATTGCATCCAACTGTGGCTTCTCTTCTGTCTCAGATGGGTGGAGGTGGGAGTCCTAATCTTGGAAAACAAAACCAGGTCCCGCATGGCAAGTGATCATATATATCACTATGCTGTCATGCCAGTCCTATACCAGACATTGTTTATTATTGTTCTGTTGATCCCCAGATTTTCACATTTCCCCTTGTCCCCTGTCACGGTTGCCATGGCTACTACCTTTCTCTGGCTTACAGGGCAGATGAGTGGCTACCTTTGCAGCTGACATCCAGTACTGCTCTGTTGTCAGCCATTAGGGGTTGCAAGAATGACAGGTGTCCTGTGCCCTCCTTCCCTTCCCAGGAGCCAAACGCCTCACCTGTGTGGCATACCCAAACTCCAGCCAGTGCCAGCATGGGATTCTGGGACTTGTAAGTGTAAGCACCTCCTGGGGTCTAGGGTTTTGCCTGATGGTAACTTAGGGGGAGGGGGGCACTTGCAACCAGAAACACAGTCCCTGAAAATTAAACTCATTACCTGGGTTCCTAATAGATGTCTTCAGTTGATGAAGGCCATAAGCAGTGAGTGGGACAGCAGCTGTGGGGGCAAGTTAGTTAACACCTTTGCAGGATGCCTTAAATAAAATCCATTGTCCACTCTAGGTTAAAAGAAGAAGAAAAAATGATTTAATTGTATACATTTGATTACATCACTCCATGGAACAAGGAGTGCAAATCACATGGTGGGTAACCTTCAGAGCTAAATACCTGATACAGTCTGCAGCACACTTTCATGTCCAAAAAGCTGCTAACTGCAGTGCTTTCTCAGGGCCGAACAGGCTCCTCAGATCCTGGCAGCAGCAATGATAATGGGCCGAAAACCAGGCCTCACTGGATCTTAACTCCCAACTTCCTTCCTGCACAAGCTTACTCTCTTTTCCATCTCATGATGCAACAAACACACTGGCACACCCCCACACTAGCAGCTACAGGATACAGAATAGCTGTGAAATTGAGAGGTACCTCCCAGCACCAGGGGTTTGAATCTGGAGCTCCCACATGAATGGTCTCTGCAAACAGCAAACAAAATTCCCCCAGAAAATGCCAGTTCCCCTCTATCCTAAACCAGTGCAGCTCCAAGCATCCCTGGGCAACATCTGAAGGGCCCTGACGAGCCCAGACAGCCGTGCACTTTCCACTGTTAGGCTGTATTGGCTTCTACACACTTCCTGGCCAGGCTGAAGTGCTACCAGAAAGGGAGACAGGTTGCCACCACTGTACTCCCTGCAGTACAGACTGCTAACACCGCACTGCCCCAACGACCTGGCACAGGGCTTTTCTCACTCTCGCCCACAGATGAGGATGCAAGGGACCCACCTGCACCTCCCCCCCCCCAACAAAGCCAGAGATTGCGAGGTGGGCCATAGACTTTCTTCCTGGGCTCTGGTTCCCTCAAAGGCACAGGTGGTCTGAACAAAAGGCTCTGGACCCCACATGGACTTACGACTGCTGCATTTCTCTGCCATTCTTCAAGGGCAGAGGGCCATGGTGGGAAGTGGTGCACCCCAGCCCCGAACCTCAACCCTCACAGCCGAATACCTCATGGGCTGCCTCCTCTCTTCTGTCTCTCAGACCTCCCTTTTATACTTTCTGGGCTGAGCCCCCCCCCCCCCGGCCGGCAGGCAGGGCCCAAGCTCCAGATACAGTGGCTGTAATAAATTAACTAGTAATCTCGCAAAGGGGGCTTACAAATGTGACCCTTGGTCTCTCTCTCTCTCTCTCTCTCTCTCAACTGGGCCTGCTTGTACCAGACAATTTAATGCATTAGCAGTGTTCTTTCACAGGCAGAGGCAACAGCAATTTTTAATTAACAGAGCTCGGCCGTTCAGTAGGAATGAAAGTATACGAAGAAAAAAGGTGCTGACTAGCACAAATTTTGTGACATTCAGCACTTGGTTTTGGTTCCAGAAAACTTCTTACATTGAGGCTCAGGACATTTGTGAGGAGACCCATCAAATTTTAAAATATGCTCATCCAGGCTCCGGGCCCTGCCTGTACCTCTGCAGAGCTCTCCCCCTTCCAGCTGCATCAACCCATCCCCCTCAGCTTCATACCTCTGATCCTTAGTTCAGGGGGATCTTAGCTATTCTCACATGCTATCATGGCCTGACAGTGACTGGTTGTGGCTCGAGTAGGGTGTAATCCATCTGGCATTTGACCAATCATCCAGGTTACCTCTGCAGAGGTTCTAGTGCTGCCCAGCCAGTGTATTTACATCAGAATCAGGAAGTGGGGCAGTCAGTGCCAGTACTGAAACATCATGACATTGTCTAGGCAATAGTAGCTACTCACAGTGCATTAATTCAGAGACTGATATAATGTGAGCAGCTGGTAATGTCATGACAGTGTCATGATGAAGATGATGCTGTACTAGCACCGGCTTCTGCACTTCCTGACTGATGCAGATACACTGGCTATGGAACACCGGGACCTCTGCTAAGCTAGCCCAGCTTATTTAGTTTTCCACATGGACAGGGTGTCCTTTCGGACTAATCCTAAGTTTCTCCTCAAGTTGGTATCCGAATTTACCCTGAACCAGGACATCCACCTACCTGTCTATTATCTGGAGTACACAAATTGAGGGGAAGCCTTACTTCATACTCTGGATGTCCATAGGGTGCTCCGTTCTAATCAGAATTGCACCCATTCTCTTAGGAAATCTGATCAGTTTGTCTCCTTCGGCCTGAAAACTTTAGGGGCTCCGGTTTCAAAGCAGACATTATCCAAATGGTTGGAGAACTGCATTGTGTTCTGCTTCCAGAAGTATGGCAAACCTTTATTGGGCCCGGTTAAAAGCCATTCCACAAGAGGAGTGCCTGCCTCCTTCACTTCACTGCGGAGGGTCTCTGCGGAGGATATCTGTGCGGCTGCCACTTGGAGTTCTGTCCACATCTTCATTATGCACTACAGTTTGGACATTGCTTCCAGATGCAGGGCAGGCATTTGCCTTGCGGTCCTGCAGGGTCTCCTTTCCTGAATTATTGACTCCATTGTTTCTTTCCTCCTCCCTGTTGACAGAGTTCGTTTCTGGGTATTGCTTGGGACTCAGTCCTGCCAGTATTGCCTGCTGCAGGAGTTAGCCACGAAGTAATATAGTACAGTTACATACGAACTTACCATAACAGTAGATCTATGAAGGAAAAGCTCCTGCAGCAGGTGCAGCTTTCCCTCTCTTCTTCCCCCTGTGCTTGCTCATTCCTAAATTCCTCCTTGGTCTGCAATCTATGCTTGCTGGGTCTCCAGCAGGAGAACTGAGGTAGGGCTGGGGGACTGCCCCTTATAATACAGTACCATTGGCCAACGTAAGGGGGTGGTCCCCTGCTGTATACTGCTAACTGGAAGTTTTCCATGGGGTCCTAGCGCATGGCGGCTTAGTCCTACCGGTGTTGCCTGCTGCAGGAGCTTCTCTTGAAGATCTACTGTTACGGTAAGTTCTTATGTAATGGTACTTTGCTCAGTGTGGCTCCGGCATGCTGTTTGATCTGTGATTATTGTAGCGCTGGCAGCCAGCACTTTCCCCTCATCTACAAAGCGAGCCATCACATCTCTTCTCTGTTCAATAATCACAATTGTATAATTTTGTTGATCCAGCTTCTTATCAAGCTTTTGTGTTGTTCGGGGCAGCATGGAGATAGCCCTCTTCAGAGATTCTGTCTTTGATGGTGGATTTACACAGACCCAGAGGTCCCACTTGCAGAATCGCTTTTCCCTGATCCCTTCAGTATTTCTATCACCAGAAATGTTTCACGCCTGTCAATGTAAAACACTAGTTAGCAGTTGCTTACCTTTCGTTAAGCTTTTACATGTGTTGCAATGTCACGCAAGCAACATACATTATTTTAACTTTGTACGTGTAACCTGAAGTATGATGCTGGGGTTTCATTATCTGTAAGGTGCGCGACGACTACCGCTTGCTTCAGTACTCTGTATTGAAGCGAGCAGTGCGTCACCACACCTTTACAGATAATGGAGCCTCCCCTACACATGCCATACTTCCGGGTTGTGACTTTTTAAAAGTTAAAATAATGTATGTTGTGGAGCGAGAAAAACACTGCAACATACATTAAAAGCTTAACTGGAGGGTAAGCTTGGCTGGGGCAGGACGCTTCAATAATGACAGCTTTCCTTTAAATGCCAAATTGCCTGTTTCTATGATTTTTAAAGTAGATTTTGCAGTTGTTCATATGGAGCCCAAGCTGGATGCGACTTTCATAGATACATAGATACTGTCGGCAGATAAGGGCCTATGGCTCACCCAGTCTGCCCATTTGAGCTCATAAGATCATTTTAAGTTTTTCTAGAAGTCTGTTGCCCCTTACCCCCGACCTCCAGGATTCCCTTATGTGTATCCCATGCATTCTTAAATCTCATGACTGTTTCAGCCCCCACCACTTCCTCAGGCAGGGTGTTCCACTTGTCCACCACCCTTTCTGTGAAGAAATTCTTCCTCACATTTCCTTTGAATCGCCTTCCCTCCAACTTCATCCCATGCCCTCTGGTCCTGAAACATCTTTTTTGATGGAAAATAGTGTCTTCCTGCACCCTGTTCCTTCCCATAAGGTACTTGTATGTCTCTGTCATATCCCCTCTCTCCTCCAGGGAGTACATATTCAAGTCCTTCAGCCTGTCCTCATAGGACTTGTGATGCAATCCCTGTATCATCTTTGTTATCCTCCTCTGAGCCTTCTCTACCCTGTATATGTCCTTATGTAGATAAGATCGCCAGAACTGGACACTGTACTCCAGGTGGGGCCTCACTAGTGTCTTGTATAGTGGAATTATGACCTCCCTGCTGGTGACACCCCTGCCTATGCATCCCAGCATACTATTTGCTTTACCTGTTGCCTTGTCCCACTGTTTCCCTACTTTGATGTCATCAGAGATGATAACCCAAAGTATCTTTCCTGCTTGGTGCATGCTATATCCTCACCCCACAACTGATATGTTGTTCCAGGTTTTTGTGCCCCATATGCATTATTCTGCCCTTTTTTTGCGTTAAATTTCAACTGCTAAATCCTTGACCATTCTTCAAGTATCTGCAGGTCCCTCTCATTCTGTCTACACCCTCTGATGTGTCCACTCTGTTACAGAGCTCCATGTCATCAGCGAACAAGGATAGTCTGCCTTCTAGGTCCTGTGCAATGTCACCAATGAAGACATTGAATAGGACTGGTCCCAGCACTGATCCCTGTGGCACCCCACTGGTCACGCTTTCCTCTGTGGAGTGGCAACCATTTACCACCACCCTCTGTGTCCTGCCACCCAGCCAATTACCCACCCACCGCACTACTGTCCTGTCCACTCCCATATTCCCCAGTTTGTTTAACAGCCATCTATGCGGCACAGAGTCAGAGGCCTCGCCAAAGTCCAGACAGGCCATGTCCACTGCCCTCCCCTTATCCACCTCCCTTGTCACCCTGTCGAAAAATTCAATGAGGTTGATCTGGCATGACCTCCCCCCGGTGAAACCATGCTGCCTCGGGTCTTGTAGTTCGTTGGCAACCAGATGGTCCACCAATCTCTCCTTCAGTAGTGCTTCTATGATCTTCCCCACTTCTGAGGTCAGGCTGACTGGTCTGTAGTTCCCTGCTTCCTTTTGTTCCCACTTTTATATAAGGGGACTACATCTGCTGCCCTCCAGTCTTTGGGTACCTCCCTTGTTTCCAGTGATTGGCTAAACAGGCTTGCCAGAGGTTCAGCCACCACCTCTCTTAGTTCCTTTAAAACCCTGGGGTGCACTCCATCTGGCCCCATTGCTTTATCGACTATTATTCCTTCCAATTCCTTTAGGACCCTTTCCTGTGTAAAGGGACTTGTGTCCATTTCTGTGCCCTTCCTACCCCTTGTACTCCCTTCAGACCCGTTACCCTCCCCATTCTCAGTAAAGACTCAGCAGAAATACCTGTTCAGTATGTCAGCTTTACTGTTGTCATCCTCCATGCAGCCCTCACCTTCCCCCTTCAGTCTCACTATCCCTCCCTTTGCCCTTATTTTTTCACTTATGTACCTGTAAAAGGTTTTGTCCCCTCTAACCACTGATTTTCTGATGCACTCATCTATCTGAGCTTTGGCTTCCCTTACTGACCTCCCTGCCTCCCTTTGCTTTTCCTAGTACTTCTCCCTATCCCCTTCTGCCTGTGTCTTTTTGTATTGCCTGAATGTGATCTTTTTGGCTTTCACTTTCTACGCTACCTCCTTGGAAAACCAGAATGGCCTCCTCTTCCTTTTACCCTTGCTAACCTATTTAATGCATAATTGTGTTTTAAATATTGCCCACTGTTCCTCCACCCCTGATTCCCTCCCTATTCCCATTAGTTCCTCTTTCAAGCATGTCCCCATTTTCCCAAAATCTGCCCTCCTAAAATCCAGGATACTTGTTTTTGTGTGGTTTAGTTCTGCTCCTTCTGTGATTTTAAGACACAGTGACTGGTGGTCACTGTTCCTCAGGTGCTCCCCACTGTTACCCCTATCACACTCGTCCCTGTTTGCAAGCACGAGGTCCAGTAGTGCCTTCTGCTGAGTCGGTTCTATGGCTAGTTGCCTAAGGAAGGCAATCAGAAATGTTTGTGGTTAAGGGAGCCTTTTAAAAAAATTCAAGAAAACTTCACAAGTCCTTAGTTTATTCTTTTTTTATTTTCCACTCCGTTTCACTCTGTTTATAGATCTTGTTCATGGGTTAATCAATCTATATGAGAATACAAAAATCTCATTTAATAAAAATATTTCGTATATAATCATTATTTGAATAATTCTCATTTATTCTTAAACATATATCACTATATATACTGTATATATTATGGTAGCATGGTAGTGCTACCATAGTTAGGGTTGAGTAGCACTTCTAAGGTTAAAGGGTAAAATTTTGCACCTAAATAACTTTGCCACCATTCAACAGATTTGCCTGAAATTTGGTATACCTAATTGGGCATGGTAGATCTTGGGATCTGCCAAGTTTTGTACCGGTCAGATATACGGCTGTGGAGTTATTAAGCAACAACCAATTGCGCAATTATGCTTTTTTGCGATTTCTTTGCTCTCGCCTACAGGTTGCACGGTTTGCGTGACCAGTCCGAAAACTTCAGGGAACTTGTGACTGGGGTCCCTGATGTGCCTTTTGAAGATTTCGTGAAAAAATATTGAACGGTTCAAAAGGTTTTCAAAAAACAAGTTCCCATTGTAAGTCAATGGGAAAAGTTAACAAAATATTCAACACTTTCACAAATGCACTTTTTAGTGTCACAAATGGCCCTAGTAGTGTCGCAGATCTGCCATTTTTTTTTCAGTTGGTGATCAGAAAAATGCTTGGCATTTAAATTTGGGACCCTCTAGGGACACAATTCTTTTTGTGTTCGCCTAGTTGGACCCTGAGGATGCTAGCCATGTCTTTATTTTGGGGTAAAACACCCCAGAAATATGTTTTTTAAATTTCTGGAACCAGTAGTGTCGCAGGCACAGCACTGTCCCAAAATTCTGTGAAAATTGCCACAAATTGCGACACTACTTTTTCAGACTTGGCCAAAATGACAGGAATTCTTTGCCACCCTGCTGCAAAAAAACGGTTTGGTCTTTTGAGCTGAAATTTGGAGGGAAGGCAGCCAACATCTCACAGATGTGCCTTTTGGTGGTTTGGTGAAAAGATATTGCACGGCTGCCATGTTATGATACTCCAAAGTTGAAATTTTTTGCCATAGACTAACATGGTGGCGTCCGCTGCGCCTTTTGGGGCTCGTATCTCGAAAACGGTGCAAGATACAGAATATTTGTTGCAAGTTACATAGCCCATAACTGTGTAATAGCAAAAACCTAGCCAGGAAAATCAAGATTTTTGTGAAATTTAAATTTTTTTTCTACGTCGTGCAGTTGCTGAGATATTAGCAACTAAGTACTTCCAGTGCTCGTTTTACGCTTCGATCCCCATTACAATGCATACATTCTTTGTACACTCTGTGTTTCTGTATGCACCTGTTTGGCAAAAACAGGTGATGCGCTTCCGTTACTGTTACAGTTACTGTTTCCACTTGCGGTTATGTTCCTGTTTGCGTTACCGTTCCCGTGTACGCCACCGTGTGCATTACCCTTTGCGTTGTCATTTGCGCTTGCATTTTCGTTACTGGTACCATTTGCGTTTCCACTACTGTTTCTGTTTGCGTTTTTGTTTGCATCACCGTGCGCATTGCCATTTGCATTTACAGCAGCACTTTCGTTTGCATTTCCGTTTCTCTTTTGTTTTGCGTCTTCCTTGCTGTTACTGTTACCATTTGCATTTGCATTACTGTGCCCGTGCGCATTACGGTTTGCGTTTCCATATGCGCTTGCTTTTCCTTTTGCGCTTCTGTTTCCTTTGCTGCTGTTGTTGCTGTTACAGTTGCCATTTGCATTTACAATTGCGGTACTGTGCCCGTGCACGTTTCGGTTTGCATTTCCGGACGCGCTTCTGCTCCCATTTCCATTTCTCTTTCCTTTGGTGTTATTCATAATGTTAACTTTACCATTTAGCTACAATTGCGGTACCATGCCTTTGTGTGTTACGGTTTTGCTTTCGTGTGCGCTATGCTCACATTCACGCTCGCTTCTCCCTTTCGCATTCTTTTTGCTGTGACACTTAACATTTCCATTTAAAATACCGCTGCCATCACTGTTCGCGTTACCAGTTGTGTTTTCGTATGCACTTCACTGTTCGCTTTGGCATCACTTTGTGCTTGCATTTCTATTAACATTTCCTTTACCATTTATGTTTGCGTTACCATGTGTGCCACTGTACGTGCTTCTCTTTGCGTTGCTGTTCCTGTTACTATGTCACACGACATCATGTGGCGGGAGCGCGCTGCATTACATTCACTATTTCTCGTCATCATTCTCAAAAAGAAGGGAAATTAGAGGCAAAAAACTCCGTTTAATGCATTAGTTAGGGTTGTTCCACAGCGACCAAAAGCATGGAAATTTGGTGTTAGGGTTGAAAGTTCTCTTGACCACTCCCAGCCTCGCCTCCAACTGGCATCGGGTGCGACAATGCCGGTCCTAACTCCTCACCCCATTCTCCTATACCTCTGCTCTTTCACACATGTGATGGGTGAGAGTTAGGGCCGATGACCCCAGTGCACACCCCGATGCCGGTTGGGGGTCCAAGGGGGCTATCAACCCTAACACTGAATTTCCTCACTTTTGTCACTGTGGAACAACCCTAACTAATGCATTAAACTGAGTTTTTTGCCTCTAATATATAAGTATATAAATATATATATATATATATATATATATATATACCTATTGCTTTAAATTAATTGATTTCACTGTATAGACCCTTATGGTTCAAATCCTTTTTACTTTTTTTGACTTTGCCACCTATGGGTTATACAATAAAACACATTTTCAGTATTCCCATGTGGGTTTTCTTATTGTTATATTTGTAATCCAACAACCACTGTGCTCATCATGCAATTTATGTGACTCCCTGTTGTAAACCTGACACCATTTAGACTTATGGGCCTTTACTTGAAGCGTTTTTTACTCAGTTTTTTCAAAGGAGAAGCTTAACATAGAAACATAGACTTTAACGGCAGATAAGGACTGCTTAGCCCACCTAGTCTGCCCATTTCCCTACCTATTGGATAAGCTGCATATCCTAGTTAACCAACAGCCTACTTCTTCCTGCCCCCCACAAGAATTGCCTTATGTCTGTCCCATGTGTTCTTGAATTCCCCCACTGTTTATGACCCCACGACCTCCTCAGGAAGGCCGTTTCATGCATCCACTGCTCTCTCTGTGAAAAAAATACTTCCTCACATTGCCCCTGAGCCATCCCTTCTCTATCTTCAGATTGTGTCCCCTTGTTCTTGCACATCTCTTTTTCTGAAAGATGCTACCCTCTTGGACTTTGTTGATTCCCTTAAGGTACTTGAAAGTTTCTATCATGTCCCACCTCTCCCTCCTTTTCTCAAGGGTATACATATTAAGCTCCTTTAGTCTCTTTTCATATGGCTTCTGTTGCAGACCCTGCACTATTTTAGTTGCCCTTCTCTGGACTGCCTCCGTCTTGTCTATGTCCTTGCAGAGATGGGGTCTCCAGAGCTGCACACACTACTCCAGATGGGATCTCACCAACTATCTGTACAGAGGGATAACAACTTCCTGTTTTCTACTGGTGACACCTCTCCTTATGCATCCCAGCATCCCCCCAGCCATCCTTACTGCCTTCTCACATTGCTTGCTTACCTTTAGATCATCTGATATGACTACTCCGAGGTCCCTTTCCATTTTTATTGTTGTTAATACCCCCCCCTTCCATTGTGCACTCTTCCCCTGGGTTTTTGTTTCCCAGGTGCATTACTTTGCACTTCTTTGCATTGAATCTAAGCTGCCATACTTTTGACCATTCCTCCAACCTTGCCAGGTCCCTTCTTATCTGTTCCACCCACCCTTGTGTGTCAGCCCTGTTGCAGATCTTTGTGCCTTCTGCAAAGAAGCATACTTTTCCTTCCAGTCCCTCTGTAATGTCACTTATAAAGACATTAAAAAGGACCAGACCAGTACTGAACCCTACGGTACCCCGCCAGTAACCCCACCTTTCTTCGGAGTGGACTCCGTTTACTGTTACCCTCTGTGTCCTGTTGTCCAGCCAATTTTTTTACCCAGGCTACCACCCTGGGACCCACTCCCAGGCTGGCTAATTTGTTTATTAATCTTTTGTGTGGGACTGTGTCAAACGCCTTGCCAAAGTCTAGGTAGGCCATGTCCACAGCCCCTCCCTGGTCTACTTCTTTGGTCACCCAGTCAAAGAAATCTATTAGATTCATCTGACATGACCTTCCGCAGTGAATTCATGCTCCCTTGGGTCCTGTGCCCCGCTGGCCTCTAGGTACTCAACAATTCTTTCTTTCAAAAGTGATTCCATCCTTTTCCTTATCACTGAGGTCAAGCTAACAGGTCTGTAGTTTCCTGCCTCTGCTTTGCTCCCACTTTTCTGAAGGGGAATCACATCCACCCTTCTCCAGTCTCTAGGTACCACACCATCCTCCCATGATTTGTTAAAAAGGATAGTCAGTGGTGTCACTAGTTCCTCCCTTAGTTCTTTTAAAATTTTGGGGTGAATCCTGTCAGGCTCCATTGCATTGTCACCTTGAGTTTTAGGAGTTCTTTCAGAACTCTTTCTTCTGTGAAAGGACTGGTATAGACCCCCCCCCCCATCCAGAGTGCTTTCTGTTGATTGGATTAGGTACCTCCCCCTCCTCTTCTTTTGTGAATACTGAGCAGAAGTATTCATTCAGTATTCCTGCTTTTTCACTGTCCCTCTCTGCCCACCCACCTCCCCTTTATTAAGCCTCACTATTCCTCCCTTGATCTTTCTTCGCTCCCTAATGTACCTATAAAAGGTTTTATCCCCTTCTTAACTGAGTTGGCTATCTTTTCCTCAGTTTGGGCCTTTGCTATTGTGACTGCCTTCCTGCTTCCTTCTGCTTTAACTGGTACAGTTCTCTGTCCTGCTCCTTCTGTGTTTTCTTATACTTCCTGAATGCTATCTTTTTCTCCCTAACCTTCCCCGCCACCTCTTTTGAGAACCATAGTGTTTTTTTCTTTTGTTTTGATTTATTTGCTTCACACAAAGGCTTGTTGCCTCTGTGATGGCAGTTTTGATGTTTCCCCATTGTTCCTCCACCCTTCCTTCTTGCCTGTTTGCTAGTGCTTTTCTGAGGTACTCTCCCCCATTTTGACAAAGTCAGCCCTTCTAAAGTCCTGTACCCTCACTTTTGTATGGCTTGACTCCGTGGCTGTGTTTATCGTGAACCACACTGTTTGGTGGTCACTTGTTCCCAGATGGCTCCTCACTTCTAGATCTGAGATCCTCTCTCCGTCCCCGTTTGAGAGTACCAGGTCTAAGACTACTCCCTCCTGAGTGGGTTCCAACACTATCTGTCTAAGGCATGCCCCCTGTAAGGCATCGAGAATGACCCTGCTCTTGGATGTGGCTGCAGCAAAGGTGCTCCAGTTAACATCTGGCATATTTAGGTCCCCCATTAACAATATCTCCACTTTTTATGCCATCTTAAGGATGCCTTCTTTCATTTCCTTGTCCATTTCTTCCCCCTGAGACGGCAGTCTGTATACAACCCCTGTGCGGATTGTGGTGCCATTTCCGGTCTCCAGGGTAACCCATAGTGCCTCCTGTCCTCCCTGTTTACCCTTTAGTTCCATTGCTTTGATCTCTTCCCTTACATAGAGAGCTACTCTTCCTCCTCTTCTACCCTCCCTGTCCTTGCTGTAGATTGTGTACCCTGGTATGTCGACATCCCAGTCATGGTTCTCTGTGTACCATGTTTCTGTGACTGCCACGATATCCAGGTGTCCCTCTTCCATCAAGGCCACCAGTTCAGGGAGCTTGTTACCTAGACTACGGGCATTGCTACTCATTACCCTCCAGTTTTTGATGGCCTTATCCCTTTTTGCCCCATCCCTGTCCTTACTGCCTTTGCCTCCATTTACCCCTGCCCTTCTCCCTATCGACTTCTCTATCTTGGTTTATATGGCTTTACTCTGTTGTTTCTTATGGTTGCACATCCTGTAAAGAATTTGTTAGAAAAGTCTTTTGAGTATTTATGCACTATGTTGCACACTTTCTTTCTAATTTTGCTATTTAAAAAGTTTTTCAACATAAAAGTTGTGAAGATAGCAACGTTTACCTTGTTTGTGATTTCTTTCGGGGTGTGACGTTCTTTGAGAGACTACTCCTACTGAATGCTTCAGTGCAGGCCTTCCTCTTAGGCCCATTTGAAATTCCCGTGGGTGTGATTATCACCCCCCTGTACTCTCATGTGTACGAGCTGTTGCTAAGCAACGGTACATCTTAACCCCTTCGGGCAAAGCCAGGTCTTCACAAATGGGCCTATACTTGCCATGAGCACATTACATTATTATTTCTACAAAAACTTTCTTCAGGTAGCCCAAGGTCCAGGGTATCTTACAAACTAAATATTGTTTTTCATAACAATATTCAACGCATACTGTTCTCATTATTCTAAGTGCCATTATGTTGCGATTGGGGGGGTTCTTTTCTCCTCCTATGTTTTGTTACATTTAGCTCAGTTTATGTGAATTTTTTTACTTATGTACAACTGAGGTCTATTTTCTACCCCCTGCTCACACCCAGCACATGTCGCTCTACCTCTACCTCTTGTACCCTAGGTGCATGAATGCCAGTTACTCTCAATGTTAATGCCAATCCCTGATTGTAATTTTTTTTATATATATTCTTTATTTATTTCTCAGGGTATTTCATACAATACATAGACTATAATAATAGCATAGTAATACAGGATTTCCATTATAGGAGTCATAAATATGTTTTTCTAGGTGAGTTATAGAAATAAAAAACAGCAATATATGCGTAATCATTTTTCTGTTCATTAGGGACAATGGAAATCACTTTACCAATATTGGAAATAAATGAAATCATCACAGTTAATGTGTGGGGAGATCAGAGAAGAGCCAACCCAAATCTGTCAGTGGAGCAAATATTTATTTTAGCTCCGATTTTCTGGGTTCTGCCCCCAGTAGCCTCTTTGGGGAATTGAATAAAACCCTCAATAAAATAATATTTATTTATTAATGGTATGAAGGAACCTGATTGTAATGTTTTGAGGTTAAATATCCACCTAATTTCTGCTTTCTCTAATATCTTTTTATAATCTCCCCCTCTTGCTGGCGGACCCTGAGCTAACTGAAGAAAATTAGGAAGAAAGTGTGTGACATAGCACATAAATACTCAAAAAGACTTTTCTAACAAATTCTTTACAGGACAAGCAACCATAAGGAACAAGAGAGTAAAGCCATATAAACTTGTCCTTAGAAAAATTGAGTGAAAAATGCTTCAGGTAAAGGCCCATAAGTCTAAATGGTGTCAGATTTACAACAGGGAGTCACATAAATTGCATGATGAGCACAGTGGTTGTTGGATTACAAATATAACAATAAGAAAACCCACATGGGAATACTGAAAATGGTTTCACTGTATAACCCATAGGTGACAAAGTGGAAAAAATTTAAAAGGATTTGAACCATAACGGTCTACATAGAGAAATCAATGAACTCAAAGTAGAAGGTGTGTATAGAAAGTGATATATGTTTAAGAATAAATGATAATTATTCAAATAATGATTATATAAGAAATAGTTTTATTAAATGAGATTTGTGTATCGTCATACAGATTGATTACACTGTGAACAAGCTCTATAAACAGAGTGAAACATAGGGGACAATTAAAAGAATAAACTACGGACTTATAAAGTCTTCTTGAAATATTTTAAAGGGCTCCCATAACCACAAATGTTTCAGATTATCATAAAGCACCTCTGGGAGCTGAAGAATTGTTTTGTAGAAAGCAACAAATAATCCATTTCCCACAAAATCCAGAGCAGTGACTTAAGGAAGGCATCCTGAAGGCAGTCCAGGATAAATCTGCTCCTAGCTGCTGCTGGGAGGCTCCAGTCTATGTCTGGAATATTGAAGTCTTCAACAAGCACCACCTCCTCCTTGTCCGCCATCCTTTGGATGGCTAGCATTATCTCCCTATCTGTCTCTTCCTCTTGGGCTGGTGATCTGTAGACCATCCCTGTGCAGATGGTTGACCCCATTTTCCTTTCCAGCCTAACCCACAGTATCTCCCCCCCCCACACATTTTGTTCCTCCTGGATCTCTGTGGCCTTTATGCCATCTTTCACATAAAGTGCCACTCCTCCTCCCTTCCTGACTGTCCTGTCTCTTCTGAATATGTTGTAGCCGGGTATGGCCATCTCCTAGTCGTGGGTATCATTACACCAGGTCTCTGTGATGGCCACAATGTCCAGGTCCGACTGTGCCATGGCAGCCTCCAGATCCTATATCTTATTGCTAAGGCTCCTGGCATTGGCACACATGACTTTCCATGATGTGACCTCCCTGGTCTGTTTTGCTGTTCTACTCCAGTCTCCCTCCCTGGTTGTCTTTTATCGCTGGTTCTCCCTGCTGTCTTCCCTTCTGTTGTATGTTGTCCTTTTTCTGCCTGTCTACCCCTTGGGTGCCTATCTCCATCTTTTGCACAATGCTTTGTAGTGATATCTCCTCCTTCTGTTCTCTGGTTCCACTGCTAGCTATGGGGGTGAGCAATTAGATACCCTCCTTGCTGACCTGCCACCCCCCTTGGCTAGTTTAAATGCTTGTCCATGTAGCATTTAAACTTTTCATTGAGTGCTTGGATTCCCCTCCAGGATGGATGCAGGCCATCAGGCTTGAACAAGCCCCCGTCCCTCCAGGTGGGTCTCCAGTCACCAATGAATCCAAACCCTTCCTTGCAGCACCAGTTCTTCAACCATGTGTTAAATTTTCTGGTGCATGCGCTCCTGCACTCTCCCAGTCCTCTCACAGGTAGTACTTCCAAGAAGGCGATGAGTGTAGCTACTTGCTTGAGACCCTTCCCCAATTTTCTAAACTCTTCCTGAACTTCCTTAGGCTCCCGTTTGCCAGGTCATTAGTTCCTAGGTGGATAATGACATCCAGCTATCCCTCCCGTCTTGCCTTCCTGGTGATCCCCAGAATCTTCCTCCCATCCCTCTATGCTGTGGCACCTGGTAGGCACCTCACCTCCCTGTCCTCCCCCTCGCATATTCCTAGCTCAGTCACCCATATGATAGAGCCCCCCACCAGGATTCACTTCCTCCTCCTTCTCTAGGGTCCACTGCTCCCCCCACTGAGGTCACCTCCTTGGTTGACCTCCACATCCTTCCCTTCCACTTCTCCTTCTCCAGGTGCCTCTGCTTGGTTGTCCCCATTTGCCAGTGCGTCATATGAATTGTTGAGTGGAGCAGGATTTGGGACGTGCCTCTGCCTGACTGTCCTAACCTTCCCCGAGCCCACCATTGTCCAAGTGCACCTCATTCTTGGCATCCTTTGAGGCAGCATCGTTGGAGTGGGTGGTCTCTGGATGGGGCGATGGTACTTCTGACCCACTTTACCTCTGCTCTGAGTCTGGCTATGTTGTCCTACAATCCAAAGAGATGCCTGCAGATAGGGCAGCGCCTCAGCATCCGGAAGATCTGCCTGAATATGGCTGCCCTGCATCCATTGAATTGCACCACTTCCCACATTATTTGGCACTTATATAACTATTACACTATTTGTCTGTTAGCTATTACACTAGTTGTCTGTTTCTAAAGCCCTGCTTCTCGTTCCCCCTAGACATGTAGCTCTCCTTCTGTGTCCTTGTGTTTGGGTTTTTGGAAGTGTTTTTACTTGGTCCGTTTTTTGTTTTTTTTTTGTAATTTACACTATGGTAGCCCCCCAAGTTGACTGCACTTCTGTGTTACTGCAACTTGCTGTGCCGAGGGCGGTCTTACTCCCTCTTATGCCCTTCCTACTCCACAGTACCTGCTATTCTTTGTGCTTGGCTCCTGTCAATCAGATTTAATAGGGCATTTCATTAACAGTAGGAGGGCTGCTGGCAGGGTAGGCAAATATTTGAAGCAAGTAAAAACATCAAGGAAATAACAGTTCCCTGTTAGCCCCACTTAAATCACACCAAAACAGGCTTCAAATTTTCAACAGCAAGGAAATAACAGCCCACTTACATCACATCAAAATAAATAACAGCGTCACTTAAATCACACCAGAATAGGTCTTAAAATTTTCAACAGCCCCAAAACAGTTCCCTGTTAGCCCCTTATAAGAAGTCAAAAAAATCAACCTACTACCAAGAGAAATCAACAATAAGCAGCAAAAGAAGCAATAAAAGCAGCAATGTGCAGTTACTGCACTGAAATGAATCTGAATCCTTCCCTTTCTAGTCTCTTATGAGAAGCCAAAAGCAATCTGCTACTAGAAATCTGACTCAGCCCCGCATTCAGTTATCACATAGCTGAGGCCCAAGGCCAAACAATTAGCACCCATATGCTAAGCTACAGGGCTAGACAAAAATCAGTTTCTGCATTATAATGTTATTGGAGTAAAAAAACAAGATAAGCAGAACAGTAGCCCAAGTGAAATTAACAATAAGCAAGTAAAAACAACAAGGAAATAACAGCCCCACTTACATCACATCAAAATAGATTTAAAACTTTCAACAGCAAGTAAAAACAGCAAGGAAAAAACAGCCCCACTTAAATCACACCAAAAGAGGATTCATATTTTCAACAGCAAGGGAATAAAAACCCCTCTAAAAGCACGCCAAAATAGGTCTTAAATTTTCGACATCACGTAAAAACAGCAAGGAAATAACAGCCCCACTTACATCACACCAAAATAGGTCTGACATTAGAAGAAATATGTTTCTAATTCAAAGAAATAGCAGCCTCACTTAAATCACACCAAAATAGGTCTCAACATTTTCAACAGCTCCAAAACAATTCCTTGTTAGTCCTTTTTAAAGAAGTAAAAAAATCAACCTGCTACCAAGAGAAATCAGCTGTAAGCAGTAAAAGAAGCAATAAAAGCAGCAATGAGCAGTTACTACACTGAATTGAACCTGGTTCCTTCCCTTTCTAGCCTCTTATGAGAAGCCAAAAAGCAACCTGCTACCAGAAATCTGACTCAGCCCCGCCTCCAGTTATCACATAGCTGAGGCCCAAGCCGAAACAATTAGTACCCTTTCCCCAAGCTACAGGGCTAGACAAAACTCAGTTCCTGCACTGTAATGTTACTGGAGTAAAAAAACAAAAACAAGATAAGCAGAACAGTAGCTCAAGTGAAATTAACCATAAGCAAGTAAAAACGGCAAGGAAATAACAGCCCCACTTAAAGGGACACTGTCAACCTGTTTTTCATCATATCATTTCTAGTTAAAAACTCACATTTTATGATTTCTTACCTTCTCTAAAATGCATTAATGTTGCTGTTTGTTTTGTCTGTCTCTTTGTTTAGTAGAACTGAAATGCATGCTAATGTATATTTATAAACAACTTTGTTTTGTTTACAGTCCTGGAACTGTTCTTACTACATACTTCCTGAGCATTAGAAACACACCCAAATAGTGCAGTCACTCATGAGGCAGTAGCCTCCTAAACTCCCACTGCATCACAAGTGGATAGACTGTGTTGTGGGTGTTCCCAAGTCCAGGAAAGATGCAGTTGGAGCTGATCAAGGAATGTAAACAAACCTTTGTTTGTGTGGTAACAACAGTACGGTGGGCAGTCTGTTTTTCACTTTTACTAAGAAAAAAACTAGTCAGAATCAAAATGCCAGCTACATCAGCAATCCTTACAGAATGTTAGCAATCATAAAATGTGTTTTTTAAGCTAGGAACACTTTGAGACCTAAGGGAGTTGACAGTGTCCCTTTAAATCACACCAACATAGGTTTCAGATTTTCAACAGCAAGTGAAAACAGCAAGGAAGTAACAGCTCCTCCAAAATCACACCAAAATAGGTTTCAAGTTTTCAACAGCAAGTAAAAACAGCAAGGAATTAACAGCCCCACTTAAATCACACCAAAAATAGGTTTGAAATTAGAAGAAATTGGTTTCTAATTCAAATTAGAAGAGATAGGTTTCTAATTCAAAGAAATAACAGCTGTTTTGCTGCTGGCCACACCCCTAGAGCTATTGCTTTTGAAGACACCCAAATCAGGATATTTTATAGCAAGACAGTGTTTTTATTAACATAACCCATTTTGTGATGCTGCTGCTATTGGTAATGTGGTGCACATCAGTTACAGTACTGTGTCAGACAGGCTAGGGTTAAACTTGGGGTATAAAATAAGAAGAGCTGAGAGATGCAAGAAGCTGCAAGTGTTATGACTGATCAAAACAGATGGGCAATGTAAGATCTGAAAGGTACATGGGATGCAGATTACTAGAGACAGATTCAACAGTGCATTTCAAATGAGAAAATGGTATTATTACAGGTCATTTATTTCATATTGCAATACATTACATTTTTTTGTGTAAGAGTAATTCTGTAAAAAACAGATTCAGAGCGCTTCCAGGTTTAATTGTGTGCTGCGTCTTGCAAGCACATTGGCATTGTGATGGAAACAACTGCGGAACCCAGCTAGAGTAAAATCCACAGTGCCCAAATGCAGTTTGTGGATGTGACAGTAGCACACGTTCGCTCTGCAGATGTGCGGAGGCATGTCTGGATATGTGCTTAATCCATGCATGTGAATGCCAAACTACAGCATGACATAGCCATATCTCAGACCCCCAAAATACACCCTCCCAGGTATTGCAGTAATGATGGCACATCCCCTTAACATGTCAGATGCCCAACAGAGCTCCAATGTACAGTCCCCAATGAGCGCATTGTATGCACCCACCACATCAATGTAAATAATACAACCAGGATTTTAAACTGGCACCAACCTACCAGCCAAATACTAGTACATTTTGCATCAAGCTAGTAAAATGTTCCTTTACCAAGTCATGCTGGCTAGTGCTGGAGGTGGTAACCTTTCAGTAAGTACACTAGTTAGACCAGTGGACTGTCTGGTGGCTATGGATTTCCTTGGTCACTAGCTGTGTTGGCTAGTGACTACTCAGTTTAATTTCAGGCCCCCCAATGGCCTAGTGAGTGGTGCTTTGCATTCCCAAGCTGGTAACCTGGGTTTGGAAGTGGACTTGGGCGAATGGATGAGACAGCCAGGGGTTGTCGTGGCACTGTCTCACAGCAGTGCTTGCAGCTGGGGAGGGTGGACCCTGCACACTGCAGCTACCCCTGTAGTGGGCCAAAGAGCTTTTCTGTGCCATAGGATGCTGCTGTGTGCTTGCAAGGCCTGCTGAGATATGGAGTGGTGTCCAATGGGTGGAGTGTGGATTGTGGAACTGGAGGGGGGGAAAAAAACGATGAAAATCCATGACTGTGTCAGTATGATGGTCATCGGCACACTCAGGCACTGCTCCCCCATGATTCCCGCCAGTACCAATGGTGGTGAGGGGGAGGAGCAGCTTATGAGGGTGGGAGGTCGCCACTCCTATGACTTTAAGTAAGGTGCAGGTGGCAGCTCTGGGGCAAACAGTTACAGTAAATGAAAAACAAAAAACAAAATTTCATTACAGCCTCTCAGCTATCATGTTGTGGTTAACATGAGCACGCACGCGCGCACGCACACACACACACACTGTACACACAATGGCCTGAACAACTGTGCATCACAGATAAAACACAAACACACTACAGCCGGAGGGTGCCCTTCTACCCAGCAGCTCATTTAGTGCAGTTCATCTGGAACAGGGCATCACACACAGCACACAGATGCACACAAGCAGACTAACCATAGCAAGGAATATCAGTACACTGACCAGAAATACAGCGAATAAAGTGGAGAATATTTACTGTGAACTGGCACTGCTGTGTCATTTACTTCGTACCATAGCTCTTACTGCCTGTATCTGACTGTTTGTCCTGGCACCTGGGAAATCTCACAATCCACTGTACAGGTCACCTCCCCCCCCCCCAAGGCACCCTGGGCTTTCAGCTATGGGCCTGCAAGTCCTGGCCAACCTTTCCTTTTGACTGTGCTCCACTGCCCTTCTAAGTGGTGGCTCTCCCAGCATATTATGATCCTCTTCAAGCCTGTGTGGACCTTCATCATAATATAGCCACTCGAATGTCCCAGTGCTTGGCAGGGTCCTGCTAGTCACTTTCACCTCCTTTGATGGCTGTACCTGCCATGCTGGAGCACCAGTGCCTTAGTGTGTCTGAGGGACTCCTGCAATGACATGGGGAGGTGGCCACTAAGCAATCAATATTATAAAACAATGGCAGGAAATGGAGCATTCTGATTGGCTGATATTCTACACGGGTTACATTAATGGCTGGAACCCCTCATTTACAGTAAAACAATTAAAAATAGTCTCAGTCCAGATACAATAAACAATCAGGTGTACTAAAATAGACTAGAGGCTGAGGATGTGCATAGTAAGGACTTGCCAGGTAATAGAAAAACAATTGTTATGTATTTGACTCATCTGGTAAATTTAAATCAGCAACAGTGTCAAATATATACAAGTTAAACATAGTAAGTCAGTTCAAATGCAGTATAGGCTGAGTTGGTCTGTAAATAGTCCCACGAGGATTTTCTAATCATATAAATGGAGGAAGGGGCTATGGATCAACAGTGGCAGAGGGTTCCAGAGTTTGGGGGCAAGGACCACAAACGCCTGGACCCTCATTTTAGCATTAGCTTTAGGGATTACCAGCAAGTATTTTTCATTAGACCTTATGGTGCAAGACTGGTGAGAGGGCTGAAGAAACCCCACTATAAGAGCAGGGGTAGTAGATCGAAGAAGCTTGTCTGTAAAGCAACCCAGGGCAAATAGGTGTCAAATTGATGGGGATAACCACCCTACTGTAGTTCTCCAAAGAGAATAGAGTAATATGTCAGATTAGTGGAGGATAGTGCGACTCTGCAGATGTTGTAAGTCACGCTCCATTTTGTTTGTATAGTTTTAGTGGTGCTGGCGAAAGAAGACAGCATGCCATAATTTATGTTAGGGAGGTGTGCACCTCTCACATGGGCAATATGAGCAGCTGGGGTTAGTATATGTTTGGCCCTGTGGGCCAGGCCTAACCTGGCACTGACAGCCCAGTAGATCTGGGGATATGAGAGGCAAAGTCCAAGGAAGGCTAGCGTGAATCAAAGATATAAAAGTTTACCACACGAAGCAAGGACCTTCAGAAAAGGATATGCATAAGGCCTCTGAACAGGATCTAATTTTAACAGAAGATACAAATAGCATGGCTTTTGTCTTTTTAATATTAAACATAAGCCTATTATTTTAGAACCAAGTTTGGAATTACTGGAAATAAGCATGGAGCAAAGAGTTCATATGACCTTCTCTTGTGGAGCTGACAAAAAGACAAGGTCATCTGCATACAGTGTAGTGGTGTGTAGTAGAGGATACAGCCTTTTAGTTCTTAACTGGTGTTTCAACTGAGCGTCAGTGTTAATATATTGTAGGGGTTAAAAAATTAACAAGTATTAACCAAACACTCGGGAATGGAGCCAGATTGCCTGGAGTGAAGGGGGGGGGGGCACAAGTGTGAGGAGAAGGAGGAAAATCGCGTAGATGGTGAAAGAAGTGCAGTTTTGAGGAAGCAAATTAGGAATTGTATTAGGCAGTGCATGTACTGTGTCAATTCATTACAAACCCAGAAACCAAAGGGAGTATATCACTTTAAGGATTAAAATGCCAATGATGTGTGGTTTCTCGGCTGACTGTGCTGCTGACTTTGCATCAGACAGACATATCTTATTAATAATTAACCTCCATCACCAGTGATGCAGACACTGAAATATTAAATATAAATTTAGATGTCCCACATTCCCTAGGAAGGAAGAAAGTAGACTAGCAGAACAAAGAACGCATGGAACAAAGAAGCTAACATAATGGAAGTCTCTCTGCAAGAAAGGGAGCTAAGCAGAATAGCTTGGTCTAGTTAAAGTGAACTTGCCTTGCAGAACTGCATATTAGGTGTGTGCTGTGAAGGAAGGGTACTGGGTCTTGGAAAAGACACACTTAGAGACCCATAAAAGTGCTTTTACACTTGATCAGTGAGACGAACAAAAATAAGCCAAATTGTGGTACCATGTTGCCTGATCAAATGATCATGTTGGCAGTTGTTTTGCCAACCACTGGATGTGGCTGACCACCTTGTGTGATGCAGGGATGCATGTGAGAAAGCTCCTGTTATAAAGTGAGTAGTACCTCTCTGGGCTTCAGTCTGTCTGCCTGTAAAATGTGGTAGAAGCTTCAAACCTCACCAGAAACGAGATGTGCAGCTGATGTAGAGGTTATACAGCCAGATGATGGAGGGTATGGCAGCGTCATCCCTTCCACTTCCACCCCATTTTTTATTTTTCCCATTTCTCCTGTATCCCTTCCTCTCCGAGTGTGACAAGTAAAGTACCTTCTGACTCCTGTCTCTTGTCCCCAGAACTGTGGCATCCTCATCTGACTGACTGTGCAGGAGCCCCCCAAAACACATATCGGTGCTGGAATTTGCATCAATGGCAGGTGGCTTTTTGGACAATATATTCTACCTGCATGTCTTTCTTCCCCCTAGACTGGAGTCAGTGCAGCAAAGGGTCACCAAGATGATTCAGGTCCAGCAGGCCAGATCCTATGAGGAACGGCTAGGGGCCCTGAACATGTACTCACTGGAGACCAGAAGAGAGAGGGGGTAACATGACAGAGACCTACAAGTTCTAAGGGGAACAAATAAAGTGAACAATGAGGACCTATTCAATAGGATTAGCATGGCAATTATGAGGGGACATGAATGGATGCCGGTGGGGGGAATGTTTGGGAGGGCTGTGAGGAAGTTCTACTTCACTGGGAGGGTGGTTGAGTCATGGAGCAGTCTGCTGGTAGAGGTGGTGGGAGCAGGGACTATAAAGGGGTTCAAGGTCACAGGGACAGATTGTTCCACCAAGGGGGACTAGGGAGGTAGATAATTCAAAAGAAGGAATGGGGGGCAGAAACCCCTTCAGGACATTAGGTCAGAGGGGTAAGATAGGGATACCTATTCAGGCAGACTGGATGGACTGTTGGTATATATCTGTATACAGTGTCTAGGTTTTTAGTCATTCTGCACTGACCGAAGCAACTTATCCACTCCAAAACAGGCAGTATCCAGCTGTGGCTTCTCTTCTGTCTCAGATGGATGGAGATGGGGAGTCCCAGTTATGGAAAATAAGCCCAGGTCTCACATGGCAAGTAAAAAGACATATCACTGTGCTCTCATGCCAACCCTGTACCAGACAATTTGTTTATTACTGTTCTGTTGATCCTTAGATTTTCCCTTTCCCCTTGTGCCCTATCGGGGTTGGCACAGCTACCTTTCTCTGGCCTACAGGGCAGACAAGTGGCTACCTTTGCAGCTGACCCCAAATACTGCTCTGTAGTCTGCCATAAGGGGTTGTAAGAATGACAGATGACCTGTGCCCGCCCTCCCTTCCTAGGAGCCATTCGCATCATCTCTGTTTCATACCCAAACTCCAGCCAGTGCCAGCATGAGATTCTGTGACTTGCACGTGACCCTTGGTCTTTCTCTCCACTGGGCCTGCTTCTATTTGACAGTTTAATGCATTAGCAGTGCTCTTTCATGGGTAGAAGCAACAGCAATCTTTAATTAACAGAGCTTAGCTGTCTGGTAGGAAAGAAAGCAAATGTAGAAAAGAAGTGACAGATGTCACAAATCTCAGTGCTTGGTTTTGGTTCCAGAAAGCTTCCTACATTGGGGCTGAGGATATTTGTGAGGAGACCCACCAGATTATAAAATATGCCCATTCACTCCCAGGGCCCTCCCTTTACCCCCACATAGCTCTCACACTCCCAGCTGTATCTCACCATTCCGCTAATCCTTAGATCAGGAGGATCCTATTTATCCTCATGTGCCACCGTGATTCGACAGTGGACAACTGTAGCTCGAGTAGGGTGTAATTCATCCAGCATCTGACCAATCACCCAGGTTACCTCTGTAGAGGTTCTGGTGCTGCCCAGCCAGTGTATTTACATCAGAGTCAGGAAGTGGGGCAGTCAGTGCCAGTACTGAAACGTCATGACATTGTCTAGGCAATAGTAGCTACTCACAGTGCATTAATTCAGAGACTGATATAATGTGAGCAGCTGGTAATGTCATGACAGTGTCATGATGAAGATGATGCTGTACTAGCACTGGCTTCCGCACTTCCTGACTGATGCAGATACACTGGCTATGGAACACCGGGACCTCTACTGAGCTAGCCCAGCTGATTGGTCAGATACAGGGGCATGTAAGGCTTGCCAGCTCCCCTCCCCGACTAAGGATTAGAGTTATGGTATTTGGGGGGGGGCGAGGGAAGACACTGTCGATAGATAAGGGCCTGTGGGAGGCATTTTGATTTTTTCTTGTAGTCCTGCCAGCAGTTTGTTAGGAGTAGGGGGGTGTTCTACAACTTTGGGGGGGGTCTCATCTGCTCCTAATAGTTGTGAATGCATAGGTAAGCGCTGTACAGTAGAATATTGTACCACACTTAAATACCCAAACCAAAAACAAAATAGATTAATGAATGTTGGACACCAGAAAACTAAAGTTAGCCCCCTTGTACATTCCTATAACACGGGTGTATCACTATAGTCTCTTAACTAACAAGCTTAACTACCCAGGTGTGTCTCCCTGCAGCGAATCTCAGGAGTGTCAGTTTATAGGCACCTGTGCAACATGTTACCCACCCCAGTGGAAGGAAAGTTGCACAAAGTTACTGGAGTAATGTTAAAAAAGCATAAAGGTTCAACAGCATTTAATCTCAACTCATGTACTGAGCAATGAGCGTTTTGAAACATTACCCTTTGTGGGGGCAACCCTTTTTTTAAAGTGCTATTTTATTGCATTTAGTAGCAAACATATACAAAACATGCTTACAAGAAATGGCAAAACAACAGTTGATACACTTGACAATGCAATTAACACCGAGTGTGGTGACTCGCATTTCTACATTTTCAACATTGAGGGGTCTCTCTTTAACATTAGCATCAAAAGTATCACAACTTGTGACTTTACATGCAACCAGTGCTCTTTAAGGAATATGTACAGTGGTAAATAAAAAGAAAAGAATGCATGGTGTTTACTGGCCCTTGGGCTATCATAATGAATATTCTTATAGGACATTATAAAACTTGTATTTACTCATTTGAAACATATCACTCAAACTCTATAAAAACTATCGCTTGCTCTAATGGGAACCGTGAAAACAGAGCATTCTCTGTGATCTATAACTGATGAAACTGTAGACAGTTATGTTATAATAATATAGCATTTGTAAGACTGGTGAAGGGTAATGTATGTGCATATCTGCAGGCTATTCTGAAATCTGCTGTAGTGGAGCAGGTAGGGCAGTTGCAGCGTGGATGTTATTTAAAAGAACGGCGATCTTTCATTAGCAGAATTCTTCTGGCCATCCCGACTCCTTGGGGTTCAGCTGCTCCACTATCTTGCTGTGACCATGAGGCTATTATGTTTCTGTGCTGCCAGCGCAGTCTTACCCTCATGTCACCCACCATTCACCTTGCTGCCTAAGATACAAACCTTTAATCAGACAACAAAGAGAGGCTATAAACAATGCACAATGATACCAAGGCACAGCTGACCTTTTTGGCCAAGTTCTCATCTCTCATCAGTTCCCCCAAACACAATGAAGAACAGTACAACCACATTTGCCTATTTGATTTGATGTGGGGACTGATCAAAATGAAAGCACTACACTGTTCATTTCAGTCCATTTGTGCGGCCAGGTATATTCAATTGTTCAAGCGCTGGCATGACATCTGCAAAGTTCAGTTCACCTTTGCAGACTTTAAAGTATTAGATCTCTGATTTGTCCTCCAGGGATTCAGTAGCAGCCACGGTGGAACTAGAGGTGGCAGGAGGGAGTTCAGCCATGATGTCACCTGTCACTCCTGCATCGGCAAATGAAAACATTTTGTCGAGATAATTAGACTGCAAGTGGGCTGTAACTGAGGTCCTGTAAACCACCCCTGCTGCCTTGAGTTTGTCTGCGACCCCATCAAAGGCTTTCAGCCTCTGTTTTGTAATGTAGAAATAGTCAAGGCCCCCGGAATTCTTTGTTTCTGTGGTTGCGGAATTTGCCGCAGAATTTGCACCATGCCGCAGAATATACATAGTGCCGCAGAATTCATTGTTTTTGGTGAATTTTCATATAAATATACTGTTTTTCCATATTGTCAGGCTTTCTTTCCCATCTGATTTATCCTGAAGCCCCTCCTCTCTGCTCAGCATATGATGTCTTCGATGACATCACATCATAGTTAGCCAATGACAGGACTGCGTTCTGCCAGAGAAGTGAATAAATCATGCCACAGAAATCAGAAAATGCTGCCACAGAAGCCAAGGAGCCCTGCCACAGAAATGAAAAAATTCTGCCGCAGAACACCAGGGGTCCTGGAAATAGTCAGCAAAGAGCAGTACTTTATTTTCTCCATTTAGGACCAGAGAAGCTTCTCTAGCAGTTTTCGAGATTTGGTCCCAGAGCACTGACATAGTTGTAGTCATGAGGACTGTTTTCACACCCTCTGAGTTGTTAGTGACTCGGCACAGGGTAATCCTGTATGCGTTTGTCACTGGGACAGCAAACCCAAGGCTGACAGCTTCAGGCAGCCATCTCTCCACATAGGTTGGCAGTTCCCCTCCTTACTCCCTTCAGAATGCCCAAGATTTGAACATTGGCTGAACAGACCAGATTTTCCAGTTGCTCAATGCAGCTCTGGAACACTGCTGTTTGATTGTTGTAGTGCTGGCAACCAGTGCCTTCCCCACTATGAATCCATGCTCGTCTACAAAGCGAGCCATCACATCTATAATCACAATTGTATCATTTTGTTGATCCAGCTTCTTATCAAGTTTTTGTATTGTTTAGGTCAGCATGAAGATAGCCCTCTTCAGAGATTCTATCTCCGATGGCAGATTTACACAGGCCCAGAGGTTCCACTTGCAGAATTGGTTTATCCCCGATCCCTTTGGTCTTTCCATCACCAGAAATGTTCCACGCCTCTGTCAAAGCAGTACACAGTTCAGCAGCACAGCTTAAATGACAAATTGCCAGTGTCTATGATTTTTTAAAGTAGATTTTGCAACTGTTCATACAGAGCCTGAGCTGGGTGCGCCATTCCCACTCAGCTGCTGGCCACCCCCACAGGGCTACCACTTTTGAAGACACCAGGATTGGGATATTTTATAGGAAAACCTTTTTTTTTTTATTACCCTAACCCTGCTGCTATTGGTAATATGGTACACGTCAGTTACAGTACTGTTTAAGAGAAGCTAGGATGAAACACGGGGTATAAAATAAGAAGAGCTGAGACATGCAAGAGGCTGCAAGTATTATGGCTGAACAAAACAGATGGGTGATGTAAGGTCTGAGAGGTAGATGGGATGTAAATTACTAGAAACAGATTCAACAGTGCATTTCAAATTAGAAAATGGTATTATTACAGGTTATTTATTTCATATTATAATAAATTAAATTTTTTCATGTAAGAGTAATTCTGTTAAAGCCAGATCTACAGTGCTTCCAGGTTTAATTGTATGCTGCATCTGGCAAGCACATGGCATTGTGATGGAAAAGCTGCAAAACCCAGCTAAATTAACATCCACAGTGCCCATATGCAGTTTGTGGACGTGACTGTTGCATATGTCCAGACCGCAGATGTCTGGACATGCACATGATCCGTACATGTGAATGCCAAACCACGCCATGACATAGCCATAACTTAGACTCCAAAAGTACACCCTCCCAGGTCTTGCAGTAACAATGGCATGTCAGATGCCTAACAGAGCTTCAGTGTACATTCCCCAGTGAACGCATGGTATGCACCCACCACATCAGTGTAAATAATACAACCAGGGTTCGAACTGGCACCAGCCTACCAGCCAAATACCCGGTATATTCTGCATCAAGCTAGTAAAATGTTCCTTTACTAAGTCTTGCTGGCAAGTGCTGGAGGTGGTAACCTTTCAATAAGTACAGTTAGACCAGTAGAATGTCTGTGGTGACTGTGGATTTTCCTGCTGGCTAGAAACTGCTAAATCTAATTTCAAACCTCCTGATTTCCTAATGGGTGGTTCTGCACTCCTGTGCTGGTAACCTGGGTTCGGGAGTGGACTTGGGCAGCTGGATCAGACAGCCAGGGGTTGTGGTGGTGCTGCCTCACAACAGTGCTTATAGCTGGGGAGGGTGGGCACCATGCACTGCAGCCATTCCTGTAGTGGGCCAAAGAGCTTGTCTCTGCCACCCGGATGCTGCTGCGTGCTTGCAAGGCCTACCGACATATGGAGTGGTACCTAGTGGGTGGATTGTGGAACTGAGGGGAAAAAACTGAAAATCCATAACTGTCAGTATGATGATCGTCGGCACTCTCAGGCCCCACTCCCCTGTGATTCCCTCCAGTGCCAGTGGTGGTGGAGGGAGGGGTGGCTGATGAGGCTGGATGGTTGCAACTCATGACTTTAAGTAAGGATCAAGTGGCGGCTCTGGAGCAAACAGTTACAGTAAATGGCAAACAAAAACAAAATGTAATCACAGCCTCTATCAACTATTATGTTGTGGCTGACATGAAGACACACACCCCACCACACATATTGACCATAATGCCCCAAACAACCATGCACCAGAGATAAAACACAAACTCAATACATCAGGAGGGTGCCCTTCCATCCAGCAGCAAATTCGGTGCAGTCCATCTGGAACAGGGCATCACACACAGCACACAGATGCACACAAGTAGACTAACCATAGCAAGGAATACCAGTACACTGACCAGAAATACAGTGCATAAAGTGGAGAATATCTACTGAGAACTGGCATTGCTGTGTCATTTACTTCATACCATAGCTCTTACTGCCTGTATCTGGCTGTTTATCCTGGTCCTTGGGAAATCTCACAATCTACTGTACATATCCGTCCCCCGTCCTCCCCGCCCCACCCCAGGCACCCTGGGCTTTCAGTTATGGGCCCGTAGGTCCTGGCCACACTTTCCTGTTGACTGTGCTCCACTGCCCAGACCCTCCCAGAATAGTATGATCCTCTTCAAGCCTGTATGGACCTTCATCTTAATATAGCCACTCAAATGTCTCAGTCCTTGGCAGGGTTCTGCTAGTCACTTTCACCTCCCCTGATGGCTGTGGCCTCCCATGCTGGAGCACCAGGGCCCCAATGTGTCTGATGGACTCCTGCAATGACATGGGGAGGTGGCCATCAGTCAACCAATATTATAAAACCGTGGCAGGAAATGGAGCATTCTGATTGGCTGACAGCATTCTAGAAGGGTTACATTAATGGCCAGAACCCCTCATTTATTGTAAAACAATTATAAATTTAAGTTTTAAAACATTCATTTAAAAAATTACTATAATTATTAGTAAGCAATTTTTTCAATGGGCTCAACCAGTTGATATTTGCTGTAATAACCAGCTAATTATCACGGCATTCACACACTTTCTCAGTCAAAACCTAGTGTTCCCTCATTGGCTCTCGTTCTGTATGTGGGCGGGCTGAACAGTTCCACAAACATGGCATCTCTGTATCTCTGTTAGCGAGGAGCCACCAGAACAACACTCCTCTCCTTCTCATCATCATTTTTTTTATAATCTATCTGGTTGATCCTACTTGTAAATTAAAAAAAAAAAAAGCTGTATCTGGTTGATCCTGCTGTTCACCAGCTTCAGGTGATAGACCACACGAGCGGGAACGGGGCCGTGACTGACTGCTTACAGTACTAGGTAAGCATGATCACGATTCCAGACTGTTAAGTTTTAAAAAAGAAAGAAAGAAAGAACAAAATGCTAACTCTGAAAAGGGAGGGAGAGAGAGAAGGAGAGAGAGAGAGAGAGTGTGTGTGTGTGAGAGACACAGAGTCACAGGACTAGGACTGGAAAAAATTGCTCACCAGCAGTTATGAAAATAAAGGACAGGGAAGTATGCATACTCGAATGTGATACACACCTCAGTGTGGGATGCTTTTATAGACCCATTGAGCTTCACTCTTGGGTGTGCATTAACTATAGAATAATATATGGAGTGGTGTGTGTTGTATGCCACGTAAACTCCGAGAATGAAGCTCAAGGGGTTTATCTAGGCATCCAACACTAAGGGTGTGTGTAAAATTCAAATTTCTGCACCACCCTATATTTTATTTTGTATAATTGCTGGGTTTCACTTTTTCACCACAGCAATTATGTAAAAAAAAAAGATGTTCCTGTCCGGCCATGGTTTGGTTGGGTTTTAGCACGTTGCCTGTGAGAGTTAACTTTTTATTCCTGGTAGTTGTTTTAAAAGTTTTAAAATGTTTTCAAGCAGTGACTTTTTTTTTTAATAACTTTCGCCGAGTCTGAGTGGCTGTACAGTTTCGGGCAGCAAAGCAAGGTGGCCAGTGGTCGGGAATGGAAGACCTGCGGCTGGCGCATACGCAGAGCGAGGGAAGCCCATAGCGTGTTTGCCATTATAACACTCCTTTATAACAGCAAATTATGCAGTGGGTTTCCCTATGGGAAAAAGCAAACCTAGTTATTATATTCTCATAACACACACCTCCCCATCCTTTATTCTGTATATAATGATGAATAAAATCCAGCAATATGATTGGTCAGTCTCATTCCACATACTTTATGTAAATGTTAGATATGTAAGCATGTAGGACCTCATCACATAATAATAAGGTTCATGACTACACATAATCTGGATGCCTGAACTTGTTACTGACTACAGGTGGACTCGATCAGTAGACCTACGTGTCTGAAGCAGTGAAACTGACAATTAATCATTGTCATTTAATGTGATCATTGCATAGTTCTCGGCCCTCTCTTTCCACTTCTGCAGGTTCTGTACATGAAAGATATCTGCCACCACCCCCCAACACACAGCAGCATCTGTCCACCCAAATGTAGCAGTTCCCATAATCTCTTTACCCCAACTAAACAGCAGCTGTTGTAACAGTGATGAGTCTAATTTGCACTTTTGTTTTTTTCTGCCAGTGTCTGACTACTGCTTGATCATTACCACAGCCTAAAAACATCAACAGAAACATAACTGATACTGACCTGAACACCGCTATCTGGCACCATGAGTGGTACCCCCCCCCCATCTGATAATATCTGTACCCAGTGGGCTGGCAGAAGTCCTTGCTTGGAAGCTGACGTGTAACCCTTCACTTGTCAACCAACTAATGTATACGTAGACCCAAATTAAAAAAATATCTAAGGCAGAAGAATTACTTTTCATTAAAAACATTTAAAATGGCAGAGATTGTTTTTAAAAACATATTAATGGCTATAAATATGTGTATCAATTTATAATAATAGCAATAAAGTACTCTGGGTGTTATGTTAATGTCCAGTTAATCACTCCCTATGGGAATTGGGCACTCTGCTTCACCCCATGCCACATCATACCCACAGGGGGTGCCTAACAAGACATTAACATAACCCATGTTTACCTTATTGCTTAAAATAATAAAAAAAATAGTTTAATAGCATTAAGGCACTCTGGGAGTTGGATTACCTATACCTTATGTCTAATAACCCCCAGAGTAGGTCCTGGGTAGGATAAGGTAAAACAGGGTGGACTGAAAGGACCAATAGACTATTTTGCCAACATTTTTGTGGGTGACACAAAAATCTGCAACAGGGTGGACACACCAGGGGAGTGGAGGAAAAAAAGGAAGATCTGAAAAAGCTGGAAGACTGGTCAAAAGCTTGCCAACTAGGCTTCAATGCCAAAAAGTGCAAAATCATGCACATAGGGTACAAAACCCCTAGGGCAATGTAACAAATGGGGCAGGGGGGTAATGGCAACCACAAGACAGGAATGAGATCTGGGGGTCATCATATCTCATGACCTGAAGGTAGCAAGGCGTTGTGGTTGGGCAGTGGGGAAGGCTAGTGGAATGCTTGGGTGCATAGGGAGAGGTATCACCAGCAGAAAGAAGGAGGTACTGTTACCCCTGTATACATCAATGGTGAGACCCCACCAGGAGTACTGTGTCCAGTTCTGGACACCCCATCTCCAGAAAGACATAGATCAGGTGGAAGCAGTCTGGAGGAGGGCAACCAAAATGGTGCATGGCCTGCTTCAGAAGCCCTACAAGGAAAGACTCAGGGAATTAAATATGTACTCTCTAGTAGAAAGGAGGGAAAGAGGAGACATGCTAGAAACATTCAGCTGCCTCAGAAGCATCAATAAGGTACAGGAGGGTGACATGTTACAGAGGAAGAGATTCTAGAAGAGATCAAGGGGTCATGATATGAGGCTGGAAGGGGAAGGCTCAGAGGGGATGTGAGGAAATACTTCTTCACAGAAAGGGTGGTAGATGTCTGGAACAACCTCCCAGCAGAGGTAGTGAATGCTAAAATGGTAGCAGGATTCAAGCATACGAACACACAAATCAGCCAGCAGAACAGACCAACCGGTCTATCAAATTCTGCCCGAGTGTGCAGCTAGCATCCTAGATTGCAGCTGCCCCAACCTCCTCCCCACTGTTTCTCCCACCCCTGTCACAGCCTCTGCCCCCCAGACATTTCCTCTTGCTTTGTCCCACTCCTTCTTAAAGCTTCCGACTGTTCTACATGTTACCACCCCCACTGGTAGCACATTCCAGCTAGACACCACCCTGTCAGTGAAGTAGTGCCTCCTCATCTCCCTCTTAAAACAATCCCCTTCTAAACTTAGTCCATGCTCCCTCGTCTCCCTAACGTTTCTCAGTTTAAACACCCTCTCGGTGCTAGGTTTATTTTCCCGCCTCAAGTATTTGAACCCTTCAATCATATCCCCCCATCCCTCCTCTCCTCCAGTGTGTACATATTCAGCTCCTGCAGCCTGACTTCATAGTCCTTCCCTTCTATCCCCTTTAACATTTTTGTTGCCCTCCTTTGTACCCCCTCCAGTATTGCACACAGTACTCCAAATGCGGTCTGACCAAGGACCTGTAGAGAGGCAGGATCACATCCCTATGTCTGGATGAGAAACCCCTTGCAATACATCCCAGCATCCTGTTTGCCTTAGCCGCTGCTTTCCTGCAATGGGCTGAGTTGTTCATGCTCCCTGATACCAACACCCCAGGGTCCTTCTCCTCCTCCTCTGTGATCCCCAGCCTCACCCCACCCAACCAGTAGTTCCTCCTATGGTTTTTAGCCCAGAAGTGCATCACCTTACACTTCTTCATGTTGAATCCTAGCTGCCATTTGTCCGACCATGCCTCTAGTTTGGTTGGGTCCCTCTGCAATTGTTTCCATCCGTCCTCTTCATTCACCACCGCCCCCATTTTGGTATCATCAGTGAACAGACTAACCCTGCTACGAACTCCGTGTGCTATATTGGAGATAAAGAGCCCAAACAGCACCAGGCCAAGTACTGAACCCTGCGGCACCCCACTTGTTAACTGCTTTGGTTGCCGAGAGCTCCCCCACCACCATCTGGACCCTCCCATGTAACCAGTTCTCTATCCATTTTGTCAGCTTTTTCCCCACCCCCACTGCAATCAGCTTCCCTCCCAGTCTCCCATGAGGCACTGTATCAAAGGTCTTACTGAAGTCCAAGTACAGGACATCTTCCACATGACCCCCATCTAGCTCCCTTGTTACCCAGTCATAATACTCTATAGGTTTGTTTGACAAGACCTGCCCGAGACAAACCTGTGTTGCTGCCCATCCTGGAGGCCATTACTCTCAAGGAATGGCACCAGCCTCTCCTTCAATATCGTCTCCATAAGCTTCCCCACTATGGACGTGAGACTGACCCCGCCGATAATTTCCTGGCTCTTCCCTAAGCTCACTCTTGTGTATGGGCACCACATGGGCCACCCTCCAGTCCTGAGGCACACACACCATGTTTCCAGAGAGGTGTTGAACAGATCTGCCAGTGGCTCGGCCAACACCTCTGCCATCTCCCTCAGCACCCTGGGGTGGATGCCATCATGCATGCATAGGATAGACACAAGGGGACCTTAGAACCGGGGGGGGGGGCAAAGGCCAGAGATTGAGTAGGGTCTGTGGTAGCACATTAGGTAGGGAACTTTAAGGTAGACTAAGTGGGCCAAAAGGTCCTTTTCTGCTGACAACTTCTATGTATCTGTGTTTCTATTTTCTATGTTTAAGATGGTAACCCAACCTCTAATCCTGCCTTAATGCCTATCTGTAATATGCAAGCATTAAGGATATGGCTTCCACAAAATTGTAATAAAATTCTATTATTATTATAAAAACTGATGAAAGCCAATTTTATGTACGTATGCAATTTTGTAAATTCCTGGTTTATCTACTTACAAAATGGCAAGAAAAAAATCTAGTAATTCAATTGGCTAAGAGACGTCACCTGATTTTTTTTTTTTTTTTTTAACCAGGAGAGACACACTAAGCTGAAAGCTTGTTTACAGGTGCGACCTGGGAGCACAAGGAAGTTAAATGACTTGCTCAGGGTCACACAGTATGCAAGAGGGGGCTGTGGGGTTCAAACCCAGGTCTCCAGGTTTGCAGCTCAGAGCCTTAAGTCACTGCGCTATACTGCCTCTCTAGAAATGCATGGTCAGGGACAAACATTATTTTACTCCCTCCTCCCCCCCAAAAAAACTACTTAGAGCCATTTTATAAGTGTAACAAGCCCCTCCAGGGTGTGCGTCACAGGATTTTAATGCACTTCCTAGGGGCATGAGGAAACTTGGCTTTTGACCTCGTGCCTTACTATACCCTTGGGGTGTGCATTAAAATCCTATAATGCACACCCTGTCATGGCTTAGTACATATATAATGCACGGTCATCCTAAACCTGACCAGATTTGGTAGTAGCCACATCACATAGACACCTATTCTCCAGTGTGCGGAGAGTCTATGCACCGCATATCTGGGGCACATAGACCCTCCATGGCCCCTGTGCCCAGTTCTCCAAGGGGGCATAAGGCTGCTACCCGCTGGATCCCTTGCCTGGCCGGCGAGATCCATGAGGGGGCGGCTCGGGGGGGGTCCAGGGGGTGTGTGCCCTAACTCCACACTATGCTTGAAAGCGCAGAGTGCCAGGCAAGGGTCCTAGCCGCTGTGCACCCCCCCAACAGCATGCAGCCAGCAGCGGCAAACCCTGCGGGTCCCCCCGCCATGCCACCCCAGCCATGGGGTGGGACCACTACAAGGATGGATAGCTCTTGCCTCCACCACCCAACACACATAGGGGCACTGGACCCATGAAGGCACACAGGCCCCCCACCCCCGCCCAATACAGCCCCACCGGACCAACCCACCTGTCCCCAATCACGGCCACCCCAGCCATCCATGGGTGATCGGTGGACTCCCCCACAGCACCAACAACCCCTCTGACACCCGTGCCTGTCCATTAGTGCCAGCACGGGATGGCCAGTGGCATAGTTCTCCTCATGCCTTTGTAGCCACCGGTGATGCTGAGTGCATGCCACTATATATAGGCTGTCTGCACCCAGCATCACTGGGATGGCCAGCAGGAGGATCATCGGTGCTGCAGGGGGGGGGCGGCAGTGTGGGGGTTAGGAGGTACCGCTGCCACGAGGACAGGGCATGGGGTGTGTGGGGAGGTTCACCTACCCTGGGGATGGGGTTTTGCTGCGTGGGGGGGCTGCCTACAGGTTAGGGGCCACCTGCCAGGGGCCAACTATGCACCATGTGGGCACTTGTCTGTGCACGGCCAAAGGAGCACTCTGCCAGGTGGGTTGATTCACGCGGATCCGGGTGCTTGCATTTGGCATTCATGCACCCAGACCTGTGCCCTGCAACACAAGTGATCCACTGCGGGACCTTGGCTGGGCATCCCATTGGATGCCCACCTGGGTCCTCTATTCCACCCCTGGCCACCCTGCTCGGCTCTGTGTGCTGGGGGAGCAGGGCCACGGAAGAGAGCCATGCAGTGCCCGGTATCTGTGAATGCAGCCACTCCACATCGATCCGCGGGTGGGATATGCATCTCAGGAGCATTTTCCTGCCCCATGGAGAATCCCCGCCATAATGAGCAAATGAATCCCCTATCCCCAGAACTGACCTTCCATCACAAACATAGCTGCCACCTTTACTTACTAAAATCCTCAGCTAGGCTATAAAAATAAAATTACCTTAAACAATGTATTAAATGTTGTTTCCCTGATCATCACACTCTCCTTACATACATAAATCAGTGAAGTACACTATTCATAGTTTTCATTACTAGGGTCCCCCTGCTAACAATGAAAAATCCCCCTATCTTTATGCTTACCAGGGACATCTCCGATGCTTACCTTGCCAGAGATAAAACTGAGGTTCTGGCTCCACATAAGGCATTTGGTGTGTGTGTGTGTGTGTGTGTGTGTGTGTTTGCTTGCTTGTTTAGTATGTTGGGAGAGGAACATTCAGCCAGTGGACTCGTGCAGAATTCTGAATTTCTATTTTCCATGGTAAACATGTCATATGTTGAAAGTGAAAAAAAAGAAAAAAGAAACAGGGTGAGTAAAGGAGGCAATAATAATACTATAAAAACAAAATGAGAAAAGGTATGAAAACACAGTTACATAGGCAGAGGTAGTCCCAAACTGCTTAAATACATTCCTGAAGTTCATAAAAGCACATCCGTTTAAATCACACATGGGTGTTTTCAAATCTACCCCTTATCCAAAACAATCTGCCAGGTTCAAAACTTCTGACACATTTCCATGAAAATATTTATTGATTTGAAATGCAAATAAGGTGACTAAAATGCATGCCACACATGGTTCCCATCATCTTTTATGGTTTTAGCTACCCCTACACTCCCCCAGGTATTTTTATCTTCTGGGTTAAAATGGAAGCATATTTCAATGAAAGGCCCCATTTTCACCTTTTTTAATTGTTTCTGCTTGTTTTTATTAATTTTAAGTCAAATATTTAAATGCCATTTTATAAGTGCCATAAGACACTCCAGGGTGTGCCATTATGGTGATATAATCGCACTTCTCAGCTGCATTTAACTGAACATGAGGCATGTGATTCTGTTACCATAATGCACATCATGTCTTATTACAAAACAAAATGGTTATATTAAATGCACACTGAAAATAGAGTTAAAAATCTACGTTTCGACCTTAGGTCTTCTTCAGGAAATATCTAAAAGAGAAAAAAACACAAAGTTAGTGTAGAGGGGGTTAAAATGAGGGGGTATATATATATATATATATGTGGGGAAAGAAAAAAGGGGAGGCTCAGGGAGAAGAAGTGATATAAATGGTAAGATTATGAGAGAATCATGTCTTATTGCTTACTTATTGGCTAGGGATTCTTTGAAAGAAAGTTGTTACATTCCTGAAATTGGTTAAACAATGGGGACTACATATGGTAAAACCAAATGCTGCAAATTAGCATTATTCATCTACATGGTAGGATCTTTGTAGTACATTAAGGAGTTTAGCCTGTATATTGCATTTCTGTGCATCTTTAGATCTTTTGTATGCGTCGGATTCTGTCGAATCCATTCTGTGTGCATCCACTTGATTATCGGGAAATTCTGATTCTTACTCCAGTTCCGGTACCAAAATTCAAGGAATTTGGACTGGAATCAGAATTTCCGATTCTGTATTGGATGGTTGCAGAAACCTACCACCACCTGGCACATTCAAAGAAAAACAACCTTACCCCTTCCATCACCTTAGTTTCTCACTTTCTTGCCCCCTCCTTTACCTGCTGCGAGAAGACCCATTCGAGGAGGGATGGCTGAAGGCTCTTCCAGTACTACCAGCCAGTATAGGGTAGGCAAAAGATTACCTCCAGAGCTCCAGGTCAGTGCAAAAGAAACTCAGTCCGGGCCAATCCCTCCACACCCCCATTGAAACTGTGGCTGATCACCATCTGTCTGCCAGGCTGTGCAGACTCAAGTTGAATGCCCATACCCGGGCCAACTACTTTGCCTTGGGCATGTCATTGTCCTTCCCAGTTGCTTGCATAGTTCATTCAACCAGTTGACTTCTTTTACTAGCCATTACAGACAGCTACAAGTGACCTGTGTTCCCTCTGAGCCAACCAGGCTGGCCCTAGCCTACCCCTGCTGTTCCTGTCACTCCCATGTGCTGCCCTCGTCGACCTCTCCTCTACTGCAGACTAGACTGGTTGACTGGAACAGACCATAGACAAGTACCAACCAGAGTCTCTAATGCCCTTCTCTCAAGCATCTGGTGGGAGCAAGGTTTTATTCCAGTCAGCCACTAGTTCTTGTTTATTTTTGTCAGGTCACACTAGAGGTAGTGCTGCATTTAAACAATTTGGCAGGGCCAGGGAATAGTGGTAGACAGAGGTCAGGAGTTATTTTTTTTGGGGGGGGGGATGTGGGGAAGAAGGAAACTGGACTCGTCACTCTGTATTAAAAAAAGAATGAGTCCAGACACTGGACCAGATTTTATTGTGTCCCTCTATCAGCCTATGACTCACCACCACCATCCCAGCAACTGAGACTCATTGATAGCACATGGGATTTGTGTTGATTGGAACACAGGGCTACGTTATGTGGAAAGCAGTACAGAAGAGAACTGGCGTGGATACATGTAGTGTCATTACATCTGCAAACCACTGCTTCTCTGTTGCCAGTTCCTTCTGTGATAGCCATAAAAAGAGTCACTGCACGCCAAGTCAGTAATCTTACACTGAGAGAATCTAGTCATGTACATTAGTTTTCATAGTGAGTTAAGGTAGATGTGCACATAGCCACACCCAGGACAACAACATGGGGGGGTATGAAGAAGCAACAGTTCAGTGTTGCCATCTGTCCTAGTCTGAGCAGGAAAAGAAAATATAGAAGCTGCCTTAATACAACCGTGGGGATTTCTCATGAGTTACAAGGCCATATGTAGGTCTGCATATAGACATAGACACATCAGTCCCTGGTGTCATTATCCCATCACTCCATCAGTCCTGCTGACAAATGTTGAAAAAAATCATCTGGGGGCAGTGGTAAGATAGTGCACTCCTCATATGTTTAAAGTGACATTTTAGGGGATGGAGGGATTGTGTTGGTGTGCGTACATGGGGGATAGTCAACATGATGTGCAAAAATGAACAAAATCTTGAGAGCCAACTAACAAAAGATAGCAAGACAGAAATAATAGGGTGGTTGGCTGTGACCCGGTTCTGAGTCCGAATCTGATTTTTTCAAAAAGGTTCTGATTTGCTCTCATGAACTGTATACCTATTTGAGTCTATTTGAGTGTGAAAAATGCATCAGTATTAGTGTTTTAGATCCCTCTGTTAAAAAAAAAATTAAATGTAACCTTAAAACAAAAAAAATGGTGCCTGTATTTTCATGCCATTTGGTCAATAAGCATCCAACAGCAATAAAAAATAAATATATAACAGTCACCAGTACTGTAGGACTGAAAGCTTAGACATTGTTTTCTTTCTGTAACATCTTTGTTGGTTCAATAAAAGGTATAAAACCATTTGCTTCTGGATCTACTCTTACAAGGACCAATATGGCAACTAATCTATTTCAGTACTACAGTAGTGAGTCACTGAGCAAGGAGGTCAGGGTAGGGTACCCAAAATTAAGTGGCGTGATTCATGACTAAGTGATGTGAAACAAGATTCATGTACAGGGTTGCACCCAAAAATTAACTGGCATCAAACAGAAGCTTCAGTAACACTGAAAATCACTGAAAGTGCTACAGAAAGACACTGACAAAATGGCTTACTTAAAGACTGACATGAAACAGAAAATTCAGTAAACAAACAGGTTGGGTTGCACCCAAAAATTAAGTGGCGTTATTTGTGACTAATTGATGTGAAACAGAAGACTGGGTTGCACCTAAAACTTAAGTGGCACAAACAGAAGATTTAGTAACACTGAAAATCACCAAACCTACTACAGAAAAATGTGATCCCTTCTTCACAAATCTGTATGGCACTATGACCTAGTAGTAGTTCAGGCACAGAGATGAACAACACAGAGTCTGAGATGTGACACCCCCCCCCCCCCCCCCTTCACAATCTGTATGGCATTATGACACAGAGATGGGCTACACAGGGTCTAGGGCAGTATGACCTTTCAGGGCAGCATAGAGATGGGCAACACAGAGTGGAGGCAGTATAGCGCAGTGGTTTAAGACTCTAAGCTGCAAATCTGGAGACCTGGGTTTGAATCCCACAGCCCCCACTTGCGTACTATGTAACCCTGAGTAAGTCACTTAACTTCCCTGTGTTCCCAGGTAGCACCTGTAAACAAGCTTTCAGCTTAGTGTGCCACTCCTGGTTAAACAATTGGAAAAAAAGAAAAAAAAAAAGAGTCTAAGGCTTGGGTGACTCCCCCCCCCTCTCAAAATACATGAGGCACTGTATAACCTAGTACTAGTTCAGGCACAGAGATGGGCAAAACAGAGTATGAGAGGTGACCCCCCACCCCTTCACAGTCTGTATGGTACTATGGCACAGGGATAAGCAAAACAGTGTCTAGGGCAGTATGACCTTTCAGACAGTACAGAGATGGGCAACATAGAGTCTGAGATGTGACACCCCTTCCCCCCTTCACAATCTGTATGGCACTGTGGCACAGAGATGGGCAACACAGAGTCTAGGGCCGTATGACCTTTCAGAGCAGCACAGAGATGGGCAAAACAGAGTCTGAGATGTGGGTGACACCCCCCCCTTCAAAATCCATGGCACTATAAGCCTTCCCCCTCAAAATTACTGAAGCACTTGACCTTCAATCAGTCGTCTTGTCCTGTCTGACTGTTAAATCCGTTGGTCTCTCTCTCTCTCTCTCTCTGACTAACAAAAATGGGTGTTTCATCATTTTACTGTGGAGTCTGCAATGTCTGCACTCTGCTGCTGTCTACTCTGCTGTTGAATTCATTGGTCTCTCTCTACTCACTCTCTCTCTTACTAATGAAAAATTCTGTTTTTAATGAGTACTGTCAGTCTGCTGCAAGGTCTGCAGCACTCAGCTATTTTCTGCTGTTGAATTTATGGGTCTCAGTGTCTACTTTCCCTCTCTAACAAAATTGTTGCCATTTTGTTTGGGGGGCCGGGGGGATCTCCACACACATGCACACACATGCGCACACACACACACACACACACACACAGCTGTCTCCATTGACTGCAGAACCCCAAATGCACTCAATACTTGACTTCCTTCGGAGGTCCTGTGTTGGCTGACACAGAGAACTGGCTAGAATATGTGTCAGTTACCAAACAGAGACCCTCATTTGTTGTCTCCCTTGAGTGCCTCAGGATCACGAGTGTTTCCCTTTGTTGGTCATGTGATGGTCCAGGGACTCGGGAGTCTTCGGCAGAGATTGGTGAAAAAAAGAAACACTTTTTCTTCTGCACTTTTCTGAACCCTGCACTGCCTTTCCATGCAGTATTGGTGGTGAGAATGTTATTCTGGACTGGACTGCACTTCTGAACCGGGCTGACTTGGCAATCCGGGTCAAGCCACGAAAGGCTCAGTTTTTCCTGTCAGAGCCGAGGTGACCCAGTCCGGGGGGAGGTTAGAACTGCACCAGAGCTGATTCGCCTATCCCTAGTTTGATTGCTAATAATTGCCAATGCAGTTTTGTTGACTGAAGGTCCAGTCACAAAGACCTCATAGACTATTTTGTGAGTATTACAGAAAGTACTGGCAAAAGAAAAGCAGTGCATATTACATATCTAAATTTCAGTAAGTCATTTGATACAGTTCTGCATAGGAGTCTACTGCACAAAGACAGCAAGCATGATGAGGGGGTGTACTAAAATGCCAAGGGGCAGATACCAAAGGGTGACTGAAAACTGACAGCACTCAGCGTAAAGTAGAGTAGGGTAACAAGAGTCCCTCAGGGATCAGTGGTAGGTCCTGTCTTGTTCAATATTCTCATTACAGACTTAGGAAAATGGGCCAGCTGCAGCCTAGATAAGTTTGCAAATGACTGACACTTGGTTAGCCAGAACAGCTAGCACAGAAGAGGAAGGTGTAAGGCTGCAGCTGAACCTGAGTGTTGATACACCTGGGAACTGGGCAAACCAGAGGGAAATGTTCTTCACTTTGGATAAATGTAAGTTATAAAATGGCTTGGCTCAAACAAGCAATTTGATTACTTAAAACTGGTCACGTGACCATGCATTAATTACACATTACCGTTCAGATTTTGTTCTTATTTCTTGGTTGGTCTTTTTTTATTTTTCAAACCATTCTGTAAGCACAATAATGCACTCTAGGGTGTGTGGTAATACCGTAAATTACCCCACTTCCCAGGTGAGGCAAGCAGCAATTTAGCATTACCACACACCCTGTTACGTTATTGCTTATGTAATGTACCTAGGAGCTAGAAATAGGTGGCAGAAAATATGTACGGAATGGAAGTGAAATCACAGCTTCTCATCAGCAGAATAACTTCAAAGAGAGAGTAATGGTATCTCTGAAGTACAGTCTCAAATCAGTATGCAGTGCCAGTTAAAAGGCAAATAAGATGGTGGGATTTATTAATGGGGGACTAGAAAGAACTGCCCACTGGCCGAGTGGCAGCTTATCACACTGCTGTGCCAGTGACCCAGGTTCGGAGTGGACTTAAGAACTGACCGTGTGGCCCTGGGGGACTGGGGTTGCAGTGCCATGTGGCAGTGTTTCCAGCTCAGAAGGGCTGACATCAAGCTCTGCCACTACACTGACCTCTGTCATGGGCTAGGGTTCCTCTTCTGCAGGGCGCTGGTGTGGGGATGATGGTCAACAGCAGTCTCAGGCCTTGCCTCAAGGGGACCTCCATTGGGAGGAGTGGTAGAGGGAGTGGTGGATGGGGCTGAGAGGTAAAACCCTGACCTGAGGACTAGGTGGACATCTCTGGTAGAGAAAAAAACTTGAAGAAAAAAAGGGGGGGACTAGAGAGTGGGTCTACAAATGATGACCCTTGGTCAAGGCACCAGAGAGTATTTGGAATATTGTGTGTGGTACTAGGCCATACATTTCAGGGAGAACACAGATGAGCTGGACAAGGTATGGCAGAAGGTCTCTAAAATAATAAGAGGGTTTAAGAAGAATTGAAATATGAAGACAGACTGTGACACTTGGGAGGATAAAAGGGAAGATTCGGAGGGAGGGCATGATACAGGTCTAAAAATGTTTGGAATGTTGTCAGCACAATGGCTCTCTCCCTAACCTACAAATGTATACACAGGCTTTATCCCGAGTACTATACCTTAGTTATAAGAACATATTGGGTCACTGGAGATAAAGTCTTCTCCACTATTGCACAGTTTAGCTGAAACTCACATCCTGACAGCAATAAAGATTCCAGAACTAACTGTCTCTGTGGTATTGGATGGTAGGGGACTGCTCTGGCACACTGGCAACCCAACTTTGCACCCCAAACCCAGGACTTCAGGAGCAGAGGCTATCAGTGAGGATGAAAGCCTCTGTGCGGATGCTCTTCTCCTGGGGGAGTGAGACAACATGCAGCACTCAAAGAGCAGCAGCTTTGGTAGTTTAGGAGTAGTAGGGCACCACAGGCACATCTGGTCCACTCCCCCACCAGTCAGTGGTTGTCCAGATGTGTTCCCAACTGTTCATCATAACATCAAGGTTTGATTTAAAGGAGTCCAAGTTAAGGGACTCAACAAGATGTTCCAGTACTTTACAACTCTTTGTGTGAAAACATTTCCCCTTCTTTCATTTTTAAACAATTTACCCCAAAGCTGTTTGGTGTGGCCACAAGAGTTGAAAGGTGACTCCCTGAATTCTAGCCCCATATCCAAAACATTAGTTCTGTGTTTTTAATTACATTGTGTACTAGAATTAGATCACCCCTCAGATGTCTTCTTTCCAAACTGTGTAGTCCTAATTAGACCAACCGCTCCTTGTACGGGAGAGTCTTTAGACCATATACAGATTTAGTAAACCTCCCATGCACCCTCTCCACTCTTAATTTATTGCATTGGTAGTGGGGAGACTAAAACTGGGAGCAGTAATTGAGGTGGGGGTCTAACCAAGCTTCTGTATAGTGGCAATAGTACATCACTGTTCTTGCGTATAAAATGTCTTTGTATGCACCCCATTATGTTAGATGCCTTGGTGGCTGCAGCAAAGCTGTTGGAACGAAGAGGTAAATTTTGCTGTACTACAGTCCCCAGATCCCTTTCTTCCTTAACTTCTTTTTGGGCTGTGTCTCCTAAATAATATGATGCACAAGTGTTGTTAGTTCCCAGATGGAGCACAACGCATTTGTCAGGGTTGAAATCCATATCCCAACCCTTGAACCACACATATAGTGCATTGATGTCAGCCTGCATTCTCTCTACATTCTCAAAATTGTTGACTCTGTCCCCCTATTTTCGTATTGTCTGCAAACTTATTTATAAAACCATGTAAACCCTGATGTAAGTCACCAGTGTACACATTGAAAAGAACCGGGCCCAACATGGAACCCTGGGGTACCCCACTAGTAACATCAATTAAATCAAAGACTACACCCTTGATTCTGACACACTGTTTTCTATTTGTAAGCCAGTTTTGAATCCAGTCTACTATTTTACCATTTAAATTTAGCTGATCCAATTTTGTAATTAGCATGACGTACATGGTCAAATGCCTTAATGAAATCTAAATACATTATGTCACCAGGGATATTGTTGTCTAGGTATTCACTAATGGATTTGTAAAATTATATTAAGTTGGTGACACATGAACGTCCCCTAGTGAAACCAGATTTGTAATATCCAGCTGGAGGAAGCCTGGGACCATTGCTGGCATTGGTGACCATATGCCGGTGAGTCCTGCCCCAGAATGCCAATGTGGCAATGCTCTACTCGGGAGGCAGGGATGGGTGGGGGAACAAGAGAAAATGCCTGACCAAGGCAGTCATGGGTGACAGACGCCCTGTGTGAATAACCATGCCACCAGTCCCTTAGTGGCATGCCCACTGTCCAGCCCCTGGTGCCAAGCCATTGGCTTCAGTGACATGCACTCCCACAAGCTGGGGGATGGGGACTGAAGAGTGATAGAACCAATCTGGACATCTGAGGGACACACTGTAATCTGTTGCTGGACGATGCCAACATGAGTGAGTAGGCAGAGGAGTGGCACGATGTGAGGGCCTGAAACAGTGAAGAGACTGGGAGCATGGAAGGTGGCAAAAAATATTCCAGAACCACCCACACCATTAAAGAAGCCATGCATAACCACCTTCTGAACCCCTACAAACTGCAGACCATCTCACTTACATGAAGCATCAGTTAATATACTCTTTCTACCCTCTCTCAGATCAACTTGCTCCCCCATTCCTGTTCTTATATATCCTTGCTGAGATTTACTTGTAATGTATCTTGACATTTATTGAAATGAATATACTTATCAAGGATATTTGCTTTATGTCATTTAACTTTACTACCTAACTTGCGGCCACTCTGCTGCTGTAATGCCCCTCTCTCTTAAAACAAATACGAGATGCACCTGAATGAGGTTATCCAGGTGTGCAGAATTCTAAATATACAGTAAGTAAGTAAGTAAGGATCTGCCTATGTGCCTGAGGATTAGAGAGCAAGTCATGTGGTGTCAGTATTCAAAAGAGAGGGCTCCCAATGGCTGAATGCAAGCGAGTCTCATTTCCGTGCTGGGAACTCGAGTTAGGGAGCAGACTCTGGGAGCCAGAAATGGTGCTTCTGGGGAGTGCTGTCAAGCACAGTACAAGCCAGTCTGGGGAGGGAGACTTCCAGTTTTTGGTTTTTTTTATACTTCTTTATTGATTGTAGATTCCTTCAAACATACAAACCAGGTACTGGAATATACATCAAACACTTCCAGAAAAAAATTCCATTATGATATAGTCACAGTTACATAGGAATTTAAATAGAAAGAACTATTTCAAAACATATCATCTACGATATTCCTTAATATGTCTACCAACCTACATCAGAGATAAAGTATATTCAAGTCCATCTGTAGTTGTCTAGCAAATAGTTTTAATTAGAGTCACAAGCACTTATTGGACACTCTGTGATACCTCTCTCTGTCTTTCTCCTGTGTGTACATCTTCTGAGTTATGAAAATTAAAAAAAGGACATTAGAAACACGCAATCCATAACCTATTACTTAGGACATTTAGGTCTCAGAGCACTAAGGTGTAAAAAACATTTAGATGTTTTAACTACATCTTAAACTTAAAAGGTCAGGGCTCAGTATATATTAACACTTAATGAACTCTGGCATTCTGTCAGTTACCTCTGTAGGAGTAATGGGTAGTTAGGGTTTAGATCGTATCCCTACAGCTAGTCTCTGACTGTCGAATCCTGTCTCACCCTCAGTCTGCCCACCACCCAACCTCCCCTGGCAGACACCCAGCATCGTCTTTTGGTGAGAGGAGAGGGGGGGAGATCTCGGGGTCGCATGGCTCAATCCAGGCCTCACTGGGGATCCACCTCCTCATCATCCGAGAACTCGGCCCTCCACACCTCCTATCTAGTCCATCTATTCCGAAAGGCAGAGACTTGTTCTTGCAGTTTAAATGTAATTTCTTCCAGTCTCTGAATCTGTGAGACCAGTTCCAACCAATCATGCAGAGTCGGTGGGCCAATCTGAAGCCATTTTCTAGTAATGGCCTTCAATGCAGCCACCACCAGTATCTGCCACAAATAGGAGGCTTCACGGCCTTTCACTCCTCCTGGGATCTCTCCCAAAATCAAAGTCTCAGGACCCACTTGCCCTTGGAGCTGAAATATTTGGTTTAGTGCATGGTTGATATCTGTCCAGTACTGTACAAGACCAGGACAGCCCCAGAGAATGTGTGTGTGGGAGGCAGAAACCTCACCACATCATCTTCAACACTGTGCAGAGATTTCTGGGCTTTGCCTGGAGACCATGCTTGGTACCCTAAAATATCTGGTTCTTAATTTCCAAAGGAACTCCCACCACTGGGGGGAGGATGTGGCACTCCAGATGTGTTTCCAACCCTTTGTCCAGTGCCACTCAGAGACAGATAAACCTGTCTCAAGTTCCCACCTTTGTCTTTTGTAATCCGTATCAAAATTAAATTGTTGTATATAAACATAGAAACATAGAAACATAGAATTTGACGGCAGATAAGGACTGTCTTTGGTACAGGAGAGAGATTGCTCCTGATGCCTGTTCAGAATTCCAGGGTTGCTCAAACAGATCTTCTCTATTGTCTGATCTACCTGTAAGCTGGTCTTTTCTGATCTTTTGATTTAAATAACTAGTAATTTGGTAGAATCTCATTTTGTCCGAGGGATACAAATTGAAACATTTCTGAGCTGCTGAGAAGATGTGAGTGCCCCTTCCTGTAATAACTGCCCTGGGGCTCCAAATCCCACCCTAGCCTTCTTGTAGAACCAAGGGTCCAAAGCCACTGGGCCAAACTCTGGGTCAGTTGCCCACCATCTATATTTCCAAAATCTATTGCCCTGTGAACCCCTTGCGGTCCCTTTTCTCCATCCCTCTAGTGTGGCTTGGGTGGCCATGGGTCTTTATCGGTTCCCTCTGATCATCTCCCGGGGTTGAAAAAGTATGGAAGGTAAAATTGGATCACCCGCCAGCACCATTTCTATCTCCCTCCATTTAGCTTTGTAAGTGGGGTGTCCCCACAGTAACCCAATTCTCATCTGGGTAGCCACCCAGTAGCCCTCCAGGTTAGGTACAGCCAGACCCCCAGACATCTTTGGGAGAAACATTATCTGCCTTCTAATTCTGGCCCTCTGATTTGCCCATATAAATTTCATGAACATTCTCTGTCAGGTCTCTAGCTCCCTTCTCTGGACAATACAAGGGACTCCTTGGAAAAGGCACAGAAAGCGAGGGAGAGCGTTCATTTTAAGAGCTTGTATACGGGCTGTTAATGAAAGGGGCAAGACATTCCATTTCTGAATATCCGACCTGACTTGATTCAACAAGGGGATATAATTAAGTTGATACAGTTATGTCGGGGCGGTAGTAATAATAATTCCCAAGTATTTCATCTGTTTTAAGTTCCATCTCATGGGGTATATGGTCTTTAAATGTGGGGGAGGGTCATAAGGGACTGCCAAAATTTCAGTCTTCAGGGTATTGATAGAGTAGCCTGCCTGGGAGGAGAAACTATTTAGTCTGTCTATTACCCTAGGCAACAAGTTAGTGGGGTTCTCCAGGTAAAACAGGATATCATCTGTATATAAAGAGAGTTTGTATTGCTTATCTGACAGCCTTACACCCTGGATACTTGCATCTAATCTAATACTCTGGGCTAGGGGCTCAATGTATAAGGCGAAGAGCAAGGGGAGGAGAGAGGGCAGCCCTGCCTTGTTCCTCGTTCTAAAGGAAAGGGGGGCATGGTGTCCATTTGTCCTAACATAAGTCGTCAGTGTTTGGTATAACTTAGAGAGCAAGGTCTGGAAGGGGCTTCCTAACCCAAAGTGTCCGACAACCTCCTTCAGGAAGGCCCACGATACCTTGTCAAACTCTTTTTCTGCGTCAATGCTCTAGAAGGGCTGGAGTTTTAGTGGTATTAAGATGATCTATTAGATGGAATGTTTTTCTTAAATTATCCTGGGCCTGTCACCCTGGGATAAAGCCTGTTTGGTCAAGATCTATTAGATCTGGGATAACAATCTGTAGCCTCTTAGTCATGATGGAAGTAAATATTTTATAATCGTGTAACCCCTAGATGGCGCTATCCAAGGGGCTACTACCCCTGCCTGATTTGCCACTAACAGGTTGAGGGGCCTGGATCCAATGGCGGGTGCCTCCACCCAGAGGTCAGGGTTTGCAATAGTTAAACTTACTTGGTCACAGCCCTCTGGGACACTGCAACCCCCCTTTCTTCCCACTAGTGGCCCACACAATATAGCAGAATTACCTTCACAGTATACACTTACCCCCAAGGCTGGTTCAGGCACCGGACATCCTGTAAAATAAGATACAGTGCAACAATCACAGTACAGTACTTTAACATAGACAAATACCTCAGGCAGTATAACTTTGTTGAAACAAACAGCTCTGATTTATTTAGGGGATATAACAAGGACAGGGGAAATCAGTTAATTAGCTTATCACTTTACTATCTACCTATGGCTCTGTGCACAGGCCTATCCCTACCAGTTACTGTCCCTGGGTACCCAGGCCCCAGTGGCTAGTCCAAACCGGGAGCTGGTAGGGCCCTTTCACACAGAGAAAAGGAAAATTAAACAGTCAGCAGTACAGTAATTCCATTTGGATTTAATGTGGCAATTCAACAGGGATGAACTTTAATTAGTACTCACGACCTCCAAAGAAGATATGGTCCTTCAATGTCAGCAGGGCTACTTTTGATCTCCAAGAGACTCCTCACACATTTATATGGTAAAAAAAGAAAGCACTATACCAGGCAGGCTGCATCTGTATCCCAATCATAATTACTGCACAATAACCAGAGAACACACAGCAGATTCAGTTCTGACAGACCGAGTGTAATTCAACAATTTCTTCAGTCTTCTGAGGGTGAGCCTGGTTTCTACTTCAGAGATCCTTTGATTCTTTTCACAGGACGGATTCAGTCCTAACAAGCAGTTACACAAGTTGTAGACCCGGAACTCTGGGCCTTGCACACGCTTTTTTGACTGAAACTGTGCACTGAAGGAGCACAGGGTTTCTTTCCCTTCACTTTCAGATCTCAAACTGAAACTCCCAACAGACAAAAACCGGGCACTTCCTTTGAGTTCCTCCCAGTTCTTGACTGGATTGGCTGTCACTCACAATAGACTGCTGCTGTTGGTCCAAAAGGCACCGAAGTCTAAACTACATCTCCCAGAGTCACTGCCCATACAATCCTCTCTTGTGGCTGGCTCAGATTATGAGTCCCAAGTTCTCGATTCGTCCAAGGGTATCATTTTAGAGCTAGTTTACCCCACACTGATTGGTCCAGTTCAGCAGTTCAAAACCAGAATGGGGAACTAGGCAGACAGTTCTGACTGCAAAGAAGCAGGTTAGACAAACTGTAATTTTATTATTACTGTAAATGATTTCTGGCAATCAGTTACATCTTTCAGACAGGTTCCCTTTGCACTCCTAGTGACTGCAAAAATGGGGTGAATTGGCAGCAGCTTGAGTGGTACTCAATCAAAGAAACACACAGTCCCCCATACAACTAATTATGTCTGCAAGCAGACAGCTCTTAAAGAGACAGTACCAGAGGTTCTAAAAACACTCACTGATAAATGGCTTAAACGCCAAACACCATTCAGGCTTGGAGCATTCAAGCAAGCTCCTGGAAGTCTTTTGGAACCCCCATTTGCAGGGGGTTACACCCTTCCTGGTTTGGGAAAAGCTTGACGTCCGGCACAAGGCACGTACCTATAAGTTTCAACTGCAACCATATACATTTGCATTAGGCTCACACATGTAATCATCAGTCAATACATCATTTTACCAAGAACCATTTCTGAAACATTGCAGTACGCCACTCTTACACAGTATAACACACACATTGTACCATAACTCAAGTTATTACCTCTTGTACATGAAACCTGAAGAGAGGGCCCTTCCTATCAGTTACCTTTGGGGCTGGATGGGGCAAGGCACCATACTTAGAGGGCAACACAAGTAACTTGGAGTTAGCACTGATGCTCAGTTTGGGCAGTGAGCTCGGGGACACATACACTCCTTTATGGACAACATTGAGAGGCAAATCCACAGGCCTCCCAAGGGAATCATAACTGAGGTGCACCACAGGCTTTACAGCTCGACCAGTCTTTCTAGGGGGAACTGTTACAGTCTCTGCACTCTGAGCCTCATTTTCAGCATTGTCCACACTTGTCAGGGGAGTCTCCATGGGGGTAGAGAGGCTAGAACTTGGGGCACTTTCAGCTCCAGGAGTTACAGTTTCTGAGTCCACAACATTTGGCTCGCATGGAGAGCTTTCGACACTGGCAGTGGACTGTCAGGGCACTCAAAATACTCTTCTTGTTCGGGTGTATCACCAGTCTGCCCCAATCTATCATTTTCCTCCCTGAAAGCTCAAACAGTTCAACCATGCACAATGATTCCATTTCATCTGATCTGATGCTTTGCACTTCACTTTCTGGGAGCATTGGCTCCAGGGATGAAGCTGGGGCATAGACAGTCCAGAAGGCCCAGCTTTGTCTCCAGTATTGACTAGGGGATTGCCCCAAACAATTGACTCAGTTCTAAGAAGGATAGTATTCAAAGTCACTCTCACTTTCTTCTGATATGGACTGACAGTCATGCTCAACTGGGACTTGTGCAGGGGAACACTTTAACTCTGCTTCTGTAGGTGCAGACTTCCTTGATCTTTCTTAGCAGCAGCTCTAGTCACTGGTCCAGAGGGGGCATCTTCTGGGGCTCAGACTCAATCAGGATTTGTCCAATGGGTAGTAAATGATTTCTATGCATTGTTTTTACATCTTTGAATTGTTCTCAGGCCTTACTTTGTACACTGGCAGATCATCTAGTTTGCCCACTACAATGTGAGGGAGATGGTGCCATCTGTCAGCAATCTTGTGTTTGCCATGCAGTCCCAGATTTCTTAGCAATACCCGATCTCCTCCTGGAGTTCCTGTGCTTTCACCTTTTATCATACCTTTCTTTGTTGGCCAGATTTCTTTTGGCAGCCATGGTTTGAGCCAGTTGGTACGCATGAGTTAGCTGGGCCTTTAACTTTTGCACATACTGTAAATAGTTGTCAGCTTGAACCCCATCAGGAGAGACCCCAAAACACACATCTACCGGTAGTCGAGCTTCTTCCAAACATCAGGCGTAGGGGAGAACCCAGTGGCATCACTTTTGGTGCAGTTATAAGCATGTACCAGGGTGCTAATTTGTTGGCTTCCATCTAGGCTTGTCCTTTGGGTGCAGGGTGCCTAGCATATCTAGCAAAGTGCGGTTGAAACGCTCAGGCTGTGGGTCCCCTGGGGTGGTAAGGAGTGGTTCTGGACTTTCTCTCCCCACAGAGAAAGCCTCTTTGATCAGACGACTCTCAAAGTCTCTCCCTTGATCAGAATGGATTCTTTGTGGAGCCCCATAGTGAACAAAAAGTTTTCTACGAGTACTTTGGCTACAGTGGATGCTTTCTGGTCTTTGTGGGGAAAGCTTGGGCATATCTCGTGAAATGGTCAGTGACCACCAGCACATTACTGATATTTCTTTGATCTGACTCCAAACTCAGAAAATCAATACAGACCAGCTCCATGGGTGCACTGGTGGTTATGTTAACAAGGGGGCAGCCCTCTGGGTCAAAGCTTTCCTCTGTAAGCAGCGACTACAAGTTCGTATGTGTTGCTCCACATCAGCCCCATCTTAGGCCAATAGAATCTGATCTCACCAAGTCAAGTGTTCTGTCTATACCAAGGTGCCCCATGTGGTTGTGCAAGGACCTCAATACTGAGTCTCGAAGGCAGTGGGCAGCACCAGTTGTTGTTTGTCTACTTGTCCCCTCTGTCTACTGTTTCTCTATATAACAGTTTATTGATCAGTTTCAACTTAGGACCTTCTTTGTATAACAGTGCAGTTCTCAAATCAGTGGAGCGTAATTTGGACACATCTTTTCCTGCATAGAGGGCTTCTAAAGCTGATTTGATCATAGGATCATGGGATTGAGCCCACCGAATACTGTCATTATCCAGCTGAGGCAGTGCACCAATGTCTATTGCAGAAAAGTGGCACAAGCAGCAGGTATGCAATCTCAGAGGGTCCCAAGCAATCCACCATGCAGTCCACTGCGTCCGTGGACATTTGTTCCTCCCTGTCAAACTTCGCAGAGTGCCCGAATGTCAGGTTCTGCCAATCGGACCCAATCATTCTGGGGAACAGGCCTCCGGAGAGAGCATCAGCATCTATGTGGTTCAGACCTGCTCGGTATTCGAGCATAGTCATATGTAGATAATGCAGAAAGCCACCTGTGGCCAGTGGCATCCAACTTAGCTGAGGTCTGCACATAGGTCAAAGGATTATTGTCAGTTTTACTAGTATTTTAGCCCCATACAAGTACTCATGGAATTGGTCAACAATAGCCCACTTCAAAGCTAGGAACTCTAACTTATGTACAGGATAGTTCTTTTCGGATGGGGTCAGGCTTCTACTGGCAAAGGCCACTGGTCTCAGGCCATTCTCGTGTCTTGGTACAACACAGCCCCCAACCCTTGCAAGCTAGCATCAGTGTGCAGGACGTAAGGTTTTCTTGGATCGGCATAGGCCAGCACTGGAGCATGGGTAAGTTGATATATGATCTCATGAAAAGCAGTCTCACAATCAGAGTCCAGCGGGCCCCAAATACTTCACTGGATGAAAATACACTCTTTCAGTCTTGAGGGACGCTGACTTTGGTATTTTTTGGGTTGGGGATACCCTTGAGTAAGGTTAAGTAAAGGCGGATCACTTTGAATAGTCCTTGATGAAACGCCGATAATAACCACAGAATCCCAGGAATCTTTGCAGTTCTTTAGATTTTTGGGCTGTGGCCAGGTGGTCAAGGCCTCAACTTTACTTGGGTCGGTCTCTATTCCTCGGTGGATACTATGTGTCCCACATACTTTACTGATGTTTGAAAGAATTGACACTTATCAATGGACAGTTTAAGGCCAAAGTCCTCCAGTCGATCCAATACCTTAAATAATCTGTCTCATGTTCCTCCAGTGAGCTGCCAAACACAATAACATCATCTAGGTATACCAGGCACTCTAGTAAGTTCATGTCCCCCACTGCACGCTCCATCAATCGCTGAAAAGTGGCTGGGGCACCTGAAACCTTGAGGCATCCTCATGAATTCATAGAAGCCAAGCGGACAGATAAAGGCTGTCTCTCACGGTCCTCTGGGGCCATCGGGATCTGGTAGTACCCACTGGAGATCCAGCACAGAGAACCACTTGCTCCCGCTTAGGCAGTCCAAAGCATCCTGAATGCGGGCATTGTGTACTGATCAGGGATAGTCCGGCGGTTTAAGGTGCGATAATCCACGCACATCCTTACTGTCCCATTCTTTTCCTCACTACCACAATGGGGAAGCATAAGGGCTTCTGGATTCTTGTATTACACCAGCCGCTTAACATCTCTTGCAGATGCCGTCTCACATCATCTATATCAGCAGGTGCCAGGCGTCGAGACCTCTCACGAAATGGTCTTCGTCATGCAGCCGGATATTGTGCTCAGCTCTCTTGCACGATCCCACGTCCCATTCCTTTAAAGAAAACACCTGGTCTCTCTGGGCAAGCTTCTCACTGATCCTCACTTTCCATTCAGCTGGCAGCGGGAGTTGTCAAATCAAACAAGTCAGGCGTTACTCTGTCATTCTTCCTTGAACTCTTGCTGCTGGGTAGCACTGCAGTGTCTGCACAATGCACATTAGCCAGGATGCAACCTTATTTACCTAATGTCTCTTTCAGACACATTATGAACTTGGACCATTACCCTTCTGGCATAAGCATGGGCTCTAGCGGGCAAAATACTAGGCTTGACCAGCAGTCCTCTGAGCAATTTTCCATCGCCTGGTGCATCCAACATTAATATTTTATTCTTAACATCCTTTCTGATACGGACCTCTCCTGTAAGGTACACTGGGCATTTGGTGCCAGGATCAGAGACTCAGGATCCTTCTTCCATACAATTCCGACCGGTTCCTCTGGTTCTATATTTTCAGCATCTCTCTGTGCCTCATAGGCCTTCTTAATTAAAGCCGGAACTCTTAAAGCTCTACTAGTCTTTGACCCCTGTTTTTCATAACACAAATGTGCCAGCCTTCTGAACATATGAGCATTTGTTCCAATCAACAAAGGGACACCATCATACAGTCCAGTGGGGGACACACTAAGGCTAGGGTCTCTACTTGTTCGCCACTCCAGCCACGGAGGTGGGGAAAGACAGCCAAATTCGATATACCCAGAATAGGGTAGGCCTTCACTTAACCCCCATACATGCAGTCCTTCTAATGGTTGTAGAGGCACGCCTGACAAATGCTTCTGATACCAATCTTGAAACATAATTGTCACTTGGGAGCCACTGTCTAATACAGCTCTTGTAGACACTCCATTTACCTTTACAGTGGTCTCCATGGAGGGACCCACTATTCTGGACCAGTCTGGAGAGGTGGTAGTGGGGCCTGGCAACTGACCTTGCCACAAAAGGACGTGAATTAGCATTTTTGGTGCCCTCACTGGGATCATTTTGCACCTCTTAACCACTGATTTGTTCTCCGAAGCTCTCCTTGTAGCCTATATGCAACTTTGTCAGTGTCTTTGGGATTGGCATTCCCTTTCATGTGCCCATCCTTCCCACAATTATAGCAAAACATACTTTTGGAGTTTGAGCTGGCCGAGGTGCCACACTGGAAGCCAGGCGGGGGTATTACTAACTGGAAACCTTGGTGCCATCTCTGTCTCGTGTGATAAGCATTTGGAGACATCTCGCAGTTTCTCCACTTCCATGGTCAAGGAATCGAGTTCGAGCTGTTATCAGCAGGAGATACATGGGTGGGTATCCCACCCCATAGCAGATGCAGTCGGATATAGGTCGGGGCCTGCATTTGCAGGCGTGGCCTTCATAAAGGGACTGTTTTTGAATTCCGGATCTCTCAACAGTTCGCCCCATTGTGGCATATCTTTTCCTTATCAGAGCACTCATTGACTGCCAACCTCTGCCCCTGAACTTCACTTGATGGGCCACCCTCAGTCACTTGGTCATAGCCACAGCTATTGGTGCAGGTCCCTCCCGAGGTCGCCTTTTCTCAACTCTCTAATTTCTCTCATTAACTCATCATAGGAGGGTGGGATTCCAGTCGATTTGCCAGGCGAACTGAAGCAACAGCAGTTCTGAGAAGGGGCAGACTTAAGATTCTGTCCAGTCTGGTTCGTCCAGTTCAATCGCTGGCAAACTACCTTTCTGAGGCATTCTTGCAACAATTTTTCCAGCCGAGAGACATACACAGACAACTCCTCCCTTGGTACTGTTGTGCATTTCTTACTCTCCACCATAGGTCCTCATCAGAATCTGGGCTCCCATACACATTCTCCAAGGCCTCAAGATAGGCTTGTGCAGTCGCTTCAGGGTTACTGGCCGTTTATACGGATGGTAGCCAGGGCAGGACCTCGGAGGCTCTCACTAACCCTCTTTCGCCGGCTTCCGAGCATTGCCATTCTAGCACTTGGGGCAACATAGTTCTATCCAGGTCTCCCAGTCATCCTCCCTTGGGGGTGGGGGTGCCAGAGAAGATCCTCAACCTTCGGTAAGAGTCGTGACTAATGGCAGGTGCAGAAATAGGAGTCTGCATTGGTTCAGCCACCATACGGGTACTGGAGCAGGAGAGGGTGTTGGGGAGGAACACCCCAGGTGGCAAGAATAGTTTCTTCAAGTCCTCCACAGTTTTCCTTCTCCCAGCAACCATTTAGCAAATTTCTCCTCAAAGTTTCAGATAGTGGTGGGGCTCATTCCCCGGTCTTTACTGTCCTAGTTATCACTCTCCAAGCAGTGAGGGCTCCTCTGGGGTAATGGTCTGTGGTACTTTTGAGCTATCTATGGGATCCTTAAACTCTACTAGGGCCAGGAAAGTGTGGGTGAGCAGATTAGCGGGTCACCCACCACCACAGGATTTTGTAAACCTTCCACCTTGGAAAGTACCCCTGCACAGTGTCCAGATGATACCCAGGGGATGTCCAGGATAAGTATAGCATTTTGGGGTCGATCTCTCCCAGTACACCACTCCACCAGCCGTGCACAGCCACTTCTGTCGGGTACCCATTTATTTATTTATTTATTTTTTTCCTTAACAGTGGTTTGTAATATGGCCACTAGAGGACACACAATCCCAGCGGTGAGCCTCCAAAATGTAACCCCTAGATGGCGCTATCCCAGGGCTACTACCCTGCCTGATTTGCCACTAACAGGTTGAGGGCCTGGATCCAATGGCGGGTGCCTCCACCCAGAGGTCAGGGTTTGCAATAGTTAAACTTACTTGGTCACAGCCCTCTGGGACACTGCAACCCCTTTCTTCCCACTAGTGGCCCACACAATATAGCAGAATTACCTTCACAGTATACACTTACCCCAAGGCTGGTTCAGGCACGGGACATCCTGTAAAATAAGATACAGTGCAACAATCACAGTACAGTACTTTAACATAGACAAATACCTCAGGCAGTATAACTTTGTTGAAACAAACAGCTCTGATTTATTTAGGGGATATAACAAGGACAGGGGAAATCAGGTTAATTAGCTTATCACTTTACTATCTACCTATGGCTCTGTGCACAGGCCTATCCCTACCAGTTACTGTCCCTGGGTACCCAGGCCCTAGTGGCTAGTCCAAACCGTGGCAGCTGGTAGGCCCTTCACACAGAGAAAAGGAAAATTAAACAGTCAGCAGTACAGTAATTCCATTTGGATTTAATGTGGCAATTCAACAGGGAGCGACCCAATTAGTACTCACACCCTCAAAGAAGATATGGTCCTTCAATGTCAGCAGGGCTACTTTTGATCTCCAAGAGACTCCTCACACATTTATATGGTAAAAAAGAAAGCACTATACCAGGCAGGCTGCATCTGTATCCCAATCGTAATTACTGCACAATAACCAGGAGAACACACAGCAGATTCAGTTCCTGACAGACCGAGTGTAATTCAACAATTTCTTCAGTCTTCTACAGGGTGAGCCTGGTTTCTACTCTTCAGAGATCCTTTGATTCTTTTCACAGGACGGATTCAGTCCTAACAAGCAGTTACACGTTGTAGACCGAACTTGGGCCTTGCACACGCTTTTTGACTGAAACTGTGCACTGAAGGAGCACAGGGTTTCTTTCCCCTTCACTTTCAGATCTCAAACTGAAACTCCCAACAGACAAAAACCGGCACTTCCTTTGAGTTCCTCCCAGTTCTTGACTGGATTGGCTGTCACTCACAATAGACTGCTGCTGTTGGTCCAAAAGGCACTCAAGTCTAAACTACATCTCCCAGAGTCACTGCCCATACAATCCTCTTGTGGCTGGCTCAGATTATGAGTCCCAAGTTCTGATTCGTCCAAGGCATCATTTTAGAGCTAGTTACCCACACTGATTGGTCCAGTTCAGCAGTTCAAAACCAGAATGGGAACTAGGCAGACAGTTCTGACTGCAAAGAAAGCAGGTTAGACAAACTGTAATTTTATTATTACTGTAAATGATTTCTGGCAATCAGTTACATCTTTCAGACAGGTTCCTTTGCACTTAGTGACTGCAAAATGGGGTGAATTGGCAGCAGCTTGAGTGGTACTCAATCAAAGAAACACACAGTCCCCCATACAAACTAATTATGTCTGCAAGCAGACAGCTCTTAAAGAGACAGTACCAGAGGTTCTAAAAACACTCACTGATAAATGGCTTAAACGCCAAACACCATTCAGGCTTGGAGCATTCAAGCAAGCTCCTGGAAGTCTTTTGGGAACCCCCATTTGCAGGGGGGTTACAATCGATATTCAGAATCGATATAGGGCGATATGATGAACAAAACAAAGGGTCCTTCCCTGGCTTATGGATGATCGACACTATGGCCTGTGTCCAGGACTGTGGGACTCTGCCCTCTTACATCTGCAGTGCTCGAAACACTCTTCCCACTACAGGTATTAATTCTAACCGGAATGGCTTATATAATTCTCCTGGCAATCCATCATTGCCCGGGCATTTAAGAGTTTTCAGGTTCCTAATAGCTAGGTGTATTTCTCCATCCCCCCACAGGGCGGTTAAGATGGTCCGCCTGTTCCGTATTAAGTGAAGGAAAGCCCAAGCTACGCAAAAAATCTCTCATACCTTCTCTCGAGGACTGAGTGCCCTGTTTATACAGAACAGCATAGTAATCCCGAAAGGCTGCAGCAATTTGTATTACCCCTTTCTCTATTTTATGTGAACTAGGGTGTCTTACAGCTTGTATAACAGCCCTTGCCCTCTGAGTCCTTAGCCGACTAGCCAACAGGCGCAGGGAACACGGGCCTCCCTCATAATACTTTTGCTTTAAAAATCATTTCTTTTCCACTGCATAGTCTAATATATTAGAGAGCTGATCCTTAAGTTTTTTTTAGGAGTTGTGTACGTCCCTTATCTATTTGAGTTTTTTGTGCATTTTCTAGAGACTGTATTTTGGCTGTTAGGTCTAGCTTCTTAGCTTCCTGCTCTTTTTTCCTCCTACTTGACCACTCCACCAATCTACCCCTGATGACCACCTTGATCGTGTCCCACAAGGTGCCTGGGCACACCCAAGGGAGATCATTGTCTTGTAGGGTGAGTTCCATAGTCCTTATAACTGACTCCAGAACCTTTTTATCTTGTAAGAGGGATAAGTTTAATCACCAAAAAGTGCTTCTCCTAACCTCCAATAGTTCTACAGACAAAAATATGGGGGTGTGATCTGACAGGATAAAGTTGCCAATCGAGACCTCACGTACCCGACCCACCAACTCTTTGGGGACTAGAAAGTAGTCCAATCGAGAATAGGACTGGTAGACTGCTGAAAAAAATGTGTAGTCCCTCCTTCTCCCCTCCCGGTGACACCAGATATCAATGTATCCTAACTCCCCCAAAGTTCTCCTTACCCGTCTAGCTGAGGTGAGGTCTCTGCGGGGTGTTTGTGCAGAAGAGTCTAGAGAAGGATTGAGGGTCAAGTTCAGGTCCCCTCCCCAAATCACATCCCCCTGTGCCCACTCCTGCAGGGTGGTGAGAAATTTCAGATGGAGTGCTCTATCTGATCCTGGTGGGAAATAAACTGAAGCCAGGGTCAGAGGCCTACCCAGCAGAGCCCCCTTCATAAGGACATATCTCCCCTCTCGATCTGGCAGCTCATCCAATTTTACAAAAGGGACCCGATGAGGCAGCAGTATTGCTACTCCCCGACAGCATCCCCCCTTGTATGAGGCCGTCGCTGCTCACCCAAAACCCATATTACTCAACTTTGAATGTTCTTGCAGAGACAAATGCGTCTCCTGAAGGAAAACGAAGTCTGCAGCTGTTTGTCTCAAATAAGAGAGGATCTTGCTCCATTTAACCGGACTGGAAAGCCCATGAACTTTATAGGAACAGAACTTGGTATATCTAGCCATAATGGTGTTGTCCCTGAGCCCCTATGTTTGCAGTATTCCCTTCCCCAGACATAACTAGCTTTAAACCGCCCCCATGCCAGATGTATTGACTGTGGTAAAACTGTTTCACTCACCTTTGACCTTGTAAAACCAGAGAATTAAATGCCAACAGGGTATAACAGTATTTAACCATATATACGTTAAAATCGCACTTCCAAGGTTGGAAACCTGAAGCATCAGGTTTCTGTTCTCCACCCCCACCAAAGGAGGAGAGAAGAGGAGGGCTATCTGTACCCCAACTATATGGAGTCCTCCCCTGAGGTCTTAGATCACAAACAAGACCTCACGAATATACTAGGTTAGTCGTGATGGCCACCTCCATTACTATTCCTACAGCAAGAAGCTTCTAACCCCAACCCCCGACAATATCTTGATTATGTATTCTTGTTGTCAAGAAGTAATTTTGATGGACTTCCGGTGACATCAGAGGGCAAATGGCTGCTTGATCCCTCAGCTCCGTCCCCGCAGCTACAAAAATCTTAAAACATCGCTATAGAGCATGTCTCTCTCTCTGCCAAAGCGATGAATGAAAGCCGGGAGGCTTCAGGAGTACCCAGTGCAGAAATTAGGGAAATGCTGCAGTTGGAACAGCAGGAGACCCCAGAGACTACAGACCCTGTAGATGGCCTACAAGCAGGGACCCCACGTGAGGCAAAGTCACAGATGGATTTAGCCTCGATAATCGTAAACGGCCCAAACTGTCCAGAAAATTGACCGCGATCTTTCAGAACTCTGATCGGACATTAATCGCATTGAGCACAGAACAGATCAAATGGAGCTCTGCTTAACACAAACCACCGAGCAGTCCGACAGACAAGATCGCCTGGTGCTATATTTAATGGCAAGAGATAGGGAGTTAACCAGACGAATTGATGATCTGGAGGGTAGAAGCCGACAACAGAATATACGAATCTATGGAGTCCCAGAGGGAGCGGAGGCAAATTATAACGACACCATAACTTTTATACAGGAAATGCTCCGCGAACTCCTGTCACTCCCGGAAGATTTTGACCTTGCAATGGATCGGGCCCATAGATCATTAGGGCCTAAGCCCTGTAATCCAGAGGCTAGGCCTAGATCGCTGATTGTTCGCCTGACTTTCTGTCGGTCAAAGGAGGAGCCTATGCCGGGCTCTGGCAGGGCACTCTGCAGTACAAAAGATCGAGTACAATAGATAATGATCATACCTCTGTGGTCCAAGAGGCCAGGCGAATACTTTGGCCAATAATGAAGCAACTCAAATCGAAAGGGGTGAGAGCTGAGGTCCTATACCTGGCTAGATTGAAAGTGGAAACTGGAAAGGCATTAAAGTTTTTTCGGATTTACTGGCAGCCTCACAGTATCTCACAGATCTGGGTATTCCCACTCCACCATTGAATAAAGAAAAGATGGAGCAGGACCTGCTCGCTTCAGCCTGGTCAGTAGCCCAAAGAGGTGCCGTGCATCCGGGTTCGTCGCGGAGGCTTTCTCAGTCAAACTTAAGAGCCGACATAGCTTTACCCTACTGAGAAGATATGGAGAGGCCTCAGCGGTAAATAAAAAGGCAGCACACCTAGAGGAAGATGAAGAGGATCCCAACCTCGTAATATCTCGGAGACCTGAAAGAGCTTTTACCCGCAACCTGAGCTGAGTTCAATGTTAATTGGTTACCCACTTGTCACCCTCTGTGGACTGTACCTGGCCTGCGATCTGCTCCCCAGCACCCGAAACCGATGGATATTTCAACTCCTTCAGATGAGTGATAGGGACTGTGAGCCTCTCTAAGACAAAGATGAATTTTTTTTTCCTGTTTCCTTTCATCTGAATGCTTCTTGACTGGTTCATCTATTGAAGTAAGATCCATGCAGAGGTCTATAAGGGCTGAGAAGAAATGGGAAGGGGGGGGGACAGTCGGGGCTGGGACAGTCGCTTGAAGTGCTTTCCATATGGAGAGGGTGACATTTGGGAGGCTAAACAGGATGAGACCCCTGTCTTCCGCACAGGCATCTGTTTTATCTGTTTTAATAGCTAGGCACAATAAGACAGAGCACCCCCTCTGGATCGGGTGACCGCCTACTGCAGAGGTCCAAGGTCCCAAACTGATGGATAATTAAGGGAATGGGGGTCCCGTCCTTCCGACTGCAGCGGACGGAGACTTGATAGCAAAATGGAGGGATTATAAGAGCTTGGGTTGTGAATGGGCAGTCTGTGAGGGGGGGTAATTAGATCTGTATACTATAGGGGATTTCTAAGATTGGCGAATGGGGAAATAAATCTGCATCAAGAAATCAAATGATGATAAAGCATGAGGTTACAAGGCTGTGGGGGGAGGGGGGATGGGCATATTAAAAGCTCTTGTTATAAATGGCTCTCTCTGACGTCAGAGGGCTCGGCCCTGATTGGGAAATTTCCCTTGGGCTACTATGGAGCCTCACCCTCTGGTTGAGCCTCCTATCCCCCGTCATGTATGTGATGGCCCATAAGCTGGAGTATTTCCAGCTTAACCATGGAAGTCGTTCATTGTCATATGTGCAAGGAGGTCCCTTCAGCTCTCACCTCGAGGGATCACCCGTGCATCACCTGTTAGCCCCCAGGTTATGGATTGGGGGGCTGAGTTCTAACTGTTCCCATTGTTGGGTTTCTCAGGTTAGAGGTTTAATGATACAGTGATGTGTTGTTATAAATGGGTACACAACTGACTGTAAAAAATTATTTTCTGTAAAACTGCACATTTTGGTTCATCAGGAGGAAAAGTTAAGATGTATGAGTTTAAAGACCAGAAATGGCTAGCCACAATTCCAAAATTCTCTTATAATATTAATGGGAGTACAAACCCTGTAAAGAGAAAACAGATACTAAGATATCTGACAACGCAGAGGTGTGACGTGTGTTTCCTGCAGGAGACCCACCTATTACCACCTGAGGCCTTAAAATGGAGATCTAAGAACTATCCGCAAGTCTTCCACTCCTCACTGTCGGCGGGCAGGAAGAGAGGAGTTGCCATCCTTATAGCATCTTCCTTTCCTTTTGAAGTGAAGGAGGTTGTGGAGGATCCAGGTGCACGATTTGTCCTGGTAGTAGGGCGAGTCCAAGACATGCTGATTACTTTGGCAAATATTTATGCTCCCCCGGGCTCTCCTACATCCTTCTATTCCTCTCTTGCTCAGTTGGTGACAGAAAAAATGAAGAGAGTGTTGATTATGGGCGGGGATTGGAATCTGGTGTTCAACAGGACTCTAGATACCACATCCACAATATTAAACCCAGATTATAGAAAGGCAAGAACAGTTAAAAAGATTTTTGAGCAGGTGGCTCTGGTGGACGTCTGGCGGGAAAGATATCCTACGGCCAGAGATTATACATACTATTCTCCTCGTTTTAAAATATTTTCTAGGCTGGACACCTTCTTCACCTTCTCCAGGGATCTCCCGCAGTTTCCCTCTGTGTGGGTGGGGACCTCTCCCCTGTCAGATCACAATCCCCTTTTTTTAGAAGTAGACCTCAGCCTACCACGACGAAACACACAGTGGAGGCTGAACTGTTCCCTACTTCGAGATTAAGCCATAGTCAAAGACCTTAAGCAACATATAGCCACTACAATGGCGGAAAATAATTTAGGCGGGGTATCGCCACAGATTTTATGGGACACCTTGAAGGCCACAGTCCGAGGAAAAATTATTGCCATCGCCTCGGCCAAAAAAAGACTGGCAGCACAAAGACTTGAAGAACTTAACACACAAATTAAAATTCTAGAGGATGCTCAGAAAGTTAAGTGGGAACAGTCTAGGGACCTAACCTTAAAAGGGATTAAGAAAGACTTGAAGAACATGCAACAAGCAGAAATAGAGAATGCCCTTTTTTATTTAAAACAGAAATATTATGAGGGAGGAGCAAGGGGTTCCCGCCTGTTGGCCTTCCGCCTGAGGCAATATACAGCCAGGGCCACAATTACTAAAGTAATATCCCCTACTTTGGGGCACCTGGTCAATAGGCAGACCCAGACTGCGGAGGCCTTCGTCTCCTACTATACCAACTTATACGTCCCCCAGAGGGAGACGACAAGGGAAGAGAAACTGAAATTTCTGGGTTCCCTGTCGATTCCTACTCTTTCCCTAGCTAAGGGTCAGGCCCTAGTCCAACCAATTACACAGTCAGAAATTCTTTGAACCATTAAGACCCGTAAAATGGGCAAGTGTCCTGGACTTGACGGCTTTGGTGCCGAATTCTATAAAGTCTTCGGGAAGGACGTTGTCCCCCTCCTGTCAGAGGTCTTTCTGGGTGTGGCGGACGGGAACCCGTGCCACCTTCATGGCAGTTCGCGACCATTTCCCTTATACCAAAGGAGAATAAGGATCTCACTAGGTGTGAGTCGTATAGACCCATCTCCCTACTTAACTCAGACTATAACATTTTTACAGCTATTATAGCCTCTAGATTAAATTTTCTTTTACCGAACTTGGTGGCTTTGGATCAGATGGGCTTTGTCTCTGGCCGGCAGGCCCCAGATAGTGTCCAAGTGGCCTTAAACGTGGTAGATATTATACATCGCCGCCGCATCCCATCCTGCCTAATGAGTTTGGACGCGGAGAAGGCATTTGATAAGGTCTCTTGGAGTTTCCTATTTCTAATTCTTGAGACTATGGCCTTCCCGCAATCTTTTATAGATAGTATAAAGGTACTATATACTGGACCCCAAGCTTATGTTAGGGTGAATGGTGGCATTTCCTCACAATTCAGGCTGGGACGGGGCACCAGGCAGGGTTGCCCCCTCTCTCCCCTCCTCTTTGCCCTCTTAATAGAACCTTTGGCACTAGCTATACGTCAATCAGAGCGGATTGAGGGGGTAGAGGTGGGGGGGGGGATAGACCAGAAAATTTCTTTATACGCAGATGACGTCCTGCTCTCTCTCTCTCGAATCCAGAGGAATCCATCCCGCAGGTGTGGTCAGTATTAGAGGAATTTGGCAGGCATGTGGGTTATACGCTTAATAAAACAAAGACGGCGGTCCTTAGCTTTTACTGTACACCTACAAATAAGATAAGGGGAATGTTCCCACTGGACTGGACAGCAAACAAGATGAAATATTTGGGTACTTATATTACTAAACACCTTTCTCAGCTGTTCAAGGCAAATTATAACCCCCTTATAAGTCAAATGACAAAGGACTTTGAAAGGTGGTCATTAATAAATCTCCCCATGTATGCTAAGATACAATCAATCACTGTGAATATCCTCCCGAAGTTTTTATATTTTTTCCAGTGCCTCCCACTCCTTATAAATAAGGTACAATTTCAGGCCTGGCACAGGAAGATTGTAAGATTTATCTGGAATAATAAGAGACCAAGAATTAACTTACGCATATTACAAACACATAAGAAAAATGGCGGCCAATCTCTCCCTGACTTGGAGGATTATTATTTGGCTACACAATTGAAGAGGGCCTTGCACTGGTCTAATCCAATCTATGTCTCTAATTGGAAGCTAATGGAACAGGGTGAGGAAGACGGACGTGGCCCTCCGTTGGGTGCCAGGGTTATGATCCCTCCTGGATCCATACTTGCCCGCCCCCCTTTGTTGACGGTAGTTAACAACATGCTGGTGGCCACACGTAGAGTGTGGCAGAAATATAAAATTGGGAAATCCATTTGGCCTCTGAGTGGACTCCCATGGTCTTCGAATTTTATGCCAGCCCAGCTAGACCACACTTTCAGGGCCTGGGGTAGACGGTGTCTGGTAAATTTTGGACAATGTGTACAGGGAAATACGGTCCTGGACTTTGAGACACTCTGGAATACGTATGAACTCTGGCGCTCTGACTATTTCAGATTCCTACAAGTCAGAACACATATTCATAAATGTCAGGAGGCGGACCCAGATTCAGCACGGGCAACCCCTTTTCTTGAATGTATGAGGGGCGTGATGGTTGGTCAGGTCTAGAGAGAACATATATCAATACTATATAAATCACTGATAGCATTGAAGAAGGACCCCTTGGACAAAATCAAAACTAACTGGCAAAGGGAGTCGGGTGTTGATGAGAGGGAGGTAAACTGGGATAAAGTATTTCATATTGTTACTAAAACAACCAGATCCCCACTTTGGCAAGAATTTAGCTGGAAAGTGAGGGTGCGCTACTTTCTTACCCCAGCACTTCTCCATAGGAGAGACCCGACCCGCTCTCATGCATGCTGGAGACTTTGTGAGGAGGAGGACGCACACCATTTACATATTTTTTGGATGTGTTCCGGGATAAGGCCCTTCTGGAATGGGGTGATGGTAATCCTGGGGGACCTCTTCATGCTGGACCGCCCACTGGAGTGGCCGGAGGCTGTTCTGGGCATCCCATCTCAAGCAGTTAGGGGTGCTGATTCGGTATACCTCTGGGCCATACTAGTGGCTGCGGCACATAAGACCATTACTCGCGCCTGGCTGAAACCAGAGCCACCTGCTACTGAGAGTTGGATCCAAATCATACCAGAAATTTCAGATTTGGAAGAATTAACCTTTAGAATTAATCAACAAATACATATTTATATTCGCAGATGGACGAGATGGTTAGCCTGGCTGGATATGCATGGGAATCCAGACCATGAGGCAACGATAGACTGAAGCAGGATGGCTCCTTAATGTAGGGGTGGGAGAAGGGAAAGGTGATTGGGGCTTGGGCCATACTGGGGAGAGGGGAGGCGGTAGCCCCATGACCTGGCCCAGTGAGATAGTAGGGAGTTTGATCCCACTGAAAGGGAGTGGTATTCGTAAAATTCTTCTAGTAGAAATAATTAACTGTCTCTGTACTAATGGATGAATATTTTCCTGATTGGACCTATATTTCTTTTGTATGCAAATTGATTGTGTACCCGCTTGTTGTCAATAAACATGAATTTGAAAAAAAAAAAAAGTAATTTCAAACCTAAAGGAGAAAGAGATATGACAGTTCCATTCGACTCTTCTTAAGAACCATTCCCCTTCAGCATTGAACTCCTATATACCTCCCTCCCACAGGCCAGATTAGCTGAGCAACAAGGCATTATTAAGGCTACGATAAATGTTGGCTTCAGAATGGTCCACAGTTCATGTTGGTATTACTGGATCTTTAGCCAGCACGGATATTTGCTCCCAAGGTCCTCAAGGAGGCTCTGCTATTTCACACTGCACCCAGACAGAAAAAAAAGCTGTGTGGGTGGGAGATCAAAACAGTCAGCAATAATGGATGGAATATGGAGGTTCACTCCGTTTGGTCTAGGCCTGAATGAAACCAGGCCAAAGTTACTAGTTGCCAAGTTATTACTCACGTTTGAAGCAAAGTTAAACAGCCTGCTTTAGCACCTTAATGGAGAGGCCGAATCCACGATTACCCTCACAAAAACTCAGCTCAAATTCTGCTGCTGAGATTTTTGCAGATGAAAAAGATGCCAAATACCTTCACCGGATCCTGATCAAGCTGCTGACTCCAGGGAGTTTTGTTGTTGCATCAGCCCTTTTTTCCTTTTCTGCAGGGCCACAACCTGGTCCAGGATAGAATGCATAACTTCAAGAGCGTTGCTTGCTTTCTTCCAGCCACTCACCTGGTGCCAGTCTGGTTCAAACAGCTGCTTCCGTTTCATCCGTTCCGGATCTAGGATTGGGGGGTAATGCGTTTTTCTGTGAATACTTTCAGAAGTTCTTCAAGTGAATTACACAACCTCGCCACCTCTTCCCAGGATATTCTCAATTTTGCAGATAAGGCGTTTGAAACCACACTTGGCAGTCTCGGAGCAGCTTAAAAAATGGAACCCACTTCTGCCTAGCTTGTTGGGCCTCTGGGGGGGGGGTAATCCAGGGACAATTGGGAATTAAGATATTTCAGGTCTCTTTTCTGCCACGCACATTTCAAGATATCTTCCTTGGTCAGTAAGCTGGAAAACTTCATTATGATTGATCTGGGTCTGGCCACCGGATCAGAAGGTTTAGGTGCCAGTGAGCGGTGGGCCCATTCAGTCCTGAGCTGGTAGCCCTCTAGTACGTCTCTCAGGAGATCTTCCAAGAAGGAGAACATTGGTTGTATTTCGGTGCCCTCCGCCAGACCGTAGAGGCGGAGGTTATCTCTTCTGGACCTGCTCTTGAGGTCAGTACATTTAGCCTGTAGAGCCAAAGTTTGTTGGTAGGGAGAGCCCACCGCCTGACTTAGAAGCTCCCCTGAGCTCTCCGAGTTTGCCAAACGCTGCTCTGCCTGGTCCACGAATTTTTCCATTTTACAGAGTTGGTGCGATAGATTGAGGAATTCCTTTTTATTATCTGTATGAGAATCTTGTATGTCTTTTAGGAGTGTTTCAAACCGAGATCTAGACAATGCTTCTGTTTCACCCTCCGTGTCGTAGTCAGACCCGGGAGGGCTGTGCAGGGAGACACTCCTTGAGTAGCCTGTGCTTTATCTCTGGATCCCAAGCCATCTAGTTTCTTACTTGATCCCTTCAGTCTTTACTTCTCTTCTTTATCATGCTTAGAACCTCCTGGCAGCATTTTTTTTAAATTTTAGAAGTTTAGAATAGCAAATGGAGGTTTAATATATTTCCTCGGGGAGAGAGCCTAGCTCTTATGCGGCTGCTGGTGCTGTGACGTCACCAGAAGTCCAAGACTTCCAGTTTCAGTGTAGCCACAGTCCCTTGTGGCAAGCTGGGAGCCTCTATGCCATGTAGGGTGGCATTAGTCCACTGTATGCTGCTATGTCTGAGGCCATCAGAGGCATAGGCTGATGTCAGGGGAGGTGGGAGGGACTTGGAGGGAAAGGAAGAAAATGCCACAAAAAGAATGTGTTTCAAGCCAATTTAGTAACTGTTGCAAGCTTCCTCAGCCCCCTTCTATGTAGATTTCTACTAGCTTGGTGGTGAGGGGAGTGGGCTGAGGGACTGCCAGGGGTCTGCAGTAATGAGGAGGTGGTAACTCAAGGGTCAATCAGCTTTGATTTTTTTTTTTATTTGTAATTTTTATTTCTCCTCACCTGCCCCTGACAGCCAACTCCTTCTGAGCCCTGTGACACCCTCTTGGACCAGACGACATGCCACTGCCAGCCCTCCCTGGAGCCTTGGTTTACCCCCCTCCCCAAAGTGATGTGGGAGTAAGGGAAGCATCCCTGATAGCAGATGTTCATCAAGTGTTGGCAGGATCCATCATCTATGGCTACTGAGGCTGTTTTCCATGTTTTCTCCCTTCCCCGAGATTCTGACTCCAGTGATGCTAAGCATGAGTTTGCATGTCTGGGCATGCTGCCGCACAGCATTGTCCAGCATCTCCCCTCCTTCTCAGAGTGGACTCAACCGCAGCTTCAACTGTGTGGTCACACAGATGGTGCTGCCGCACAGCATTGTCCAGCGTCTCCCCTCCTTCTCAGAGTGGGCTCAACTGCAGCTTCACCTGTGGTCACACAGATGGTGCTGCCGCTGCCCTGGAAAAGGAGAGCATGTTCTGGGACACTCAGTCCTTCTCTCGCCGGCTGGCCTCCGATGACTCGTGCTCATTCCTGAACCTGAGTCGCTGGCTTTGCAAGTGATAGTCCTATCACTGCACTGATAGGTTGGCTTGACCAGACAGCTTTTTAAGGGAAAGAAGTATTCAAAAAGGGTCCAAAGCTCAGCTGAAATTTAAAGGCCAGTACACTTGACATCAGTACCAAGGAAGTTACTGGAGGCAGTCATTTTGTAAATGGAAATCAATGCCAGGCAAGGCAAATTTTATTTCTATAGTGCTCAATCCAGCAAGGGCTTGGAGTGCTTTACAAAACAATGAACCAAAACAGCAACTATAAAATATATTTAGCAAGGTGACGCTAAGAGAAAATCAGGTCAAATTAAAACCTTGATCAAATAGAAAGGTTTTTAATAAGGCTTTGAAGGGCCCCACCAAGCTGGCTGTGTGAATATGATAAGGAAATGAATTCCAAATAATAGGGACCACCACCCCAAAGGTTCAATCATCTGATGACCTGAGCCTTAACATGGGGACCACCACCAAGCCAGCTTCAGTGGAGTGGAGAGGGCAGAGTGATTGATAAGGAATCAGGAGCTCTTTTTAAATAGTCTGGTCCCAGACCACATAGGGCCTTGTATGTCAACAATCCAGTCTTGAGGGTGATACGCCAATGCAAAGGTAGCCAATGCAGGGCAAGTAGAACTGGAATAATGTGCTCCCTCAGTGAGGAGCCCACCAACATCCTGGCTACGGCATTCTGCACTGCAGTTGACGCACCAACCTCCAGATAGCCCTAGATACAGAGCATTATGGTGACAAAAGCATGGATAATTATCCCTAGGTTATCATGAGCTAATTACAACTGGATCCTAGTGACATTCCCGGAGGTGGAAGAAGCTAGACAGGACAGCAGGTGACACCTGCTGTTCAAAAGTCAATCTGTCATCCAGAATGATCCCCAGATCTCTAACTGCACTAACTGCTGTAAGGGGCTGGCCACCCAAAACAGGGAGAGTGACATCCTCAGTAGCAGACAAGTCCCAATGACCAGGTTCGATAAGCATGACCTCTGTTTCGTCCGGGTTGAGACATAACCAGTTGGCGGCCATCCAGTCATTTATTTTAGCCAAACAACAGCTCAGCACAGAGGGCACAGATGTATCATCAGGGGCACAAGACAGGTATAGCTGGGTATTATCTGCATAGCAGTGAAATCCCATATTGTACGATATAATGATCTCCCCTAGTGGAAGCATATACAAAGAGAATAAAATGGGAGTGAGAATGGAACCCTGAAGAACACCGCAGGACAGCATAGGTGACTCCGAGGTAAATTTCCCCAGAGTCACCCGCTGCATCCTTCAGGTCAAATATGAACCAAACCAGCACAAGACTGTGCTGGTAACACCCACATAGTTCTTCAGGCGATCAAACAGACCCCATGATCTACCATATAAAATGTGGATGAAAGATCCAACAGCACCAAAATAGTATGTTGCCCTTGGTCCTTCACCAGAAGGAGATCATGTGTCACCCTGACCAAGGCTGTCTCAGTGCTGTACCAAGGCCGAAAACCAGACTGGAGAGGTTCAAAGATTGAAAGACACTCCAAGCAGTCTATCAGTTGCTCAACCACCACCTTCTCAGTAATCTTCCCTAAGAAGGGAAGATTAGAGACTGGTCTGTAGTTCGTAAGAATGTAAGGGTCTAAGGATGGCTTTTTTTTAGAAGAGCCTCAGCACGGCCCTTTTCTAAGCTGAAAGAAAGATACCGTCCCTCAAGGGACCCATTCACGATCTCTGTGAAAACTGGGTGAAGGAACTCAGCACAGCCAGTAGTCAGCTATGTTGGACCCAGGTCCAGTTCACAGTTGGTGGTTCACAGACGGGTGACCACTTAGAGGACCTCGGTCTCTGATACCAGTCGAAACTCATCCCAGGCCGACAGATTAGAGCCATCACAAGTTCAACTACCCCCAGCCCCAGCCAGGCTGCTAGAAGAAATACTGGACCTGTCAGTGAAAAAACATCCAAACTCTTTGCACCTTTCTGCAGAAATGGCTCCCATGGACTGCAGACAGGGGGAATTCAACCATCAATTCAATTCAACCTTATTTTTAAAAAGGCACTATTCCAAATTATCATAGCACCTGTAGCTACGGTATGAAAGAGTAGAGCTGGGTGATTGTTCATTGCAGCAATCTACCGAGTAAAAAATTCTGTCATTTTCAGGTTGATTACCCATTTATAGTCAACACAGTGAAGTTTCAACACCAGTCTGTCCTCTAGAGATCCATATCTTCTCCAGGAATGCTCCAACCCTTGCCCCTTAGTCTTCAACTGTTGCAGCTCAGCACAGTACCACCATGAGCCACAATGGGAGGTCAAGCGGTGAATGTGGAAAGATGCAACAGAGTCCAAAGCAGCTGTGAGCACCATGTTATAGTGATCAGTGGCCATCTCTGGACCTTGTGCACAAGCTAGCAGCATGTCCGAGAGATGCAGTGCATTCTGGAGTCTGCAAGGCTCCGTTTATGTTTTGGACATAACCAGATAGTCTCCACGGAGGGGGTAGTAGAGTAGGGGATCCCACACTGGAACTCAACCAAATGACCAGATCAGCCTTGACCACAGTTACCTCAAGTCCAAGTAAGAAGATTAGGCCCAGTGTGTGTGACCACGTTTATGTGTCTCAGAGGTAACTATCTGTGTCAGTCCCAGAGAAACCATCAACTAGAGGAACTCTTGTCCAAACCAGGAAGATTAATCATCGACCCAGGCATCGAAGTCCCCCAGTACCATTAACCTGGAGGCATCCAATACCTGTTCGGCGATGAAATCTGCCAGCTCCTGCAGGAAAACATTCCTACCAACTGGGGGCCGGCAGATGAGAATGATCCTGCCATTGATGCCACAGACGTATCTGGCCATCACACATTCAAAGGATTCAAATGTTCTCACTGGGACTGCAGTGAGTCCTAAGGTGAATCTAAAAACAGATGGCCACCCCACCCCCTCTGTGATCCCTTCTTGGACAATGCACCACAGAATATCCAGAAGTAAAGTGCAGGCAGTTAGCTCATCCTGTCTCAGAACTAATTTTACTTTCAGCGATTGCAGTATCTGACCAAGCAATTTGATTTATCATCAGGGGCCACTTGGTCTGCTGCTTCTTTCTGCATACAGGGAGCAGGGTCACAGGTGTCTAAAGGCACACCAGACAGAAGCAAAATACATTCCTATCTGGCATCCTGCTAACCTGATTGTTTCTGCAGGGGAAGTACTTAGGCCCACCCACCCACTCAACCCACTCACCCCAGGCTCATCTCTCCTTTCATAGGTACAGTGCCATGGCGTTCTATCTCTCATACCACAGGAAGAGGTGGTACTAAATACCTCACAATCAAAAAAAAATGTTTTTCACAAACACCACTCCCCCAGAGGACCAGTAGACCAGGGGGCTGGCATGTGGTGGGGAATCAGAAAGCTCAACCAAATAGCATGCCCAGGGTGACTCCGACACCAATCCACTTGTCAAAAAGGTTCTCTCCACTGTCATCCATTGCTACACTCAGGGCAAACAAGCCAGAGGAGGGGGCCTCATGTAACGCATAGTGGGTCAAACAAAAACAAAAATCATCAAACACAACAAAAAGCGCATACTAATAATAGGAGACTGTGGTCCGTGGAGCAGAGTCTCACATCCACCAAAGCAGCCCATCAGAGACTGCAGTCAGATGCCTCCCAGGAACAGCAGCATGGAGGGACACAAACCGCATTGAGGGAATTGTGTAAAACACCAAGCGAGACATGCACATTCCGATCCATATCAGTACAAATGACCTAGCTAGTCACTCTGTGGAAGAAACTAAGTAAAATCTTTCAACACTAGAAGAAAAACTAGTTTCCATTTTGTCTAGCATCTCCTTCTCAGAGATTCTGCCTGTGTGGGGAAAGGGCGCCAACAGGCAGAAAATCAGAGAGAAGGACACTGACAAGCTTAATGCCTGGCTTAAAAACTGGTGTCAGGAAAAAGGTCATGGCTACATCAGGAACTGGCAAAACTTCTGGGAAAGGGAGTTCTTTAGATTCAATGGCCTACACCTTACAAAGGAGGTGACATGAGCTCTTGGTCAATAGTTCAATGTCCTCATCAGCCATTTACACTAATAGGTGGGGAAGGGGCACCTGCACCTATCACGTCATATAGGCTAGCAGATGCCCCTCCTCCATCAAAGGTTACACAGTCAGAGCCAGAACACTGCATCACAAGCAGCACATGTGACACAAATTGCAAAATCCCACAAAGATGTTCCAAACACATTAGGAACATACTCCAAGGAAGACAGAAACATTACAGGAAAGAGGTAATCTCAATGATCTGGAGCCAAGGAGTTCCTTCATGGACACTATAGAAAGGAGGGCTTCTGAGAGAAATCACACTTGTAAAAAGAAGGAGAGTAGCACATGGAAGGGAATGGTAATTAATGCCAGAAGCATGGCTAACAAAATCCCCATCCTCACAGCCACTATAGCAGAGGATGGGCTGGACTTAGTGGCTGTGACGGAAACTTGGTTCACAGAAAGCCATGGATGGGACATGGCCATTCCTGGATTCAGCATGTACAGGACGGAGAGAAAGGGGAAAAAGGTGGGGAGGGATAGCCATGTACATCCAGGAGGAAATCAAAACCACAGAAATCCAGGGGACCCTAGGTGACACTGAGGCACTGTGGGTAACTGAGACAGGGAATGGGGTAACCATAAGGTTAGGAGTTATCTACAGGCCCCCATCACAGGGGGAAGACGGAGACAAAGAAACAATGGAGATAATACATAAAATGGCGGACAAGGGTGAGGCAATTGTAGCAGGGGACTTTAACTTACCAGACATTAACTGGGGTTCTCAGACAGCATCGACAACAAGAGGCAGGGAATTCGTAATGGACCTACAGGGGGCAGGGCTGAAGCAACTTGTTGATTCACCAACCAGAGGTGGAGCTGTCTTGGACTTGGTTCTGACCAATAGTGATAGGGTAGAAAGGGATGAGGTAGGGTGCCATCTTGGCAACAGGGATCATCATATGGTCGGCTTCCAAATCAACTCAACTATGGATATCAGCCATTCCAAGCTCAGAGTTTTGGACTTCAGAAAGGCAGACATTTCCAAAATGAGAATCAGCCTAGCAGAGAAACTCTGGCACATGGGGGGGAAGGGGTGGAGGAAATGTGGGAGAACCTCAAGGGAACTAACAAGGAGACAACTGAGTAGTGCACAAGGAGGTTCCATGTGATAATGACGATCGTGGAAAGGCAATCACCATTAGGGCGAGTGTACGTTGCTGAAAATCAATTTTCAACGATGTACACCTGGCGCACAGCAAGTACATCAGATTTACGCCCCCCACCAAAGGATTCTCAAACCCAGGAAGGTGCATGTCGGTGGGGGTGCAATAAAAAATGTCGGGGCGCAACAAAGGGAACGCTAGCCCAGTCCTGAACTCGGCACCCTCGCAACCCTAGCCTGCCCACAAGCCATGGGGCCAGCTCGGCAGCACACCACTGCACTATGCCTCACTAACCCTCCCCATCTGCCCATCACTTAGTGTGCTCGCCCCCCCCAATGTGCATGTACATATAGTGACATCCTGTCGTTATATTCGAGGCCGCCTTCCCTGCCCAGTAGCCCTGTGGACAGGTGCCGCAGTTGAGTTGCTCTTTTTGAAAGCACTCAAGTTGTGATCACCATTGTCACAGGCTACCTGCTAGGGGGATCAGCAAGGCAAATAAGAGAAGGAAACCCCTTTGGCTCTCCAAGGAGGTGGCTACTATAGTAAGGGAGAAAAGAAAGGCCTACAAGGCATATACGGCATCAGACAAGGATTAAGACAGGGAAACTTACATAGTTGCACAGCGGGAAGCTGGAAAAGTAATAAGAAAAGCTACAGCTCACACTGAACTAAGGATAGCACAGGGTGTTAGAGGGGGAGACAAAACCTTTTTTGGGTACATGAGAGAAAGGAGGAATAGTAAGGCTAGCAGTTTCAGGAAGGGGACTAGTGGTGAAGGACAGTGAGAAGGCAGAAATCCTAAATAAATATTTATATTCCATGTTCACTAGGGAGAACATAGGGGACTGCCCAAACCTGTAAATAGTTGCGCCAAGGGACCAGTGGTAGACTCAAGCCCCTTCACAGACGGACAAGTTTTGGAAGCCCTAAATAAATTAAAGGTGGACAAGACCATGGGGCCAGATGAGATTCACCCAAGAGTTCTCAAGGAACTGGGGAGTGTGATAGCAGTGCCCCTGGCGGAGCCCTTCACCAAATCACTGGAAAGCAGGACAGTGCTGGAAGACTAGAGGAGGGCAAGAGTGGTCCCACTTCACAAATCAGGGATGAGGCTGGAAATTACCATCCAGTGAGCCTCACATCAGTGGTAGGAAAACTGATAGAGACACTGCTCAAGCAAAGAATAGTGGCATATCTAGAATCCAGCAGGCAACAGGACCCAAAACAGCACAGTTTCACGGCTGGAAGGTCATGCCAGATAAACCTGGCTGACTTCTTTGACTGGGTAACATAGGCAGTGGACCGAGGGGGAGCGGTGGATGTGGTCTATCTGACTTTAGTAAGGCCTTCGAATTGGTTCCCCACAGAAGGCTGGTAAAGATCCTGGACCACATCGGCATAAGTAAGGAAGTGGTGGGTTGAGTGAGCAACTGGCTGAAGGGAAGTACACAGTAGGTGCAGGTAAATGGAGTGGTATTGATGGAGAAGGAAGTGACTAGTGGAGTGCCTCAGGGGTCAGTTCTGGGGCCCCTACTCTTCAGTGTGTTCACAGCCAACATTGGTAATGGATTTGAAGGGTAGGTGTGTCTGTTTGCAGATGACACCAAGATCTGCAACAGAGTAGACGCTGCAGAAGAAGTCAAGGGCATGGAATCAGACCTGAGGAAACTTGAGGAGTGGTTAGACACCTGGCAGTTGAAGTTCAGTGCCAAAAAGTGCAAGGTCATGCACTTAGGCATGGGAAACCCCAAGGTGGTGTACTACCTGGGAGGCAGCTGGCGTGCACCAACCAGGAGCGGGACAGAGAGTCATTATATCAGATGACTTAAAGGTGGGGAAGCAGTGCAAAAAGGCAGTGCTAAAGGCCAGCAGTATGCTGGGCTACATAGGGAGGGGAATCATGAGTCGCAGAAGGGAGGTGGTGCTACCACTTTACAGGACGTTAGTGTGCCCCCACCTGGAGTACTGCGTACAGTTCTGGAATCCGCACCTTAGGAAAGGCATCAATAGGATTGAGACAGTGCAGAGGAGAGCCACAAAAATGATTCAGGGTCTGCATCAAATGGCATAGGAGGATAGGCTGTGGGAGCTCAACATGTACTCACTGGAGCAGAGGAGGGAGAGGGAGACATGATTGAGACATTCAAATATATCAGGGGTATACATAAGGTAGGGTTACAGGAGCTTCTTCAGGAGAAGAAAAGCATCAGAACTATAGGACATGATATGAGACTCAAGGGTGGGCGACTCAGGAGCAGTGTCAGAAAGTTCTTCTTCACTGAGAGGGTAGTAGACCCATGGAATTGCCTGCTCCAGGAGGTGGTGGAGGCCAAAATGGTACATGGGTTCAAAAACACCTGGAACAGGCACAAAGGTATCATTTCACAGAAAGGATAGAAGGGGTGGATAGTTATCCATATCAGGCAGACTAGAAGGATCTTGTGGTCCCCTTCTGCCATTCATTTCTGTGTTTCTATTGGACAGATGCTGCTAGCATGGGGCCAGCATCATCACTCAGCCAGGTTATGTGATGCAAATCAGGTCAGCTGAGGAATCGGCAATGAAATTCTCCATTACCACAGTTTTATTCCTCAGTGACCTTGCATTGCATAGAACAGCCAGAAGGGGACGAGCAGTGCAGGCTGGATGGACTACTTGTTGCCCAGTGAAATCTGGCAGAGCCCTGGGGAGGGGAACTAAGTGTGTCAGTCCTCAATCCTGATTCCTTCTCCTCCCCGGGCGTTTCCTGGTTCAAACCACCCCAGTGCTACTCTCCCTACCACCACACCCGGGACTGCGGTGGGTTCTCCTCCTATGTAGGAGTCCCAGTTCCTGACAGAGGCTGAGCACCTCTGTCAGAAGAACCAGTGGAACCCCGATGAAAGGGCGAAGCAACCACAGGTAATCAGCAGAGTAGGTGTGTCTTTGTTCATGAAAACCTCTACACATTGTCTGCAGGAAAGCCATCAAACCTCCAATAACACTAAAACAATAAAATAATAAAACTACACACACAACCATCCAAATAATTGTATCTCACTATCCACTCAACCAGTTTCACATAAACCAACTACGCCAAGTGAAAGCAAACACTCACCCATAACATGCAGACATAGATCTAAAAGAACCACTAAAAACAGCACCCCTGCAAAACTAACAACCAAACTTTAAAATAAATAAATTAGTTAGATTAACTAAAAGGAGAATCTGGACTAGCAGTAACGGTGCACAATCACAAGAATTAGTCCAAGTTGTGCTTAAAACAGTTCAAAATGATTCCTGTAGTCTTCTCTCTCTCAAGAGGTGAAATAATTGTACCAATAACTGTACCAGAAGAACAGCAGTAAATAAGTAGTGACGTCCCATATATAATTCTATGGCTTTAGTTTCAAGTAAAATTACATCCTTTTAACCAATGTCCATAGGGCTGTCACCCCCACAAATGAAACAACAATGTGGTGAAAACAATAAATATAAGTTATAACTGAGGATGCTCTCAGCTGGCTGAAAAAAAAATCACGCAAACAGAAGAGTCATACAAACATAATGACAAGGCAGCTGGTACGGCAAAGTTTTCCTAGTCTCCAGAGGCTTTCTGGCAGACCAAAACAAACCCAACTCCAAAGACAGAGTGCCGAGGGTCCAAACTGTTCATGAAGCAAATATAAAAAACAAGTTATGAGCAAAACAAAGCAGCTTTGGAAAACCTCCTGGCTAGTGGCATGAACTATGTCCAGGTTGAATCCTAGCCATTCTTTGAAAATGTGACCAAGGACTTTTGACTTATAGGAAGACCTATGGATGTTGAGTACCTGGCCTTCAGCAAAATATTTGATACTGTCGCAGATGGGAATCCTGTTCAAAGTGGAAACCTAGGTAGGCTGATTGAGTAATACATTGGGTTATTAACTGGTTGCAGAATAGGACACAGTTGTAATTAATAACATCAAAACAAGTGATCTGTGGTGTCCCAAGGGGCCCTGTCCTCCAGTTAACATTGTTCAGTGTCCTTGAGATGGGCACCAGTAGCTGGGTTGCCACGTCTGCTGGTGACACAAAAATGGGAACAGCAGATGCATCAGTGGAGCAAAGAACTGAGATTCAGAGCAGCCTGAACAAGCAGGGGAGTGTGTAGAGAGATGGCCGATGCATTTCAGTGCAGGGAAGTGCAGAGTTATGCACTTTGAAAGGAAGAATTTGAAGATAAATACTTCAGAGGTTATCAAATGCCAAATGGAAAGAATCGGGGGGGGGGGGGCTAGTGATAGCCAGCACATTGAAATAGGACCAACTAAATTGGGTGACAACTAGCTATGCAAACAGAATTTAATTATTGATTTTCACTGATTTCAAGCAGCAGGGCATGTTTGTATATGGGCAAACTTGGTGGGCCGTCAATCTCCTGCTGTCAGAGTCCAGGTTTCCATGTTGTGGTGAGAATTCTGACCTATACTTTTTTATTCCATTCCTGATGTCTCTTACCCACTGTGTTATATAATGCCCTTGTTTACTTTCTTTACCCACTCAGAGTCTGCCTAAGCATTTTTTTACAAATGTAATAATAGCAGGAGTACTCCTTTTAATATGGCTCAAGACAACATTTTAACTAGTGTACTCAGCTGTTTTGCACATCTGTTGTTCCATACGGTCAGGGAGCAGTGCCTTCTGCATGTTCATTTTAGTTCATTCCTACCTATACTGGACTACGCTGACTTCCTTTACAGTCATTGCCCATCAACGATGCTAAACAAACTGGACACCTTTTACCACCGAGCTTTAAGATTTATCTTAAATCTACCCCGCAGTACACAGTACACAGTAAACTGATAAACTGATATTCCTTTGTACAGTAGGACCCCATTGTAAATTAGCTGATGCTAAATTGGGTTTTATCCTGTTTCTGATATCAGAAATAAACTTTTTACTACTACTACTACTACCCCGCAGTACACATCACTGTTGTCTATACCAGGTTTTGGGATGGATCTCACTCTCAACTAGAAGAAAAAGGAATGCTGTCCTCTGGTTTTTTAGAGCATTATCTGATAACCTCCCTGCATACATTTCAAACATCTTCAAATGGGCTAAAGGTTCCTATGGCCTGAGACGCTTCTCCTTAATCTGCTTCCAGATTCCTAGAGTGAAAACTACCCTTGGCTCAGCAGCAATCAACTTCTCACTTCCATCACTCTGAAACACTATGCAAGACTCATTAAAATTATCCTCACTTTCAAGCATTTTCACATTCAAAGCTCTTTAACGGATAATCTGAAGGAATCATGCAACTGTTTCAGATGCCGATGACCCCTAAGCCCTGGGTGCCACTCAAATCCTACGCCTAAGTATCTCATCCACCCCACATTCCTAACAACAGAAACCTAGGACTTACAAGCCTAGTTCCCTTAATCCAAGAAGGCCCTGCCTATTCTCTACCTTTTACCTATTCTGGCCTCCCTTTTGCCTGCCTACTCTTTCGCCCCTATTTCTACCCTATTCCTTAATACCTCCTTATTTTTTATCATTTAGGTCTGAGCTCTTACATAGCGGAGACTATATGGGATTGTTGTCTCTTCTCATTTCAGTAAAGCTTATCATTATGTACCTTTGCATGTTAATTATGTTGACCGGTATGTATAGGCCCATATTGACCAGCACCTTCACAATGTTTTTTTTTTTGTTTGTTTGCATCGTTGTCCACCGTAATTGTAATCTTATGAAGTGTACTGTATTGTATTAATGCCCAGGACCACCTTGAAAATGAACTTGCTCAATGGTGTTTATGCCTGGTTAAATAAAGTGATTGATTGATTGATTGATTTTACTCACAAGACAAGTGATGTTCAAGCACAACAGAGAATACTGATGAAAACCTTGTCAGAGCCATATTAAGAGGAGCGCCTCTTTTATTATTTCAAATGTTAAAAAAAAAAAAAAGCTAAGGCAGACTCAAAATGTGGAAAAGGCTATCATACAAGACAGGAAAAGAGGGGCACTCTAAAGCAGAAATACAAAAGTATAGATCAACATTTTCAGCACTAACTTGAAATGCTGCTTTAAATGATTTGTCCAGGAAATCACAGTGAGCTCCGTCTGCTGACTTGTATCCAGGTGCATCCTGGAGAAAGGGGGTAGCGTACAAGAAATAAAATAGAGTAAAAAGAAAATAATGGTTTGGCTAGTGGGGGGAAGATGAATGATGGTGGCCTGTGCCCACCCTCCCCCTGTGCCAATTGCCTCACTTCCATGATTCACCTGGACCTCACACAGCTCCAACATGGTGTTTCAGGGGTCATGGCATGTATCGCAAGATACTCCATGAGCAGATCAAGAGCTATTATAGTGTTTAGTAGAGCATTGTGCTGTATAGAATTCCATCCCTTTCAACATGCTGTTGTACCACAGTTCAAAAGTCATGGAATGCGACTGTACCCTTTTGTGGTACAGTAGCATTCTGACACTTCTAGAGACTGCACAAGTCACCTTCACGCTGAAAGCAGAGAACCACCTTGTGCACATTTCACACAATACTGGTATAACCCCCCTACAAATGGGGGTTCCTAAATTGTCTTCCTGGGCTTGCCTAAATGCCCACTACCAGACTGGTGTTCTGTGTGGTAACAGTTTTAAAAGTGCTTGCATGCGAGCGCCCTATTAACCTCCGTGCCTGTCTCTTTAAGAGGCATCATTTTCATGGGTTATAATTATTCTGGGTGGGGGCCAAGTGATTTCAGGCTCGAGTCCCGCCCAGGCTGCAATACAGGTGCTTCATTCTGCCATCGCTAATTGTGCAGAGGGAGCTTTACTAGAATCTGTGATTGTTTGCTGATTATCTGCTTTAATAATAATACTATTTTAGTTTGTCTACCCTGTCTTCCTTTGCAGCATGGACTTTCTGTTTTGCACCACCATCTTGGGTCTGGACTGCCAGTTTAGACCAATCAGTAGCTTTGGGGACCCTAAAATGGAGACTGTCCCCAGGGGTCTTGTGTGAATGAATTTCTATAGGAATTGTAGTTTTTACTGTTTGGTGCCTAAATGGACCTGGAGGGGGAGCCCTTGCTGTGACAGACAGATGGATCAACCAACCAAACCTTTTGGATCACTGGGAAGTTCCAGAGCTGCCTGCAGCAGTGAGTCAGTAGGAGCGAGGAGCTGGAGGAGTAAGCAGCTCAGAACCAGTTGAGCCGCACCACGCGGGGGTTCGGCGGGAAGGCTGAGTCTGGCCTGCCTGCCTTCAGCTTTTCCTTGTGGAAAGATTGTGCAACCTTAATTCAGACTTTATCTCCAAATATTTCACTGTGACTTGAATATCAGGTACAGAGAATCAGTGTGTAGTTGGAGTTGAGAGAGTGAACAGCTTGAGTAATTCAAGCAGCTGGTCCTGCGTAGTACCGCGAGGGAATCAGCGGGAAGGCTGTGTCTGTCCTGCCTGCTACCATCTTCTTGAGTGAAGAAGCCTGCATTAATATCTTGGACTTTATCCGAATTTGCTGTGATTGTGACCGGAATCCTGAATTGTGATAAAGTGAAATTTGCCTGGTGTGTACCGAAGATTTGCCTTGGTGCGATCAACCTGTCAGGACTTGAGATGACCACAGAGTGTACGGTTTACGCAGATGCACTGTTGATTGCAACCGAACTGTGGTACTTGCCTATCCTTTACTATAATTGTGCTGAATGTGCAGTGTGGGTTGTGATTTGGTTTGCTGCATTGCTTGAATGTGTCATGCTAGCTGGAAGCTGTATCCAGCACTTTACCAGACTGAATCTGAACTGTTCACCGGGTCTGGGCCTCACCATCTCGGCCTAGATTGCCGTTCACACTGCAGAGAATCATCCAACGAAAGACCCACCTGGGGATTTGGCTCCCTGCTCAACACCATCGAACAGGATCAACCACCACAGTGCGTCGTATGGGCCCTGCTTCTCCTGGCACAGCAGTCAATCATCCTGAGGTCCTCATTCCATCCATCCTGCCTCCTGGTCTGGGTAGCGCGAGTAAACAGCAGGGTGGTTCCCTGCAACAGAGCTCAAATCAAAGTGCGTCATCTGATTTAATTGTTTTGGTTAATCATTACGAACTGAGCCATCCAGCTCTGGAATACAAATTGTGGGTTAAAGTGCATGTTGTGTTTTTCTTTCTTAAGGGCTCCAACAGCAGCTGCAACACCGGTCTACTCCAGGCTAGCTTGCAGACCAACTGGGTACCAAGAGTGTGTGTGACTGTGTTAGAGGGACTCTTAGAGGCATGCATGCTTAGCCTGATTAAATCAGATCCAGAATCAAACACCAGATTACTGCACCTCCCTTGTTCACATCCCCCAATAAATCAGATCTTAAATCTTTTTGCATTTACTCTGGCTATTTTGTACCTTTGTTGGGGATACTGTGTTGCTATTGCCTTTCTCCATTGCAGGTCTTGTCTTGCAGGGGGTCTCCAGGGCCAGTGCAGCTGATCCAGCCCTGGTGGTAAGTGTGCCAAGTGTGGGTATAACATTACATTCTGGTGTTCTTTGTAACTGTCTAATTGCTGACCAGTATAGGCCACTAGAGGGGTTAGAGGGGGTATCAGTGTGCCGGAGGGCTGTACCCAGAGCAGCTATGCTACCCTTAAACCAACCTTCCGGGTGGAGGCACCCGTTCACAGAACTCAGGCCCCTCAACCTGCGCTTAATCACGCAGGTGGGGTTGTATCCCTTGGGATAGTGCCACTTAGGGGTTACACTATACACTATAAAAAATACAAGATGAGCAGCTTTATGCAGAACCAGTGTGTTCTGCCACCTCGAGGTTCTGATTCCCATGGATCTCTCGAGTCAGGGGGGAACCCGAATCCCCTTGTGACAGAACACACTGGTTGCACAAAGTTGCTCGCCCAGTTTTCTCTGTATATTGCCCTAGTTTGTTCTGATCCTTGGTTGTCCTCATCTCAAATAGTGTGTAATGTTTTGATGCCCATATGTAAGAAAATATATGACAAGGTAAAAGATAAGAAAAATTCCAGAGGAGAGCAACAGTGGTGGTTGAGGGATTAGGGAACATAAGCTAGGAGGACAAATTGACAGAACTAGGATTTTTCTCCTGGAGACAAAGAGATGCAAGGATGACATGATCATGGTATACAAACACTTGAAAGGGAAAGCACCATTAGATCAAACACAGATCTTCAGAATATCAAAGGGTGAGAGAACAAGGGGACAGGCAATGACACTGAAGGAAGGACAATTCAAGATAAATATTAAGAACTACCACTTTACGGAGTGAGTGCTGACTATTTGGAATAGACTCTCAGAGCAGGTGGTGTCAGCTGAGACTGTATCCACCTTTAAACTCCACGGTAGTAGGTACTTTAATAAAAAAATGGTGTGACAGGGTATTCCCATGGAACTAATGGGAGAAAACAACTTGATGGACTGCTGGACTTCCTTTTTTCCTAAAATCATATGTTTGTATGTAAATAAAATAACTTTGACTATAACATCTTACAGTAATACAAAAACACAGTGGCATCCCAAGGACTGCTCTCCTTCTCCGGGGAAGGGGAGAAGTGTGTCCAGCACTCAGTGGACCCCTGGCGGAGGACAGGAGTTGCACAGCTACTGGCGGCTAGCACATGCAGCTGGTGGGGCATGACGCAGGATGTCATTGCACGTCCCCACCCCCCAGGAAAAAAGGAGGAAAAAGAGCAGCTGCCAGCCGCCCTCGATGGGGAAGCCACACCATGGCTTCACCAGCCCTCAGGCCGGCACTTCGACCTATCCCATTGTCTGCGGCACTGGGAAGTTCAGCACCACAACTCGCCCTGGGGGCAATCCAGGGGTATCAGACAGTCGCAGCCGCTGTGGGGGTGGAAGCCTGTGGATCGTGACTGGGGCTGAAAATACCGGGCAGCTGGCAGCAGGAGGAGTAAAATAAAGACTTAAAAAAAACAGTGGCATGAGCTTGGGTTGGCCTACAAAAGACAGAGCAATGGCTAACATCAAGAAATAATTCTTCACAGAGAGGGTGTTCATTTGCAAAACGGCTTGCCAGAAGTGGCTGCAAAGCCAAGTAGTGCACAGTGTTTAAAAGCTACACTAGTTAAGTTCTTGTCGGTGATTAGCATCAGTGGTTATGACTGTCGGCATAGCAAGGACGGGCAAGGTGAACTTTTGATCTAAATCCATCATTAAATGTTTCTGTTTCTGCAAAGAAGAGAGACGTGAGGTCACAGAGATAGTAAGAGATGGATAAAAACGAATGTAAAAATGTAAGTTTATGTTTTAATAAAATGAGACTGTAGCTGTACTGGTCCTTAGAAAACAGGAGTCGTTGGACAGTTGATGCCTGTTATTGACCAACATATGCCAGGTGCCTTCATCATGAGCAGCAGCTGTTGCACCTGAATAACGGGCCAGTGGGGCTCGAAAGCTTGTGTACTATACCATCTTTGCTGGTCCAATAAAAGGTATCAAACTATGCTACTTCATGTTTTCAGATCCATCCCTCTCATTAGAGGTACACTTTTCCAGTGACTTATTACTTCTCTCTATACTCTTGAAAGCTAAATGTTTCCTGCTCAGATGTCTGTTTCTAATTTTGTAACCACTGTGTTGCATAGAAGTGATGTATTGTAACAGTAATGAGCATCCAAACGCACCCTCTGCACACAGTTATTTCTCAGTAGTATCTGCAATACAGAAGACAGAAAAATCACAAGAGGGTTTGATGAGAGAATCTTGCACTGTAGTCTCTTATTATTTCTCAGTTCTTTTTTTTTTCTTCTTTCCTCCTAGGTGCCTACAGAATTATATTCCAGCCCAGAGTTTAACCCTCTCCTGCCCTGTGTGCCGTCAGACCTCAATCCTGCCTGAGAAGGGTGTATCTACGCTGCAAAATAATTTCTTTATTACCAACCTGATGGATGTTCTGCAGCGGACTCCAGATAGCAGCAGTGAGGAGTCCTCCATCTTGGAGACTGTCACAGCTGTGGCAGCGGGGAAACCTCTCTCCTGTCCGAATCATGATGGAAATGTAAGGCAAATAAGTAACATGGAACTAACACAAAGTAATCATTCTGCCATTAATTTTGCTTATATTTAAATATGCCTGGAAGCCTGTGACCTATTTACCAATTTCTTCTACCCCCCACAAATAACTATTTTTAGCAAGTTTCTTAGAGACAGGGGGCTTTCCATCGAGTAGAGGCTCTCTGCTGGGACTAAACATGGCCTCTGCTGTAAGGTTGCTGTACGTCTGTTGCCACTTACATTATTCCCCACTATAATCACCCTGATATTTAAAACCCTTATCTCAGTATAGCAAACAGATATCTGGCGGCCAAGAACAGGCCTCTGGAGTGGACACTAACTTTGCTTTTGGCATCCTTTTCCTCACCTAACTGTTGTTGTACTGTAGCTGCCCCTTGTCCTCCTGCATCCTAACACAAGTGGCACATGTACCACGTGTCACCACTGTGCTGCCTCACACACACTTTTGGAATTCGTATAGAAAGTCATCTTTAAGCTGTAAGTGCCCCACCCCCCAAAACTTCTGCCATGCCCTACACACATTTTCCCAATATTCTGACACTCCTCTTGTCCCAAAGTCCTGCCTCTTATGATATCAAATCTGAAGCTCCAATTTTAGTGGTGAACGTAATGGTCTCTGTACCTGGGTACGTCAAAGATTCAAACTGTATTCAGTTTATTAAAAGTAATTTTTATATTTTGCTTTATAATTTCAGCATACAATACATGTCCATTGGGCATAGCTAGTGTATGTTTTTTTTGCTATGTTTATGTTTGCCTCTCTACAAAAACAGTAACTTTTTATTTTATATTATGTACACATTTTGTAATTTTTGTTCAATGCTCCACTTCCCCTTCCCCTAGGACACATCTGGAAATGAACGGTTACCAGCTTATTATGTCTTTCCTTATAAAACATTTGAAATAAATAAGGTAGATGGATGGATTGATGGATGGATAGATGGACGGACGGATAGATGGATGGATGGATGGATAGATGGATAAATGGATAGAAGGTGCAGCAGACCATCAGGTTTGTTTGGGATGACACGTGAGGGAGATCTAGTGTTGTGAATCTTGTTTGATGTTCTACATTATTTGTTGCATATTAGGATTTATTATTCATTGTCTTGTGTTTTTATGCAGTGGGGTCTCTGTGGAGAACAGCTGTGATGAATCTAACAGCACGTCCCCAAGGCAGAAACAGCTATATATGAGCTGTGTGCATGACCTACCTTCCTTTAAGCATTTATCTCTGCAACAAAGACAAATAGTGTTTCAAGAGAAGGAGGAGTCAGCATATTATTATACTTTTATTTAGAAAGAATCTTTAATTTGCAAGGAAACGGATGAAATGGCTCTAAGTCATGATGTGAGCTCTCCATTTCCATCGTGTGCATGTGTGTGTGTTTTATGAGACAACTCAACTGAAATGGTCACATCTCATTTTAAGTGGGTCTTGCTTGCTCCTACTCAAAATTTACAGATGGGAGGGAGTAATGCACAGAGAGTTCAAGTGATTTGTTTGTTCTCTCTCAATGTAATGTCATGGGGGGGGGTGCTAAACCGTGTAGTGTAATGTTATAATGGAAGGGCACAGTCACGTAATCTTGACATAGTGTTCTGTCTAAGTGTAATATGACAAGAAGGCCCAGTCATGTAATCTTGACATTGCACTCTCCGCTATAATAGTGTCATTACACGAGGGCTCAGTCACATAATCTTGACATAGCAACCTGTCATATTGTAATGTTATAATTTAAGGGCTAAGTCATGTTATCTTGACATAGCACACTATCATATTGTAATGTTATAATGGGAGGGCTAAGTCATGTTATCTCGACATAGCACACTATCATATTGTAATGTTATAATGGGAGGGCTAAGTCATGTTATCTCGACATAGCACACTATATATTGTAATGTTATAATGGGAGGGCTAAGTCATGTTATCTTGACATAGCACACTGTCATATTGTAGTGTTATAATGGGAGGGCTAAGTCATGTTATCTTGACATAGCACACTATCCATATTGTAGTGTTATAATGGGAGGGCTCAATCATATTATCTTGACTTAAAGCTCGCTTCTTATTGTAATGTTATAATCCGAGGGCTCAGTCATGGCCATAATTCCATCTGGTTTGAGTGGACCCTAGGAGTTGAAAGAACACACTCAAGGACGGAGGTCCAGGACTTTAAGGGGTCGAAGTTTGACAAAATGAGAATGCTGGTACAGGGTAAATTAACCAAAGTGAGGGATATAATAGGTGTGGAAGAAATGTGGGGATTTATAAAAGGGGCCATCCTCGAGACAGCAATACTATGTGTGAAGTCAGTTATAAAAAGAAATACATTCAAGAGACCCATATGGTTCTCAACAAAGGTTAGAGAAGCAGTCAGTGCCAAAAAAAAACATTGTGTAGGTTTAAAAGGAGTCGGAGGGAGGAGGAGTGGGAGAAATACATTCAAAGAATTAAGGAAGCAACAAGGGCAATAAGGGAGGCATTGGCAGACACAGAGCTGCAGACTGCCGAAGGGATCAGATCCAGAGAAAAACATTTCTTCCATTACATTAGGGAAAAGAGAAAGAAGGGAGGGGGGTTGTTTGGTTCGAAGATGAGGGAAGGATAATTGAAGATGATGGACAGAAGGCCACCATCTTTAACAACTACTTCTGCTCCATTTTCACCAGGGAGGATGGGAGCCCCCTACCTGAAAGTGGCATTCATGCAGCCACTAGGGGTCCCAGAGATGAAAATTCCAGTATTCACTAGGGACAGGGTCCAGAAGGGGCGGCAGCCCTCAAGATAGACAAGGCACCAGATCCAGAAAGGATGCATCCAAGAGGGCTAAGGTAGCTGGCTGATCCCCTAGCCTATTTATTCGACAGCTGACTGCAGTCGGGGATGGTAACTAGAGACTGGAGATTGGCTGACATGGTTCCACTTCATGGAGGGGCAGGAACAAGGAACATGTAGGAAACTACAGACCGGTTAGTCTCACATCTGTTGTGGGAAAGCTGATGAAGACTGTAGTCAAGCAGGATCTCGTTGACTACCTGGAAAAGAACAGTCTCCAGTATAGTAAACAGTAAGGGTTCATAGCAGGGAGGTCATGTCAGACCAAACTTATTGTCTTATTTGACCAGGAAACAAGGGAACTGGACAGGGTCCATGCAGTGGATCTTCTTTACTTTGATTTCAGTAAGGCATTTGACTCTGAGTGCCACATAGGTGCCTGCTGAAGAAGATGGAGGACCTTGGGACAGCAAGGTATATAGTCAGATGGGTGGAAAACTGTCTCAGTGGCAGGCAACAGAGGGTTGTTGTTAATGGGGTTAAGTTAGTTGGGGGGGACGTCACAAGCAGGGATCCACAGAGATTGGTCCTGGGCCTGGTCCTATTCGACATGTTTGTAACCCTGGTGCCATGTCTAAAGGGCTACTTACCCCTGCCTGGCTGGCCACATCAAGGTTGAGGGGCCTGGGTTCCTATTCTGAAATTAAAACTGGTTCTTTCCCATATGTAACAATATTGCGCAGTGTCTCCACCCAGAATATACTTTTAGTGGGTTAGACGTTATCTGGTACAACCCCCGAGGATGCTGTACCCACCCATGATACCATTTTGTCACCCCACACATGGATAAATAACCAAAACCCCACATTTCAACATGTTGGAATTATTGACTCTGTCTCTAATAATATGCTCACACACCAGATTTTATAAAAAATGGTTAATCAACATTTATTTACAAGGGGTGAGAGTTAGGATAGGGTGATTGGAAGAACAGGTTAAGCAACAGGGTCGATTGGCATTCTGGCATTGCAATATACATAATAATTTCTCAGTTTTACATTCATCCCTTCATCATATTTGATCACCCACCAACCTCTGACTGATTCAGATTATTTTCTATCTAGCCAGCTGCACTAGATGGTAAAACATTTTCCTAATGCCCACACTGGTACCAGTCCCAAGTCCAGATAAGGACACTGTAAGCCCATCTTTAAACCTGGGTACCCAGTATTATATGTAAGTTGCAGGCCTGATAGTTAAATTTATTCCATGAATACTAGCAGTAGTTATTAGTAAGTTGTAAATAACATCATACTTCTGGATATTTGTTATTTTCAGAAACAAGGCTTTTTGTTTTTTAAAAGGTTTGATGTTGTTTAAACAAGATTAAGTATTTATAAGCATGCAGGTAAACTGTTCCTTTTTAGATAGGGCTAAGATTTAAAACTAGTACTGCTTCCTAGATAAGTTTTTACTATTTTGTAGAATTATATTTGAAAATGTTGTTGTTAAATCTTTTAGGCTGTCTATTTCTTTGCTGCCTCCTGAATACTGCTACTCAAAAAGAATCTAATATATTTAAAAGATCCATAAATGACAAATGTTTGTTAAATTGGTTAATTTCATATAACCAACTACAAAAAAATAATGTTAACAAACTAAGAAGAAACTTTTTTCAGGCTTTATGGAAAAAGCAAATCTCAGGAGGCTGTTATAAACCTTTGATCCCCTTTAAGTTTAATACTTCAATCTCAAATTTTTCTGGGGCTTGTCGTTTGCTGTTAATGTTGGGGTGGGGGGGGACATTGAAATGAATCCTGGGCCTGAAAATTTAAAGATGAAAATTTTACATGACAATGCATGTAGTATTGGGTCTAAGAATGACATTTTGGCAACTTTATTGGTTAATAATTATCCATGTGTATTAGAGTTAAGTGAAACGTGGCTTTCTAAGAAACATCGTGATGATGAATTTGGTACTCAGAACTATCAAGTATGGAGGGCAGATAGGAAATCCAGAGGGGGAAGGGTAACGCTTTTTATAAAATGAACTCTGGGTTATTCAGAAGTTTTGATTCAAGGTAGTGAAAACAATATATAATTTTTAGTAGTTTATTTAGGACACTTAGGGTTAATTATTTCAATTGTTTATTCACCTCCAAAGGCAAACATATCAGATCTGGAAACAATATTAACAAAAATAACTGATGTTGTAGGAAGTAGGCCTTTAATTCTGATGGGTGATTTGAACTGTGACTGGAAAAACACAAGAGGGAGACACTTAAAAGTTACAGTAACTAATTTGGGGCTAAAACAACTTATAAAAAGCCCTACTTGAGATACATCAAATACAACAAATGGATCTATACTAGACCTAATGCTGGTCTCTATTCAAATAGAAATTGAAGCAACGGGTATTTTACCCCCACGTCTTGGAGATCATAATTTGTTCTGGGTTACTGAGCCACGGTCCCAGTTTAAACAAAATCCAGTCTATGAAACTCAAAACTGGTCTAGAGAATTTAGTAAATTTCAGAGTCCCGATTTTTGCATAGTATAAGTAAAATAAAGTGGGACCGTTGCAAATTAATCCTAGATATTGATACTGCAGTTGAATATTTTACTCAGACTTTTGGAGAAGTATGTGATCTACATGCACCTAGAATTAAAACAAAAATAAAGCCTAGCAAATTACCATGGATTAATGACAGATTATTAAAACAAATCCGAATTAAAAATAGAATTTGGAAAAAAAGCATTAAAATCAAAATTGGAAAGGGATTGGATTTCTTTTAAAGTTGCCAGAAATAAATGCAAAAGGTTAGTTAAGGCTTCAAAGATTTCTTTTTATAAAGACAAAATTGATATGAGTACTGATCCGAGACATTTTTGAAGAGTGGTTAAAAAACTGACCAAACCAGGAAGTAATCCTTCAGAAGAAATACTTAGGTTAAAACATGGTGATATCTTTATTGAAAACTCGAAGGATATTTGTAATGTATTAAATAATTTTTTTGTTGACCTTCCTAATTGTAAAATTCACTATCAACCAGACCCGGAACAAGTTAAAACAAAATTTTCATGTAATGGACCTCCCCCATTTAGATTCAAAATTTTGACTGTCACTAATGTTTATAAAGTATTACAAAAAATAAATATTCACAAAACTTTTGGAAATGATGGTCTAGAAGGTAGATTTCTGAAGTTAGCAGCTTTTAATATAGCACCAATTATTACATATTTATTTAATTGGAGTCTTCAATTTGGTTATTTTCTCTTATCTTGGAAAGAAAGTAGAGTAAAACCAATTTATAAAGGGGGAGATGTGGCGGAAGTTAATAATTATAGGCCTATAGCCTTATTACCTCTTTTATCAAAAAGTCTGGAGCAACTTATTTCTATACAGGTTATGGATTATTTGGATAAATATAGTTTGTTAACAACAAAACAATCTGGTTTTCAAAAAAATTATTCGACTACAACAGCTCTTTTGGAATCTAGTGACCTGTTAAACAGGTCTTTAGGAAACAATATGGAGACAGCAGTCATTTTTGTAGACTTTTTGAAGGCTTTTGACCTGGTGGACCACCCCTTGTTAATTAAGAGATTGCAGGAGATAGGTATAGAGATGACCCTTTAAATTGGTTAAAATCATATTTGGATAATCGATCTCAGAGGGTGGAGGTGCAGGGATGTTTATCAGAGAGTAGAAATGTTAACAGAAGTGTTCCCCAGGGATCAGTTTTGGGACCCCTTATGTTTCTCATATTTATAAATAGTCTTCCACAGGTTGCAAAGCATACAGAGATTCGACTTTATGCCAATGATATGGTAATTATTGCATCTGAGAAAACTGAAAATGTATTGCAATCAAACCTGCAGTCTGATTTCTCGAGGATAGAGGGGTGGTTCACCAGGTCGAAATTAATTATGAATAAAAAAAAAAAATGCATGAAATTTTCAATTAAAAAAAGTGGTGATGTTACTCATAAACTTTGTGTTTATACAGGAAATTCAATTAAATTAGAACAGGTTAAGGACTATATTTATCTGGGGGTTATATCTGATGAGCATATGTCCTTTTCTAGTCATATTACAGAACTGGTCAAAAAAGTTAATAAAAGGGTGGGCACTAAGAAGAAGTACTGAATGCTTAACAACAATAGATAGGAAAAAGCTGGCTGATCAGTTAATTATTCCAGCGTTAAAATATGGTGAATTGATATATAGGAAAGCTAATAAAGCACTTTTGACCAAGTTGGATAAAACTTACTATCATGTGGCTAGATGTGTATTAAAGGGGAATTATCGGATTCATCATTGTTCACTGTTAAGTAAAGTGAACTGGTTACCTTTGGATACAAATTATCAGTGCCATTGGTTAACTTTAATTCTTAAAATGAAATATCTATCGGTGAACTATCCAATTTCACTATTACTGTTTCCAGTGAAACGTTGTTCTAATAGGTTATTAACCAGATCAGTTCATTTAAATAAAATATCTGTAGGACAATTTCAAAATAAATATGGGGACAGGACCTTGATTCATCAAGCTGCTAGTTTTTGGAATCTTCTGCCCGCAGATGTAAGGGAAATTACAAGTCACTCTTCATTTATTCAAACTATAATGGAATTAAATATTCATATTTGTGATTGTTGAATATTTTTTGTAGTGTTGTGGAAATTGTTAAGATTTCCTTTTAGAATAATTTATAAGGATGTATTTTAGTTTTATTTTGTTGTTTTTTGTGTTTTGTTAGTCTTTAATATGAAACCTTTATTGTATGTATTAGATAGAAAATTACACAGGTCTGTCTTGTAAACTGGATTCTGTCCAAATGACATGTATTACCTGTATAAAATTAAAAAATTCTACCTAAATACAGTTGCAGCTGAGTTGGCCAGCGTTGGGGCCCTTAAAAGAAAATCAGATTAGCATCCCATCTAGATTACTCTTAATAATTCTAGCCCATCTTGAACAAATAGTATTGTAGCAGCCCTCCCCCCCAGCATGGTCAATAACTGACCTGCACATGAGTCCGCTAATACAATGTGACAAATTAAATCCCCCTCAGAAAAATGTTATTCCCCTCATAAAATTGGTTTTCGGCATAGCCCCGAGAAAAAGACCAACTTCCCAGTCGGAAAACCACACCCCACGCTGGCCCACGCAGCCCTGTTGTGTGATGTCACAAAATGAAGGCTGCATGAGCGCACCTCATTAACTTCTATGGGGTGATATTTTCATACATTTTTATAGCACTTACTGTTGCGATTTTTTTATTTATATATTTTTTTTGGTGCTACCCACTGCTGGCACCATCTGCCCAGTCACAAACCCCTCAGCTGCAGCTTCCCATATTAGACACCCTCCCATTACCCCCAGGATGAGGTTGCGGCACATGACCCCTCTGAAGGTGCCGCGATTGACAGGATAGGTTGGGAGTCGATCTGGGAGATGATTGCAGCCGGGGGGGCGGGCGTCATCAAGGCGGTGGGTGGCAGGCTTTTTTCTCCCCTGTAAGCAGAGGTGGGAATCTGCAATGACACCAGCGTCCATCTCGTCCCTCAGATCCTTGGTGGTGCTGGTCACTGTGGTGCCCCCAGCCTCCATCAGGAGTCCCTCGAGCACCAGTCACACACTGCACCCTCCCCCTAGGGAAGGAGAGCAGTCCGTGGGATGCTCGATCCATCTCCCCTGGCAGCCCTCCAATGACCCAGGTCTGTTCCCAAACCAGGGTCACTGGCATCGCAAGCGTAAATCCAACCACTGTGCTGATGGGCTGGCCCCTAATGCTGTAATTTTTAATAATTCAAAGTGACCGATCGACTAATAGGGACCCTATTAGTCAATAAGTCACTTTGAATTATTAAAATTGCAACATTAAGTGCTATAAAAAGGTGTGAAAATATCACCCCCATAGAAGTCAATGGGTTGCTCTCACACAGCCTTTGTTTTGTGACATCACAAAACAGGGCTGCATGGGCCAGCGTGGGGGCATGGTTTTCGGACTGGGAAGTCTGTCTTTTTCTCGGGGCTATGCCAAAAACAGAATTTACGAGGGGAATAACTTTTATCTGAGCGGGAGTTAATTTGCTATGTTACATCAGCAGACTCCTGTGTAGGTCAGTTATCGACCACGCTGGGGGGAACCCTACTAGGAACCTGCTCTTTAACCTTTAGCTTTCTAGACTTGACCTCTGTACTTAGCAGAACTAGGAACAAATATTTACAGTTTCTCTCAGGGTGGCAGAGTGGAGTCTGCATTCTACAGTTCTGAAGTCATCATTCGGTAAAGCAGTGTGATCTCTCAGACAGCATGAGGTAGACATAATTCAACAGTAGCTTTTCTGAGGTGCAGGCAGGAGCATTGGCTGACCCCATTTTCTGGGAAGGCTCTTGCAGCTTGCAGGCCGGAATCTTTCTCAGCTTCTATGTAGGTGCCCCTCTTCTTGAGCTTGAAGTCACATTCTGGAACAGACCAGGCTGGGACTGGGGCCGTCACACTTCAAACCCCCGTGTCTAGGCTATGCCCTGCTGGGGGAAGCACATATGGCAATGCCTTGGCTGGTGGCACACTACCAGGCTGACTCCCAGACCAGTCTTCAATACAGTCTCTTACAGTTTTGGGCAGTTTAGGTACTCTTAGAAACTCTTGGTATTTCAAGCACAACTGCCAGCATAACAGCCATGGTCCTTTCACAATAGTATGCAGTCCAAAGACAAAGGGTGCATTCCTGACATTAGCGAACACCCAGACTGAGGCACAGTCCATCACAGTCAACAAATTCTCCTCTCTTTTTCTCAGCCAGTTAGGCATATGGTTTAGCATAACTGCTGTGGCTTTCTCAGAAGGCACAGTCTTTTAGGCAAGACTCTTTCTCCTGTCTTTCAGAGGCGAGCACTTTCAGAATTTCAGACAATTCACTTTACTTTCCTGAACTTCTCACAAGCAGAATAAACAGTTCCTTGGCCAGCTGATGTCTTGCATCTCCAAACAGAACATCAAATCACAAAGTCCTCCCAGGCAATTTCAGAAAAAGCTCTGAACTTAGGATACTCCCCTTCCATTCTTGTAGGCACACCATTCAGTCACATCAGTCATTTCCAATTTTTTTCTTTCTTTATTTATGTAAAAGCAGGTGCAGGTGCCTCGGCCCGATCGGGGCCGGGCTGGGTGCCAGAATACTGGTCAGTGCCGCTGAGTGCGGGAGTATGTTCCTGGGTCCGGGATTTAGGCTGCTTGGGCCCGGGGCCGCAGAAAGGCCAACGGGTATTTTATTTTTTAAGATGGTGGTCCCACGTGCTCTGCCCATGCGCAGGGACCGCCGACTCAATTTAAAGGAGCCAGGCTCCCATTTCTCCATGGCCATGTGGCCGATCAGTGGAGCAGTGTTTCTCTGGCCCCCAAATTGAGCAGAGGGGCCAGGGAAGAGGCACCTAGCGACCGGACATGCTCTGGTCACAAAATAAATATAAATTAGTCCTGTCAGCATGGTACAGGCATAACTGGGGGCCCAACATCACTTGGGGACTGGGGAGCAGGTAAGATTGCAGCCCCAATATATCCCTGGTGACCTCGGGCTGCTGGAAAATTTCCCAGAGGCAGCTGGGAGGTCACATGGGGGGGTCATCAGCCAATGAGAGGAAGGCTATGCCCAAGGTTTTTAAAGGGAAAAAGAGCTCGGATTTGGTGACTGGGAACAAAGGAGAGAGGACTGAGAGGAGGGGAGCCAAGAGCTGGGAGAAATAGACAAATGAACTGGAACCAAGAGAAAAGGTAGCTTCAAGGCTGCCTGCTGGGTTGTAGGCTCTCTGGCTACCCCTCCCCCCTCCAGAAAGCAAGAGAGGAGGAGGAAGGCTGCAGCTGCTGCAGAGAGTGAAAGCAGGAGGCTTCCCTTAGGGGACTGGGGCTGACTGACTGGACTGGAAGGGACAGTTAGATTGAGCCTCTGGCTTTGGAGACTGCTCCACGCAGGGGCCCTTGAATTACAGCCAGCAGAGAGCCCAGGAAGCTGGGTGGCCACTAGCCTAGGTCTGACTGAGGGGAAGCTGATCCACCCTGTATCTTCAGTGTGAATCCACTGCTGCAGTAGAGACCAGAGGGCTAGAAGGACGAACAGGCCTGCCTGTTAAATACTGTATACAAAGGCCCTCGAGCAAAGCTGGAAAGGCCAGGCAGGTGAAGAACAGCACCTCCTCCACCCTCCGTGCATATCCTTGAATCAGGGAGTCCATCATCCTCCTGGGGAGGCTGTGAGTACCCCAAGCTGCAGCTCTGGGGATTCTTTGTTTGCATCAGCTAGGAGGGCAGGGAAAGAGCCCCACCCCCAATGACAGACTGATTTTCCCTGAACCTGTGTTGCTCTGCAAGGGCCCCAACGAGAGACTGCAGGCCTGCAACTGAGAATGGTGAGGTACTCACCATCTGCGATTGTTCTGGATGCACCCAGGGAAGGGGGGAGAGCTTGTACTGGGTTGTGTGCCTGATTTTATGGAGACTCGATGGAGTAGCCCTCACCTCCTCTGTCTTAGATCATTCTAAATAAAGGGGGATTAATTTTTGCCATCTTACATAAGTGTTTGTGCTTTGTTATCGTTATTGTGGGGTGGGAGTGTTGATCTAACTGTGCCAGAGGGGTCAGTCACTAAGGGGATATATCATTGTTCCTGGGGGAGTTGTAACTTGTCTTGCCTACAGGAGGCCATACCATTGCCCCAGATGGAGGCACCAAGTCACTATTGGAGATCCGGCCAGCACTCAGGCCCGGCCACTTGAGGAGGTACATTGAGGACCCCGAGAGCTCTGGGGCAGCCCAGGTGAATGAGACAAGAGGGGCTGTTACAGATGAATGGAACATTACAGCTAACAAACAGTAGATTATATGACTACAGAGGGGTGGAGGGGTCTACAGGAAGATCTGAATAAGCTGCAGACTTGGTCGGACATTTGGCAGCTGGGGTTGAATGCCAAAAAGTGTAAGGTCTTGCATTTTGGAGCAAAAAATCCAAGAAGAAACTATAAAATGGGGTGTGTGCAGCTGGCGGAAACTGAGGAGGAGAAGGATCTGGGGGTGGTCATCACGGGATCAATGAACAACTCGGTACAGTGTAGGAAGGTGGCGGCAAGGGCCAACAAAATGCTGGGTTGTATCGTAAGGGGAATAACGTCGAGGAAGGGGGGAGGTGATTCTGCCACTGTATAGATCACTGGTTAGGCCTCATCTTGAAGACTGCGTGCAGTGCTGGCGCCCGTACCTGAAAAGGGACATTAAATTAATAGAAGAGGTGCAGAGCAACTAAAATGATCCGGGGGCTGGGGGACTTACTGTATGAGAGTAAGCTAAGAGAGTTGAACATGTGCTCACTGGAAGAGAGGAGGGACAGAGGGGATAGGATCAAGACATTCAAGTACATGAAAGGGATAAACAAGGCGGATACGGAAGGGCTTTTCAAGGATAGGGTGGGGTGGGACACTTGAGGCCATGACATGAGATTGGAGGGGGGAAGATTTAGGAGGGAAATGAGGAGACTTTTTTGTACAGAGAGGGTGGTGGCAGGGTGGAACGCGTTATCAGCAGAGGTGGTTGCCTGTAAACTGTGGGCATCTTCAAAAGGGGCTGGGACAGAGCAACGGGGAGGATAAGAGTAGGGGGATGTGGGGGAGGGGCAGTTGCAGCATAGGGTTGATAGCTGCAAAATCGAGCAAACTGGAAACACCATATGGCCTTTTTCTGCTGGCAAATTTCGTATGTTCGTACAGAAGGCAAAATAAATACAAGTATATACAAGGCAAGATGGTTATACAAGATTACATCATTATTTACATGATAGATGCACTACTGTACAGAATTAATTACAGTGCAAGGTGGGTGGAGAGGATTAACTCTAAGGCGGGCAAGGTAAGGGATAAATTAGTGAGTAGAAGTAGGACAGGTGGAAGATGTCAGGCCTGGTGGGATGGGGCTACTATTGGCCGACTAGGAAACTGGGCCTGTGGAGCTGGGGAGGACTCTAATGAGCTGCAGCCATATTAGCAGCCTTTGACCTTTAGCAGCCAATTGGGAGCCAGGATTGTGGCCAGAGACTTATGGGACAGTGCTAAGGTTTTGTGGGGGGAAAAAGCAGGGGGGGGGCAGAGGAGAGGGGAAGCAAGTACATGGAGCTGCAGGAAAGGCATGGAGAAGGGATTTACATTTATTCCAATCACTGGACCATCCACGGTCACTAAATCAATAGGCGTCCACCTTGTATCAGCATTTAGCATTTCTGGATTTTTGGCCCCAAAAAGGTCTCAGAGTCACTTGTACTTTTAAGTAGAAGTTTACTCACTCAGGATCTAGCGTAGTAGCTTTCTATTATCTGAAGTCACAGGCTTCATCAACACTCTCACTGCTGAGGCAGAAGCATTTCTTGCAGCTCTCTCACAACTGCAGGCAGATTTCCTTGGTAGCTCTCTCATAGCTGAAGTCAAATCAGAAATTCCCCAACCTATCTTCTCCAATATGGGAAGGCAAATGCTAGCCCTGGGGGACAAATATCTGGCAAACCCCAGGCCAGTGACTTCAATTCTTTGCAGCCATATTTCTCTTAGCAGAGGCCAGAGCCCCCTTCCCCTGTGGAGGGGCTTCCCTAAACTGACTAGTCCTATTCTCTCTGGCAAGGGGCCAGAGCCCCCCCCCCCTTCCTGTGTAGAGGCTCACACTGGACTGAATCAGCCAGAAAAGTGTCTGGGGTTTTGGGAGATCTCTGCAGCTCCTGATTGGCTGATCGAAGTGTCTTTCTCAAAAATGAATATTCATTAGGCCCCCTCGATGCCTGATAGGCTCCTTGTTTGAGTGCCTAAACTTAGTCCCTGCTTTTTCCCCACAAAACCTTAGCACTGTCCTATAAGTCTCTGGCCACAATCCTGGCTCCCAATTGGCTGCTGAAAGGTCAAAGGCTGCTTATATGACTGCAGCTCATTACAATCCCCAAGCAGTACATCAGTGTCCCCACATTAAAGTTCTGGTGCAGCCAGAGGAAATGTTTATTTATTTATTTTTTTAATTAAAGTTTTTGATTTTTCACAGACATTACATAAGACAGGCCGTCAAAACATGTAAAGACAATGTTACACCCAAATCCCACCCTCCTCATCCTCGTAGCCCCTCCCTCCCCCTACTCCCATTCCCACCTCCCTCCTACATGACATCCATCAATACCATCCTAATCGCACCCCTAGGACACTGGTATCCTATACCAACCAGGCTAAAGAGTACAGAGTGTAAATTTTGCCCCAGACTTTATCAAACTTGGGCAGCCTGTTACCTAAGCTGGCAATCATCTTTTCTGTCCTGAGATTATGTAGTAGCTCTTGTAACCACTCAGTGTAGGATATGACTTCCCCGTCTCCCCAGTGGCGCAGTACTAATTTCTTCAGTGACATAAAGATGAGGGCCATGTAGTATCTATGGGCCAGTATCCCAATATTGGAGTAGCCCCCCCCCCCCCAACTATGCATACATTTGGAGTGAATAGATCCTCCAAGCCCAGTAAGGGGTCTGCTTTGGCTTTAATGAGAGACCATAAAGGGGCCACTTTGGGGCAATCCCAGTGAATATGGAGTAGGATCCCTTCCATTTGTGAGTATATTATACACTGTGGTGATATTGAGCTATTAAACGTAGCCATTTTGGCTGGAGTCATGTACATATTATGTAAAATCTGAAGCTGCATTAACCTCAGCCTGTCTTGGGTGATGTATTTGTGACAATTTCTCCACAGTGCTGTCCAATCAAGAGTTGTATTTGATAGCTGGGATTCCCAATGCAGAACAACAGGAATATTTTATTTAAGTCATTGCCCCACTGTTTTGTAGTCTACTTGTGCCCTGGTAAGCCTTGCAGAGTTCAAACATTTTAATGCAGCCCATAGCCTGTCGTTGCTGCCAAAATACAATGCCCCTAGACAGCAGCGAGCTGCCTTATGAATAATAATGCCAACCCTAATTAATAGTCATGAAGGGACCCCTCAACACACAGTGCGATTGGTGCTTTATATTTACAATGACAAGATGCTTCTCACCGGCCTTGTTCTGGTCACTGGTCCCCGAACCAGCTGCAAACAGGCACCAGGACCACTGGAAAGCCATCCGTTTGACCACAGTCATGGTTGGAAAGTGGCGCGTGCCTCTGCACATGCACATGCACAAGCTGTCTGCCCAGCCATGACGTATATGGGAGAAAAGGCGGAGGCTCCACAAGGCTCCCCAAGCCTGTTATGGGCAGAAATAAACACCAGGGCCAATCTGGAGGCCCAGAGGCACATAGAGGACCCAGGCTGTGGCAGTGAAGAAACAGATGAAAAATCGTGGGACACATGGAGACAATGGGAGGTAAAGGGGAGAAGGGGGGTAATCAAGGCAAGCTCCAAAGGAGGGGTTACACTCTTCCCCAGCCTGAGAAAACCTGGCATGTGCGCCAAGTCTGTGGCATAGCCGGGCACCCAATAAGTGGCCTCAGTCACCTTCAAACATTTAAACAATTCTTAACTAGACAGATGGCTTCCTAGCTAACATTGGATACCAAAATGTCCTAGTCTAGACAAATACAACTATCTATTCAGCAATAAAGAACTGTAAACAAATTGTGAGCATTTTTAGATGTTTCATATTCCCCGGGGACCCTTGTTGGCATTAGTAGATTTTAAACTGGCATAATATTTGGTGCATTTCCACTTTTAGTCACTGAAGGCATGTGTTTTCCCCACTAACATTCATTGACCAGCAATGAACAGGCTTAGAGCAAGATTTGGCAACAAAACACTTTTCCATTACTTTTAACAGGTTGCAACCATTTTAAGGGTCACTATGCTTAGTGAGCCAGGGGAAGGGGGTCCGTGCAGGGCATAACATAGCTAACAGGAGATCCCAGCAGTGCCTTCATTGATGCAACCCTGGCACCATGTCTAAAGGACTACTCACCCCTGCCTGGCTGGCCACACCAAGGTTGAGGGCCTGGGTTCCTATTCTGATATTAAAACAGGTTCTTTCCTGTAGGTAACAATATTTTGCAGTGCCGACACCCAGAGTACTTTTAGTGGGTTAGAAGTAACCTGGTACAACCACCTGGGATGCTGTACCCACCTACAATACCATTTTGTCACCCCACACATGGATAAATAACCAAAACCCCACATTTCAACATTTTGTAATTATCGACTCTAATAACACACTCACACACCAGATTTTATATAGAATGGTTAACCAACATTTATTTAAAAGGGGTGAGGGTTAGAATAGGGCGATTGAAAGAAGAGGTTAAACAACAAACTTGATTGGTATTTAGATTGGCATTCTGGCATTGCAATCTGTATAATCATTTGTAATTTTTAGTTTCAGTCATTCATCATATTTGGCCACCCACCAACCTCCGATGGATTCAGATTATTTTCTATTTAGCTAGCTGCACTAGATGGTAAAACACATTTTCCTAATGACCACACTGGTACCAGTCCCAAGTCCAGATAAGGACACTGTAATCCCATCTTTAAACCTCGTTACCCAGTATTAAATGTAAGTTGCAACCTGATATAGTTGCAGCCGAGTTGGCTGGCGTTGGGGCCCTCAAAAGAAAATCAGATTTGCAACCCTTCTAGATTACTTTTAATAATTCTAGCTGATCTTGAAAAAAGAAAACCTTAATGTTTAGCATTCTAGACTTGACCTCTGTACTTGGCAGAACTAGGAATAAACATATACAGTTTCTCTCAGGTTGGCAGAGCGGAGTCTGCATACTCACAGTTCTGAAGCCATCATTCGGTAAAGCAGTGTTCTCTCAGACAACATGAGGTAGACATAATTCGACAGTAGCTTTTCTGAGGTGCAGACAGGACCTTTGGCTGACCCCATTTTCTGAGAAGGCTCTTGAAGCTTGCAGGCTGGAAACCTCAGCTTCTTTGGGGTGCCCCCTCTTCTTGGGCTTGAAGTCACATTCTGGAACAGACCATGCTGGGGCCAGGACCGTCATGCCTCAAACCCCCACGTTTAAGCTATGCACCGCTGGGGGAAGCACATATGGCAGTGCCTTGGTTGGTGGAACACTACCAGGCTGACTCCCAGACCAGTCTTAGATACAGTCTCTTACAGTTTTGGGCAGTTTAGGTACTCTTAGAAACTCTTGGTATTTCAAGCACAACTGCCAACATAACAGCCATGGTCCTTTCACAATAGTGTGCAGTCCAAAGACAAAGGGTGCATTCCTGACCTGAGGAAACACCCAGACTCAAGCACAGTCCATCACAGTCAACAAAATCTCCTCTCTTTCTCTCAGCCAGTTAGGCACACGGTTTAGCATAACTGCTGTGGCTTTCTCAGAAGGCACAGTCTTTTAGGCAAGACTCTTTCTCCTCTCTTTCAGAGGCAAGCACTTTCAGACTTTCAGACAATTCACTTTACTTTCCTGAACTTCTGACAAGCAGAATAAACAGTTCCTTGGCCAACTGGCATCTTGCAGCTCCAAACAGAACATCAAACCACAAAGTTCTTCTAGGTAATTTCAGGAAAAGCTCTGAACTCAGGATACTCCTTTTCCATTCCTGTAGGCACACCACTCAGTCACATCAGCCATTTCCAATCACTGGACCATTCATGGTCACTGAATCAACAGGCATCCACCCTATATCAGACACTGATCAGGTGCAGACAGACATTTAGCATTTCTGGGTTCTTGGCCCCAAAAAAGGTCTCAGAGTCACTTGTACTTTTAAGTAGAAGTGTACTCACTCAGGATCTAGCTTAGCAGCTTTCTATTATCTGAAGTCACAGGTTTCATCAGCACTCTCACTGCTGACGCAATAGAATTTCTAGCAGCTGTCTCACAACTGCAGGCAGATTCCCTTGGTAGCTCTCTCACAGCTGAAGTCATATCAGAAATTCCCCAACCTATCTTCTCCAGTGTGGCAAGGCAGATGCTAGCCCGGGGGACAAATGTCTGGCAAACCTCAGGCCAGCTACTTCAGTTCTTTGCAGCCATATTTCTCTTAGCAGAGGCCAGAGCCCCCATCTCCTGCGGAGGGGCTCCCCTGAACTGACTAGGTTCATTCACTCTGGCAAGGGGCCAGAGCCCCCCTACCTATGGAGGGGCTCACGCTGAATTGAATCAGCCAGAAAAAGTCTCTGGGGTTTTGGGAGCTCTCTGCAGCTCCTGATTGACTGATTAAAGTGTCTCTGTTAAAAATGAATATTTGTTAGGTCCCCTCGATGCCTGATAGGCTTCTTGTTTGGGCACCTAAACTTAGTCCCTGCTTTTTCCCCATAAAACCTTAGCACTGTCCCATAAGTCTCTGGCCACTATCCTGGTTCCCAGTTGACTGCCGAAAGGTCAAAGGCTGCTAATATGGCTGCAACTCATTACAGTCCCCCAAGCAGTCCATCAGTGTCCCCACCTTAAAATTCTGGTGTAGCTAGAAGAAATCTTTTATTTAAGTCATTGCCCCACTGTTTTGTAGCCATATTTGTGCCCTGGTAAGTGCTGCAGAGTTCAAACATTTTGATGCAATCCACAGCCTGTCGCTGCTGCCAAAATACAATATCCCTAGGCAGCAGCGAGCTCCCTTATGAATATTAATACAACCCTCATTAATATTCATGAAGGGACCCTTCAACACACAGCACAATTGGCGCTCTTTATTTACAATGACAAGAGGCTTCGCACCGGCCTTGTTCTGTTCACTGGTCCCAAACCAGCTACAAACAGGAACCTTGACAAAGAAGTGCAAGGTAATGCACATGGGAAACAAAAACCCAGGGGAAGCGTACACAACGGGGGGTGAGATACTGACAACAGTAAAAATAGAAAGGGACCTGGGGGTAATTATATCAGATGACCTAAAGGTGGGCAAGCAATGTGAGAAGGCAGTAAGGAAGGCTGGGGGGGATACTGGGATGCATAGGAAGAGGCATCAATAGTAGAAAACCGGAAGTTGTTATCCCTCTGTACAGACAGTTGGTGAGACCCCATCTGGAGTACTGCGTGCAGTTCTGGAGACCCCATCTCCGCAAAGACATAGACAGAGTGGAGGCTGTCCAGAGGAGGGCAACCAAAATGGTGCAGGGTCTGCACCAGAAGACATATGAAGAAAGACTAAAGGAGCTTAATATGTATACCCTTGAGGAAAGAAGGGAGAGTGGGGACATGATAGAAACTTTCAAGTACCTCAAGGGAATCAACAAAGTCCAAGAGGGTAGCATATTTCAGAAAAAGAGATGTGCAAGAACAAGGGGGCACAGTTTGAAGATAGAGGGGGGACAGCTCAGGGGTAGTGTGAGGAATTATTTTTTCACTGAGAGGGTTGTGGATGCATGGAACAGTGGGGGACTTCAAGAATGCATGGGACAGGCATAAGGCAGTCCTAGTGGGGGGTAAGAGGAAGTAAGCTGTTGGTTAACTAGAATCTGCAGCTTATCTGTTAGGTAGGAAAAATGGGCAGACTAGGTGGGCCAAGCGGTCCTTATCTGCCGTCAAATTCTATGTTTCTGTGTTTGACCACTGGAAAGCCATCTGTTTGATCACAATTGTGGTCGGAAAGTGGAGCGTGCTTTTACGCATGCGCAAGCTGTCTGGCCAGCCTTGATGTGTATGGGAGAAAAGGCAGTGGCTCCTCAAGGCTCCCCAAGCTTGTTATGGGCAGAAATAAACACCGGAGCCAATCTGGAGGCCTAGACGTACATAGAGGACCCAGGCTGTGGTGGTGAAGAAATGGGAAAAATCGGGGGACACATGGAGACAATGGGAGGCAAATGGGAGATAAGGGGGCAATCAAGGTAAGCCCCACAAGGGGGTTTACATGTTCATTAGTGACATTGGTGAAGGAATCCATGGTAAGCGTGCCCTCTTTGCTGAAGACACTAAACTTTGTGGAAGGGTGGATAGTATTGAGGGAGTTCGGGAACTGCAGCACAACCTCCAAAGACTGGAGCGATGGTCAGATGTGTGGCAACTGAAGTTCAGTGCAAAGAAGTGTAAGCTGTAGACATCCTCTATCTTGATTTCAGCAAGACCTTTGACTCTGTGCCCCACAAAAGGTTGATCAGGAAGTGGGTGGATCTTGGGGTTGGGGAAAAGATGGCCAGATGGGTGGAAAACTGGCTGAGGGACATAATCCAGAGGGTGGTTGTGGGGGTAGAGTTATTCGGTACCAGAGAGGTAACCAGTGGGGTCCCACAGGGCTGTGTGCTGGGGCCGGTGTTGTTCAATGTCTTCATCAATGACATTGGGGATGGCATTAAGGGCAAAATGTGCCTGTTCGTCCCTGCTAGTGATACTTCTGCCTATGAACCCCAGCATGCCACTGGCATGCTGGAGTACATAGGCAGGGGGTATCACTAGCAGGAGGCAGAAGGTGGTGATGCCATTGTATAAAACATTGGTAAGGCCTCACCTGGAGTACTGCATGCAGTTCTGGAGGCCACACCTGCGCAAGGACATAGTTAAGGTAGAGACTATCCAGAGAAGGGCACAAAGATGGTGCAGGCCTTGCACCACAAAACATATGAGGAGAGACTAAGGGACCTCAATATGTACTCATTGGAGAAGAGGAGACAGCGGGGGGGACATGATTGAAATGTTCAAGTGCCTCAAAGGCATAAACAAGGTGCAAGTGGGAGACTTTCTCCAATGCGGAAAAAGTACTAGAACAAGGGGGCACAATATGAAATTGTAAGAGGGTAAATTAAGAGGTAATGTGAGGAAGTTTTTCCCACACAGAAAGGGTATTTGATGCTTGGAATATTCTGCCACAGGAGGTAGTGGGGGCAAGCACAGTGGCGGGGTTTAAGCATGCCTGGGACAGGCACAAGGGAAGCTTAAGAGGGGAGATAGTGATGAAAAGCCATTGATCACATAGGGTCAGTGATCACATACAATGTATAGGGCCTACGGGCAGACTGGATGGGCCTAGTGGTCCTTATCTACTGGAAATTTCTATGTTGCTATGTCACCAAGTTCTGCGGGAGAGTGGACACAGCTGAAGGGATACAGGACCTACAGGAAGATCTGGAAAAGCTGGGGAGGTGGTCCAGGATCTGGCAGCTTGGCTTCAATGCCAAGAAGTGCAAAGTTATGCATATTGGAGCCAAGAATCCCAGGACAGAGAAATACCTGGGTGGAGTCCGAGTATCTGCATCAGAGGAGGAGAAGGACCTGGGAGTGATGATCACTAGTTACAAGAAGCACTCCACGCAGTGCAAGAAAGCAGCAGCAAAGGCAAACAAGATGCTGAGATGCATATCTAGGGGGAACAGTAGGAGAGAGGAGGTTATACTGCCCTTTTACAGGTCACTGGAAGGCTGCATCTAAAGTATGGAGTTCAGTACTGGTGCCCACACCTCAAAAAGGACATTAACCTGCCGGAGAAGGTCCAGAGGAGGGCTACAAAGATGATAGCAGGTCAGCAGAGTAAGGCATATGAGGAGAGGTTGAGAGCAATGAACATGTACTCCCTGGAAGACGGGAGAGAGAGAGGACATGATTGAGACCTTCAAGTACTTGAAAGGGATGAATAAGGTTGATAAGGAGAGTCTCTTTAAGGTGAGTGGCAACCATAACACTAGGGGGTACAGTCGTAAGCTGAAGGGTGGGAAGTTTAGGAGGGAGGTCAGGAAGCACTTCTTCACAGAGAGGGTGCTGAACACTTGGAATGCACTTCTGGAAGAGGTCATCTCGTTGAAGACAGTGGGCAGCTTTAAAAGAGGCTGGGATAGGGATTGGGGGAAAGTAAGGATCATGGTAGGGAGGATGGGAGGAGTGGGGAGGAAGGGCAGGAACATTAGCTGAAGCTGTGGACCCTGCAATACCAGCAGACTTGATAGACCAAATGGCCTTCTTCTGCTGGCTTCTTCGTATGTTTGTACAGCATGTAATGCACCTTTTGGAAAAGGAAGCCCTGGACAGAGTACTGGCTAAATTGGTTTAAACTTATTACCACTTCAGGAGAGCGGGACCTGTGAGTCATTACCTGTGACACCCTAAATTAGTCCAACCAGTGCAACAAAGCCTACAGCAAAGCAAACAGAATGTTGGGGGTAAAGGTAGTAGAAGGAAGGAGGTAATTCTCCCCCTTTATCGCTCCTTGGTTAAGCTACACCTGGAATACTGTGTCCAGTTCTGGAGCCCTCACCTCAGAAAGGATAAGGACGGGATGGAGGCGGTACAAAGAAATGTGACTAAGATGATACAGGGCCTGCAGGGGAACTCCTACGAGAAGTGTCTGAGAGCGCTGTACATGTACTCACTGGAGGCCGGGATGGGTGGGTGGGGTAATATGATTGAGACTTTCAAGATCCTGAAGGGCATAAACAAGGAGCTGTTTAGTAGGAGCACTGACACAGTGACATGTGAGCATGAATGGAAACTGAATGGGGGAGCTTCAGGAGGGAATTAAGGAAGTACTACTTTACTGAGATGGTGGCGCAGTCATGGAACAGTCTGCCTGCCAAGGTGGTGGATGCCATGACCATGGAGGGTGTCAAGCATGGGTGGGACAGTGTAAGGGCACAAAACAATGATCTCTGCTCCAAGTATGGGGGTGAGAAAGAATGAGCTCGGGGGGGGAGGTCCCCGGATTGAACCTAGGTCCTGGGGAACTTTGGGAAGATTGGACGGACCCTCAATCTTTTTCTGCCATCTCGGTCTATGTTTCTATGTAATTTTGACATTGAGCTCTCTCATATTGTGATATCATAATAAGCAGTCTTAGTCATGTAATCTTAACAAAGCAATCTCCCCTTTAATAGTGTCCTAATAGGAGGGCTCAGTCATGTCATGTTGACAAGATACTCTCTTGTTTTGTACTGTTATAACGGAAGGACTCAGTTATGTTGTCTTGATACAGTGCTGTCTTGTATTGCAATGTTATGTTGCGAGGGCTGAGTCATGTTATCTTAGCATAGTGCTGTCTCATATTGTAATGTTATGTTGCGAGGGCTGAGTCATGTTATCTTAGCATAGTGTTGTCTAATATTGAATGTTATGTCACGAGGGCTCAGTCATGTTGTCTTGACACAGTGCTGTCTTGTATTACAATGTTATGTTGCGAGGGCTGAGTCATGTTATCTTAGCATAGTGCTGTCTCATATTGTAATGTTATGTTGCGAGGGCTGAGTCATGTTATCTTAGCATAGTGTTGTCTCATATTGTAATGTTATATCACGAGGGCTCAGTCATGCTGTCTTGATACAGTGCTGTCTTGTATTGCAATGTTATGTTGCGAGGGCTGAGTCATGTTTTCTTAGCATAGTGTTGTCTCATATTGTAATGTTATATCACGAGGGCTTAGCCATGTTGTCTTGATACAGTGCTGTCTTGTATTGCAATGTTATGTTGCGAGGGCTGAGTCATGTTTTCTTAGTATAGTGCTGTCTCATATTGTAATGTAATGTTGCGAGGGCTGAGTCATGTTATCTTAGCATAGTGCTGTCTCATATTGTAATGTTATATCACGAGAGTTCAGCCATGTTGTCTTGACACAGTGCTGTCTTGTATTGCAATGTTACGTTGCGAGGGCTGTGTCATGTTATCTTAGCATAGTGCTGTCTCATATTGTAATGTTATATCACGAGGGCTCAGCCATGTTGTCTTGATACAGTGCTGTCTTGTATTGCAATGTTATGTTGCGAGGGCTGAGTCATGTTATTTTAGCATAGTGTTGTCTCATATTGTAATGTTATATCACGAGGGCTCAGTTATGTTGTCTTGATGCAGTGCTGTCTTGTATTGCAATGTTATGTTGCGAGGACTGAGTCATGTTATCTTAGCATAGTGCTGTCTCATATTGTAATGTTATGTTGCGAGGGCTGAGTCATGTTATCTTGGCATAGTGTTGTCTCGTATTGTAATGTTGTATCATGAGGGCTCAGTCATGTTATATTGACATAGAGTTGTCTTTTACTGCGGTGTTATAATTGGGGGTTCAGTCATGTAATTTTGACACATAGCATCCCCCCCTATGAAAATGTCACAATGGGAGGGATCAGTCCTGTAATTGTGACAGGGCTCTCTCATTGTACAGTTACAATGGAAGGGCTCAGTCATGTAATTTTAACATAGTGCTGTCTTCTATTGTAATGCCCTAATAGGAGGGTTCAATCATGTAATCATCTCTACCACTGTGATGTTATGAGAGAGAGGTCACAACAACTCGCCTCTTCTCACTGTCATAGAATAAGGATGCACCACAATATTCAAAGTTCAGAATGCAGCATCGTTTTGATTAACAAAGGCCTTCCTTTTCCTCCCCATATGCTAGGTAATGGAATTCTACTGCCAGTCGTGTGAGACAGCTGTGTGCCAAGAATGTACGGGAGCTGAACACGCTGAGCATCCGACTGTTCCTCTGAAAGATGTGGTTGAGCAACATAAGGCCTCATTGCAGGCCCAACTGGAGTCTGTCAACAAGCGGTACGTGGAGCAGATGTGCACTGTAGAGTCATCATCTCGGACTGCAGGAGACCAGCAGGCACGTCTGAGCTAGGCAGGGTCTGGAAGTAATTGTTCTCTACATGTAGCAGTATATAAAACAATATCAAAAAGCATCAGTTCTGGTTTGGAATGTCTCCCAGCAAGTCTTATATTATGTTTTGTTATATTAATATTACAGTATATTATATTATAATACATTATATTATATCAGATTACATTACATTATGGTGTATTACTTGTTTGCTGAGAAAAAGAACAGTAACAACAAAGTCGCAGATAGTGCAATGAGCTAGAATGAGATTTTATATTTTGGTTTAACAAGAGCAGTTTCAGGATCGGGGAGTGGTATGTGGACCGTGAACCACTTGAAGAACTAGTAGAACCAAAACTAGCAGACAGGGAAACATTACAAATATTAAGTAGTAGTCAGTTGTTACTTTTCATTTCTGAAGTATTTTTCTGTTTATATTTGCGTGAATTATAAAGTTTTCTGTGTGACACTGTTGTGCTGGATGTGTGGAATAGCACACTGTCTGGCGGCTGACCTATCTAGCTCCAGTCCCTCCACTACATCATCAGGACTGTGACATCACTGGTGACTGACCCGGCAGCTGTTGAGTGGCTCTTCCTGAGTAGCCGTGTTGTCATAGTCAGGGAGGTCACAATGCTGATGCTGTAGTGGGGGGAACAGACAGCTGCCTGGCAGAGTGCTGTTCCACAGATCACACTTTTTAACATCAGGTAAAAAAATCTTCTAAGTGCACAAAGGGAAAAGAAAAAGCACCTCATATATAAAAGGTAAAAGTCAACTGCTTTTAAAAACTATTATAAATTTTAAGTAATACATCAGCTGTTTAACAGTCGCTTGTACTGTTAGTGGCTCAGCGGGTTGCAGAGCTGCTTTTGAGGCTGTAAGATCAGTAGATGTTGGGTTCTAGCCCCACACCAGGAACGTGGGGTTATTCTCAATACTGACAGTGCAGTGCAGCATGAGGGAATTGCTGCTCTCCTAAAGGGCTGTCTTTTGGCTGAGACATTAAACTGAGGTCCCATCTGCCTGTTCAGGTGGACATTCACGATCCCATGGCACTTCTTAAGAGCACAGGAATCTCCTCCGTGTCTGTACCACCAACAGCTGAACCTGATTCTGTATTTTATTGTACATTTTTTGTATTCCACCCCCCCCCCCCAACAAGTCTGAAAATAGGCAGAATTGCCTAGCCCTCTTTTCCTAGTCAGCAAAATACTAAATAAAACCCCCTGGTGCTCTTTACTGACATTTTCCAGTTGTACACAGACATTACTGACCAAACATATGGTCCTGGACAGACAGACAGACAAAGTATGTAATGTGATACCTTTAAATGGGCAAGTATGTCAGTTAACAATATGTGCTCTTTTAAGTTCATTTAGTTCTGCGAAGAGACCTCTGTGGGCCTGAAAGCTCATTTATCATATCTTTTACTTTATGTTGCGCCAGTAAAAAGTGTCACATCATCTACTTTTTCATTCCATTCTATACAGACATGCAGGTTTGGCTTTGTACTAATTCTGACCAGCCATATGTAATTTTATGGTCAGTCATCTTACAATGATAAATTTACTGGCTACTTGTTTCAGGGACTGACTGCAGTGAAAACTGAAGCCCAACCTATGATGATCCACAGACATGGTTTAGCATTATGGTGAATATAATTGCGTTTTCCCACAGTGAACCTCAGTGCTGACCCAGGGGAGTCTCCACTGTGGTTGGATGGACCTTTTTGGGTTTCAGATTTGACAATGTTCAGATATGAACAAAAATGGTTGGCATGTTTTTTGTTCCGAAACGTTGACGCATGTAGTTGAGATGCAAATTATACACAAATTAAGAAATCAGTATTTTTTAACTGTCTGACCTGTTTTCTGCTAGGAGTTTCACAGTTAACTGGAATTTAAACAAATTCCCAGTTCAGGGTGGTTGCGGGTGGTGGCTAGAATATATTTTTAACCATTTCAGCCAGTCCTAGGCTCCACAAATCTGAACAAAAAGCTTCAGAGAGTCTTCTTTCTGAACTGTTCTCAAACATCTAATTTATATATTTTAATTTTTTTTTATTTATTGTAGAGATCAGTTTTACAACCTTTGAGTCAAAGACTCGTTTACAAAGGTACCTCGTCAAAAAAGGGGGGGGAGACAACAATAAAGTGAGGTTAGGACAGGGGAATGACGAAACAGGTTAGATACATAAAAATATACACTAGGAGAGAGCAGACAGCTAGGCTGCGCTGGATTAAACTTGTGTAAGGTACTAACAGAGGTAAAAAGCAACAAGAGATTCAATTTGACAGCAAGTCACAAGTTAAGTAGGTAAATAACATTGGTGAAACAATAATAGTTACATTATTCATAATTGAGCATGTCAGGGCTAATATGTAGATATAAAGACCGGTGGTAGGGGTTTGAAAGGGATTAGTAGGGACCGGCATAGGGCAGAGGGACTGGCAAGAGGCAGCTACAGGCATTTACAACATCGGCTGTCAATAATATGCTGGCGATGGGCAATTAAAGGCTACCAGTGGATCTTGGAGATAGCTCGAGGAAGGAGTTGAAACAGGACGGGCCTTGGTGATGGAAAGATCTTGGCAGCGAGAGGTCCTCTCTGGGAACTATGAAAGTGGCTGTGGTGGCATACTGGTTGGCAGTGACCTAGCAGCGCGCTGCAAAGGTCCAGAGACCCCAGGAGGGCAGAGTCCTGACAAGGATTTTTTGGCCAGTAGGCAGGTTTGATAACTCAGTCTTTTCTCAAGAGTGAGTATTTTAGTGGCAGAGTATAGTAAACAGGTGTGGGTTCTGCTGTGGGCACCGGTAAGGAGCCTACATGCTTTATTAATAGAGGTCTGGACTTTGGATAAGGCAGAGGCATCAGCAGTAGCGTAGACAGGGAGCCCATAGTCAGCCAGCGATAGTACCGATGAGGTGATGGCTAGTTTTAAGGCAGGTTCAGGGAGACAGTCTTTATGGCGGTAGAGAAGACCGATCCTGGAGTTTATAGCAGATGACAGAGCTTTGAGGTGGGCATGGAAAGTAAGGCCGGAGTCAAAGGTGATGCCCAGGTACTTATAGGATGCAACCTGCTCCAGGGGGAGGGGCGTGCTGGTGGTGATGTGGAGGGGGAAGTTACTGGCATTGTTTTGCCGATGGGAAAAGAGCATGGACTTTGTTTTCTTTAGGTTCAGCACTAGGCGGTGATTATCGAACCACTTTTCGGTTTGGAGGAAGGCGCTTTGCAGCATGCTTTGGAGTGGGAGTGGGTCAGGGTGTGATGCAAGGATAACAGCGTCACGCATAGAGTAATATTTTACTGGAACAGGAGCTGGGGAGGGTGTTCAGGAATAGGCTGAAAAGGGTTGGGCCAAGGATGGAGCCTTGGGGGACACCCGAGAATACTGGAAGATAGGAGGAGAGGGTCCCATTTAGTTTGACTCTTTGGGACCTGTTGTTTAGGTAGCTTGCGAACCACTTCAGGGGGCCGGTTGCGAGACCTAGTGTGCTGAGGGAGTTTAGTAGTAGGGGGTGGCACACCGTGTCGAAGGCCTTGGACATGAAGACCGCCCCTGCAAGATGACCTTTGTCAAGTGCTGAGTGAATGTGGTGGGAGAATTCCAGAAGGGCAGTGGTTGTGCTATGGCCAGGGCGAAACCCGTGTTGCTCCGGACAAAGAAGGTTGTAGTTAGTAAGGTATTCAGAGCTGAGTGTTTACTATTTTTCTAAGGCTTTGGATAGGGGGAAGGATGGAGATGGGCCTGTGGTTGTTGGAAGCAGGTCGGTCCCCGACCTTGGATGGGAGTTACTTCTGCATGCTTCCAGGCCTTAGGAATCAGCCGAGGGCATAGGGATTTTGTAATGATAAGCTGCCGGGTGAGCATGACATCCAGCACGAGGCGAAGAATCCTGGAGTCTAGAGGGTCATTGGTAGGGTTCTGAGAGGTGAGGGCCTTTATTAAGAAAGGTTTGGCATCGTGGGGTGAGATCACTTGGAAGTGGAATTGCGGCCTGGAAATGGGTGTGGGAGGGTTTGGCAACTGGGTCAGACAAATGGACTGGGAGGGCGGCACTTAAGTCAGTGAAAGTTTGATTGAGGCAGTTAGCAATACAGGTGGGGTCAAGTCGAGGCAGTCCCATTTAAGACAATCTGGGATGGAGGGGAGCCGGTCTTACCATTTAAATCTTTAATGTTGTCCCAGAAAGCTCTGGACGAGCCCCAGGTGGATGTCAACGCTGCCTGGTAGAATTTGGCTTTAGCCTGCTTGATTGTCCAGGAGCATTGATTGCGGGCTGCCGGGTAGGCTTGCCTGTCAGCAACCCTGCCGGAGTCGTTAGCTAGGTGCCAGAGGTTATCTCTCTTTTTTAGTTGTTGGATCAGCGCTGGAGTGATCCATGCAGCAGTCCGTTTTTTTATCCTATGAGTGCTGAGGGGTGCATACAGGTCACAGGCGTGGTTGAAGGCCGTGGAGAGGTGAGTAAGGGCAGAATTAACATCAGGAGGCTGGCCAGTGGGGACCAGTCGATTTCGGCGTGAGGTGACGTTTGAGGTTGGTGAGACCTCCGAGGAGAAACCGGGCGGGGGTCCTGCTGAAACCAGGGCTGAGGGGTGGGGACACAGAAACAGATGACTGGGGAGTGGTCACTGAGTGAGTACGCAAGGACATCAACGGAGACGACTTATGAGGTCGATTAGAGAGGATGATGTCCAGAGGGAGCTTTGTTCTACATTTTGTTAAGTCTAGTGGGCTGAGTGACCAGTTGGGACAGGTCAAGGGCATGGAGGTCATTTTTCAGATTATCTAATGAGGAGCTGAGCCAATTTGAATTTAAGTCACCCATAATTAGCTGTTCAGCTTTGGAGTGGAGTAGCCAGGTAGTCAAGGAGAGAGGAGGTCTTGGAGTCTTTGCTTGTCCCGGGAGTGAATAAGCTGCAGTTATGTAGAGTGGACCACGACCAGGGTAGGGGTGATTTTAAGGTAATGGTTTGCGCCCATGGTTAAGCTCGGGGTGGGGAGGCCAAGCCGAGGGATCGAGTTGCACAAGTAGATAGCGCACCCCTCCACGCCGACCCATCCATCGGGCTCCTGAAAATTGTAAACCAGGAAGGGAGATGGCAGAGTCAGGCGTGAGGGAGGAGAGCCAGGTTTCGCAAGCATGAGAATATCCGGGGAGTGTTGGGTGACCCAACATTGGAGGGCTGCAGTTTTCTTGGGGAGACTGCATATGTTAATAAAGGCGATTAAAGCCTTTGCCAACAGCAGGCAGGGGCGTGGCAGGGATGACAGGCCCGGGGTTTGGGTTCACATTGCCGGAGAGCAGGAGCAGCAGGAGAATTAGGCGCCTTACGTGGTGTTTGTAGCTGGCGGAGGGGTTCAAGTGTCGCCGATGGGACCCCACCAAGGAGGAGCAGGGGATAGGAAGGGAGAGGACAGCTGAGGGCGCTAGCGAGGAGAGTGTCCACTTATGAGTGGAAACACAATACTGTGCGTAGCACAACGGTGGTTGGTGGGTGGGGGTGGCGTGGTAATCCAGAGTACGGGAGGGATTCGGGGGAATGGGTTGAGGGATTGTGTGCGTGGTCCGGCTGGGGGCCTGGAGTTCAGAGTGGGGGCAGTTTGTTTTGGTTGGGGGCAGGTTGAAGGGTGTATGGATGGGCAGAGAGAGAGCATAGGGTGCTGTAGCAGGAGGAGGGCCAGCAAAGTAAAAACCATGCTTGAGTAAGACATTTCCAGTAAAGAGCAAGAAATGAGGGCAGGCTCCTCTAGTGCTGAAACGATATAACCAGCTAATGGGAAAGTAGGCTGATTGGTTTTGAGCCTCATGTGACAAGGAAAGTAAACCCCTATATAAGGGAGAGCCGAGCAAGGGTGGTGGTGGGGGCGGTGGGGAGCCGAACGCATAGCGTTCGGCGGGGCTTCTCCAGAGCAGCACCGACTCTTTCAACAACCCCAGCGAAAAAGGCGCCAAAACCGCAATTCAAACGGCAGAGCCCTGAGCCAGCAGAGTATCCAACAGGTAGGCTGGCCCACAGACTGTGTAGGGATTCAGTTTTTTACTGGCAGAGACATGTAGATGACATGCAGATTAGATGGTCTGTATTTCTAACTGCACAACCAGTTTTCCGACAGGAAGTTTGAAAGTATCCAAAATTTGTACAAAACCCCATTTTGTGGGGTGGTGCCAAATTTTTCTCTAGGCTCCATGCTTATTCAGTCAAGGGCCTTGCTTGATCCAAGCATGACAGTTGTACCTCATCAAGACGACTTGTGTGTGGTGGTGGTGGTGTCATGAGGAACTGGTGGGCCTGAGATCACCAAATTGATTCCAGCAGTGACCTGGGCCAAAATTTCAACCAAGGTCTCCCATGGGGAAAGGTGCTAGCATTTAAAGCCGTAGGCCATGAGAAGGGGGCACCTGATCCCTTTTAGTTGTAACAGCTATAATTGTACTAACAGTGTTTAATAATGGGAGCTTTTCAAAAGAATCTAAAAATTGCAGCCTTTCCAACTGTTAAAGCCTCATTCCTGGCTTGTGAATAAACTGTAGCTGACACACTTGGTTGTACAGAAACTAAATACAAGAATGTCCCCACAGGTTACCTGAACTAGATTCTGCACTTCAGTTTATATCAGAGATCATACATCAGCTGGCAACTCAGAAGGCCAACATTGAAGAGGAAATTCATTCAACCTTCGATGAGCTCCAGAAGACCTTAAATGTCCGAAAGAGTGTGCTCCTTATGGAACTTGAGGTTACATATGGCCTTAAACACAAAGTACGGAAACTCACTGATAGCATGGCAGATAACATTTTCTGTATTGTTAATAAGAAACATTTGTCTCCTGAAGGAACAATGTTGTAACAGTCAAAGCAAGACTGGATTGCAGTAGTGAAGGCAGACAAAGGTTATAGCATAGGCAAACTCAAGCTGCAATCTTATCTATTTCGACCAGGTACCAAAACTTCCTGCTAGTCCCACTGCCCTGAGAAACGGATATAGGTACTGAGCCACAGTAGCAAGACGTTCTTTTCACAAATATGTTATTTACTGGACAGAATGCTCTCAGATATTTGTCTCAACTAAACAGTCTTTTAATTTGACTTTTATCTCACTTTTTAAATATAATATTCATCAAAAAAGGTTGACTTGTAAGCGCTGACAAGCCTAAGAGCTCAAATGTTGGTGGCAGCTGTCTCATATTTTGTTTTCCTTTGCTGCAGTGAGGGTGGTTCTCAAGCCCGTGAACCAGGCACCAGAACTTACTGCTGACGCGCGCGCGCACACACACACACACACACACACACTCTTAAACCTTTTTTCCTTTATAAATTCTCCATCCAGCACGCAGTTCTTGAAGTGTTGTAGCAGTCACCCTGAGAGACAGAGCTCCTGTCAAGGGTGAAGAGACAGAGCTCCTGTCAAGGGTAATTGTTGAGGGAAAGAACTGACCAGCTGAACTTTTCCCACCATAGGCTGTTAAATCCCTGCAGTCTGTGGCCCAAGAGAGTCTTTTTAGCTGAAAAAGAGAGTGAGTTTAATTGATTCTTTTTTGACAAGATGTGTCCTCTAGATTGTGTTGGATCTCCTGATTCCTCCTGTCATCGGCTGGCACTATCAGTCCTAGGATGGGCCCAGGCGATTGGGTGTCTTGGGGTCAGTTTTCTCCAGTTTTGGATGAAGAGATGTTCTGAGTGATCATGGGACTGTATCCCACCTACTGTTTAATGGACCCAGGGCTGAACTGGCTTTTTTTTTTTTAACATGATTTTTATTTATTTCAAAATGAACATAACAACAAGCAGAAAACTTGATGGTTCTCACCATTACAGATTAATCACATACATGTAATTAAGTAAGTACGAATCATATTAGTGGTGGTATTAAAAACTGTCCATCGATTTTTGGTACATCTTGTGGGTACCTCCAAAAAGTAAATAAAATGTCTCGTAACCGTCCAGGATGGTTAGCTAAGCCATGATCTGTGGGTATGATTTGCAAGGGAGAGAAAAAAAGGGTCATCTTCTAATCTCTGCTTCCTTTGGGTCTGAAAATTGAAAGTTATGTCATGTCCCCATATGTCTTTTGGAGACATACTGGTGCCAACAATGAGTGGGCCACTCCTAAACTGAAGAGCTGCTGGTGGTCAAAAAGCTTCCTCTTTGTCTGGGTAGCATATAACCAGTCTGGGTAAATTTTGACATCATGCCCTCCATGTGTAGTGGGTAAATAGCTCTTGCCCACTTTTCTGTACCCTTGGTTGCAATCAAGGCAGTTTGAGGATGGTCGGTATTCACTTGTGCCATCCTGAAGTTCACTTTGTATGCTCGCACTATGTTCTCAGGATTTATCTTGTGATCCTGGGTAGAGATTTCTGCAGCCATGTACTAACACAGGGTGCTAAGTCCCCCCCACCCAAGTCACTTCAGCAAGGCCTACTACTCAGAGGTTCATCGCCCAGGTACTGTTCTCATGAGTCTCCAGCATATTCCTGCAGTGAGCATTTCTGTGGTAACTTTTGCTATGCAGATTGCATCTGTGTGGATCTGTCATCTGCCTCTTTTGTAGTGGATATCATCCCTTCAATTTTCACTTCCTGTGCCCACAACTGTATCTATAATCTTTTCAGTTTTTTTGTTCGTATCTTGGACCACCAACACAATGTCCCATGGGGGAGGATTGCCTGCACCACTCTGGCTGCTAATACTGCCATTTTCTGCTGTGCTCTTTGTGGCCTGCTGCATCTGCTGCTACAGTTTCAAACTCGGGCCACTGGTAGCTCCTTTCAGGTGCCTCATCAGTCTGTTCAGGATCACTCGCCCAATTGTACTCTAGCAGACCTTCTGTAAAAAATATTGACTTGGAAGGTAAAATTGGTAAAAATTTAGCTTAATCTGACAGAACCAAGAAAAAGCATGTCTGATATCATGCTCGACACTCTAGCGCCTCCACTACCTGGCTGCTTATTGGCTGTGGGGAGACCCTGGGTCTGATTATTTCAGAGATTGTCAGGTCATCTCTTGAGGAAAGGGTTGTATCAACTGAACTGAAAAGGGTAGTTATGAAGCCCCTATGGCACAAACCTACTTTGGAGCCTGATGTTCTTCTGAACCACAGATGTGTCTCAAACTTTTCCTTTTTGGGGAAGGGGACTAAGAAAATGGTGGCAATGCAGTTGGAGGCTCTGTGACATCTGTGAACCTCTCCCGTCAGGTTTCTGCTCTCATTACAGAATGGAGACCGCACTCATCAAGGTACTGAATTATCTTATTGCGAGGGACAGAGGGCATCATTCCATTCTTGTCATTCTGGATTTTTCATTGACATTTCACATGTTCAATCATGGGGTGCTCAGTGCCTCTGGTGCCACATGGAGCTCACTGGCACTGTTTTGGGCTGGTTTGATTCCTACCTTCGGAAGAATGCAGCACATTGTCTTGGGTAATTACATCTCTGAGACAGCTGCACTTGAATGTGATGTGCCTTAAGGTTGAATCCAGGCCCCTATATTGTTTGTCTTGTATATGCTGCCACTGGGTGAGATCCTTAGACGGTATGGTCTGGAGTTTCACTGCTGTGCTGAAGATACTCAGCTATACTTGTCATATTCACAAGACAGGATAGACCTGGACCCTGTGCTGTGCTGGTGTTTGAAAGAGCTCAGTGACTGGATGGCCTCCAACTGATTAAATCTCAACCCAGACAAAACTGAAGTGATGATTGTCGAACCTGGTTCCCATGGGGTCAGCATCTGTGGTGGCTTTTTCCATCTTTGAAACATCGTCAAGATTAAACCTATCTGGTGCCTGGTAACCTGGTTATGATAGTCCATAAATTTGCCATATCTGTCTGTCTGTCTGTCTGTCTGTCTATCTATCTTGTTAACCTGGTGCTGCACGATCTGCACTGGCTGCCAATATGGTGGTGCATTAGCATTAAGACAGGCTTGTTGGTTTACAGGGCCCTTCATGATATGCAACCTAGCTACCCGAGAGAGCTGCTGTCTCCACACACCTCCTTTCACCCTCTCCATTCCACTGATGCTGACCTAGTAATGGTTCCCTGGAAAACTCTGATGTTATCTAAGGAGAGGGCATGTGTGTTGGCTGCCCCGCCACTATGGGACTCTTGACTTTGTTCCGTTTGGTCTACCAGGACAGTGGAGGCCTTTAAAGGTGCCTTAAAGTTCCATCTGTTCAGTTTGGCATATTGCCTGACCTGATTTAATCTGATTTCATGATTATGAACTTGCTGTCCTTAAGGTTGTTCTGTTCTCTGGAGCTACTTATTTATTTGTATTTTTTATTGTTTTGTTTATTTAGTTGTAATTTTCTTTTGTTGTTTGCATGTGCTGTGATTTGTATGGTGTCCTGAGCTTCTGGGAATGGGTTCCTAAAAGTAAAATTGCCTTGCTGTGCCACTGCTTCTTGCACCCTAGGAAACTTTCTCCCCCTTTTCATTAAAATGTAGAATTGTGGGTTACTTTACATTTGTCTTTGTGTCAAAGCCATGGCAGTTGCAGGGGTGCTTCCCTTGCCCTACTGAAGATTGAACATGTGACCTCTGTGTGATAATCCCAGACTCCACTGGTCTCCAAGCCTGTTGGTAACAGTGTAGATTCTACTTATCTTCATTGAGGATATCTCTTGCATCAGGCCACACCTATGGAACTACAGCCACCAGGCACTAGGACCACATGGAAACTTTTCTAGCTAGCAGTCTACTAGGGGCCACCCATGATGATGTCAGCCGACAGCGTCCCTTCTTATATAAATGTGGGTTGTCCTGCACCCTTCTCAGTTCTTTTCCCACTGGCGACCATCGCATGTTGGACTCCATGAAGATAATGCTTCAGTCGACCACCATATATTTGATTTCTACTTTATTTTATTTTCTCTTCCTAGTTTGTTAATCCTGTTATTTTTTAAAGTGCTTTCCGTCACCGTTTATGTCAGCTGACCCCGAGAAACTCTTCAAATCCTGTGAATGCGGCCAGAAGGTCTATGGTAAAGACAACCATGATACCTGCATCCACTTTCTCAGCACGGATCATGACGTTAAGGCCTGCAAGGTCTGCCGTGGCTTCAACCAAGCTACCCAGTGGTGACAGAAGACCCAAGAGAGCGGCCGCTTGAAACAGAAGGTCGCCGAAATGGAGAAGAAGCTCCAGACAAGAAGCTCCTCCATGTTGCCAGCTCTGTCCATGGGCTGCCAAGGCCCAGGACAAATCAGCTGCCACACATAAGCACTAGGAGAAGGATTGATCCAAGGAGGAGTCCTCCCTTGTGTGCTCTCAGTCACTGCTTCAAGTGCCAGCCACTGCTGGGTTGTCGGTCTCCTTGCCACCCACACCCCTCTCCTCCACAGGACCAACTCTGGCAGTACTTCTTGCCAGTCCTTCTTTGGCCAGCGCTGGCTCATCGATGTCAGGCCTCCTGATGCCTCTGCCAGTACATCAGCCCCTGCCGTTCAGACCCCTCCTTGGTCAGGGGCAACAGGCAGGGAGTTCCACTGGACCTGTTTCGGCTGGTGACGGCCAGTCGATCAGGTATTTGACCTCCTCCTTCAATGCCTTTTGCCATTTAATTGCTGTCAGGAATTCAGCCTCCCCTGTCATTGCCTCAGGCTGTCATGTCAACGTCGGGGCCTTGGCCTCTCTCACTGACATGTCAGGCCTTACTGCCAATGCCGGGGGACCAGTCCCCCACCCACCCACTGGCACCACCAGGTGCTTGGGCGACACTGGTTACCACTGATGTCCAGGCAATGCTCTCCTCCTTTTGGGAGTCCATGCACCATGTTATTCCTCCTCCTGGCCTGTTGACATCAGGGCTTACCAAGCCAGCTCCCACACTGACACTTTCCATGTTGACGCAACCTGCTTCCTCTTGGTTGTCGACATCTTCTGTGCCTTATTCAGAGCCAGTTGATGAGAATGAGTATAATCCTGAGCTCCTCCCACATGAGGAGGAGGACAAGGACGATAAGGAAGAGGGGGCTTGGAGCCCCTCCAGGTCTACCTCCACTGTGTCCTCAGGGGGTGAGGACTCCTCCAAATATACCCCAAGGTCCCCCCACTGATGACCCCTCCTTCATCTCAGTGATGAAGCAGCTGCAAACAGCTACAGGGTTTGATGCTGAGGAGCAGGTTATTACCAGGAGAAATCTGGCTGAATATTTGGAATTTCCAGATTCTTCTCCTCTCATTATTTCTCCTCTGCTGGCTGCATTAGAGGATGCCACCATGGCTACCTGGTACAGGCCAAATATGATTGCTGTGATGCACAGAAAGGCAGACAAATTATACCAGGATCCCTCTGGAAGCATTTTTACACAAGGCAACCACATGCAGATTCAGTGGTGATAAATGCTACCTATGATCAGTCCAAGAGAACTCAGCACCTCAGCTCTCTTCTCTTACGAACATACGAACATACGAAATTTGCCAGCAGATAAAGACCTAGAGGTCTATCAAGTCTGGTCGAATGTGCAGCTAGCACCCCTTATTCTGCAGCTGCCCCTCCCTTCCACCCTTCCCCTTCATTAACCCTCCCCCTTGTCCTGTCCCATCCTCATTTGAAGCTGTCCACTGTTCTACTGCATACCACTTCAGCAGGTAACGATTCCACCCAGCCACCACCCTCTATGTAAAAAGTGTCTCCTCATCTCCTCCTGAACTTTCTCGCTCCAGTCTCATATCATGGCCCCTGGTGGCCCTCCCCTCCCTTACTTTGAACAGCCCCTCTGTACCCGTCTTGTTTATTCCTTTCATGTATTTAAAGGTTTCAATCATGTCACCCCTGTCTCTCCTCTCCTCCAATGAGTACATGTTCAACTCCTTCAACCTCCTCTCGTATGATAAGTCCCCCAGCCCCTTGATCATCTTTGTCGCTCTGCGCTGCACCCTTCCAGTAACTTAATGTTCCTCTTCAGATACGGACACCAGTACTGCATGCAGTACTCCAGGTGTGGTCTAACTAATGACCTATACAGTGGCAGAATCACCTCCTCCCTCCTCGAGGATATACCCCTTGCAATACAACCCAGCATTCTGTTGGCCTTTGCAGCTGCCTTCCTACATTGTGCCGAGTTGTTCATTGACCCTGTAATGAGCACACCCAGATCCTTCTCTTCCTCTGTCTGGGCTAGCTGCACTCCCCCTAGCTGGTAACTCCTCCTTGGGTTCTTCATCCCAAAATGCAGCACCTTGCACTTTTTGGCATTAAAGCCCAGTTGCCAGGTGTCTGACCAGGTTTCAAGCTTTGCCAGATCATCCTGCAACCCCTGCCATCCCCCTAGGTCATCCACCACCGCGCCTACCTTGGTATCATCAGCAAACAGACTGATCTTGCTCTTGATGTCCCATGATATGTCTGCAATGAATATCCCAAACAACACTGGTCCCAACACTGAGCCCTGTGGAACACCGCTCGTCACTGCCCTTGGATGTGAGAGCTCCCCACCCACCACCACCCTCTGTTGCCTTCCCTGCAGTCAGTTTTCTACCCATCTCACCAGCTTTGCACCCGCCCCTGTGCCTACTAACTTCCTTTCCAGCTTTCCATGTGGCACTGAGTCGAATGCCTTACTGAAGTCCAGATACAGGACATCCACTGCATGGCCCCTGTCCAGTTGCCTAGTTACCCAGTCATAGACCTCGACCAGGTTGGTTTGGCAGGATCTGGCACGTATAGGCCATGCTGTCTGCTGTCTTGTAGTCCTTTGGCCTCTGGGAGGGCCACCAGCCCTCTCCTTCAGGATAGTCTCCATTAGCTTACCCCGATGGATGTGAGGCTCACTGGTCTGTAGTTTCCAGGTTCATCCTTGGGGCCACTCTTGTGGAGGGGCACCACATGAGCCATCCTCCAGTCCTGAGGTACACACCGAATGTAGTGAGGCATTAAATAGTCTGCAAAGGTCCTGCAAGGACCTCTGCCAGCTCCTTCAGTACCCTGGGGTGGATGCCATCTGGGCCTGGCGCCTTGTCCACCCTCAGTGCCTTCAAACCCTCTCGAACTCCGCTCTCCATGATTTCCCCATCTATCACCACTTCCCTTGGATAATGGGTTCAGATAACTGGATCTTATGGGCATGAGGGCGCATGCCTCTGCTACACTGGCTCTCAGAAATGTTAATTACATCTCCCATATGGTCAAATTCCAGAACACCCTCTGAAAAAAGGCCACACTTGCAGCTCAGGCCCTTCCAGAGGGCCCACAGAGGCAGGAGCTGCTTAGAGCCCTCCAGTCCGGTGCAGATGTGGGTAAGCACCTTTTGAGATCTGCCTAAGATGTCTCAGATGCCTCCGCTAGAGCAGCTGCAGTTGGCATCTGTGCACAAAAGCATTCTTGGCTCAGGGTATCTGGCTTTGCTTCTGATGTACAACAGTCCATCCTGAATTCACCCTTCTTGCAGGCTTCTGGAAGGACCCTGCGGTCAGTCCATTCTCTTTACCACACCCAGCCAAAAAGTGGGCAGAAGGTGCCTTTTCATCAGGCCTCCCACAGGCCTAAGCCAAGCCCCAGACAGTCAGGCAAGCGCCAGGCAGGAATAGCCCTGCCTGCCCCAACCTCCACCACCAGAAAAGCCCCTAGGGGTGGGGGTGTGGTCCCAGCTGCTGCTTCTACTTCAGCATGACTCTTTACCAGACCCTATCCCTCTAGTAATGCAGGAGGTGGTGGTAGGGGGTCTCTTCTCCCTCCATCTGGACAGGTTGAAAGAGATCAACACAGATGCTTAGGTCCTACAGCTAACAGAGAATGCCACACTCTAGATCTTTTGGATTGGCCTCCAGTTGTACCTCCAGTGCATTTGAGCCACCCTCCAGACCACATCGCAATGCTGCTGGAGGAAGTTCGCACTCTGCTGCAGAAAAGGGCGATAGAGCCAGTTCTTGAGGATCAGAGGAACAGGAGCTTCTGTTCCCACTTCTTTCTAGTTCCCAAATCCAAAGTGGTTTTGCGGTGCATCCTGAACCCAAGAAACCTGAATTTCTCCATCCAATGCGGGAAGTTCAGGATGGTCACCTTACAAGGCCTGCTGCCCCTACTGCAGAAGGGAGAATGGATATGCTCCCTGGATTTGCATGTTTCATAAGCCAGCAATAAGACACAATGAGGTGTGGGTTATGGCCTGATATGAGCACGCCTCAGGTGCATTATGAGTCTTATTGCACTTATAAAATGGGCCCCCAAGTTTTTTGGTTTTTTTTTTAAAAGAAGAATGAAAAGAAAATGCCAAAAATATATAAAGGAGGTTTAATAGATGAAAATGATGAAAAATAGTCCCTGTATTGCGTTAGTTCTAGCACTGTTTCTACAGCAGTAGAAGGTTCTATATACTGTATATTTTTGAGATTATCCATCATTTCTGCTTTTAGTACGTTTACAACATCCTCCCACATTTTTTTTTTTTTTACTGTCTTTGGTTGGTACAAATTCTGACAGCGTTCGTCTCCCAGCCACCAGTTTCCATGCGAGTGAGTGTGTTCCACTGCAGGCACAAGCAGGCTTTGTAGACATCTTGCTGATCAGCATTAGTGAACTGTTGCTTTTTAATCATGTTTTGATAAAAATGATGATGGGGGTCCTGTTTTATTTCTGAGGAGATTACATGCTCGCTCGATCCGTGAGGAGGACTGAGTTTTAAGGCACATTTGAAAGCCACGGGCTTTCCGTTGTTCTCTGATGTTGTTGCGGATGGTGCATTCCCACCCCCATCCCTGCTAAGATAAATAAAACAAAAAAATGTTTTCTGTAGGGTTTCTGTATCACTTCATTGCTGCTATTTTCAATAACTACTGCTTTGAGTGGGAGCGAGCGTGTCCCTCACTGTCCTCCGTAGACAGTGGCTTCCTAGTTTTTGAACCAGAGCTATGACAGCAAAACAGGCTTCCCGAATGTCGCGGCTTGGATTTTTAGGTGAGTACGAGGGCCAATTTGGAGACATTACTATCAAGACCGAGAGCTGGAGCTGCTGGACTTGCGAGGTATTTTTGGTTTGTTTGTTTCTGTGGTGAAGGGTTACACCTACTCTCTTGGTTCCAGCGAATGCTAATTGAGCGGTACTGCTGAAAGTAGCGGGAGAGCAGTACCACATATTGATTTTACTGTGTGGTGTGTTCTGCATGGCACATGTAGTGCCGATTGTGAAGATATGTCCTGATAAGAACACGGCTGACAGAGGCTATCAGCCAATCATGATAAAGGAAATTTTCTGCCCATTTTATAATTGCACATAAAGGTTTGTGCTCCCCACACGCAGTACTTCAGATTCTTGTTTCTGGGGGAGCATTACCAGTTCAGGGCCTTGCCCTTTGGCTTGTCATCTGCAGCACAGGTCTTTACCAAATGCTTAGTGGTGGCAGCAACCCTCAGGAGGGAGGAAGGGACTGTATATCTTCCCCTCTCTGGATGACTGGTTACTCAAGGCTCAGGCCAAGGAGCAACTGTCCCGCACCCTAGCGTGTACCAGACAGCTGTTCCATGCACTAGCAATTTCTGCAATTAGAACCTTACTTAAGATCCATCCGTATAGGGGACATCCAGCATCTATAGCCTAATCTCTTTTTATCCTGGCCCTTTTCATCCCTTCTTTTTCCCTTTACCACACCTCTCCTCTGCCTTCCCTTTCTCCATTTACCACCAACAGCAGGAGGTAGTCTAGGACTGATTGCTCTCCTCCATTTTCTGTAAACTTATATTTTATGAACTGCATTTCATTGTTTACTTTGGCAGGTCAGTAGATACTGGCCTTTGTGCCTCACCTGTACAAGGTCTTTCACATTATTGAGTTTATATATCTGAGACAATGTACTTTATTGTATTGTATTGTTCTATGTCCAAGACCACTTTGAAAATGAGCTTGCTCAATGGTGTTTGTGCCTGGTTAAATAAAGTGATTGATTGATTGATTGATAGGGACTACGGTCAATGTGCCCAAGTCATTCTTGACTCCTTACCAGTGTCTCCAGTACATTGGAGCTGTACTGGACATTCCCCAGGGAGTGGCCATCCTGCCCCAAGACAGGACAGAGAGTGCCTAATAGCACAGGCCCAGCTGCTTTACAACAACCATTATGTCACAGCCAGGATATTCCTGTAGCTGCTGGGCTTGATGGCTGCAGCCATTGTCATGGCGCCCCGGCACGGCTGCATACGCAGAGTCCCCAGTGGACTGTATGAATCCAATGGGATCAACGCACTGATAATCTAGAACAGAAGGTTCTAGTAACTTTACTGGCCACATTTGCAGGTCAGTCGGATCCAAGATGGCTGCCACTCATGCTGGCTATTGAGGAGAAAGAGCAGTAGCAGGATTTTGAGAAGCCTTGTTTGCTCTTATAACAGGTATACCACAATTGTCTATGTAATTTATCTCAAACCTTTCCAGATGATCTTGTGTGACTTTCTTGGAGTGTGATATTGTTTCTTGTTTTCTCTATCTCCAACGGAAGGAAGGTTGCTAAGCGGTGGTGGTACTGGATCTGTGGAGACTGAATGGAGTGGCCCTTTGGACGGGCTTAATGCATGGAACCGTGCCTTGCAGTTTTGACAGCGGAAGAGCGGAGAGTGAGTCTGCTGCTTAGCAGGACTATAGAAAGAATGGATAAGCAGAGCATGCAGTTTCTAACTGTGGTTTGGGTAATCAATACATTGAGTTTTTCCACTGCTGCAGCAGTGAGTAGGGAAATGGGCAGACCAGGTGGGCCGTATGGTCCTTATCTACCGACAAATTCTATGTTTCCAGACTTGAGAGGCTCACTGGTAAGCACCCTAAGGACCTGTGTTACCCCACATGTCAGTTTTAGATAACTCCGAGAGAACTCTCTCCACTTCTATTGCCAGATGAGCGGACTTTATTCCTGGGCCGAAGCCTTCACTGACAGACTACGTACAGCTTCACAAGCTTAAAAAGTGGAGAGCAAAGCACCTGAATGAGGACAGCAAAATCAGTTGCTGTGAAAAATCTATATAATTTATTATATTATTATTTTTTTTTTTTTTTGCCCAGTACCCCACCACCTCTGCCCAATCAGGCAGAGGCTCATCAGCCCTCGCCTCCTCTCGCCACCCCCCAGCCTGGGCTTAACTCTCCCCCCCGGGTGGGGTCACCAAACAGGTGTCCCTTCCCTAGGACATTCAGTTGCTATCCCTGGCTTACCTCCCAGGACAGGGCCATGGGAGTGGGACCCACCCCCGGCGGACCTTTGTCACACAGGAGTGGCAGCAGAGGCAGGGGCATCACCCACGGGGCCGGATTTTTTTGTGGATGCTTGACTTTCCATAGAGGTGGGACATATAATAACATCTACAGGCACACCCAACGTCTGTCCTGCCTCCCATGACATATGGCCTCGGTACCTTGTGACTTCCCAACCTCTGCCAAAGGCCACTTATGGGTCGAGAGCCCCCCCCCCCGGAGAAGGAGAGTTGCCAGATGGCACTCGATTCTTCTCTGCCTTGGCTAGACCTCCAACTCCCAGGTCCATTCCCAAACCTGGGTCATTGGCGTTGTGAGCAGATGCCCTGCCAGTGGGCCAGGTATTATATTATTTATTAGACCACTCATTGAGCTCCTGGTTTAATGACTGCAACTGCTGCAAACTTCTTAAGAGTCTTAAGTTTTTATTTTATTTAGTTGGGCTTGTAACAATCACACAGGAGTGCAGTGTGCATATTTATGGAACACATACAAACAGAGATGAGAAAGAAGTAAGTACCTCAGCTGGGACTTGAACCCAAACCAGCCTTTCTTACCTCTGTTTGTATGCGTTCCATAAATATGTATACTGCACTCCTGTATGATTGTTACAAGTGTAACCTCTACCCAGTGTGCTGTTTGTATCTGACAGCAGTACCAGGTGAGATGGGTTTGGGGAGGAATAGGCCACTCGGCACAAAGGCTAGGTTTGGCTACTCTCCACAGGGGCACCCAAGTAATTCCGAACACAGGAAGCAATAACTGTAATGTCCAATACCAGAAGTGGGATTCTAAAGTGTGGCTTTTATTCACATTCAAACAGAATAAACAAAGCATAGATGGACCCCCCAATGGGGCTACACTCCTGGTAATGCAGATTAAAAGAGACCAGAACACATCCTCATCACTTTAGCCCTCAGGCTCTGCCACCCACTGGGCACACAGCCCGGACTTATTAGGGATATAAGTTGATTACTTAGCCTGCGATCAGGCGGGCAGATCCACTGGACCACCAGGGATTTTGGGGATATAATTATTTTACTGAGCCCGCAATCGGGCGGGCAGGTTCACTGGACCACCAGGGATTTTGGGGATATAATTATTTTACTTGGCCCATGATCAGGCGGGCAGGTCCACTGGACCACCAGGGATTTTGTGGATATAATTATTTTACTGAGCCCGCGATTGGGCGGGCAGGTCCACTGGACCACCAGGGATTTTGGGGATATGATTATTTTACTTATCCTGCGATCGGGCGGGCAGCGGTCCACTGGACCACCAGGGATATTGGACAGATGTCTTATTTTTACAAATGCCGCAATCGGGCATGGGGAACCACCGCCAGGTCTGGCGGAGCTCGGGTGGCCACCCACAGGTGGCAGCTGCCGTGTTGCACCTGCAATGCGGCGGCTAACTATGGTGGCCATCAGTTCCTATTTTTGGATCAGCTTTGTGCTGCAGCAGGTGGGGTTGTGCATGCATGGCTCTGCATCCCAGGCTGAATATCGGGCTGTGCAGGGTGTGCATGGGCACGCCCCCCCTACCCGCACCTGCATACATTACTGATGCGCTCCGGCGCATCGGGATTTGTGCCACGCACTTTCCTCTTTTGAATATTGCGCCGGGGCGCATCAGTGGACTGCCATGCTCAATCTGAGTCTCAGTATTTCATAGCAGAGGATTGCCTGCAACTCTTGCTGCATATCGTATACAACTCACAGTCTCTCTCATGGCTTTGAAACTTATACTGACGCTGAACCTATAATGATGCTCACAGTTGATAGCTTAAAATGCTTGCTTTTGCTGGTAAAACTTAACACAGTCCTTATTTGCAAAGCGATTATGCTGCTACACACAGATTCAGCTGGCTTTTGGCAAAATCATTTAGTTTGAGCAATTATTTCTGTTAGTACTCACTGTTATCAGTAGCTGTTTGCTGCAATGGAAAACGGCCTACAGCCAGTCTTGGAGGCCTCTGGAAGGAAGCGGGTTGGTAGTCCTGCCGATTGTCCCTCTGAACACCACACTCACAGTCCCGTCGCTCGAGATGCGGGTTGAGCCCGAATTTAACCAGAAAAGTCAGTTTTTTTAACTTTTTACAGCACTTTCAGTCACCTCGACGCTCCTTCTGATAAGTCATTACGCACACTTCACTCACTCTCCCTCTCGAATGCTGGACAGTTGCTCTAGAGCTGGTTTGGGGGCAGGACTGATTGCAGTCTCACCAATCACTCGACACCATGAAAATTAGCCTCTTTTCTCTCGAGTGCTCTTCTCCTCACAGAGATTGTCGAGCAAGCAAATTTAAACTACAATATCACACTTTTTTTTTTCCTCAACTGACTCCACGGTGGGAACCCATTTCAACCATTTTTCATGGGCATTAACACAACAAGTCTCTTAGTTCGCAAGGAAGCATTTCCAATGTCTGGGGCACAATTTTCCTTTTGCTACCCACAATTTTCCACACTTTTCTTTGTCACAGACACTTTTAAAAGCTGTCAAACGCTGTAATTTGATGCAGGACAAAGGCATACACTCTCAGGCTTTACTGCTCCTTGGTAAACAGTTGGCATTTTAACAGCAGTACATGGATAACTGCACACAGCGGCACATTAGTTAACCTTGCTTCAGCTTTTTGGGTTACCCACTACCAGATAGCCAAAATGCTAGCCCTCTGCCCGAACAACCTTTCTTACATTCCTCCCCAAATCCCAGCAGTGCCTCCATTTTTGTAACCCCTACCCGGTATGCCGTTTGTATCCGACAGCAATACCAGATGGCCTGGGTTCAGGGAAGAATAGGCCACTCCGCACAAAGGCTTGGTTTGGCTACTCTGCACAGGGGCACCCAAGTAACTCCGAACACAGGAAGCAATAACTGTAATGTCTAATACCAGAAGTGGGATTCTAAAGTGTGGCTTTTATTCACATCCAAACAGAATAAACAAAGCATAGATGGACCCCCCACGGGGCTACTCTCATGGTAATGCAGATTAAAAGAGGCCAGAACACATCCTCATCACTTTAGTCCTCAGGCTCTACCACCCACTGGGCACACATCCCGGACTTACAGTATACGCTGCTTTGGGTTACACAGCTCGAGCTTGTACACCGCTCTGGGTTTTCCCTGGCTCGGTTCACTTGCCAGCCACTTGGACACCTTCCATACTTCATGGAAACATTTTCTGGTGGCTCCCTAAACCACCTAACAATACCTTGGCTCCATCAGGGAATCCTCCTCTTTAATCCCACATCTGGGTACTTTAACACTTTGCTGTGTAGATTCTTGCTAAATGTATTTCACATTCAATCTACTAGTCTTGCTTCCCGTTTGAGCAGGGCACCCTTTTTCCATTTGGACCTCAAGTCGCTACATCTTCATGCCTGGCTCCTGAAGACATAACCATGGCTAGGTTTGGAATGTCCCAAAAGGTGGCTGATGTCCTGGTGGCTGCTAGGAAGCCATCCACCAGGGCCACTTATTCCATAAAATGGAAGCGATTTGCTCTGTGGGCTGCATCCCATCACTTAGATCCTTTCACTTGTCCAGTGAACCAGATTCTGGAGTGCTTGCTGTCCCTCTCAGACACTGGACTGCAATACTCTTCCATTAAAGTACACCAGGCAACCATTTCAGCCTTCCATGTGCCCATTGGTGGCTGTACAGTAGCCTAACTAGAAGTGTCCTGTACGTTTTTGAGGGGCATTCTTTATCTGAACCCTACTATCCGCCATATAGTCCCGCCTTAGGACTTGAATTTTGTGTTATAGAAACTTATTTTGACTCCTTTTGAGCCGGCTGTGACATGTGAGCTACACTTTCTGTCATGGAAAGCGTTATTTTTAATTGCCATTACTTCTGCTCAGAGGATTTCCAAGCTTCAGGACATGTGAGTCTCATTTGGTTTTTCGCAAAGACAGGATGGTTTGCATAACATACCTAAGCTTTTACCAAAAGGGGTATCTGAGTTTACCTTGAATCAAACAATCCACCCTGCCTGTTTATTTTCCTGAGCATGCCAATCCAGGGGAAGCATTGCTCCATACTTTAGATGTGCATAGAACACTCAGATATTATATTCATCACACGAAGGACTGAAGGAAGTTTGTAGTTGTTTGTTTCTTTCGCCGCTGGGAAAGAGAGCATAACAGTTTCTAAACAGTGTCTGTTCAGATGGTTGGCCAACTGTATTATCTTTTGTTACAGAAAGTATGGTAAGGAACTTCCTGGTGTGGTTCATGGTCATTCCACCAGCGGCAGAAGCAGGCTCTGTTGCCCATTTCAGGAATGTGTCAGCTGCAGATATTTGTGCCGTTGCCACCTGGAGCACTCCTCTACACTTTCACTAAACACTACAGTGTGGACATTGCCCCTAGGAGAAGGACAGGTTTCGGCCTGGCTGAGCGTCAAGTCCTCCTTTCCTAGGCCTATAGCTTCCACCCACCCAGACTCTCTCTGTCAGTAAACTGCTTGGGATTCATTCCAAAGGTGTGGTCTGATGCAAGAGATATGACAGTACAGTTACATAAGAACTTACCGTAACAGTAGATCTTCGAGAAAATTTCTTGCATCAGTCCATGCCATCCCACCCTCCATCCCCCTTAGCCTTTTCAGTCTATCTCTCTCTCTCTCTCACTCTCTTTCTCTCTCTCTTGGATAGTCTGTCTTCTGTTTCATGTTATGTAGTGAGAGGAACCTCTAGCTCTCCCTCAGTTCCCCAGGAGGAGGTCCTCTGTATATGGTCTTTGGCGGGGGAACTGAGGAAGGCATTGGGCCATCCATGTTTATATGGGAGGGATGTTGTCAGCTGATGTCATCATGGGAAGCCCCTGGTACACTGCTAGCTAGAAAAGCTTCTGTGTGATCCTAGTGCTAGGTGGCTGTGGTTCCATAGGTGTGACCTGATGCAAGAGATTCTCACGAAGATCTACTGTTATTGTAAGTTGTTACGCAACTGTACTTTGCGGCACCATATAACTGGACAGGACAACAGATGTATCAACTTTCCCAGATATCCGATTCCTATCTTCTGGTCAGACAGGAAGATGTTAAGTTCTGTAATATTGTTAGACGTTTGCTCAGAGACACAGGTACACAGTCTGAAGTGGAATTCAGATCAGCCTAGAGCAGACTGTGTTGGGACTTCCACAGAATAGGAGTATTGCCATTTTGTGCTGCCATGAGTGGTTTAAAGATGCTCAAAAATTATTTCACGTGAAATGTGGAAGAAATGAAATTTGGAATTGCAATTATTGTTATGAAATGGGTACAATTAATACAGAAACCTGATTGGTTGAGGAGCTCAGAACCCAGTGCTGAAATCCCAGCATAACAACGGCACTGGAAAAATATCCACAACCTCACTGACCTGTTTACATAAAGCTGGCCCAGCTGTGTCAATACATCTTAATTCACTTACTAGTGTTTAAAGAAATGCTGTATCTGCCTTCTGCTGACCAAACAGTAAAATGTTAACAGTTCAACTGAATTGCATTTTCTTTTTCTTCCTTTTTTTACTAATTTAAATTCCAATTTTTTTCTTAAATTATATCTTTACTTATCCTAATGGACCCATTTCATAATTGTAGTAAGACACTTCGGGGTATGCTTTGTGGTGGGATAATGGCACTTCTCACATAATGGAAGCAGTCGACTTTCGGCCTTATGCTTCAACTCACCGTAGGTTTGCTGTTATCCCAGTATAAAGCACATTCTCTCATGCCTTATTGCATAACTAGCAATAACAGTTGTTGTCTGTTACTTTAAACGGTCTTTTACATGAAAGCTCTTATATTTACTAAGCATCAAAGTAAGACCAGGTGCAGGGTAGTGTATGAGATAAGCTACAACAGGGTGTGGGTTATGGCCTCATAACCACATGCCTTGGGTGGGTTTTTCTTTTTTTAATTTTACTTTTTCTCCCTTTCTCCAGACCGGCCCCCTCTGGCTTTCTGTCCAGCCCAACACCATCACCCACCATCCCTTGCACCTAACTCGCTCCTTGTTCCCCTGTGGATGACTCCCCCACAGGAAGGGCTGTCCAGGGGTCACCACAGACCCCCCTGCCCCGGACAGAGCTGAAGTTTTGGTGGAGGAGTGAGTGCCTCAGTCATCAGTGCAGTACCTGCAGCCGGGTAGTGGACAGCATCTTGCTTGGTCTGGGGCTTTTCATATTTTTTGCCCTGCCCCGAACATCATGAGGGTTTTGCACCTGATGCTGAAGTGTCAGAGTGATGGTGTTCCACTCCCTGTTACTGGTTGCATCATGCACTGCCACATGCGCTCCCCCAGGTGGTAGTATTGAGGTGGAGACTAGGAACCCTCCCTCCTTCCCTCCCCTGAGGAGATGAGCACCCATGGGATGCTCAGCCATCCTCCCCAGGTGGCTCTCCAGTGACCTAGGCCTGAACCCGGGTCGATAGCATTGCAAGTGATAGTGCTGCCGATGCACCAGCAGGCTGGACGCCTGGGATGGTCGCTGTGCCTTCAGTCCTCTGAGACTTGTGGTTATGAAACTATAACCCACACCCTAGAATGGTTTATTCCACTTGAAAAATGGAAATAGCAAGTAAACTTGTTTGAAATAAAGAAAAAGAAACATGCCGATGCTGTGGTAGCCCTAACTCTCACAACGCTAGTGACGTTAAGTTTGGGAATGGGCTTGAGTCACAGCTGTCTTCCTCTGGGTAGGGAGAAATGCTGCTGCTGCTGCTGTAAGACTGCCACCTGGGTAACCATGGGTGGCATTGCAGGCAAGCAGTGGAGGTGGGGGGATGTCAGCTGAGGCCTATGGACACATGCACACAGTGCATATACTTAGGCCTCTTAGCATGCCAATGTCCTGAGGGCAGGACTTAAGGAGAAAAAAATCACCCAAAGCACTGCTGATCCTTTAGTGCACTTGAGCCTGACCCAGCCACGGTCTGCTTGAGGAACACCCTACAAACTCGGCGGCACTGGGGGGGGGTGGCTACAAGCCTGACTGGTGGTCCCCACCATGTGGGGGACATGTTTGTTGGATTGAAAGTCCCTCAGGGAAGGCAGGGATGCTGGGGGACAGGACTGGGTCCACCTGGAAGGGGAAAATGAAGCCAGGCTGCAAAAACCATAAATAAAAAAATATAAAAAAAACTTTGCAGTTTTTGTGGCATTTTAACCTTCCACCTAAACTCAAATGTATAATTAAATAATCCTTAATTAAATAATCCTTACACTAATTATTATGAGTGGACATATTTTGAAATGCATTATATCCATTTTGGAAAGGTGAGGGGCATTTAGAAAGGGGTACTATTTGCTAATTTTGTGAGGGCTTTGCGGTTCAGATATTTGGGAGAGTAGAGGGTGCAGATTTTGGAATGGATGCTGTGTGCAAATTTCAGGAGAGGTGCTGGACATGCATTTTGGAAGGAATGTGACAAAATTTGGAAGGAGCAGAGGAATTTGGGAGCAGCACAGGGCATACTGTTCAGGCAGGGTGTTTTTAATGTGTGCTTTTTTTTTATTGCAGTTCCTCAAATGTAATTTAAAGTAGTTTTGCTGCTATTGATGAACACTGTGCTTTCATTGCATCTTCTCACCCACTTTATAACCCCCCTCAAATTGCAGTTGGCAGCGAGCCATAGCTCAGTTTGCCTTTCCCAGTTCCCAGTTTGTAAATAAAAGGCTAAAGGGTACATATATTTAAAGGTGCATAGCACAACCCTTCGGGAGGAGTGCAGGGTTCACAAATGGAAAGGGTGTGGGGCACAAAGTTCTGCAGGTGTGCAGAATACCAAATTTCAGGAGGGGGTGTGTAGTGAAAAAATCGTGAAGGGTGGGAATGTGAATCTTGGGATGGGTAAAGGGTACAAAGTTCAGGAAGGATGTGGGATGCAAATTTTAGGAGTGGTGTGTTTGTGTGTGTATGTGTGAGAGACACATCTTGAAAATGTTCAAGATGCAAATTTTGGACAGCGTGATAGGTACATTGAGGAGGGGTATGGGGTACAAATGTTAGGAGGAGTGCAGGTCACAAGTTTTGGGAGTAGTGTGGTCAAAATGTTGGGAGGGTGCAAGCAAAGTACAAATTTCAGTACCGGTGTGGTGGTCAACGTTGTGGAGGGGGATGCTGCTAAATTTGGGAAGGGTACGTCGTGTAGATGGTAGGAAGCGTGTGAGATGAAAATTCTGGAGGGGGTGCAGGATGTAGATTTTGGGCAGAAATATTTAGGAGAGGTACAGGATGCTGTTTTCAGGAGGAGTACAGGCCAAGAATTTTGGGAGGGTGTAGCCTTTCAATAGAGGTGCAGGATGCACACTTTGGAAGAGGTGTGGGTGCAAAAAATGTTATTTTTTTTTTATAGTATATGGTTAGCCTTTGTTCTGTATAAAAATCACCCTGCCCAAAATCCTTGTGCAAATTCTAAACTGTTGTGTGCATTGTAAACTGTTGTTATGCACATTCTGAACAGTTCTTCAGCATAGTTCAAAGGTTACAACATTTTAAATTCCTCCTCCACCCCACACCCAGCTGCTTACTGACCGCCCAGTGCCCAAAGGTGTACCTTTTAACTTGTAAAGGTCTGTACATTTAATTTTGGTCATAGAACAAGATAAAGAAATGTCAAGTGTTTTTTACTGGAGCGGGGACACTGTTGGGACTCCTGAGTAAAAAACAAACAAACAAAAAAAGCATATAGTATATACGATCAAATGTGGGTAACCACACACAACTCAGCAAGTGTTTCTATCCTGCGGTTGAGATGACAGAATGGACCTCTCGAGCTTCACTCATGGGGTCCCTATGATGTCATCTCAACCCTCGATGGAAATACAGCCTTGTTGTATATGGTTGACCCTACATTATTCTCTATATTTAAAATTTGGTGACTGTGATAGGCACACTGAGCCATGGGCTTGTTTCCAGGTGCGACCCGGGGGAGGGGATACGGCATGGAATGAAACTACAGTAACAAAGTGACAACAACAGATGTTCAAACATGAACAATAAAATCACAGTACAAGCAATGCATTTCAGGGAAAGAGAAAACCAATGTGAAAACTAAGTGTGCATGTACGTTTGTTAAGGTGTAGCTAGGTTGAGAGTTAAGGAAGTGTGCTGCCAGTGTATGACAAGTATTTGTACAGAACTAATGAGGTGTAAAATTAAGATTACAGAGTACACTGAATTGAAAGCTATACAACTGAGTAGGCAAAAATGGGTAAAACAGGTAAAATGGGGGTGGCGGATACATGGGTTACGAACATATGAAAATGCCAACAGATTAGGCCTTGAGGTCTATCGTATCTGCTCAAGATGCAGCTCATAATTTGATAACTGCTGCTCCCCCCCTTCCATCCCTCCCCTGATTTCCATTCAGAGTTCCCTGGTCTCTACCCGCCCTACCTGTACCCTGCCCATGTATCTATCCCATCCGTTCTTAAAACCCCATCGATTCCCTTGATACCAACTCCTCAGGTAGCACATTCCAAGGCATCACCACCCTTTCCAAGAAGTAATGCTTTATCAGGTCTCTTCTATACTTCCTACTAACCAGTTTCAGGCTATGACCCCTCGTGATCCCTTCCCTCTTCAGTTTAAGCACCCCCTATGTGTTTACCCTAGTAATACCTTTCAAGTACTTAAAGATCTTGATCATGTCCCCTCTGTCCCTTCTGTCTTCCAATGAGTACATGTTTAGCTCCCTAAGTCTCTCCACATAGGGCTTATCCTCCATTCCAAGGATCATCTTAGATGTCCTCTTCTGGACCCACTCAAGGAGCATAATGTCCTTCTTTAAATAAGGGCACCAGAACTGTACACAGTACTCCAAGTGCGGTCTCACCAAGGATTTGTACAGTGGCAGAATTACCTGCCTGCCCCCTTCTCGAAGTGATCCCCCTAGCAATGCATCCCAGCATTCTGCTTGCCTTAGCTGCTGCTTTCCTGCATTGTCCTGAGTAATTCATTTTACCAGTGATCGCTAATCCCAGATCTTTTTCTTCCTCTAAGAGTGTTAACTGTACCCTTCCCCTATTTGTAGCTGTACCTTGGATTCCTAGCTCCCAAGTGAAGCACATTGCACTTCCTAACGTTAAACCCCAGCTGCCATGTGACTGACCACTGTTCTGGTCTTTCTAGGTCTTCCTGGAGTGTCCTCCTTCCCTCTGCACTGTCTACCTCCACACCTAATTTGGAGTCATCAGCAAACAGGCTCATATTACTCCTAACTCCCACCGCAATGTCTGAAATTATAGCGTTAAATAACAATGGACCCAGAACCGAACCCTGATGGATCCCACTAATTACCCTTCTGGGTGTCAGTAGCTCCCACCTACCACCACCCGCTGTTGTCTGCGCTTAGCCAGTTCCCAGTCCACCTCACCAACCATTCCCCCACCCTAAGTCACTCAGCTTGCCCAGCAGTCTCCCATGCGGCACCAAGTCAAATGCCTTACTGAAGTCTAGATATAAAACATCAACTGGCCTACCACCGTTCAGAGATCTTGTCACCCAATTAAAAAATTCAACCAGGTTAGTCTGATAAGATCTCCCCTTGGCAAAGCCATGTTGCTTGACATCCTGATGTCTACTTACCTCCAACAACTTCACCAGCCTTTCCTTCAATATACTTTCCAGTAGTTTCGCCACTATTATCGTCAGGTTGACTGGTCTATAGTTTCCGGCTCATCCCTCGACCTGCTCTTATGGAGGTGCACTATGTACACCATTCTCCCGTCCAATGGTAGACTTCCTGTTTGGAGAGAGGAGTTGAATAACTCCATCAGCTGTGCTACCAGGACATCTGCCAACTCTTTTAGGACTCTGGGGTGGATCCCATCTGAACCTGGGGCCTTGTCTGTCTTTAAGGACCTAAAGCCGTTCCACACTCTGTCCACTGACATCTCATCACATGTTAGTGCCCCCCCCAACACTTTTCTACCTTAACACTCCCCTGTGGAACTGGACCATCCATTTCCCTCGTAAAAACAGAGCAGAAGTACTCGTTTAATACCTCAGCCTGCTCCACGCCCTCTTCTGCCCACCCACCTTCCTTTTTTAACCTGGTGATCTGCCTCCTACACTTCCTTTTCTCCCCGATATATCTAAAACACTCCTTCTCCTCCTCCCTGATCCCCTGTGCCAAGCTTAGCTCTTTGGTTGCTTTGGCTGCCCTTACCGCCCTACTCACCGCCTTCAATTTTATATAGTTCTCTTCCCCTGCCCTTCTCCTTACGGGTGTTCTTGTACTTTCAGTAGGCTAGCCTTTTTTCCCTTACCCTCTCCTGCACATCCCTAGTCCACCAGCAGGGTTTCCTTGACCTTGCTTTCTTGTATTGGGATTTAGTGCAAGTATTAGTGGCCTCCAACAGGCCCACTTTCAAAATTTCCCACCTGCGAACCGTGTCTATGTCCGCACATACTTTCTCTAAGTGACCTACCAGAACGGCTGCCATCAACCCGAAATCCATCCCCCTGAAATTCACTACCATCGTATTGGTGTGATTTCCCTCCCTCCCTAGGTCCAAGGAGAACCATACTGTTTTGCGTGATCACTCCCAGCAAGCGGGTCCTCTACTGCAACATTCTTTACCTGCTCACCATCTGTCAGAACCAAATCCAAGATGCTTCCTTCTCTGGATGGCTCCACCGCCAGTTGTGACATGAATACCTCTTGAAATGAGTCCAGAATCCGTTGTTGACGTAATGTGGAGAGAAGAGGAAGAAGCCTAGCTGCAGGTGCATCCTATGAAGTGTGTCAGTAAGAAGGGTTGTAAAAAGAGGAGGCAGTATAGTGTAGTGGTTAAGGGCATTGAACTGGAGACCTGGGTTTGAATCCCATCAGACCCCCACTTGCATACTGTGTGATCCTGAGCAAGCCACTTAACTTTCTTGTGCTCGCAGATCACATCTAGAAACAAGCTTTGGCTTAGCGTGCCTTTCCTGGTTAAACAATTTCCCCTTTCCCTTAATGGGTGCAGGGAGGAAGAGAGAGATGGATGGAGAGAGGGAGGCGGTTATAACATGTAGGAAGGGGGATAGAGAAAGCAGTGGCCTGCTATATATTTACTGTGGGGGATATGAAAGGGACAAGCAGCAGGTGAATGGGCGGAGTAGGAGGAGGGGATGGCAGAGTTCAGGAGAGGTAAGTGGAAGTAGTGGCAGGCCAGTATTTGGCCATGAAGTAGGAAGAGTGTGAGAGACATCAGAGCACAAGAAGGGGGATAGAGAGACTAGCATATGGAGAGCAGTGATGGGGGATGTGTAAGGTGTGTGAGGGGCAACATTTAATTGAGAGGTATACAGGTTGCAGAATTTGGGAGGGGGCTGGACATACAATTTAAAAGGAGTGTGAGGCACAAATTTCTGGAAGGGTGTGGGACACAAAATTCAGAGAGGGTTGAAGTACACAAAATGTGTTAAAAATGGTTGAACCTTCTAGGTTGGTTGGGGTAATGTTAATTTGTACTAAACAGATTCTACCATCTCTGGTTCCAATATATCTGCTTTTATTATCTGCAGGACTGCTTTTAAAGTACTTTGGTCTGCTTCTGCCCCTTTACCAGTGTTTCCCTACCTTTCTATTGCCTTCTTTATATTATTTTCTCCTTTCTCCAAACTTTCTCTTTCTTTCACTGAATTTAATAGATGAAATGTTTGCCATGGAATGCAGTAATTTAAAAGTTGGCAGAATGTTACTGTACCCCTCACCCTCCCAGTGCGCACACACACGCACACACCAGAAAGCTTGGTACCAGGGCCTCTATTGTGTGAGTAGCTCGGTGGGCAGCAGAGACTTCCCTGGTAACTGGCAACGAGAAGATGGAGATTTTTCATGGCCAGCAAAGGAACACAAAAAATTAAAACTTTGAGTAGTACTCCATTTTTCAGATTTTTGTATGTATGTAATGAGGGGATGATGAAGGCTAACAACATTTAATTAAACTGCATTTTTTGTTTATTTTTAGGGCTAGTTGAAGGATTCTAGTGAGGAGAAAATGGCTGCAATTTGAACATTTTCAGAGGGCGTAGTGATATGGATAAACTAACCTATCAAGTGCCAGGAACTTTTTAAGCTATTTGATACAATGAGGGTTTCCAGTTCTTAAGGGAGAACTGCATTGACTCTGTAAGTCATTCCTCCTAATAAAAGCTGTTTTCGACATACTGTTTCAAATTATGTTAATTTTCCATCTACACAGGCCTTTTAGTAATTTACACTTTGGTGGTAAGTATCATTTTAGAACAGTATGGTGTTAATTAAGTCCCTAACCACCACAGAGTACTGTAGTGAGAACATGGATGCATTGTGCCAGCAGTAGAAGAGCAGAACAGGGACAGAAACGACATTATACAGTTCTAAAATGGTTACCAGCAGCATGTAAATCAGAAAAACCCACACAGAAAACTAAAAAGCCTGTATAGCTAAATTTGAACCAGTATTTAAAAAAAAACAGCCTCTACTGGGAAAAATTACTAATAGGGGCAGCGCAGTTCTCCTTTAAAATAAACACTTCAAAATGTATCAGCAGTAGGATTGCTCTATTTCAGCCACCCGCTGGGGCCCAGGAGAAGCTCTACGCACGCCCGAGCTGATGACCTGGATTCGAGAGGAAACCCAGTAGTCGGGTTGGGCAGTGCCGAGGGGCTGGGGTAGCGGCAGTGCTCCCAGCCAGGGAAGGCTGATATCCTGGTTCTGCTGCTGTAGCCACCCCTGTGGTGGGCTTTGGGGGGGGTGTCTCCCTCACAGGGCATCACTACGTGCATGTGAGGGTCCATGCATTGGGACACATGGTCTGCACCAGATGCCAGATGTGGAAGTAAAATAGAAAAAAATCGGTGTGTCTCTGCCACCGAGCATAATGGCCTCCAGCACTCTCAGGTCCTGCATTGTGCGGATCCCTATTGGTTGAACGGTGGGAGGAGCTGCCGATGGGACTGGGGCGACCAGACAAGGGGCCTGAAGTAAGGCAGAGGTGGCGTCAGGGTAGCAAAAAAAAAAAAAGAATGCTGTGTTTCCAGTCATTCTTTTATAATCATCTAACCCTCTTAGGTTTGAATATGTTTAGAATGTGTTTAGATTCTGGACACTTGCCACGCTGTAAGGGTTAAAATGTTTCTGCTCCTCCTTTTATATGGGATTTACCTTGGAGTAGTGAAGAATTCAGAGTGGTTAAATCCAGTCAAGACATTTTTATTAGGACCTGTTGGATAGTGCAGTGGTAGCAATACCGCTTGACATTCAGACATTCTGGGATTGTGCCGCAAGCCTGTGATGTCTGGTGCCAGCCGGTGAGGATTCGGGCATCTGTCTCTTACACCTCCTGCTTTTGGGAGGGAGGGTCCCCCCTTCTGCTGCACAACTGTCCCCCTGTGTGTCAAAGACATGATGTGTCATGCAGGAAGGAATGTTGACCCTCTTGAGTGTCCTTATGTCGGCATACACCCACTCACTTGGTGTGTGATACGGAGGCATCAGACGTCAGCAGTGAAGCCAGCAGGAGAGTTCTGAAGGTAAGGTGGGATAAAGAAGGAGTTAGTGGGAAAAGTACCCCTGCAGCCCCAGGCAGATGAAGACACCCTGCCCCCATGCCGCAGTTGGACCCAACCACCTCTTCCAGAACCTTGACTGTCAAGTGAAGTATTTTCTTCCTGGCTTGGGGAATTGTGGGGGGGGGGCCTACCCACAGGGGATAATTTGGGCATTATGGACAGAATTCCTGAGAGTATGTTGCGCTGAGGCTGGTGGTGGGTTGGACCATCAGAGGACTCCTACATTAGGCAGAAGGGCAAAGGCAGGTGGAAGGAGTAAGTGGCAGGTGGCAAGAAGAAATGGGGGCAAAAATAGAAAGTAAAAGACGACTAATCTTTTATTAGTGAATGCTTGATTTGACAATTTTTGGCAAACATTTTGATAGTAAAATGATTCCAGATACTGTACATGGTTAAAAAGAACTAATTAAAAAAAACAGGCAGACGTAGGATCAGAATGGTATTGCCTTCCAACATCCTAATGCTATGTCCGTTGACTTTTCGTAGGTCCTTCAGAGCCAGTTAGATAGCCTTCTTCAGGGACAAGAGAGCATCAAGAGCTGTAGCAACTTCACAGAGCAAGCCCTCAACCACGGGACTGAAACAGAAGTGCTACTGGTAAAAAAGCAGATGACGGATAGGCTCAGTGAACTGGCCAGTCAGGACTTCCCTTTACAGCCCCAAGAGAATGACCAGCTGGACTTCATTGTAGAAACAGATGGGCTCAAGAAGTCTATCCACAACCTAGGTACCATTATAACTACCAATGCTGTGGCCTATGAAACAGTTGCTACAGGGGAGGGCCTAAGGCAGTGTGTGATTGGCCAGCCGATGTCTGTTACCATCACAACCAAGGACAAAAATGGAGAACTGTGCAAAACTGGGAGCGCTTACATCACAGCGGAACTGTATACCCCTGATGGAAGTGTAGCTGATGGAGAAATAGTTGATAATAAAAATGGCACTTATGAATTTTCATACACAGTTCAGAAAGATGGTGACTTTACTCTCTCACTGAGACTGTATGAACAACATATCAAGGGAAGTCCCTTTAAGCTGAAGGTTGTCAAATCCACAGATGTCTCCCCTACAACAGATGGAGTTAAAAGAAGAGTCAAGTCTCCTGGTAGTGGTCATGTGAAACAGAAGGCTTTGAAGAGGCCAGCCAGCATGTACAGCACTGGGAAGCGGAAAGAAAATCCCATTGAAGATGACCTGATTTTTAGAGTTGGTAAGCATTGGAACTTATCTAAATTATGTTTTACTTCCTGTTTTGTCCCCCAGTGTTGCTTCTGCCCAGTGTACTCCTAAACATAGAACCTGCCGGCGCAGCAGTTGGATTTCCGCTTGTGACGCCGGCGACCCAGGTCCAGGAATGGACCCGGGGATTTGGAGGGCTGGCTGGGGGAGAAGGATTGAGCATCCCAAGGACTGCTCTCCTTCTCCTGGGGAAGGGAGGGGTAGAGTATCCGGCGCCCAAGGGACCCCTGGCGGAAACTGGTGGAACCACAGGCGACCGGTGCCAACATGCAAGAGGGGCAGGGCAGACGCAGGATATACTTGCATGTTCCTGCCCCTGGGGCAGCCTAGAAAATTGCTGCCAGCTGCCCTTGATGAAGCCTGCCCTCGGCTTTGATTAGCTCTCTCAGACCGGCTCCCTGACCTATCCCATCGGATGCAGCACGTTGGTTCGGTGCCGCAACCCCACCCTGGGGGGTAAGCCAGGAGGGTACCAGGGAGTTGCGGCTAGTATGAGAGAGTGGAAGCTGAAGGGTCCAGTGGCAGGAAAAAGAACAGTAAATTAAAAAAAAAAAAAAAGGAGAAACATAGCAACATAGAAATAAAGGGCCACTTGAGCCAGTCAGTCTGCTCTTTATTTTTTCTTTTTTTTCCCCCCACTTTCATTTTTGCTGCAGACCCACTTGATCTACAGCTGTCTCCCCCCTTACCCCTATGAATCCCTTGTGCCTCTCCCAGGCATTTCTGAATGCCACCACTGTTTTGCCCCCGCTACCTCAGCTGGAAGGCAGTTCAAGGAATCCACTCCCCATTCTGTGAAGAAATGCTTCCTCACATCCCTCCTGAATCTACCCCCACCAGCTTCATAGCATGTCTCCTTGTTCTAGAGCACCTTTTATTCATAAAAATACTCCCTTCCTTTACCTTATTAACCTATGTGCCGTATTTAAAGGTTTCTATCATATCCCGTCTCTCCTCCAGGGTGTACATATTGAGCTCCTTTAGCCTCTATTTGTAGAGCTTTTGATGTAGACCCTTGCACCATTTTGGTAGTCCTTTTCTGGACCGCCTTTACTCTATGTCCTTCCTAAGATGTGGTCTCCAGAACTGGACACAATACTCCAGGTGGGGTCTTACTAGCGTTCCACATAGAGGCAACACCACCTGCCTCTTTCTGCTGGTCGTACCCCTCCCTATGCATCACAGCATCCCTGTAGCCCTCCTGACTGCCTTGCCACATTGCCTGGCCACCTTCAGGTCATTCAGTATGAGTACCCCTGATCTTCTTTCCTGCTTGATCATTGTCAGTATCACTCCACCAAGTCTCTGCTCCACCCCTGGATTTCTGTGGCCTAAGTGCATTATTTTGTACAAATACCCAGCTGCCATACCCTTGACCACTCCTCTACTTTTTTCAGATCTCTATCCATCTTTTCCAACCCCCAGTACCCACCTGTAGCAGATCTTGGTGTACTCTGCAAAGAGGCAGACCTTCCTTTCCAGCTCCCCTGCTATGTCACTAATAAAGACATTAAAGGGGACTGGTCTCAGCACTGAACACTGAGGTGCTCCATTGGTCATCCTCCCTTCCTTGGAGCGAACTCCGTTTACCACTACCCTGTGCCTCCTATCCCCTAACCACTTTCTTACCCAGGTTACCACCTTGTTGTCCACTTCTAAGCTACCCAGCTTGCTTACCAGTCTCCTGTGTGGAACGGTGTTGAAAGCCTTGCTGAAGTCCAGGTAGGCCACATCCACACTCCACCTTGATCTAACTCCTTGGTCACCCAGTCAAAGAAATCTATTGGATTTGTTTGGCATGACTCCAGTAAATTCATGCTGCCTCAGAACCTATAACCCATTGGATTGAAGAGATTCAACAATTCTTTCCTTTAGCAGTGTTTCCATTAACTTACCCACCACCAATGTTAGGCTGACAGGCCTATAATTGCCTGTCTCTTCCCTGCTACCACTTTTGTGAAGTGGGACTACATCTGCCCTTCTCCAGTCCTCCAGGAGCACTTCGTTCTCCAGTGATCTGTTAAATAGGTCTGTCAGTGGTGCAGCTAGTTTTATTTATTTATTGAATCTTGGATTGAATACCTTTGAGTGAGAGCTCTTTACATAGGTTCCACATTGTAATAATGCACATTCAGGGTACCAATAACATATTATGTAGGGTATAATGCATGTTCCAGTAGGCATAGATACAGATAATTAAATAGAGAAAGAAAATGGCAGAATAAAGGTAGAATGGGATGGTAACTTGGCACACACAAGACAGGTGAATGAACAGAGTAAAACAGGGTGCAACGATTCACATATCTGAGGCATTGTACAATGTGTGCCCGAGTCAGGTACTCGCTAACTTACTGCAGTATGAAAGGTGTGATGGGGAGCAGGGAGAGGGAAAGGGAAAATGTAATGGGAGAGTAGCCTGAGGAGGGGTGGCGAGAGAGAGAGGAGCTAGACTGGGAGGGAAGGGAGGGGGAATTAGTGCCCATAAACTACTACGCACTGAAGACCCAGTTGGGGTAGGTGGGTGGGAGGGAGAGTGTGAAGCAAAGTGGGCAGAGCTTGTGAAGGAAAGATCAACTAAAGGGTAGCAGTTGCAAGTAGCCTCAACTATCAGGTGCTGCCGCAGCAGGTACTTGAAGTTACCCAGTGTAGTTGCGTTGGATATATCAGGGTGTAACAAGCTGACCCAGTGTGGAGCTCTGTAGGTGAATGCTCGTTGCGCAAGAGCAGGTCGGCATTGAGGGGTTCTGAAGATCTGATTGCTGGAACTTCTGGTTGTTCATTGGAGTATTGGTGGATCTAGGAGGGCTTGAACACCAGGTGACATCATGTCAAGACTGATTTTTTTAGCAGTTAGGTAAGTTTGATATTTAAGCCTACTGTCGAATTGTAGCCAGTTAGCCTGGGAATACACGTCACACGTGTGGGTCTGTCACTTGGCACTGGTGAGAAGCTGGCAGGCTTTGTTTAATGCTGTTTTGAGTCACCGCTAGGCAGTGTCAATGGCTGAACCATAGATAACCATACCACATTCGGCAAGTGAGGTTACAGAGCTAAGGATGGCTAGTTGCAGTGCTTCAGGAGTTAGAATCCGCTTATGCCTGTACAGTAGGCCAATTCTCCTGTTGATAGTTTTTGCAGTAATATCTATGTGCCACATAAAGGACAAAGTAGTGTCGATGATAATGCCCAGGTATTTGAATTGCTGGACTAGCTCCAGAGGCAAGCCCACATTATTTTTGATGGTTAGGGGGAAGCTCTTGTGGTTGTTGTGGGTGCTGGAAAATATCATGGTCTTGGTTTTAGTGTAGTTCATTATGAGCTTGTGCTCAGAAAACCATTCTTCAGCTGACATCAAACATAGTTGGAGCTGTTCCTGTAGATGCTCTGATTGCTGGTTCTGATAAAAATAACAGCATCATCTGCATATAGGAGGATTCGGCCATGGCAGGAGTATGGAAGCGTATTTAGGAAGATACTGAATAATAATGGACACAGGATGAATCTTTGGAGGAACCCTGAGCATACTGGTCTAGTGTCTGAGTAGACTTCCCCAATTTTCACTTGCTGAGTCCGATTCGTGAAATAGCTAGTGAATCATTTAGTGGTGTCATTGGAGAGTCCAAGGGCAGAGAGTTAGTCAATAAGGAGTGAGTGGTTTATGGTATCGAAGGCCTTGGTGAGGTCTATGATGTTGCCCCAACCAAGAGCCCTCAGTCCAAAGAGTTCTTCAGGTATCCAATGAATTCCAGAAGCGCTGTGATTGTGCTATGACCATGCCTGAATCCATGTTGTTGTGCACATTGCAGTTTGTATAGATCCATGTATTCCATGAGCTGATCTGATACTATACGCTCCAGTGCTTTCAATAGAGGTGGGAGGATTGAGATCGGGCAGTAGTTACCATGGAGTGACCGATCCCCACTCTTGTGCCCGGGGGTGACCATTGCGGATTTCCAGCGTTGTGGAAATTGAGAGATGTTAAATGAGAGGTTGATTATTTTGGTAAGAGGTGTGAAGACTTCATCTAAAGCGAGGTTGATGAATATGAGATCCAGGGAATCTCCACTGTGCTTAGTTTTCTCAAGGAAGCATTTAGCTTTGCTTTCAGAGTCATAGAGTTGAAATAAAATGGTGGGTGGTTAGGTTGCATGCCAGGAGTTCCATGATTAAGGGTAGGTGTATTAAGGTTGAAGTAGTCTTGAGGGAAAACATTGCTTAGGTTGGAGAATGCCTTGTTGAAGGTGCCTGAAATTCATTTTGGCTCCGTGGTAGGATTTCCATCGAGATTTAGCATGGTAAGGGGTGGTCTTAGGATCCTTCACTGTAATGTTTTTAATGTTTTTTCAGAATGACCTACTGTTGTTCCAGCTATTCTTGAGAGCATCCTTGTAATACTGGCTTTTTGCTGCCCTCACTGCTTTGGTGCATTCCTTTCTAGCCCTCCTATAGTTTTGTAGGTTAGTTTGGGTTCCTGAGGCCCATGACTTGTGCCAGAGGTGATCCCTTGCTTTTAGGAGCTCAATTAGGTCAGGGGTGATCCACGGGTTGCTGGTCCCCTTTACTTTTCTAAGGTGCATGTGTATCACAGACTGCGTTAAACTTGTCGACGAACTGATCAAGCGCAGTGTCAACATTGTTAGCAGTGAGTATGTCAGATCAATCAAGGTTCCTCAGATCATTTTTGAAGCTGTTCAAGGTGGCCATGGATAAGTACTTGGCTGGTGATAGTTCCAGCAGGGGGTTTGCAGTATTTATTAGACTAATGGCACATAATTGGGGAGTGGTCACTTAAGCAGTCAGGAAGAAATGGTGGTTTCAGATATATGTTCAGGTCGGTGTGTTAACACCCAGTCAAGCAGGGTGCCTGTCCCAGTTCGGTAGTCTGATCTAGTGGGGGTCTCAACCAGCTGTGAGAGGTGGATGGCTGACAATGCATCCTTGTGGGAGGTGGCTGCGGGAGAGAGACATTTGATATTGAAGTCACCCAGTATTACTATTTCATAGTGCAGGCTCATACTGCTGAGGCTGTTCAGTAGTGTTTTGAAGGCAGTTGCTGTGTGCTTCTGGGGGATGTAAATTGAGAATACTGTAATTGCTTTATTATGTATCCGAAGGAGCAGCTTAATGGCCGTCATTTGTAATTGATCACCACAGTTGGATATTGGGACTTTGAAGCCCTGTAAAGTGTCCTTTATATAGATTGCACATACTCCACCTTTCTTTGTGGGCCAGTCTTTTCTGAAGACCTGATAGCCTGGGACATGAATTGAAGCATCGGGGATGTCGGGGGTGAGCCAGGTTTCCACAACAGAGAGGACATCAGGATTATGTTGGGTGACCCACACCTGAAGACAGTCAAGTTTGTGGAGCAGGCTACAGATATTTATTGAAGCCAGTTTTAGTGACCCAGTTTTCTGAGGAGTATTCAAGGTAGGATGGGGTCCCGGGTTAGGATGTATGTTGCCGGAGAGCAAGAACAGCATAAGAAGTAGCCTTTTTATATTCTCCTTGAGCAGTTTGGTACTGTAGGGTTGCTTCCTACTTTTATGGTGATGCTGAATGAAGGTTCCCTGAGAGAAATAGAGTTGAGAGATGAGTACCTGGGTGTGGGTCCAGTAGGTACAGCACTGTATGAATGAATTAGGGTACTTATCCCCATGTGTATTATGGGCTTCGATTATCATCTTATTGTCTGAGGGTACAGTACCATAAGCGTTTAGAAACTCCTGCTGGGTAGGCACAATATATGGCACATCCTTGTAGCCATATAGTAGATCTGATAGGATGAATAACACCAGGAAGATGGCGGGGGAGAGGCCCTTTAAGAGCATGACCTAATTCAAGACAGCGGTGTTAGATGGGCACCAATTTGATAAAAGTCAGGCAGGGGAGTGGCTTAACTCTGGTGTGAGAGCATTTAATAAAGGCCGGGGGTAGGCCAATAATCTCTGCAGAGTAGCTTGAAACCATAGTAAAGCGCAGAGGGCACTTTTGGATTTTGGCAGGCCAGCAGCAGTTCAAAATTGCAGCCATTAGAGGAGTGGGTACAAGGCCTGAGAGCCAATGGAATTGCTGGCTATCAAACCGTGTGTTCCCAGGCTGTGCACCGTACTTGTGTCAGTGAATGAGCGTCAGTCCTGTGGTGATTTGGCCACCTGGAGAGATCGCTAAGGAAGCGCTGATTCTTCGCCCCAGTCAGGGCTGTAGGCAGGACCTCAGGGCAGGCTGACGTGGAGGGGTATCAACGGCTGGTCCAGAAGAGCTGGGACCGAGGAGCCATGGTGCAGCTTGAGCCAGAGGCTTCTTGCCGTGAGAGAGAGAGAGAGAGAGAGGAGAGAGCAAAGGTTATGAGATTTGTTGGAACAAAGGAGGAAAATCAGGGGTGGGCACAAACAGGGTTGGTGGGGCTGATGAAAAAGAGTGATGGACAGGGAGGCTAAGTGGGTGGGGTCGGGGGAGGTATTGTTAGTGGAAGAGGTGAGAAATTATTGTAGGAAGGAGGGCAGGGGCAGAGGCCGGGGGTGTCCGAGCCAAGACGCTGAGGCACCAGGGTTCACACTGTAGAGGTAAGGGAGAGGAATCAGGCTAGGAAAGCGGGGGGGGGGGAGAGTTCTAAAGAAAAACTGCAGAGAGGACAAAACCAGTGCAGCGGCCTACTTAACAAATTCTACAGCAGCAGTCTACCCAACAAGTTCAGCAGCAGCAATAGATTAATCAGTCAACTCCATGTCTACATAGCATTTTACAGGAAATGGCAGTATCACTTGTAAAAATAATTACACAATCGAAAATCTCTGCAGAGTAGCTTAAAACCGTAGTAAAGCACAGAGGGCACTTTTAGATTTTAGCAGGCCAGTGGCAGTTCAAAATTGCAGCCAGTATAGGAGCAGCTGCAAGGCCCGAGAGTCAGTGAAATTGCTGGCTATTAAGCTGTGTGTTCCTAGGCTGTGCACCGTACCTACTTTGGTGAATGGGCGTCAGTCCTGCAGTGATTTGGCCACCTGGAGAGATTGCGAAGAAAGCGCTGATTCTTTGCCCCAGTCAGAGCTGTAGGTAGGACCTCAGGGCAGGCTGGTGTGGAGGGGTATCGGCGGCTGGTCCAGAAGAGCCAGGACTGAGGAGCCATGGTGCAGCCCAAGTCAGGGGCTTCTTGCTGTGAGGGGGGAGATAGGAGAGCAAAGGTTATGAGGTTTGCTGGAACAAAGGAGAAAATTGGGAGTGGGCACAGAAAGAGCAGGAGGGCTGAAGAAAAGAGTGATGAACAGGGAGGCTAAATGGGCGGGGTGGGGAGGTATTGTTAGTAAAAGAGGTGAGAAATTATCATAGGAAAGAGGGCAGGGGCCGGGGGTGTCCGAGGCGAACAGCCGGGGTTGGCACTGTAGCGGTAAGGGAGAGGAATCAGGCTAGGAAAGCGGGGGAGAGAGTTCTAAAGAAAAACTGCAGAGAGGACAAAACCAATGCAGCGGCCTACTTAACAAATTCTACAGCAGCAGTCTACCCAACAAGTTCAGTAGCAGCAATAGATTAATCAGTCTGTAACCCCTAGATGGCACTATCCCTTGGGCTACTACCCCTGCCTGCTTGGCTACTAACAGGTTAAGGGGCCTGAGTTCTGAAACGGGTGCCTCCACCCAAAGGTCTGGGTTGGTTTGGGTTATGCTAACCAGATCACAGCCCTCTGGGACACTGTGATCCCCCTCAATTCCCACTAGTGGCCCTTTTACCATAAAGAAGAAACCTTCCCAATCCCCTTGATATGCAAACCTGTTACACATACAGATAACACTTACCCCCAGGACTGATTCTTGCAGCACGTCTCTGAGGACCCCCTGTAAAACAAGGTTAAGCAGTGTGCACAGCCACAATGCAATACTTTTCTGTACGTACTGACACCACAACAAAGTGTAACCCCTAGATGGCGCTATCCCAGGGGCTACTACCCCTGCCTGATTTGCCACTAACAGGTTGAGGGGCCTGGATCCAATGGCGGGTGCCTCCACCCAGAGGTCAGGGTTTGCAATAGTTAAACTAACTTGGTCACAGCCCTCTGGGACACTGCAACCCCCCTTTCTTCCCACTAGTGGCCCACACAATATATCAGAATTACCTTCACAGTATACACTTACCCCCAGGTCTGGTTCCGGCACTGGGACCTCCTGTGAAATATGATACAGTGCAACAATCACAGTACAGTACTTTAACATAGACAAATACCTCAGGCAGTATAACTTTGCTGAAACAAGCAGCTCTGATTTATTTGGGGATATAACAAGGACAGGGGAAATCAGGTTAATTAGCTTATCACTCTAATAATCTACCTATGGCTCTGTGCACAGGCCTATCCCTATCAGTTACTGTCCCTGGGTACCCAAGCCCTAGTGGCTAGTCCAAACCGTGGCAGCTGGTAGGGGCCCTTTCACACAGAAAAGGAGAATTAAACAGTCAGCAGTACAGTAATTCCATTTGGATTTAATGTGGCAATTCAACGAGGAGCGACCCTGAATTAGTACTCCGACCTCCAAATAAGATAGGGTCCTTCAATGTCAGCAGGGCTCACTTGAGGTACACAAACCTCTTCACACATCCATATAAAAGAATGCACTATACCAGGCAGCTGCATCTGTATCCCGATCGCAATTACTGCACAATACCGGGAGAACACACAGCAGATTCAGTTCCTGACAGACCGAGTGCAATTTTCAGCAATTCTTCCAGTCTTCTACAGGGTGAGCCTGGTTTCTACTCTTCAGAGATCCTTTGATTCTTTTCACAGGAATGATTCAGTCCTAACAAGCTGTTACACAAGCTGCAGACCGGAACTCTGGGCCTTACACCGTTTTTGACTAAACGGCACACTGAAAAGCACAGGGCTCCTTCCTTCTTCACTGCCAAAGCTCAACTGAAACTCCAACCGACAAAACCGGGCACTTCCTTTGAGTTCCTCCCAGTTCTTGACTGGATTGGCTGTCACTCACAATAGACTGCTGCTGTTGGTCCAAAAAGGCACTGAAGTCTAAACTTCCATCTCCCAGAGTCACTGCCCTATACAATCCTCTTGTGGCTGGCTCAGATTATGAGTCCAAGTTCTGATTCGTCCAAGGCACCATTTTAGAGCTAGCTTACCCCACACTGATTGGTCCAGTTCAGCAGTTCAAAACCAGAATGGGGAACTAGGCAGACACTGTTCTGACTGCAAAAGAAATCAGGTTAGACAAACTGTAATTTCATTATTACTGTAAATGATTTCTGGCAAACAGTTACATCTTTCAGATAGGTTCCTTTGCACTCCTAGTGACTGCAAAATGAAGTGAATTGGCAGCAGCTTGAGTGGTACTCAATCAAAGAAACACACAGTCCCCCATACAAGCTAATTATGTCTGCAAGCAGACAGCTCTTAAAGAGACAGTACCAGAGGTTCTAAAAACACTCACTGATAAATGGCTTAAATGCCAAACACCATTCAGGCTTGGAGCATTCAAGCAAGCTCCTGGAAGTCTTTTGGGAACCCCCATTTGCAGGGGGGTTACAAAAGTATATTTCAATAATAGCAGATCTGATTTATTGGAGGGGGTTATAACAAGGAGGGGGTAAATCAGGTTGATTGGCATTATTCACAAATTAACACAGTATGGTGCATGCACTTCAGGGTCTATAAACAGTCACACACTCTGGGTACCCCGATGGAGAATGGTGAGCTGGCCAGGAACGTTGCAGCTGGTTGGGGCCCTGTGATGGAGAAAAAGATCATGCAAGCCACACACAACAAATTGTAATCCGGAGCCAGGTGGCTCAGTTCGTGAAGATTTAGGTAAAGTAATTTAATTAGATGGCACACTTTGATTTGATAATAGTTGCAGAGAGCTACCCTGATTATTACTCACGGTACCCAAGCTGACCACAGGAGGGATGGTGGATTGAAGTTCTGGATTGCCAGAATGCAGGGCTCGCCCGATGTCCTGACGCAATGCTTGTTCAGGCAGGGGCAAGAGGCGGGTCCCTCATCGATAGCTCGATTCTGTGCAGCAAGGCAGTGAGGCAAGGCCCTTGTGGCTGGGCCTATTTGTGGACAGCACAGATTCAGTCCGAGATTTCAGCTGGGCAGCAACTTCCAGCTCTAACACACAAGTCACAGTGGGAGAAACAAACCGCGATCCCCATCCAGCATCTAACACATTCATATGTAAAAAACATGTATATCCAACATCTAACACATTCATATGTAAAAACTTGGACTGTACCAGGCCACAGAGTCCTGACAGGCCGATCGCATTAAGCACTATCTTCGGTCTTCTACAGGTTAAGCCTGGTCCCAACAGCAGCAGCTTGCTTTTACCACACAACTTTGGATTCAGTCCGATCAAAAGTCCTCTGCACCTTCTCCGTGCAGAAATCAGGCTAGCAGGCCTTTAGTCAGGCCTTCCACGGTTCTCCCACGCGAACTACGCCACAAACAGCCGGTCAAACACGCACAGCAGTGTTGCTCCTTCAGCTTCCAACTCGAGTCTGGCTTGCCAGCAAACAGCTCTGGAGCGTTCACTCAGATCCAAAGAGTTTGGTTGGTCGGTTCAGTTGTCAGTCACAGCAGGGCTCCCTCTATAGGTGCAAAAAGGCGCCACCAGGCCAGAAACTACATTATCCAGAGTCTCACTCCACATAGCCCCATTTCCGGAGGCTCCATTTGAGAGTCCCAAGTACTGATTGGTCCCATTCGGCAGTGCGGGACCAAAATGGTAGAGCAGAACAGAAACAGTCCATGCTGCAAGAAAGGCAGGTTAGACAAACAACATTTTTATTGTTACTCTGCATTTTTCCCCACAATTAGTGACAGCTTTCAAAAGGGCTCCCTCTGCGCTTGTAGCACCGGCAGAAACGGAGCGATTAGCCAGCAAACTAAGCGGGACTCGGGCATAGAAACACATAGTCCCCCCAAGCAAACTAATTATGTCTGCGAGCAGGCAGCTCTGAAAGAGACAGTACGTGGAGGCTCCAAAAGCACTCACTGCAAGGCCATTTAAAATGGCTGTGACGACGAGCACCTCCCAGACTGGGAGCACTTAGGCAAGCTCCTGGAAGACTTTTGGGAACCCCATTTGCAGGGGGGTTACACGTCAACTCGATGTCTACATAGCATTTTACAAGAAATGGCTGTATCACTTGTAAAAATAATTTCACAATCGAAAATCTCTGCAGAGTAGCTTAAAACTGTAGTAAAGCACAGAGGGCACCTTTGGATTTTAGCGGGCTGGAGGCAGTTCAAAATTGCAGCCATAGAGGAGTGGCTGCAAGGCCCGAGAGCCAATGAAATTGCTGGCTATGAAGCCATATGTTCCCAGGCTGTGCACTGTACCTGCTTTGGTGAATGGGCGTCGGTCCTGCAGCAATTCGGCCACCTGGAGAGATCGCTAAGGGAGCGCCGATTCTTCGCCCCAGTCAGGGCTGTAGGTAGGACCTCAGGGCAGGCTGGCATGGAGGGGTATCAGCGGCTGGTCTGGAAGAGCTGGGACCGAGGAGCCACGGTGCTGCCCGAGTCAGGGGCTTCTTGCTGCTTCTGTGAATGGGTGTCGGTCCTGTGATGATTTGACCACCTGGAGAGATCGCTAAGGAAGCATCGATTCTTTTCCCCAGTCAGGGCTGTAGGCAGGATCTCAGGGCAGGCTTACGTGGAGGAGTATCGATGGCTGGTCCGGAAGAGCTGGGACCGAGGAGCCATGGTGCAGCCCGAGCCAGGGGCTTCTTGCTGTGAGGGGGAGAGAGGAGAGCAAAGGTTATGAGATTTGTTGGAACAAAGGAGGAAAATCAGGGGTGGACACAGACAGGGTGGGGGGGCTGATGAAAAAGAGTGATGGACAGGGAGGCTAAGTGGATGGGGTCGGGGGAGGTATTGTTAGTAGAAGAGGTGAGAAATTATTGTAGGAAGGAGGGCAGGGGCAGGAGGCGGGGGTGTCCGAGCCGAGACGCTGAGGCACCGGGGTTCACATTGTAGAGGTAAGGGAGAGGAATCAGGCTAGGAAAGCGGGGGAGAGAGTTCTAAAGAAAAACTGCAGAGAGGACAAAACCAGTGCAGCGGCCTACTTAACAAATTCTACAGCACCAGTCTACCCAACAAGTTCAGCAGCAGCAATAGATTAATCAGTCAACTCCATGTCTACATAGCATTTTACAGGAAATGGCAGTATCACTTGTAAAAATAATTACACAATCGAAAATCTCTGCAGAGTAGCTTAAAACCGTAGTAAAGCACAGAGGGCACTTTTGGATTTTAGCGGGCTGGAGGCAGTTCAAAATTGCAGCCATAGAGGAGTGGCTGCAAGGCCCAAAAGCCAATGAAATTGCTGGCTATCAAGCCGTGTGTTACCAGGCTGTGCACTGTACCTGCTTCGGTGAATGGGCATTGGTCCTGCGGTGATTCGGCTTCCTGGAGAAATCGCTAAGGAAGCGCTGATTCTTTGCCCCAGTCGGGGCTGTAGGCAGGACCTCAGGGCAGGCTGGCGTGGAGAGGTATTGGCGGCTGGTCTAGAAGAGCTGGGACCAAGGAGCCGCGGTGCTGCCCAAGTCAGGGGCTTCTTGCTGCTTCAGTTTATGGGTGTCAGTCCTGTGGCAATTTGGCCACCTGGAGAGATCGCTAAGGAAGCACCAATTCTTTTCCCCAGTCAGGGCAGTAGGCAGGACCTCAGGGCAGGCTGGCATGGAGGGGTATCGGCGGCTGGTCCGGAAAAGCCAGGACCGGGGAGCCGTGGTGCAGCCTGAGTCAGGGGCTTCTTGCTGTGTTGTTAGTTGCTCCTTGAGCTCTCTCAGCACCCTTGGATGCACCCTGTCTGGCCCTATAACCTTGACCAGATTCAGGATGGTGAACGCTTTCAAGACTCTCGCCTCAGAAAACGGACTAGTGTCCAGTTCCCTCCCATCCAAGCTTTTGATACTTTTTCATGGTTCCTCACCTTCCCCTTCCACTCTGAACACTGAGCAAAAATATTTGTTCAAGATGTCTGCCTTTTGTTGGTCCCCTCCATACTGTCCGTCCCCCCACCCCCTAAACCGCACAATCCCTCCACTTATCTTTCTTTTTGCTCTAATATACCTAAAAAAATATTGTCCCCTTTTAATACTGCCTAAGCTATTCTTTCTTCATTTTGTGCCTTTGTGCTCCTTACTGCTTTCCCTGCCTCCCTGTTTTCCCTGATATACCTCCATATCTTCCTCCCTCTGGGTTTCCTTATACCTTCTGAATGCAACCCTTTTAGCCAGCCCATAACTTTTTCTGCTCCTCTTTGAGAACCATAGTGATCTCCTCTTCCTGTTGCTTTTGCTTACTTGTTTGACGAGAGATTTGTTGCCTCCACTATGTCCTCTTTTAGTTTGGCCCACTGTCCCCCCACCCCACCCCCGATCATGTCTCCCTGCCAGGGCATTCCTGAGGCATTCACCAATATTTATAAAATCTGCACTTCTGAAGTCCAGGACTCTTGTCATTGTGTGGTTGGATTCTGCAGCTGTTCTTATGTTGAACCACACTGTGCGATGATCACTGGTCCCCAGATGGCTTCCCACCTTAATGTCTGCAACACTGTCCCTGTTAGTAAGCACCAAGTCCAGTACTGCCCCATCCTGAGTGGGTTCCCTGACTAAATGCCTGAGGAATGCCCCTTGCGGAGCTTTACAATGACTACATCTTCATTGCTCCTTCAAAACTCCTGAGAGTTTTACGACTACATCTTGATTACCAATGCCATGGTATTCCCTCCCATGTCTGTTGCCTCTGTATGACAAAGTCACAGTCCATGATCGCTACTCAGTCAGGAAGTCAGGGATACACGATCCTGCATTTGAACTCCCCTGCCCTAGCTCTGGCATCCTACAAGGACTGGACATCACTGCCTCCACAGCCTCCAGGCAGTTGTGTCTTGCATATGCATGTAGGGGCAGGCATTTGAAGAAGTATGCTGCTCTGGGTGGGCCGAGCAGTCCTTATCTGCCATCAGTTTTTATGTTTCTGTGTGAAAGCCATACCTCTAAAGCACCAGGGTGCGGCTTTGCAGCAGCAGGTGCTGACCTCCATCTTCCAGAGTTGTTGCATATCCTTAGTACTAAACTTTGACTCCCACGAGCCAAACTAGGATCCCAGACTCAGAAACTAAGCCCAGGCACCCCCACCCACCCAACATAATAAGCAGGGACCCATTACCATAGACCATCCTGCAACTTAAACTGTATTTGAATTCATGACGGGGAAACTATTTTAAATATATGTACTTTAAAATACTCTGTTCTTTCCTCTCTGTAATGGTGTCCTGTTATCTGATACACTTTGTCTGGTTTTGTTTAGAAAAGCAGTGATTTTTTTTTTTTTTTTTTACAGCTCTGTGTCTACCTTTTTATTATTCTGTCGCCCCCCCCCACACACACACACTCTCTCTCTCTCACACACGCACACACACACACACACACTGAGGCTAAGGCTGCCACAGTTGCACCCTTCAATCAGCTCAGAGGGTGGGCAAGAAGCTATATTTACAGCTGATGCTGGTGCTGCTCTGAAGTCAGCCAGCTGGTGGTATGCACATGCCAGGCAGCCTGTTGCCACCCACTCTGAGAGCTGAGCACCTCACACCTGCAACCTGCCCCCAGATTTTGGGATTTCACACAAACTTTGTTCTTTACGTTTGTAGCACCACATGCTGCCATCATGTCATTCCAACAGTACTGTGGGTCTGCCTTTTTCTCCTTTTCTCCATGACTTACTGCTTTTCAGTTCTGTGACTCATGGGCTTTCAGTGATATCAGTCTTACTGTTGTGCACTAGTGAGTGAGTAGACCAGAATGATTGAAAGACACAATAGAAGTCCAGGAAACTTAGACAAGGAGAGCAATAAATAGTGGAGGGAGGTGGGGTGGGAATATAAGGCAGACACATGTAAGAAAAGGAAAGTAATGAAAAAAGTTCTGTCGTCCCATTCAGGAAATCAGTCTGTCTCTGATGACAAGAAACAAGATTGGGTTTTACTGTGTTTCACATAGTTTATCAACACCAGCAGAACAGCATAGCAGAAAATGTAGAAACTTAGGATTCTTAGAGGAGCTCCAAAAGCCTATAACTGCTACTGCAGTTGCAACTGTTGGAACAACCAGTCGTGCTGTACGAACTGTTCACAGAGGTAGGCCCTCGGGATTTAAAGGGCCCACACTCCCTATAGCCACTCTCCTTCACTCTCCTTATTTACTGTGCAGTGACCGAAGTGCAGATCAAGACACCCCAACCCCCACTCTACCCACACCACACACACCACACACACAACACACACCACACTCCCTATAGCTACTCTCCTTCACTCTCCTCATTTACTGTGCACTGACCGGGTGCAGATCAAGACACCCCCATCTCACACACATACACACACATACACACACACCACACATAAACACACACACACCACATACCACCCCCACCACACACACACACACACACACATCACACACCACACACCACACTCCCTATGTAACCCCCCTGCAAATGGGGGTTCCCAAAAGACTTCCAGGAGCTTGCTTGAATGCTCCAAGCCTGAATGGTGTTTGGCGTTTAAGCCATTTATCAGTGAGTGTTTTTAGAACCTCTGGTACTGTCTCTTTAAGAGCTGTCTGCTTGCAGACATAATTAGTATATGGGGGACTGTGTGCTTCTCTGTTTGAGTACCACTCGAGCTGCTGCCAATTCACTCCATTTTTGCAGTCACTAGGAGTGCAAAGGGAACCTATCTGAAAGATGTAACTGTTTGCCAGAAATCATTTACAGTAATAATGAAATTACAGTTTGTCTAACCTGCTTTCTTTGCAGTCAGAACTGTGTCTGCCTAGTTCCCCATTCTGGTTTTGAACTGCTGAACTGGACCAATCAGTGTGGGGTAAGCTAGCTCTAAAATGGTACCTTGGACGAATCAGAATTTGGACTCATAATGTGAGCCAGCCACAAGAGGATTGTATGGGCAGTGACTCTGGGAGATGTAGTTTAGACTTAGGCACCTTTTTGGACCAACAGCAGCAGTCTATTGTGAGTGACAGCGAATCCAGTCAAGAACTGGGAGGAACTCAAAGGAAGTGCCCAGTTTTGTCTGTTGGAGTTTCAGTTTAGCTTTGGCAGTGAAGGGGAAAGAAACCCTGTGCTCCTTCAGTGCACAGTTTCAGTCAAAAAACGTGTGTAAGTCCCAGAGTTCCGGTCTGCAGCTTGTGTAACTGCTTGTTAGGACTGAATCCGTCCTGTGAAAAGAATCAAAGGATCTCTGAAGAGTAGAAACCAGGCTCACCCTGTAGAAGACTGGAGAAATTGTTGAATTGCACTCGGTCTGTCAGGAACTGAATCTGCTGTGTGTTCTCCCGGGTATTGTGCAGTAATTGCGATCGGCATACAGATGCAGCCTGCCTGGTATAGTGCTTTCTTTTTACCATATAAATGTGTGAAGAGGTTTGTGTACCTCAAGTGAATCCTGCTGCCATTAAGTGACTTTTGCCTGTGACTGTTTACCATATAAATGTGTGAGGAGTCTCTTGGAGCTCAAGAGTAGCCCTGCTGACATTGAAGGACCCTATCTTATTTGGAGGTCGTGAGTACTAATTCAGGGTCGCTCCCTGTTGAATTGCCACATTAAATCCAAATGGAATTACAGTACTGCTGACTGTTTAATTCTCCTTTTCTCTGTGTGAAAGGGCCCCTACCAGCTGCCACGGTTTGGACTAGCCACTAGGGCTTGGGTACCCAGGGACAGTAACTGATAGGGATAGGCCTGTGCACAGAGCCATAGGTAGATGAGTAGAGTGATAAGCTAATTAACCTGATTTCCCCCTGTCCTTGTTATATCCCCCTAAATAAATCAGAGCTGCTTGTTTCAGCAAAGTTATACTGCCTGAGGTATTTGTCTATGTTAAAGTACTGTACTGTGATTGTTGCACTGTATCTTATTTCTGAGGAGGTCCCAGTGCGGAACCAGTCCCTGGGGGTAAGTGTATACTGTAAGGTAATTCTGATGTATTGTGTGGGCCACTAGTGGGAAGAAAGGGGGGTTGCAGTGTCCCAGAGGGTTGTGACCAAGTTAGTTTAACTATTGTAAACCCTGACCTCTGGGTGGAGGCACCCGCCATTGGATCCAGGCCCCTCAACCTGTTAGTGGCAAAATCAGGCAGGGGTAGTAGCCCCTGGGATAACGCCATCTAGGGGTTACATCTTGGAGGCTCACCGCTGGGATTGTGTGTCCTCTAGTGGCCATATTTACGAACCACTGTTAAGAAATAAATGGGTACCCCGACAGAAGTGGCTGTGCACCGGCTGGTGGAGTGGTGTACTGGGGAGGAGATTGACCCCCAAAATGCTATGCTTATCCTGGACATCCCCCTGGGTATCAATACGGACACTGTACAGGGAGTACTTTCCAAGGTGGAAGGTTTACAAAACCCTGTGGTGGTGGGTCGGCATGCTAATCTGCTCACCCACACTTTCCTGGCCCTAGTAGAGTTTAAGGATCCCATAGATAGCTCCAAAGTGCCACAGACCATTACCCCAGAGGGAGCCCTCACTGCCTGGAGAGTGATAACTAAGTACAGTAAAGACCCGGGGGGGAATGAGCCCCCACCACTGTCTGAAACTTTTGAGGAGAAATTTGCTAAATGGTTGCTGGGGGAAGGGAAAACTGTGGAGGACTTGAAGAAACTATTCTTGCCACCTGGGGGTGTTCCTCCCCCAACACCCTCTCCCGCTCCAGTACCCGTAATGGTGGCTAAACCAATGCAGACTCCTATTTCTGCACCTGCCATTAGTCACGACTCTTACCGAAGGTTGAGGATCTTCTCTGGCACCCTCCCCACCCCCCAAGGGGAGGATGACTGGGAGACCTGGATAGACTATGTTGCCCCCCAAGTGCTAGAATGGCAATGCTCGGAGCGAAAAGCGAAAGAGGGTTAGTGAGAGCCTCCGAGGTCCTGCCCTGGCTACCATCCATGCTAAGCGGGCCAGTAACCCTGAAGTGACTGCACAGGCCTATCTTGAGGCCTTGGAGAATGTGTGGGAGCCCAGATTCTGATGAAGACCTATGGTGGAGAGTAAGAGATGCACAACAGTACCAAGGAGTTGTTGTCTGTGTATGTATCTCGGCTGGAAAAATTGTTGCAAGAATGCCTCAGAAGGGTAGTTTGCCAGCGATTGAACTGGACCGAACCAGGCTGGACAGGATCCTTAAGTCTGCCCCTTCTCAGAACTGCTGTTGCTTCAGATTCGCCTGGCAAATCGACTGGAATCCCCACCCTCTTATGATGAGTTAATGAGAGAAATTAGGAGTTGAGAAAAGGCGACCTCGGGAGGGACCTGCACCAATAGCTGCAGCTATGACCCAGTGACTGAGGTGGCCCATCAAGTGAAGTTCAGGGGCAGAGGTTGGCAGTCAATGAGTGCTCTGATAAGGAAAAAGATATGCCACAATGGGGCAAACTGTTGAGAGAGATCCGGGAATTCAAAAACAGTTCCTTTATGAAGGCCACGCCTGCAAGTACGGGCCCCGACCTATATCCGACTGCATCTGCTATGGGGTTGGGGGTACCCACCCATGTATCTCCTGCTGATAACAGCTCCAAACTCAATTCCTTGACCATGGAAGTAGTGAAACTGATGAGATGTCTCCAAATGCTTATCACGCGCAGACAGAGATGGCACCCAGGTTTCCAGTTAGTAATACCCCGCCCTGGCTCCCAGTGTGGCGCCGGCCAGCTCAAACTCCAGAAAGTATGTTTTGCTATAATTGTGGGAAAGATGGGCACATGAAAAGGGAATGCCAGTCCCCAAAAGACACTGACAAAGTTGCATATAGGCTACAAGGAGAGCTTGGAGAACAAATCAGTGGTTAAGAGATGCGACATGATCCCAGTAGAGGCACCAAAATGCTAATTCATGTCCTTTTGTGGCAAGGTCAGTTGCCTAGGCCCCACTACCGCCTCCAGACTGGTCCAGAATAGTGGGTCCCTCCATGGAGACACTGTAAAGGTGAATGGAGTGTCTACAAGAGCTGTATTAGACAGTGGCTCCCAAGGACAATTATGTTCCAAGATTGGTATCAGAAGCATTTGTCAGACGTACCCTTACAACCATTAGAAGGACTGCATGTATGGGGGTTAAGTGAGAAGGCCTACCCTATTCCGGTATATCTGAATTTGGCTGTCTTTCCCCACCTCCGTGGCTGGAGTGGCCGAACAAGTAGAGACCCTAGCCTTAGTGTGTCCCCCACTGGACTGTATGATGGTGTCCCTTTGTTGATTGGAACAAATGCTCATATGTTCGGAAGGCTGGCACAGTTGTGTTATGAAAAACAGGGGTCAAAGACTAGTAGAGCTTTAAGAGTTCCGGCTTTAATTAAGAAGGCCTATGAGGCACAGAGAGATGCTGAAAAAATAGAACCAGAGGAACCGGTCGGAATTGTATGGAAGAAGGATCCTGAGTCTCTGATCCTGGCGCCAAATGCCCAGTGTACCTTACAGGGAGAGGTCCGTATCAGAAAGGATGTTAAGAATAAAATATTAATGTTGGATGCACCAGGCGATGGAAAATTGCCAGAGGGACTGCTGGTCAAGCCTAGTATTTTGCCCGCTAGAGCCCATGCTTATGCCAGAAGGGTAATGGTCCAAGTTCATAATGTGTCTGAAAGAGACATTCGAGTAAATAGAGGTTGCATCCTGGCTAATGTGCATTGTGCAGACACTGCAGTGCTACCCAGCAGCAAGAGTTCAAGGAAGAATGACAGAGTACGCCTGACTTGTTTGATTTCGCGACTCCCCTGCCAGCTGAATGGAAAGTGAGGATCAGTGAGAAGCTTGCCCAGAGAGACCAGGTGTTTTCTTTAAAGGAATGGGACGAGGATGCGTGCAAGGAGCTGAGCACAATATCCGGCTGCATGACGAAGACCATTTCGGAGAGGTCTCGACGCCTGGCACCTGCTGACATAGATGATGTGAGACGGCATCTGCAAGAGATGTTAGCTGCTGGTGTAATACAAGAATCCAGAAGCCCTTATGCTTCCCCATTGTGGTAGTGAGGAAAAAGAATGGAACAGTAAGGATGTGTGGATTATCACCTTAAACCGGCAGACTATCCCTGATCAGTACACAATGCCCGCATTCAGGATGCTTTGGACTGCCTAAGCGAGCAAGTGGTTCTCTGTGCTGGATCTCCGCAGTGGGTACTACCAGATCCCGATGGCCCCAGAGGACCGTGAAAAGATGGCCTTTATCTGTCCGCTTGGCTTTCTATGAATTCATGAGGATGCCTCAAGGGATTTCAGGTGCCCCAGCCACTTTTCAACGATTGATGGAGCGTGCAGTGGGGACATGAACTTACTAGAGTGCCTGGTATACCTAGATGATGTTATTGTGTTTGGCAGCTCACTGGAGGAACATGAGAGCAGATTATTTAAGGTATTGGACCGACTGGAGGACTTTGGCCTTAAACTGTCCATTGATAAGTGTCAATTCTTTCAAACATCAGTAAAGTATGTGGGACACATAGTATCCACCGAGGAATAGAGACCGACCCAAGTAAAGTTGAGGCCTTGACCACCTGGCCGCAGCCCAAAAATCTAAAAAGAACTGCAAAGATTCCTGGGATTCTGTGTTATTATCGGAGCTTCATCAAGGACTATTCAAGAGTGATCCGCCTTTACTTAACCTTACTCAAGGGTATCCCCAACCCACAAAAATACCAAAGTCAGCGTCCCTCAAGACTGAAAGAGTGTATTTTCATCCGAGTGAAGTATTTGGGGCCCGCTGGACTCCTGATTGTGAGACTGCTTTTCATGAGATCATTTATCAACTTACCCATGCTCCAGTGCTGGCCTATGCCGATCCAAGAAAACCTTATGTCCTGCACACTGATGCTAGCTTGCAAGGGTTGGGGGCTGTGTTGTACCAAGAGCACGAGAATGGCCTGCAACCAGTGGCCTTTGCCAGTAGAAGTCTGACCCCATCTGAAAAGAACTATCCTGTACATAAGTTAGAGTTTCTAGCTTTGAAGTGGGCTATTGTTGACCAATTCCATGAGTACTTGTATGGGGCTAAAATACTAGTAAAAACTGACAATAATCCTTTAACCTATGTGCAGACCTCAGCTAAGTTGGATGCCACTGGCCATAGGTGGCTTTCTGCATTATCTACATCACGACTATGCTCTCGAATACCGAGCAGGTCTGAACCACATAGATGCTGATGCTCTTCCAGGAGGCCTGTTCCCAGAATGATTGGGTCCGATTGGCAGAACCTGACATTCGGGCACTCTGCCGAAGTTTGACAGGGAGGAACAAATGTCCACGGACGCAGTGGACTGCATGGTGGATTGCTTGGGACCCTCTGAGAATTGCATACCTGCTGCTTATTGCCACTTTTCTGCAATAGACATTGGTGCACTGCCTCAGCTGGACAATGACAGTATTCAAGGGCTCAACTCGCGATCCCATGATCAAAGCAGCTTTAGAAGCCCTCTATGCAGGAAAAGATGTGTCCAAATTACGCTCCACTGATTTGAGAACTGCACTGTTATACAAAGAAGGTCCTAAATTGAAACTGATCAATAAACTGTTATACAGAGAAACAGTAGATAGAGGGGAACAAGTAGACAAACAACAACTAGTGCTGCCCACTGCCTTTCGAGACTCAGTATTGAGGTCCTTGCAGAACCACATGGGGCACCTTGGTATAGACAGAACACTTGGTGAGATCCAGATTCTATTGGCCTAAGATGGGGGCTGATGTGGAGCAACACATTCGAACTTGTAGTCGCTGCTTACAGAGGAAAGCTTTGCCCCAGAGGGCTGCCCCCCTTGTTAACATAACCACCAGTGCACCCATGGAGCTGGTCTGTATTGATTTTCTAAGTTTGGAGTCAGATCAAAGAAATATCAGTAATGTGCTGGTGGTCACTGACCATTTGACGAGATATGCCCAAGCTTTCCCCACCAAAGACCAGAAAGCATCCACTGTAGCCAAAGTACTTGTAGAAAACTTTTTGTTCACTATGGGCTCCACAAAGAATCCATTCTGATCAAGGAGAGACTTTGAGAGTCGCCTGATCAAAGAGATGCTTTCTCTGTGGGGAGTGCGAAAGTCCAGAACCACTCCTCACTACCCCAGGGAACCCACAGCCTGAACGCTTCAACCGACTTTGCTAGATATGCTAGGCACCCTGCACCCAAAGGACAAGCCTAGATGGAGCCAACAAATTAACACCCTGGTACATGCTTATAACTGCACCAAAAGTGATGCCACTGGGTTCTCCCCTACCGCCTGATGTTTGGAAGAGAAGCTCGACTACCAGTAGATGTGTGTTTTGGGGTCTCTCCTGATGGGGTTCAAGCTGACAACTATTTACAGTATGTGCAAAAGTTAAGGCCCAGCTAACTCATGCGTACCAACTGGCTCAAACCATGGCTGCCAAAGAAATCTGGCCAACAAAGAAAGGTATGATAAAGGTGAAAGCACAGGAACTCCAGGAGGAGATCGGTATTGCTAAGAAATCTGGGACTGCATGGCAAGCACAAGATTGCTGACAGATGGCACCATCTCCCTCACATTGTAGTGGGCAAACTAGATGATCTGCCAGTGTACAAAGTAAGGCCTGAGAATAATTCAAAAGATGTAAAAACAATGCATAGAAATCATTTACTGCCCATTGGACAAATCTTAATTGAGTCTGAGCCCCTAGAAGATGCCCCCTCTGGACCAGTGACTAGAGCTGCTGCTAAGAAAAGATCAAGAAAGTCTGCACCTACAGAAGCAAAGTTAAAGTGTTCCCCTCCACAAGTCCCAGTTGAGCATGACTGTCAGTCCATATCGGAAGAAAGTGAGAGTGACTTTGAATACTATCCTTACGAACTGAGTCAATTGTTTCGGGGCAATCCCCTAGTCAATACTGGAGATGAAGCTGGGCCTTCTGGACTGTCCAAGCCCCCAGCTTCGTCCCTGGAGCCAATGCTCCCAGAAAGTGAAGTGCAAAGCATCAGATCAGATGAAATGGAATCATTGTGCATGGTTGAACTGTTTGAGCTTTCAGGGGAGGAAAATGATAGATTGGGGCAGACTGGTGATACACCAGAACAAGAAGAGTATTTTGAGTGCCCTGACAGTCCACTGCCAGTGTCCGAAAGCTCTCCATGCGAGCCAAATGTTGTAGACTCAGAAACTGCAACTACTGGAGCTGAAAGTGCCCCAAGTTCTAGCCTCTCTACCCCCATGGAGACTCCCCTGACAAGTGAGGACAATGCTGAAAATGAGGCTCAGAGTGCAGAGACTGTAACAGTTCCCCCTAGAAAGACTGGTCGAGCTGTAAAGCCTGTGGTGCACCTCAGTTATTATTCCCTTGGGAGGCCTGTGGATTTGCCTCTCAATGTTGTCCATAAAGGAGTGTATGTGTCCCCGAGCTCATTGCCTAAACTGGCGTCAGTGCTAACTCAAGTTACTTGTGTTGCCCTCTTATATGGTGCCCTTGCCCCATCCAGCCCCAAGGTAACTGATAGGAAGGGCCCTCTTCAGGTTTCATGTACAAGAGGTAATAACTTGAGTTATGGTACAATGTGTGTGTAATACTGTGTAAAGAGTGACATACTGCAATGTTTCAGAAGTGTGTTCTTGGTAAAATGATATATTGACTGATGATTACATGTGTGAGCCTAATGCAAATGTATATGGTTGCAGTTGAAACTTATGGGGGTACTTGCTTGACGCGGACGTCAAGCTTTCCCAGGCCAGGAAGGGTGTAACCCCTGCAAATGGGGGTTCCCAAAAGACTTCCAGGAGCTTGCTTGAATGCTCCAAGCCTGAATGGTGTTTGGCGTGCTTAAGCCATTTATCAGTGAGTGTTTTAGAACCTCTGGTACTGTCTCTTTAAGAGCTGTCTGCTTGCAGACATAATTAGTTGTATGGGGGACTGTGTGCTTCTCTGTTTGAGTACCACTGAGCTGCTCCAATTCACTCCATTTTTGCAGTCACTAGGAGTGCAAGGAACCTATCTGAAAGATGTAACTGTTTGCCAGAAATCATTTACAGTAATAATGAATTTACAGTTTGTCTAACCTGCTTTCTTTGCAGTCAGAACTGTGTCTGCCTAGTTCCCCATTCTGGTTTTGAACTGCTGAACTGGACCAATCAGTGTGGGGTAAGCTAGCTCTAAAATGGTGCCTTGACGAATCAGAACTTGGACTCATAATCTGAGCCAGCCACAAGAGGATTGTATGGGCAGTGACTCTGGGAGATGTAGTTTAGACTTAGCGCTTTTTGGACCAACAGCAGCAGTCTATTGTGAGTGACAGCCAATCCAGTCAAGAACTGGGAGGAACTCAAATGAAGTGCCCGTTTTGTCTGTTGGAGTTTCAGTTTAGCTTTGGCAGTGAAGGGAAAGAAACCCTGTGTTCCTTCAGTGCACAGTTTCAGTCAAAACGTGTAAGGCCCAGAGTTCCGGTCTGCAGCTTGTGTAACTGCTTGTTAGACTGAATCGTCCTGTGAAAAGAATCAAAGGATCTCTGAAGAGTAGAAACCAGGCTCACCCTGTAGAAGACTGGAGAAATTGTTGAATTGCACTCGGTCTGTCAGGAACTGAATCTGCTGTGTGTTCTCCGGGTATTGTGCAGTATTGCGATCGGGATACAGATGCAGCCTGCCTGGTATAGTGCTTTCTTTTTACCATATAAATGTGTGAAGAGGTTTGTGTACCTCAAGTGAATCCTGCTGCCATTAAGTGACTTTTGCCTGTGACTGTTTACCATATAAATGTGTGAGGAGTCTCTGGAGCTCAAGAGTAGCCCTGCTGACGTTGAAGGACCCTATCTTATTTGGAGGTCGTGAGTACTAATTCAGGGTCGCTCCTGTTGAATTGCCACATTAAATCCAAATGGAATTACTGTACTGCTGACTGTTTAATTCTCCTTTTCTCTGTGTGAAAGGGCCCTACCAGCTGCCACGGTTTGGACTAGCCACTAGGGCTTGGGTACCCAGGGACAGTACCTGATAGGGATAGGCTGTGCACAGAGCCATAGGTAGATGAGTAGAGTGATAAGCTAATTAACCTGATTTCCCCTGTCCTTGTTATATCCCTAAATAAATCAGAGCTGCTTGTTTCAGCAAAGTTATACTGCCTGAGGTATTTGTCTATGTTAAAGTACTGTACTGTGATTGTTGCACTGTATCTCATTTCACAGGAGGTCCCAGTGCCGAACCAGTCCTGGGGGTAAGTGTATACTGTGAAGGTAATTCTGATATATTGTGTGGGCCACTAGTGGGAAGAAAGGGGGGTTGCAGTGTCCCAGAGGGCTGTGACCAAGTTAGTTTAACTATTGTAAACCCTGACCTCTGGTTGGAGGCACCCGCCATTGGATCCAGGCCCCTCAACCTGTTAGTGGCAAATCAGGCAGGGGTAGTAGCCCCTGGGATGGCGCCATCTAGGGGTTACACCTATAGCTACTCTCCTTCACTCTCTTCATTTACTGTGCAGTGACCAGAGTGCAGATCAAGACACCGACACCCCCACACCAAACACATACACACACCACACACACACACACACATCACACACTATTCTCCTTCACTCTCCTCATTTACTGTGCAGTGACTGGAGTGCAGATCAAGACACCCCCACACCACACACACACACACACACACTCACACTCCCTATAGCTACTCTCCTCATTTACTGTGCAATGACCGGAGTGCAGATCAAGACACCCCAACCCCCACACCAAACACACACACACATACACACACACACACACACACACACACACACCACACACCACACTCCCTATAGCTACTCTCCTTCACTCTCCTCATTTACTGTGCAGTGACTGGAGTGCAGATCGACACCGACACCCCCACACCACACACACCAAACCCCCACACCACACACACACACACCACACTCCCTATAGCTACTCTCTTTAACTCTCCTCATTTACTGTGCAGTGACCGGAGTGCAGATCAAGACACCCCCACACCACACACACACACACCCCCACTCCCTATAGCTACTCTCCTCATTTACTGTGCAATGACCGGAGTGCAGATCAAGACACCCCCACCCCCACACACATACACACACACACACACACACACACACACACACACACACACACACACACCACACTCCCTATAGCTACTCTCCTTCACTCTCCTCATTTACTGTGCAGTGACCGGAATGCAGATCGACACCAAACCCCCACCCCACACACACCACACACACACACACACACACACACACACACACACACACACACACACACCACACTCCCTATAGCTACTCTCTTTAACTCTCCTCATTTACTGTGCAGTGACCGGAGTGCAGATCAAGACACCCCCACCACACACCATAGAAACATAGAATTTGACTGCAGATAAGGACCGCTTGGCCCACCTAGTCTGCCCATTTCCCTACCTAACGGATAAGTTGCAGATCCTAGTTAACCAACAGCCTACTTCCTCCTACCCCCCACTAGAATTGCCTTATGTCTGTCCCATGCATTCTTGAATTCCTCCACTGTTTTTGACTCTATGACCTTCTCAGGAAGGCTGTTCCATGTATCCACAACCCTCTCTGTGAAGAAATACTTCCTCACATTACCTCTGAGCCGTTCCCCCTCTATCTTCAAATTGTGCCCCCTTGTTCTTGCACATTTTTCTAAAAGATGCTACCCTCTTGGACTTTGTTGGTTCCCTTGAGGTATTTGAAAGTTTCTATCATGTCCCCTCTCCTCCTTTCCTCGAGGCTATACATCTTTAGTTCCTTTAGTCTTTCTTCATATGTCTTCTGATGCAGACCCTGCATCATTTTGGTTGCCCTCCTCTGGACAGCTTCCACCCTGTCTATGTCTTTGCGGAGATGGGGTCTCCAGAACTGTACACAGTACTCCAGATGTGGTCTTACCAACTGTCTGTACAGAGGGCCAACAACTTCCTGTTTTCTACTGGTGATGCCTCTCCCTATGCATCCCAGTATCCCCCCAGCCCTCCTTACTGCCTCCTCACATTGCTGGCCCACCTTTAGGTTGTCTGATATGACTACCCCCAGGTCCCTTTCCATTTTTGTTGTTGTCAGTATCTCACCCCCATTGGTTTTGAGAAAAGCGCCTTTTTAAAAATAAAGATTGATTGATTGATACTCTTCCCCTGGGTTTTTGTTTCCCAGGTGCATTACTTTGCACTTACTAACATACTATTTGCCAGCAGATTAGGCCTTACGGTCTATCAAGTCTGCTCGAACCTTAGATCCTTAGTTGGGTGCCGAGACCCTCCCATCCCTTGTGCTCCAGAAACCTGTATCATCCATCCCCACCCCCCTGGGACAGGCCATCATCTGATACATACACTTTCTGTGTCTGTCCCATCCTCTCTTGAAGCCCTCCACTGTGGATCTCTGAACCAACTCAACAGGCAGTGCATTCCAAGGGTCCACCACCCTCTCAGTGAAAAACCTCCTCCTCTTTTCTCCCCCTCACCCTTCCACCTTCCAACTTCAAACCATGCCCTCTGGTGATACCTCCCTGCTTTAGTCTAAAGATCCCTCCATGTTTACCCTATTTATTCCCTTGAGGTACTTGAAGACCTCAATCATGTCCCCCTGTCTCTCCTCTCCTCCAATGAAAACAGGCAGAGCTCCTTAAGTCTGTCCTCATACGCCAAACCCTAGCCCTCGTGATCATCTTTGTTGCCCTCCTCTGTACCTCTCCAGGAGCTGTATGTCCCTCTTCAGTGTGGTCTCCAGTACTGTACACAGTACTGAAGGTGTGGTCTAACTAGTCCATTGTACAGCGGCAGAATCACTTCCTTGCTCCTAGAGGTGATCCCCCTTACGATGCATCCCAACATCCTGTTTGCCTTGCTAGCCGCTCTCCTGCACTGCTCAAAGTTATTCATACATACATCCACCATGACCCCTAGGTCTTTTTCCCCTATTGAGGCCTCCAGCCCCTCCCAGGGTGTACCTGTGTTTAGGGTTTCCCGACCAAGATGCAACACCTTGCACTTGGTGATATTGAAATTTAATTTCCATGTGTGAGCCCAGCTTTCCAGGGTGTCCAGGTCCCCTTGCAGGGCCAACCTCCCCTCTTCTCCCTCAACTACTGCTCCCATCTTGGAGTCATCCATGAAGAGACTCATTTCACACCCTATACCCTCCCTTATGTCCGATATGTATGCATTAAACAGGATCGGATCCAGGACGAGCCTCTGTGGTACCCACTACCAACCTCTAGGGTTCGAGAGCCCCACAGACCACTACTCTCTGAGTGCATCCAGCTAGCCAGTTTTCAATCCATCTGACCATCAAAGGGCCTACCCTAACCCCATCAGTTTCTCCACCAGACCATTGTGGGGACAGAGTCAAACGCCTTGCTGAAGTCCAAGAATAATACATCCACAGGCTTACCCCTGTCCAGTTCTGATGTTACCCATTCATAGAACTCCACAAGGTTGGTTTGACATGATCTACCTGGCACAAACCCATGTTGCCACTCATCCAGACCTCCCACCCCTCCAAGTACACCCCCAATCGTTCCTTTAGTATACTCTCCATTAATTTTCCCACCACCGAGGTCAAACTGATGGGTCTATAGTTACCTGGTACTTCCCTCGACCCCTCTTTATGGATTGGTACCACATGTGCCTCTCGCCAATCCCTAGGTACCCTCCCTGTCTCAAGTGACCTGCTGAAGAGCTTCGCCAGGGGTGCAGCCAGTATGTCCGCCAATTCCCATAGTACTCTCGGATGAATGCCATCCGGCCCAGGAGATTTGTCTTTCTTTAGGGCCTTGAGGGCTAACCACACCCTTTGGTGGAGATAGCATCATCCGTCCCTCCACCTTACTGGCCTTTTATCCTTACCCAGATGTGACACCCTGGGGTACCTCTCTCCTCTTGCTCCATTTCTGTTGCTCCCCTGATCCTACTAACTGACGTTTCTATCCCCTTCGTGCCTTGCTTTGTAGATATCCCATCCCCCTCCCTAGTGAACACAGAGGCAAAGTACTCATTAAATACCTCTGCCTGGTCCCTCGCCTCTTCCACCCACCCTCCTTCTGATCTCAATCTGCTGAGATGGCCCTTAGTTTTTCTCCGCTCCCCAATGTACCGGAAGAACCCCTTAACCCCTTTACCCCTCCATGTATCCCCTGTGCCAGCCGCTGCTCTTTACTGGACTTTGCTCCCCTCACCGTACGGGTGACTTTTCTAGATGCAAGCTGGTACATTTCCTTATCCCTATCCCCTCTTGTTGTTTTATATTTTTTGTAGGCCGCCTTCTTTTCTCTGACTGCTACCTGTACCTCACTGGACCACCAGCATGGTTTATGTGACCTTGCTCCCTTACGTTTCAACTTAGCGCAGATCCTGACTGCCTCATGAAGTCCCTGTTTTATGACCTCCCATCTCCTTTCCACACTTGTCATTGAGGTAATCCCCATCAAGTGATCCTTGAGAATATTTCCCATGCCCATAAAGTCTGCCCCCTGAAGTCCACTGCCAGTGTCCTAGATCCCCCCCCCATGCTTATTTGAAACCAGACAGTATTGTGGTCGCTCCCAGTCAGGGGGTCTTGTACAACCATGTCCCTTACCAGATCCCTATCTGCCAGAACCACATCCAGGACATGCCCCTCCCTTGTGGGCTCCATCACATGCTGAGTTAAGAACACATCCTGGAAGCCATCCAGCAGCCTCTGCTCCTTGGCCACCTTAGAGGACATGGTTCCCCAGTTTGTACCTGGCATATTAAGGTCCCCCATCAACACCACTCCTTCCCCTTTTGGTCCACACTGGGCAATGATGTTGTCCAGCAAACCATCCTCTAGAACATCACCCATCCCGGGGGGCCTATATGCTACACCCAGCTTGGACCTTATCTCCTGCTGGGGATCAGGCAGACCCATAAGGCCTCCACGCTTCCTCTGCCTCTTCTACCCTAGCAATTTCTATGTCATCTCTAATGAACATAGCCACTCCACCCCCTCTGCCCTCCTTTCTATCCTTCCTAAGCATAGTGTACCCCCGTACGTTTAGGTCCCAGTCATGGTTTTTGTTGGCCCACGTTTCCGTGACTGCCGCCACATCCACCCCCGCCCCCGAACAGCATGGCCTGGAACTCTGGCAACTTGTTTCCCAAGCTCCTGGCATTTACTAACACCAACCCCCACCCCTTATCCCTGATCCTCTTTGTCGAACCCCACCCAGATTCCTTATACTTCCATCCTCCCTCTGCTTCTCCTGAAACCTCCACCCCAATCTGTTCCCCCTTGGCTTGAAGGCTACTCCTCATCTGGAGGAGGGCTTCTGGTCAGCCCCTCCCTTATCCCTTCCCCCCCTCACAAGTTTAAACCCCACCTTTCTTGTATGTAGTCAGCCATCCCTGTTTAAGGACTTCCTTCCCTAATGGGGCAAGATGAAACCTGTCCTTGGCATATAGTCCCTTATCCTCCCAAACTCCATTCCAGTTCCCTAACACCCCAACCCACTCTCTTCACCCCACTTCCTGAGCCAGTCATTAACCTCTGTGAGCTTCATTTTTTCTCCACTGAGGCCTTTGGTACTGGTCAACATTCCTAAAAGGAAATGTTGCATCCTTTATCCCGACAGACTCTGGCAAGTTCTTGGAACCTTGCTTGATTTCCAAAATGCTATTTCCTCTAGATCATTAGTTCCAAATGCACCAGGAATCCGGGTTTCTCCACAATCCCTAACCATTTCATACACTATGAACTTTGCTCTGTGCACTGTCAGCCCAGAGATACTCACTACCTTCACCTGGCTATGGCATCCACCCCTGTCCATCCCACTGGATACCCCTAATCATCAAGTCTTCCAATAACAGAACCTTAACACCGCCATCATCCTTATGGTTACCTCCACTATGCCCTCTCAGCCCCCCTTCCCCCCCTTTATTCATGATCTCAATTTCGGGAGTCTTCCTGCCTTATTAGAGACCAATTTGTCACCCTCCCCTTTCTGCCTCCCTTGCTATTTTGCCCACTTAACTCATACCCTCTGAATAGGTGTCCCTTTAACCCTCTCTTATCCGAACCATTTATCCTGGCCCTGATGGTTTCCCCTTCCCCCACACCGCCATCCTCCCCCCTTGTAATAGTACCCCTGCCTCCAGAGGCTCTCTGTGGGTCCCCTTTAGCTAGGGCCCCATCCTTGGTACTGACCCCCCTGCTGAAGGGGGGCTCCTCTCCCACCTCCTTGTCTCCCAGTTTCTCTCCAATCATGCTCTCCTCCCTCATGTCTGGAATATGTTGCATCTCCCCCATTTGCTTAACATATATGTTTCCCCTTCTCCCTCTGGGACTATTTCTATCCTTTCCATAGCCGGTCTGTGATGCCCTATGGGTATCTGACTCCCTCCCCTGGCCTCTGTATAAGTTTCCTCATTTCCACCAACCCCTTCCTCCCCCTCTAGGTTGCTTAGTAGCTCAAATTTATTGTGACACTCTATGTCAGCCTCCGTCAAGTAACCCGAGTTTCCCCTGACTGCACCTCTAAACTACCCCTCTTCTTCCCCTCTTGCTCTGTTCACCTTAGGAGCTCCCTTCCCACAGTCTGCTGTTTTAGGCTTCTGCACAACAGCCCCTCCTGACTCTTCCCCTCCACTCTCTTTGTATTCAGAATGTTCACCCCGTACGCTTTCCCCTTAGCATCAACTTCCCTATCTAAGGGTCCTCTGTCCCTAATATCCCCCCTCCTGCTTGCTGTAACATAACGTCCTGTAATTTCAGAGTGTTGCCCCAGCCTCCCCTCAGCCCCACCCTTCTGCTGCCCATATCCACACCCCTTATCCTTGGACACCCCCAGCTCCCCCAGCTTACTCCTTAACCAATATACCTCACTCCTGATACAAGATAGCTGTCTCACAGAGTGGGTAGCCTCCCTCTCCAGGCCCAATTTAGAATTATTGCCATCCCACAGCCTGTGCAGCCTACAACCCTTCCAAGATGCCTGCCATGGTGGAATATGGCCACCCTGTTTATCCCTCTGTTTATAATGGCACACCTCTCTTTCTCAGTCCCTTTCCTGGAATACAGTTTCTCTCTATACTGACTGTAGTTATTTACAAACCCAATTTCAACCCCACCAATAAAGTTCCAAAGTCTCACAAACACATACAGTCCAGTGTGTGTTCGGTCCCACTAACAGTGTGTGTAAGCAGACATCAGGTACCGTGATGATGTCACAGGCCCAATTAGCTCCTATTGCTTCGAATTTCAGTCCCAAAACAGAAATACCAGCCCTTCAATCCCAACCCCAGTGGTCCCCAGCATTCAAGAAAGCCTACAAAACAGGGTGGGTGGGAGGCTCCTACCAAACACCAGGCAAACAACACATTTAAATTTCTCTAATTAACCTTGACAAACAACAGTCCCTAAGCCTCCAAAGTTACAATATCACAGCCCAAGTAACAGTTCTAATTCAAGGTAATAATTTTAACACATAGAGCTAATTTCACTTACAAACTATTCAAATATTTCAGTTAAAACAGAATATAACCCCAGACCTCTGTCCTACCAGCCTTACTGCTTGAGTTCCCAAGTGAACAATGGAGGCCAGGGTAATTCCTGTTTAAAGACAAGGTAATTGCAGCTAATGTCCCTCCCCTAACACCAGGCAAACAACACATTTAAATTTCCCTCTAATTAACCCTGACAAACAACAGTCCCCAAGCCTCCAAAGTTACAATATCACAGCCCAAGTAACAGTTCTAATTCAAGGTAATAATTTTTAACACAGAGAGCTAATTTCACTTACAAACTATTCAAATATTTCAGTTAAAACAGAATATAACCCCAGACCTCTGTCCTACCAGCCTGCTGCTTGAGTTCCCACTTCTTTGCATTGAATCTAAGCTGCCATATATTTGACCATTCCTCCAACCTTGCCAAGTCCCTTTTCATCCTTTCCACCCCACCTTGTGTATCAACCCTGTTGCAGATCTTTGTGTCATCTGCAAAGAGACATACTTTCCTTTCCAGTCCCTCTGCAATGTCACTTATAATGACATTAAAAAGGACCGGCCCCAGTACTGAACCCTGCAGTACCCCACTAGTAACACTCCTTTCTTCACTGTGGACTCCATTTATTATTACCCACTGTGTCCTGTTGTCCAACCAGTGTTTTACCCAGACTACCACCCTAGGACCCACTCCCAGGCTGGCTAATTTGTTATTAATCTTCTGTGCAGGACTGTGTCAAATGCCTTGCTAAAGTCTAGGTAGACCATGTCCACAGCCCCTCCCTGGTCTACTGCTTTGGTCACCCAGTCAAAGAAATCAATTAGATTTGTCTGGCATGACCTTCCCGCTATGAATCCATGCTGCCTTGGGTCCTGGGCCCCACTGGCCTCTAGGTACTCAACAATTCTTTCCTTCAGAAGTGATTCCATCATTTTCCCTACCACTGAGGTCAAACTGACAGGTCTGTAGTTTCCTGCCTCTGTCTTGCTCCCACTTTTGTGAAGGGGAATCACATCCACCCTCCTCCAGTCCTCAGGTACCACTCCATCCTCCCATGATTTATTAAAAAGGGTAGTCAGTGGTGTTGCTAGTTCTTCCCTTAGTTCTTTTAAAATTCTGGGGTGAATCCCATCAGGCCCCATTGCTTTATCCATCTTCAGTTTTAAGAGTTCTTTCAGAACCCTTTCTTCTGTGAAAGGACTAATATCAACCCCCCATCCAGAATGCTTCTATTGACCGGATTAGGTATTTCCCCCTGCTTTTCCATTGTGAATACTGAGCAGAAGTATTTGTTCGGTATCCCTGCTTTTTCACTGTCGCTCTTTGCCCAACCACCTTCCTCTTTGTTCAGCCTCAGTATCCCTGCCTTAGTCTTTCTTTGCTCCCTAATGTACCAATAAAAGTTTTATCCCCCTTCTTAACCGAGTTGGCTATCTTTTCCTCGGTTTGGGCCTTTGCTATTTTGACTGCCTTACCCACTTCCTTCTGCTTTAACTGGTACAGTTCTCTGTCCTGCTCCTTCTGTGTTTCCTTATACTTCCTGAATGCTATCTTTTTTTCCTTTACCTTCCCCGCCACTTCTTTTGAGAACCATAGTGTTTTTTTCTTTTGTTTTGATTTATTTGCTTCACACAAAGACTTGTTACCTCTGTGAGGCGGTTTTGATGTTTCCCCACTGTTGCTCCACCCCACCTTCTTGGCCGTTTGCTAGTGCTTTTCTGAGGCACTCTCCCATTTTGTCAAAATCAGCCCTCCTGAAGTCCAGTACCTTCACTTTTGTGTGGCTTGACTCTACAGCTAAGTTTATCGTGAACCACACTGTTTGGTGGTCGCTTGTTCCCAGATGGCTACCTACTTCAAGATCAGAGATCCTTTCTCCATCCCCATTTGAGAGTACCAGGTCTAAGATTGCGCTCTCTCTCTCTCTCTCTCTCTCTGTTGAGTGGGTTCCAGAACTAGCTGTCTGAGGCATGCCCCCTGTAGGGCATCGAGAATGGCCCTGCTCTTGGATGTGGCTGCAGCAAAGGTGCTCCAGTCAACATCTGGCATATTCAGGTCCCCCATCAGCAATATCTCCCCTTTCTCTGCCATCCCAAGGATGCCTTCTATCATTTCCTTGTCCATTTCCTCTCCCTGAGACGGGGGTCTGTATACAACCTCTGTGCGGATTGTGGAGCCATTTCCAGTCTCCAGGGTGACTTACAGTGCCTCCTCTCCTCCCTGTTTACCCTTTAGTTCTGTTGCTTTTATCCCTTCCCTTACATAGAGAGCTACTCCTCCTCCTCCTCCTCCTCCTCTTCTTCCCTCCCTGTCCCTCCTGTAGATTGTGTACCCTGGTATGTTGACATCCCAGTCATGGTTCTCTGTGTACCATGTTTCTGTGACTGCCACAATATCCAGGCATCCCTCTTCCATCAAGGCCTCCATTTCGAGGAGCTTTTTACCTAGACTATGGGCATTGGTACTCATTACCCTCCATTTTTTTATGGCTTTATTTCTTTTTGCCCCATCCCTGTCCCTACTGCCTTTGTCTTTTTCTCCATTTACCCCTGCCCTTCTCCCTGTCGACTGCTCAAATTTGGTGTTTACCTCACTAATTACCCTGATTTTTTGGGGGGGGGGCTAGGATTTCCCTTCTCCTCTTCAGTGCCTCCCCCCTTGGCTAGTTTAAATGCTTGCCACTGAAGCTTTTAAACCTATCACCTAGGATCCTGGTTCCCCTCCAGGATAGATGCAGACCATGGTGCCTGTATAGGCCTGCATCCCTCCAGGTGGAGCCCCAGTCCCCAATGAAGCCAATTCCCTGAGCTCTGCACCAGCTTTTCAACCAGTCATTGAATCCCATGGTGCGGAGTGCACCACACACCACACTCCCTATAGCTACTCTCCTTCACTCTCCTCATTTACTGTGCAGTGACCGGAGTGCAGATCAAGACACCCCCACCCCCACACCACACACACCAAACCCCCACGCCACACACATACACACGCCACACTCCCTATAGCTACTGCCCTTCACTCTCCTCATTTACTGTGCAGTGACCAGAGTGCAGATCAAGACACCCCTACCCCCACACCACACACATACACACACACCCCACATACACACCACACACACACTCACACACACCACACACCCCTACACCTCACACCACACACACAGACACACACACACACACACCACACTCCACACACCACACCACACTCCCTATAGCTACTCTCCTTCACTCTTTCTCCTCATTTACTGTGCAGTGACCGGAGTGCTGATCAAGATACCCCCACCACAAACACCAAACCCCCACGCCACACACATACACACACCACACTCCCTATAGCCACTCTCCTTCACTCTCTGCATTTACTGTGCAGTGACCGGAGTGCAGATCAAGACACCGACACCCCCACACCACACACATACACACACACACACACACACACACACACACACACACACCACACCTTATAGCTACTCTCCTTCATTCTTCTCATTTACTGTGCAGCTGCCAGAATGCAGATCAAGACACCCCTACCCCCACACCACACATACCAAACCCCTACACCACACACACACACCACACACCACACTCCCTATAGCTACTCTCCTTCACTCTCCTCATTTACTGTGCAGTGACCGGAGTGCAGATCAAGACATCGACATCCACACACACACACACACACACACACACACACACACACACACCACACATCCCCACACACCACACACACACACCACACCACAACAGTGTCTGGAACTGTAGATGCTACAACCTTGACATCTAGCAGGGATTCCAAAAGCTCCCAATCACAGCTGATGCTATAGCTCTTCAAACTAGGGCTTTGTAGTGACCGAATATTACTTTCTGAATACCACAAATATTAGGGCTTCTGAATATTCGGAAGCCCTTCCTGAATAGAGGACTATTCGGGTCGTATTCGGCACAACCCTAAAAAAACAGCCCCAACCTCCTCTGCAGCCCCCTCCAAAAAATTAAAATAAGTTCAGCCATGTAACCTCCGTCTGCCTCACCCTCTAGCAGCAACGCCCCCAGCACCAGCAGCAATTTGTTATTGAAAAAAAATAAAATCCCTGATTGGTGACTGGCGCAACCCGCCCACCTCCACGGCCAGCCTCCCCCTTGTTTGGTGAATGTAATGCTTATTATTATACTCCTTCCCCACCCCACCACCCTGGCAGCACCCTACTCCCCCTCCCAGCACTGGCAATTTGTTATAAAAATAAATAAGTAAAATCTCCAATGGGCGACTGGCATAACCTGCCCACCTCCATAGCCAGCCACCCTCTTGTCTGGTGAACGTAATGCTTATTAATATACTCCCTCCCCACCCCACCACACCACCCTAGCAGCACCCTACTCCCACCCCCAGCACCGCAATTTGTTATAAAAATCAATAAATAAAATCTCCGATGGGTGACTGGCATAACCCGCTCACCTCCATGGCCAGCCACCCTCTTGTCTGGTGAACCTCATGCCACCTATTAATATACTCCCTCTCCACTCCCCTCACTCTGGCAGCACTGTACTCCCACCATCCTCCCCTTCCCCCCAGCACCCAATTACCCTTCAGAAAATAATGGAAATGCAGTGCCAGCACAACCCTCCCTCCTCAATGGCCGAGCACCTTGTAATGAATGAAAGTGCTGCAGGCTTGCCTTGCATAGTAAAACCAGCAGATCCAGCTGCAGGTGCCAGTGCCCCCACAAATGCTGCTCAGTTATGGGTTGAGGTGTCATCCCTCCACCCATCCTGTCCCTGTCTGCATTCCTCATTGGAGGACAGCTACATCACTTCTTGCCATGTTGGTCCACTATCACAATGGACAAGAGGGTGTTGGACATAGTGTGCAGAGAGTTGCCACTGGACCTTGAGGCTGTCCCGCCTTACCGCCTTCATGCATCTCAGGAGCTCAGGGTGCCACAGGACACACTGTCCACCCTTCGGGAGGACATTGCTCCACTCCTTGCTGAAGGGGCAATAACTGATGTCTCGGACATGCTGGCCAGTCAGTGTTTATGTGTCCAGGTACTTCCTAGTCCTGAAATGGACAGGGGGCTGGTGCCCCATACTGGATCTGCACAATCTGAACCAGTTTTTGTGGAAATGCAAGTTCTGGATGGTTATTCTGAATCAGATCATTCCATTGCTGAAGCAACACATGTTGCTTTGCTCTCTAGGCCTTCAGGATGTATTTTTCAATGTCCCCTCATCTGTCAGTCCCACTGCTGGTAAATCCAATTCAGAGTGGAACATGTTCTGTAGCAGTTCCAGGTCATGCCCTTCAGCCTATCCTCGGCATCTAGGGTCTTCACCAAATGCATGGCAGTGGTGGCAGTCCACCTGCGGCACATAGGGTCAAGCTGTATCACTACCTGGATGACTGGCTGTTAGCTGGTCTGTCCAGAGAATCCATGGAGAGGTCCAGAGATTTGGCTCACCAGACTTGCTGAGACTTAGGCCTGTTGGTCAACTCAGACAAGTCTAAACTAATACTGAAGCAGGTGATCAAGTTCATTTGGGCTGAACTAGACTCCCTGCAGGCCAAGGTCCATCTCCCCGCAGACCGAGTACTGGATCTTACCTCCTTTGTGTGATCATTTCAGGTTGGGCTCTTGCGCCCTGAATGGGATTTCCTGAGGCTGCCAGGGTACATTGCGTCCTGCATTAGTGTGGTCCATTGGAGCCTGCTGGCAGATGCGACACCTCCAGTGGGAGTTGGGCCATCAGTAGTCCCAGTGCCTATGCCACTTGGACCAGTCGGTCACAGTGACCCAGCCAGGAAGGAATCCCATTTGTCCACCCAGAACTGACTGTCATGCTTATGACAAATGCATCTCTGGTGGGGTGGGGAGTGGACCTGGGTGCCACAGAGTCCATAGAGGCCCGTCACCACTTAAAACTGTTTGAGCTCCATGCAGTGCAGCTTGTGCTGATTGAATTTGCTCCTGTAGTCAGGGGTCAGGTCATGCAGATCCAGATGGACAACACCACAAGCATGTTGTACCTGAACAGGCAGGATGGAACTCACACCCTTTTCTTGTGTCGGGAGGCCCTCCATACCTGGACCGTGATGCACAGCCTGCATGCAGATGATCTGACAGTTCATGTCACAGGAGAGAACAGTCAGCTGGCAGATGCTCTCAGCTGGGTAGGAGAGATGCAGCACGAGTGGTTCCTGCTACGACTGGGCATTGGGTCGGGTCACAAGCTCAGGCCATTCGGATTTGGCAGTGCTTGGAATTAATGGTCCGAATCTGGTTTCAGACTGCGAAACCCAAAATGGAAACCTGAAAATCCAGAAGCAGCAGCAAATTATTTAGAATGCAGCCCAGCCACTCCCACAGCACTCCAGCTCAGTTTGCAGACGGGAGTGGGGGGGAGGATATTGCTACACTGGAGATCATTTATCGCATTCACCTCACTGACTGGGGAAGAGACTTTGCACCACATGCAGGTGCACAGTGGAGTACTTTACTTACTGTACTGATGATAATGAGTGATGACTGACAGCCACCGTGTTAGTCCCTCCTCCCGACCCTCGCGTAGTCCAGTCCTCATGCCACTGAAACAGGCGATCATTAGACTACAGTAATGGTAGTCCAGTCATAGCTGCTGTGGTTGTTGTCACCCTGCTGCTGTGTGCCGAAGCTTGACTGGAGCAGGTATGGTGATGTTGAGAGGCAGTAATTATAAACCCCCTCATGTCACGCAGCAGCCAGACAGCAGCAGGACTTGGACAGGCATGTCAGTGTGTATCTGAGAGAGCAGTGTGTGGAGCACGCTCCTCATGGTGCTTGACTCCTTAATTCTTGAATCTTTTTTCTTGTTGATCAGAAATCATCAGCAGTCACTGACTGAATATTAATAATAATTCTTAATTTAAAAAAAAAATTTTTATCACTGGCTTAAAAAAGGAGAGCAGCAAATAGCAGCAGTCCCAGATTGGATGGAGGGGCAAGGCTGGGAGGGGTGCTGGAGCCTGGGGAGGCCAAGAGGTTCTAGCTGCCTAATCTCAGAGGCAAATTCAAAATAAAAAAAGAAACTTTGTTTTGCAGGTTAATATAGGTGATACGGGCTGTGGGCAGCAGGCAGATTTGTGTGTGCCTGAGAAATCAGAGATAGCAGTAAGAGCAATAGAGCATGTTGTGTTTTTTTCCTTTTCTTCTTGATCACTCTAATTCTCCTTTTGGCCAGGCAGGAAGAGCAGCTTCAGGCTTTTTTTTATCACTGATTTTAAAAAATAAATAAAAAAGTTTGAGAGCAGCAAATAGAAGTAGTTTCCGTTTTAGAGGTGCAAGGCTACGGAACGGGGGGGTGGGGGGCTGCCTGATCTCAGAGGCACATTAAAAAAAGAAACTTTTTTTTTGTCCAGGCTATAGGCAGGCAGACTTGTGTGTCTCTGAGAGAGCTGAGAGATTAGAGCACATCATTGTGCTTCTTTATTCATCTTGTAATTTTACTCTTGGTGATTATCAAAAGAAATAATATTAGACAGGGAGCAAAAACAAGCAGCAGCAGCAGCAAGCTTATATATATTTTTTTTAAATCTCCACTAGCTAATGAAAAAAAATACTGAGCAGCAAAAAATAGCCCAGCACTCATCAGTTTTTGGATGGTGTATGGAAGGAGAGTGGGGCCAAAGGGCCAACTGCTTGAATCCCACTAAAGCAAATTAAAATAAAAAAAGTGACACAAGATTTTTTTTCTTCAAGCAATATAATAATACTTCATAAAAATGGAGAACAGTGGACTCAGAAAAGTAGGCCAAAAACACCCCCAGAACAATACATCTAGCTCTGAGGAAAGTGACAGCACCATGTCTACAGGTAATGTAACCTGCATAAGATCTGGTCACACAGTTAAGCCCAAGAGGCTGTTCACACCTGTAAAAAAAAAAATATATATTATCTCGATTTAAAAGAATAGTTCGTGCAAAAGCTTAGTAGCTTCACAGCAAGGAACTACCCAAAATACTGCAGTAACAACAGAACCAGCCAGTGATAATTCTTTAAATGATGATGATGAAGATGAGTCCGAGTTGATTGAAGCAGAACGTGAATCTAATGTGGAAGTAGATGATGCTACTGGTGAGCTTGCAGACTTTGGTTGTAGTGGAGGTGGTGATAAGGATGATGATGATGATATCTTCCCAGGCAGTTCTTCTTCTCCCCTCCCCCCCCCTTCTGTCACCGATGTGAATGATGATAATAATAACCAGGCATCATCCTCCACTTCTTCAGTCTCAATAAATAAAAATACTACTATTGTCTTGTGTAATACCACCAGCGCACCACCACAGTCTGTTTTAGAGAATGTGCATACTGTTGCTACAGGTGTCACTGCAAATCAAAATGCAACTTGTAGCATTCAGATATTTTCCAGCATTGTCCTAACACTTCACAGGTACAGGCAATATCTGATTCAGTACCAGGAAAAAGAGGAGGAAAAGTTCTTCTGTAGTGTGGAATCATTTCTCTATATGCCCAAACGATTCATTTAAAGCAGTATGCATTCATTGCAAAAGTAGATTCAGGAGAGGGAAGTCAGCACGTAACCTCAGTACGACTGCACTGATTGGACATCTCCAGCGCCAGCATACAACAGTCATGAAAAAGAATATGAATCTTGATGATGACGATAATGATAGTGACTTAGATGATGACAGTGACTTATTTGATGATAATGACAACAGGTACTTATGCAGTACTCCCACATGGCTTGCAGAGCCAGTTAGCTAATCAGTTATTTCACAATGTACAGAGGAAGATTCACCACAGTTAGCAGGAAAAAATGCTACAAGATCCCACCATGTCCCTCAGAAAATAAATAGTGCACATTTTCAAACTCCATTGCACCCTGAGGTAGTCACACACAAAAAAAAAACAGTTTTAAAAGCAGCATTTGTTGCAAAAAAACAAATTTTTAACGAAGTCATCAAACTGCTGTAAAAATTGACTGCCTAATTGCGGAGATGATAGCACTCGATTCAGAGCCACATGCCGAAGTAGAACACATTGGTTTTCAGTGACTGTTACAGGAATTACAGCCTAGGTATCAAATGCCTTCTCAAAGTACTTTAAGCAATCGTATCATTCCAGAAATATATGATGCAGTGAGAAATGCCATTTCCAGTCAGTTGACAGAGGCAGAACGGGGTTGTTCACTTTGCAGCAGGCCTTTGAGAAGCTCTGCAACACATACTTATTTATCTCTCACAACTCTCACATGGTCACATATAAAGAGTCTGCAGCATCGGCAGCAGTACAGACCCAAAATGTCAGTCAGTCTAGTTGTTTGCTTCTTGATGAATACATGGGTGTGGCACTGCTGTACTTTGTGTGTCTCCACTGGACACTCAGCATATTGCAGAAAATGTAAGGGCAGTTTTGGAGAAACTGTGGCAGGAATGGATTGTGTCCCAGGGCCTTACCATTGATATGACTGTGACAGATAATGGTGCAAATATTGTCAAAGCTCTTCAGGACTGTGGTAATGAGCAAAGAGTTAATGTTTTTTGCTTTGCACACACTCTCAGTTTGGTATTATGCCATGCCCTGCAACACCAAGTTGATGTATGCAACCTGGTTCGCACTGCACGCAAAATATGTGGCTACTTTCATAGATCTGTAAAGGCCACATCCATTCTTAGTACCAGAGTGACTACATGGTACCATCTAACAATCTCATCCAAGATATAGTTACTCAGTGGAATTCCACCTATTATATGCTGGAGGGTCTACAGCAGCAGAAGTCGGCAGTACATAATATAGCCTTAGTGCATGACATCGGGGGCATGGTCACACAATGGAAGTTGTTAGAAGTTAATACATTGGCACCATTTGAAAATGCAACAAAGGTACTTAGTAGCAACAGTGAACCCATTAGTCAGGTCATACCAGTGGTACACATCCTTTTCAAAGAGACGGCTGATACCATGGACAGCAATGGAGAGGAAGGATAATCCTAAGAGATTACAGAACTTGCTATTATTTTAAATGCAGTGCTGCACAGAAGATTTGATTCTGTTCTTACAGACAAGAAGTATATAATTGCTACCGTACTAGATCCTCGTTTCAAGGACATCTTTTTGGTGCAAGACAGTTTGCCAATAACAGATATCAAGGCACAACTCATTGAAGAGATTCAGGAGGTCCAAACCAGAATTCATGGCCAGCAACAGCCATCGCCAAGGCGGTCACGGTGGGACTCAACTACTAGTTCTCCTGCATTTTCTCAGCAGACAAACTTTTCTTCTCCTTCCTCTTCTCATCCACTTCAAGTTAAAGTTAACAAAGCAAATGATATTTGGAATAAGCCAAATGTCCTTGATTGCTCAAGGCCAGTATCAGAACAATCGTGTGTGTCTAGCACTGAAAGGGTGCTGAATACTTACCTCATGGAGCCTCGAGAGACCAACCCTAAATGTGACCCTCTTGTATATTGGAAAACCAAGCACTCGGTTTGGCAAGCCATAGCTCAAGTTTATTTATTTATTTATTTACTTAGTTTTTGTTGACCTGGTTAGTGTACTAAACAATAACATTGTCTATTTTCAGGCACGACCCCGGAGAATTACAGACAAAACCAGCATATTATAACAGGGGAGTTCCAGACAGCATACAGCACAGAAAACAGCGGGGTACACAATAAACACATGGTATACAATGAATGTACACAGAGAGTACAAGGAATTCAACAGGCAATCATCACTGTAAGGGGAAAAAAAACACATGTTGCAGTCAAATATCTTGGCTGTCAACCTACAAGTGTGCCATCAGGACGCATCTTTAGTACTGCTGGTAGTGTTGAATCCTCTGCTCGGAGTAGTTTGAACCCAGAGCATGTTGAACAGTTCACATTTCTGAAAATAAACCTGCCTCAACTTAATGACAAGTGTAATACCTCTGCATAAACCTACAACTCTAGAATCAGTGCCTTTAGCCAGGCTGATGGAGCTGAGGGTTGATGTGCTGAACGCCACACCTCGTGCCACACCAGTGATCCGGGTTTGGGAACAGACTTGGGTCATCGGGGATCAGCAGGGGAGGGATGGGATTGAGCATCCAGAGGACTGCTCACCCTCCTGGGGTGGGTATCGGGGCATGCATCGCTCCCCAGCAGCCTCTAATGGAGATCAGGGGCCTTGCAGGAAGCGATGCCACAACAGCGTTGGGGGCAGAGTGGTGGTGGACTTCTGCATATAGGTGCATTGACATCCTTGCACGTCTGCTCTTCAAAAGGGCAGCAACACAAAACCAAAAACCCTAGAGGACCAGGAAGGCAGAGATCCTGGAAACTGGCACCCAGATCCCACCGCCGGACTAATCCTCCACTGGCCCCGACCCAGGACCGTTCCTCTAATCTCAGACAGGCTGCCAGGTAGGTTGGGCCCTCCCAAGGGGGTGATCGGGGGGATGAACAAGTCAGTGGGTTCAGGGCGGGGGCCTCCAGGAGGGTGGTTTCAGGCCAGGAGTAGAGGCGTCAGTTGAGAGGGTACTTCCGAGAGATGCCCTGGTCTACTGGAGCAGAAAAATAATTCACACAAAAAAAATTAGTGCCTTAGTGTGTGTTGCAAATACGTGAAATCTCCCGTCTGCCTTTCTTCATTTACTATGTGTAACTAAAGTATATGGGATTATTTAAAAGGACAAAAAGCCAAAACTCCAGCACTACCCACCAAAACAGATAACGGGCAAACACCGAAGTGATGATTTTACTGCTCTGTAATAAGGCATGTAAAACAATTCAACATGAACATACCAAAATGTGCCAAGACCCCATTCAGGAACAATACAGCGGGACCGACAAACTTCCTACCAGTTTCGCTTCACAGCATCATCAGGGAGTGTTCACCTGCTGCTGTTATACCTCATGTAAACCCCACACTTACAGGAGAAGAATCAGCATTTATATAGCGCTTTTCCTACACAGTGTATCCCAAAGCGCTTTACAAGCAATGTTAGACTGGTAGTGAAGGGACTGAATGTGTAGTGGCAACCATATCACATATCTACACTCACACACAGCCTGGACAGTTGCAAGAATAAGTTTTATGGGAAGGAGAATGTTGGCCAGGACACTGGGAATGTCCCCTACTCTTTGCGAAGAGTGCCCTGGGTTCTTTTACTTCCACCAGGACAGCACCAGGATGGGTAGAAGGGACCTCAGTTTATGACCCACTAATGAAATAAAAACAAAATATACACGTGTGACCCACTAAAAGTATAAAAAATACAACAGAAAAGGAACAGAATGGCTTCACAGTGATGTTTCATAATAGCATTTTTGTCTAAAACCTGATTAACTAGTGCAACTGTAGATAATAATAAAAGTTATGCAGTCTAAATGTAAAACAGTAGTAAACAGGTAAAACTTTTAAATGTGGCCTTATAAAGACAAACATCATAATAACCAGATATTAGAAACAGCGTAGATCAAAGAATACAAAAAGGTGAAAGACTAGAGAATGGTGTATAGGCACCCCCACCCAGGACAGGGATCCAATATGCATGCAAAAGGTAAAGGGCAGTGCAATCATCTCTTTGGTGTTTGCTCATAATCTGTTTCTGGTGGGTAGTGCTGGAGTTTGGGCTTTTTTGTTCTGATTATTCTCCTGTGCACTCCCAGCCAGTGGGGCAGCTTTTTGTTTGTGTGGATTATTTAAAAAGAGTCGTAGCCTTGGTCATCATTATCAGTCCCCCAACATCAGTGCCACCATGGGGAGTACTGCCTAGTGGAGCAGGGGTGGGCGGGTTGGAACAGTGGAGGAGGAAGGTGTGTGTTGTCCCTGGGTATGTTCCGGTGTCCACCATAGTGTAGCCAGCTACGATGTGTTCTCCTCAGGTTTTCTCAGTCTCCGCAATGCAGCAGCAGCATAGCGCTCTCGTTTTTCTGACTGCTATTTATTTTTCTTTTCTCAAGCTCTCTTGCCATCGTTATCATCATCTTGCCCCCAGCATCAGTGCCACCATGGGGAGTACTGCCTAGGAGAGCAGGAGTGGGTAGGTTGGAACAATGGAGGAGGAAGGTGTATGTTACCCCTGGGTATGCTCCGGTGTCCTCTGTAGCCTAGCCAGCTATGATATGTGTTTTCCTCAGGTTTTCTCAGTCTCAGCAATGTAGCAGCACATAGCTCTCTCATTTTTCTGACTGCTGACCCCCAGCATCAGTGCCACCATCAGTGCCTCCATGGGGAGTACTACTTAGGGGAGCAGGATTGGGTGGGTCGGGGTTGGAACAGTAAGATGAAGAAAGTGTTTGCCTGACTCTGAGTCTCTTGGTAAGGTACCCTGCCACACTCATTATGAAAGTTCTACTTAAAGTTATTGTACATAGCTTTTTTTATGCATTTTAACAGCATATTTTACTAGTACATGAAAAGCCATTTAAAATAAAATGTATTTTGACCCTCAAAACCCTTCATTTAATTTCTGGCCAAATCGGGCCAATTCAGGTTTTGCCTGGTCAAAATTGGCCTGTCAGCCCAAATGTGCCGACTCACACGGCCCTAGTCCCTGCATCAGGAGGTGGTAAACTACCATTCTCCCACTGGGGTGCTCCTGTAGTGGACCTGTTTACCTCCTGGGACAATGCTAAACTGAGGCTGTTTTGTGCCCACCCCCCACCATATGGGACACTGTTGGGGGATGCCTTCGCAAGGCCTGGACCCCAGGCCTTGTGTACGCTTACCCTCCTTTCCCTTTGATCCACAAGCTGGTGGTCAAGGCCCAGAAGGACAAGGTGCAGATGATCCTCATACTCCAGACTGGCCACGGCAGGTCTGGTACCAAGATCTCCTCGGCCTCAGCAGCAGACCTCCGTGGTGTCTATCTCACTGCCCAGGTCTGCTGACCAGCCCTCAGGGGAGGGTCCTGCAGCCATGAGCCCCAGATATTCGTGCATACCACAAAATCCTACCCAGAAACCCCATATGAAAATGTCACCAAACTACAGCATAATGTCCTGCTCACCATGCTTGCAGTGGTATGTAAGACATGCACAGTCAGCTACTGAAATGGTAGTTTTGCTGCCAGTCTTCCTGCCAGTGATGCAGCCGCACCTAAATCAATCTCAGTGGCAGCACCCAATAATATATCTGCACATCATGATACCAGATATGCAGTACAGTGCAAGCAGCAGCTGAATCAAAACACACACTGAAATGGCAGCAGTTGTAAGGAAAGCAACAAAAATGCAGATGTCTTTTTTATGCATGGCATAAGGCAGTTTAATTGGGGAGATTATTCTTGTTAGCATACCTCCTGGTGGATAACATTCCTCCCTTTCGGGCACGGGACTTTAATGCACCATTCAGTACCTTAACTTTCAAATATCTAGGAGTTATCCCGGACCCGTCCCTCTCCTTTTCCAATCATATCTCCTCTCTTATCGGCCGTATTAACCAGAAACTTGGTGTGGTCTATCGGATAAAGTCACTCCTGACCAGGGAAGCCCATTTAGCCACTGACCAAGGCAACCTGCTACCCTTGATTGACTACTGCTCCCCTATTTACTCACACACATCCTCAGCCTTGAGTGTGTACCTCTGCTCTACGTACAACAACATATGTTGTTTAACTCTCCTGGCACCATGCTCCACTCACCACTGCCACCTCTACCAGACTCTTGGTTGGCTTCCACTACACTGCAGATATGATTGTGGGCTTGGCTGCATCCTGGACAGTGCCATCAGGCATGGTGAATCCTCCCCTTATACGTCTCTTCTCAAGACCAGAACTCGCTCGAGGTGTCTGCGTGCATCCTCAGTCCCCCCCCAGATATCCTGAAAGCCTCTTCGGCTATGGGTAGCAGAGCTTTATCTGTAGCTGCTCCCACTCTGTGGAACAGACTCCCCACACCCATCCGCTCTCTGGACTCCCATGCCACTTTCAAGACACATCTCAAATCCTGGCTACTTGATGAGGCCACATGAAATTGCTAGCTTGGATAACCCTTCCCCTACCTTTCTGATTTTTCCTCTTGGGCTGCTTTGGCCTCCCCTGCCCTTCTCATTTCGTTGGACTCTTTTCTTACATCCCTCACTGCCTCCTTCTCAGGCTCTCCCACTTGGTTATTGTCTTGTATGTTTTTTTCCTTTTTACAACATGCATTAATTTGCACTTATCCTTTGTAAATAATTGTATAATAATTGGTGCTTATCATGATGTACTGATTTGTTTTTTCAGGTTCTCATTAATTTTACTTTCCTATGTCACTTTCTTTGTTCACCAATGATGTCTGTATTTCCACTTTGTTCACAAATGATGTCTGTATATCAACATGGCTTGTACTCATTGTATAACTTGTCACTACCTCTGTAACTGCTGCCTGTGTGGCACGGGTCGTGCCTGAAAATGGTCTCCTGGATCAGTGCACTTACCCAGTTACCGAAGATTTAAATAAATTAAATAAAATGATCACATCAAATCTGTAGTCATCCACTAAATGAATCTCCACCCTCCCCACCACCGCCGCCACCACACACCCTTTGACAAACTAACCATCTAAATCTCCAGTGGCAGACTATTGTTGTATATCACCAGCACTTGCGTCCCACTAGGTAGGGTACTAGTTGGTCTACCTACCCTATGCCAATACATTAAAACCACATTTCTAATAACAGGAATGTGATGGATGATGTCATTTATAGAATGGGTTGAAAATCACTGCGTCCTGATTGGTCAGCGGTTGTGCATTTTGACCACTGCCACTGGTTAAAAAAATGATGACAGTCAGGGCACAGCACAGTAAAATATCAATGCCTTTTGTAAAAAAATATCCTGACTTCCATTACAAACATTGCTGCCACCTTTCACTAAAACAGTCAGCTAAACCATAAAAATGAAACTCCCATCAAACTAAAATAATAAAGTTCCTTCCCTTTATAATCAACTTCTTACACACATACACCAATAAAAACAAGCATTTGTCAGTGTTGAATGTTTGCTTGCTTGTATTTGCTGTATAGGTGTTTGAGTGCAGAGGCTAAAATTAACAAATATAAAATGGCAAGAAAAACTCCTGGGCTGTGACTGGTCAGTATTTACCTCCAACAGTGATGTTATCCCAGCATATCATCGTGCCTGTTCAAAAAACAACTAAAAATGTATTTTTAACATTTCTTTTTCTTTTTCTTTTTTTTTTTAACAAGCAAGCCATTTTTAAGTGCAGTAATGCATTCCAGGGTGAGTGTCATGGGGATAACATTACTTCTCAGGTGTTGGATGCATTCGGCCTGTATCCTCATGCTTAACCACCCGAGGCGTGTTGTTATGCCAGCATGACACACACTGTATTGTGCATTATTACTTAACTCAGTAACATGGGTTATAATATTGAAATTGTAATGACTGGGAAATGAAGGGGTTCACAAATAATGCTGTTTCCTTAGATTGTGACCTTGAATGTGCATAAGAACACGACAGGTGCCATTTTTGTGAAATGCAACCCAAAAACATTGTTTTGTGGAATGACTATGAAAACAGATTTTGGAGGAGGATTTCGTACTAATGACACATGCCATGTTCATTCAATGGGGTAAACAACAAAAGTAAAAATAGTGCAAAGTTATGTGTAAATGCCATTTACTCATAACTTTTTTTTTATTTTCATTCCAAATGTTCTACATAGTCTTTTTATTATGCCATCTTATGATCATTTATGAAATCCTGTGCAAAATGTCATTTTGCAGCACAAGTGTGAAAAGATGGTGTGGAAAGGCTTTGAAAAATGACACACAACACATGTTGCGTTCATGACATGGGGTACAGAAATGGCTATGTTGAAAATGTGGGATCAGAAATCTGTAAAATTGCAAAGCTAGGTGTAAACATTGAAGAATTTGAACTTTCTTTCATAATTTTGTTGTTTATTGCACTTGTGACCCCCAATTTTTAGCATGTTCTTTTTATTACTCCGCCTTAAAATCAACACAGGTGAAATGTCTTAAATCTTGTCTGACAGGCGATTTCGCAGAGTGAGTATGAAAACGTGTTTCTGAGGGGATTTGAAAAATTAAACATGTCTTGCTCATGAGTTGGGGTAAAAAAAAGCTATGTTGAAAATCTGGGGTCAAAAGCTGGAAAAATATCAAAGTTATGAGTAAATGTTGAAGAATGAATTTCAACTTTGCATCATAATTTGTTGTTTTGTTGAGATTTTGACCATAAATTTGAAACATAGTCTTGCTATGACACCACCTTATGATCAGCACAGGTGCTTTTTTTTGTTAAATCCAGTCTGAAACATAATTTTGCAGAGCAACTGCGAAAACATAGGGTGGGGGATCAGGGGCATCATGCAGTCAGAAATTCTGAAGGGGCACAAAATCTCAACCTCTCTAGGAGGGTCCAGGAGCATGCCCCCCCCCCCCCAGGAAATTTTGAAAAAGTGAAGCGAAATGGTACATTTTGGTGACTTTAGCAGTCAAGAAAGCTGTTCCCCAACAAGCTAAATGCCATAATACTGATATAGATTAGAGGAATGAGCAATTGTTTTTGTCCTTTGTTCATTCTACTTATGGTGTTACCTTTTGTATTTTAATTTTTTTTTTAAATTAGTCAGAACTTGAGCATTTTGTCATCTATATATATATATATATATATATGGGATACATGATGAGCAGGAGTGGGATATGGAAAATATCTCACTCCTGCAGAGTGAGCTGTGTTTGCGGCACTCGTGAGAATGCACAGCTCACTCTGTAGGAGTGAGAATATTTTCCATACCCCACAATCTGCACATCATGTGTGCAATTTATACAATGGGGCTAGGATCTTTAAAAGACAAAGAACTTCTGTGCGCAAACACTGAGGCAAGGGTTGCCCCAAAGGGCATTTGGCTAGGAAGCCAAGTTTCAAGAAAATACAAAATCACACATGCCCACACAATGCAAAGCATCATGGGCTGCATATGCAAATCACCACAGAATATTATGCTGGTTCAACTTTAAGCAGAATTGTATGGTGCTAAAAGGCCTCTCACACAGTTTGCAAAGGGTGCTAACAGAAGACGTAGACACGTGTTTCGTCCTACCAGAACTCATCAGTTTGACACCCCAGTGGAATGAACCAGCTACCCTAAGACGGTCTGTCTGGGTTATGTTGTGGTGAATCCAATTAAAACAAAAAACAATTTAAAAGACAAAGAACCTCTGTGCACAAACAATGAGGCAAGGGTTGCCCCAAAGGACCTTTAGGAACATTTTTTTCTGTGTTCTCTTACTATTTATTCTTTTTTTTATTTTGGTATTTGATAACTGGGAAAGTTTTTAGGGGTGACCTGGGAGCACTGGGCAGTTAAGTGACTTGTTCAAAGTCACTCAGTATGCAAGTGGAGGTTGTGAGAATCAAACCCTGGTCTGGTGGATATAGCAAGCTTGTTTCCAGATTGTTAATCTAACCTCTAGGCTATATTGACAACACTGGTTCTGTGTGGTCTGTGTGTGTAAGTGTTTCTGCATGGGCTGGGAGTGTTAAACACTATGGGAAACAGGGGAATGTGTTTTGCAATGGTAATTGAGTTGCCTGCAGCTAGGAGTTTGAAGCCCACAACAGTCACTGACTGGCATACTGTGTGACCCAGAGCAAGTCATTTCACCTCCCTGTGCTCCTGGGATGCAGTTGGACATGAGCTTTGGCTCAGTGTGCCTTTCCTGGCAAAAAAAATCTAAAATAAAAATAAACAAAATACATTAAAAAATACTGTGCTGCCTCGCTATAGTGAATCCCACTATAACAAACTCCCTTGTATAGTGAACACCTCCGATGGCCACTGTTGTTCAGTAAGTAGGCTTATTACCACCTAGATATAATGAACCTATCAGCTGGCTCCAGAGGTGTTCAGCACAGAGAGGTTTCTCTTGAACTAGTCCCCCCCACCAACGCTCCTGTTTGAAAATAGGATGTTGTACCTATTTTCTAGGGGGTCACCTGGTGGGAGGTCCGGAGTAGGGGATCTGCCGGAAAGGAAGGGTAGACTGTGTGAATAAAACAAAAAAGGTGGTGAGCATATTATTAATTAGTGCTGGTAGGAATAAGCTAAGAAGGGGGGGAGTGATTGCCTACACCCCTTACACAAAACATACACTGACATTTCATGCAACTTGCCTGTCACCATGTCGTAGAAGAAATAATGGATGCAGCAGTTGGTAGCCAAGGGCTAGTGAGCAGGTTGCCCTGGCTAGTGAGTAATAGCCCTAGCCCTGGTGGTCAAGTGGTATTTGGGGCCAGCCTGGGTAAAGGCAACAAAATGTTTTATTTTTTATATTAAAGCTTGTGCCCTGTTTAAAGTAACGCAGACTCAGAGCGGTAGCTGTGAGGCACTGAGGCCCCAGTGAGGAGTGGAATTTACAGAGTCAGCATCTGTTCAGTCGTGAAGCCAGACATTAGTCAAGAGGAAGGCACGTTGTGAGGAGTGCTATTCTCACTGGCAGGATACCAGATATTTTAAATAAATAAAACAGCTGACAAGTGGTAAGTGGCAGGTATTGAATTTAAGGACTGGCTGCAGACGGCACGATGTGGCAGTGGCACTGTACTGACGGCTTGTGTGCATTCTGTTGTGGGGATGAGGCATAGTGTGCTACAGGCCCAGGCAACAGGGCATTCCCAAACAATAACTACCTGCAGCCCCACCAATACCCAACCACAGTACCCAGGCAACAGGGCACCCCCAAACAACAACTACCTGCAGCCCCACCAATACCCAACCACAGTACCCAGGCAACAGGGCATTCCCAAACAATAACTACCCGAAGCCCCACCAATACCCAACCACAGTACCCAGGCAACTGGGCACGCCCAAACAACAACTACCTGCAGCCCCACCAATACATAACCATAGTACCTAGGCAACAGGGCACCCCCAAACAACAACTACCTGCAGCCCCACCAATACACAGCCACAGTACCCAGGCAATAGGGCACCCCCAAATGACAACTACCTGCAGCCCCACCAATACACAACCACAGTACCCAGGCAACAGCTGGCCATCTCTAAACAGTAATTACCTGCAACTCTACCAACCAGAATCTTTGACAACAGCACCCCCCAATAACTACCTGCAGCTCCACCAATACCTAACAGAAACAGGGCACCCCCCTCAGCAATAACCAATCAGTACCTATCCTGCACCCCACATAACAATCTGCAGCCCAAGCAATACCCAACCACAGTACCGAGAGAGCTGGAGCAGAAGAGTGAGACAAGGCGAGGGAGGCCGATCGGGGACCGGGGATTGGAGTGGAGCGCCAGTCGGGAGAGGGAGAGAGAGCTTGGGGTTCCATCACACTCAACACTGTTGTCACACACCTGGCCCGCACCCCACAGCTGCCATGGACTGTGCTCAGGAACCCCAGATGGGAAAGTAAGGCTTTGTGTGCAAGCAACGCTGGAGGCAAACTCAGGCCGTCTGTTATCATTTCCAATTCCAGGGCCAGGCCTGGGCTGTATGTCTGTCTGTCAGGATGAATGGAAGAGAGGGCCGAACATGGAAAAGGATAGTCTTCCCTCCCTCCCCCACACACACACACATGCACTACCCTAGCAACGTACCCCCCCCACACACACACACATACAGGGATCTTGTGTATATACCCCCCTACACACATATACAGTACGCAAGAAAATATTTTTCTTTACTGTTAATGACAGTGTATTGTGGCTACAGGTAGTTATGGAGGGGGGGGCAGGCACTGTTTTCCTGGTACTGTGGTTGGGTGTTGGTTGCTTGGGCTGCAGATTGTTATGCGGGGTGCAGGATAGCTGCTGCTGTTCTCTCTTTCCGTACTGGCTTCCCCTCCTACGGCTTGTGAAATGTTTCGTTCAACACCCTTTGTAACAATGCTTGCATGTGCTCCTTCTTGAAGTGAATGACGTGCTCCGGTAGTGGCAGCCCCTCCTGTTCTGAAAAATAGACCGAGGCATTATCTAACTCTTCAGTTTCTAAGCCACTTCTATCAGTACTCAAATTAAAAGAGACCCTCCTTTCCCCTTGGGAGGATACCTCAATTATGGTTAACTTTTTTGCCAGCTGTATACTCTGTCAAATTTGTAATCATCTTGATCATAGTAAAAAATGTCAGAGGTAAAGTCCGCCCGTAACATATGCACTGTGCATATCATATACACAGTGAATATGTTACTGGCAGACTCACCGTACCTCTGACATTTTCCCTGTAGCACACTATGCCTCATCCCCGCAACAGAAAAAGGTATAGATCATGTAAATTGCAAATCATTATAATTTCACCTTCTTTTGAAGTCAAAATACTGCCCAGGTGAATTTTGTCAAATGATTACGGGTTAGACGACCCCGCCAGCACCATAAAAGTTATGCCGAGAGGAGACTGGAAAAAAATAATTTGCCCTGGCCAGTGGCCACAAATATCCTTACCTTCCAGTTTATCGGTTTACTGTCTGCTTCAGAAGCCCTGCGATTCCTGCCTCTGCACCCCCACTCGGTCCAGACACTGTCACAGGAGGACTCATCGACTGGGAAGAGGCGGGCCAAGATACAGTAACTTTTAGGAAACTAACTACTAAACTAAGCAAAGCAAGGGGTCGGGTGTGAGATCCCGAATTTTGGTGAGTGACGTTATACAGCTGCCCGCCTGGACTGGTTCAGCAGCAGTAAATCGTCGACGACGACAAACAAAACAGTTTCCCCCATGAGCTATTTCTTCGCGCCTCAGCTGTGATTGGCTGCTGGCTGCCTAGCAGTTACCACCAATCAATTGTTGTGTGTCTGTCTCTGTTTGTTTTTACAGGTGCTCCGCTCTGCCCGAGACAGTCGCCAGCCCAGTGGGAGCAAGTACCTTTTTTTAAAACTGCCAGCGGCTCACGGTCATCTCACCACACCACAAACCAATCGATTCAGAACCCCCACCAAAAAAACCTTGAAAAAATTTTTTTTTCAACCATCCAGAGAATATAAAATAAAATAATAAAAATATATGTTTTTAATAGCCTGCACACCAGTACTGGGGGGGCACATGCCCCCTCGGGCCCTATGGACGTGACGCCACTGTGGGTGATAGAATTTGAAAAATTTCAGGTTCGTGGTTCATGAGGTGGGGTTAAAAAAAGGCCATGTTGAAAATCTGAGGTCAAAGGCTGGGAAGTGCTAGTAAACAATGAAGAATTTATGTTGCTCCATAACTTTGTAGTTTTTTTAATTTGACCCCAAATTTTCAACATGGCCTTTTATAGGCTCCACTTTATGATCAAGATAGGCAAAATATTTTTAAATCCCATCTGAAACGTGATTTCGCAGAGCGATTGCGAAAGCACATTTTGAGGGGATTTGAAAAATGTCACTTGCCTCATACATGAGGTGGGGTTAGAAAAACACCATGTTAAAAATCTGGAGTAAAAATATTGAGAAATTACAAAGTTATGAATACAGTAAAAGTTTAAAATGCTTTAAAAGCCATTAATCAAACTCACATTGTTTTTAGTCAGTCAGTGTTGGAGCTCAGAAGCAGAAGGATGCCTTGAGAGAGTGCAGCACTGGACTGGATCAGTCAGTATGGGATGGGGGGGCTGTGGGGTAGTGGATGCTGACAGGGGGTAGGAGTGGAGGTCAAGGGGGGAGGAGAACACATTGATGGACTGTTTGTTTTAGCCGTAAAAGAAACAATATGTGGACGACAAGGGAGGAGACTGGAACTGAGGATTGGGCACCCCGGTGTCGGTATGTGTTGGTTGGTAGCATTAACGTGGGAGTTTTGCATGTTGTTAGGGGTGGGGGTCATGGGTCACCATTGTTGTTCCAGTGGCAGACTGGGCACCACTGCTGCAGTTGCTTGATGGGTGTTACAGAAAAGGGCATGGGAAGCGATTGGAAAGCCGAAGGGATACTTGGCATAAGGTGGGATGCTTCTTACAGAAAGGGGCATGGGGAGCAGTCTGGAGGTGGGATGGATACTTGGCAGAGGCTTGGATGTTTGATTTCTTCCTTAAAGGGACATGGAGGGCCGGCCTGGTGGCACTGAGAGTTGAGGTGCTGGATGCCACACCTTGCACCACGGAGGCGACCCAGGGGCAGGAACAGACCCGGGCTGCTCAAAGACCAATGGGGAGAGGAAGGATTGAGCGTCCACAGACAGTTCTCCTTCCTTGGGGAGGGAGAATAGTGTGGCACCCTGTTTTCCTGACACCCAGTGGTGGCTGGGTGCCAGCACATGCAGCCACCAGGAATTGGGAGGGGCTCCACTTCCAGGGCATAGGCTGTCTCTGTGGAAGCGGAGCTCATCCACCCCACTTACTGCATGCTCATGGGCCTAGGGAGAAACCAGAGGAAAAACTGGAGCTGACAGGCTCCATGATGGCCTGGACACATCCCCACCAGTCTCCTCGGCTTCTGGATTGTGCTCCGAGGAAGGGGAGAAAGTCGACACTCCTCGCCTCTGGCCCTGCCACGGGGGTAATCTGTGGGGGAACTATGGGGTAGGTCTGATCAGGGATGACCGGGCTTGGAGGACGAGCCCTCTTAGGGAGGGCCGGAGCCACCTGCCAGCTCCATGGAAGATGGACAAAAGTGTAAATGGAAAAAAAGGGGGGGCGGCATGGGAAGCGATCAGAAGGTGGGAGGGATACTTGACAGTGAGTGGGAGGTTTCTTACAGAAAGGGGCGTGGGATACAATTGGGAGGTGGGAGGTATGCTAGGCAGAGGATGGGATTGTTCATACAGACTGGGGAAGTGGTTGGAGGAGGAGGATGACCAAAATACGAACATGCCAGCAGATAAAGGCCCTGCAGTCTTTCTTGTCTGCTTGAGTGCACAGTTCCCAATGTATTTACAGAGGGAACTGCCCCACTTCCCTGTTTCCCTTCTGACCTCCCTCAACTTCTGCCTCTTCCCCCCCACTTGCCCCCCGTTTATCTGCAACATTTCCCTTTACCCTGTCCCACCCGTTCTTGAAGCTGTCCAGCATTTATAGGGATACCACCTCCTCCTCTGGCAGCTCATTCCACTTAGTCAACACTCTCTCAGTGAAAAAGTACCCCCTCATTTCTGTCTTGAACCTTTCCCTACCAATTTAGGCTGTGTCCCCAATGGTCTTCTTCTTGTTAAGGCTGAAGAGGCCCTCAGCACTCACCCTGTTAATACCCTTAAGGTATCTGCAGGTCTTAATGTTTCCCCTCTCCCTTCTTTCCTCAAGAGAACTCATGTTGAGCCCCCTGAGTGTCTCCTCCTAGATGTTGCCCTGCTGGCCCTGAATCGTCTTAGTTGCCCTTCTCTGGACCGTCTCCAGCAAGTTGATATATTTAAGATATGGGCATCAAAACTGTACACTGTACTCCAGGTGTGGTCTTACCAGTGACCTGTATGGTGGCAAAATGACCGCCTCCTTCCTCCTCCTCATCATCATCGTTTATTGGATAGCAAGTTGAGAGAAAAAAAAACTCTCATTTACAATAGAAACATAGAAACATAGAATTTGATGGCAGATAAGGACCGCTTGGCCCACCCAGTCTGCCCATTTCCCTACCTACTGGATAAGCTGCAGATCCTAGTTAACCAGCAGCCTACTTCTTCCTACCCCAACCCCCTAGAATTGGCTTATGACTGTCCCATGCATGCTTGAATTCCACCACTGTTTTGACTCACAACCTCCTCCGGAAGGCCGCTCCATGCATCCACAACCTCTCTAGAAAAATACTTCCCAAATTACCTCTGAGCCGCCCTCCTCTATCTTCAAATTGTGCCCCTTGTTCTTGCACTCTTTTTTTGAAAGATGCTACCCTCTTGGACTTTGTTGATTCCTTGAGGTGCTGAAAGTTTCTATCATGTCCCCTTCTCCCTCCTTTCCTCGAGGCTATACATATTAAGCTCCTTAAGTCTCTCTTTATATGTCTTCGGTGCAGACCCTGCACCATTTAGTACCTCTCTCTGGACAGCTTCCATCCTGTCTATGTCTTTGCAGAGATTGGGTCTCCAGAACTGCATGCAGTACTCCAGATGGGGTCTCACCAGCTGTTTGTACAGAGGGATAATAACTTCCTGTTTTCTACTGGTGATACCTCTCCCTATGCATCCCAGTATCCCCCCAGCCCTCCTTGCTGCCCTCTCACATTGCTTGCCCACCTTTAGTTCATCCGATATGACTATCCCCAGGTCCTTTTCCATTTTTGTTGTTGTTAGTATCTCACCCCCCATTGTGTACTCTTCCCCTGAGTTTTTGTTTCCCAGGTGCATTACCTTGCACTTCTTAGCATTGAATCTAAGCTGCCATACATTTGACCATTCCTCTAACCTTGCCAAGTCCTTTCTCATCCTTTCCACCCCACCTTGTGCATCAACTCTGTTGCAGATCTTTGTGTCATCTGTAAAGAGACATACTTTTCCTTCCAGTCCCTCTGCAATGTCGTTTATAAAGACATTGAAGAGGACCGTTCCTAATACTGAACCCTGCAATACCCCACTAGTAACCCCCCTTTCTTCAGAGTGGACTCCATTTACTATTACTCTCTGTGTCCTATTCTCCAGCTAGTTCTTTACCCAGGCTGTCATCTTGGGACCCACTCCCAGGCTGGCTAACTTGTATATTAATCTTTTGTGTGGGACTGTGTCAAATGCCTTGCTAAAGTCTAGGTAGGCCATGTCCACAGCCCCTCCCCGATCTACTACTTTGGTCACCCAGTCAAAGAAATCTATCAGATTCATCTGGCATGACCTTCCCACTGTGAATCCATGCTGCCTTGGGTCCTGTGCCCCTCTGGTCTCTAGATACTTAACAGTTCTTTCCTTCAGAAGTGATTCCATCATTTTCCCCATCACTGAGGTTAAACTAACAGGTCTGAAGTTTCCTGGCATCCAAGTACAATAAAAACAAATATCAACAAACACATATACAATAGTAAGTCACATCATTTAGAAACACTTAATAAATTTGATCTTCAGATATTAAAATAGAGGACAATCCATCCAAAACAGTCACAGCGAATATATACCAAACAGGGTTTTAAATAATTGATTAGCAGTTTTTTTCTTGGGATAATACTAACTGTACAGAAAGTATTTATATAGGTTTTCTAGAAGTGTTATGTTTGTTAAACACAGTGAGCCAGGTGCTGTGCATTTTCACAATGTTTTAGCACTTTTATGAGCAAAATGCTAATCAATTTTTAGAGTTAAATAAAACCCTGCCAAACTTGCAGTAGAAGCCTTAAAATGGGAGAATGGCAATAAGGTGTTTAAATTGCATTTCTTCCTGATTATTTTCCATGTACGGGGAACAGAGACAGCCAAAGTATGTTCCCCAAATTTAGATGGATGCCTGAATATATAAAAATGTGGGTATTTAGCAGATCTGAGGCTAGGCTTTATTATTGTTCTGTAATGAAGTGCATTTAACAAAAATATTGGCAGAGCATTAGTAATAAATCTGTATACAAATAAGTAACTGTGCATTGCTCTATGGCCTGACAAAGAATACCAGTCTAAAGACGTGTATAGATAACAATGGTGAGTTATGTAAGGCAAACCAGTTGCAAATCTGAGCACGCTGTGATATAAAGGATCAAGTAAGCTAAGGACTGTACCAGTAGTGTTTCGATAGACGCAGTCATCATAATCTAATGCAGAACAAAATAGTGAATTAACAAGCAACTTTCTGAGTGAGTAGTTGAAATTAGTTTTAGTTCTACAGAAAAAAGCTAAACGTCTTGTCAATTTGACTGAAAGTTTTTGAATATGTACTGTAGTTTAAATATTAGTTGATCATCCAAAACTAAGCCTAGGTGTTTGTACGTATGGGCTCTTGTGATATCTGTTCCTTTATTGGTTCTTGTAGACAAATCAGATGAGACCAAATTCTTTTTGGTAAAAAGCATCCATTGTGTCTTTTTTCATTAAGGAGTAATCTGAGGTCCATCAGAACATCCTGAACGTTACTAAAACCTGGGTGGGATGTGGGTGCGTGTGTGTATGTATGTATGTGGGTATGTGTTGTGAGGTACGTGATATTACAGGTGTGGGGCTTGCTGTCACATTGAGGTAGGCCTCTATTTAGATACATGGAGTTACAGTGTGTTACTATTCTTACTTCACACATATAATGAATATTAATTCCTTCTTACTTTTTATCTTTGCCCGGGAGTGGGGTTGATTCCATTGCACCATATTCAGATTACCTAGCCTGTTACTGTACATACAGGAGTGTTATCATAGATTGTCACATATTTTTTAACTCTGTACATATTGGGATGCGAGATCTCATTTACATGGGGGTCCTGGACAGATCTTTTTACATTAGGCTAATATTGTAGTAATTTGTGGAAATGTAGGTATGTTAGACCTCTGGTCTTACACACATACTTTATATTTACTTCTAGTTACCTTATCCTGGGGAGGGTGGCAGTTTTATTTCATTGTAGTTCTATCCAGAATCCTTGGAAATGTTTCTCTGCAGACAGTAGAAGGGTAAAATAGTGACACATTTTTGCTCTGTAGGTATTAGGATACATGAGCCCTTTTACTTAGGATTTCATGACAAGTTGAATTCCTTTGGGGAGCAATTGCAGTGCCTGATGTGAATAAAGGTTCACTAGGAGAGTGTGTGTGTGTGTGTGTGTGTGTGTGTGTTCTATGAGAGAGAGCGACAGCATCTCCTTAAAGCTATGTATCTCCGCCCCCCCCCCCCCACATTATGGTTATTTTGGGTGGGGTAGGGTGTATTGTTTGTGTGAAGAGGAGGAGAGAAATTACATTTGTATCTCTTTTTCAGGTTCCTTAGACACTTGTGGTACATCAAGTTGTTACATTCTCAGTGTATATTGACATCAGTACACATCAGTCTACATGGTCTTAATTCCTTGATGGTCCCCGACTAGAGTTTTTTGACACTAATACTGTCAATTTATATTTAAATTATCATTTATAAAGTCCTGTCACTACACTAGAGGTTTTTGAAATTTATGGGGCATGATATCTAGCTGGAGAGTACAGCTGGATGATAGGTCCAGCTAGGTTTTACACATCATACAGTGTGCACTGATATTTTTAAGACAACTTTACTGGTAATTTCTTGTCTATAATGCATGTATTGAAACTTCTTGGAGTCCTAAGACAATCTTAGTATGTCTTTAATCTGGGTGGGGGTTGCTTTTCAGTAATCAAATCCTTATACAAACTGTGACACTCATAGCTTGATTTAAGAGTCATCTGCTCCTGCAGTGTTATCTTATGTCAATTAAATTTATATGCAGTAGGATTCTTTGTATGTGTGTTCCACCAAGCACCTTTGACCCAGAGACCCTCCTGGCTGAAGGTAGCATGGTACTGTTAAACTTCTCTGACATCATCTTCTGTAATTTTTAAATGAGTATTTTAAACCAGTGGGGATTTTTTTCTGTTTTTTTCTGCATGATCTATCTGTTAAAAGTATTCTATTTTCTAACCAACTGCCATTAGCTTCTGAAGAAGAACTGTTGGTCCAAAAGCTAGGGCACTTTGTTTCTTGTTGTTACATCTGTGTTGGTCCATTAAAAGGTATCAAATCATTTGCTTCTGGATCTGTTCTTGCAAGGACCAATACGGCAACTACTAAATCTAGATTTTAGCATGGAAGACAACGGAATTCACCGTAGAATATGGCAGTTTTACATAACATCAAGAAGAAATTGGCACAGCTAGACAGTGACATCTATTTTCTAAGCCAATGCAAGAGGAGAAACAAAATCCCTAAAGGTCTTACTATTTGGAATCCATTAAGAAATACAAAGAATTCTACATATGCAGAACAACTCTGTCATAGGACCTCTGAGAAATTGAGAAATCACAGTGTAACCCCTAGATGGCGCTATCCCAGGGGCTACTACCCCTGCCTGATTTGCCACTAACAGGTTGAGGGGCCTGGATCCAATGGCGGGTGCCTCCACCCAGAGGTCAGGGTTTGCAATAGTTAAACTAACTTGGTCACAGCCCTCTGGGACACTGCAACCCCTTTCTTCCCACTAGTGGCCCACACAATATATCAGAATTACCTTCACAGTAACACTTACCCCCAGGTCTGGTTCCGCACTGGGACCTCCTGTGAAATGAGATACAGTGCAACAATCACAGTACAGTACTTTAACATGACAAATACACTCAGGCAGTATAACTTTGCTGAAACAAGCAGCTCTGATTTATTTAGGGGATATAACAAGGACAGGGGAAATCAGGTTAATTAGCTTATCACTCTAATAATTACCTATGGCTCTGTGCACAGGCCTATCCCTATCAGTTACTGTCCCTGGGTACCCAAGCCCCAGTGGCTAGTCCAAACCGTGGCAGCTGGTAGGGCCCTTTCACAGAGAAAGGAGAATTAAACAGTCAGCAGTACAGTAATTCCATTTGGATTTAATGTGGCAATTCAACAGGGAGCGACCCTGAATTAGTACTCACGACCTCCAAATAAGATAGGGTCCTTCAATGTCAGCAGGGCTCACTTGAGGTACACAAACTCTTCACACATCCATATAAAGAAAGTACTATACCAGGCAGGCGCATCTGTATCCCGATCGCAATTACTGCACAATACCGGAGAACACACAGCAGATTCAGTTCCTGACAGACCGAGTGCAATTTTCAGCAATTCTTCCAGTCTTCTACAGGGTGAGCCTGGTTTCTACTCTTCAGAGATCCTTTGATTCTTTTCACAGGACGTTCAGTCCTAACAAGCTGTTACACAAGCTGCAGACCGAACTCTGGGCCTTACACACGTTTTTTGACTAAAACTGCACACTGAAAAAGCACAGGCTCCTTCCTTCTTCACTGCCAAAGCTCAACTGAACTCCAACTGACGAAACGGCACTTCCTTTGAGTTCTTCCCAGTTCTTGACTGGATTGGCTGTCACTCACAATAGACTGCTGCTGTTGGTCCAAAAGGCACTGAAGTCTAAACTACATCTCCCAGAGTCACTGCCCATACAATCCTCTTGTGGCTGGCTCAGATTATGAGTCAAGTTCTGATTCGTCAATGCATCATTTTAGAGCTAGCTTACCCACACTGATTGGTCCAGTTCAGCAGTTCAAAACTAGAATGGGAACTAGCAGACACAGTTCTGACTGCAAAGAAAGCAGGTTAGACAAACTGTAATTTCATTATTACTCTAAATAATTTCTGGCAAACAGTTACATCTTTCAGATAGGTTCCTTTGCACTCCTAGTGACTGCAAAAATGAAGTGAATTGGCAGCAGCTCGAGTGGTACTCAGAGAAGCACACAGTCCCCCCATACAAACTAATTATGTCTGCAAGCAGACAGCTCTTAAAGACAGTACCAGAGGCTCTAAAAACACTCACTGATAAATGGCTTAAATGCCAAACACCATTCAGGCTTGGAGCATTCAAGCAAGCTCCTGGAAGTCTTTGGGAACCCCATTTGCAGGGGTTTCACCCTTTCCTGGCCTGGGAAGCTTGCGTCGCGTCAAGCAAGTACCTCTAAGTTTCAACTGCAACCATACATTTGCATTAGGCTCGCATGTAATCATCAGTCAATATATCATTTTACCAAGAACACATTTCTGAAACATTGCAGTATCGTCACTCTTTACACAGTATTACATACACATTGTACCATAACTCAAGTTATTACCTCTTGTACATGAAACCTGAAGAGAGGGCCCTTCCCTATCAGTTACCTTGGGGCTGGATGGGGCAAGGGCACCATACTTAGAGGGCAACACAAGTAACTTGGAGTTAGCACTGATGCTCAGTTTGGGCAATGAGCCTGGGGACACATACACTCCTTTATGGACAACATTGAGAGGCAAGTCCACAGGCCTCCCAAGTGAATCATAACTGAGGTGCACCACAGGCTTTACAGCTCGACCAGTCTTTCTAGGGAACTGTTATAGTCTCTGCACTCTGAGCCTCATTTTCAGCATTGTCCTCACTTGTCAGGGAGTCTCCATGGGGGTAGAGAGGCTAGAACCTGGGGCACTTTCAGCTCCAGGAGTTACAGTTTCTGAGTCCACAACATTTGGCTCGCATGGAGAGCTTTCGGACACTGGCAGTGGACTGTCAGGGCACTCAAAATACTCTTCTTGTTCGGTGTATCACCAGTCTGCCCCAATTTATCATTTTCCTCCTGAAAGCTCAAACAGTTCAACCATGCACAATGATTCCATTTCATCTGATCTGATGCTTTGCACTTCACTTTCTGGGAGCATTGGCTCCAGGGATGAAGCTGGGGGCTTAGACAGTCCAGAAGGCCCAGCTTTGTCTCCAGTATTGACTAGGGATTGCCCGAAACAATTGACTCAGTTCGTAAGAAGGATAGTATTCAAAGTCACTCTCACTTTCTTCCGATATGGACTGACAGTCATGCTCAACTGGGACTTGTGGAGGGAACACTTTAACTTTGCTTCTGTAGGTGCAGACTTTCTTGATCTTTCTTAGCAGCAGCTCTAGTCACTGGTCCAGAGGGGCATCTTCTAGGGGCTCAGACTCAATTAAGATTTGTCCAATGGGCAGTAAATGATTTCTATGCATTGTTTTACATCTTTTGAATTATTCTCAGGCCTTACTTTGTACACTGGCAGATCATCTAGTTTGCCCACTACAATGTGAGGAGATGGTGCCATCTGTCAGCAATCTTGTGCTTGCCATGCAGTCCCAGATTTCTTGTAATACCCGATCTCCCTCCTGGAGTTCCTGTGCTTTCACCTTTTTATCATACCTTTCTTTGTTGGCCAGATTTCTTTTGGCAGCCATGGTTTGAGCCAGTTGGTACGCATGAGTTAGCTGGGCCTTTAACTTTTGCACATACTGTAAATAGTTGTCAGCTTGAACCCCATCAGGAGAGACCCCAAACACACATCTACTGGTAGTGAGCTTCTCTTCCAAACATCAGGCGGTGGGGAGAATCCAGTGGCATCACTTTTGGTGCAGTTATAAGCATGTACCAGGGTGCTAATTTGTTGGCTCCATCTAGAGCTTGTCCTTTGGGTGCAGGTGCCTAGCATATCTAGCAAGTGCGGTTGAAAGCGTTCAGGCTGTGGGTCCCCTGGGGTGGTAAGGAGTGGTTCTGGACTTCTCGCCCCACAGAGAAAGCATCTCTTTGATCAGGCGACTCTCAAAGTCTCTCCTTGATCAGAATGGATTCTTTGTGGAGCCCATAGTGAACAAAAAGTTTCTACAAGTACTTTGGCTACAGTGGATGCTTTCTGGTCTTTGGTGGGAAGCTTGGGCATATCTCGTGAAATGGTCGGTGACCACCAGCACATTACTGATATTTCTTTGATCTGACTCCAAACTCAGAAAATCAATACAGACCAGCTCCATGGGTGCACTGGTGGTGATGTTAACAAGGGGGGCAGCCCTCTGGGGCAAAGCTTTCCTCTGTAAGCAGCGACTACAAGTTCGAATGTGTTGCTCCACATCAGCCCCCATCTTAGGCCAATAGAATCTGGATCTCACCAAGTCAAGTGTTCTGTCTATACCAAGGTCCCCATGTGGTTGTGCAAGGACCTCAGTACTGAGTCTCGAAAGGCAGTGGGCAGCACTAGCTGTTGTTTGTCTACTTGTCCCCCTCTGTCTACTGTTTCTCTGTATAACAGTTTATTGATCAGTTTCAACTTAGGACCTTCTTTGTATAACAGTGCAGTTCTCAAATCAGTGGGCGTAATTTGGACACATCTTTTCCTGCATAGAGGCTTCTAAAGCTGCTTTGATCATGGGATCGCGTGAGTTGAGCCCGCGAATACTGTCATTGTCCAGCTGAGGCAGTGCACCAATGTCTGTTGCAGAAAAGTGGCAATAAGCAGCAGGTATGCAATTCTCAGAGGGTCCCAAGCAATCCACCATGCAGTCCACTGCGTCCGTGGACATTGTTCCTCCCTGTCAAACTTCCGGCAGAGTGCCGAATGTCAGGTTCTGCCAATCGGACCCAATCATTCTGGGGAACAGGCCTCCGGGAGAGAGCATCAACATCTATGTGGTTCAGACCTGTCGTTATTCGAGAGCATAGTCATATGTAGATAATGCAGAAAGCCACCTATGGCCAGTGGCATCCAACTTAGCTGAGGTCTGCACATAGGTCAAAGGATTATTGTCAGTTTTACTAGTATTTTAGCCCATACAAGTACTCATGGAATTGGTCAACAATAGCCCACTTCAAAGCTAGAAACTCTAACTTATGTACAGGATAGTTCTTTTCGGATGGGGTCAGGCTTCTACTGGCAAAGGCCACTGGTCTCAGGCCATTCTCGTGCTCTTGGTACAACACAGCCCCAACCCGCAAGCTAGCATCAGTGTGCAGGACGTAAGGTTTTCTTGGATCGGTATAGGCCAGCACTGGAGCATGGGTAAGTTGATATATGATCTCATGAAAAGCAGTCTCACAATCAGGAGTCCAGCGGGCCCCAAATACTTCACTGGATGAAAATACACTCTTTCAGTCTTGAGGGACGCTGACTTTTGGTATTTTTGTGGGTTGGGGATACCTTAGTGAGTTAAGTAAAGGGCGGATCACTCTTGAATAGTCCTTGATGAAGCTATAATAACCACAGAATCCAGGAATCTTTGCAGTTCTTTAGATTTTTGGCTGTGGCCAGGTGGTCAAGGCCTCAACTTTACTTGGGTCGGTCTCTATTCCTCGGTGGATACTATGTGTCCCACATACTTTACTGATGTTTGAAAGAATTGACACTTATCAATGGACAGTTTAAGGCCAAAGTCCTCCAGTCGGTCCAATACCTTAAATAATCTGCCTCATGTTCCTCCAGTGAGCTGCCAAACACAATAACATCATCTAGGTATACCAGGCACTCTAGTAAGTTCATGTCCCCACTGCACGCTCCATCAATCGTTGAAAAGTGGCTGGGCACCTGAAATCCTTGAGGCATCCTCATGAATTCATAAGCCAAGCCGACAGATAAAGGCCGTCTTCTCCACGGTCCTCTGGGGCCATCGGGGATCTGGTAGTACCCACTGCGGAGATCAGCAAGAGAACCACTTGCTCCCGTTAGGCAGTCCAAAGCATCCTGAATGCGGGGCATTGTGTACTGATCAGGGATAGTCCGCGGTTTAAGGTGCGATAATCACACACATCCTTACTGTTCCATTCTTTTTCCTCACTACCACAATGGGGAAGCATAAGGGCTTCTGGATTCTTGTATTACACCAGCAGCTAACATCTTCTTGCAGATGCCGTCTCACATCATCTATGTCAGCAGGTGCCAGGCGTCGACACCTCTCATGAAATGGTCTTTCGTCATGCGGCGGATATTGTGCTCAGCTCCTTGCACGCATCCTACATCCCATTCCTTTAAAGAAAACACCTGGTCTCTGGGCAAGCTTCTCACTGATCCTCACTTTCCATTCAGCTGGCAGCGGGAGTCGCGAAATCAAACAAGTCAGGCGTTACTCTGTCATTTTTCCTTGAACTCTTGCTGCTGGGTAGCACTGCAGTGTCTGCACAATGCACATTAGCCAGGATGCAACCTCTGTTTACTCGAATGTCTCTTTCAGACACATTATGAACTTGGACCATTACCCTTCTGGCATAAGCATGGGCTCTAGCGGGCAAAATACTGAGGCTTGACCAGCAGTCCTCTGGCAATTTTCCATCGCCTGTGCATCCAACATTAATATTTTATTCTTAACATCCTTTCTGATACGGACCTCTCCTGTAAGGTACACTGGGCATTTAGGCGCCAGGATCAGAGACTCAGGATCCTTCTTCCATACAATTCGACCCGGTTCCTCTGGTTCTGTTTTTCAGCATCTCTCTAGCCTCATAGGCCTTCTTAATTAAAGCCGGAACTCTTAAAGCTCTACTAGTCTTTGACCCTGTTTTCATAACACAACTGTGCCAGCCTTCCAACATATGAGCATTTGTTCCAATCAACAAAGGGACACCATCATACAGTCCAGTGGGGGACACACTAAGGCTAGGTCTCTACTTGTTCAGCCACTCCAGCCACGGAGGTGGGGAAAGACAGCCAAATTCGGATATACCCGGAATAGGGGTAGGCCTTCTCACTTAACCCCATACATGCAGTCCTTCTAATGGTTGTAAGGGTACTTCTGACAAATGCTTCTGATACCAATCCTGGAACATAATTGTCACTTGGAGCCACTGTCTAATACAGCTCTTGTAGACCTCCATTCACCTTTACAGTGGTCTCCATGGAGGACCCACTATTCTGGACCAGTCTGGAGAGGCGGTAGTGGGGCCTGGGCAACTGACCTTGCCACAAAAGGACGTGAATTAGCATTTTGGTGCCCTCACTGGGATCATGTCGTGCACCTCTTAACCACTGATTTCTTCTCCAGCTCTCCTTGTAGCCTATATGCAACTTTGTCAGTGTCTTTTGGGACTGGCATTCCTTTTCATGTGCCCATCTTTCCACAATTATAGCAAAACATACTTTCTGGAGTTTGAGCTGGCGGCGCCACACTGGGAGCTAGGGCGGGGTATTACTAACTGGAAACCTGGGTGCCATCTCTGTCTGCGGTGATAAGCATTTGGAGACATCTCGTCAGTTTCTGCACTTCCATGGTCAAGGAATTGAGTTTGGAGCTGTTATCAGCAGGAGATACATGGGTGGGTACCCCACCCCATAGCAGATGCAGTCGGATATAGGTCAGGGCCCGTACTTGCAGGCGTGGCCTTCATAAAGGGACTGTTTTTGAATTCCTGGATCTCTCTCAACAGTTCGCCCCATTGTGGCATATCTTTTTCCTTGTCAGAGCACTCATCGACTGTCAACCTCTGCCCTTGAACTTCACTTGATGGGTCACCCTCAGTCACTCGGTCGTAGCCACAGCTGTTGGTGCAGGTACCTCCCGAGGTCGCCTTTCTCAACTCCTCGAATTTCTCTCATTAACTCATCATAGGAGGGTGGGGATTCCAGTCGATTTGCCAGGCGTAACTGAAGCAACAGCAGTTCTGAGAAGGGGCAGACTTGGATTCTGTCCAGTCTGGTTCGGTCTAGTTCAATCGCTGGCAAACTACCCTTTCTGAGGCATTCTTGCAACAATTTTTCCAGCCGAGAGACATACACAGACAACAACTCCCCTTGGTACTGTTGTGCATTTCTTACTCTCCACCATAGGTCCTCATCAGAATCTGGGCTCCCATACACATTCTCCAAGGCCTCAAGATAGGCCTGTGCAGTCGCTTCAGGTTACTGGCCCGTTTAGCTGCGGATGGTAGCCAGGGCAGGACCTCGAGGCTCTCACTAACCCTCTTCGCTTTTCGCCTTCCGAGCATTGCCATTCTAGCACTTGGGGGCAACATAGTTCATCCAGGTCTCCCAGTCATCCTCCCTTGGGTGGTGGTGAGGTGCCAGAGAAGATCCTCAACCTTCGCAAGAGTCGTGACTAATGGCAGGTGCAGAAATAGGAGTCTGCATTGGTTCAGCCACCATTACGGGCACTGGAGCAGGAGAGGGTGTTGGGAGAACACCCCAGGTGGCAAGAATAGTTTCTTCAAGTCCTCCACAGTTTCCCTCTCCAGCAACCATTCAGCAAATTTCTCCTCAAAAGTTTCAGATAGTGGTGGGGGCTGATTCCCTGGGTCTTTACTGTCCTTAGTTATCACTCTCCAAGCAGTGAGGGCTCCTCTGGGGTAATGGTCTGTGGCACTTTGGAGCTATCTATGGGATCCTTAAACTCTACTAGGGCCAGGAAGTGTGGGTGAGCAGATTAGCATGCCGACCCACCACCACAGGGTTTTGTAAACCTTCCACCTTGGAAAGTACTCCTGCACAGTGTCGTATTGATACCCAGGATGTCCAGGATAAGCATAGCATTTGGGGGTCGATCTCCTCCCAGTACCACTCCACCAGCCGGTGCACAGCCACTTCTGTCGGGTACCCATTTTTTTCTTAACAGTGGTTACGTAAATATGGCCACTAGAGGACACACAATCCCAGCGGTGAGCCTCAAGATGTAACCCCTAGATGGCGCTATCCCAGGGCTACTACCCCTGCCTGATTTGCCACTAACAGGTTGAGGGGCCTGGATCCAATGGTGGTGCCTCCACCCAGAGGTCAGGGTTTGCAATAGTTAAACTAACTTGGTCACAGCCCTCTGGGACTCTGCAACCCCTTTCTTCCCACTAGTGGCCCACACAATATATCGAATTACCTTCACAGTATACACTTACCCCAGGTCTGGTTCCGGCACTGGGACCTCCTGTGAAATGAGATACAGTGCAACAATCACAGTACAGTACTTTAACATAGACAAATACCTCAGGCAGTATAACTTTGCTGAAACAAGCAGCTCTGATTTATTTAGGGGATATAACAAGGACAGGGGAAATCAGGTTAATTAGCTTATCACTCTAATAATCTACCTATGGCTCTGTGCACAGGCCTATCCCTATCAGTTACTGTCCCTGGGTACCCAAGCCCTAGTGGCTAGTCAAACCGTGGCAGCTGGTAGGGGCCCTTTCACACAGAGAAAAGGAGAATTAAACAGTCAGCAGTACAGTAATTCCATTTGGATTTAATGTGGCAATTCAACAGGGAGCGACCCTGAATTAGTACTCACGACCTCCAAATAAGATAGGGTCCTTCAATGTCAGCAGGGCTCACTTGAGGTACACAAACCTCTTCACACATCCATATAAAAGAAAGTACTATACCAGGCAGGCGCATCTGTATCGATCGCAATTACTGCACAATACCGGGAGAACACACAGGATTCAGTTCCTGACAGACCCAGTGCAATTTTCAGCAATTCTTCCAGTCTTCTACAGGGTGAGCCTGGTTTCTACTCTTCAGAGATCCTTTGATTCTTTTCACAGGCCGGATTCAGTCCTAACAAGCTGTTACACAAGCTGCAGACCGGAACTCTGGGCCTTACACACGTTTTTGACTAAAACTGCACACTGAAAAAGCACAGGGCTCCTTCCTTCTTCACTGCCAAGCTCAACTGAACTCCAACTGATGAAACCGGGCACTTCCTTTGAGTTCTTCCCAGTTCTTGACTGGATTGGCTGTCACTCACAATAGACTGCTGCTGTTGGTCCAAAAAGGCACTGAAGTCTAAACTACATCTCCCAGAGTCACTGCCATACAATCCTCTTGTGGCTGGCTCAGATTATGAGTCCAAGTTCTGATTCGTCAATGCATCATTTTAGAGCTAGCTTACCCCACTGATTGGTCCAGTTCAGCAGTTCAAAACTAGAATGGGAACTAGCAGACACAGTTCTGACTGCAAAGAAAGCAGGTTAGACAAACTGTAATTTCATTATTACTCTAAATAATTTCTGGCAAACAGTTACATCTTTCAGATAGGTTCCCTTTGCACTCCTAGTGACTGCAAAATGAAGTGAATTGGCAGCAGCTCGAGTGGTACTCAGAGAAGCACACAGTCCCCCCATACAAACTAATTATGTCTGCAAGCAGACAGCTCTTAAAGAGACAGTACCAGAGGCTCTAAAAACACTCACTGATAAATGGCTTAAATGCCAAACACCATTCAGGCTTGGAGCATTCAAGCAAGCTCCTGGAAGTCTTTTGGGAACCCCCATTTGCAGGGGGGTTTCAACAGGATTCACATGTCATATGCCAAAAAAGTTGTTCTGAACAAAGAGTTTGCTGAAATTGTTACCACTCTGGAAAGGATGTCTGGGGAATCTATTCAGGACATCTTGCGAGAGATACACATTAACTACCAAAGGACCTTAAGAAAAGCCATGCTTATGAAAAATAGGAAATTTGACGCCCTTCAACTTACCATACTTTCTAACAACCATGAAGAACATAATGGAGTCACTGAACAGAACACAATACTGATGGGCACCTTTCAGTTGTTAATTTGTCCAACCACACACTGACTATTGGAGAACTAAATGTACTTTCAAAGGGCCTCACTTTCTGCCCAACAAAACCACTGGATAAAATACAGTTTTGTGGTGAACTGAAGGAATACTTCCATAGATTGAGACTTCAAGAATTATTTCATGGCAAGGAAGAAATCACTGGTAGTGAAGACATCGCAAACAGCAATAATTTAATTGATTAAAAAAAAGAAATCTGAATTTACCCCCTCAAGTGGGCGTAACAAAAAACTAGACAATTACATTCATTGTTTCCGCCAACAAGTCAGTGGTCAGATCCTTACTAGGCAAAAACAGGCCCATTATAACCTTTCTCCACTGGAACGGAGAGCTATAGGGACACTGAAATCACACCACAACATTGTCATCAAAAAAGCTGATAAAGGCTCTGCAGTGGTGAATTTAAACAGAGAGGATTATATTAATGAAGCTAACAGACAGCTAACAGACTCTTACATACTACAGAGAACTAGAGAGTGACCCCACTACAAGATATAAAGAAGAACTACGTGACTTAATTAGAACTTTTCCAAACCATGTCTGAGAAAAACGAACTGACCTCATCCCTGCTGAACCCAGGCCAGGGACATTCTGCATGCTGCCTAAAATACATAAACCTGGCAATCTGGGAAGACCCATAGTCTCTGGTAATAGTACCTTGACTGAGGGGATCTCAGGGTACGTAGAGACCATTTTGAAAACGCTGGTTATGGAAAGGGACAGTTATATCTAGGACACTATGCACTTTTTGCGTGTACTTTCTGGTTATAAGGATTTACCACCTGATACCATTTTAGTGACAATGGATGTAACATCCCTCTACACTAATATTCCACATACAGATGGCATTACAGCATGCCTTAAATACATACATGAGAAAGGACCGGAACAAAACACCAACCCTGAAGTGGTGGGGGAACTTATGGAATTCATTTTGACACATAACAACTTCAACTTCAATGGTAAACATTATGTTCAAACTATGGGAACAGCAACGGGCACCAAAATGGCTCCACAGTATGCTAACCTCTTTATGGCTGACTTGGAGGAGGATTTTTTAAGGCAGTATCCCCACAAACCACTAGTTTATTTCCATTACATTGATGATTTGTTTATCATCTGGATGGAGAGCACAGATGCACTCAAAGATTTTCATTACAAACTTAATAATCTCCACCCTACCATAAAGCTTACCCTGGAGTACTCTACCACCAAAGTTAACTTTCTGGACACCACAGTCACCATTAAGGATGGAACCTTACATACATGTATTTACAGGAAGCCAACAGACAGACAGAGATACCTGCACAAGAAAAGTAATCACCCAAACCATACAAAAAAATCTGTTATGTACAGTCAAGCACTCCGATGTCACCGTATTTGTTCAAATGAGGATGACAGAGATGCACATTTGGCTATGTTGAAAAACACCTTTATTGAACAGGGACACTCTTCAAGGGAAATTGACAGGATACCAGAATGGGCAACGCAAGTACCAAGACAACAACTACTTCAATATAAATAAAAGACAGCTACAGACAGAATACCCTTAGTAGTAACATATCATCCAGACCTTGAATGTCTGCGTAAGATTATTAAAGACCTCCACCCAATATTTAGTGAGGATGAAATCCTTAGTTGTATTTTTAAGGAACTCCCACTACTATCTTTTAAACAACCACTAAATTTAGCCAGCCTAATTATTAGGAGCAAACCTTCACCAGAACAGAATACCATGTCACACAATGGCATACGACCCTGCAATCAATGCCCCTGTAAGACTTGTGAGCTCATTTCCACCTCGGACTGCGTGGTTACATCACAAAACAGACCATTCCAGGTGCATAGGAGTTATACACGCACATCACGACATGTTGTTTATCTCATTCAGTGCAAGAGATGTCCACAAGCAGGTTATGTTGGAGAGACAAGCCAACAGCTCCGCAATAGGATGAACTCGCACAGACATACTATTACAGCAAAGAAGACTGAAAAACCAGTGGGCACCACTTCTCCCAGCCTCACCACTCAATTTCAGATATGTCAGTAATGGTCTTAAAAGGAAATCTCGAAAACACTCAACAGAGACGAGCTTTTGAGTTTAAACTTATTTTACGTCTCAATATGGTAGCAGATGGGATGAACGTTGATCTGGGTTTCATGGGACACTACAGAAACTGACATCCACAGACCTCTTCTTCTTCAGACTGACATATTATAGGACTTCAGGATGTGTGGGATGTGGGTGCATGTGTGTATGTATGTGTATGGGTATGTGTTTTTAGTTACGTGATATAACAGGTGTGGGGCTTGCTGTCACATTGAGGTAGGCCTCTATTTAGATACATGGAGTTACAGTGTGTTACTATTCTTACTTCACACACATAATGAATATTAATTCCTTCTTACTTTTTATCTTTGCCTGGGAGTGGGGTTGATTCCATTGCACCATATTCAGATTACCTAGCCTGTTACTCTACATACAGGAGTGCTATCATAGACTGTCACATATTTTTTTAACTCTGTACACATTGGGGTGCGAGATCTCATTTGCATGGGGGTCGTGGACAGATCTTTTTACATTAGGCTAATATTGTAGTAATTTGTGGAAATGTAGGTATGTTAGACCTCTGGTCTTACACACATACTTTATATTTACTTCTAGTTACCTTATCCTGGGGAGGGTGGCAGTTTTATTTCATTGTAGTTCTATCCAGAATCCTTGGAAATGTTTCTCTGCAGACAGTAGAAGAGTAAAATAGTGTCACGTTTTTGCTCTGTAGGTATTAGGATACATGAGCCCCTTTACTTAGGATTTCATGACAAGTTGAATTCCTTTGGGGAGCAATTGCACTGCCTGATGTGAATAAAGGTTCACTAGGAGAGTGTGTGTGTGTGTGTGTGTGTGAGAGAGAGAGAGAGAGAGCGCATCTCCTTAAAGCTATGTATCTCCCCCCCACATTATGGTGATATTGGGTGGGGTAGGGTGTATTGTTTGTGTGAAGAGGAGGAGAGAAATTCCATTTTTATCTCTTTTTCAGATTCCTTAGACACTTCTGGTACATCAAGTTGTTACATTCTCAGTGTATATTGACATCAGTACATATCAGGCTTGATGGTCCTCGGCTAGAGTTTTTTGTTTGACACTAATACTATCAATTTATATTTAAATTATCATTTATAAAGTCCTGTCACTACACTAGAGGTTTTTGAAGTTTATGGGGCATGATATCTAGCTGGAGAGTACAGCTGGATGATAGGTCCAGCTAAGTTTTACACTTCATACAGTGTGCTCTGATATTTTTAAGACAACTTTACTGGTAATTTCTTGTCTGTAATGCATGCATTGAAACTTCTTGGAGTCCTAAGACAATCTTATTATGTCTTTAATCTGGGTGGGGGTTGCTTTTCAGTAATCACATCCTTATACAAACTGTGAAACTCATAGCTTGATTTAAGAGTCATCTGCTCCTGCAGTGTTATCTTATGTCAGTTACATTTATATGCAGTAGGATTCTTTGTATGTGTGTTCCACCAAGCACCTTTGACCCAGGGACCCTCCTGGCTGAAGGTAGTATGGTACTGTTAAACTTCTCTGACATCATCTTCTGTATTTTTTAAATGAGTATTTAAACCAGTGAGGATTTTTTCTGTTTTTTCTGCATGATCTAGCTGTTAAAAGTATTGTATTTTCTAAACAACTGCCATTAGCTTCTGAAGAAGGACTGGTTGGTGCAAAAGCTAGAGCACTTTGTTCTTGTTGTTACATCTATGTTGGTCCATTAAAAGGTATCAAATCATTTGCTTCTGGATCTATTTTTGCAAGGACCAATACGGCAACTACTAAATCTAGATTTTAAAATATTTTTGGAGAGTTTAAATAGCTAGGTCTGTGTTGCCATGGTGAGCATACATTACAGTGTCATCAGCATATAAATAAATGCTCGTAGTACCCGAACAGTATTGAGGTAGATCGTTTATGTATAGCAAAAACAGTAATGGACCAAGGACTGATCACTGCGGAACTCCTCTACTGATAATTGCCATACCTGAACTGATCTTACCCACTCTAACACATTGCTCACACAATGTCAAGTAAGAATGGAACCAAAGAAATGCAGAAAATCCCAGTCCAGAGCTTTTTAGTCTGTTAAGCATAAAAAATATGGTCCACCGTATCAAATGCTTTTGATAAATCTAAAAATATTGCTGGTGTACTGTATCCCTTGTCAGTGGCAGCAAAAACATCATTAGGTAGGTACCCTCAATATTACATTGGTGGTATTATAACCCTTTTTGAAACCTCACTGGAAATCTGAGATTACATCATGCGTAAGAAAATACTGAAAAAGTATTAATGTTAATTCCCCTGGCTATGCAGCCCAGCACCCGATTTGTTTTGGCTGATGCTCTCTTGCAATGTGAAGAGTTTCAGATCACTTGTGATTATTAATTCCAGGTCCTTTTCTTCCTCTGACCTGGTTACCTGCACACTACCAAACCAGTATTTGGTTTCTGGATTCTTCATCCCCAACTGCATAACTTTACACTTTTTAGTGTTGAACCTCAGCTGCCAAATGCCAGAACACTTTTCTAACCTAGCTAGTTCCTCTCTGAGTTCCTGTCTTACCTCCTCCATGTCCACCCTCTCACAGAGCTTGGTGTTATCCACAACCAGGCAGATTTTACCATTGATCTCATCCATGATGTCATGTATCAAGATGTTAAAGAACACTGGACTGAGTCCTGTGGGACCTCACTGGTTACAGGTTTTGCTTCTGAGAATTTTCCCCAATACCATCTTTTGGCTTCTGTCCCACAACCAGCTTCTGACCCATCCCTCAAGCTTATCTCCCACCTCCAGGTCCTCCAACTTTCCAACCATTCTCCTATGGGGCACCAAGTCAAAGGCTTTGCTGAAGTCCGAATAGAGGACATCAACTGCCTGGCACCTGTCCACTGTTATAGTGATCCAATCGAAGAAATCAATTAGGTTAGCTTGGCAGGACCTCCCCAACTGCCATGCTGCCTAACATTCTGGAGCCCATTTTCCTCCAGAAAGCTGATCAGTATCTCTTTCAGGATGGTTTCCATAAGTTTACCCACTGCTGAGGTCAAGCTGACTGGCTTGTAGTTCTCTGGTTCATCCCTCAGGCCTCATTTATGGAGGGGCACCACATATACCATTCTTCAGTCCTGAGGCATGCTTCTGGACTCCAAAGAGGTGTTAAACCAGCTTGCTAGGGGACCCGCCAGCACCTCCCCAAGTTCTCCTAGGACCCTCAGGTTCATGCTATGTGGCCCCGGTGATGTGTCCAACTTTAGGGCCCTTAAGCCATTGAGTACCCTGTCAGCTTGAATTGTGCTGTCTGTGACTCTCCCCCAGTCCCCACCCCCTGCTCCCTTGTGGTACTGATCTGTCCTTCTCCATAGTGAAGTCTGAACAGAAGTACTTATTAAGCACCTTTGCTTTTTCTTCACTATCCTTTGCCCAACCTCTCTCCTGTTTTAACCTGACAGTGTTGTTGTCCTTCATGTTTCTTTTCTTCCTTATATACCAGAAAAAGCCCTTCTCATCTGCTTTAACCCCCTGTGCTAGCTGTACTTCTCTTGTAGCCTTTGCCTCTCTTACCACCCTGCTCACCTCCTTTTACTTAGTGGCATAGTCCACCCTATCCTCCTTCTTCTGAGTATGCTTGTACTTTCTGAAGACTGCCCTCTGGTCCCCTATCACTTTTGCCACCTCCTGGCTGAACCAGCTGGGTTTTTATGGCCTTATCATTCTTACTTTTGATTCTGGTACACTCACTAGTGGCCTTCATGAATCCCTTCTTTAGTTTAGCCCATTTCTGTTCCACATCCATTCCCACTCTTATCCCAGCAAGGTGTTCATTCAGAACGTCTCACACATCCTACTACAGTCAGCCTCCTAAAGTCCAAGACCCTCATCTTGGTCCTCACTTTCCCTCTGCCCATGTCCAGGTGGAACCACTCCATGTGGTGGTCACTTCCAGAAAGCATCACATCCACCCTCATATCCTGAACATAAGCACAGTTGGACAGGACCAGATTCAGGATGGTCCTCTTCCTAATGGGCTCCGTGAAACCTTGAGTCAAGAAACCACTCTGGAAAGCATCCAGCAGTACTTGTTCCCTAGTGCAGGAGGTAGATAGAGTGAAATCTCCCATTGTTACTGTTTCCTCCCTGCTGGACATATCCAAGATCTGAGACCCCAAAAACTTTACCCAATTCCTCATTCTGTAGACTAACCCTATCTTTAGTTTCCTCCTTTTTGTGGATTATACCTGTACATAGAAAGCTTCAGTCTTACCCTCTGCCTCTTCCTGTCTGGTACAAGTTATCCCCTCCTTAATGTACAGAACCCCTAGCCCCCCTTTCCCGTACTTCTGTCCTTTTTGTACATTTTATATTCAGGCACTGCTAGATCTCACTCGTTATGTGTGGCCCAAATCTCTGTGATGACTGCTGTGTCCACCTATCCCTCGGCCAACAAGGACTGCAGTTGCGCCATTTTGTTCTCAACACTTCTGGCGTGTAGAAACACCACCCCCTACCGGGACTCTGGATCCCCCTTACTCCTGACCTGCCCTGCCCCCATTCCACCCCCTTCTTCCTTTGGTCTCTTCCTTGTTCCTCCACCCCTCCTATCTCTCTCTTCCTTGTGCTGTCCTGATTGGGGGAGCCTATTGGCCTGTTCCACCAGGTGACTATGGGTGCTGTGCACCTTGCTGCCCTCCTCATCAGTTTAAATTTAGATTTTTAATCATGAAGTCCTCAAGAATACCCTTCAGGACCCTTTTATCCTTTCTACCTAGACGTAACTTGTCCATTACTTGCAAGTCTTTGTTATCCCATGTCCCCAACCCACCACCAATGCACCTGTACCCTTCTGGCTCACACCACCCTCTAAGCCATTCATTAAATTCAGCAGTCCTTACCTTCCTTGCTGTACTCGCCCTTGGGACCAGAAGCACCTCTGAGAAGTCTGATGACTTCCCTTCCACCCTGCAGATTCTCCCCATCTCCTTGAACCTCTCTTGCACTACCCCCACCTCACATCTTGCAAGGTCATTTTTACCCAGTTGCACTATAATGTGAGGCTTCCCACCTCTCTGTCCCAGGCACTGTGATACTAGAATCCCATTCTCCCTGCTGCCATCCCTAGCATGCATTCTATCCTCTTAAGGTTTACCTAGAGCCTTTCCCCCCATCTCACCCCTTCCAAATTGAATCCCCCCATGATCACCACCCTCTGCACATCATCCTTGGCCCTCCCTCCCTTCTGTCCATACTGTTGCCCACTTCCTCCTGCTTCCTCCTTTCCCTCCTGTCCCTCTTGTACTCCCTCCTGACCCTCTACACCTGCTATCCCCATCCTCTGCTCCTGAACCTTTCTCTCCTTTAGCACACCCCCTATCTTTCCCTTCTGTTCTCCCAACCTGTCCCCTACCCTACCCTTCTGCCCCTTCCCTGCCTATCCCCTAGCTCCTTCTTGCCCACCACCCCTTCCCTGAACCACCTTCCCTCCCCCTCTCATCTGTACTCAGTTCCTCCCACCCCTTCTCCCTACTTACCCTGATATCCCCACCAACACCTCCAACCTTCCCCTTCTTGCTACCTCCTTCCTTATCACCACTTCCCCCTTCTCCCCTCAGTCCAGTGGAAGGCATCTGTTCCACACCAGCAATCCTAGAGATGCTACCACAACACCCTCTCCCCTTCCTGCCTTACCTTCCTCCTTAATGTTATCCACTCCCCCTCCCTAGGCCTCATCTCCTGCTGGAGTAGGGAGACCTAGTACACCTGCCTAATCTCCTACCTCCTAGCTTGGCCCCCCTGCTCACCTTGGCTGCACTCCTACCCAGCCCTCCCACCCTCTCTCCAAGAACTGTGGCCCCTCTCCCTTCCCATTATTACCCTACGAGTCCCCACTACCTCCAGTGCACCCATCTCCTGCCTCATCTGCCATCTTTGCTGTCAGCTACCTAATATTACAACAAATCAGGCATCCCCCACCTCCCAGGAGAGTTCCCAGAAGTACTGCCGCCCACACCCCCTGCACCCCACCACCCTACCTATTTACTTCATCCTGCCCCCAGTGCCTGCCCCCTCTTCATGTATTAATGTTTAGCTCCTCTGTGTTATTGTACATAGCTATCCCCCTTACCTTTATGAAGCTTTTACTAGGGGTTAGCTACTGATCTACCTGCCTAGTTGACTCTAGGTATACATTAAAAGCCCGCTAATTCCTCTGTAGGCTGATCCCAAATAGGGAGCAACTGAGACCCACTAAAAACACTGCTATCTGCTCCTAGTAGAGTTGCCCCACTATGGAGTACCTCTGTTGCAAGGCTAGATGCAGGCTTACCCTAGAAAGGGAGAAGCTGCAGCCCCAATCTCTAAGACTAGCAGCCCTCTTATGTAGTACCTTGACTGTTAATTGCTGGCCTTCCCTAGACAGGTACTAGACCTACCAGCTGCCTCCTCCTGAGACTGACCCTAGATAGGTAATATTCCTATTAAACCCCACTTACGTCTCTCTTTCCCCCTTTACCTGCCCTCCTTTAAGCAGCATGGCCTGCAACCTGTGGTCTTGCATGTGGAAGTCTTACTGACACTCTCAGATGTCACATAGGTAGATGCCACACTCCTGCTTCATGGCAGTCATACTTCAGAGTCATTCACCCGAGGAGTCACTAAGAATTATGGGCATTAAATAGGAGCTATAGCCTCCCTACTGGAGGATTGTATCCCAGCAACCGCTCCACAACACCATTCAGAGCCGGTTAGCCGCCTTCAACTCCCACCCTCATCCCTCCCTCTGCAGTCCTCCTCACACAGTCCTTGGATCACCAGCAAAACATAAGAATAACAAAATAAAAACACACAGTTCATGTATGCAGTTAATTTGCTCCTGTACTTGTCTGAGCCACCTTCCGATCACTGATCCCCAAACGAAACGCTGGCGGCTTACTCCTACAGTGGAATCAGACCTAGTGGTCAGTGGTTTTTATCTGAGCCATACTACAACCTCCTTATTGGCAGGTTTTATCCCGAACCTTTTTGCAACACGAATCAAGGCCGGCTAGCCTGGTTTAACTCCCACCCTTGTCTCTCCCTCTGCAGCCCTCCCCCAACCCCCCAGAGTCCCTGAGTTACCAGCAGAACATAAGAAAACAAATTTAAAAAACACATAGTTCCTGTAAGCAGTTAATGTGCCCCATACTTATCTGAGCTGTTTTCTGATCACAGATCCCCCCGAGCTGCATGTCGTCGGCTTATTCCTACACTGGGATTGGACTTTGCAGTCAGTGGCTTTTAACTACCATACTACTGCCTCCCTATTGGAAGGCTGTATCCTGGCAACCTCTCCACAACACCAGTGAGGGATGGCTAGCCTGCCTCAACTCCTGCCCTTATCCAGTCTGCTACCCTTCTTCAAAAAAAACTGGAGCTGTTTGGAAAAGATAGTAGCCAAACAACTCCAGTTTTTTTTGTTTTTTTTTTGGAGGAGGGTAGCCAAACAACTCCAGATTTTTTTGGAGGAGGGTAGCATACTGAATAAATACCAGTCCAGTTCTCGTAAAAAACAATACATTGTCATCCATGTTGAAGGTCTTGGATGATGTCAGCAAAGCCTCAGAACTTGGTAAAGTTACTGGGACTATATTTGTTGACCTCTTCAAGGCCTTTGACATGGTGAACCACAAATGTATTCTAGGGAAACTAAGGGCAGTTGCACTAGGGGAAATGACCTTGTCCTGGTTTAAGTGTTATAAGGAGAACACAGAGGACTGTTGTGAATGGGAGGCAATCACACGATATGGTTATAAAAAAGGGGTTACTGCAGAGGTGAGTACTCAGCTCTGTATTATTCACCATATATTTGATGGGCCTGGGCAAGAGCATCTGAGGTGTGGACTGCCACTTGTATGCAAAAGGTATGGTGGTCTACTCCACCAATGCCTTGATTGAGATGGTACAGTCACGTTGACAGCAGGCCTTTAATGGCCTCCAATCATTATTTACCCAAGTCTCACTCAAACTCAAGGAAAATAAAGCCAAACTGATGTTTTAGAAACATCTCTAAAATTAAATAAATTGGGAAACAACTCTCAAGTTATTTAAACAAGGGAAGGAAAACATCTGGAGCAAGTTGAAGACTATAAGTTTTGCATCCAGTTGTGGAGACCCCACCTCCACGAAGACATAGACAGGATGGAGGCTGTCCAGAGGAGGGCAACTAAAATGGTGCAGGGTCTGCACCAGAAGACATATGAAGAGAGATTAAAGAAGCTTAATATCTATACACTTGAGGAGATGAGGGAGAGGGTTGACGTGATAGAAACTTTCAAGTACATCAAGGGAATCAATAGAGTCCAAGATGGTAGCATCTTTCAGAAAAAGAGATGTGCAAGAACAAGGGGGCACAATTTGAAGATGGGGGGGACAGCTCAAAGGTAATGTGAGGAAGTATTTTTTCATGGAGAGGATTGTGGATACGTGAAACAGCTTTTCTGAGGAGGTAGTGGACTCAAAAACAGTGGAGGAGTTCAAGAATGCATGGGACAGACATAAAGCGATTCTAGTGGGGGGTAGGAGGTAGTAGGGTGTTGGTTAACTAGGATCTGCAACCTATGCAATAGGTAGGGAAATGGGCAGACTAGGTGGGCCAAGCGGTCCTTATCTGCTGTCAAATTCTATGTTTCTATGTATAAATACTTGGGTTTCTGGACTGATGTACAGGCATCTGTCAACCTGCATGTTGCAAAGTTCATAGAAAGAATAAGTAAGTGTTTGGGAGCTCTTAACCAGACTAAAAGTTGCTTGAACTTTGAGGCAAGGTTCCAGATAGCCCAAACCCTGCTATTTCCATTATTTAATTACGCCATCTATATCTACGAGTTCTGCACAAAGGATAAGCTGGATGTATAGTATTATATAGAACAGTACAAGAAGGTGACAAGACTTTCTATAGATACATTACTGAAAGGAGAAAGTCCAGAGGAGGTCTTGCTAAGATCAAAGGGGATAAGGGGGCCTGTGAGGAGGAGGACCATGTAAAAGCATCTATCCTAAATAGATACTTCTGCTCATTATTTACTAAAGAGAAGGTAGGGCAGGGCCCACAGCTCAGCACCATGGACACAGGTGGGAGGGAGGTGTGCACTAGTCCCTTCACAAAAGAAAAGATCCTACAAGAGTTCAGAGTGGACAATGCAATGGGACCTGATGTCATACATCCCAGGGTATTAAAAGAACTAAGGGTGGAACTAGCAGAGTCATTATCAGAACTGTTTAGTGAGTCTCTGAGCACAGGAGAGGTCCCAGAAGACTGGAGAAGGGCCCATATGGTCCCGCTCCACAAGAGTTATAGCAGGGAGGAGGCAGGGAACTACAGACCAGTCAGTCTTACCTCAGTAGTGGGCAAGATTATGGAGGCACTCCTTAAGGAAAGGATAGTGCAACACCTGGAATCCATAGGAGCACAGGATCCAAGACAGCATGGGTTTACAACAGGAAGGTCCCGTCAAACTAATCTCATAGATTTCTTTGACTGGGTAACCAGAGTGGTGGACCAAGGGGGAGCAGTTGATGCCGCTACCTTGACTTCAGCAAAGCTTTTGCTGTTCCACATAGAAGATTGATTAATAAGCTGGGTAGGCTCGGTGGTCAGAAGTTGGTCAACTGGGTGGCAAACTGGTTGACGGGCAGAAAACAGAGAGTGGTGGGAAACGGTATACAGTCAGAAGAGATGCAGGTCTCAAGTGGGGTACTTAAGGGATCAGTCCTGGGGTCTGTCCTCTTCAATATCTTCATCAGTGTCATTGCAGATGGACTGGAGGGTAAGGTTTGTCTATTTGCAGATGACACCAAGATCTACAACAGAGTAGATGATCCAGATGGGGTGGGCAGAATGAGAAGAGATCTGGATAAACTGGCAAAATGGTTGGAAGAGTGACAACTTGGATTTAATGCCAGGAAGTGCAAGATCATGCACATCGGGAAGAGGAACCTTGAAGCCACCTATAGGCTGGGAGGGGAGTTGCTGGCAGTCACAAGGGAAGAAAGAGACTTGGGCATTATCATCACAGATGACCTGAAATCATCCAAGCAGACCACTAAAGCAGTAGGTAAGGCTAGGGGGATGTTGGGATGTATTAGTAGGGGTATCACAAGTCATAAGAGGGAGGTAATAATCCCTCTTTACAAGACATTGGTTAGGCCCCATCTGGAGTACTGTGTGCAGTACTGGAGGCCACACCTTTATTAGGACATTAACCAAATGGAGGCAGTCCAGAAAAGGGCAACTAAAATGGTGCAGGGACTGCATCAGAAAACATATGAGGACAGATTCAATCAATCAAATTCTTTATTTATTCAGGCAAACACCATTGAGCAAGCTCATTTACAAGGTGGACCTGCATTACACAAGTCAGTAACAATGCATTTATATACAGACAAATAGACAGTAGATGCAGGTGTACAACAGTATAGGTAGGCCTGCAATGGACAGGATAAGTAGAAATACATTTGGGTTCAGGTAAAAGACAATTGGTAAGGGTATGCATAACAATAGGGTAGCAAGTCAGTAAAAATTTATACCAGATACAACAACATACATGGTTTAGTATTCCTGTAAGGTAGAGGCATTATAGTCCAGCGAAGAGATTAGTTGAAGTGGATGCTATAAGGTAAAAGACATACATAGTCAGTTTAAAAGACCCAGGCGTATCAAGGGGGGAGACGTGGCTGGGAGAAGTGGGCAGCCAGTGGGGTCTGGAACCGGATAATACTTGGAGCGAAGGAATGAGATGCTGGGTGTACAAGGAATAGGTGGGTGAGGAGGGTGAGATTTAGGGTGGTAGATAAGTATGTGGCTCAGGGACAAGTTATGCACCGATACAAGAAAGAAGGAGGATGGGAAAAGCAGGGAGGATGTGGAAGGGGGTGTAAGTAAGCTAGGATCATTGGAAGCAGTTGCAGGCTTCTGTAATGTATTTTGAGTATAAGGTCTTAAACAGAGTGAGACTAACAGGAGTTCTCAGTTTCAGTGATTTCTGTAGCACATTCCAAAGCTAGGATCGTTGGAAGCAGTTGCAGGCTTCTGTAATGTATTTTGAGTATAAGAACTTAAACACAGTAATATTAACAGGAGTCCTCAGTTTCAGTGGTTTCTGTAGCACATTCCAGAGTGGCGGTAGAACGAATCCTATGGCAGCTCTCCCAAAACGCGTTAGGGCTTTGGGCACTTTCAGAGAAATCAGTGAACAGCTTCTTAGGGCATAGGTTCCGGGCATATTGAGAGTCAGGCAATCAACACTGTACTGCGGAAGTTTGCCTGGGATAGCTCTGTATGTCCAGAGAGCTGCATTTTTATTTTGTCTGTAGTGTAGGGAGGTCCAACCTACGGCTGCATATAAAGAGCAGTGATGGGTGGAGAAGGGGAGACCAGTGATGAAGCACAGGGTTCTGTGGTAAAGTATGTCCAATTTACCGAGGTATGAAGTAGCACATTGGCTGTATATAAAGTCGGCGTAATCAAATAGGGAAGGGCGAACTGAACTAGCTATCTCTAGGCCTCTCTGTAGTTAGTAGGCGTTTAACCTGAAGAGACCTAGTCTGTGCCTCAGTTTTTTAACAAATCCTCCAGGTGGTCTGCAAAGGAGGTTTGAAGTCTAGCCAGACCTCCAGGTATTTGAATTTCGGCACAAATTCCAGGGTTTCTCCTAGGAGGGTGGTGATGGGGGGTAGAGCAGGGTAGGCTGCATGGTTAATAGGTGAAAATAGCATTGCCTTTGTCTTTTTGGCGTTAAGTAGCAATATTTTACTAAGGAGCTGGGATTGAAGTATGTTGAAGTCAGCTTGCAGGTCACTACAGGCAGTTTCAGGAGTGGCACGGCTTCGGTAGATCACTGTATCGTCTGAGAACAGATGAATTTTCACCTAATTGATGCCTGAGTCTATATTATTGATGTAGATGGCAAATAGGAGTGGCCCCAGGATGGATCCCTGCGGGACGCCTCGTTTTAACAGATTTGAGGGGGAGAGTTCACCTTCAGCCTTGACCTGTTGGTGCCTATCAGAAAGGTAGTTGTGGAACCAATGCAAGGAGGTAGAATCTAGACCAATAGCTTTTAATGAAGAAAGAAGGAGGCTGTCGTCGACAGTGTCGAAGGCCTTACTTAGGTCTAGAAAAACAGAGCAGACAAATTTTTTGTTCTCTAGCTCGCACTGCCAGTCATTTGTCACCTTGGCCAGGTCCGTGATTGTACTATGTTCAGTTCTGAAACCAGATTGCATTAAGTTTAGCAGGTTAGTGTCATCTATGAAAGATTTCAGCTGGGCATTCACGATTTTTTCCAGAAGTTTTGATAGTACCGGGAGAAGGGAGATGGGCCTGTAGTTGTTTAGATCACAGGGGTCTCTGGATTTAAACAATGGAATAACATGTGCAGTCTTCCACAGTTTGGGGAAGGTCCCTTGAGAAAGGGACAAGTTAAATAGACCTAATAGGCAGCCAAGACATAATGGGCAATCTTTAGTAGTATGGATCGAAGGTGTCAGCGCCAGCACTTTTCTGGTGTCCAACTGGAGGAGGAGATCTTTGACCTCTTTTAGTGAGGCAGGAGAGAATGAAAGACTGCATCTGAGGAATAGATTCTGAAGGTTAGCGTGGTAGGCTGGGGCGTGAGGTTGCGGCAGGTGAGTTATCAAAAGCTAGCCCTGCAGTAGCAAAGTGATTGTTGAAGGCTTGTAGTATCTCTTTATTGTTGTTGATAGTTACATTGTCAGAAATAATTTTTGAGGGGAGAGTGTTTCCTGTGATATTATCTGAAAGTTCTCTTATTGTGGACCAGAACTTGGTAGGGCAGTTGGAGGCAGTGTAGAGTTCAGAGCGATAGAAGTTGGACTTGGTTTCCCGAATTAGCTTTGTACAGTGGTTTCTGGCTGTTCTGAAAAGATGCCAGTCTTCGGCTTTGTGGGATTTGCATGCTAGCTTCCAGAGCTTGTCTCTTTTTAATAGTGCTGCCTTGATGTCTGCTGTAAACCAATGGCACTTTCTAGCCTTTATATGGGTTTTGACTAAGGGTGCATGGGTGTTAAGTGCGCTGGATACAATTTCGTGGAAAATGGCATGTGCTGTTTCTACTGATTTGGCTAAATAAAAGGTCTGCCAAAGCAAGGAGGCTTTCAGGTCATTGATGTATACAAGCGGGTCAAAATTCCGTTTTGATCTTTTGGTAGAGAACTTTGCTGAGGCTGTTGGTTTAGGGACTGCTCTTATGCCAGCAATAAAGCAATGGTCACTAACATCAGAAAAAAAGATCCCAGCATGGGAGAAGAAGTGGGGTTTGCTTACTAGGAGTACATCTAATAGTGTATCTTTCGTAGGGTTTTCTTATTGAATCAGTAGGTTCATTAATAAGTAGAGTGAGCCCATGAGAGTCACAGAAGGATTTAAGTGGAAGAGATGCACTTGACAGCCAGTCATAGTTAAGGTCCCCTAGTATAATTGTTTCCATTGTGTCGGTACTAATAGTAGATGATAGGTGGGACAGGAGCTGTGACCCCGAGGACGGGGGTCTATTACATCCTATGACACGGAGGGCCATTGATGTAGATATTTCGATTTTTAAGGACAGCAATTGGCAATTGATGTAGTGTCGAGGGTAGTGACCGTAAACTTGTCCTTAACACAGATGGCTACACCACCGCCTCTGGTTAGTCTAGCGGCTCTGAATAACAGATAGTTGGGGATATTGACCTCTTTGTCTGGCGTGGATGGACGAAGCCAGTATTCAGATATGACAAGTACATCCAGCTCCGTGTGGATAGCCTAAGCCTGTACTGAGGTGAGTTCCTTTAAGAGGCTACACACATTAACATGCATAAAGCTGATACCTTTATACTTTGTGACTTCGGACGGTGAAGGAATTGCTTGTATAGGACCAGGGTTAAGTTTAACATTACCTGAGCATAGCAAGAGGAGGAGTACAACTTTCCTCAGGGCAACAAGTGGTAATTTGGAAGAACTAAACCTTCTTTGGCTAGTGGAAGTATTGGCGTAGGAATGCAAGGACCTATTCTTTGTACTGTTCAGTCCTGGTGATACACATGCTAAGACCCTAGCTGTATGACACCAGTAGATGCAGGTACTGGGCCGAGTAGGTAACATTCCTTGGGTAGGTAACGAGATGCCGATGGCTGTCCGAGAGGGAGACTCAGCTGAAAGTGGGTACGACAACTTGGGGGCATAGCACGAGTTGTATAGGGACTCCATGAGTAGACATTCTTGTGGTAGGGGATACGAGTCCTCTTTGGGCAAAATTCCATCTGGCATGTACCCTAATAAGGGTAGGGTGCATAAGGCGGTAAATAGGTAGAGCCAGATCGCAAGTTCCATGGTTAAAGTCTGGGGGTCAGAAAGAGAAACAGTTATAAGGGCTTAATCTGGGCAAGGTATCACCAGGTAAGGCTACACGCCACGGGGTCTGAAAAGGGATATAGGTGCCGATACCACTTGAAGAAGAAGAAGAAGAATCAGCATTTATATAGCGCTTTTCATACATCCAAAGCGCTTTACAAGCAATGCTAGACTGGTAGTGAAGTGACTGAATGTGTGGTGGCGGCCATATCGCACATCATCACCCACACACAGCCTGGATAATTGCATGAACCGGTTTATGGGAAGGGGAATGTTGGCCAGGACACCGGGAATGTTCCCTACTCTTTGCGAAGAGTGCCCTGGGTTCTTTTACTTCCACCTGGACACCCACCAGGACAACACCAGGATGGGCAGAAGGGACCTCGGTTTAACGTCTCATCCGAAGGACGGCACACCCCAGCAGTACAGCACCCCCCAATACTGCACTCGGATGCCAGCGATTTTTAGGTGCAAGTCCAATCCCGGTGTGGGATGAGAACCCACGACCTTCTGGTCCAGAGGCGGATGTGCTACCAACTGAGCCACGCTGAAGGGAGCAAGGAGATGTTTCTATAGCACAGCAACTAGAGATAGTTACGAGAAGTCGTAAACCTGATCTAAGATGTATCACCAGCTAAGGCTACACACCACAGGGTCAGCAAAGGGATGTAGGCGCTGAAACCACTTGTAGGGAGCAAGGAGAATTTACTATGACACAGCGACTAGGGACAGTAATAAGAAGTCACAGATCTGATCTGAGACGAGTGGTAGGGGAGACAGCGGTGGGTTAGTTAGGATGGGACACTTGAACCTGAAGCGGCAGCCCAAAATTTATATGTCTGTGGGCATCCTAGGGAGGCAGAGAGGATAGATTTGTAGGAAAGCCAATGGCAGGGGAGGGCGGGGCAAGGAGGTCATATAATAATGGTCAGGGAGGGGGTGGGTGGGCTTAAAATTTGTGGCTTTGCCATACCTCTCTGGGTCTGGAGTCTGAGCAAGTGGTCTCGGGCGGCGGCTTCTGAAGCGCCGACTGCACAGTAGCTGCAGTTCTTGCGGCGGACGAGCTGGGAGCCCTAGAGGGTTCTCGGCTGAAGGGGAAGAGAAAGTGAAGCCAATTAGTACTAGTCCCAGACAATGGTTGAGCTACCCAGTGACAAAACTAATTTACAAATGAAAGGGGTTGATTTCCTTGGCGCCCTGAAGTCTGGGCGGCAGTTAGAGAGGCAAAGGAAAGGGCTGTTTACCTTAATCAATCTAGCAAGAGCAGTTTGCAAGTATTGCAGCTTTTTTTACAGATTAATAGAGCTCAATATGTATACCCTAGAGCAAAGGAGAGAGAAAGGTGATGTGATCAAAACATTCAAACACCTTAAGGGCATTAACAAGGTGAAAGAGTCTAACATGTTTCAGTATAAGAAAAATAGCAGGACATGAGGACACGACATGAGATTAGAGGGAGGCCGATTAAGGGGTAATGTAAGGAAGTTCTTTTTTACAGAAAAGGTGGTGGATGTGTAACCCCCCTGCAATTGGGGGTTCCCAAAAGACTTCCAGGAGCTTGCTTGAATGCTCCAAGCCTGAATGGTGTTTGGCGTTTAGGCCACTTGTCAGTGAGTGTTTTTAGAGCCTCTGGTACTGTCTCTTTAAGAGCTGTCTGCTTGCAGACATAATTAGTTTATATGGGGGGACTGTGTGTTTCTCTGTTTGAGTACCACTCGAACTGCTGCCAATTCACTCCATTTTGCAGTCACTAGGAGTACAAAGGGAACCTATCTGAAAGATGTAACTGTTTGCCAGAAATAATTTAGAGTAATAATGAAAATACAGTTTGTCTAACCTGCTTTCTTTGCAGTCAGAACTGTGTCTGCCTAGTTCCCCATTCTGGTTTGAACTGCTGAACTGGACCAATCAGTGTGGGGTAAGCTAGCTCTAAATGGTGCCGGACGAATCAGAACTTGGACTCATAATCTGAGCCAGCCACAAGAGGATTGTATGGGCAGTGACTCTGGGAGATGTAGTTTAGACTTCAGCGCCTTTTTGGACCAACAGCAGCAGTCTATTGTGATGACAGCCAATCCAGTCAAGAACTGGGAGGAACTCAAAGGAAGTGCCGGTTTTGTCTGTTAGAGTTTCAGTTTAGATCTGGCAGTGAAGGGAAAGAAACCTGTGCTTTTTCAGTGCACAGTTTCAGTCAAAAACATGTGTAAGGCCCAGAGTTCCGGTCTGCAGCTTGTGTAACTGCTTGTTAGGACTGAATCCGTCCCTGTGAAAGAATCAAAGGATCTCTGAGAGTAGAAACCAGGCTCACCCTGTAGAAGACTGGAGAAATTGTTGAATTGCACTCGGTCTGTCAGAACTGAATCTGCTGTGTGTTCTCCCGGTATTGTGCAGTAATTGTGATCGGATAGAGAAGCAGCCTGCCTGGTATAGTACTTTCTTTTTTACCATATAAATGTGTGAAGAGTCTCTTGGAGCTCAAGAGTAGCCCTGCTGATATTGAAGGACCCTATCTTATTTGGAGGTCGTGAGTACTAATTCAGGAGTCGCTCCCTGTTGAATTGCCACATTAAATCCAAATGGAATTACTGTACTGCTGACTGTTTAATTTTCCTTTCTCTGTGTGAAAGGGCCCTACCAGCTGCCACGGTTTGGACTAGCCACTAGGGCTTGGGTACCCAGGGACAGTAACTGATAGGGATAGGCCTGTGCACAGAGCCATAGGTAGATGATTAGAGTGATAAGCTAATTAACCTGATTTCCCCCTGTCCTTGTTATATCCCCCTAAATAAATCAGAGCTGCTTGTTTCAGCAAAGTTATACTGCCTGAGGTATTTGTCTATGTTAAAGTACTGTACTGTGATTGTTGCACTGTATCTTATTTCACAGGAGGTCCCACTGCCGGAACCAGTCCTGGGGGTAAGTGTATACTGTGAAGGTAATTCTGATATATTGCGTGGGCCACTAGTGGGAAGAAAGGGGGGTTGCAGTGTCCCAGAGGGCTGTGACCAAGTTAGTTTAACTATTGCAAACCCTGACCTCTGGGTGGAGGCACCAGCCATTGGATCCAGGCCCCTCAACCTGTTAATGGCAAATCAGGCAGGGGTAGTAGCCCCTGGGATAGCGCCATCTAGGGGTTACAGATGCATGGAACGGTTACCTCAGGAAGTGATGGATATGAATACAGTGCAGGGCTTCATACAGGCAAGGGATAGGCATAAGGGAGCAATATAGATGAGTATGAATAGATAGGCCATTGTCAGAGCAAAGGCTGATGGCACATTCATAAGGTAGAAAAAGAAATGGGTAGACTGGATGGACCTTGTGGTCCTTATCTGCCGTCAACTTCTATGTGTAACCCCTAGATGGCGCTATCCCAGGGGCTACTACCCCTGCCTGATTTGCCACTAACAGGTTGAGGGGCCTGGATCCAATGGCGGGTGCCTCCACCCAGAGGTCAGGGTTTGCAATAGTTAAACTAACTTGGTCACAGCCCTCTGGGACACTGCAACCCCCCTTTCTTCCCACTAGTGGCCCACACAATATATCAGAATTACCTTCACAGTATACACTTACCCCCAGGTCTGGTTCCGGCACTGGGACCTCCTGTGAAATGAGATACAGTGCAACAATCACAGTACAGTACTTTAACATAGACAAATACCTCAGGCAGTATAACTTTGCTGAAACAAGCAGCTCTGATTTATTTAGGGGGATATAACAAGGACAGGGGGAAATCAGGTTAATTAGCTTATCACTCTAATAATCTACCTATGGCTCTGTGCACAGGCCTATCCCTATCAGTTACTGTCCCTGGGTACCCAAGCCCTAGTGGCTAGTCCAAACCATGGCAGCTGGTAGGGGCCCTTTCACACAGAGAAAAGGAGAATTAAACAGTCAGCAGTACAGTAATTCCATTTGGATTTAATGTGGCAATTCAACAGGAGCGACCTTGAATTAGTACTCACGACCTCCAAATAAGATAGGGTCCTTCAATGTCAGCAGGGCTCACTTGAGGTACACAAACCTCTTCACACATCCATATAAAAGAAAGCACTATACCAGGCAGGCTGCATCTGTATCCCGATCGCAATTACTGCACAATACTGGAGAACACACAGCAGATTCAGTTCCTGACAGACCGAGTGTAATTTTCAGCAATTCCTCCAGTCTTCTACAGGGTGAGCCTGGTTTCTACTCTTCAGAGATCCTTTGATTCTTTTCACAGGACGGATTCAGTCCTAACAAGTTGTTACACAAGCTGCAGACCGGAACTCTGGGCCTTACACACGTTTTTTGACTAAAACTGCACACTGAAAAAGCACAGGGCTCCTTCCTTCTTCACTGCCAAAGCTCAACTGAACTCCAACCGACAAAACCGGCACTTCCTTTGAGTTCCTCCCAGTTCTTGACTGGATTGGCTGTCACTCACAATAGACTGCTGCTGTTGGTCCAAAAGGCACTGGAGTCTAAACTACATCTCCAGAGTCACTGCCCATACAATCCTCTTGTGGCTGGCTCAGATTATGAGTCCAAGTTCTGATTCGTCCAAGGCACCATTTTAGAGCTAGCTTACCCCACACTGATTGGTCCAGTTCAGCAGTTCAAAACTAGAATGGGAACTAGCAGACACAGTTCTGACTGCAAAGAAAGCAGGTTAGACAAACTGTAATTTCATTATTACTCTAAATAATTTCTGGCAAACAGTTACATCTTTCAGATAGGTTCCCTTTGCACTCCTAGTGACTGCAAACATGAAGTGAATTGGCAGCAGCTTGAGTGGTACTCAATCAAAGAAACACACAGTCCCCCATACAAACTAATTATGTCTGCAAGCAGACAGCTCTTAAAGAGACAGTACCAGAGGTTCTAAAAACACTCACTGATAAATGGCTTAAATGCCAAACACCATTCAGGCTTGGAGCATTCAAGCAAGCTCCTGGAAGTCTTTTGGGAACCCCCATTTGCAGGGGGGTTACATATGTTTCATAGTAAAGTGGCGTAGTACATCTCAAACAGTTCCTGTGAAACTCGTAGCTGTGAGTTATACAATAAACTAGGCTGGTCCTCATTGAACAAAAGACACAAGCGGCATAAAATTATTTTTGCCCTGAAATGCTCGCAGGATAAAGTCCGCAATTATCTATCAGAAAGAGATTGATACTTACGGAAAAACAGTCCTCACTAAAAGGTGCAGGCCTCCTGCAGTTGGTATAACACCGGATACTGATAGCTACAGCAAGGTTTTTAAGTAATTGGGTTCCACAGATATGGAATTCTCTTCTTGAGTTCTTTAGAATTTGTGGGAATAAGCTTCCTACTCACAAACAAATAAAAACCTGGTTTACCTCTCAACATCAAAAGTGTAACAAATGTAGTGAAAGTATAATGTGATACTATCCTAAGACTGTTACTGAAGTCCCTCTATATTGTGTATTAAATTATACTAATTGTCATATGACAATACTTGTTTGTTACATGACAATGTCTGTGCATTTATTGTTATAACTTTTAAGTTTTATTGTACATTTTTAATATGCAGCTGTGGAATGAATATGTGTAGTTGCATCATCCTAATAAGCCTTGGCTCAATGACTTATCCCTAATAAAATTAAAAACGTTAAACTTGTTCCTCCCTCTGCAACCCTCCTCCCACCTCTCATCCCCGAATCACCAACACAACATAAAAAAAAAAAACAAATTAAAAAGTACACAGTTCCTGTGAGCAGTTAATATGCTGCTCTGCTTATCTGAGCCACCTTCGAGCTGCGTGCCAGCAGTTTACTCCTATACCGATCATACAGATTGATCATGATGCCACTGAGCTGCTTGCTGGTTGGTTTCATGCAGATGAAAGAATCCAGCTGCTCTGTAGTAGAAGTGTCTCACTTCTTTCAACTACAAGACATTTTCACCCCACAAGCCCAGAAAAGTGTCTTGAGCAGCCTTGCTGATCTTTGGATTGTGACTGTTGAACCCACTGTAGCCTGAGCTACATTGGACCCGACAGAGACATGCCTCTGAAACCACATTATTGTAACAAGATGTTTGCTTTGCATGCACAAGCAAACATAAAAATTAAGTAGTGCCCATAGCTTTGCTTCTTTCCTGACCATCAAGAACCCCCTTCCTATCCATACTTGCCTGCTGTAGAAATCTTTACTGCTTTACTCACCCAGATGAAACTGAATCCTTGACTTTATTAAGTCCTTCTGTTGTACGTGAGTTTGTGTGGGGAGCGGTGAACATTCTGCCAGTAGACTTCTGCACAAGTTTGAATTCCTGCATTCCAGTGATTAACAAATATTCCATTCACTGAATGTTTAAACAAAAGATGAAGTAACTTTTAACAAAAGAAAATAGGGGACTTCCGGTGACATCATGAGTGGATGAACAGCATAGATGCGAGGCTCCCCCTGCAGTTCGATTAAAATAGCTATCTGAAATAGGCAAAATCTGCTAAAGAGACCGAATATCAACAAAATCTGCCTACCAGAATGCCAAAGAAATGAGGGGCAGATAGATTAGAACACCCCAGCCAACCCGATGGCGAGAGATCCAAACCGGAGGAGTCGGATAGCGAGGATTCACAGGCCTCATCGGCCTCCCGCCAGAGTACAGCGAAGGCCGACCGGATCCCACATGAAATATTACAAAGGCAAATGACCCAAATGCTCGCGGAAATCCGTGAGTTTAGGAAAGAGATGCGATCTACAGTGACGGCGCTGAGAACAGATCTGGGCAAATTGGAGAAGAGGCAGGAAGTAGCTGAAGAACAATTAACAGCGACAGACAAGAGAGTTGATACCGCGGAAATAGCCATCGCACAGCTACACACGCACATCCAAGCACTGCAGGAGCGTGCTGAAGATGCAGAGTGCAGGAACAGGCATAACAACATTAGGCTGTCTGGGCTTCTGGAGGGAGACGAGAGTGCCGACTTCATACAATACATGCAAAAATTACTGAAAGAAATCCTTCCCCTGCCAGAGAACCTTACCTTGGAGATGGAACGAGTGCACCGCACGCTGGGACCCAGACCACAAATGAACGCCCGCCCCCGAGCGATTCTCCTCAAGTTCCTTAGGCATCAAGAGAAAGAAACTGTATTACATACAGCCTGGAAACAAGGTAAAGTTTTCTACAAATCGCACAGGCTATATTTCGAGAACGACTTCACCCCTGAGGTAATGGCTCACCGGAGGCTTTATTTCCCTATGATGAAGGCCCTCAGAAGTGCTGGCATTCGGTTTAGAACCCTGTATCCAACAAAGATGGTGGCTTACTTCCCGGAGGGTCCCATGACTTTCGAGTCAGCGGCTGCGTTGGAGAAGGAGCTGCGATCCAGGAAAATTGAAGTTAGTCAACAACGCCCTTCAGACACGCTCCCCATAGCAGCAAGATTAGCCCAGAAAGCCTGGTCGATGGGTCAACGCGAGAGCAGGTGAAGACAGGGCGCTGAGGCACTACAAAGTATTGTTAGCTCGCTGAAAATGGATATCCACAATCGGTCGGGACCCAGTTTGACAGCTCAGGACTCTAATACCTGATGGACTAACTGCAAGTATTATATGGAAAAGGAAAATATTTAATCTGATCGTATCTCGGGTCTGGTTATTAGACATTTGAAAGTTTAGAACATTATTGGGTGCTAAAAATGAGGGAAAATCTGAATGAGGGGACAAAAGTTGTAAGTGTTGATACTAGCCTCTGGGGGTTCGTAGAGAGGGCTATTTTCGATTAAAAGCTGACTCATTATACCCCCAAAACATAAAACATATGCTAAGCCGTCTTTCTGGCCAGGTTTGATAGGTTCAACCCTCGTAGTTCCCGCGGATTGGAGATACGGGGCGGATGGTTGCAGATTTCCCTTCTAGCTTGACTTGTGACTAGTGATGGAGGACTCTGGGTAGGGTCGGACTGATTAAGGGGTTCGGGGGTTAGTTGTAAGCCGTTGAAAATTGAATCCCCAGCTGGAACGCCCCGCCTCGAGCGAGGCCTTCTTCCCTTGGTGTGAAAGCTCTGGTGGGGTGGGGGGAGGGAGTGATAGAAGACCCGCTGGTCATAGGCATAAGCGCGAGGCATGTTTAAAGCACCTGAATAGTGCGGGAGATCCTCTCAGGCTGAAAGTGGGGTTTTGGAGCTGTAGAGGGAGATGGTTGTAGTCTCCTCTTCTTGCTGGGCCTATGATTAACGATGGAGGACTCGGGGTGGGATCGGACTCATTAAGGGGAATGGGGGTTAGATGCAGGCTGTTTAAAATAGCTGATTGGGACTATGGTAGAGATTAGGGGTGGGTTGAAATGGAAGACCCTAATACGGAACAGAAAATGGTTAGCTCCTGACTGAACTAAAATGGGAGAACGCAATGGGGAAGGGGGTAGGGGCAAAGCAGAACTGCGGGAGAATAAAGAGGGGTAGGAAGGGGGGGAGGGGGAGAACGGAGAGTTGCAGGAGGGGGGAAGAGGGGGTGTGAGGGTGTTTTTTTTTTTTTCTTTCCTTTTCTTTCTCTCTTTCACTTTAAATATTGCTAAATGCTTGCCCAGAAAGTCTATATGAAGAATAGAGACCAGCCGGTGCCGACACCCCCGGGCCTCCCGGAGCGTAGACTGAAGTCAGGAACTACATCAGATAGCTGGTCGGGCTAACTTAACTCGATAGATACCTGAGGTCCTGGGGTTCTGGAGGCCCGTCTGTAACAGAATCGGACTGTTTAGAAGCTTGTTGCATATGGGGCAGCATTTAGTCTGGATTCTGGACACGTAGGCTCCGGTCCATGTTACCAGGCCTTGGTAAACTAAAGCGCCCCAGTTACCCTACCATGCCTCAGAAGAACTTGGTATAGGCCCGCAGCCCGCCCGGGGTGAGAGGCCTCCCAGTGGATGCCTCCACCTGATGTTCCCATGGCAGCAGATAATCCATGAGAAACGGGTTGTGGCCTGAATTTGGAAACAGTAGGCCATTACTCACTGTAATACTATATGCCCCCTCTCATAATAGGAACTTCAGGGGAGGCACTGTCTCACGGCTCTAGTCGCCAATCTCCATCCCCCTTTTCCTTCTAGGTACATTGGTACCTAAGGTCCTTAATGTAAAAGGACCATGCTGATAGGTCTCTTGTGTCCTATCAAGGATCAGGGTTTACCTAGATCCATGGAAGTACCAACTTCTGTTCAAATGGCCCTGTTGGTCAATTTGTATATAGTTAATATTAGGTTGTATGTAGGTATGAATGGTTATGTAGTTATTGTTGACTGTGTAGTGGAAAGGTCATCGAACTTCATCTGGTCCATGCAGCATAAAATGAGACTCTCCCGAATGCCCCATGGGGGGCCGGGGGACTCAGTACCTCAGAATCCTATATAAAGGCCATTATGCAATCCCCAAAATTAAAATTATTCTCCTTAAATATAAATGGCCTGGCCTCACCTATTAAAAGATCAAGGACATTGGCTTACCTACGTAGAACTAAATCCGAAGTGGTTTACCTCCAGGAGACCCATATGAGCGCAGCTGAACACGCTAAATTATCTAAACTATGTAAGGGACAGGTGTTCTATGCGTCCTATAAGGGTGGTAGAAGAAGAGGGGTGGCGATAATCATCTCACCACATATAGCATATCGCCCAGAATTGACCTGGTCAGACCCTGAAGGCTGTCTAATTTTACCCGTGGAAAGCTTAATAATGAAGAAGTCACCTTAGCAAATATGTATCTCCCACCAGGTATTACTACTGCACAACTGAAACCCTTACTAGACAAGGTGGTGAAATTTACCAGAGGCACCATGTTACTGGCCGGAGACTTCAACTTAACCGCTGACCCAAACCTGGATTCATCTAAAGCGAAACCGCAGAAATTATCTGCAACCCAAAAGTTCTTTAACAACTTCATCTCAGAAATGGGATGGTGTGACATCTGGCGGAAGTTACACCCGAGGGCTAGAAACTACTCTTACTGCTCTCCGGTGCACAACACATACTCACGTATAGACTATGCCTATACACAAATTGAAAACCTACATAGAGTAAGCGATACGTAATTGGGAGATATCTCCATCTCAGACCATGCCCCGGTGATTACACACTGGGAATTAGGTCTCCAACCTAGAACTACTCAATGGCGGCTTAACCCATACTATCTGAGGTCCAGGGAGTTTCAGGAATTCATATTAGCCAAGTTGGATGAGATAACTGCTGATAATCCAGTCTCTGACACCTCTCCCTCAGTTCATTGGGACACAATAAAAGCAGTCCTGAGAGGGCACATCATCAAGTATACCTCGCAAAAGAAAAGACAGCGCAAAGAACAGAGGAATAACCTCGAGGAAACCCTTCATTTCCTACAGCAGGCACATCAGCAGGGTGACGATTCACTCCTCCCTCTGATACAACAAACTAAACAAACACTAGATAAAATCGCATTACAACAGACAGAAATAGCATTAGCATATCTAAAACAGAAATTCTATGAAGTGGGCCCACGAGCTTCGCGAATGCTTGCATATCAAGCCCGTAAACAGAAGAAAAAAAGCAACAATAGCCACTGTACGGCACCCAATACAAGGCCAACCCCTCTTTAAAACGCACAAAATTGCTGGTGTCTTTCAAGTATATTATAAAAACTTATACACTCCCGAATCCAACCCTTCTTCAGATACGCTGACGGGCTCACACTTCCGACTTTGTCGGAAGAAAACAGGGATTCCCTAACCAGCCCCACAACAGCGGAGGAAGTAGCCCTATCCATTACCAACTCCAAATCACAAAAAGTCCCGGGACCAGTTGGATATGGAGCAGAGTTCTATAAGTGGACAAAAGCCCAAATCCTCCCCTCTCTCCTTAGGGTATTTAACTCGATATTGGAAGGAGACCAACCCCCAAGCTCTTGGTCATATGCGACTATCTCTGTGATCCCTAAACCCGGGAAAAACCCTCAGGGAATGTTCCTCATACCGTCCAATTTCTGTATTAAATCAAGACTATAAGTTGTTTATGACTATATTAGCCAAGCGTATCGACCAAGTCCTGCCTACCTTAATACATAAAGACCAAACCGGTTTTGTTAGGACACACACAACCACTGACAATATCAAACGCACCCTGCATCTTGTAAACCAGATGAGCCAAACAGACACTCCAGCATTAGTAATCAGTCTAGATGCTGAGAAGGCCTTTGACAGGGTGGCCTGGCCCTTGCTGTACTCGACCTTGAGTAAATTTGGTTTTCCACTGGGTATTATTTAAACTCTGCAAAACATATACTCCTCCCCTCAGGCATGCGTTAGAGTTAACGGACACCATTCAGAATATTTTCAACTCGGTAGAGGGACTAGACAGGGATGCCCACTGTCTCCGTTACTCTTTGCTGCAGTTATAGAGCCCCTAGCACAACAAATCCGAGATTCCCCAAGGATACGTGGAGTCCCTTTTGGGGATAGCGAGCACAAAGTGGCACTATATGCAGATGATATTCTTCTATATCTCCAAAACCCAGAACAATCTATCCAAGAACTGCGACGGATATTAGACACCTACGGTACAGTATCAAGCTATAAGCTTAACCTCACTAAGACCGAAATAATCACGTTCAATTACTCCCCCACCCAGACTACAGCGGAATGCATTCCAGGAAGGTGGAACCTGACAAAAATAAAATACCTTGGTATTTACATACCTCAGAAACAGACTGAATATTACAAGTATAACTATACACCGTTTCACACACAATTAAAGCAAGATCTACAAGCATGGTCTGTAATACGTTAAATCTCACATGACGAATTGAACTTATAAGAATGATAACCCTTCCCAGGGCATTATACCTCTTCCAAAATGTTCCGCTATCGGTCCCCCTAAAGACGTTTAAAGAAATCAACCGTGCAATATGGAACTTTATATGGGACAGGTGAAAAGCTCGAGTAAACTTTAAGGTGTTATCCCTTGCACGGGTGGATGGGGGACTTGCACTTCCGGACTTAAAACGTTATCAGCAGGCAGTCACCTTGGTTAATGTTATGGCTAGACAAAATAGGACTACAGTTCCACACTGGTTGGAAATGGAGAGATGGCTCCTTAGTGATGCAAGATATATCCGGATGCTTCATCAGCTAACATCTGGAAATTCTGTTAACATAGCCACTAGCCCTTGGCTGGTAGCCCAGTGTCGGAATTGGAGCACCTTGAAAAAAAATTATGGGTTTTCAACCTATTTACCCCTAATATCTCCAATCCAGTACCTCCCAGACCTCCCCCCAATACTCTGGATACGGGGTTTAGTTCCTGGGCCGCAGCCGGCCTGAGATTTCTGCCACAAATAATGACACAAGGAAAGATATGGACCTACGCAGTGATTCAGGAAAAGTTCCATTTACCTCACAAAGACTTCCACCGATATTTACAACTCCGACACTATGTAGAAGGTATGACCCCCCCCCCTTGCAGAACCCCGAAACATACCCAGCATTAATACACAGTCAAATCTCACTTAACGAAACAGGTAGGCAGGACAATCTGGTCTCCCTTTACCATCGGGCTCTGAACTCACAGGGAACCCACCTTACTGAGAAAATACATGTACAATGGCATGGGGATTCTGGTCGCCTGCTTAGCATGGCCGAATGGAAAATAGCCTGCAGACAGGTCTCCAGGGTTACCAGCTCACACCAATGGAGAGAGTTTGCCTGGAAGGTGTTAATACGCTACTTTAGGCCTCCCTGTATCACTAAACACTATATACCAAGTAAAACAGCGGAGTGCTGGAGACAGTGCGGAGAACAAGAAGCCAATCTGGCTCATATTATATGGGACTGCCCAGCTCTTACCAATTACAAACAACAGCTTGAGGCACAACTGCAGGAGCTTATAGACTCAAAATTTCACCTGACTTCAGAGATGTACCTATTCCTTATAATTCCCAAGCCCTACCGGGGCCCTAACACAAGATATCTCCTCTCACTACTCATTACAGTAGCCAAGAAGGCACTTACCAGGCACTGGCTGACAAACGAAGTACCGACTATACGGGAATGGTGGGATATTACCAGACAAGTTTACAGTCTGGAAAAGATGACACAACCTAAATGATCGGGAGGAACTTTTCTCTTCAAGGTGGATGAGATGGCAGCTACACTACATGCTGAAAGACCCTCTATTTGTACCTTGAGAAGTACCGTCTCTAAGGCATCCTTGGCTCATTAGGGCCACAGATTTCCCCTTCCCCTACTTTGAGGTCTCTGGGTACTGTCCCCCCCCCACACACAAATGAAACCCTTTAGATAATAGGTCTGAAGAAACCAGGGTAGTAATATTTAACAAAGGGAGAAAGAAGAAAAAGAAAAAGAGGAAATTGAATAGTAACCAGTTCGATGTCCTATTGATTAAGGCATTTTATAGAATGTGTCAGTAGGCCTAATGGAATAACAAGTCTACTGAATGGACTGTACAAACTGTGGATGAAAGGTACGAACTCTCACAAAAAGCTACATAGTTAAACTGATCAGATGTCATTGTACTGCATAAAATTTTAACTGATGACCTGTATGTATATAAGTTGAAATATATATTTAATAAAAAGAAGATTTAAAAAAAAAAAAAGAAAATACATGTTTATAATCAAATAACAAATGTCTTTTTTTAATTTTGTCCCCATTTTATAAGTACAATAAGACATGTCAGGGTGTGGGCAGTTATGTGATAAATGCACTTCCAGGTGCTGAAAGGCACTCTTTAAATGCCTTATGCCTCACAACACACCTGGGCTTGCATTTCTCACATAACTTACATAGAAACATAGAATCTGATGGCAGATAAGGACTGCATGGCCCACCTAGTCTGCCCATTTCCCTACCTAACGGATAAGCTGCAGATCCTAGTTAACCAACAGCCTACTTCCTCCTACCCCAACCCCCACTAGAACTGCCTTATGTCCATCCCATGCATTCTTGAATTCCCCCACTGTTTTTGACTCTACGACCTCCTCAGGAAGGCTGTTCCATGCATCTACAACCTCTCTGTGAAGAAATACTTCTCACATTACCTCTGAGCCGTCTCTCTATCTTCAAATTGTGCCCTTTGTTCTTGCACATCTTTTTCTGAAAGATGCTACCCTCTTGGACTTAGTTGATTCCTTGAGGTATTTGAAAGTTTCTATCATGTCCCCCCTCTCCCTCTTTTCCTCAAGGCTATACATCTTAAACTCCTTTAGTCTTTCTTCATATGTCTTCTGGTGCAGACCCTGCACCATTTTGGTTGCCCTCCTCTGAACAGCCTCCACCCTATGTCTTTGCAGAGATAGGGTCTCCAGAACTGTACACAGTACTCCAGATGTGGTCCTACCAATTTGTACAGAGGGCCAACAACTTCCTGTTTTCTACTGGTGATGCCTCTCCCTACGCATCCCAGTATCCCCCCAGCCCTCCTTACTGCCTTCTCTCATTGCTGGCCCACCTTTAGGTCGTCTGATATGACTACCCCCAGGTCCCTTTCCATTTTTGTTGTTGTCATTATCTCACCCCCATTGTGTACTCTTCCCTTGGGTTTTTGTTTCACAGGTGCATTACTTTGCACTTCTTTCGTTGAATCTAAGCTGCCATACATTTGACCATTCCTCCAACCTTGCCAAGTCCTTTTCATCCTTTCCACCCCACCTTGCGTATCAACCCTGTTGCAGATCTTTGTGTCATCTGCCAAAGACATACTTCCTTCTAGTACCTCGTAATGTCACTTATAAAGACATTAAAAAGACTGCCCAGTACTGAACCCTTCATGTACCCCACTAGTAACCCTCCTTTCTTCACTGTGGACTCCATTTACTATTACCCGCTGTGTCCCTGTGTCCAGCCAGTGTTTTATTTGGGGCTACCACCCTGGGACCCACTCCCAGGCTGGCTAATTTGTTTATTAATCTTTTGTGCAGAACTGTGTCAATGCCTTGCTAAAGTCTAGGTAGGCCATGTCCACAGCCCCTTTCTGGTCTACTACTTTGGTCACCCAGTCAAAGAAATCAATTGGATTTGTCTGACATGACCTTCCTGCTGTGAATCCTTGCTGCCTTGGGTCCTGTGCCTTACTGGCCTCTAGGTACTCAACAATTCTTTCCTTCAGCAGTGCTTCCATCATTTTTCCTACCACTGAGGTCAAACTGACAGGTCTGTAGTTTCCTGCCTCTGTCTTGCTCCCACTTTTGTGAAGGGGAATCACATCTGCTCTCCTCCAGTCCTCAGGTACCACACCATCCTCCCATGATTTATTAAAAAGGGTAATCAGTGATGTTACTAGTTCTTCCCTTAGTTCTTTTAGAATTCTGTGGTGAATCCTATCAGGCCCCATTGCTTTATCCACCTTCAGTTTTAAGAGTTCTTTCAGAACCCTTTCTTCTGTAAAAGGATTAATATTAACCCCCCCTATGCAGAGTGCTTCTATTGACTGGATTAGGTATCTCCCCCTGCTTTTCCATTGTGAATACTGAACAGAAGTATTCGTTCAGTATGCCTGCTTTTTCACTGTCGCTCTCTGCCCACCCACCTTCCTCTTTATTCAGCCTCAGTATCCCTGCCTTAGTCTTTCTTTGCTCCCTAATGTACCTATATTCCCCTTCTTAACCGAGTTGGCTATCTTTTCCTCGGTTTAGGCCTTTGCTATTCTGACTGCCTTACCCGCTTCCTTCTGCTTTAACTGGTACAGTTCTCTGTCCTGCTCCTTCTGTGTTTCCTTATACTTCCTGAATGCTATCTCTTTCTCCCTTACCTTCCCCGCTACTTCTTTTGAGAACCATAGAGGTTTCTTCTTTCATTTTGATTTGTTTATTTGCTTTACACAAAGGCTTGTTGCCTCTGTGATGGCGGTTTTAATGTTTCCCCATTGTTTCTCCACCCTACCTTCTTGCCTGTTTGCTAGTGCTTTTCTGAGGCACTGTCCCATTTTGCCAAAATCAGCCCTCCTGAAGTCCAGTACCTTCACTTTTGTGTGGCTTGACTCTACAGCTAAGTTTATTGTGAACCACACCAGTGGTCGCTTGTTCCCAGATGGCTACCCACTTCAAGATCAGAGATCCTCTCTTCGTCCCCATTTGAGAGTACCAGGTCTAAGATTGCTCCCTCCTGAGTGGGTTCCAAAGCTAGCTGTTTGAGGCGTGCCCCCTGTAGGGCATCGAGCATGGCCCTGCTCTTGGATGTGGCTGCAGCAAAGGTGCTCCAGTTAACATCTGGCATATTCAGGTCCCCCATCAGCAATACCTCCCCTTTCTCTGCAATCCCAAGGATACCTTCTATCATTTCCTTGTCTGTTTCCTGTCCCTGAGAGGGGGGTCTTTATATAACCCCTGTGCGGATTGTGGAGCCATTTCCAGTCTCCAGGGTGACCCACAGTGTCTCCTCTCCTCCCTGTTTACCCTTTAGTTCTGTTGCTTTGATCCCTTCTCTTACATAGAGAGCTAATCCTCCTCCTCTTCTTCCGTCCCTGTCCCTCCTGTAGATTGTGTACCCTGGTATGTTGACATCCCAGTCATGGTTCTCTGTGTAGCATGTTTCTGTGACTGCCATGATATCCAGGCATCTCTCTTCCATCAAGGCCATCATTTCGGGGAGATTTTTACTTAGACTACGGGCATTGGCTCATTACCCTTCATTTTTTTATGGCTTTATTTCTTTTTGTCCCATCCTGTCCTTACTGCCTTTGTCTTTTTCTCCATTTACCCCTGACCTTCTCCCTATCGACTGCTCTATCTTGGTGTTTACCTCACTAACTACCCTGATTTTTAGGGGGGGCTAGGATTTCCCTTCTCCTTTTCAGTGCCTCTCCCCTTGACTAGTTTAAATGCTTGCCAATGAAGCATTTAAACCTATCACCAAGAATCCTGGTTCCCCTCCTGGATAGATGCAGACCATCAAATCTGTATAGGCCTGCATCCCTCCAGGTGGAGTCCCAGTCCCCAGTGAAGCCAAATCCCTGAGCTCTGCACCAGTTTTTCAACCAGTCATTGAATCCCATAGTGCGGAGTACCCTAGCCTCATCGATGCCAAAGACAGGTAGCACTTCCGAGAAAGTTACCGTGTGTGCTACTTGTCTAAGGCCCCTCCCCAACTCCACAAACTCCTGTTGCACTGCTCTGATCCCATTCTCAGCCAGGTCATTCATCCCTAGGTGGATAATGACATCCAGCTCCCTCCCCCTTGTAGCTGCTCTCACGATCTGAGGATTCGTTTCCTGTCCCTTCAAGCCATGGCGCGGGCAGTGCTGCCCTTGCTACTCCCCAGTTCTACCCCCTAACAATTGAATCCCCACCAGGAGTTGCTTCCTTCCCCTATGGGGTCCTGTGCCACCCTCCTGTGGGTCTTCATTGTGGAGGTTCCCAACATCCTTCTTGGTCTCCACTGCGGGTGCCTCCATAGAGGAACCATGCTCTACCAGAGTGGTGAATGAATTGTGGAGAGAGACAACTGGAGGAATATGCCTCTGTTCCACCACCCCTCACCCTCCCTCAGCCCACCGTGGTCCAACCGCTCCTCTTTCTTGGCAACTTCTGAGGTAGTGACGGTGGCCTGGGTGGTCCCTGGGTGGGAGAGCAGGTTTCCCAAATCCTTGCCAGGTCAGCATGGAGACGAACAACCTCCTCCCTCAGACCAGAGAGGTGCCTGCTAATAGGGCAGCAACCCAGTCTCCAGAATGTCTCCCAGAAGACTGCTGCTCCACAGCCAGTGCATTGCACCAATCCTCACATGTCTGTGTCCCTTCCTGTTACAGATGCTTTTCTTTTGTTGTTTTTTTGTTCTTGTTTTAGTGTGTGCAAGCTTGTGAGTGTCTCTACCCCTTATTCAGTGTGCTGTGCCTTTAAGGATATGAACAGGTGTATGTTGTTAGCAGTTTTGGGGAAGTGATGTCAGAACCCCTGCTATAAAGAAAGTTATGCATTTGGGGTGGGTGGGGTGAGGGGAACGGTGGGAGGGAGTAAACCTATGCCGTCCAGAAACAATCAACTACAATTCTGACCCTCCACCCCAGGGAGTGCCTTCCTTCCTTTCAGACACCTATTTCACAAAGGTTAAGTACCAGGACTAGTCACAAAAGACTGCACATATCTCCCAGCTACAGTTCCTCCCTGGCAAATTAAAGTTAAAACTAAGCAAAGTCAACCACAAAAACAAAATCAGTACTAGTTACTTACACAGGTCCAAAAAGTAATAATTCAGTTCAGTGTAGTCTAGAAAATAACCTCCTTAATTCAAGGAAGCTGTGGCTGCTGTCTCCCTCTCTGTGTGTCAGCAGAATTTCCCATACCCAGTTGTGTCTTATTGGTTGCACAACGTGCATCAAGTCTGCATCTGCATGATGCCCTGGAATCTTTTGTTAATTTCAAAAGCTGCCCTCTGCAGTGTGGTGGTCACGAGTTCCCCAGCTCTCCAATGGCTGATCTTCAGTTTCTGTTGAAGAGGTCAGTTTGCCCCCAAATCTCTCCAAATTTATATTGGTTAAGTGGAGATACACTTCTGTGAAAGCTATAATTTAGTTTATTTTAGTTTAAATGGATGCTTCTCACTGCACTGTTTTCTCCTTTTTGTGTGTTTTTTCACATTTTTTATTAGTTCCTGGATGGTTTAGGAAACTGCGGCTATTGCTGCTTTTTTTGTTCGGAACACAAGGACTGTTGCCATATTGTGAAAAAAATATTAGTTGAAGTTTGTCTTCGGTTTTCAAAGATTGGGACTGAAATAATACATTTGTGGTGCTTTCTGCCAGTTTCTAAGCACAAAAACAGGCTGCTGACAGTGGTTATTAGTGATCTGGGCCAATCTAATAAGTTGTCTGTTCTTAGCAAAAAAAAAAAAAAGAAAAGAAAAACAGAGGCAAAATTCTGAAGTTCGGGTCTCAGGTATGAAATGGAACATAGTCTGAAACCAAAAAAGAAAACCAGTCCCATGGACTTCAGAACTGTGAATCCTGGGTCAGTTGTCTGTTTAAGGCAAATAGGCATACCAAGTGTTGCAATGGATAGGCCTAAATCCTAATTTTACAAATTTCTTGATTCTTGTGAACTGTTTTTGTTCTAAGACACAAGAAGGGAGAAAAAAATAAGAGGTAAGTATCATTATTTGCTCTGCCATCATTAATTAGTTCATAAGAAAGAGCTCCCCTGTAAAACAAATCGAGAACCTCTAGAACCACAGAATACCCCCAAGGCTAAACCTTGCTCTGCAAAGCAAGCTGCTTCAGTGGAAGAATTGCAGCAAATATGGCAGTTCTGTCAGCCCATGAAGGGAGCAGACAGTGAGAAACCCAGCAGAACCCTCATTTCCAGATGAGACTATTTAGAAGAAGATGAGGAACCCATTAACTAGATGTAGTATTACTGGAGATGAGGAAATAGGCTCGCCACCCAGAGTGCTGAAGGATTTTTCTTCCTGTTCCAGTTTCCTAAAAGGACTGGCTGCCATGGTGACAATTCCAGCTAGCGAAACAGACACAGACATTGGGGAGTCAGAATTCCTTAAAATGTTTTGTCAAATCTCTGCTAAGAAAACAAGTCTGCCTATACATGACACATTTAAAAGAATGAGTAATAACATTTTATAGTTGCAGCATCAGCAACTGTTATAGATAATAAAGTAGAAAAGAGGCACATGATTTGTAGACAGTGTTCATTATACTTACATGTACACCTAATCTGGACAGATTAAATCAGGTTGCTGCATGTAAAAAGGCCAGGACAGTTTTTCTTCAGCATTACCTGATAAAGAGTCCCCAAAAATGATACTTTGGGTAAGAAATAGTATACATCAGCAACACTTCTGAGGGAAGCCGCCTTCCTTAGGTACACAGCTCATTACTAAGAGACACTTTGGAAGCTGTGATGCCTCTCAGTGACAATTTTTCTTCCACTCGACTGATTACAGTCAAGTGGAAGAAAAAAATACAAACAGACTTTTGGGATTTACATACATGGCTTGAAAATTCATGTTTTGTACTAAACAGTAAAAAATCTCAAGTTATAGCCTTTCCTACTGGCACCACTTGGGGGGGGACCTGATACTAAACATAGCTACAGAGTATAGCACAGAATTAACACAAGTAATGGCATACAAATACCTGGGCTTATAAAATGGCAGGGTAAAATCCAGTAATTTGATTGGCTCTTATTTATGTGTAAAATATGGTTTACAAATGGTTAAAAAAAAGGACTGCTCAGCAGTGAAGAGTCTGGATCCCAGATCAATGGGCATTTGGAACACAGGCATTTCAGTTAGCCCTCTACAGCCAGAACTGATCTTCCACTACAAACATGGCTGCTACCTTTACACTGTAAAAAAAACTTCAACTAGGCCTTAAAAATAAAACGACCTTAAATAAAAAATTAAAAAAAAATAATTAAATGTTGTTTCCCTGATTATCACACTCTCCTTACACACATAAACAAATTGGAAACAATAAGTATTGCTAATAGTTTTCACTACAACTGTTTCTTTGCTGACAGTAAAAATTCCCCCTTCTGTCTTTACCTACTCATCAGGGAGCTCACTTCTTCTTGCCCTGACAGTGAGATAATTGAGTCTCTGGCTTTAACAAAGGCATTTGTTGTCTGTTTGTACAGGGTGTTAGGAGAGAACCATTCTGCCAGTGGAACTGAGCAGAATTTTGAATCCATGTATTCCATGGTAAACATTCCATGGTAAACATTCTTTATCTTGAATGTGGAGAAAAACAGAGAAAAAAAAACAGGAAAAAGAAAGTAGGCAATAATACAATGACATCATCAATGATATCACTTGCAGTGGGTGGAAGGACTATTTTATCACAAATGCACACAAGGAAATCTATTGTTTCTACATATAAACATGCTTTTCCCAGTAGTAAAGAGTTAAAAAAAGGAGCTAATTTTATAAGCACAATAAGGCACTCAGGGATGTATGTAAAACATATTTTACAGCATGTCCATTGGCTGAAGTCACTCGGCCTTTGGCCTCGTGCCTTACTGCGCCACTGGCCGTACTGTAAAATATGTTTTACACACACCCCTTTGTGCCTTATTGCTTACATATGGGTAGATAAACATTTAACGGGAATATGGGTAAATAAACATTTAAAATTTAACTACCACATATGTATTGTTACAAAAAAGGTAAACTGCAGACTTGGTGCTTTCAGGCACACAGCATTCTGTTTAAACACCTCGGATATCATTATCATCTTAGTTTATCGTTCATCCAAAACGTAACCATTGTTGGACCTTACAACAATAAATACATATAATACATGTGAGATTGATTAAAACACAAGTCTCATAAAGTTAAAACAATGAGTGCATTAAACAACAATTAAAACACAAATCTCATAGGATTAGAACAGTAGATACATAAACAATATACTAGGCCAATTGTTTTAAGGTATTATACACCAAGCAGCAGCACATACCTATTAACAAGAGAAATCTCAGAGCTCTAAGCTTGCAAAGAGAGAAAATGTTTCCTTTTGGCTTTAATTACTAGTCCAAGGAATTTAGCAATTAACTCAGCATCGGCATTAATTTTAGGATGAAGTAGGACAAACAATGGATCATAGTCCAAATTTGCATAGTTTATCAAAAATGTTTTAAGAATTTTATCACAAGCAATATTGTAGAGTGGGCATTGTATTATATTATGATAAAGGGTCTCATGAAACTTCCTGTTACATCTACATAATTCCTGTGTATGTCTAATGTTAGGTGACTTATTGAAATAAATATGTTTAGAAACAAGAGTACCTACCTTAGCCCACGTGATCATTTTCCTGGTATTTGGATCTATGGACAAGGAGAGGTAGTCTTCTAGAATTGAGTCAGTTTTATTTAACCCAAACCATAAAGCTTGTTTTTGAGACCTAACTTGCACCATCTATTTGGACAGGGCATCCATAATGAGTTTTTGTTTCAAGATATCCTTGAAAAGGGGCGGTATCTTGATTCCTTTTTTCGGATCTTCCCATAGACGAGTCAAAGAGTTTTTTGAGAGAATTGTTTTAAGGCCTTTCAACCAAGGTGATGAAAAGTCGTTCACAGCCCAAGCTACTGTCTCTTCAAGACAAGACTTTGGTATTAGGTTAGATTGATTATTTTAATCCAATAAGTGACCAGTCTATTATCTATTATAGTAGCTATAGGAAGCCTACCTAATTCGGCTCTCACCACTGAATTAGCAATTGACGTAGGTACCCGCAAAAGAGATTTATAAAAAGAAGATAAAGGAAGCTCTATGGTATCTGGTATGTAAGTGCCCCCAAATTCATCCCCATAGAGCAGGATGGGATTAACCTTAGCTTCAGCTGAAACTAATGCTGGAATGACTGTATGCCCTCCATATTTATAATTAAAATGTAATAGGGCTTTTGCAGCCAATCTGGCTTTAGAAGTCTGTTATTTCCAGTGGAGAGACCATTTACAGTTGGCAGTGAATTTGATGCCAAGGTATGTATATGCAGAAACTATCTCAACTGATTCATCAACCAGGAGAATTTTTGGAAGAGAAGGGCAACAATTTTGTGATCCAAATACTACAACTTTAGGTTTTTTTTTTTTTTGTTTGTTTTTTTAAGATTAATTTTCAGTGCAAGCTGATCACATTTAGATTTTAAAAGATTTCATTTTCGTTGAAGACCAGAGATAGATAATGATAGAAGAAGCAATTTATTTATTTATTTAGCGTTTGTTTACCAGGTAAGCTCACTAGACAGTCACGTGCCTATTTTCAGGTGCGGCCCGGGAGAGTTACAGAGATACAAGCAATAACAGTACAGAGGCTAGCATCAAGTTACACAAAGGTACAGTCAGAATACAAGCAAGAAGGACCAGCCAAAACAAAGTACAAAGGCGTGGGTCCAACTGTCAGGCAAGGTACAGACAGGTATAAGCAATCATCTACAGTCAGGTAACAGGCAGAGAACAATTTTAGTGCAGTTCAGTATGAGGCAGAACAACCCAGGGGGGCTGCCGGCCGCCCGGCGTAGCGGTTGGATTTCCGCTATGACGCGCGCACCGGGTTCGAACGGACTCGGTCAAGCCGGAGGGCCGGGCCGGGGAGTAGGGATCGAAGGCCGCGAGACAGCTCTCCTTCTCCGGGGAGGGTTTGATAGCGGGCGGTGCATGGGACCCTGGCGGAGGCCGAGTTCCGCCACGCAGACCGCTGCTTGTCAATCCCATTGGAGGCGGGTGGATGGTGACATCATGGCACGACCCGCCTCCCAAAAGTGGAAAATGGATGGAGCCTGCCCGCCGCCACGGCCTCGATGTGCTCCCCAGGCCGGGCCCCCAACCTAGTCCCAGTGCCTGCGGCATATACAGGGGTATGCCGCAGGCCCCACCATGGGGGGAAAGCCACGGGGTATCGGGAGACAGCGGCTGATCTGGGGGGCAGAGGCAGGCGGCCCGTGACCGGGCTGAAAATACGGCGGCAAGGCAGCTCGGGAGTATAAAAAAAAACCCAGGGAGGGCAGCCAGGAAAAATTAGAGCCACTGTCAGCAGCAACAATATTTGTGAATATTGCTTATTTGTTATTTATTTTTGGAATAAGTGCACGCCCGCAGCCAGGTATTTTTTTTTTATTTCAGGCACTTCACAGAGGGAGGGACTACAGGGGACAGAGGCAGCTTGAGGCTTGTTTTAGGTAATCCCAAAGGGAGGACCTGAAACAACTGTGGGTGGGGGCAGTTCTTACGTGAGGAGGTGGGAGGTTCCAGGTGTTTGGGGCAAGAGCTGCAAATGATCGATCTCCCACAAGGGAGTGAGTCTTCGGAACCATCAGCACCTGGGATTCAGTGGACCTCAACTGATAGCCAGAGGGGACGGGCTGGAGGAGGTCAGCAAGTGCTTGAGGAGTAGATGATCAGATGATGTTATCTATAAAGTTGCCCACAACGAATGAGCAATGGTTGCTTGGGGAAAGCCAACCCAGTCTAGAGTAAAGCAGACACCAATGGGTGAGACGAGGGGCTGATAGGGCGAACCAACATATGTTGTTATACGAGGTGTCCCATTTGGAGAGCCAGGCTTTGGGGGCATTCGTGAAGGAGGTAAGCCCATAACAAAGTGAGGGGAGGAAGACCCCTTTTGCCAGGGCAAGTCTGGCAGCTGGGGTGAGGCAACTTTTGCTCTGTACGCAAGTCCTAGTTTGCAGTTGGTTGCCTTACAGGAGTAAAGTATGTGCAGGGTGAGATCCATTTTGTGGTCAGAGTCACCCCAAGTACTTGAACAATTTCACCATCTTCAAAGGGGTGCCGACAGTGCCATCGACTCTGAGCACGGCCGGGCACACTCTAACCTTGGGAAGGGAGCCAAATAACATTTCCTGCGTCTTCAGAAGGTTGATGACCAGCTTACTTGCCTTGAGCCAGGATTGGATGTGACCGAAATCCAAGTTTAGTCCATAGTTAATGTCATCAATACTTTGTGAACTGGCAAGGAGCACCATATCATCGGCATATAGAATAATTTGTCCAAAGGTTGGGATTGAGGGCAACTGGTTTATAAAGAGGGAAAACAGGAGGGGGACCAAGGACTGACCCCTGAGGTACCCAACAGGCTACTGGTGATAGGACAGATATGGCATTTTGGAACCTCGTGTACAGTTTCCTACCTGAGAGATAGTTAGAGAACCAGGCTAGGACAGGAGGGGAGAGACCAAAAGACTGGAGAGCAGAGCCCAGGAGGGTGTGATCAACCAAGTCGAAGGCCTTGGACAGGTCTATGAAGACAGCCCCCGTGAGTTTGCCTTGATCAGTCATGGTTCTAATGTTGGAAGTGACCTGTGCTAGGGTAGTGGAGGTGCTATGTCCTTTTTGGAACCCATGCTGCTCAGGGGAGAGAAGGCCATAGGTTTGAAGGAAGAGGGCAATCTGGGAGGCCACTACTTTCTCGAGCAGTTTGTTGACTGCGGATAGAATCTCTATGGGTCAGTAGTTCTTAAGTAATTTGGGATTGTCATGCTTGAGGACAAAGGTCACATGGGCCACCTTCCAAATGGGAGGGACAGACCCCGTCGTGGGCGAGGAGTTTATAATATGGGAGATAGGGTGGGCCAAGAAGGGGGCCCCAAGGTTTAGCAGTTTGGACACAAGGTTGTCGTGCCCAGCACTGGAGTTAGGGGAGAGACCTACTAGAAGCTTCTGGGTTTCTTTGAAGGAGACAGACTTAACGTAAAAGGGAGAGAGGGGAGGATCGGGTGGAGCACCAGGAGCAGGACCCATATCCTTAGAAATTGAAGGCATAGAGGTATAATCAGATAGGTCTGAGAACAGGTAATTGAATGTGTTAACTATCGTTTGGGGATTATTGCAACTGACTCTGTTTATTTGCAAGTCAGGGACCTGCTGGCAGGCCAGACCATTTACCGTGTGCTTTATAGTGCGCCAGAAACTCCTCGGGTTCTTGGCGGACACTTCGAGGGATGCAGAAATCACTCTTTGCTGAGCAGATTGCGTGTTTGTATGGATTTGTAAGCTCCCTGTAGACCTCGAAGTCTGATCTGTTCCCAAAGGCTTTGTATGTTAGCCAGCTTTTGTCCCTGAGCTTCATCAGGGTAAACAGTTCCCCTTGTAACCATTTAGTGACTGTGCCCCTCACTCTTCTTTTAATGAGTGGAGTGTGTCTGTCTTGTAGTGAGGTGAATATGGTCAGGAAGCTGTCTAGAGCTACCGAGGGGTCCGGGTCTGCATATACCGGGGACCAGTCTGTCAGGCTGAGTTCGGTATGGAAGTTGTTTAGGTCAAAGTTTGAGTAATCTCACTTCTGTGAGACTTTTAGTGGAACCCTGGAATTTTGAACCTTCCAGATGCAGTATGTAGGGCAATGGTCTGAGATCGAATCAGGGAGGAGGCCTGAGGCGGTAATTCAGTCAGGCCTATTACACAGCATCCAGTCAAGCAGAGAGCCATTTTCCCCGGAGGAGGAGGGTCTAGTGGGTTTGGTGATAAGTTGGCTGAGGGCAAGGCCAGATAGAAGGGGATCATAGATTTCTGCATTCCCACTCAGCCAGTTAAGGTTGAAGTCCCCAAACATTAGGAGTTCACTAGTCCTCACCTTGGAGCTAAGGCAGTCAAGTAGGTAGGAGAGCCCACGAACACCACCTTTTGGGGGGTTGTATACACAGGCGAGATGAAGCTTCTTAGTGTTACCTAATAGGAGGAGGACATGTATAAACTCACAGGAGGGGGAGGGGGGTGAGGTATGTCAGTCACTTTTAGATGAGATTTGTAATAGAGCACCAACCCACTGCCATGCTTTTTGCCTGCCCTGTCCTGTCTAATCGCAAGGTAGCCAGGGAGAGCACAAACAGAGTCGGGGTGCGCAGGTTTGAGCCAGGTTTCGGAGACCCCAAGGATGTCAGGTTTGTAGTAGATGACCCATGCCGTTAGATATGAGTGATTGGCAAGGATGCTCCATATATTGAGATGGGCAATCTTGAGACCCTTTACCTCTTCCCACTGTGGGGGCAGCATGATGAGTTATGTATATGGGGAGGTTGGAAGTAGGTTACAAAACTGGATAGAAACTATATCTCCTTTATCAACTTTTCAAGCAGGTTTTCACCAGGGTTTTTCTACAACAGATAACGTCTTTGTTTTAGCGCATCTCTTTGAAAAATGTAGATTGATAGTAATTTCTCTAATAGTATTCTAGAACATATTTTACCACTGATGTCTAATAAACTAATCGATGTATAATTGGAGGGGTGTTGAAATAACCTTTTTTATGAATTGGTACTATAATATTTTTGGTTTAAGATGGTGGAATACATTTTTCCTTAAGACATGTATTATTTATTTATTTAGTTTTTGTTGACCAGGTACGTGCACTAGACAAATTCTGCCTATTTTCAGTCATGACCCGGAGCAGGGGATACAGCTGAATGCTAAACAGTGAAACAGTAAGGAGGTAGACTCTATTTCTAGTGTCAGTTTAGCCCAAATATCATAATTTGTACCTGGGTGAAAGTGTGGAGGAATATATACATTCACTAAAAGAACAGTAGAGTCATCCCACTGTATAACTGTGGACAGAAACTCCTGAGTGGAGGCCAAGTTTTCTACTACTTTTAACCCCTCTCTAATTTTCACCAGGGTCAAAAGTCCTCCCTTTGGTCTACCCTGGTGTCTATTTTTTATTGCAAGAATATAAAAAGATTCATAGCCATTAATAAAAGGTTAAGAAAATGCCCATGTCTCTTGTAGTGCTACTACCTCACAGTTAGAAATAAAATCCAACCACTGAGGGTCAGCTAGCTTAGTCTCTAAACCAGCAATATTCCAGCTAAGTACGTTCGGTACAACTTTTTTAGTGTCAGAGTAGTGTACAGCAGGGGTTGAAAGGTCAAGTGAGTTAGTATCACTCAGTAGTCACAAGGTTTCTTCTGATTTTTCTATGGATTTGGGAAAATAGTTTAGTTCCTCAAATGAGACCAAATGGATGTCAACTGCATCGAATCTAGGGCTATTTTTAAACAACAATGAGAGCAGCTCCTTAGAGTCAATATAACAATTTAGCTGGGACTCATTGATGTCAGAGTGAGCCCTTTCTACCTTTCTCAAATCAGAGTAAGAAATGTCCTTCTTTATAATAGAAGCCAGGATCACCCTGATGAGATATGTCAAGTGGTTCTTTGTTTCTTTGGTCTCACCTTCTAGAGTATTAATCCCAAATATGGAAATTATATTTGAATGCTGAGTGGATTCAAAATTCCAATTAAGTGACGTCATAGTAGAAGAAAAGATTTCAAATGAGAGCACTTTCCCAATCATAGTGCCCCATGGGCATATTTCCAAATTGTTGGCCAAGTAACAGGTGAAGAAATGGAAAGCCCCGGAGCATTCAAAGAGAATTGTTTTGCCCAGCTAGATTTGGCAACATCCATATTTTCAACCATTATATAAACTGGATGTTGAGAATTAGTCCTGTCTCTATGAACAAAACTAACTGAATCTGCAACCAGTGGTAGTTCTAATTCTGCTCTAAAATGATATAATATCAGATCCCTTAGTGTCTCATTAGTTTCATAGTTCTTAGTGTATATATTCTCAAATTTAAATACCACTTCTTTACATGTTGGAGTAAGTTGAGTCAAGGAGGAATCATCCTTCTTTAACTGTACCCTCTCTCCATCTGCTTCTCTGGAGAATTCAGTTACTCTGAGGGAAGGGGAAAGAATGAGGGGAGAATTATTAATAGGATATTTAACCTCCTCCAAAGTTCTGGGCATTTCTTGTGTCACCATTGTGGATTTCATATGTTGTAAAACTGGTGTTACCGCTTTAAGGTCTTTATTATCTGGCTCACTTACTAAAGTTTCCTTGTTAGCTCTAAATTTACATTCTCAGCTAGTTTGGATTCAATATTTTTGCCCTCACTCTTGATTTTTCTGGCTCTCTTTCTTCTAGATTTGGAGTTAGATGTTTTCCTTTTTTCCATAAAGTTGGTGGGGGGGTGACTTGCCCTTTCTTCCTTCTGGGAGAATCGGGTATTACAATAGTTGAAAAGGAAAGATTTTTCTTAGGTCTTTTTTATTCTGAAGTTGAGCCAGATTATCCACTTTCTTCTCCAAAATAGAGAACCTTCCAGCATGTAAAGAAATTAAGTTTGTAAGACACTGCTTAATTCCTGAGTTGGCTTCTAAAAGAACTGTTTTAGACCTAACAGGATGTGCTATGGCTTTGATAGTATATTTGGAGATAGTGGGCAGGATTCACGAAACGAAATGGGACTAAGTCCCACTCCACAACCCCAGTTGTGCGCCGAAATCGGCGCAGCTCAGATGGCTAATCTGGCCGCAGCAGTTGTGGAGGGTGCTACGGTGGGTCCCATTGCCCGTAGCAGCCTCCCGCAGCTGTGGTGCTGTCCTGGCAACAGGTCCGCAAGCTGCTGTATTCGACGAATAGTTCGTGCTCCAGCTCCACCTTTGTGAAATACTAGCGGCTATGGCGCTAATCTGTGGTTCTGCAAGCAGAAACCCACTAGCACCAAGTTTTCCCACAGCTGCAGGACCTTCCCCACATTTATGAATCCTGCCTAGTATCGGGACACTGGGCTAAGAATTCAGAGTCCTGCTCAGTTTTGTTAACTTCCTTATCAAGCTTAATAAAAACCGCATTTGGAGATCCAGTTAATATGTCTGCATCATCCTCAGGCAAGGCTGTGGTATTTAGACTCTCGGGTAGTTCCATTGGTCTAAATAAGCTAAATCTCGAGGGGTGAAGAGCGATATCAGCACCTCTGTAATTGGGCTCTCCAGATATTTTCATAGGTTTTTCTGTAGGTGAGCTAGTAATAGATGCCTTTACACCCTGCTCCAAAATTGCTGAAGAATAATGAGTTTTCCCATCCAGAGACTGATTCCTTGCATATCCAAAATAATCAGTAATTTTTGTTTGTCTGACCATTTCCCTGCCTTCTTTTTTAATATAAGAGGGCAATGCAGACAGGTTTGGCATGATGAGTTCTCTCCCTGATTCGACCCTTGGATTTCTCACCATCTCTCCTACCCCCATCTCTTCCTTGTCCTGAGCACTACCTGTTTTTGTCGTCTTCTCCTCTAAGGGAAGGGGGAGGCAGAGATAGGGATAAAAGGAGAAGTGTTTGTCTGCAGATGCAAAACATCTCTTGTCAATAGACACTTCCTCCTGAATATAATGAACTAATTTGGCTACTTGGGCAGGTGAACTAACAGGATTGGGTGTAGAACAAGTAATAACAAGTTTCTGTGAAAATATGAAGCGGTTTTTGTTTTGCATTCTTTGAGCCTCTGCCATCCTTTTTTAATTTGTTCCCCATACCCATTAAACTATATTTCTCACCAGTTTTCTCCCTGCTGTCTTCTCTACCACTTCTAGTATACATATTTCAAAAGAGGAATGCAAAAAAAAAAAGGAAAAAGGTACACTTGCTTTGAAGCTGCTTAGTTACTAAAGTGCTAGTGCTATATAAATATCCCAACAGCATTTTGTAAATATAAATATAAGGATCCTAGGCATATAAAAAGTCACTAAAGTATCAAAAAAAGGAATATACAAATATAAACTATTCATTTAAAATCAAGCTGTACAATTAAAATCATATAATTTGGCAGCTATACAAAACAGTCACTGGGGTATGTAGCTGTTCAGGCAGTAGACATATATATAAGGTGCGAAAACAAATAGGCAGATAAAATGAGGAACACCAAAAATAGCCATTCCCAAATTAAAAAGTCCATCCACTCCTCCAAAAGCAATGCTGGAAGGCCAGCTGCAGCACAGAAGCCAAAGTCAGATGTTTAAATTATGTTATGTTAGCTCACCAAACGACTATATAAAGTGCAGGAATGTTCAATCAGCTGGACTGTAGCTCAGCACAACAAAGATGGTAGATCCTTGGTGAATAGTCCACCAGTTCCACCAGTATCCAAAATCATATGTCTAAATGTTATCATCAGAGTCTCACATAGAGTGATACTGTGCAGAATGTAAGGTAGAAAATATCACCAATAACGACGGAGCATCCTTTGGACCTTCTCTAACACTGCACAATAAATTCCCAAAATATACTCTGCAGATGTTGATACAGAAGTTTGCTTGGAGAATAACTGCTTTAGGTGGTAGGTGATGAAAGAAAGGTAGCCACTGCCTTTTCTCCGAACATAGCACTAAAAACATAATCAAAAAATTATGCTGGAAACAAGGGCCTTAGTTAAATAAGAACTCCCACAAAACCACTCCGACATCTAAAAAAAACAGGCCAAGTTAGTTGCATGAAAAACAACTCACTGTTATTGATCATAGGCGCCAAGCTATAGTGCCGCTCCTCAAAGCTGCTCAGTGCTGCTCTCTATCCTCTGGTTCACCACAAAAGATGGCCCCAGCAAGCGCAAATAAGATGCCGATAGACTTAAAAAAAATACAGCTATTGACAGTTTCTCGGCAAATTCTATCAAGCGAGGAGCTATCAGCATTTAACTGAACCGTGCTGCTGTTAAATATGGTGATCGGCTGAATCTGAACGCCAGATTCTGCACATTTGCATTTAAACAAGGCGGTCACGTGACCCTGTGGTGCAAAAATCCAATCCAATCAAGTTATAAAATATAAAAAATGCAGAATATAAGATGTAAAGTATTGTACCATAAATGAATTAGCTGGGTAAAAATAACTAGGTGAAGTAGTGAAGTAGTGAAATAGTGAATGAACAGTCAGCTCAAAGAACTGCTCTAGCTCTCCTAGATTGGATGAAATTAAAACTAGCTAAAATAAAAATCCAAAATACGAATGAAAGAGAAAAGAAAAGAAATTAGCCAGAGATTAACCAGATAACTCAGTTAAATCAAGTCCAGTACTGGGTAAAAAATATATCGGAATTTTCCTTAGATGTTTTGCAGAAATCTCAGCAGTGGCTAGATCTGAGAGTCTTTAAAAACTCACTATCCCCCTTTTCAACAACTCAGCTAGAAATAACAGTACAGGGTGTTTAGTAGCCGTAATGGTGCAGAAAATATTCCATGGCACGGGAGACCAGCCACTGGGAGCTTTATAGCTCTAGCAGTTCCTTGCTCAAAGCCTTTCTGAAGGACTGTTCTCCGTCAGAAGCAATTCCATCGTTACCACCTTCAGCGGCTTTCCTCATGCAATGCCAGAGAAATAGCAAGGGAACTGAAAGAAACACCAAGAGGCGAGCTAGCATAAGTCTATCTGGTGAGTCCACATATCAGGCAATGGTGGCATACTTGTTATTGAATTAAAAGTCACCTAGTAGACCTGCTTCTTGCTGCTACTCTACAACAGTTAGAGCAAAATCATCTCAGCTTCTCAGCGTCTCAACCAAACAGAAAGTCAGCATCAAGATTTTGAGTCCCACCTCAGATATACACAGTGGCGTCACCAGGGTGGTTTGGGAGGGCCTATAGCCCCCCCAATATAAGTTAAAGCCCCCCCAATAATTAGGGTTGCTGCCTGTCCTGGTTTTGCTGAGATCATCCTGTTTCTGTGGTAATCTTTAAGTCTTCCTGGGGGGACATTAAAAGTCTCGCCTTTTGACAGTTATGCAACTTGCATAACTGTCAAAAGCAAGACTTTTAATGTTCCACAGGAAGACAACATTGGTGCTATGCAGCTGATGCTCACCGCATCATCGCTAGCACTAGCATTGGTCACTTAGTTACATGATGCCACAACACAGCCAATTAGCTGCTGCGCTCCTCTACGCACAATACCACCACAGCATCATGCCATCGCGATACTGAGAGCGGCGAGCACAAAGCGCGTGTACTCTGAGGCAAAGGTGGCAGCAACACGTCATCATTATTTAAAATGAATTAACTTTGCGCGGAAGGTGAGAGAGACAAGAGTAAAGGTAGCAGATGCCGATGCCGAAACAGCTACAAATCAGAACATGAGTGGATCCTTCCTGAGGGAGATACTAGCAAGTGAGCACCAACACACAGCTTTCATAGGACCCACCCTGAGGTAACAAGTGATGGATTGAGCACTAAGTGAGCCCTTATGGCAGAGTCTCTGACAGTGAGCTGTACCTGCTCTCGCCCCTCCCCCCCCCGTACATGCCCTTTATTGAGTGAGCAAGTCAGTGAGATCTCAGATTGGAGATGAGTGAAGGTGGTGGGCAAGTTTGGCAAATTTTAGGGCAATTGAATTTCTGAAGTGAGTCAGGTGACCATGAGAGAGGTGTTCTGTTAACTAAAGTGTGTACACTGTACTGTAGGTAGAGTTCTAAGTGCAAATCATAAACGGGACAGATGCACTGAGAGTAATCTGTTAGAGCTGGCTATTCAAGCATCCCAAGCAGTGGTGTGAATGGGAGAGAGCGGATTTATTCACCAGTGTAGGATAACCGCGCGGGCTATCACTTAGCTTTACTTGGCTTCTTGTGCACAGTCAGTGCTGTCGTTTTGTTTTTGTGTTTTAGGAAACCATGGTGGTCGGATCTGGTAGTGCTGCTGTACACTTCAGCAATTCAGAAAGGCTCCAGACTCCCAGGTTTTGAAGGCAGAAGTGGCCAAGTGTGTTTGCCCTGACACTAGGCCCTTAATTGGTACCCCATAAAACAGCCCGCCTCTGCATTTAACCCCTTTAAGGACTGGAACATCTGAATAGCCTGCTGTTGCATGTCTTCCCTCCAACCCCCAAAATAACACCTCTCAACTGACATCACAACAGATTGTATTTGGAGCATTGCATACTGTGAACAGATATCTGTTCCTAGCTATTCAGGGTGTTATTTTTCAAATGGGACTAACCGTTTACATTTGAAAGATTGTTTTTGCGGAGTATACTATTTTTTGATTTACAAGATGTGCAGACAGCGATTTTTTCCTGACATAACGTTTTTGAGCTCGCAGACGTAAATATTTTGACCTGTATCAATCCAAATAATGTGAATACTGCATATACTGTTTTGGCAGCCTGACCTCTGTGGGTCACATGGAAAGTGCAGATGCATCAGGTTGAAAACAGCCAAGGCAGAATCCAGCTCCCGCCTGGGAACAAGAAGCCAAAAGTAAACTATGGCTGGCACTGGGTGAGATAACCAGAACAAAGCCAGTACTATTATTAACTTGTATGTATGATTAACACCCATCTCACTACACTTAGTCCTCCTGCAAAATAAAACAGCCCCATTCAAGGAGCAGTAGTGTGACTGAAGCAGTGGCAGGCTGAGGCATCAAAGCAATAAGAAATGATTGACTTTTTCTTAAATGTGTGAGGTAGCTTCTGAATCCTGGAGGAAAGTTTCCTGGTCAGTGAATTAACTTGAAATCAATACCTGGTTATTAAAATCCTATGAATTTTTTTTTTATTTAGTTGTTTAACCAGGTATAGCACACTAAGCTGAAAGCTTTTTTAGAGGAGCGACCTGGGAGCACAAGGAGGTTAAGTGACTTGCTCAGGGTCACACAGTATGCAAGTGGAAGCTGCGGGATTCAAACCCAAGTCTGGTCTGCTGAATATCACCAGATTTGTAGCTCAGAGCCTTAGACCACTGCGCTATACTGCCTCCTAAATCAATTTGCTTTCTCTGTGTTGGTTAAAAAGAAAAGGGTAATTAGTCTAAGCTTTTCATGATACTTGTAACAAAACAAAACAAAAAAACAGTAACAGTCCATCATGAAACTGTTCCAGTATGTAAAATATTCTGCTTCTGCCATTGTTTCTGCCTGGTACTGGTTTTCTTGGCTAGGGGATAAGAATGAGCTGGTTTCACAAAGCAGGTGTCTGAGTTTAAAAAGACTGAAAGCTCAAATCCATTATTTCTGCATGTATACTAAAGATGTACAGCACAGTGCCGTGTGATTTGGGAGGGTGAGCTTGTAACTGAGCTAGGGATTGACATGCACAGCTGCATTGGTGCTTATAACTTAAGTGCTAATTTGTTACTGGGGTAGGGCATATAGTGAGGACCCAGTCATCACAGACCTGGCTATGGGGAAGGAGTCTTCATTGATGCTAAATAACTGCGGGCACTGCCTTTGATCTGAATTGTGTTCGTTTTTCATTAAAATGCAGGTAGCTAGTGTGTTTATTTGACCAGACGCTCTGGTATAGGTAGCTTGTCTGCTTATTTGGTTTTCCATACATATTCCCTCTGAATTTATTTCCCACCTCACATTGCTAGGAAATACTATGTCAGAACAATTGAAACTAGTGCATTTTTTAAATTTTGCACAAAGTGTAATGTTCAGCGAATCAGTGTCTGAGTATTCTGAATTTCTACTTTCAAGTCTGACCTTGCAGCATCTTCTCTGTGTGGGCAGAACCTCTTCCATATCTTGTGGGTGTGGAAAGGAGCAGTTCTAAGGGGTGAAATGTGTTATGTCCCTCTTAATGTGGGGCAGTTCAGAAGTGTTTGTGTGTGGAGCTCTTCAGAAAAAAGTATTTTAATGTCAGCTTCTGGGTTGACCAGGGTAGCTCCTGTTCACCTGTAAAATGCAGGAAAGGCCACCATTTAAAGGTAAAAATATCAGAATTTTCCGGGGGAGCATGCCCCCGGACCCCCCGAGCTGGGTTAAGATTTTAACTATGGGGCAGTAGCCCTCCCCCCAGCTGTACAACTCTGGTGACACCCCTGGATATACAAATAGCAAATCAACTCTTCCGATTTTGGATCATGGATGTCATATATATGGTTATGCAAATGCAGCAAATTTAAAAAAAAATTAGAAATCATATACAACAGTCTGGCTAGGTTCGTATTACGCTGGGATTATAGAACTCACTACTGTATATTATATGAAAAACTGGGTTGGTTGACACTAGAGAATAGGAGGAAGTTACATTGGGCAAGTTTGACAAATACCATGCTGAATCAAAATAAACCAGTCATGTTAGCTGATAGACTGCAACAAGTTGAACATAAATACAACCTACGGTATAACAAAAATATTACATTAAATTCATCTCAAAGAATAGAGATGGGGATATGATAGTTGCACAAGCAGTGGCAAATCTTTGGAATGACATTAACTCAGAAATCCAACAAATGGTTTCCAAACCAAGAGCATCCTCTCAACAACTATGAAACAAGAACTGAGTACACGGTGTACGTGTGTAATATGAAATACTAACAGTCTTTCAATGCACATTTAAATTATATTGCATTGCACTTGCATGGTTGTGATGTTTGTATAGTACGTTATATTGTTTTTGTACAAATACAAAACTTTATGTACTAACAGGATCAGCTTGTAAATTGGGCTTTATTTGCCCTAATGTTGTTTTTGTGCCAACATGTTTTATTACCTGTATAGAAATAACCATTTTATTCCTACTAAAGGCTGGTTTGGAAACGGCAAAGAATAATTTACATACAGCAGTATATATTAATGCTACTGCCGGCAGATTGCTTGCTAACGCCATTTATATTGGGAGGTATGCATGGCTGAGGACAGTTGGAGTCTATTGACTTGTAAAACTGTAGCAGATTTTGCCTTTAGAGAAATCTCCCTTTTGATCACCAGCTGCGTCCTTTATGAGCAAAATGGACAAAACTAAAACCAGTTTTAAAAATTTGGTTGAAAAAGAAAATTCAAAGAATACTACAAATCGTATCAAAGAGGAGGTGTGGTAAGTGAGCACGTCATCATCACCCTTTAAAGTCTAATTCCAAATGAATGATGAGTGACGATACTAGTAGTAATACCTGATTGGCTGGTTTTCAGCCAATCAGGTGTTAATACTAAGACATACTTCTCTCACCATTCATTCAGACTTAAACTTTGAAGGGTGAGGGCGTGATCAGCCTGATCTGGGGATGTTTTTTTGTCTTTTTTACAGTTTTCTCATTATGCTTGGCACTAAGGTTTGGGGGATTTGGGGGGAAAGGGTGGGCATATTCAATAGGGGTGGATAAGGAAGGGGGCTTTCAGTTTTGGTTTATGGGGATGGATGGGAGGAGTGGGGAAACACTTGATTTTACTGGTGAGTGAAGCTGTATTAATCATTCTATAGCAAGTGAGCATAGAAGAGTGGAAGTTCCATGGGGGAATGTTTTCTTTTGTTTATAGGTATTATATTTAAAAAATTGTGTTTTAGGGGCTTTAGGGGAAGGGGGTTGTTTTCAACAGATTGGCAAAGAGAAGGGGGGTTCTTTGATTATGTGGGACAGGTAGGGAGATGTGGGGCAACTTGCTTTTGTGGGTGGAAGGAAGGGAATGCTGGTGGCTGGCCATTCATTACTAAATCTTCACTGGGCGAAGTGGGGAGGAGGATTGTGGGGGCCTAGCAGGGGGACTAGTGGATGGGGGAATGCCATTTTAAAACATCTGACATGGTGGGAGGGGGATGAGAGATACAATTCAGAGGATGGAATGGTTTTATTACAGTTTAAAAAAATAAATGGGCAAAGCTGGTGGTAGATCAAGAGACTTTGCAAAGCTTCGGAAAGTGTGAAATTCCCTAACTTTTCATCAATTTCACCCATGAATTAAAACTTCTCAACATCTCTAATTATTAATTGAGTTGTTTGATAAGTTAAATTTTATTATGAAGATTTCTAGTTGTTTTTTTACTGTTGAGAAATAGATACTAGAGTGTTCAAATTCTCAAAACTTGGCTGCGCCTCATGCCTGACAATACATCTGAGACATGATTATTCACCCATAATTACACACTCCGTCATGTCGTTTTTCTTGCATAATAGCTGAGAGAGGGGGGTAACAATTGTGTTTTAAAATTCTGTTTTTTTTTTCTGATAAATGCCTCTGTGATGTGAAAAATGCACAATTCTAGTATCATGCACTTACTTGTATCATGTTCCAGGCAGTATGTTATCTACAACAAAAAGGAAAGAATTCTTAGAACCAACACTAAGCAGTAATATGCTGTACCAATGGAAAACTATTGGGGAAGGAAGACAGAGTTTCCTCTGAATATAGAAGGCAGGAGTTAGATGAAATAGATGAACTTCCCTTAAGGTGGGGTATCTGCTTAAATTGATGGTTCATGCAGTCTTAACATTTGGCTCCTTTTAGGTACAAAGGGAAGAAACAAAGGCGAGTTCACAAATCTCCAAGGGGTGGCTGCATCCTCCACTGGGAAGATCCTGATTGCAGACAGCAACAATCAATGTGTACAGGTCAGTAGTTTCTACATCTATCATACAGTCCTCTTGTTGCAAGCATGGCAACACAATAATCCCCAGATGGCACTAGGTACTGATAGGGAAGCAGTTGAAAACATAGAGGAGTGTGGCCCTCCACTGCAATACACATTAGTCATTGTCTTCTGTCTGTACTGCGCAAACTGTAGCAAGGCTGATTTATTACAGCAGTATTTTCCACAGAGGTGGACAGATCATGTGGTAATACCCACAAGCAAAGCGAGGGCACTGTTGATTGTGGTAAACATTCCATCATGTTTCAGAAGGTGGAAAATATTAAAGGCAAATTCTTATTTATTTTTGTACATTTTGTAAACTTTTTTATTGATTTAAGACCATCAATACAAAAGGCAGTGCATCAGAAAGCAATGCAAGTATTCAAGTACTTACAATTACATTCCATACATCTAACTCTCATCTTGTAAGCTAGTTCCTTTGGTTCAAGACTAGAGGAAAAAACATATGTAACCCCCCCACCACCACCAAATGGTGAGGCTTAACTGACCTCCTTATTTCCCTAAAGTGGACTGCCACCAGTTCCTGCTCATTCTGGCCACCATACTGCAGCCTTTGTGGGGACCAGGGGAGCTGATTTGTGAGCCGCCGCCTGCTCAGCAGTTCAGAAACATTCACTCTGCGGACTACATGATGGTTTGAGCTGCCTGCTCGAATGCAAACTGCCACCAGCCTGCACACTGCTTCACAGCACCCTGCATGCCTGCCCAATGAAAAGGACTGATCTCACCACCGCAACCCGTGGCCAACACAATGAACCTCCTTTGTATGTTCCAGGTCCAGGGACACCAGAAAGGGCATCTGGGGCTTGAGACACACAAGGAGGGGAAACAGAAGAAACATTAGTTTGGTACCATTACATCTATGATTCATCATGGCTGTCAACTGCATTTCTCTGAAGACCCACTCTGCTTGGGGGAATCACTCACAGAGCTCCTGACAGAGGGGAGAAAGCCCAGATTGACACTGGGACACCACCAGATAAAGCACAGTGTGTGCTATCAAACTGGAGGGGTCACTCAGGGTAAAAGCTGGGCAGGAGCCCAAACAGAAAAACTCTAATGTGAAGCAGTGTTTCTCACAACAAGGAAGCAATCATCTTTCTGACCTCTGACCTCAGCCACAGCCAATTAGAGCTCAGGGATTTTGGCATGAGACACCAAAAGCACTATGGGAGAGTGACTGCACAATATAGAAACATAGACAATAACTGCAGAAAAAGACCAGTGGTCCATCCAGTCTGCCCAAGTTCCCTATCTAACCCTGAGACCTACTGTCCATCCAGGGTCCTAGCCCTACCCCTTCTTCCCCCATTCTCTTTTCCAGTTCTGTCACCCTGACTGACCACTATACCTTTCACACCCTTCACTCTGTCCCATTCGTGCTTGAAACCATCAACTGTTTTAGCACCCACCACTTCAGCTGGTAGACTGTTCCATGGCAACACCACCCTTTCTGTAAAATAATACTTCCTCATGTCCCTCCTGAACCGCCCACCTGTTAGTTTCCAACCATGCTTTCATGACCTTGAACTAGCATTCAAGCTAAATAGTTCCTCGCAATTCACCTTGTTTATGTCTTTTAGGAACTTGAAGGCATCTGTCCTATTTCCCCTCTCCTTTCTGGTCTCCAGTGAGTACATGTTCAGTGCCTTGAGGTGCTCCTCGTAAGACTTGCCCTGTTGGCCCTGAATAATTTTTGCTACCCTGCACTGCACCATCTCTAGCCTGTCCCTATCCTTCCTAAGGTGAGGGCACCAGAACTGGGTGCAGTACTCCCAAGTGTGGCCTCACTAAAGATCTATAAAGGGGTAATATTACTGCCTTCCTCCTGCTATCAGTACCCCTCCCTATCCCACCTGTCTTACCATGGGCCTTATTGCACTGGATCGATTGCTTGAGGATGTCACTGATAATAACTCCTAGATCCTATTACTCAGCCACAGTGCTAAGTTTCACCCCACCCATCCAGTACTCTGTCCTGGGATTCTCATTCCCTAGGTGGATTACTTTGCACTTTTTGGCATTGAATTTCAACTGCCAAACCTTGACCACCCTTCTAGCTTCATTAAGTCACTCTGCATTTCCCTGATTCCCTTGTCGCTATCCACCCTCCCAGAGAGCTTAGTGCCATCTGTGAAGAGACACAACTTGCCACAGCTACCTTCTCCAATGTCGCTGTTAAACATATTGAAGACGACAAAGGCCCAGGACAGATCCCTGTGGCACCCCGCTTGTGACATCCCTATCTTCTGATTTGACTCCATTGACCACAGCTCTGTACTGCCTACCCTTTAGTCAGTTTCCTACTCAGTTAAGTATGCCTTAGCCACACCTAGATCCTCCATCAAGATCCAGCAAGCGTCTGTGGGGCACCGAGTCAAAAGCCTTGCTAATGTCGAAACAGAGCAAATCCACAGCATGGCCCCTATCCAGTTCCCTCATCACTCAATCAAAGAAAACTATCAGGTTCATCTGAAAGGACTTCCCTGCCATGAACCCATGCTGTTTACTCTCCTGGAGACCGTTGTTGTCCACGTAGTCTATGAGGTCTTCTTTAATCAGTGACTCCATTAGCTTCCCTATGATGATGGTCAGACTGATTGGTCTGTAGTTCCCCCACTGTTCCTTGCTCCCCCCCTTATAAAACAGAACATCCTCCACCCTCCAGTCCTTCAGAACTACCCCTGTTCATAGAGAGCAGTTGCATAGGCCTATTAGGGGTTCAGCCAGTTCCACTGCCAGTTCCCTGAGTAACCTTGGAAGCAACCCATCTGGTCCTAGGGCCTTATCTATCTTTAAGGCCGCCAGCCCTTTCTGGACCTTGTTGCTTATAAATATTGGCTGCCTCATCTTCAGGACCCCTTTATTGTCCACTTTGATGCCACTCTCAGGCAAGGGCTTGCCTTTCTCCCTGGTGAAAGCTGAGCAAAAATAATCATTAAGGACAGCAGCTTTTTGCCTGTCCTCTTCTATCACACTACCCACCTCTGATAGCCTAACAATCCCCCCTCCTTTCTTTTGTTTCCCTAATATATTGGAAGAAAGGTTTTTCCCTGCCCTTGACCCCATCTGCAGCACTCAGCTCTGTGTTTGCTTTTGCCTCTCTAATCACCCTTTTTTTGTGTGTGTGTGTGTGTATTCTTTTTCTGCACTGCCCCTTGGAACTCTCTCAGGTGATCCCTTCTCGCCACTGCCATGCTGCCTCCTGCTTGAAGTCCTCCCCACCAGGAAATCGGGAACAAACACTCCCCCACCTACCTGGCCACGTGCCCAGGCTCATCCCTCCAGGCAGCCGGGGGGATCAGGAGAGCCAGTGGAGTGGATCCGACATTGGGAGTGTGACGGCAGGGCACCGGAGGACGCCATCACCTATCCAAGGTGCGAGGTTCATCTCTCGTGTACGTGTTTCCAGGGCGCAGATGTGCAATGGCATCCTGCTCACGCCAGGCACACTCCTTTACCTGGGTGAAAGACACCTGCCGCTGCCCAGTCCACTGCTACGTCCTCACGCTGACTGCGACTGCTCCTCAACCTCCTAGGGGTTGCCAGTGCAGCGCGAGGGAAAACCCAACCGCCCCCAGGAGAGGCGAACTGTCCTCCGGATGCTCAATCCTACTCCTCCCCTGCAGACCCCCGACAACCCAAGTCCATTCCCGAACCCAGGTCGCCAGTGTGGCGTGAGGTGTGGCATCCAGCGCTTCAACCCTCAGCATCACCGGGCTGGTTCTAACCACCCTTTTTGTCTCTATTTCTCAGTAAATATTCTGCCCACTGTTCCTCCCACTGCCTTTCTTTGTACCCGTAGAAGGCCTTTTTCTTAGCTCCCACCACTTCTCTGACTTACCTCTTGAACTTGTTACTTTTGGTTACTGTTCTCTTGCATAACTTCGATGCCTCAAGAATGGCTCCCTTTATTACCCCATTCTACCTTCCACCCCATCTAAATTGTGTATCCTGACTAACTTTCCCTAACCAGTTCCCTTAGTCTACTGAAGTCCGCTCTCCTAAAATCAAGGACTGAAGTCCTCGATTGGGGCTGTCCAGCCCCAAGGGCCAGTTGAAACCAAATGGAGTTATGGTCATTATTGCCTAGTGGCTCTCCTACTCTCACCGTAACTACCAGTTCCAAGTTGGTAAGCACCACATCAGGAATGGCAGTCCACCTGGTGGGTTCCATAACTAGCTACACCAGGAGACAATCCTGAAGTGTACCCAGCAAGGCCTGACTTCTGGCACTCCTGGCCGTCAGAAGATCCCAGTTAATGTCTAGCAGGTTCAGATCCCCAACTACCACTACTCTCCCTTGTGCCACCCCCTTTCCGGTTCTTCCATGAGCTCTCTGTCCCTCTCTTCCCCTTGCCCCGGAGGTCTGTAGACAACCCCCAAGCATAGTTTCTTGTCCAAGGCTAGGGTGAGTTGCATCCACAGCGACTCTGACTCCCTTTTATTACCACTGATGCACCCATCCTCCACTGCCTCAATTCCATCCCGGACATTTGAGGCTACTCCTCTGCCTCTACCTTTTCCTCTATCCCTTCTGAACAATGAGTACCCCGGAACCCTCAGGTCCCAGTTGTCATTTTCTGTAGCCCACACTTCTGTGATGGCCACAAGGTCTACGTCAGTGTCTGCCATCAACGCCTACTGCTTGCTGATTTTATTATCCAGGCTCCTGACATTAAGGCATACTAACTTCAATTTGACCCTTGTACCAACTTTGTTATTCCCCATGACCCTTGTGCTTCCCATGTTCTTGTAGCCTCTTGTTTATCTTGGTTTTTGCACACATTGTGTTCCCCCTCTCTATATGCTTGGCACACAGTCACTAGGGCATTGAGTGAACATTCCACATACTAATTCAAGTGATTGATATCCCTTTGTGCCAAGGAAATGCTGCCTTAACCCAGGGAAATGCTGAGCGCAGATCCAGAACAAGGCAGTCAGCAGTGAGCTTTCAAAGTATGAGGAGGTCGTCTGCTGCTGGCCAGAGCCAACTCAGGGAAGCCTGCCTGGGCTTCTACAGCCGGTCTTCAGGAGGTGACTCAATGGTTTCTGTAACCTGTCCAGTGTACAGAGACTGAACTGTGTGTTTGCCAGTTGTATCAAAACAACACCTCTTGGTGAAAGAGACTGTTCCTGTGAAAGAAGGCAAAGGTGTGCTTCTACAGCAAGATACCACAGCTGATAACGTGTGTGTGACCAGAGCCTGAGTGAGTACTGCTGTGTGTTGAAACCTGCATCGAGACTGCAGACGGTTAGGGAAATGGCCAGTCAGTGCTACTGCTAGGCACTGGCTAACGTACCACATGAGGGTCCAAAGCCTAGATGTGTACATGGCCCCTACTTCTAGACTGGTCTGTCTTGCAGAGGAGGAAGAGAGAGGAGCCAAAGAGGTCCAGACGACTGCTGAACAAGAAAGCCTGATCCATATCCTGAGGTACTTAAGACCTGCCCCCAACTGCATAACTGATCAATTGGTCAAGATAACCTGCATCTGCGGTGAGGAAGAGAAGGAGCCTAAGTTGTCAGGGAAGCTGGTAACACCAGAACCATGAGTACTCTAAGGGCTTGCCCTTGAACTAGGATTTTGTATAAAGTTTGTCATCAAAGCTACAGCTTTGGGCATCAGGCTACGATCTACAAATACCTCATTTGAAGTTTACCATTTAAGCAGTTTAACGGCCTTTGGAATTTTTGGATTAACAGAAGTGTTTAAAGTGAATCACCACTGGCCAATCAGTTGCGACTTCAACGGGCCTGCATAGTTTCTTCGGCTGGGTACCCAGTGAAGCACAGGAAGCTCCCAGTTGGTTTAAAAAGGATTTTAAACTGGAACCAGTGGGAAATGGATTGTGCTCCCAGTACAGGTGAGCTGCTAATACTAAAGGTTACAGTATTTATGCTGCCACTGTACTGCAGTGCCTGACGGGGGTGAGCACTAGTGCTGATTTAAAGTGTGTTTAATAGGCCAAGCTTAATCAGGTAACTACCTTCAACCTCATTACCTTTAAAGTTCACAAGAGTTACAAAAATAGTGTTGCATTGCATTCCCTTGTTCCTTGTGGTTATCCCCCAATAAATACACAAGTAGTTGGCTGGTTTGATAGCTACTTACAGTAGCAAACCGGAAACAGGTTGTGAAATATAACTCTGCCGTGTTCAACCAGGCAGTTATCAACATAGGAGTTCCTCAAGGGTCTGTCCTTGGCCCACTCCTTTATTACTATTATTATCAACAAGATCTCTCAACTCTTTCCTTCACGCTCAGCACTATTGTACACAGATGATCTGGTTCTATATTACAGCTCTAGGAACATAGGTGACATTAGCCAAACCCTTTCAACTGATTTCATGACCATTCACTGGCTCTCTGAAAACAAGCTCGTCCTAAATACTAACAAAACTCAAGCTATGCTTTTTGGTTCAGGTAAAAAAGCTCAAAACTAACTTTAACAGTCGAAATATCCACTATGATAATGGCATGCTGTTAGACAATGTTACCTCATATAAATACCTGGGTGTGTTGCTAGATGGATCCTTGAATTTCAATCAACACATTTCTTCTATCTGTAAATCAGTAAATGTCAAAACAGGCGTTGCCTATAAGACTAGTTATGCTCTTACACCTTCTGCTAGATTGGCTGTTGCCCGTGGCATCCTTCTCCCTGCCCTCACTTATGGTGCTGTCACATACCTGGGTGCTGCTAAAACCTCCCTTCACAGGTGGGACATAACCTAAAATAACATTTGTCGATATGTCTCTGCCTCCTCCCATCGTAAACACCACTGTCAGTTGTACACTGACCTCAAATGGCCCTCTCAGGCCACTCACTGACTCCATGCTCTTGGCTCTCTGACTGACAGCATCATCAGATCTGGAACTCCAGCGTCCTTCCTTGTTGTCCTGGCAAATCCCGACTCATGGACTAAGGTCAGCTGACCAATCTCTCCAGCATATATCGAGGTGTAAAACAGCCAAGGGTGTCCATGCTTTCTCTCTTGCTGCCCCCCGCTACTGGAACACCATTCCTTTGGATGTCCAGATAGCCAAGTCATTACCTCTTTAAGAAGCAACATCTGGATTGCCTCACTAAACTTGCCCCTTGTACATGCTTTAATCCACCTTAAGCCCCTCCTCCTACTTACTACTGTTGGTTTTGTCCCCCTTCCTTTCTCACCTTTCCTCTGTCCCCTTACTTCTGTCCCACTACCTGTCCATGTATCCCCATCTCCTGTCTCCCTACCTATCCTTGCCCTCAATCTGATGTTCCCTCTTCCCCTCATAGGTCTTAGTTATCCCAACCTCTCCCTTTCCTCACCAGCTTCATTCTACTGATTGCTCTGCTTGCCTAGTACGAAGGTTTTTATATTATATTTGATTTTATATTCAATGGCACTTATTACATGCACCTGATTATGCATTTCTGTAACTCTGGTTGACGTTTGCCCTTGTTTGTTTTAACGCTACTTGTAATTGACAGTTTTTTCATCTGTTATTGTATTTCTCCTCTTAACTTGTGTTTGTATTGCCAATCCTTCATTGCCATGTTTCTCCTTATTGTAACCTCCTGGGTCATGTCTGAAAATAAGCATTTTTATGTCTAGTGCACCTCACCCGGTTACCAAAAACAAATAAATAAATATTTTATTGGTATTTTACTCTTTGTCTTGTGAGCATATTATTAGTAGTAAGTCATTAATTGCACTTTTGTTGATTTTAAGGATGCATTGTGATTTTTCATGTGTTGGGAAACACTGTGAGGAGGTGGGGAAGTACTGCATCCCAGAAAGTTGTACTGCTGCGAAAGCAGTCCCACTTAAATTTAGCTCTGGGTGGAGGCACCATGCAAACTCAAAATATCCAGTTACGAACCCTCCAGTCAGGAAAATAAGAACCCACACCCCTCAACCTTGTATGAGCCCACAAAGCAGGGGTAGTAACTGCAGCATCCTTGGCAACCCAGTTAGATGTAAGTTTCTATTTATTAATAACCGTGAACCATTGCAGCCAACGCCTTATTCCATGTATTCTTAGTCTCCTATTATTTAACTACATGCTGTAGCCTATTGAAATATGTTTCTTAAAATGTAAAATGGTTATTTACAACTCAGCAACTCCTGCTTCATTAAAATTATTAAGCCAGATGATAACACAACAACCTATAACATTATAACTGTTAAATGCAGCATGAGGGTTCATGAGTGCAGAGACTTGGTACTGCTGTATAAATCAAAATTTGTAGTGTACACACTATAGTATAGATGAGAGTTCCTCCAAGCATTGCTACCAGTGCTCAAGTCCCAGGAGTACATTTAGTTGTGAAAAATAAGTTTGTTTTCAGACCGATTTGGAAATAGGAGTTCAAGTGCCATATTGAACATCTTGTGAAATAAACAGTCCACGACCAAAAATCTCTGTTTAGTAAATATGTGACCATTCCAGTACCAAAGGCCATTCTTAAAAGAAAATTGTTTGTTTCTCTCTTTTACCTACTGTTCCTCCTATTACTTCAGTTTCTCCTTTGGTTGTGCCTGAATTGGGCACTTGCATCCCTTCATGTATGTTATTGTTGCTGTTGAATTCTCTCACTAAAATCCCTGCATGAATACCTGTACTGTTTATGATGTTGTTTTTATCTTGCACCTGTTACTCATGTATGTAGAAATGTCTGTATTTTCCTTGGTACTCTCCTGGGTCGTGCCTGAAAATAGGCAGGTTTGTTGCCTAGTGCACTTACCCACTCATCAAAAGCAAATAAATAAATAAATAAAGGGACACTGTCAACCTGTTTTTCATCATATTATTTCTGGTTAAAAACCTGCATTTTATGATTGCTTACATTCTCTAAAATTCATTGATGTTGCTGTTTGTTTTGTCGGTCTCCTTGTTTAATAGAACTGAAATGCATGCGAATGTATATTTATAAACAACTTTGTTTTGTTTACAGTCCTGGATCTGTTCTTACTGCATACTTCCTGAGCATTACAAACACACCCAAACAGTGCAGTCACTCATGAGGCAGTAGTCTCTTAAACTCCCACTGCATCATGAGGGGCTAGATTGCGTCGTGGGTGTTCCTATAAGTCCAGGAAAGATGCAGTTGGAACTGATCAAGAGATGTAAACAAACCTGTGTTTGTGTGGTAACACCGGTATGGTGGGCAGTCTGATTTTCACTTTTTTAAAGAAAAAAAAGAGTCAGACTAAAACTACCAGCTACATCAGCAATCTTTACAGAATGTTGACAATCATAAAATGTGTTTTTTAAACTAGGGACACTGTAACCTCAGGGTGTTGATAGTGTCCCTTTAACATCAGCTCTGTTACCCACCTCATGAATCACTCAATATTTTTAAAACAGTTTTCTGCACAAATAGACTCTACCTACATGGACTTAATCAGAACTGGAGTCTTCCCTCTCCTCTTCCCTGGCCTAGTTTGCTTCCCTCTGTATCTTCTGAAGCAGCTGTATCACATACCATGGATTAGTGAAAATGTAAGTGTTTTGTTTTGGTGCACTTTCAATAGGGCTGGCATGAGGAGGGAAAAAGCAATCTGACATTTCCAAAATTCAGCCTTTACATACAGCATCTACAGCTTTCCATTTCTGCCGAGTAGCATGCAAAAGGTCAGGGAGTCATCCGTCCCCAGTCTGAGGCATTAGGCCCCTATAGCACCACGTCTCGCTCCTTCAGAGAGCCAAAAATGAGCTGCATGACTCTGAGGCCCACCACTGGAGCTGTGGCCTGTTGGACATAATTTGGTAAGTTCTAGAGAATACAAAGGGACTGCACACTGGTAACAAAATAATGAACAGGAACCACAAGTAAATAAATCAGGGTTTATTGCTCAAAACTGTCACGGGACTCACTAGCCCCTAGCATCTGGACCTATACAGGTCTTCACAACGGAGCGTGACCAAACCCGCTATATCCAGGTATTTATCCCCTGGCATTTCAAGGCACAGTGATTATATTACAGCATGACATTTAAAGGCACAGTCATTAAATTCCAGGATGAGGATATCATGAATACACTTTTTTTAATATATTTTTTGTTGCTTAGACCATTATAAAGAAGATGCCCAAAAAAGAGGAAAGATTGAAAAAATAAAGGTGTGTCCTTAAAAAAAAAAAAAACATGATTTTGTTGGGGAGTGAGAAAGTGCAGGATCGGAAAGATAAAACAGTGATACGAGAAAGCAGAGCAACTAGGTAGCACTAAAGAACTTCATGGCAAACAGGGTGATACATTATATTGTTACTAGTATTTTCACAATTATTTCTGCATAGTAATGTCATGGATGTCACTGTATAAGTGGCCTCTCATGGAGCAAATCCAAATGAAGTCCTGGCAGCATCTAGAAGAAACGTATCAGAAACATATATAACAACACCCTTATTACTGATCGCCCCAGTGTTGCTACGGAATTTAATTCATACTTCACCTCTTGTGCCTCTGTTCTCCTATCCTCCTTACCATCTAGTAGCCAAGTGCCCCTTCCACCTCACCACACAGATCCTCCCAGTCTACTTGTTTCTCTTTTACTAAAATTGCCCCTTCTGACACCTTGGATGCCTTAATACCATCCAAAGGCAGTTTGCCTGATGGCTTGGACCCCAAGCTGCAATATCTCTCAGCTACAGCTATCTCTGCCCCACTGTCTGAACTCTTCATCCTCTTGTTTGAAATTGCAGCCATCCCACCTATTTGGAAGCATGCTATTGTTCTTCCCCTACCTAAGCGCACTGATTCTTCCTCACCAGGGGACTACCGTGATGTGGCATGTGCAAGATGGCGGCCACGCTGGGCTAGCCACTGCACCGTATGTTCACTCTTGAGTCGTTTTTTGTAATTTTCGATCACTCTCCTGTGTGCTTTTGGGCGTTTTAGCCAGCGGATTAAGTCTTTTTTTTTTTCCTGCTTCTCCGTTCCGGAGTTCGAGGTGGACTGAGGTGGTGTTACGACCCTGTATGTGTTTGTAAGAAAAGCCATTTGGATCAGATGAGCGTTACGGCTGTTGTCAGACGAGGATTTGTTTGATGTTGATGTCGGTGGAGTTGGGCTGGGTTGCTCTCTGTGCCACGAGTGGATAACAAGTGGAACATTTTCAGTTTTTGGAAGTAACGACTACTGCATCAAACTGTGAGTTGTATTGGGGCATTTGGGAGTTGGGCTGGGCTGTCCTCTGAGCCATGAACGGACAACAAGTGGAACCACTGGATTATTAGAGTGAATGACTATTGCACTGAATTGTATGTTGCATCGGGGCATTTGAGGCCGGTGGAGTTTGGGGAGGAGAGTGTGATTGTGCTGGCCCCCCGGTCTTGTTGCCTGTGACTGTGAGGAGATTCAAACAGGATTTCATGCTTGTGGATTCTTATGGTGATCGGAGTTTGGGGGTGTGTTATGAGATGGTTGCCTGGGGTGGTTGATGCTGGCTGGGCTCAGGGCAGGTGACGCCGGCTTGGACCTGCTGGAGGGCAGGTGCGAACTGGCGGTATCTCCTGGACCTACCAGAGGGGTCTACTGGTGGGTGGACACCGCTCCGGGCCCGGCTTGGGTCAGTAGTCCACTCTGGGGCAGCTATTCTCCCTCACATGATCGCTGTGATACCTATGCTCTTCGATTAGAACTGCCTAAGTTTTACCCTGCTCACAAGGCAGCCTGACTTTGATCGTCCGGGTTGTGAGAGAGCCTGGAGTTCTTAGACTTGCAATATTGGATGCCTTTAGTTCTTAATGTTTTGACCCTGAATATGCCCTATCTCTCCTAGCAGCGGGAGTCTATGGAGATTAAAAGACCTTGAGTGAGGGGTTTAAAAGACATGGACTGTTTGCACTTACTCTCATACCTTAGTGAGAGTCTTTGCTGAGTTCAAATTTATATTCTCTGTTTTTTTAGTTTGAAGACTCATTATCCACCTCTTTATGTTTATATTGACTCTTTATGATGCTATTTGAGTCAAACTTTGATGCTGGTTTAATAGTTTAAATTTTAATATATTTTTATTAATTCGTTTATTCTTATTTTATTTTTATTATATTTTCTGTTTGTTTTAGCATAATATTATCTTTTGTTTGAGGGTAGGTTGGTTTTTAAGTTGAGATAGTTTTGTTAGACACTGATTGTTTAAGATGTGTTGGATTGGTTTTACGACGGTCAGGCGCTATTCTCCCACTCTGCTCCGGAGCCTCCGTCCTTTTCACTGTCCCCACTTGTCTGCTGATGTCTTTAATAAGTGTCGTGCAGTGGGGATAGTGAGAAGGCACTTGAAGGATGGTTGGACTGGACAGAGTGGGAGATTGGAAAGGAGTGGGCAGATAGGGGTAGTTGGGACGAGGAGACGCCCTGGGGCGAAATGGGATCAGGAGAGGGGTCCTCCATGCCTGATTCCCATACCCAAGGGCTCCGCAGATTGTGGGCAGGCACTGCACTCCTCCCTGAAAACCCATCCAACCCGGGCGGTGCTATGTAATGCCAGGTCCATTAGGAACAAAACTGCAGTTATTGCAGATCTTGTTGCAACATCTGACCTGGCATGTATCACCGAGACCTGGCTGGATGAGAATGCAGGTCCTATATTAGACTCTGCTGCTCCGGCTGGGTTCTCGGTGATACACCGCCCGAGATTGGATCATAGGGGCGGGGGAGTAGCCATCTTTTTTAGAACAGATCTGAATCTTGTGGATGTGCCAGTGGGTAACACTAGATCCTTTGAGTGTATCCTGGACGAGGGTGCAGGGTTCAGATTCTTCTCATCTACCGTCCACCCGGTGATGGTGGAGAATTCCTGAAGGAGTTAGCGGACTTCGTTATCGACATGGCATGGGGTCGCCCAGATGGTTAATACTGGGTGACTTCAATGCCTGGCTGATTTACTAACTCTTCGATTTGGAAGGAACCTCCTCCAACTTATGACTATATTGGGCCTGTCACAGGTAGTTACCTCTGCTACCCATATAGGGGGTCACTCATTGGATTTAGTGTTCCTACTGGATTTGGAGGCTACGCATTTGGGGGTGGAACCGAATGTGTGGACGGACCATCACACCATAAGATTCAGCTTTGGGGCACCCCCTAATAGGCCTGCCTCTATGGAGATGGTCCAGTATCGCCCTTTAAGGGGAGTTACCCCAGAGGGTCTACTAGCGGTACTGGACCTATCGGGTATTTCAGGTGAGAGCATGGGTCCAGGGGACCTCATTCTTGCCTATAATAAGGTGGTGAGTGAGGCCCTGGACCTAGTTGCTCCTGTCCGTGTTCGCCCACTCACTCAGCGCCCAAAGACTCCATGGTTTGATGAGTCTTTGAAGGAACTGAGGAGAGTGGGGCGAAGGCTAGAGAGGGCCTGGCGGAAATCCGGCCTGGATGCTGACGGACTTAGGTTGATGGATCATTATGGTATCTATCAATCAGCAATCACCCGTAAGAAGGCAGAATTCCTGTCCAGGGAGATTGCTGCTGCACAGAACCGACCAGCTCAACTCTTTCGGACTGTCGACAGACTGTGCAATCCGCTCTGTCTACAGTCTGGAAGAGATTTTTCACAAATCAAGTGTGATGAGCTTGCTGGGTTCTTCACTGATAAGATTGCTAGCATTAGGTTGGATATCAACCAGGCTCACTCTTTAATGGTTTGTGGTGATCGGCGAGGGGAAACAAACACCTGTGTCACCTGGACTGACTTTGGTAGGCCGGAATTCATGGATATTGTGAGGATTGTCCAGACTGTATGCCCAACCAGCTGTAGTTTGGATCCGGGCCCTACGTCACTATTATTAGATTGTGTAGATACTATCTGCCCGATCCTTGCTGAAATTGTCTGGAAATCTTTGGAGCAGGGGGTCTTTCCTGATCCCTTAAAGGAGGCAGTCATTCGACCACTCCTGAAAAAGCCTTCACTGAATCCGGACTGTCTAGCTAACTACAGACCTGTCTCTAACCTGCCCTTTGTGGGTAAGGTTATTGAAAAGGTGGTTGCGCTACAACTGGATGACCATCTTACAAATCACAGTATCTATGATACTCTTCAATCAGGATTTAGGAAAAGACATAGCACTGAGACTGCCCTTGTCCGGGTTTTAAATGATCTCTCTGATTGCGAGAGATCGAAAACAGTACTATTTTAGTCCTTCTTGATCTCTCTGCAGCATTTGATACTGTGGACCATGGTGTGCTTTTGGAGCAGCCTGCGGCTTTATTGCGGACTGTCTGGTACAGTTCTGCATTGGTTTCGATCTTTCCTCACAGGACGGAGACAGAGGGTTGTCACCGGAATTTATTCCTCTGATGCCATCTTCCTGTCCTGTGGGGTACTGCAGGGCTCCATTTTGGCACCCATGTTGTTCGCTATCTATATGCTGCCATTTGGGAGACATTATTAGGCGATACAGTTTGGGTTTTCACTGCTATGCCGATGATACCCAGCTGTATTTGTCCTTTAATCCCGAACAGGAAGATGCAGTCTCTATGCTTAACAGCTGTCTATCCGAGATCAAGGATTGGATGAGTGCCAGCTGGCTAAGGTTAAACTGGGATAAGACTGAGGTGTTGGTGGTGGACCCAGGTCGCCTTGAGGCGGGTTGCAGGGCTGGGCTTCCATCGGGCATATGGCTCGATGGTGCCCAGCTCCCAACCTCAGACTGGGTGCGTAATCTGGGCGTTATTATTGATGACAGTTTGATCCTAAAATTGCAGGTGTCATCCGTTGTCAAATCTTCCTTTTACCATCTTAGGAATATCGCCCGGGCGAAACACCTAGTTCCTCCGGATGACCTTCCTACATTGGTCCATGCCTTTGTGACCTCTTGCCTTGATTACTGCAATGCCCTGTACCTAGGGCTACCGGGGGTTGATATCCGCCGCTTGCAGCTGGTGCAGAACGCAGCAGCCAGGCTTTTGACTGGGACATCCAGAAGCAGTCATATTATGCCTGTGCTGAGTGGACTGCACTGGCTGCCGTTCAGTGGCAGATCACCTTCAAGGTCGGGTTACTGGCCTACAAAGCCCTACATGAACAGGGACACTGAGTACCTACAAGATCTCCTTACTCCCCTACCATCCCTCGTTCTCCAATCCGCTTGACGAGGTTGTTAGAATTCAGGGTTAGGTTAAAAACATCTGGGGCACGTGCATTCTCTTACGCTGCCCCCACCCTGTGGAATTCTCTACCTCGTCGAATACGAAGCTGCCTGACCGTCGAGAGTTTTAAGTCAGAGTTAAAAACTTATTTATTCCTGAAAGCGTATGGAGAGTGATTTTTACTGTGATTTTATTGTTGTTATTGTTATAGTTTGTAATTTAATGTCTGTTCACTTGTACAGCGCTTTGGTTTTTGAAAAGCGCTTAAAAAATAAATTTTACTTACTTACTTACTACCATCCCATATCCCTCCTTCCCACCCTTGTCAAACTGCAAGAACACTTGGTTCTTGTCCAACTGTCTTCTTATCTCTCTAACTCCAGCTTTTTCACTCCCTTCCAATCTGGTTTTCGGAAAAATCTCTCCACTACTACCTCCCTGATTAGGCTTACTGACTCCATCCTCTCAGGGATGGACAGTGGTCAAATCACATCTACCATTTTTGTCGACCTAACCAAGGCTTTTGACACCCTACTACTAAACTCCCTTTCCTCAGCAGGTCTGACTGACTCAGCCACTAACTGATTCAGAGCCTACCTTGTAGGTCGGACCCAGTCAATCAGAATCGTTGACGCCACATTCCCCCCCCTATCAACACTGGTGTCCGTCAAGGGTCCGTGTTGGGCCCTATACTTTTCTCCATATTTCTTAATAACCTACCATCTGTCTATACATCTGCCTCAATACATATGTACGTAGGTGACACAGTCCTCTACATCTTTGGACAATCCCCCATTGATGTTGCAAACAGACTTCATCAGGACTTCAGTAATGTTCAGTGCTGGTTTTGCTCTCATCAACTTTTTCTGAATGCCAAGAAGACAGTCTCCATGACCTTCGGCACTAGGCAGAGACTCGCTAGGCTCCCCTCTCTCTCCTCCTTCCATACCCTTGACGGGACAGTCCTTGAGGACACCTCCTCATCCAGATATCTGAGTGTTTGGCTTGACCAATATCTCACCTTCTCTGGTCATGTGAACGCCATCCTGATAAAGCTGCACCCCAAGCTCAGCACTCCACACAGGAACTGATGCTGCCTCCCTCTCCTGGCTAGGTGTGAACTTGCCCAGAAGATAATCCTACCTATTTTTGACTATTGTGATGTAGTCTACTGTGCCGCTCCCAATACCTCCTTAGCCAGATTGGATACCTTCTTTAACTCCTTCTGTCACTTCACTCTGGACTCTCCTCCTCTCACCCACCACTGTCAACTCTACCACTCCCTGGCATTTCCCTCACTAGAAAATAGATGCCTCCATCATTGTGCTAAATTTGTCTCTAAATTCTGGTTTGGATCGATCCCATCCTATCTCATTTCCTTTCTATCAGTCCTCCTTCCCTCCTCCCACTCACTTAGATCTTACGACTCCCGGTTGGTTGTCCCTCGCCGATCTACCACTGTAGGCCAGGCTGCCTTCTGATATCACATCCCAAAACTGTGGAATTCACTTCCTCACCAGATTCACTACTCCTCCTCCTCTATAACTTCAGTCCTACATAATTACCTCTCTGTGAACTATACCTGCAATTAACCTACCTGGTATTCCTGACCTGCTCCCCAACCTCTATCAATATATTCAGTAACCATTCTGAATTACAGTTTCCTTCCAGGCTCACTACTTTCTTTTCCTGCAGAGATTGCTACCTGGCCATTCCTTCGGGTTATCTATAACTATCAATATATGTATGACTTTCGATTCCTATCAATCCACAACTATCAAGCTATCTATAGCCTTGATTCCTATTCTGCTCACCTCCCAGTCTCGCTACCTTTCCACCTCTGCTGTTAATCCCTATCTAGACCTTGCTTTCAGGCTATATGGTACCATCATCATGAATTTAAGTTGTTATCCTAATGTAATGCACTTGACCTATCCATTGTGACCTCTGTAAACACTGCATTCATATGCTGCACTTAATATATTCTTTGTATTATTTGCTATTCACTGCTGTCAATATTGTTGTAATAATGTTTGCTATTTGTATGCATGTATGTATTTCCACTGCCCTTTTCCCCCAGGATGAACCACGAGGTGAGCAACTTGTTATTCAGTGTGCCCTACCTGGTGAAACGTTTCAATAAATAAAACAAACAAACATATAAAGGCAACAAATAAGAAAGACAGTATCATAAGTACCTTGTAATTATAAGATATTGAGCACTAACGAAATGAAGCCACAATCACAGGTCACTATGCTGCGGTGGAGAAACTTGCTAATATTTTAAGAAAGGCATATAGTCAGCTCCTCATTTAATCCTTGAGGTGACACTGTGTTAAGTGAAGCCATCCACCGTGTTTCTTTTTGCAGTAGCCATGTGATCCTGTCACCACCCCTTTTGATAGGGGGCACTTGTTCCACAGCTAGATCTATAACTATGTCTGGAGCCAGATCTTTTGCTTTTGTAGCACTGACCCTGTGGAATTCTCTACCTCGTCGGATTAGAGAGTGCCCATCCGCTGAGGCCTTTAAATCTGCCTTAAAGACCTATCTTTTTTAACTGTGCCTTTTCTGAGGTTTAGTCCTGCTGCTTTATTAACTTATTTAAAGTATATGTTTTATGGTATTTTGTTTTTATTATGTTTTTATACAATGCCATGGTCTTTTTTGAATGGCATTTTAAAACTAAAATTTGCTTTGCTTTGCAGAGCAGTAAAACTCATGCAACTGAGATTTGAATTATGGCCTATTGCAAAGTGTGCGCCAAGAGGGCTGCAGTCACTGCCATTAATAATGGCTCTCATATGTTCTTGAATGTGAGTTTTGAGGGAGCGTACAACACACCCCCATGTAATGTTTTAAGTAGGGGCAGCAGGCTACATAAACAACAAATGTGGTGATGCATTGGTGAATTTGTACAGTACGCTGATTGTGGGTGGGTGTGTATTTAATGCCCTCTTTACTGTACTTGCAGATGTTGCAGTTACCACATTTGTGGAAGCCTGGTGGCTTCAGAGGTAGCCAGCTGAGGGAATTATGGCTACTAGTGGGAATGAAATGACTGGCAGCCTCCTAAATTTTCTGCTTTTTTAAAAGCCACTTTTGGTTTGTTGTCAGTTTCTTTCCTGAAGACATCATCACTAGGTAATGCTAGCCAAAACGCATGTATCGTGTTGCCTACTCTACCTCCTAGGCTGTTGTACTGGGTTGCAAATTTAATAGTTTTATTTGATTCTGGCACTCTGTACTTAGGGTTCAATAAAGTTTTTCTGTCCATTATGCATGCTTTTTGGAGTGCTTCCTCCAAGACAACTGGATTGTAACCTCTCTCTGCAAATCTGGATTTCATTTCCATAAATAGTTTTTCAAGCGATTGTAACCCCTCTCTGCAAATCTGGAATTAATTTCCATAAATGTTTTTCAAGCGATTGTAACCCCTCTCTGCAAATCTGGATTTCATTTCCATAAAGTTTTTCAAATGATTGTGTCTGAGAGCAATTCCTCCTAAGTCTGAAGAACTGACTGTACGGTATGGAATTTACCAGTTTGCGGGGGTAGACACTACTAGTTTATAATAACGTACTGGCTGCAGTAGGTTTTCAGTATCTTGCAGAGCTGACAGTTTGTCCTGGAGTAGCAGTAAACACAGCATCTGCAAATAAGATTTTATCAAATTCATATGAGAATTTGAGACTTGGGCTGGTCCTGTTACGGTAGTCCATAAATTTATTTATTTCATGCTTACTGTCCTTCTAAACATAAATAATGTCGTCACTAAAGCAGCTCCATGTCACCACTTTATTGTGATATTTATTTGTATGGCTGTTGTAAATGAACTCTTCCTCCCATCTGCCCGTGAAAAGATTTGCTAAAGCGGGGGCCCTGGAGGCCCCCCATGCCTGTACCACAGTTTTGTCAATAGTAGTTGCCATTAATAGTAAAATAGTTGTGATCAAGTACAAATTCTAGGGCAGAGAGGAGGAATCTGTTGGGATCTGTGACAACCTATAGGGGGCTGACAGACCTAGTTCAGCCTGAAACACAGTGGGGTTCAGTTGCCAGCACAAAATAACTGGAGAGAGACTATGCGATTTACAGTAGATCTACGCATTTAAATGTACCACAGTGATAAGCAATAAACTGAGTTCTCTCTCTTGTCATGTATGTGAAAATATACTGTTTTCCTACTTTTATAGCTGTATATTTTATGTATGGTTAGACTCTATTGGAAATTGATAGTACTGACTCATGTTAGTTGCTTAATGTTTTAAGTGAATCAGAATGAATGAAATGTTAGAATGTTTGAAGGGTGGTAAGGGATAAATGTAATGACTGACTGTTTAAGTATCATCATGTTTGTGAAAATTCATTGTTTTGCTATTTTATAGCTATATATTTTATGTATAGGCAACGTGTTACAAACAGGACTTTTCTTGTAAACTGGGCCTTTGGCTTAAAGATTTGTTTCCTGTATAAAAATACATTTTACTACTACTACTACTCCTCTCTCACTTCCCCACCAGCCATCTCAAGTCCAGCAATGTTTAAAAAAAATGCTTAATATCAGCAGGTCAGTTGTCTCTCTTGAACCACGCAAGAAGGCAACTTTTGTCAGCCTGCTGGATTTTGGGTTCTACATGGCCAGGGACGCTGGTTTTCCGTTTTCGGGAGAAACGGATTTAAAAACAGAATCCTGATTGGCTCGCAGTATTTTGGCACCAAAATGGAAGTAACGTTTGGTCACGGAATGTCTGTGAACTGCAGACTACAGGACAGCGTGTTTTTGTTTCCTACTTGCTGCTCGCTGCTGTTCTGGGCCCCGCGACTCTGCTTGCTGCCATACAGAGAGAAAGATTAATCTGGGTCATCAGTCCTCGCATTCCTGTGAGTTTCAGAACTCAGATGGTGCACTTCGTACATACAGTATATAAAGCTGGAATTTAATTCAGGGATTGCGGATCAGCTGTGGAGCTCTTCATAACAGGAATTTAACAGTGACACAGCCGAGGAGGATCTCTCCGAACCGTTCTCCCGCTGTCCACAGCTAGAACTGTTTCCATAGTTGGGGGGGGGGAAGTAATTGTGAAAAAACAGGTTTTCACAGAGTGAATGTTGTGCTGATTAATTTGTTGAGGCTCTTTAGAGGGAAGGGGAGCAGTGGGCTGGCCACACAGTCTGCAAACCTTGTGTTGGTGTTCTGTTTAATTTTCAGCATGATAAAAATGCAGGTGCTGTAAATTTCCTTATATTTCTGAGATGCTGATCCATTGTGGGTGCCACTACCGAGTGAGAATTAGAGCTCTCTGTGGCTGTGATGACCTGTTCTTATCTTTCTGTGACCTGTTCTCCCTGCCGTTTTGTAAGCAAATTTGTGGTTATTTTCCCCCTTCATTTGGTGTTGCCTGATTTAAACAGAATAATTTGTGTAAGGCTTGTTCTGTGATGCTGGAGCGACTCCTTCCCGAAGCTGTGTGTACCCGTCTGTATGTACGGTAAATGTTGTGGAACTGCCTAGAGATCCGCTGTGCGAGTCTTTGTTGTGGGGAGAAAAAAATAAATGAAACAAAGCAATTCCCTGTTTCTGTTGTGGCTTCCTGAGTGAGAAAGACACATCCCCTTGCCTTTACAGATGGCACTGCCACATAATTACTTGGCCTGCTTACTTGGTTTTGCTATATGCATCCAAAGACAGTCACTATATACTGTACTGGCTATAAAAATACTGTTGCTGACCATGTGTCTTTGGTGGGGGAGAGGGTGTTGGCCATGTGTCTGGGGGGTGGAAGGTTTGCTTTCAGTGTGTCTGAGGGTCGGCTTCTAGCTGTGTCTCTTGGAGGGGATTTGCTGGCTGTCGAGGATGCTGTCCATGTTGGTGGGGTGGGGACACTGGCCATGTTGGTGTGGTGGGCTGTGTTGGGGAAACTGGGACGCTCTGTGTTTGGTGGGGCTGGGGAGATGGTCTGTGTTTTGGGGCTGAGGGGATGGTCAGTGTTTGGTGCTGGGGGAAGGGTCTGTGTTTGGTGGGGCTGGGGGGATGGTCAGTGTTTGGGTCTTGGAGGGCGGTCTGTGTTTGGTGGGGCTGGGGGGACGGTCTGTGTTTGGTGAGGCTGGGGGGAACGGTCTGTGTTTTCTGGGGTGTGGCGGGGACACTGGCTGTGGTGGTGGGGTGGGGACACTAGCCATTGTTTGGTGGTCTTGGCGTGGTTTGCTGGCCATTTGTCTGGGGAGGACTGTCTGTGTTGGTGGAATGGGGGGACATTCCATGCTTGCTGGCCAGTGTCTTGGGGGAGGACTGTCTATGTTTGGGTGGGGGGAGACAGTCCGTGTTTGCTGGCCAGGTGTCTGGTGGGGAGGGGGGACTGTCTGTGTTTGCTGGCCAGGTGTCTTGGGGAGGGGACTGTCCATGTTGGTGGAGCATGGGGACATTTCGTGTTTGCTTGCCGGGTGTCTGGGGGGATTGTCTGTGTTGGTGGAGTGTGGGGACAATCCATGCTTGCTGGATGGGTTTCGGAGGGGGCTGTCCATGTTGGTGGGGTGGGAGGACTGTGTGTTTGCTGGCTGGGTGTCTGGTGGGAGGGACTATCCATGTTTCCTGGCTGGGTGTCTGAGGGGAGGACTGTCCGTGTTGGCTTCACTGGGGGGCTGTCTGTGATTGCTGAGCGGGTGTCTAGGAGGGACTATCAATGTTGGTGGGAAGGAGGAACCTCTGTGTTTGCTAGCCAGGTGTCTTGGGGGATTGTTCATGTTGGTGGGGTGTGGGGACATTCCGTGTTTGCTGACTGGGTGTTGGGGGGTATGTACTTGGTGGGGCGTGGGGGACTGTCCATGTTTGCTGACTGGGTGTATGGTGGGGGACTAACCATACTGGTGGGAAGAGGACTGTCCATGTTGCTTGGGTGGGGGACATTCCATGTTTTCTGGCTGGGTGTTGGGGGACTATCCATGTTTGCTGGCTGGGTGTCTGGTGGGACTGTCCCGTGCTGGTGGGGAGGTGGGACTGTCTGTGTTGGTTGGGAGGGGACATTCTGTGCTCGCTGGCCAGGTGTCGGGGGACTGTCCATGTTGGTGGGGTGGGGGGACTGTCTGTGTTTGCTGGCCGGGTGTCTGGGAGATTGCCTGTGTTAGTGGGGCGGGGGACTGTCCATGTTTGCTGGCAGGGTGTCTGGGGGAACTGTCCATGTTGATGGGGTGGGGGACTGTCTGTTATTGCTGATCAGGTGTCTGGTGGAGGCGGGGACTGTGAAGTGTTTGCTGGCCAGGTGTCTGGTGGGAACTGTCCGTGTTCATGGAGCGGGGATATTCTGTGCTTGCTGGCTAGGTGTCGGGGGACTGTCAGTGTTGGTGGGGCAAGGGGACTGTCTGTGTTTGCTGGCCAGGTGTCTGAGGGGACTGTCTGTGTTTGTTGGCGGGTGTCTGGTGGGGAGGGGGACTGTCCATGTTTGCTGGCCGGTGTCTGGTGGGAGGGACTGTCTGTGTTTGCTGGCCGGTGTCTGCTGGGAGGGACTGTCTGTGTTGGCTTAGTGGGAGGACTGTCTGTGATTGCTGACCGGGTGTCTAGGCAAGACTATCCATGTTGGTGGGGGACTGTCCATGTTTGCTGCTGGGTGTCTGGGGGACTGTCCCTATCGGTGGGGTGGGGGGACAGTCCGTGTTTGCTGACTGGGTGTCGGGGGGGGGGACTGTCCTTGTTGGTAGGGGGACTGTCCGTGTTTGCCGGCTGGGTTTCTGGTGGGACTGTCCATGTTGGTTAGGAAGGGGGACATTTCATGCTTGCTGGCCTGGTGTTGGCATACAAACATAAGTAAATGCTAAAACATTATTTCCCCCTCGTCCTTTACCTGGCTGTAAAAGTAATCTTTCACTTTTTTGATTTCTTCGATCCTCCACAGTGGAGGGGTGAAAAGGACTGATTCCTTGGCCTTGCTGTCCCTGTCTCCATTGCCTGGCAAACACCGCAAAAGTGGTTGGTTATTGTGTTATCGCCTGTAGAGTGTTACAAGACTAGCCAAAAATCTTGCACTAAAACATGCACCCTAAGAGAAATGATGACACTACTACCTGGCTGTTGTTATAGTGACTGCTGACTGGCCATGATTTTTTTTTGGGGGAGGCATGCTGGCCATGCGTCTGGGAAGAGGGCTCACTGGCCATGTGTCTGGGAAGGGGGGCTCACTGGCCATGTGTCTGGGAAGAGGGGCTCACTGGCCATGTGTCTGGGGACAGGGCTCACTGGCCATGTGTCTGGGGAGGGAGGCTCGCTGGCCACATGTCTGGGAAGGGGGGCTCACTGGCCATATGTCTGGGGAGGGGGCAGCTTGCTTGCTGGCTGGCTGTATCATTTTGAGAGTTGGATGCTTTGATGGGGTGGGCTCACTGACCACTCATGTCAGCGCAGGGTACTTGCTGTGTTGGGGGGGTGGTGAGTACTGCCTTTACTGGTGCATGTGCCATTTATGTAGCAGCAGGGGTGGTAGCTGGTGTGTCTGTGCATCTGCTGGGTGGCATATGTATTTGCCTGGGTAGGGATGGGGTGCTTTCCATGTTGGTAGGTTGGAGGGACTGTCGGCATTGGTGGGTTGGGCAGAGGACACAGGCCGTGGTTGTGGTGTGTACTGCATGCTACCAAATGTGTCCATCCCAGTCAAATAGAAGTTTTTTTTTTTTTAATTAAATCTTTTGCTGCAGAGATACCTCTGGCTATTTGGTGATGGTGGTGTAGAGGGTAGTTGTGTTGGTGGGATGAGGGACACTAGTTATGTTGATATGGGGTGGGACACTATTTGTGTTGGTGGGGTCGAGACACTGGTCATGCTGGTGGGGAGGGGACAGTGGTCATGCTGGTGGGGTGGGGACACTGGTCATGTTGGTGGGGTTGGGGACATTGGTCATGTTGGTGGGGTTGGGGACACTGGTCATGTGTTTGTGTGGGGTTGGGGACACTGGTCATGTGTGTGGGGTTGGGGACACTGGTCACGTGTGTGGGTAGGGTTGGGGACATTGGGATCATGTGGATGGGGTGGGGATACAGGCATTGTGTTGGTGGGGTGGGGGCACTGGCATTGTGTTGGTGGGGTGGGGGCACTGGCTGTATGTATCGGTGGGGTGGGGACACTGGCATTGTGTCGGTGGGGTGGGGGGAGAGGCCACACTGGTGGGGCAGGGTTGTAGTTGCATACCAGGCAAACTGAGCTTCTGACCAGTAGCTCAGCATCTCTCTCTCGCTTCAGTCCTCAGTGTTTGTACTTTCTGGACCAAGAAATAAATAAACCAAATACAGTATAAAATGTGGTTTTATTTATTTTTGTGTGCCTGTGATTGGGGGGGGGGCACAGACCTTGATACGTGGAGTCAGATACAAGATAAATGGAGCTGGAAATGGTGTTGGTTGGGTGGGGAGAGTGGCTGTGCTGGTGGGGTGGGGACACTGGCCATTGTTTGTTGGTCTTGGCGTAGTTTGCTGGCTATTTGTCTAGGGGGATAGTCCATGTTTGTTGGCTGTGTGTCTGGGGGGTACTGTCCATGTTGGTGGGGTCAAGGGACTGTCTGTGTTTGCTAGACGGGTGTCGGGGGAGACTGACCGTGTTGGTGGTGCAGGGGTACTGTTCATGTTGGTGATGTGGGGCGACTGTTCATGTTGGTGGGGCAGGTGGACTGTCTGTGTTCAGGGCTGGGGGGGACTGTCCATGTCTGGTGGGTCAGGGGGTGGTCCGTGTTTGGTGGGGCTGGGGGACTGTACGCTATTTTGGGCTGGGAGTCATAGAAACATAGACTTTAACAGCAGATAAGGACCACTTGGCCCACCCACTCTGCCCATTTTCCTACCTATTGGATAAGCTGCAGATCCTAGTTAACCAACAGACTACTTTTTCTTACCCCGCACCTGAATTGTCTTATATCTGTAACATGCATTCTTGAATTCCCCCACTGTTTTTGACCCCACAAACTCCTCAGGAAGGCCGGGCCATGTGTCCACCACCCTCTCCATGAAAAAATATTCCTCATGTTGCCCCTGAGCCCACCCCCCCATCTTCAAATAGTGCCCCATACTTTTTTTTGTTGGATAGCCCTGCTGCTGTTTGAATGGGAACGCAAGGGAGGGAAGATGGGGGGATGCATGAGCAGGCTTGTTGTTGATGGTTGGTGGAGGGATGGGCTTAGCCCACTGGTACACATGCTGAAAAAAATGGTTCTGGCCTCTGGTGATAGAGGAGGGAGGGGTGGACAGGCAGAGTGGCACAGAACCATTTTTTCTCACATGTATGCCAGTCTGCTGGGTCTGTGCCATGCTGCAGTGGTTGGCCGTTGATGGTCGGCAGAGGGATAGGCTGGGTGGACTGGTACACATGGTGAAAAATATGGTTCTGGCCTCTGGTGATGGAGGAGGAAGGGGGTAGATGGGAAGAGTGGCACAGAACCATTTTTTTCCTCACATGTATGCCAGTCTGCTGGGTCCATGCCATGCTCCAGTGGTTGGTCATTGATGGTCGGCAGAGGGACGGGCTGGGTGGACTGGTACACATGGTGAAAAATATGGTTCTGGCCTCTGGTGATGGAGGAGGGAGGGGTGGACAGGCAGAGTGGCACAGAACCTTTTATCCCCCATATGTATGCCAGTCCGCTGGGTCCGTTCCATGCTTACCCCCCCCCCCATGTAAGGGGCTGCTGAGCACTGAAGATAGGTCTCTGTGTCAAAATAAGGGACTGTTGGTAGGTATGAAATCCAACAGTAGAAAAATTGTGTATGTTTATGTAGTTTCACATTACTGTGTGGTACAACAAGATGTTCTGTGGTCTGTCCTCCTCATTTAGCACCCTGGCCTATGACCCAGCCAGTCCCCCCTGGGGCAGGGGGGAGGTCCATTGTTTGGTGGTCTTTGGGTGGTTTGCTGGGCGTGCGTGTTAACTGTAAAATGCATTATTTCATTTACTGTGTTATACACCATCTGGGCCTGCTTTACCCTGTCTCTATCCGGAATGTAAACGTGTTTAAAAAAAAAAAAAGTACATTTTTGAGTGGTGTGTGTGTGTCTGTCTGTGTGTAGAAGAATAGAGACACACATTTGAACAAAAAAAACTTTATTAAACCACATCAAACTGAATCAACCATGTTTCATCTGTGTCCTTCAAAACTGTCGGATGAAACAATTTTGAAGTAGTTGGTGGGGGGAAGCATCCTCTGCAACCTGGGCTACCACAACCAGGCCCACCACCCACTGTCATAGGTGATGCTAATAAAAACCACCAACCAAGTACTTACCTTTCAGGGTGGGTCCTGCGTGGCAGTGCATGGGTATCTGGAGGTGTCGTTCCAACAAACTTCTGTGGTGTCTGTTCTCTTAGGTGGTGTGGTGGCATTGCCTTTGTGCCAGGGCGGTCCGTGTTTGCTTGGATGGGGTTGGGGAACTAGGGAGATGACGATGAGTTCTTAAAGGAGACCTACCGGCAGAGGTGAAGCCCGACCGCTGTACAGATCAGGGCTTCACCTCTCTGGTCCCCCCTGCAGGCACTATATTACATAAATAATCCTTGTACCTGAGCACTGTAATTGGGTAATAAATCACCCTTCTCAGGTTCTTGTTGGAATTGCACAAAGTGAAGAGACGACAGACAAGTGGTGTCCACTGCATAAAGGGATTTATTACTGGTAAACAAAGCAGGCTTACAACCAAAATCACAGTGAAAATCCACTTGGGAGAAAACATCCAGCCCTTCTATCTTACCTAATAGGCAACAGTAAGTTTTGTCTCTTTTCGGAGAAAATGCATAATGCAACGGGTCTTGTACCCCTGATAATTGTCATGGTTACTACTAAAAAGATATATAAAAGGCACATCATTGGATAATGGCAAATAGGCTGATGTCTTTCTAACCTGAGAAACATGCTGAGCTAGCATAAAAGTTAGATATCATGAAACAAAAAACCTGTCTTATAGTCAAGGCCATTGTAGTTACGTACAGTTTCGCATAAGTAATAGCTGTTCTGCACTAGACCTAAAGATGGCAGTATTGCCTATCTAATGATTATACAATAGCATAACAGAGATGTTTCCCCAATGGTACAGTTAGGATTATTAGCAATGCAGTAGAACAGTAGAACTCAGATCCTGACACTTATGCTTATACAGTAAGTGTCTGTGCCCTAAGCATTACTGTGTGTAAGGTAGGGGGGCCAATTAGGGGTGCTGGACCATGGATAACAGCACTTAAACTGGTAAATTCTCCAGTGCACCCAGCATTTTAATTTTGGCACCCATGAACATCCTGCGCTCTCGCTCATGAACTGTTGACGCTACCTTGCCCCTTATGCATGGAGATTGAAGTTTATCTCCAATGCACTTTTATAAATTCCATGGGTGTGCCTAGGGCACTACTGCCCTGCCTATTGAGGAAGGGGCAAGGCAGCATCATCAGCTTGCAGTGTTATAAGCAAGAACGCATCATGTTCAGTGGCGCCATAATTAAAATGCCAGGTGCAACGGAGGATGTACCAGTTTGTACTAGTGAGCAGGCACAAAGATTAATTTATTTATGTTGATTGCAGGGGGAATAGAAGAGATGAAGCCCCAATCTGTACGGTGGTCATGGCTTCACCTCTGCCCGTAGAACTCCTTTCATGAGTTTGAACTCCGACATGAAAACTAGGTCAGAAAGTTCCCAGTTTACTGTGGGTGTAATTCCAGATTCGTATATTACTTGGGAGAGATTGTGTATCTCTCCATTAGCATCCTCATTAATCACTTGTGGATTTTTTTTAATTTGATGTGCTTTGTTTACAAATAAACCAATTCAGGCAGCTAAATGTTAGATAGGGACTGAACCGATGGATTCCACCTTGGCATCTGGTGGTTTGGCTTAATTCACGTCTGAGCTAAAACAGACAAGCTTTGGTATATGTCATTGGGCGAGTACTGTTGTGATGCCACTGCAGCCGTCACACCTGAGGGGTGGGGGCTTCAGTGCTGCACCACCTGCTGTCACACCTGAGGGGTGTGGGCTTTAATGCTGCACCACCTACTGTCACACCTGAGAGGTGGGGGCTTCAATGCTGCACTGCCTGCCATCACACCTGAGAGGTGGGGGCTTCAGTGCAGCACTGCTTGCCATCACACCTGAGGGGTGAGGACTGCAGTGCTTCACCTGCTGCTGTCACACCTGAGGGATGGGGAACGGAGGGATGGAGAACATAGTACTGCTGCTGTCACACCTGAGGGATGGGGGCCATAGTGCTGAAACTGCCGTCACACCTGAGGGATAGGGCCATAGTGCTGATACTGTCATCACACTTGAGGGATGGGGACCGTAGTACTGCTGCCGTCACACCCGAGGGATGATGGCCACAGTGCAGCTGCTTCTGTCACACCGGAGGGAGGGGGGCCGTAGTGCTGTTGTGGCTGCCTTCACACCTGAGGGATAGGGGCTGCATTACTGTTGCTATTGCACCTGAGGGATGGGGGCCATAGTGCTGCTGCTGCCTTTATACCTTGTACCTAAAATAACTTAATTGGTACAAAGATGGATGGATGTACAATAGTGGAGGTCAAAATTGCTAAAAGGCATGTTAGCAGAGTTAACAATTGTTAAATAAAGTACCCAAAACCAAACACCGGTAAAAACAGATTTTGGCTTAGCAGACACCAGTGATAATACTGGTTTTTACAATGTGCAAAACAGAATTTGCCCCTTCTCAATCCTGGTAAACCAGTGTCCCTGCACATGGCCTTCACCTTCTCCACCAGACCCTGAAGCCAGGCGATTGGTTCTAGTATCTCTAGGCTCCATTACTTCAAATGCCCATCAGTGACTCATCCATCCCCAACTGGTCCAGTTGACTATCTCAACAATGTAGTGAGGTCACAACCAGCAGCAGAGCATAAGATAGTTAAAAAAAAAAAAAAAAAAAAAATAGTGTAATGTACAGTAAGTGTGTGTGTGTGGATTAAGTATTTATGCATGTGGCTGTAGTTTGCGTGTGTTTGTGTGTGTGTGTGTGTGTAAGGGTGAGGGAGGAGGATAGGAGAGCTGAGATAAAAGTCAAAAAAGTAGGAATGACAGATGAGGCTGTGGGGGGCTGAACGTTACAACAGAGCTCCTCACAAATAGTGAGTGAGGAGGCTGCAGAAGATAGGAGGGACATGAGCAGCATGAACAATTTAACAATGTGTGTGTGTGTGTGTATATCTGTGTACTGTATGTGTGAAGTACTTATGTGTTTATAGGTGCAGTATTAAACACTTTGGACTGCCAACAACACCACAGACCAGAGAGACAGCTCAACAGTAGTTGTTCAGCGTGTGTGTGTGGTGAGAAATGTTAGCAAGACACATTTGAGGGCTGTGGCCTTCTGTCACTGATCAGATTGTAGCTCTAAAACCGCTTTTTGTGGAACTCCCTTTTTAGACATTTGAAAGTAGTCCTCCATAGCTGCAAAGTAGTGCACTCCCCCTCTGATTTTTGCTGATTGCTGCTCTATGTTAAAGGCATCTGAAGGGAGGGGGCATGCTACTGTATTGTGCCTCAGAACTTCTCAGGATATTAATAAAAAAAAAACCTTTTTAAACTACTGTTTCTATCATCTGTCCAGCTCAGTGCAATAGATGTATAGATGTATTCTATTTCTTTCAGCAACCTAGGGGTTAACTCATTATATGATGTCTGTAAAATACCAAACCTTTACGGTGTCAGATTACAGACAGTGGACCTGACAATCTGTGAGCTATTTCATTCCTATGAGCACATATGAACTGCAGGGGGCGTAGTCCATCCTTTTGGCCTGAAGGATCTTGTCCCTTTAAACAAACAAACAAAAAAGTAGGCATAAACTAGCATGAAAGAGTTAATTAAGTCCAGCTGCCCAGGCACACATAGAACAAAAGAGGTGCTTCATGCTTGTTTGCTGTTTCTGGAGTCGGAAGAGACAAGTGGAAATTGCTTTAAAGTAAGTGTGTGTGTGTGTGTGTATATACAATCCTGCTTTGGGATGGGCCATGTGAAACAGACTGCTCATTTCTTATCTAGGATTTATGGTCTGAAGCTCAGCTACACTGTTTGAGTGAGCATTCCCTCCCGTGCAGCAGAAGGTCAGTGTGTAAAAGTGTTTATTATGTTTCCACCTTCCAGACCGACAGCTTCTAAACTAAACTAAAAGGAAAAAAATAACACATTTACAGAGAGGGACAGAGTAGTTAGATGGACTCCGTTAGGAGTAGGGAGGTTGGTTATTGCATAGATCTGGAATCTGTGTACTGGAATTTAATCTTTGTTTACAGTTTATAAATGTAATTTAATAAATATATATATTTTTTCCTTTGGTAACTAGGTAAGGCAAAGTAGGCACAGGTGCTTGTTTCTAGGGACAACCCAGGAACACTGGGGAGATTAAGTGACTTAATCAGAGCCACACACAGGATCGTAGGAAGGTCGCGAGGGCCGGAACGCAGGCGCCCTCCCCCACCCCCAAGTCCACCATTGAGCTGCCCACAGGATCGTAGGAAGGTCGGAGGCAGGGCATGAAGCGCCCTCCCCCACCCCAAGTCCACCATTGAGCTGCCCACAGGATCGTGGGAAGGTCGCGAGGGCCGGAACGCAGGCGCCCTCCCCAACCCCCAAGTCCACCATTGAGCTGCCCACAGGATCGTAGGAAGGTCGCGAGGGCCGGAACGCAGGCGCCCCCCCACCCCCAGTCCACCATTGAGCTGCCCACAGGATCGTAGGAAGGTCGCGAGGGCCGGAACGCAGGCGCCCTCCCCCACCCCCGAGTCCACCATTGAGCTGCCCACAGGATTGTTGGAAGGTCGCGAGGGCAGATACAGGCAGCCTCCCCACCCCGAGTCCCACCATTGAGCTGCCCACAGGATGGTAGAAAGGTGGCGAGGGCAGATGACGCCCTCCCCACACCCGAGTCCACCATTGAGCTGCCCACAAGATTGTTGGAAGTCGCGAGGGCAGAATGCAGGCACCCTTCTTCACCCCCGAGTCCACCATTGAGCTGCCCACAGGATCGTAGGAAGGTCGCGAGGGCCAGAACGCAGGCACCCTCTCCCACCCCCGAGTCCACCATTGAGGTACGGTAACAGGCAAGCCATGCTGTGGAGCTGTGGTCTTGTGGCACACTAAGGGCTTGTGATTGGCACCTTTTTTGTTTGAATCTATTTCTGTCAGCCCAGGCTTGGAGATAGTCTCTCCATAAGGATTTTCACATGTTATATTTGTACCTACATGCCTCACCAACTGTGTCTTAAGCAACTCTCAAAAGAGCCGTTAATACTGTGAATTCTCTGTATCGGGTGTTTCTAAATGTATACTGCTATCCTTATAGCTGAAACCCTGACTACCAGACCCATCCAGGCTTCTCTAACTGTAACTGTAGTGTGTTTTAAAGTAGATAATATAGCATTGGGGAAGTTTAAATGAAAAAACATTGAAAGTGTGTTTTAAATTAGATAATTTCAACATCGGGGAAGTTTAAATAAAAAAAATTGAAAGTGTGTTTTAAATTAGATAATTTCAACATCGGGGAAGTTTAAATGAAAAAAAATTTACAGTGTGTTTTAAAGTAGATAATTCAACGTCGGGGAAGTTTAAATGAAAAAAAATTGAAGTACAACGCTGCTAAGACTAAGTTGTCGAGAACTCCTCCCCTGCAGTTACCCTGTTGTATGTAAAGTCTTACCTGCCTCTCCTTTCTGCAGCTGCCCACAGGATCATAGGAAGGTCACGAGGGCCGGAACGCAGGCACCCTCCCCCACCCTCCGAGTCCACCATTGAGGTATGGTAACACGCAAGCCCGCTGTGGAGCTGTAGTCCTGTGGCACACTAAGGACTTGTGATCGCCCCACTGACGCTTTGCGTCGGCTCTCCACCGCCCCCACCACCACCCTTGGTCGATTCGTCCATTTATAGGGCTGAAGCTGAACTTGCTGAACCAATCAGCCCACTTCTCCATTAGCAGCCTATAGCTTTTAGCCTCTTGGGGCAGCACTGTCCTGCAGCTCCAATTACTGACTCCACTGTCCTTTGTATACCTTTTCCTCCTATCTCTCCTACCAACTTAATTACTGTATCTCTGGAGGCAGCTTTTATGTTGCGCCTACAATCCCAAGCATCTCTCTTTGTCCGCAGCACGTTACTTCTTGCCCTACAATGCTCACACAAATCTTAACCTCACTCATCCTCCTCCTTCAGGGACTACCCAATCCCCTTTCCCCAGACTCAACTATCAGGGATCCCCCCACACACAACATCGACTCCCACCTACACTCCCATTCACTGTAGCCCGCCTGTCCTCCCCCCATTCACCTCCCAACTGTCACCTCCCACCACCACCCACCGTGTATAATCACTCTACTCTCCTTCTCTACTCTCAGTATTGATGCCCCTCCAATCTGCTGCATACCAGAGCCTAGCCCTTGCACCCCAGAGTCTGTTTAAGGGGACCTGACCCTCCACCCCTGGTCACCCGCTCCATTCTGCACCATGACCTACAGGGCTCTCGGGATCCCCCCACACATCCCCGGCCACTGTGGACTAGATCTTACCTCCCGCTGGTCACTGCCTTGTTTCGCCTCTCCCTTCTTAAGGGATATGACCACCCCTGTCTGTGTACTGCTCCCCACTTGTCCTACCCGATCGCGCTCCAGGGTGTTTACAAATCTGGGGCTCGCCTCCCCTTTGGGTATTAATGCTACTCCTTCTGCTCTCTGGAAACATCCACCCTAACCCCGGTCCTGCCCCACCCCCCCCGCCAACGAATAATCAGACAGCACCTGGGGAACTCCGTATAGCCTCCGTCAGCATCTGCAGTTTGCTAAAAAAGTTTGATAATCTACAGGAGTGGGTTGCTCAACAATGACTAGACATTATCTCAGTGGTAGAAACCTGGCTTAATGGCCACACCGGGCTCCACAGTAACTCTGACAGGGTTCACAATATTTCGAGCTGACAGACTAGCCAAAAAAGGTGGAGGATGTGCAATTTACCTCCATGACATCCTCCAAGGTCTCACTGTGCCATCCCCAGCTCTTGACCATAGTGCCCAGGTCCTCTCCCTCCAAGTTAATGTCGCTCCCTCTAGGGCACCTGTCTTCTTCTCGTCTATCTACATCCCGCCCAGGAATCAAAAAAGTGCCTTCCAGTCAGTTCTGGCCCACCTCCAGCAGCACCCAGTTAAGGCAGAAATTATTGCCCTGGGTGATTTTAACATCAATTGGTTAGCAGACACTGCCACACCATTTAGGGATGCTGCAGCCACCCTCAGTCTATCACAAGTTGTGCCTGCTACCATCCGACACAACCCGAGAACAGGTATCTCGACCCTCATTAACATAATTCTTACTAATCGCCCTCACAAATTCACCCAGGTCTCCGTGCTACCTGACGCACTGAGTGACCACTCACCAGTACTCGGGCGCTGGTCCTATTTGGCTACAAAGTCCCCTCCAAAAGTTAGCTTTCAGCGAAATCTCAGGCCAGGCAAGCTACAGTCCTTGAAACACCACCTCATCAGCTGGGACTGGTCCCCCATTGCTGCCTCGCCTGATATTGACTCAGCACTGGAGTACTTTGTCAATTCCTGCAATTCCGCCTGTGACCTTTTTGCACCTTTCTGTAAATGGGTCATTAAAGGAGCTGACACCCCTTGGATGTCCCAGTCCCTTCTGGATCTCATGGGTCACCTAGACAATCTCTGGCACATAGCCTTAGAGACTGGGAGACCTGCTGACAGGCAGCGATACCGTGAGACCAGGAACCGCTGCACCTGGCAAGTCCGACAGGCAAAGGTCGACTACTACAGAGCAGCCCTCACTGCCTCCTGGGGAAGGGGGCACAATATTTGGGACTCCCTCAAAGAACTTAACGGCAAAATCTCTAATACCACCCCTCCCAGATACTGGTAAATGGTGGTATCTCAACGGACCCTGACGCAATAGCAAATGCACTGAACTCCTCATTCTCAGACCTCAGCAGTGTGCTCCCTGCCAGCTTTTTTGCACCCCCACAACATTGGCACCTACCCAAGTACCCCCTTTCTGTTTCAAGGTTATCTTCCAGCGTGATGCTGCCCCCCTTCTGCTAAATGCACTCAGCAAATCCCTTTTCAGCAGCAACACACTCGACCTTAAAATACTACGGCTCACCCTCCCTGAAGTACTCTACCCCTTCACTGCCCTGCTAAACCGCTCCCTTGCCCTAGGTCAATTCCCTCCATGTGAAAAACTGCCCTTATCACTCCTCTCCTGAAGAGTGGTGACCTTACCCAGCCTGGTAATTATCGGCCCATCTCAATTCTGCACCCCCCCCCGAGGTTCTTGAAAAGATAGTTGCCTCCCAAGTCACTGACTACCTTGCTCAATACAATCTCCTCTGCCCTGAACAGCACGGTTTCTGTAAAAACCATAGCACCACAACCGCGCTTCTGGAATATACCAACACTATCCATGCGGCCTGGACGTAGGCCAGATTGCTGGAGCTGTATATATAGATTTTTCCAAAGCATCTGACACTGTCCACCACTAACTTCTCCTAACCTCGCTAACCCAAATAGGTTTCTCACAGGATACCACCACTTGGTTCTCAAACTGCCTGTCTGACAGACCCCAGAGATTCAGACTAGGGCAAACCTTATCGTCCCCCCCTCAGGGTTACATCCAGGGTCCCTGAAGGGTCAATCCTTGGCCCACTACTCTTCACTCTATTCCTTAACTCCATGCCCAAGGCCTGCTCTGGGAGTCTCCTACTTTATGCAGATGATGCGGTTTTATTTAGCACCCACACCTACCCTGCTGCCCTCCAAGTAGCCCTCCAAAGGTCGTTTAATGAGGCTGAATCCTGGTTTGCTGACCATAGGCTTGTTCTAAACTATAAGAAAACAAAGTCCATGCTGTTTGCCCATCCCCAAAACAAGTTCAGTAGCCACCCCCTACTTATCCATGACTCCCAAAACGAGACCTTGGAACACGTTTCTACCTTTAAATATTTGGGGGTTACCCTAGACTCTAGGCTAACCTACCACAAACACATCTGCTGGCTCAATACAGCAGTAAATGTGCGCATTGGTCTGCTCCCCTACTACAAGCACTGTCTCCCCCCGAAGCCCTACAGCTAGCCATCTCCTCCTCTGTCCTGTCACTCATTGACTATGGAATTATTTTCTATGGTGCAGCCGACAACATCTCCCTCAACAAAATTGTCATGCACTCCTGTACACTCTATACCAGTACAAACTGGCTTAATTTTGATGATCACCTAAAGTACCAGACCTGTCTCCTTGCCAAGAAAATCATGGCTGGCCTCATGCCTCCTGCTGTTGTGGCACTGCTCCCGCCTCTCTATCAGCACCAGATGCACACGCCATGCTGAGAAATCACCCTACCAGGTTCCCTGCCGTAAAACCTCCATTGGGCAAAGAACCTTCAGATACTGCACCCACAGTTGGCTGAATTCACTGCCCAAACCAGTACTCCAGGCCCCTACCCTGGGACTGTTCAAAACCCTTCTCCGTAGCAACATCTTGTGTGACTCCACCTGTGACTGTACCTGACCTACCCACGACCTAAATCTGTGCCATGATAATGGACCCACTTGGTCCTGCCTCTAGGGTGCCTATCCCTGGCTTCAGTCTGACCCTAGCCTCTGATGAGCTGACAGTCGTTGGACTGCTCTGCTTGCACAACAATTCAGTCATAAATACTCTTCTACGTCACCTTACTGTGTGATTACCCCTGTAGATAATGTATTTTATGTATTTTTTCTCTGTACTACATTGTCTATGACTGTTGTAATTATTCTGTACCTCATCTACCTGATGTACTATACTCTGTGTCAATCGTTAAGTGTGTTATTTCCCACACTGCTATTTATACTGTAATGTCTGTACATTGTACGCTCTATATTGTTTTCTATGACGTGGAGCCTTTGTAAAGGAGTCACTGACTCAAAGGCATTAATTCTGATTGTTTCAATAAATAAATAAAAAAAATAAATACACAGTATGGAAATGGAGGGTGTGGGACTCAAACCCATGTCTGAATGCTGGATGTACAAAGCTCATTTATAGCTCATTACTCTAACCTCTAGGCTATACTGTCAGCTTCATAAATAGTAAACAATTTAGACTGGGCTGTTAACATCTCAAAGGAGAACTACCTTGAATCAGCAAACATGCATTTTTGTAGTAGATATTATTTTTTTAAATACTAGTTCTCATTTTGCTACTGCTTAATCTTAACTGGGCTTTAGGTAAATTTAGTGAATGTTTCTGATTCTCACGCTGCTGGCATTGACCACTTCAGAACAGTATGATCTTGTCAAGAACTTACATTGTTGGTACAATGCATCTGTGTTCTAATCTAGAATTCTTAGGTTCATGGGGACATAAACAACATCATACAATTCTTAGATGGCACTTTACAGCAGTGTGCAACCCATAAATATTCAATGGGTTAACTAAAAGGCTAGCTAAAATTGTGCAGAAACAGAAGAGGACCCACTGTATGAAAAAAAGCTTCTACAGGAAACATTACTCACAGGTTCAGTGCAGTTCTCCTTTAACTAAGCTTGTAGGGAATGTCAGGTATTTTATCTGAATAGTAAGGAACTCTGCTTACAAGGATTTGGAGCCATCTACAGGGAAATTCTTCCCATAGACTTGCATTAGTTATACGGGAAAACAGAGGAATTTGGCTTCCATTAGGAATAATGTAATCTACAGGAAAACAAAAGGAAAATTGCCCAGCAGGTACAGGAAAAAGGCATACTTAATCTGGGAGCACTGGCACACACACACCAGTAGCATTTACTCTGACTAAATAAATTCAAGAGGACTGATTTAGCGGCATGGCAGTTTGTAATGATTGTGACTAAACAACACTATACGGTGCTAACAATAAAATAACTTTGGTCATTTGGTAGCTTTTGACAGCCCTATCAGCTGTGGCTAGAACTTGTTATTATGACCGCATGTAAAATGATATCCCCAATGTGTGAATGCTGATGACGGGTAATAGTGTATGTTCTTATACAGGAAATAGGAATGGGTATATGTATAGGTGCAGCTGAGAAGTTGGATTGTATGCACAGCTGTGGGTGGGGGTAGGTGTATGGGTGAGGGGTAGGTGTGTGCATGTGAGGGTTATGAGTGATGGTGTAGTTGAGGGGCTAGAGTATGTATGTGAGCTTGTAGGAGTGTAAGGGGCATGAGGAGTGTGGGTGCATTGGTACAGGTAGGAGTGGGATTTTGGGTGCAGGTCGGGGCAGTAGTAGGTGTGGATGAAAATTCAGTGTGTGTACGTGGGTACGGGTGAGTGGTTGGAGTGTATGCATAGGGAAATGTGAGGAGTAAGGCTGGATGGACCTATATTCTCTGTCTGTATTATCAAAGTTTCTATGCAGTAAGACTGTGACCATGGGTGCAGATGATTGTGTTTAGCAGAAAGGGCATGGGGAAGTGCTGGTGAAAAGCAGTGTCACCACATCAAGGTCCTTCACCATTGACATTGAACTTTATTTTATTTTTATTTTTGTTTATTTTAGTCTTTGATAACCGGGTAAGGCCCACTAGGCACAAGTGTCTGTTTTCAGGGGCGACCTGGGAGCACTGGGCGGTTAAGTGACTTGTTCAGAGTCACACAGTATGCAAGTGGAGGCTGTGAGAATTAAACTCAGGTCTGGTCTGCTGGATATATCAAGCTCGTTCACACCTCGTTCCTCTAACTTCTAGGTTATACTGCCAGCCTTGCATTAAAAATGCATAACAGTTCCTGAAAATAGACAGCAATGAATTGCTAACATTGGTGGTGACTGGGGGTAAGTGAGGAGTATGACTGTGTGGGTACACTGGGAGAAGGACACGAATTATGGAAACAAAAAACACAAGTGGCAATCAGTTGTGATCTGTGTCAGCCACAGCTGGCCATTTGGTGGGTCCAGTTGGCTTAATTTTATTTAGTTCAGTCTCCATTCAGCACTGCTTTCTCCATTATACCTTTCCTATCAAAGTGTCTCGGTCTGTGTCCTGTTTGAAATAAGAAAAACAAAGCATTTTTCACTGCCCCCGCCCCAAAACAGTCATTTAGGTCAGGTCCATCCTCATCCCTCAGAAAAATGGCAACTATAAAAGTCATGGGTTGGCCGTTTTTAGAGTTCTATCTGTGTTTGTGGTCTTCCTTCATCTTTGGCTGGTCTTTCTTTTCTCTCTTTCGTCTTGCTTTAATGTCTCTTTCTTGGGTTTTCCTCTGAAATTTTTTCCCACATTTCTTTTTTCTCTCCCTCTTGTCTTTCTTATTTTACTTTCTACCCTTGATAATTTTATTTTAATTTTTCTTCTGTCTGTGCACTTCATCCTCTCTTCGCATTTTACAGTGGTTTGTCTTGCTATGTGCTGCCTTTCCCCTTCACTGATTGCATGCCACCCTCTCCCCCACTTGGGTCCTGCCTTACCTGTCCTGGTTGTGTTCTGCCTCACCTCACCAGGCTGTGTTCTGGTCTCTGCAACTACTGAAAAAAAGTGACTGGCAAAATGTCATTTATGTATGGCATTTTGCCTGTTGACAGTGCTAAACTGCAGTTCTGATTGGAAAGAGCAGGAGTGCGATTTTTGGTACTGGTGACATATGAACATATGAAAATGCCAGCAGAAACAAGCCACAGTGGTCTATAGTGTTGTCAGAACTAGTTTGTAGAAAATTTGAACCCTCCTCGAACATTAGATGGTTCGCAAAAGGGTTTGAATCATAGCGCCCGCCACCAGTTTAACTGAATTGCACATACTTTATATTTTCTGTAGGCTCCTTCTCCCTAGCACTGCTGCTGTTTAAAAAAATTATTAAATAATCCAGATTTTCAGCTGCTGCTTAATACAGTAGTTTGGGAAGGGGGGTGAGCTAGGGTCGGCGAGGTTGTACTTGTGCGCTGACTCAGAGTCACCGTCACCACCTGACCAACTGCTATGCTGTCAGGTGGTGGAAGGAACAGGTCCAGTAAGATTCCTAGGATCAAATATAGTGAAGTGCGGTTGCATAGCTGCAGCGCAGCTCCAGTCTTGTCTGTCTACAGAGAGAGGAGGACGTGCTGTCTTCTGTGCCTAATTGTTTTATTTTGCGATAGCTTGTGTCACTTGTCTTTTCAACTTTCAAATCAGTTACTAAAATAAAAGAAAAAGTGCATTTTAGGCAACTTGCCTTAAGTTCCTGCCTGAACAAGTGAAACAACTAAGGATTGGGTGGGGGAGAGGGGGCCGAGCAAACAGTGGAAAGAACGGTCAGGACGCAGGAGGGAGATCATCATGGCTGGGGGGGAAGAAAGATCAGATTTTCCCTTCAGAACTCATGCTGAGTACTATGCTGTGTGCTGATCCATTTATTTAAATTCAAATCCATCTCTCTCACTTTTTCTAGTTTAGAATGGTGGAACTTGGGAGGGAGATAATTTTCCCTTGTGTGAGTGAGAATCAGAGAACTGAAACTTATTCTGAATGCCAACAAATAAGGAAAGGGAACAACAACAAGTAAACAACAAAAATAAATCCAAATACAACAAAGTAAAAAATTATCAGGAGTCTCAGGACTGTGCTGAGGGGAGTCCTCCGACTCCTTTCACCCCAGACTTTTACATATACAACAATGTGGCAGTTAGTTTTTTTGACACAGTATTATTCCACAGTTCTGTGTTGTTGTGTCTGTGATTCCACTCCATCTGCTGTGACATGGCCAGCCCATCACCCTGCTGCTGTGTGTCCTTTCACTGCACTGTGCCGTATGCAGTGTGTGCGACTGTGTGCAGCCCAGTAGCTAGTTGTGTGGTGACTGGTATCCTTAAATACATACTGCTGGGAGGAGAGGCAGAAAAATCACTTTCACTGTGTTGTGTGACTCCTTCTCCTCTGGTGTACTGTGGCCAGTCAATCACCCTGCTGCTGTGTGCCCTTTGACTGCACTGTGCCCTACGAAGTGTGTGAGACCGTATGCAGCCCAGTAGCCAGCAATGTGGTGATTGGTATCCTTAAATAAATACCAGAAACATATTTCTCTGTTGGGAGGAGAGACAGAAAAATCCCTTTCACTGTGTTGCGTGACTCCATCTCCTGTGACGTACTGTGGCCAGGCCATCACCCTGCTGCTGTGTGCCCCTTGACTTTATTATATACTGACCGTGTGCTGCCCAGCACTCAGTGCATGGTATTATCTTGCATAAAGTAAAATATATGACAGAACAAGAAATATAGAAATATATAATATAAAAATAAACAGACAATTTATTGTAATAATGAAACAATAATTTTTTATTCAGATTCATAATTACAATTCCTGACATATCACTTTGCCAGGGCTGTTTTCTGTATGGCTATCTCCAACAATTCTGTAAGTCTTGAACCTGGGATCAAACTTTAGTTGCAAACCTGCATATTCTTCAATTACCTTCAAGTCCACTGCATCACTGTCGTACAGCCAAAACCAAATTTCTGAGTTGCAGCCAGCGATCACAAACCACATGGTTTTCTAACACAGGAATTGGGTGTGTATACAGTATACTGCAGCTGTTATGGCTGTCACCAGCACAGATGAAGCATCTGGTGCTGGTGATGGAGCAGAAGTTGGTGGTAGTGGTAATCCTGATGTTATCAAAAATAACCAAAATGTTTCACATGATAAAAATACAACAAACAGCACAAGAGCAACAATGAAGCGTGGTAAACTTATGCAGCTGCTGGTGTCACACGGAGAGGCACCATAAGGTATGCTGTTCATGCTGTTAAAATCCCTGTGACTAGCAGTAATAGTGCAAGTGACAATGAGTGCCTCTCTGACTCAGACAGTAGCTCTTTGTCTCAGTCTGACACTGTTGTGTCTGGTGACGTATCATCAGTTCCTCAATGAAGTGAAATGAGCAAGTCTGCTGACAATGAATCAGGTAGTGAACTTGCAAATACATCTTCTACTGTTGGCAATGAGAAGGACATACCCAGTGAATCCACCACTTCTATATTTTCCAACAGTGAAAACCCCTCAAGGGCCCCTGCCCACTCTTGTAGTACCAAGGAGGATGTCCTGGGTTCTGCTCAGACAGGTGAAAAAACACAGCGTTATCTTCCTAGCACTCAAAAAAAGTCTGTCACATCTGAAGTGTGGAATTATTTCTCTGTCAGTAAAAGTGATTAGAGCAATTTGCAGAGCAGTGTGTTCCCTATGTAAACAAAAGTGTAAGCCATGGTAAAGTTGTGTCATACCTCGGCACTACAGCTCTTAAATGCCATCTGAAAAAACATTCAATATTGCTTGATCGTCCAAAACCCATGTCCTCCATCTTCCAAACCACATGTGAGAAGGGTCAGGAATCTGAAATGCATAGTGAATTTTCTGAATTTGATGTGGACAGAACCATTGCCAGCCCTAGGACCACCATTACCACCAACTCCAACACTATTAGCACCAGTTGCACATCCAGTGATGGCACTAAATGTGTAAGTCCAAGTCCACCACCCCAACGTCCATCTGGCCATCGAAGCACAGTATCTAATAAACCATCATGGACATGTTGTAAGCAGCTAACACTGTCTCAGGCATTTGAAAGGAAGAATACTTTTACCAAAAATCATCCAAAGAGCCTTCATCTTAATCACAGAATCGGTGAGCTGTTAGCTGGAGCCCCTGTCCCATACTCTTTAGTAGATCATGAGGATTTTAGGGAGGTCATGAAACTTGCAGAGCCTCGTTACAGTGTCCGTCATCGAAGGTACTTTTCCTATGTTGAAATACCAAACATTTTCAGACATTAAACGCAACAGTGATGCTTGCACTTGAAACTGCAAAGGGTGGGGTTATTCATGTCACAACAGATAAGTGGACCAGCAGTCAAAATATAGATTATATGTCCCTTACCGTTCATTGGATCACTTTTTCTTGTGCTTCTTCAAAAGCAAAGACACCCCAAAAGATGGCACTGCTTCATATAAAGAAGTTTGGGCAAAGTCTTACAGCTGCAAACATCTTGCAGGAACTAAATGAGCTCCTACATGAATGGATTTATTCTCACAGTCTGAAATGTGACTTTATAGTAAGTGACAATGGAGCCAATATCTTGAAAGCAAATACAGGATGGAGGGTTTATGCATGATTCTTGCTTTGCACGTTGCTTACATTTAATAGTCACGGGGTTCCTGAGCAATGAAACACAAGTAGATGGTATGATTGCTGTTTGCAAAATAAATTGTGACTCACATTCAAGCAAAGCTGTACGGATATTGTCCAAACTGCAAAAGAAACACAAGCTGCTCCAGCAAAAGCTTATTCAAAATGTTTCCACTTGGTGGAACTCAACTCTTTATATGCTGCAGCACCACTTGGAACAAAAGCAAGCTGCACATGAATATTGCTCCGATTACATTATTAGAGATGGCATTATGCTTTCTGTGCTGCAGTTTAAATTAATGGAGACAGTGTGCTGCATCCTTGCTCCTTTTGAGACGTCTACAAAGGACATGTTTTCAGAAGGTGCGTCTCCGAGTCAGGTTATCCCACTCATAATGCTGATTTACATCATAGAAACATAGAAGTTGACGGAGTGTTCTGTCTCTACAGATAGAAAAAGACAGCTCTGAAGCTCAGACAACATGTCGGCAGTATCATGGAAATCTTGTAAAGAGAATGTGCAAGTGCTTCCAAAACAATGACAGATTAGTTAAAATGACAAAATCAAAACACTACATACTTGTAAATCTCTTAGATCCCAGGTTCAAGGCTATACATCTTCCAGAAACAGATGATGTAGAGCACTACAAATTACAGTTGCTAGATGAGTTGCAGCACTCACAAGAGTCAAACACAGACACACACAGTAGCTTCAGGTTGTCATCTCCACAACATGCAGGTCCATCTTCACAAAGAGATACAGAACTGGAAAAGGCACCAAAAGTGAGCAGTAGTTGTTCCAGAACTCCCACTTCCACCCTTAGTAACAAGCTAAATCTGTGGCAAAATCTTTTGCAAATTGCTGCCATACCAACTTACATTGATTACTCTTCTGATCGTTCTCTGTCCATTATGGTAGGCAGTTACCTGCAAGAACTGCTTATTCCTATTGATGCGTGCATTCCCTTTTGAATACTGGAGATCAAAAAAGTTAATATGGCCCGAGCTGTATGACGAAACCTGTAGTGGTTGTGGCAGCCAAGACAGTCAGTAAATTCAAACAGGCATGGGATAGACAGTATAGTCACCTTAGCAAGGCAAATTGATAGTGGGGGGTAGAAAACCCGGGCAGACTAGATAGACCACACAGTCACCTTCTGCTGGCAAATTCTTATGTTCTTATATATTGGTTGTCCTGCAGCAAGTGTCTCTTCAGAATGCATGTTTAGTACAGCTGGCAATATTGCGACAGACACATGAAATAGGTTGCTGATAGAAAATGTACACATGATAACATTTAATAAAGTCAATAAGGCAATATTTTTGTATCCCTACAAGTGTATACAAGCTGATCCTGAAGTGATTGATGTTGTGGATGCTGATGGTGATGACAACTCAGATGGTGATGGTTGCAGGGTTTTAAATAATTGATTAGCAGTTTTTTTTCTTGGGACAATGCTGACTGTACAGAAAGTATTTATATAGATTTTCTAGAAGTGCTAAGTTTGTTAAACACAGTGAGGCAAGTGCTATGCATTTTCACAATATTTTTGCACTTTTATGAGCAAAACGCTAATCAATTTTTGGAGTTAAATAAAACCCTGCGTTGGTAAATACTGTGTGGGACAGGGGGTCTCTGGACCCAAAAAATGAAACTATATAGACTGTGATGAAATGGGTTGTCTCTCTCCTCTCCCGATCTACTACCATGGACCATATATCCAAAACGCACCATTTCTGTGGCAAACTGCTCTGTAGCTAGGGCCTAAAGTCAGCAAGTTTTTTTTTTTTTTTTATTGCAGGAAAAGTTTAACATCAGTGGGAACAGGTCCACATTTAGCATGAAAGGGACACTCACAAAAGCAAAACGTCAGAGCACACCCTGACACTCCCTCCCCCAGTATAACAATAGACATATATATTTTTCCAGCCTAGATTGGCAACTTACTATTTTGATTTCAGAAGGAGTAGGCGTCTCTTAGTATTCACCTCAGGGCCCTGCAGTGAAGTCACCTAGCTACCAACATTGAGGTAGACCACCCATCAGCTGGGTCCCTACTCTAAACTGCAGCTGCCTCAAATGGCTTACCTTTATAGGGTGTATCAGCCCAAAATTGGTTTAATTAAGGTGTGGGCCCAGCCAATGTGCAGGTAGCTGCTGGAGAGCTAGTTAAATGGGAACACTATAATTCTCCATTTTCAAATCAAATCCAATATTAACTGCTCACCCCTGCTCATTCACAAACTATAAATGAGATTTTAAATGAGGGGTGCTACTGTGTATGGCATATATCAACAAAAGCAAAAAATCAGAGCACACCCTGCCCCCCTCCCCATATAATAATAAACATATATATTTTTCCAGCCTAGATTGGCAACTTACTATTTTGATTTCAAAAGGAGTGGGGGATCTCTTAGTAATCACCTCAGGGCCCTGCAGTGATGTCACCCAGCTACCAACGTTGAGGTAGACCACCCATTAGCTGGGTCCCTACGCTAAACTGCAGCTGCCTCAAATGGCTTACCTTTATAGGGTGCATCAGCCCAAAATTGGCTTAATTTTTTTTTTTTAGTTAATTTATTTATTCCTCCCAGTCCCTGGTGGCAGTACTTCTCGTCAGATCCCCCAGCCCCGTCCCCCGCTCGTTGCTCAACCTCCAGCAGCAGGGATCAAGTGAGCCCTTCTCCAGTCTTCTGGGACCGCTCCTGTGCTCAGAGACTCACTAAACAGTTCTGATAATGGCTCTGCTAGTTCAACCCTTAGCTCCTTTAGTACCCTGGGATGTATGACATCAGGTCCCATTGCCTTGTACACCCTGAGCTTATCGAGCTCTTGTAGGACCCTTTCTTTTGTGAAGGGACTAGTGCACACCTCCCTCCCCCCTGTGTACATGGTGCTGAGCTTTGGGCTCTGCCCTACCTTCTCTTCAGTAAATACTGAGCAGAAGTATCTATTTAGGATAGATGCTTTTACATGGTCTTCCTCCTCACATGCCCCCTTATCCCCTTTGATCTTAGCAATACCCCCTCTGAACTTTCTCCTTTCACTAATGTATCTATAGAAAGTCTTGTCACCTTCTTTTACTGTTTGTACTAGTCTTTCCACAGTTTGGGCCTTTGCCTGCCTTACTGCCTTCCCTTAGGGAAGTTTGGTATGCCTCCCTATCTTCATCCCGCTGCGTTCCCTTATATTTCCTGAAGGCCAGCCTTTTGGTTCTGACCTTTTCTGCTACTGTTTTTGAGAACAAAAGTGGTTTCCTTCTTCTTTTGCACTTCCTTTTCTCTCTAACACAATAGGATGTTGTTTCAAGTACTGCATCCTCAACGCTTGCCCACTTTGCCTGTACCCCCTCACCTGTATTTCTTCTTGCCAGGGCTAGCTTAACTCTGTTCGCCATCTTGTAAAAGTCAGCTCCTCTGAAGTTCCATATTTGTGCCTTGGAATGGGATGATTTAGTTCTAGTGGCCAAATTGAACCATACCATGTGATGGTCTAGGATAGCCCTGTCTCTTGTGGGTTGTTGTACCAGTTGTTTTATGCCCTCCCACTGCAGGGAATCCACTATGTGTCTAGTTCTGGCAGATGTTCCTGCTGGTATTGACCAATCTGTATCTGGCATGTTGAAGTTTTCTCTCTCTTCTTCCACTGTATCATGATTGGCTAGACTGTGTGGTGGTATTATTTCTGTGCCAGTAAGGATGCAGTTTAAGTTGATCAAGGAATGAAGAACAGACCTGCACAACTTATTATGGCATTAATTCCCACTCATTCAATTCTCCCCTTGCACTTCTGCGCAGACATAAATCATTCCGTACCCCCCCCCCCCATTGTAATTCTTGTCCCACCTCTGTCCCTCTTCTCACTGCTGAACCTACTCTAACAATACTGGCATTGTCTAAATTTTTGATAAAAACTAACTTTGAAATTTGAAATACCTTATGCAATGTTTTATGCTATGTTGCTTACCAAGTTTCTATTTGTTTGTAATTACTACTATCATTACTATGTATTCCTAATTTGTACAGCCTATTTTGATTTGTCTGACAGTTGATTGTGCTTTACTGCTATACTTACCTTCTCTTATGTTCACTGTAATCCTTGTTGTAATTTGCGTACTTTTGCTGTACTATACTAACTATATTGAAATTGCTGCATGTATTGCCTTGTAACCTCCCAGGTCATGCCAGAAAATAGGCATTTTTTGTCTAGTGCACTTACACGGTTATCAAAAGCAAATAAATAAATTCCTGCCAATTGTGTGCCTCGTGAAATTGCATGAATAACATAAGAAAGCTGCCAGCCTGCTGCTGCTGTGTTTTTCTTGTACTCCTTAACCGCTGGGCATCTGTATTGCGGAACTGAGTACATGTGGCAAGGCAGCGTGATTAGCTCAGTCACACCTGCCTCCCCACTCTGTTGAAGGCAGAGAACACTGCTTCTTATAGCCAGCGTCCTGTAGCCAGACAGGCACTTTAAACTCTGATCAGGGCATTCAGAGTATGCCTCAAAGCTACAGTGTTCTGCTGAGGCCAAGCTCAGTCTCCAGGATGTAGCGCCAGCCCATGGAGACGTCAGGACAGAAAATGAAGGGCAGTACAGCTGGGAAGTGTTCCCATTGGGAAAGCTACTGCTGGATCAGCCCCACATGGTGGTGAATGAAGTCCATTAAGCCTCAGTATACAGATCAGACTGGATGGGGCATCAGGGCTAAGGCACAGTTTAAGTGGAAAGACAGGGAAAGGATTGGCTGCCTTGCTGGAGATCAAACTGCAGGCTGCCCGTGCAGTTCCCAGTGGAATTTGACTGTCTAGCAGTCTGCTTCTCGAAACAGGAATGTTAATGTACATGTGAAACAGTGTGCCGCCAGCATATGGCAAATGGAATTACAGACCTTTGCCTTGCCACAGTACAGAATAAGAAGCCTGAAGTTTGGGACGTAGTCTTGGCAGAAGCCAGAGATATCAGAATCTTGTGGCTACTACCCTCACTGGGGAGCAGGAGACCCAGATTTTAACTCCATCAGCACTGTTAACTAAATTCAATTCAATTTATTTATTTTAACAGGAAAAGGCTCCATTGAGCAAGCTCATTCACAAAGAGGTCCTGGGTAGAACAGTCGAAATACAACAAAGTACAGTGAACAGTAATAAAAATATAGTGAAATAATATACGTATTGAATCCACAATAAGCATCTAATGTATAAGATAGTACAGCAATGTTCAGCTGTACTAGAAATAGAGGAAAGTACTTAGAAAAGCTAACACAGTGAATCAGTGCATATTTAGAGATAAGCAGTAGTTTATGTTCAGCTGTCATTAAATTTTGTAACATAGTACAGTAGAAGCCTCTTAAAGAGGACACCTCCGTGGACACCCTATCATCCCTTTTAAGCAGCCGTACCGTTTATCAGAAGCAGCCTTGTTTTCCACTGCAACCGGAAAAGACTTTGCTCATGACACACACAAACACACACACACACACACACAGAAAACAAACAAAACATCAAGAAGTACTGGATACCAGTACTTTCTATTATTAAAGCTCCTTTTTGTAAAAGTGTGTTTGGTTTGGTTCTTGATTTAATCTTTAATTAATTGGTGAAAGCAACACACTGAACTTTAATTAAAATCAGTTAGCAACTTTTGAGACAGAGGAGTTGGGCAACTGTAAAGCCTCAATAACTTTAATTTTCTCACTCAGTGGGAGGTCGACTCTTTTGTTGCTTGTAGATGCCATCCTGCAAACCAAACACACTCGAGAGAGAGAGATGCTAAACACACTCCAGAGAGATGCTAAGCAGGTGGGAATGTGAAACAGCTTAAATGCAGGGTGCTTAATGAGCACTTAACAAGGTGCGATTAAATTTTCAGCACCTTTTCCTACACCTGTGACTGGATAACCGTCCCAATTAAGCTACAGGACCATCCCAATTAAACAGAAACTGGTCCCATTGAATAACATTAGCCAAAAATCAGTGCCCAGGGATTGTCCCCTTTAACCACTTTAAGTGGTTTCTACTGTACTCACCTAGGTAACACTCAACTAGATAATGAGAGGGATGGAATACATTAGGAGAACGTGGTTGATTTAAAGGTATCAATATACCATAGGCCTTTATTGTTATACTAAGGTGCCCGGATACATAACATACTATGTGTTATTATACTATAGAGCCCAGCTAGATAGCACAGTATGTGGACAGCATATTTGATTCCTCAAATAGTACACCCTATTTACAGGTACATATTTCAGTACAAATGCTATCGAGGAGGGATTTGAAGTACTTTCACTCAACCAGGGAGTTAAGTTTGAGTGTGCTCTGTAGCTTATTCCAGGCAATTCGCATGTTGTTGCTAATGGCAGATTTTCCGAAGTGAGTAAGGTACAAGGGCATGTCTAGGAGGATATTAATCTTCCTCAGCACATAAAAGCAGGTGGTCCTTTTGCAGAGCTCTAAGATGTACCCTGGTAAGTTGTTAGATAGTATGTTGTGAGTCCATATGTAGATGTCATGTAGTCTCCTTTTCTGAGGTTGAATGCACCGCACTGTACAGCTCAGCAAGGAACAGGAAAGGTCCAGACGTGACCCTGGAGAACTGTAGGTGTCCACGACTCCATCCCACTATGTAGCCCTCTGACTGTATGCATCCCTGCGGTGACAGCAGCACTCTTTGCTCTTCCAAGTTAGCCTTTAACAGTTTAGATCTCTGAACAGGGGAAGCTCACAATGGCTACATTCGTTATGGTATTGGCAGCAGTGCTTCCAATTCAGAGACTTCAACTTGAAACAGCACAGATTTCAATAATCTTATTTTCCAACTACAGTTTCAATAAGGGGAATGTGGGGCAGCTGACACAGAATGGATGGATCGTAATTTAGCTTTGGGAATGGTGCAAGCATTCTCTCACCTTTCTGTCAGAGCATGGCACTCTGCAATGGGAAGGGGAGGTATATTCCTAGGAGTTCCCCCTTATCCTCCCTTAGTCTAATGGGATATCTTCTCCCCAGTGGCAGCTCCAGGCTGTTTACCTTTCTAAGCCTATATTTCTATTCTGTCCCCCAGCCATCATGGCCAAGACTGGCTATGGCACAAAAATGTACCTTGGCTGCCTCCACTCTTTGGCCATGGTGCTAGGCTCCCAGTCCTCACTGGGGGGGGGGGGGGTGAGCTGTTGGCTGAGTATCCCACATCTCTAGTGAGTCATCCCATGCAGGGATGGAAGACTGTAGCACCACTTGCAGGAAGTAGTGATAAGGATTACCTTTGTAGTCATTGGCCAATGATCATTGGCTAGGGTTACTATGGAATGATCCTCTGACTTGTTTCCTTGCTACAATATAATTTATTGAAGTATATGAGTATTATGTTTCCTTAGTGCTCCCACTGCTCTCTCCAGGTGCAGGGCAACTAATCTTCACTGGGATCCAGACAATTTTTTGAGTGCTAAACCAGTCTTCCCAAATCAGCAGTCTACACCTTCAGTGACATGCGACAGTGCATATTACTAGCAGTTTGGAGGAGAATGCCAGGGCACCTAACAGTGACTTTTTTTCTGAGCTGGGGAGTCCAGACACTTAAGTGTCCATCTTTTTTTTCCAGTATGTTTTTTATGTAGGAGTATACAGAATATAAGTGGCATTATTGGGCCCTATTCACAAAGGTGCAGGTTATACCCACAAAATGTACATATAATGGCTGTGTACAGCCCCAGACAGGTGTAGGGTGTATGGTATTCGCAACCGCAAGCACCACAGAGAACCTGTCCATATCCCACCCCCCGTGCACAGTGGCAGATTATGGGACTCAGGCGGGCATCCAATGAGATATCTGTCCTGGGTTCCGTAGTGAATCCCCTGCTCCATGCGAGCAGAGGATTCTGGGCAGGTGTGGGTCCCAGGAATTTAATACATATGGGTGAGTACCCAAATGGTTGCCAGCAGGTGGGCTGGGGAAGTACGTTGGGGGGGGGGTTCATGTCCCGCCAGAGCCAGCGGGTGTCATTAGTGGCTGTGCATATCAGTTACGGCAGGGTCTCCCCTCACGTAAGTTGTACTCCCCCCCCCATCTAGCATTCAGTGCCTTAGTGAATGGCGTGGATTGAGGGCACGTCCCCTGACATGCCCCAAGACTACCTGTGGTGCATAGCTGTGGGATCAGCCAGGGGATCATGTGCACAAAGGGCTTGCACTCCTGCTGTGAATGCAGCTGGCAGTCTGCTGGATCCCTGTTGCATGGCATTCTAACTTAGGGTTGCCTACGCACCTCACATATGTGGCGCATAGGCAGTCAGCACCTTTGTGAATAAACCCCAGCATGAGTAAGTACAGTCATTTCAGTCTTGTATAGCTGTACAGGCTTCTCTCGCTTCAACTTTATATTAAACATTCTTTGGGAAGAATTTGCATTATTATGTCAAGACATTGGTGTTATATATATATATATATATATGTATGATTTTTGGACAAGGTTGCTAGACCAGTTTCCAGTTTCAGTATTGTACATTTCCCAAAAATTCATGTCATTTGAGAAGGAATTTGAATCTTACAAAAAAGGTTAGGAAAAGTTGTCTCCATTCCATCCTGGGAAAGTTTTGGTTTGCATGGCGATTCTTCCAGTTTTTCAGTATGATGCTTTGAATTGTGATATTATTTGCTCTTAAGATTTTACCTGTTTTGTTGCATATGTTCATTTGGACTATATTCTGATCAAAAATCACATTTATAAAATCATGTCCATTATCTTTTATTCCCAATCTTTCCAATCATTGGGAAGAGCAATCCCACCAGCATTTGTTTCACATTCCCATAATGCATCAACTCTGTCTTTTTTTCATTACACCACCTTGACTTAAGTGTCTAGCTGTTCATAATTCCCCAGGTAATGTCTTTCTATTACGTCTCCTCTCCCAAAAATCTTTGCTTTCTCAGAAATATACTGATATTTGTGTTGGCAGGTATGTCCTGCGTTTTTGACTTGCAGCCAACTTACTATATCAGGACTTGTCCAGAATTATGACTACCCTAAGGGGGTTGCTGTCCCTGCAGACTGGCACTGCACCATGCAGAAGGCGGAGGAACTTATAGAGAGCTCTCACCTTACTTCGGAGACTGGTCTTCGAAGACTCACATCCTCCTTGGAAAGGGCATTGAAAAGCCTCAACCTTTACCAAGGGACAACACAGCCCAGGAAGGAACATAAGTGTGCAATAGTGCTTGCAGGCATGCAGGTGAGAGTCCAGGCATTCATATGTGAACGGAAAGAGGAACCTTATCTGTCAAGGGACTGAGCCTATGAGGCAACCAGTCTCAGAACCACACTGGACACCAGCCCACTAGTGAGCAGAATGGATTAGAAGTTGACACTAACATCATAATTCAGCTGGTCTACACCTCTGAATACCAGCTGTTTTACAAGGGTTAAGCCTTACATATGGAAGTTACTGCCTGATAGGGACCCAGTCCCACAACACATGGTGGGATTCAGACCTGTGCATCACTGGAGAAGGGTAGCCAGGGGATTCTGGCATCTTCAGACTTGCAGGTCATCTGTTTCCATGTGCACCTAAGGGAAGGTTGCAGATAGTGCCTGAAATTCAATGTACAGGGTTGGCATATTGCATTATACTTCTACCTCTTGGTCTTCATCCTCTATTTGAGTGTTTTCAAACCTGACATAATAATGGTCATCAGATGGGGACAACATACTTCCTTGAATTAAAGTGTCATGACAGATATAGACTTGTCTGACCTGGTGAACAACAGGGTAGCACTCATAAAGGGGCTCCACTGTGCCAGACACAGCTTCTTTGGATGCCAGCCACAGAGGTTGGGAAATGCACCCATACCTAACAGACATTATACAATGGCAAGAAAATTTCCTGGAGTCTGATTGGTCAGTATGTCCCTGGCACAGTGAGGTTATCCCAGCACAACCTCCCTGTCATTGATTTGCATGAGCTTTTGGATGAGCATTTGTTTATGGATGAGCATATTGCCACCCTGAAAATCTACTAAAACATTTTTTTTATTTTGTATAATAATGAGCCATTGTATAATGGCAATAATACACTCAGGGTGTGGGTTGTGCTGGGATAACCTCACTTCTGGGACATTGGGACTTTTCGGCCTCCAGCCTCGTGCCCAACCACCCAGGCATGAGGTTATCCCAGCACAACCCACACCCAGTCGTGTCTTATTGCTTAAACAGCCCACGGCACCAGAAGCCACCGTAGGCTCTATGAAAATCTACACATTCTTAGTGGGGCACAAGATCATCTATCCAGCCTGAAGTCTATGTCCCATGGCAGGGCAACTTAATGGAGGATTGACAAGATAGAAAAGTCATACTAGCCTGAGAATGGGAGTTTGACATCATCCAAATACCCAGACAGATCTGTTCACCAACAGGAGAAATGCCAAAACACCACATGTCTGTTTTCCGACCAGGAATGAACAGGTAATAGTCTGGGATTCTGTTTCTCGATATTAGGGGCAGCCAGGATGGCAACACGCCTTCCCTCCACTTCATATTCTACCGAGAGTTCTACACAAGATAACACATGGCAAGAAAACAGTTATTCTGGCTCACACACAATGGTTGTGGTTCAGTCATTCAATACACATGGCAGTAGTGAAGCCCATTTAATGTCCTCTATAACTGTGATCTGCTGCTTCCAGTTCTGATAACATGTCAGAATCTTCACAATCATCACAATCGAGCCCTATCAGCATGAAAAGTGGAAGGAGGTCCTAGAGGGTATGAGATATTCAAAGGTGGCAATAGACATCATGATGACTTCAAGACACCAGGTGCCTTTGAGTGCATACTATTTACTCTGGAGAGACTGCTGTTGCTGGATCAGAGGTCAGCGCAAGAACAATCAAGCACTGTCAGTGTCGTTGCTCCTACAGTCCCTTGAGGAAAGCTTTGACGGTGTCCTTTTCAGTATAAAGGTAGCCTTAGAAGCCCTCCTTCCAATGGGATCGAGAGACCCAGTATGATTTCATCCATGTATACAAGCTTCAATAGGACAGTGTTCTGGCAAGGTTTACTACTTAAGCCAATAGCTTCTCCATGGAATATGTACATCCTTTTCGAACCACATGCATCTACTTTCCATCTCAACCTCACTATAAATGTAGCATCCTTTTTTATATATAGGTTTTTATCCTCTTGGCAGGTATGGGAGGCTGGCTCAGTCCTGTCCCATTGTCTGCGGTTGTCCCGTGTCTCCTCCAGTCTTGGGGGACTTGTAGTCCCCATGGATTGCCCTTTGCAGCAGGGCTGGGAAGGATGGGCCATCCTCCCCCACCCGGAACACAAATCCAGATGTCCCCAGAGCCAGAGAGACCAAGCAGGCCATCGCAAGTGGGCAGGGCTTCATGAAGCCCATCCTCTGTTTTTCTCCCCCTGGGCTGCACAGATGTGCAGTGAGCATGGCATGTGAGCTCTATCTCCACGGAGACACCCCTGGTGCTCTGAATGCGTGCCCTTCCCACTTTCTGGGCCTCACATACGTTACCATCTGGATTCCTCCAGATGGCAGTCAAGCAGCGAGGCATGGAATCCCCCCTTCCCGGGGGAGGAGAGTAGTCCTGTGGATGCTCAAGCCCCCCAGGCCAACCCCCCCAAGCAACTCCCAAGCAAACTGGTGCCTCAGCCCTCTGCACCACTGGGCCGGCTATAAATGTAGCATTCTTGATAACCATTAAGGTAGCTAGGAAAGTCAGCAAGGTTGTGGATACAAGCCTCATCCAGACTAGGTAGATATTCCAAGAATCAATCTTTACCATTCATTCCCACTAAAGGATCAAAGCTGGAGGTGCTAGGACCCCACAGGAGCAAAGTCTTTTGCAGGTCAGAGGGGATTCATGTTGGCTGGTGGTGCTGCCCACATGGCCAGCATACTGACATTGTGCATGTGAGCTAGCCAGTAACCAATGCTGGCCCCCTCCCTCCCTTCCACAGTTCTGTTTTTCCCGCCATGGAGAATGCACCATGGGAGTGACAGAAGTCTACAGTGTCAGCACTTATATCCTCGGTTCACCGCCACTTTTTTCTACTCTTTTCGATGCTGACTCCTATTTTTGATGCTGAATTTGGCTCTTTTACCACTTTTGGCTCCATTTCTTTTTACATTTTCAGTGTTGAAGCAAGTTTTTCACTGTTCTTTATTTTTTTCCATTGTTGCGATGCTGAGTTAATCTAATGGGACGAAGAAGAAAGGCTGCGGCCCCTGATGTGTAGGTGCCCCTGCAGGCGCCCTATGGCAGTGATGGGACAGTATCTGAAATGCCACTCCTGCATTGGCTCCAATTGCATGGATTGGTGCGATACCTGCTTCTCCATGGATAAATACATCCTCGAAATAAACACATTAAAGTGGGGCCATTCACCCCCATTTTCAGAGGCAGGTGTTGCACCCATGATACCAAGTCCAGGAGTCTAGGCCTTTCCCCATGGTCTTCTACCAGTAGCTCTGGTGCTGAGGAAGTTCAGGGTCCCCCCCCCCCCCTCCACCGCACTCACTTCACAGAAATGTCAGAGGCCCTGGGAGTGGATCTGGTGGACAGCTGGCTCCTTCTGGGCAGCTGATTGAGCACCCCCCCCCCGTCTGTCTGCCCTGAACAGTGGACAACTTCGGTGGTAAGGCTGAAGCTATATGTTTGGTCTACGCCAGTGGACACCTCAGTATCACGATCTGGTGCCACTCCATCTCCTGGTACTGCTTGCAGTACCAGTGAGCATGGTGGTGCCAGTTGTGAGGCCAGGTCCCCTTCTGGTACTGTTTGTGGTGCCAGAAAAGGAGTCAGCACCAGAGCTGCTCCTGACCAAGTGTCTGAGGTGATCGTTATCTCCTCCCCTGAGTTCCCTTGTGACCTTGAGGAAGATGATGACAACACTCTTGGGCACAAGAATGGTGGTCACAGTGATACCACTGACCCTGAACCCAGTTCTGAGCACAACTCCAAGACATTGTCACCCCGGAGCCATCCATGGGCTTGGTGCCAGGACCCATTCTGGTACTGCCCATGGCGTTGTTTTTTTCCCCCAGCACCATCCACAGTGCCAGGTTGGTTCTCAGTGCTGTTTGCAATGCCAGGGATGGGGATGGGTCCAGACGTGGTACCGATGCTGGTGATGTGCCCAAATCTGGGGATGGTGCTAGCCTTGGTGAGGGGTTGGTGCCCCCACTGAGCCTCCTGTTCATCCTTTTTAGAGTGACTGCACTAGCTCTTACACAGGGTACATATTTGTGGTTGCAGAAGAAACAGGTTGTTTTCTTTATGGAGTTTTTTCTTCTGACTGTGTCAGACTATCTTGATTTTTATGTCCCTTTCTTCCTTTGTGTAGCTGGGCTTTTAGCCCCTTACCATTAGGGGGTGCCTGTGGAGATATACATTTTTCGACTTCCCTGGACTGTCCATTCCTGTAAGTCCATATGCACCTGGGCACCTCCTTTCTTCTTCCTCCCTGATGAGGGGAAGAGGGAAATGGCTAACTGACATATTCAGTCAGTCCTCCATCTGGTAGCATAGAGTTGACCCTTTATTCCAGGAGTCCATGTGTCTCATTCCTTTGTTAGTCCATCAAATCCTGTCTAGTTACTATAAATGGACACCCACTCACCAGTTCGTATATTTTCAGACTCCCCCTTGAAGTCCTCACTTTAATTTTGTTATATTTTTCAAATGTACCCATTAGTTCCAGGTAGATGTGGAAAAGATTTATAGGTGATATTCATGATATGGGGAGGTAGTGAACAAGAATTGCTCTCCTTTCACCTGTACTTGAATGCTGTAACAGATAACCTCACATTTGTTATGAACCACAGCACAGAAAAAATTCCCTTCCTTGATATTAAAATACACAAACTTGGTGATGAACTTGCCAAAAGGCTGTATAGGAAACCAATGGATGGGAATAGCTTATTGTATGCAACTAGCAATCACCCATGACATGTGATAAACAATATCCAGTATGGGCAGTTTGTCAGGGTAAGGAGAAACTGTACAGATGGGGGATGGCCAGCAGCTGACAGAGCTAGATGCTGTGACAAGAGCTCAATGTAGACAGGACTTTAATTTAAAAAATGTTAACAGTTAAGTCACAGCAAACTAAAAGTAATTGCAAGCTTTGGTTAGTACTTGGTGTCTAAACTATTTTGATATCAGTTTTGCCTGAAACAAGAATGGGGAACCCAAGAAAAACAGCAATGCGGGAGATGGGGAAAGGCAAGCAGCATAAACCTACAGAGTCGGCGCCAGAGAACGGTCAGAGCCACGGGGCTGCGATGGGTGTAGAACTCTCTAACATGGCTCTACTCAGTGCTATCAGAGATTTAGATAGAAAAGTGGAGGCATTATCCAACACATTCACCTTTCTAGATACCATAATGACCCGTGTGGAAAACAAAGTAAAAACAGCCACAGAAACTTCATAAAAATCTGCTACAGTGGTCACAGAACTGATAGCCAAAAATACACTAATGAGGTTTAGACTTGATCAATTAGAGAATGGTGGGTGACTGGCCCGGTGACGCTGAGGATTGAGGCGTTGGACGCCACACATCGTGCCATGCTGGCGACCCGGGTTCAGGAACAGGCTTGGGTCATCAGGGGTTGGCAGGGGGAGGAGAAGATTGAGCATCCAGAGGACTGCTGTCTTCTCCTGGGGAGGGCTCTGGGGATTCCTTGCTCAATGGCGGCTCCTGGCGGAGGCTAGGAGCATCACCTAGAAGCAGGAAAAAAGCAGAGGGGTCTGGTGACCGCAGGCTGTCTGTGGGGAGGCCCGCACTGAAGCCATGGCATGCCGCACCAGGGGGCGGAACACCCAAGAAAAAACCCTGCCTCGCGGGTAGGCGAAGGTGGGATCAGTGGCCAGGTCCCATGCCCAGTGCCGAGCTTTACCACCACGTGCCTCCGATCTTTAAGTGGGTAGCCATCTGGGAGCAAGCGACCACCAAACAGTGTGGTTCGCGATAAACTTAGCTGTAGAGTCAAGCCAAACAAAAGTGAAGGTACTGGACTTCAGGAGGGCTGATTTTGTCAAAATGGGAGAGTGCCTCAGAAAAGCACTAGCAAACAGGCAAGAAGGTGGGGTGGAGCAACAATGGGGAAACATCAAACCACCATCACAGAGGCAACAAGCCTTTGTGTGACGCAAATAAACAAATCAAAACAAAAGAAAAAAACACTATGGTTCTCAAAAGAAGTGGCAGGGAAGGTAGGGAGAAAAATATAGCATTCAGGAAGTATAAGGAAACACAGAAGGAGCAGGACAGAGAACTGTACCAGTTAAAGCAGAAGGAAGCGGGAAGGCAGTCAAAATAGCAAAGGCCCAAACCGAGGAAAAGATAGCCAACTCGGTTAAGAAGGGGGATAAAACCTTTATAGGTACATTAGGGAGCAGAAAAAGACTAAGGCAGGGATACTGAGGCTGAATAAAGAGGAAGGTGGTTGGGCAGAGAGTGACAGTGAAAAAGCAGGGATACTGAATGAATACTTCTGCTCAGTATTCACAATGGAAAAGCAGGGAGAGATACCTAATTCAGTAAATAGAAGCACTTTGGATGGGGGGTTGATATCAGTCCTTTCACAGAAGAAAGGGTTCTGAAAGAACACTTAAAACTGAAGGTGGATAAAGCAATGGGGCCTGATAGGATTCACCCCAGAATTCTAAAAGAACTAAGGGAAGAACTAGTAACACCACTGACTACCCTTTTTAATAAATCATGGGAGGATGGTGTGGTACCTGAGGACTGGAGGAGGGCGGATGTGATTCCCCTTCACAAAGTGGGAGCAAGACAGAGGCAGGAAACTACAGACCTGTCAGTTTGACCTCAGTGGTAGGGAAAATGATAGAATCACTTCTGAAGGAAATAATTGTTGAGTACCTAGAGGCCAGTGGGGCACAGGACCCAAGGCAGCATGGATTCACAGCAGGAAGGTCATGTCAGACAAATCTAATTGATTTCATTGACTGGGTGACCAAAGTAGTAGACCAGGGAGGGGCTATGACCTAGACTTTAACAAGGCATTTGACACAGTCCCGCACAAAAAATTAATAAACAAATTAGCCAGCCTGGGAGTGGGCCCCAGGGTGGTAGCCTGGGTAAAACACTGGCTAGACAACAGGACACAGCGGGTAATAGTAAATGGAGTCCACAGTGAAGAAAGGGTGGTTACTAGTGGGGTACCGCAGGGTTCAGTACTGGGCAGGTCCTTTTAATGTCTTTATAAGTGACATTGCAGAGGGACTGGAAGGGAAAGTATGTCTCTTTGTAGATGACACAAAGATCTACAACAGAGTTGATACGCAAGGTGGGGTGGAAAGGATGAAAAGGGACTTGGCAAGGTTGGAGGAATGGTCAAATGTATGGCAGCTTAGATTCAACGCAAAGAATTACAAAGTAATGCACCTGGGAAACAAAAACCCAGGGGAAGAGTACACAGTTGGGGGTGAGATGCTGACAACAACAAAAATGGAAAGGGACCTGGGGGTATTCATATCAGACAACCTAAAAGTGGGCCAGCAACGTGAGAAGGCAGTAAGGAGGACTGGGGGGATACTGAGATGCATAGGGAGAGGCATCACCAGTAGAAAACAGGAAGTTGTTGGCCCTCTGTACAGACAGTTGGTAAGACCACATCTGGAATACTGTGTACAGTTCTGGAGACCCCATCTCCGCAAAGACATAGACAGGGTGGAGGCTGTCCAGAGGAGGGCAGCCAGAATGGTGCAGGGTCTGCACCAGAAGACATATAAAGAAAGACTAAAGGAGTTTAAGATGTATAGCCTCGAGGAAAGGAGGGAGAAGGGGGACATGATAGAAACTTTCAAATTCCAGAATGCTGTGCGTCACTTCTCAAATATCCCAGCATGCCGCCACTCATTTCCATGGCCACAGTAAACAGAAACGAGCGTGGTGGCACGACTTGGGATTCCCACCAGGAAACTTAACTCAAACAGAAAGCAATTGCTACTGTCTGACCTCGATCGGCACAACAAGCTTTGCACCTGGGGCTGGTATACAAAATGCAGTCAGAACTAGTACCAGACCGGGGTCAGCCTGTACAGGACACGTATCAAAAAAGTCCTGCTGTCGCTCGCCTCCCTGAGCAGGACACCTATGGGCTGAGGGTCTTTTTCTCTGTCCTGCATGGACGATCCATCTGCAAAATGTGCCGCACTCCCTCATGGGATGCCTGGAGCTGCCATGGAGGACCAGGAGTACTGAGAGCGAACACTCACCCATCCGTACTGGTGAGTATTCCAGTTAGTGAGCGTTTTCATACTAGAAACATTCCTGCTACCGATCTCGAGACTACCTTCCAACAGATCTCGAGATCAGTAGCAAAAACGCATCAGATACTGTTACCACTGCGGACGCGAACCGTTTTTGCAAATTTCTGTAACGGTACCAAGCGGTGAGTGTGGACAGGGCCTGAATGTGCTTTCAAAATCCACTGGCCAAGCATAAGTACACTTAAAGTGATTTACCAACTTCTCCCGATGTCATGTTTGCAGATCACCTTCCCTTCATTGAGTGATGCAAAGCTCAGCTGCCCTAAAGTTAAGTATTAAATATATTTAGATGCTTAGTTTTTTAACATTTTTGTGCCACAGTTGTCTCTGCATGTTTTTTTTCTTTGTTTGAAGTTCCCACATGAGCAGTGCATCCACATGCATGAGTGACATCAGCACAGGGAAGGTGTTCCCACTGCACCTTTCTCACTGCTCATTCATTTATCTTTCCTGGACCTGGCCTCAGTGAGTGCAGATCCAAAACTGAACTGGCAAAAATTACAGCACTGATGACTGAAACTGTTTGTTATATTGGCAGTGGTTATACTTGCTTTTGAGATTGCACCAGTGGTGATTTCTCCTGATTTTCAATTTTACTCATCTGACTAAGCTCTGTGTCCTAGGTCCATCGGTTCTAGGAACATCACAATCTACATTGCTTGAGCACAGTGTTAGTTTTAATAAGTGCTGCAAGTACATAATTATAACAACAAGTCTGTATAAAAAATACATTTTTTTAACTGAGTGGAGCTGTAATCTGTAGCATATTGGGACACAAAAGGACGACTTTTGAACTGGGCAGATCTATAAATTGAAGTAAGCTTTTCAGTATTGGTACATAGAGGTCTGTGTTAAATGAATGGCTTTTTCAACAGTTCAGAATTGTAATGTGCAGCAAGAGTATAAGCACTGAGCTGCAAAGTCCAATCCCAGGAGAACAGTGCAATAAACTGTGTATTTTTGGCAAGTGCTGCTTCCAATGTAATTGCTTCAGTAAACTGCCTTTGCTATTGCATTTCTGATTGTCACCATCATTATAGACAGTTTATATTTTTTCTTGTGCTCCTGTGTTTTCTTGGGCTCATTTGGTGTTCTCATGCAAGTACCATAACACTGATCACCAAAGTATGCTTAGATGTGCATGAATAAAGGGACATGGTGCACTGAATTGTTTCTCCAGCTTGCCAGCTTCTCGCTAAGTTTATAAATGAATGCAATAAAATCAGTTATATACTGTACATAGTTATACTGTACATAGTTTACTGTGTATCTCAAAATTAAAAACACTTCGTTTTTAACATTTTAACATACAGTCTTTATTTATAATTAGGATTATAGCATCATTGTATGTGCTCCGGAGCATCAGCAAAAGAAGAGACTGCAGTTGCCATCCTCTCCCGACACTGTGGTACCAATGTACAGCTTCTATGGTGTTATATTGCAAAGCGTGCTAGTCAGTTTGGCATACTTAGGGAATAATGTCTGAACCAAAATATGGGCTACACAGCAATGAATGCAGTCTACACAATGCACCATGACTTGGTGAGGCATGGGAGACAGTATAGTGCAGCATCTGTTGTATTTGCTGTACACACTACGCATGTGCATCAGAGATCCACTGTAATGGAAAAAATAGGAAAACACAAACGGCTTGATACAGACCGAAGTGGTAATGAAGTATGGTGACATAAGTGAGGAAGGGTGGTTCAAATACAGTCTAACACTTGAGTACCTACCGCAAGGATATGTCCCTTTTTGTAGTGGACCAATCAAACGGTACTTAGGCTATCTAAACATAAATGCGGTCTCTTTCTCCATGAGAAGGATATTGACAGTGTCATTTTTAACCTTGGGAGGGTGGGGGATGATCACTGACTGTACTGTGAATTTTTTGCTCAATTCATAATGCACCTGGAGGCACACATGTAGCGGCAATAAGCCAATGCCAGGATGGTATTACAGATGCTTATGCAGACACTAATGACAGCTGCAGTCAGTATAGTTCCTGAGCACTTAGAGGTAACACAAAGCTGGTGCAATAATTTGTAGTTTTAAATGTATTACATGTCGTAAACAGGGGAACCGGTGACTTCAACACGTTACTCAATCGCTGATACCTCTAAAGGGGAAAGTACAAGCAGGCTCCCAACCCCTAAACACACACATATACAGAGAAGAAAGCTATAGTGTAGACCAGTTGGTACTAGGGCAAAGACAGACCCAAACAGTATAAATAATTTACAGATAATAAAAGTTCTATGCTGCAGCATTTTTCTAAGTGTATGTGTGCAGCTGAGGGGTTTGGAGTGGTTGGGGTACAAGGTGCCTGCTTGTAATTTCCACCCTGTGCTCCATCAGAGTGAGTGACTGATAAATCAATTGGCGGGAGGTCACTACTAGTACCAGGTGAGGAATTTGGACAAATTGTGAGCCATTTATCCTGCTCAAGCAGTGCCACCAGATTGAGCCATGCTCTCAGTGTCAAGCTGGAGTGGCCAACAACTCGTTAGCATAGGGAAAGCAATCTCCCCCCCCCCAAAAAAATAAATATAAAAACCCAGGGTACTATCACTATCATTTGTGTGGGCACATCGATGCTGGAGTAACAGAACACACACCATAACCTTGATTTTGCACAGTAAAATGACAGCAATGACGGGAACCAAACCGTAGCACTAAGTAGCAAAATATAATATTAACAGTCCGTGTTGCTAAGTCTGCTCTCACTGCTGTACTGGAATGGATCGGGACTACTGCTGTGACTGCCTGAGCTACTGCCCACATCGTTCTCGCTGCTGTCATAGGGTCATCCCGATGGGGATCTACTATGCAGTGGCTGTCAAATTGTGGCACTATATCAGTGTCCGAAAGAACTCTGTTAGTGCAGGACAACATAATGCTTTCATCATCGGACCCTGAAAATGAACTGTTTGACATTGCTATTGTCGTGTTGCATGCTGCGACCAAGAGCTCTGTTATCAAGACAGAATTGCAGTGACCAAGAACTAATTTTAATTGCAGAGCACAGATCTCCCTGTGGTGACATTGCAAAGGTAATGAGTGTCAAAGGTCACCAAATACAGGCTCCAATACACAAAACGATACTTCCTGGTTTGTGAGGGTGAAAACCTGATTTAATTTGCTAAAATAGGCTATGCATCTATCAAAATACATTGCGAATCAGTTCTATATGCAGTCACCTTGCAGTATATTCGTTCATATATCAAAACTTGGTAAATCGCTTTAAACACTTAACATTTGCTTTTTGTTGAAGCAGTCTATCAGAAAACTTTTTGTTGTGTCAGAGACTGAAACAGCAGGTGGGAGAAAAGGTGCAAATGATCCCATTCACCTAAATGGGCTGCTAACTGTGAAGCTTCTTCCTTGTGAACATACTTTCATTCAGACTAGTTTTCATTCAAACAACTGAGGATTTTGGATGGCCCTGCTGATTATAAACTTGAATAAGCTGGTTGGTAACAGTGATCCTGTGCTTAGCAATCTACAACATAGATGCTAACATGCAAAGAATACAATAAAACCTAATTAAAGTTTAAAAACAAGCTTATAAAACAAATAAAATGTATTTGAACATTTATCTTTACCTATACAAAATCATTGCACCCTGACTACTGTATGATGCAATAAACATGCATTGGTATTTTTTTTATATATATATATTCTTTGTAAACCAGATAAGGCCCAGTAGGCAGAACTGCCTGTTTTCAGGGGTGATCCAGGAGTACTGAGGAGGTTAAAAGACTTGCTCGGAGTCGCACAGTATGCAAGTGGAGGTTGTGGGAATCAAACCCTTACCCAAGTCTGCTTGATGTTCCCAGTTCAATCACTGTTTGTTACTCTAACCACTAGGTTATACTACCAGCCATAATAACACCCATATATAATGTTTTAATATATGATTTCAGTAATAGTACACAGTACCTACAGTGCAAATTATGAACATTAAACACTTTACAACATTTTACTAAAACAGAATTATTTGCCACTCCGTCTGCTTATTTTTTCTTACACCAAAGTGGGTGAATCGTTGACAGAGCACTGTAAATAGCTTTTGATCAGGCTTCATTATTCTACATCCAGAAACAGATAAAATTTGTTTATTCTGGATTTATTTAATATTGATTTTCTGTGGCTCACTAAATAGAATCTATTTAGCACTGTATGAGGCAGATGTTTTTACATTTTGGAAGGCAACACATCCATTTAGGATTCATGTTAGGAATGTAAGTTTTTCTTCATATTTAAAACATATTCAAGCATCAGTGTATTCATTTAGAAGTTTATACTGACTAATATATGCTGCAGAAAACAGTAAAGGATTTATTGTGAAGTACTCAGGGTCTATAGTACAACTCCCTCAATTTCCCAGCAAGTTTTGCAAAAAAATCTCTGCAATTTCAGGTTACTTTTCTCACAATTTTCCAGTGGCCCTGCCAATGTGTGCTGATACTTGTATTTTTTTTTGTATCAACCAGTGTAATATAAATAGTAAAAGACATTTAGGCACATACTAAATAAAAACTGTGGTTTCAGAAAGGGAAGCAGTCCTCAGCTGATGGAAAGGTTGGTGGGATGCATAGGTGATTAAACTGAATGGCTGGTTACAACAAAGCAGCGCATGTAGTTTCCTTACTGATTCCATACACAGCAAAGCAGAAAGAATGCGAAGCACAGCAGCATTCATTTTAAGATGCTGAAATCTGGGCTGGCCCACCCACGCTGCGGTAGCGCTACTGCTTACAATGCCAGCGACCCAGGGTTGAGCGAACTCTGGTTGCTGGAGGTCTGGCCAGTGGAGTAGGATCGAGCACCTGGGGGGCTGCTCTCCTCCTCCGTGGAGGGTGGGCTACAGATCCCGCTACTTTACTGCCACCTGGGTGACCACTGGTGGTGGTGCAATGGGGCTGCAGAGCAATCAGGAAGGGAGGACACTAGCCAGGATCTGGAGCAGTGGCATGTCTCTGTGTGCACTACCTCCTTGGATCCCCTCGAGTGCCGGTGCCCTAAGGGACAGAGACCAGAAAACCAGTAACAATCACCCCACATTGGCCACTGGTAGAAGGGACCCAGCTGTCCCAGACTTCATAACCAGGCTCCATGAGGTACCCACTGGGCTACCCGACACACACTGAGGGACTGTGGAGGGGTGACCTGGGGTCCTCTCCCTTCCCACCTGGGGGGATACAACCTAGGCAGGATGGGGGTAGGCACACAGGAGCTTCTGAGCATTAACTGGGGTGAAGCTAGGGGATACCAAGCCTAGGGATCTCTGAAAAGTGGAGAATGATGCTGTGAGAAGGGGGCATAGAAAGAGAAAATAAAAAAATTGAAAAAGATGCTGAAATCTTAGGGATTCTGTACAGTGAAATGCAATTTCCGTGAGGCACTGGTACAAGAATTAAAAATCTGCAAACCAAGCAGGATTCCTTGATTTTTACCAGTATTACCAGTAAAAATGGAAAAAACAGGGTCCTTGCACATCAGGGAATACATCCTCAAAGCGGCAAAGCAACAAGGACAATTACACCTGGCTGATGGGATACAGATTATATGCCTGTTTCCTGATTTAAGTTTTGCTACAAGAAAAATTAGGACAAGTTTTAAGGCAGTACAGTCAGGATTGTGGACACTAGGAATATCCTACACTTTGCAGTTCCAAGCCAGCTTAAGAATACATTACTCCATTAAAACATTCCTTTATTCTGACCCTGCAGAAGCAGAGAAAAGACTAGAAAGCATCAAATAAGGCTTTTTGCAGAGGCAGCAGGAGGAAAACGACGAAGGGAAGGGGAACTGAATGAAATCTGATTACTTGTACTTAACATTCAGGGTAAGGTCTGAGTGTATGTGGTATAACTATACAGACTTTCGTTATGTGCTTTAGGAGTACAATTAGCACTGGTGTGTTATGTTTAACAACCGAGCTAATGCTTGGATGCCGCAATCCCCTTGTTTGCCTTTCTGTATATTCTCTCTGGACACATGAGGGGAGCCAAGAGTCCCAAAATGGGTGTTGCCTCATGGCAGCCAGAGTCTGTGCTGTCCACACAGAGTTCGAGGAGATTCAACATGTAGCCTTCATGATGCCAGTACACAAAATTGTAGCTAGACCTGTATCCAAATGCTGCATTATTTTCTCCCACTTTAGCAAAGGTGAGTTCTCGCTAGATTAAAAACTCAATTACTGTTAAAAAGGTTGTTTATGTTTTTTCAGTTTTACCCCGAATATGTTTCAGTACTGGTGTCTTTCACAATTGACTTAAATAATAATAATAATAATTTTTATTTATAAGGTGCCTTTCAAGTGTCAAGGCGCCGTACATAATAACAATTAAAACAGGCATAATAAAAAATACAGGCAAACCAATTAAAACATTCAATATTCAGGGAATGCTATTTCCCATGAAAAGGTCTTTAGACCCCTCTTAAAACCCTTCACAGAAGTGCACTCACGCAACCGACGGGGTAGAGAGTTCCAAAGGGTGGGGGCAACATACGAAAATGCCCGAGCATAGAAGGTTTGCAAGAGTTCATATACTTACAATACAATGTGACAGGTTCTGTTCTCAATTGTGAGTTTGTTGTCAGGCACTATACCAATTTCCTGGAATTGATTTGAATCTCAATTCAACAAAAGACTTTAATGTTACCTGACAGCAATGTACCAAATGTGCAGGGTTGCACAACTTGACATTTTGGAAGCATTAACAAATTATATCTGTGGTCATTGCTGCATAGGCAATACTTCTGGGGTGGCAAATTTAATGTTAATGTTAGGTTCCTCACAAGTGGTATCAGCGGTAGAAGAGTAATTGGTATCTCTGTGTAAACTATGTCGATCCTTGCATATCAGTTTTATCCTGTACTTGGAAGCGTTCATTGATTTGAATGTACTTGCTGCAGTTAAAATCAGTTTTTAAAAAAAATGCTCAGAAGAAGAAACATTTAGAAGAACAGTAAAAGACTTGTAGTAACCTTCATGGAGAGCGGGTACAATCCTGAAGTTGTAGCAGAAGCGAAGGAGAGAAGTGAAGCAAGGAATCCACATAGAACAGGAAACTGACTTATAGAAACATAGAAACATAGATTTTGATGGCAGATAAGGACCGCCTGGCCCACCCAGTCTGCCCATTTCCCTACCTAATGGATAAGCTGCAGATCCTAGTTAACCAGCAGCCTACTTCTTCCTACCCCCACCCCCTAGAATTGCCTTATGACTGTCCCATGCATGCTTGAATTCCACCACTGTTTTTGACTCCACAACCTCCTCCGGAAGGCCGTTCCATGCATCCACAACCCTCTCTGTGAAAAAATACTTCCTTAAATTACCTCTGAGATGCCCCCCTTTCTATCTTCAAATTGTGCCCCCTTGTTCTTGCACACCTCTTTTTTTGAAAGATGCTACCCTCTTGGACTTTGTTGATTTCCTTGAGATACTTGAAAGTTTCTATCATGTCCCCCCTCTCCCTCCTTTCCTCGAGGCTATACATATTCAGCTCCTTAAGTCTCTCTTCATACGTCTTCCGGTGCAGACCCTGCACCATTTTAGTTGCCCTCCTCTGGACAGCCTCCCTCCTGTCTATGTCCTTGCGGAGACTGGGTCTCCAGAACTGCATGCAGTACTCCAGATGGGGTCTCACCAACTGTCTGTACAGAGGGATAATAACTTCCTGTTTTCTACTGGTGATGCCTCTCCCTATGCATCCCAGTATCCCCCCACCCTCCTTGCTGCCCTCTCACATTGCTTTCCCACCTTTAGGTCATCTGATATGACTACCCCCAGGTCCCTTTCATTTTTTTTGTTGTTAGTATCTCACCCCATTGTGTACTCTTCCCTGGGTTTTGTTTCCCAGGTGCATTACCTTGCACTTATGCATTGAATCTAAGCTGCCATACATTTGACCATTCCTCTAACCTTTCCAAGTCCCTTCTCATCCTTTCCACCCCACCTTGTGCATCAACTCTGTTGCAGATCTTTGTGTCATCTGCAAGAGACATACTTTCCTTCCAGTCCCTCTGCAATGTCGCTTATAAAGACATTGAAGAGGACCGGTCCTAATACTGAACCCTGCGGTACCCCACTAGTAACCCTGCTTTCTTCAGAGTGGACTCTATTTACTATTACTCTATTTGTCCTATTCTCCAGCCAATTCTTTACCCAGGCTGTCATCTTGGGACCCACTCCCAGGCTGGCTAACTTGTATATTAATCTTTGTGTGGGACTGTGTCAAATGCCTTGCTAAAGTCTAGGTAGGCCATGTCCACAGCCCCTCCCTGATCTACTACTTTGGTCACCCAGTCAAAGAAATCTATCAGATTTGTCTGGCATGACCTTCCGCTGTGAATCCATGCTGCCTTGGGTCCTGAGCCCTCTGGCCTCTAGATACTCAACAGTTCTTTCCTTCAAAGTGATTCCATCATTTTCCTACCACTGAGGTTAAACTAACAGGTCTGTAGTTTTCTGCTTCTGCCTTGCTCCCATTTTTGTGAAGGGAATCACATCTGCCCTTCTCCAGTCCTCGGGTACCACCCCATCCTCCCATGATTTGTTAAAGAGGGTAGTCAGTGGTGTCACTAGTTCTACCCTAGTTTTTAGAATTCTGGGATGAATCCCATCAGGCCCCATTGCTTTGTCCACCTTCAGTTTTAAGAGTTCTTTCAGAACCCTTTCTTCTGTAATGGGCTGGTATCAACTCCTGTATCCAGAGTGTTTCTACTGTTTGTTTTAGGTATCTCCCCCTCTTCCTTTGTAAATACTAAGCAAAAATATTTGTTTAGTATCTCTGCCTTTCACAGTCACCCTCTGCCCACCCTCCTCCTCTTTATTAAGCCTCACTAGCCTTCCTTGGTCTTCCTTCGCTCCCTGATGTACCTATAAAGGTTTTATCCCCTTCTTAACTGAGTTGGCTATCTTTTCCTCGGTTTGGGCCTTTGCTGTTCTGACTGCCTTCCCAGCTTCCTTTTGCTTTAACTGATACAGTTCCCTGTCCTGCTCCTTCTGTGATTCCTTGTACTTCCTGAATGCTTTCTTTTCTCTTGAATTTTCCTGCCATTTCCTTTGAGAACCATAGTGGTTTCTTACATCGTTCGTTTTGTTAATTTGCTTCACACAAAGGCTTGTTACCTCTGTGATGGCAGTTTTATTATTCCCATTTGCTTCCACCCTCCTTCCTGCCCATTTGCTAGTGCATTCCTTAGGCACTCACCCATTTAGCAAAGTCAGCCCTCCTAAAGTCCAGTACTTTTGCCTTTGTATGGCTTGACTCTATTGCTGTGTTTATTGTGAACCATACTGTTCGATGGTGCTAGTTCCCAGATGGCTACCACTTCTACATCTGTGATCCTCTCTTCATCTCCATTTGAGAGAACCAGGTCTAAGATTGCTCCCTCTCGAGTGGGCTCAATACTAGTTGTCTAAGGCATGCCCCTTGTAGGGCATCTAGAATAACCCACTCTTTGAAGTGGCTGCTGCAACTGCACTCAGTTAACATCTGGCATATTCAGATCACCCATCAGCAATATCTCCCTTTTCTGCCATTCTAAGTATTCTTTCTATCATTTCCTTGTCCATTTCCTCCTCCTGAGAAGGGGGTCTGTATACAACCCCTGTGTGGATTGTGGTGCCATTGCCAGTCTCCAAATTTACCCACAGTACTTCTTCTCCTCCCTGTTTTCCCTTTTGTTCTGCTGCTTTGATTCCTTCCCTTATGTAAGACTACTCCTCCTCTTTTACCCTCCCTGTCCCTCCTGTAGATAGTGTATCCTGGTATGTTTATGTCCCAGTCATGGTTTTGTGTGTACCATGTTTCTGTGACTGCACGATATCAGATGTTCCTCCTCCATCAAGGCCACTAATTCAGGAAGCTTGTTACTCAGACTACGGGCATTGGTACTCATTGCTCTCCATTTTGATGGCTTTACCTTCTTTGCAGCATCCCCACTGACCTGTCTACCTTGGTCTTTTCTCATTTAGTACCCTGTTTTGTAGGGAGGCTGGGATTTTCCTGCTGCTTATCAGTGCCTCCCCTTGACTAGTTTAAAAGCTTGCCAATGAAGCATTTAAACCGAATGCTCAAAGACTTGTTCCCTTCCTGGACAGATGCAGACCATCCTGCCAGTATAGGCTGGTGTCCCTCAGGTGGAACCCCAGTCCCCAATGAAGCTAAACCCCTGTCGCCACACCATTTTTCAACCATTCATTAAACTGCATGGTGCAAAGTACCCTCGCCTCACTCATGCCATTGACAGGCAGCACCTCAGAGAAGGATATTGTGTGTGCTACTTGTCTTAGGCCCCTCCCCAATTCTACAAAGTCCTTCTGCACTGCTCTAATCTCATGATTAACCAAGTCATTTGTCCCTAGGTGGACAATGATGTCCAGCTCAGACTCCCGTGCAGCTGTTCTCATGATCCTGAGGATGCGCTTCCTGTCTCTCCAAGCCATGGCACCAGGCAGGCACCTTACTTCAGTTTTCCCTGCTCCCCCCAGTTGTATCCCCCTAATAACTGAGTCCCCCACCAGGAACTGCTTCCTTTCCTTGTGGTGTCCTCTGCCTCCTTCCTGTGGGCCTCCCTTGTGACAGTTGTCCTCAGCCTCCTTAGTCTCCTCTGTGGGTGCATCCATAGGGGAGCTATGCTCCCCCAGAATGGTATATGGATTGTGGTGTGGAACAACTGACTGGGTGTGCCTCTGTTCCACCATCCTCACCCTCCCTGAGCCCACTGTGGTCCAACTGCTGTGCTTTCTTTGCAACCTCTGAGGTAGTGGTTGTGGCTCTGGTGCTCCCTGGATGGGGGAGGTTCCCTTCCTACCATCCAGTGTGGCCTGGGGAAGGTCCCTTACTACTGTCCAGTGTGGCCTGAAGACGGGCAACTTCCTCCCTCAGGGCAGAGAGTTGTCTGCAAATAGGGCAGCATCTCAGCCTCCAGAAAGACTCCGGAAGACTGCTGCCCCACGCCATTACATTGCTACTCCCCACATGTTTTTGTGTGTGTGTGTGTGTGTGTGTGTGTGTGATTGGTTTGTAATATAGAAATATATATATATATATATATATATATATATTATACAATGTGTGTGCTTATATTGTCAGTGCAGTGTGCTAGAGAGGATATGACAGTGATATGCACCTTGCACTCTTGAAATGATGTCAGAACCCCAGGTATAAAGGAACTATTTCAAGGGGCGGGTGCGGTGAGGGGTGGGAAGGGGTTGGGCCTAAACTGTGCCCTCACAAAACAATCAGCTAAAAGCTCTGACCCACCGCTGTGGTGAGTGCCTTCCTGTCAGCAAGATGCCCTACACAACAATTTGACAGAGAAAATACCCTGCTAATCAAACAGAGAAAAAATCCACACATCCAAGTCAGATGCAGGTAAACCTCCCCAGCCCCAAAACAGGCCTGGTGGTTTGTGCTCTGGAAGTTGTCAGCCCCAAAATAAGTCAGCTGTGCTTTAAACTCTTCCTGCACTGAAAATGTTAAGAATTGTAACAAACAAACATAAACCTAGATCCACTTCCCTCTGTTGCTTGAAAGACTGTCTTTTCCTGTTTCACGCTGCAGGTTTTTGCTATGACAACTCCTTAACCACAGTAACTTATTTAAAAATAGTTTAACTATCACAAACTCCTACGCACCAGTAAATTATTTAAAAATAGTTTATGTCCCAAAATCCTAGTAGTCAATCCAGCTACCCCCAAGGGACAACCAAAATGCAGTATTCAAACACTTATGAAGTTACTTCCAAGATAAGCAGAGGTTACAAGCTTCTTTTCAACTCCTCAACACCTGTAATTTATTTAAAAATAGTTTAACTGTCAGAAAATCCTAGTAGACAATCTAGCTACCTCCAAGGATCTACCCAAATGCAGTATTTAAATCCTTCTGAAGTTACTAACAAGATAAACAGAGTTTGCAAGCCCCTTCTTGGTTAAACACTAAATAAATATGTGAATAAAAAGCAATTACCAAGGGTAGTTAGTTTCACCTCCCACAGAATTAAGCAAAAGTGCACGTTTGTTGCAGATATCAAGTGCAATATAGAATTTCTCACACAGCTCGCAGCTGAATAAAGAAGTAGTGTCCTTCCAGGTCCAGAAAATGTGCTTTCAATTAACAGAAGAAGTTGTGGTATCCAGCACTTATGGGGAACATTTAGAACACCTTAAAACATGCTACAGAAGAACTGGCACAGACTTCACACTCTTAAAGAGGGAGGAAAAATGTTTTAGAGATAAACTGGAATGCGTCGGAAGAATTTTGATGCAGTTCACCATCGCCTAAGGACATTAGGCATTATTCATTCTTTCTTACTCCCAGCTCGTTTAAGGATCATATATTGGGGGGGGGAGACCTGGAGTTTTAACAACCCTCAAAATGCTGGTCGATGGGTTGAAAAAGTGGAGGCCGAGTTTGCAGACCACAAAGAAGCCTCAGATCACCAGCATTCCAGTTCAGACACTGACGATTGAACCCAAGTCTTTTTGGCCCATGTGCAGTAAGTCTTGTTTGCAGTAATACCCAGAAAGGACTTTTATGGGAAGACGTTTACTTTTGGGAAGATTAAAATTTATGCTCTGAGGAAGTAGGAGAAAATGGGGATTCATCTGTTATTTTGATTGCTTTTGGGAAAATATATGTATAAGTATATTTAAAGTGTGAGCTCTTGTTGTGGGAGCGTGGGAAGAATCTCCATGTCATTTCCACTTGCATGCACAGCTGCACGTGTTGTCGAGCATTCTGATTTGATAGGGTTATAGCAAAAAGCTACCCTTGTAATTTATATTATATACCTGTTGTATAACATTTAATAGCAATTTGGTAAGATGGCTAAGATGATGTGCCTTGTTAATTAAATTGCTGTTTATTTTATCTCAGTATAGAATGTGGAAGGGAGGAGTTTAAAGGAGGTTCACCATATTGTTTCTTTTTCCTACCTGTTACCAGGTTCAGCAGCAATCGTTTGATTGCATTATACTGCCTAAGTTATAAGTACTCCCTACAGGAAGCACCTTTATGTGCTGAAGAGGCTGTTAACTTATTGGACACTGTGGGACTTGGTTTATCAGCTATGAGGAGACCCTCATTTCCTGTTGTACGAGATCATGGGGTTTCTGATTTACTGTTTTATCAATCTGTACCTGTTGTATTTCATACCTATACCCTGTATGAGCAGTGTGCCTGTAAACCTTTTAGTAACAGAACATTAATAAACATAAAGTACAAAGATATACTGTTAGATACAGCAAAGAGATGCAAGACTTGGAAAGACAGATTGTGCCACTCAGCTCATAGGATACCACACAAACCTTTCTGGATATAATCGAACGTAAAGGGGAATTACAGGTCTGGAGATTGTGCATCATCTGAGAATATATATATATGGTAAAAGTCATAAAGAATGTAAAACAAAAATGATAGAAATAAGGAACTTTATTAACTGCAAAAGTAACCATGTTGTATATTTGATAAAGTGTCCCTGGGACTTATTATGCAAAAGGCACACTGAGACTTGAGAAGAAGGATTTGGGACCATAAAAGCTCCTTAAGGTGTCAAGACATGAACTCACCTCTGACTAGACATTTTATAGCAGCTAAACGTGGGACACCAGTTTTAAGATTTTTCTGGATAGATAAACCATTACAAGGTGGTGACTGTGAGAAATTGCACAAGCAGTTAAAGGGCCAGATATTCAAAACTTTGCCCCGGGGCTAAATTAGCACTGCCCGGCGTGCTAAATTAGCCCGGAACCAATAGCCCGCTATATTCAAAAGGGATGGCCCTGGTGCTAAACCTGCTGAATATAGCATGCTAAAGAAGCCGGGCAAACTGGGCTGGAAGTGCAGTGCAAACATAGCCTGGGAATAAGACGGCTCTAAATATAGCAACCAGGAAGTGCAAACCACAACAGCATCCCAGTTCACAGCGATGTGAAGGAAGGTAAAAGGTGAACTATGTGGCCAACGTGTGTGCTAGCAAAGGAGTGGAGTCAGTAAAGTTGCAAGCAGCAGCGCATGTGAAATTACATTGTGGAAAACTGTACAATGTTTCTGAAACGTTTGTGTGGCGCAAACACATTTGCACAGGTTTAGCGCAGAGCTAAGCCGTTTGCCTGGCGCAATCATGTTTACCCGGGGGCAAAACTTTGCTATATTCAAAAGCAACATGCAAATGCACCTACTTAGGAAGTCTGTGGGCAAACATCCAGATTAGCATCTCATTATGACCTGATTTGCATGCAGTTTGCTCAGTACTATTGCAGGGTCCCACAGCTCCACCTGTAGGTCAGTCTGGCAGTGCATGGTGGTAGCTGCAAGCTACATTTGTGCAATACAGCATAGAATATTGTGCCCCAGGGGACTACACATCACAGGCACAGGTGGTGGTGCTGCATGCAATTTTCAAACTGTAGTTTGAGCTACAGTGCACAGCAGACACTACAGTAGCAAGGGGGCCAGTAGTGTGAGGGACATAGCAGTGCCTATGGTGTGTAGGGCAGTGATGACCACTGCACTGTGCACAGTGACAGGCCCAACTTGCAGGTGTTTACTGACTGTGCACACTACTGTTATGCGACCCACAGATGCTGCACCACTGGCATGGGATGCTCACAGTGACATGTACACGGCTGGCTGTGTGTGCTGTGGTGTTTGTACAGATGTGCGGTATGTGGCTGGGGGGGCACATACCATCAGACAGGCACACTGTTGTTGGGGTATTCCCAACACTGGACCATTTGCACTGTGTGGCTTGTCCCAGCCTTGTGGCCGCACCCAGTCTGTGGTGCAGCCTGGCCACTTGTACACCCTCCCCTCAACACCCTCCATGCCCACAGTGCTGCATGTGTGTGCTGGCATCTGTTGGTGTCCACCGAAAGGTGGTCTGCAGGTGTGTGCTATATGGCCACACTGCCATGGGTTAAAAGGGGAGTTTACTGGATGCAGAGGTTCGAATTCTCAAACTAAAAACATGGGCTACATGAGGAGTTGAATTGGCAACCAATTTTGTATTAATGCTAAAATAAATCTTCCAGTGAAAAGACTGGGAAAATATAGCCGTGGGGTGTGGGGACAATACTGAAGGTGGATATAGCAAATAAGTATATAAACAATGATTAAAATATGATCGTATACATTTATAAGTAAAAGAAAAAAGGGATACAAGAATGTGGATATATAAGTGAGTGATAAAGTAAATGTTCAGTACAACAGATACATAGAAACATAGAATTTGATGGCAGACAAGGAGCACTTGGCCCACTCAGTCTGCCCATTTTTCCCTGCCTACATTGTAACTACAGACCCTACCTGATTTACAGCTCTTTCTCACGCCTCTCTTTCTTTCCAGTATGAGTCCCTTGTGCTTATCCCATGCATTCATGAACCCCACTATTGTGTTCACCACCACCTCCGCTGGAAGACTGCTCCAGGAATCCATCACTCTTTCTATGAAGAAGTACTCCCTCACATCTCTCTTGAATCTAACCCCGCCCCCCAGCTTCATAGCATGCCATCTTGTCCTTGAGCACTTTTTTCTGAAAAGTACATCCCTCCTGTACCATATTTACCCATATGAGGTATTTAAAGGTCTCTGTCATATCCCTCCTTCCTCCTCTCTCCCAGGGTGTACATATTGAGGTCCTTTAGTCTCTCCTCATAGGGCTTTTGATGCAGACCCTACACCATTTCAGTTGCCCTCCTCTGGACTGCCTCCACTCTGTCTGCATCCTTCCTGGGATGTGGTCTCTAGAACTGGACATAGTACTCTAGTGGGATCTTACAAGTAATCTATACAGAGGCAACACCACCTCCCTACTTAAGGATAGAGTACTACGAAGGAATTGGTTGTCATCTGTTGTATTATTACCCCACATGAGAATACTTGGTTGGTTATGGTTAACATAATGTAAACATCACAGCATAAAATAAGTTTTTAAATATGAGTTTTAAAATACACCACCAGCAATCTGTAGTGAGCCCTATGATTTGGAAATTATCATCAATATAGATGGTATGTGACTTGGAAGGCTAGAATAGAATTTGTATCAAGTGTGCAAAGAATAAAATAACATGAATAAATAAATGAAATATGCAGTCCGAAACAGAAGGAGGGACCAACTTCCGGTGATGTCACGGACAGAGCCAGCAACAGTTTGTTAGAGACAGCTCTCAACCCCGCGAGCCTTAAACTTTAAATTTTACATTTATTTGGTACCAAAAGTTAAAAGATGGCTAGTACCAAATGCACAAGGATCGAAGAGGCAGATCACGACTAAAAACATCTCTCAAATTGCAGGATGTCCCTGGATTAAAACCCACAGACTAGAGACAGCAGCCATAGTAGAAGCCGTTCCCCCAGGAGCATGGTTGACATGGAGGATGAACAAGACCAGCTATCAAGAACTAGATTTGAAAAACTTTTCCAGGAATTCAAAGAGATGAGAGCTGAAAATAAAGTTGAATTTCACCAGCTGAATCAAAACCTTACTGACTTGGAGAAACGTGTTGGGGAGGTGGAAGAAAGATTAGCGCCACGGAGGATGATGGCATGAAAATGGGCCTAATATTGCAAGCCCTTCTGCAGCACACTGAACAATAACAACAAAAGTGCCTAGACTTAGAGGGGCACTCCAGGCGTGAAAACGTACACATCCACGGGCTACTGGAGGGGTCAGAAACCAGTTGAATGACTGATTTTCTTACAGACATGCTGGCAGATATTTTGCAACTACCCCCAGGATATCTGCTCGGCATCGAACCTGCTCACAGGGTGCTGCAATCTAAACCTCACCCAGAATCAAAGCCTTGATCAATCATCATAAAATTCAACAGCTTTATAAAGTGAAGGAGGACATTTTGTCAAGGGCCTGGCAACAGAAAGAGGTACGATATCTCACAAACAGGCTATTTTTTGATAACGTCTATCCTCCCAAGGTCCAGAAGCAACGCCTGTGGTACATGGACATGCTGAAAATCCTTCGAACAAAAAACATTCGATTTAATACCCTTTACCCTGCTCGTCTTAAAATCTTCTGGCCCGAAGGAATCAAGATGTAGGAGTCTCCTGAGGATGCGAGGAAGGCCCTAATAGAAAGAGGCCTCATGCCCGCACCAGATCCAATCAAGCCGAACTCTAACTCCCAGCAGAACCTTCATGGGCAATCCGATTGGCTCATAGCCCTTGCTAAGCAGAGGAGAGACCATGGATCCCCTGCGTCATCTCTTGCACCCCTGAGTGATTTGAGCAACACTTCAGAAGTTCCAGGACAGCAGGAAATCCTACACCACTGATACTCAAGACAGAAAGGGGGCATTTTCATTACTTCATTTCGTCTTCTGAAATAAGGGTGAGCTAATCCACAGCCTATTACACCCAGGTGAACTGCCGATCCCCCGCTGGGGCCTAGTTGGACTCTGTTGTTTATTAACTCGATGTTTACTTCATATTGTAATATTGAATAGCCCAAACTTTGATATCAGAACTTTGGTAAGATATAAAGCAAGTTTAAAGTTAATGGTTGCTCTGGACAGTTATATTTGGCTAAATCTGACACCTAAGGCTAACCGTTATAGCCTGTAAGAGAAATGGATCTTTAAGGGGGGGGAGCAAATTCAAAAGGGAGACAGGGCTAGCCAATTCAGTTTATACTGAGAGTTACACCAAAGCTTTAATGGTACCTAACTGAGTATGAGTGAGTTGTGGGCTGGGGGTGTGGGGATCTGTATTGTGAATTCTATCTTACACAACACAGTGCTGGTATTGGCACTGGAGTGGGCTTTTCTCTGCTGCTTTAGCCATCTGGTTACATCTTTTTTCTTTTGCCAGTACACTGACCAGACATCACACAGGGGCTGTTATTTCAACCTCGGAGCCATTAATATCCACCTTAGACTCTAGAGGAGAGTCGCTCGTTTAGTGGCAGGGAGCTTTGTCTTCATCTCCTTGGTCTTGTTTCCTTCCCTTCTTTCCTTATAGTGAGGGAGGCAGAGAGGAAATTAGATATATAGAGAGAGCCACTGGGGCTCTAGTAGCTCTCCACATTTGGAAGTCAATGGTATTCTTACTTGTTAAAATTGTTATGCAAGTTACTGAGTTTGACCATTGTTGGTATATGTTTTCTGAGGGAGACAATTTATAGTCATGCCTAGTCCTGTACCTGGGGGAATAAATGGGAAACAAAATATAAAGCATCAGAGAGGAACAAGTGCTTCAGAGTGCGGCTGGGAGGAACTGCTTATATAGCCCAGGAAGGGGGAGTGACTGATTGCTTGGTCATTGAACCACAGGCATAGACTTTCAATTAATCATTCATTGTCTGTATTTATGTATTTAGAGCCTTCTTCATCACACAGGACATTTTCGAGAATACCAGATCTTTGTCTTCCAGACTTTTTCGATTCCTCCTGCTTTACCCTCCAGTGAAGTCCCAATCTGCCGTATGTCGTGTAACATTTTGCTGTGAAAATAAGTGATGTCACACACAGGATTATGACTTCATCAGAGGTTAAAGCAGGAAGACCAGGGGACAAACGTCTATAGTCTTAGTAATAAAGAATGAGGAGAAGTTTCTGCAGGCAGTTATTGAAACATCAGCTACAGTGTAAATGAATACCATATTTCAAAAAGTTTTCCCAGATACTGCTAAATCGCTTTAAAGGGGTGCTCTCACAGTTAAACCCTACAGTAGTACTATTGCTCTGTTGGGACACTGTATTCCCAACTGAAGTGCTATCAGCAATTATTAAAGTTAACATCTATGGTTATCAACATATTCTATTTGAGCTTTCCTGGCCACCACTATTCCCCTTTCTTTGCACTCCTTATTGAGAGTCTAACTGAGGACTCACTTTAATTGACTTTGTTCGTCCCTGCCTCTGTTTGGGTGAAGGGAAGATTGGACCTGATTCCAGTTATTTCCTCAACTATGCCTATGATGTTAAATGCATAATTCATTGGCGGGAAGAGACACCACTGAGCTCAAAATTAAAATTCTGAAGTATGGAAAAGGAACAGTAACTCACTGTAACAGTAGATCTCCAAGAGAATCCCTTCCATTGTGCCACACCTTTGGAACTATAAGCTGTCAGTGTCAAGACCACTTGGAAACCTTTGCTAGCTGGAGGTCACCTGTGACGATGTACAACGTCGGCACCTATATGATCGTGGGTGATCCCATTGCACTTCAGTTCTCCACAGGATATAAGCTTGGAGGGCCTCTTACCATGAGGAACCAGGAGACCAAACCAATACCAGGCACATGAAGAGTAGGACTGGAAATATAGTATCTGTAAGGTGCTTATGGACACCTCCAAACAAGGCAAGAGAGGAACTTCCTGGCTTATACCTCAGAAATGGGGGAAGGAGGGTGGGTGCATTGTGACCCAATAGTTGAGATTCTCTGGAAGCTGTACTGTAATGGAGAATAACTGTCTGTCTTCATCGAGGCTATCTCCTCCATTGGGCTATGCTACTGAAATGATTCCCAAGCAGTACAAGGTACCCTGGGAGGATGGCAGAGTGCAATATGCAATCTAGACAGAGGGCCTTGCAACATCGCAAGACCAAAGCCAGCATGACTATGAGAGACGATGTCTAGACTGTAGTGCTTAGTGAAAGTTTGCACAGTGCTCCATGTGGCAGCAGCAATCATGTCAGGTGCAGAAACATTCTGAAAGCAAGCAACAAAAGTGGCCAAACACATAGAGAGTGGGCACAGAGAGCACCAGGAAGTTCCTTACCATACTTCCTATAACAGAACAATAATACAATTAGCTAGCCATTTGGACAGGCAATGTTTAGACACGGGGGGCCCGATTCCAAGATGGATCCGCTGTAGCACAGTGTGACTTGTGCCAGCACAGATGGCGTAAGTCACACTTTGCACCATGGGTTCTGCCGGCCTGGATTCCGAGAGGCAGCCTGTGCCATGGCAAGGTCAGCCTGCTCCCAGGGGGACTTACACTACCCAAGACCACTATGACATGGTGGAAGGGGGGTTACGGCAGCAGCTGCACCCAATTCTGAAAGGGCAGCTGCCGTAACCCCCCCAATGCCATTCCAAGAGGTCCTGCAGCACTGCGGGTTTAGACCAGCAATTAGCTGGCATAAGGGGCTTCCATCCTGCCCAAATGCCTGATGCCTCCCCCACAGTGCCCCAACCCACACACTGCCATGCCACACAGACCCCCCACCGCACTGCAACCCCCCACCTCCCAGCAGTACCAGTTTTCCACCCGCCGGTGCCCGGGACTGCAGTGTGCCGATGCCAGCCCCCAGTGCTAGTGCCACTCTGCTAGCACCCCTCCATGGCCCACTGGGGCTTGCAGGCATGTCTTGGGGCTGGGGGCTGCACCCTGTCGGCAGGCTTGTCGGTAGCTTCTGGCACACAGGTCAGGTGCGCCCTTCCTGTGGTGCAACCCTGGAGATGCAAGTCACAGGGCATAGGTGCCGGGGACTCTGCCTGTTCTGGCATCTGGTGCAGGGTCCCCGGCATATGTCGCAACTCGCATCCGCCTGCGAGTTGCGCCATATGTCTCAGAATCATGCCCTAGGGCTTCCCCTTTCATAGATGCAAACAAATCAAAAAGCTGTGAGGAATTTCTGTAGTCCTTAGTGTGATCAAAACAGGAGTCGCTGGAAGGTTTGATACCTTTGATATGAACCAATATATGTCTCGTACAAAGATGGTATAGTACAAAAGCTTTCGGGGCCTCACAGGTCCCTTCAGGTTTCACCTGAATAAGGGACCTGTGAAGTCCTGAAAACTCGTGTACTATACCATCTTTGTACAATGCATATGCTGGTCCAATAAAAGGTATCAAACCTTCCAGTGACTCCTGTTTTCAAAGGACCAATATGGCTGTGATCAAGCTAGAAATGCAGTATTCTGTGTACCTCAAGAGTATGGAGCAATGCCTCACCTTTGTTAGCATGCCTTGGGATAATACATAGGAAAGTGTACAGTGTGATTTAATGTGAAACCACAAGACCACTTTAGGTAGAAAATGAGGCTTGGTCCGCAAAGACACCCCATTCTTCTGGAAAATCAAATAAGAAGCCTCAAAATCAGAGCCTGAAGCTCAGAAATCCTATGAGCAGAAGTCATGGTAACCAAAAACAGTGTTATCTTCTTTGAGGATATCTCCTCCATTAGGCTACACGTTTGGAACTATAGAATTAGGCACTAGGACCACGTGGAAATGTTTGCTAGCCAGGGACTTGCCACACCTTCATCCTGCATCAGTGTCTATATGCACTTGGGTAATCCCATCACTGCTCAGTTCTTTTCCCACTGTTGATCATCCTCATCGGACATATGGAAGGAAACATTGTCAACTAGCTGTTGCCATATATTCCTTTAATTAATTAACAGTTTGTTTCATCTCTGCATGCCGCTGAAGTTGAAAGGGCCTTAATTTTGGTACGGTAAGTGCGGAGAAAAAATTTACAAAGAAGACACACACATGGTCTGTGTGTGCTGTTTGGCCCTGTCTCACAACATGAGGACTTGTGAGATTTGCTAGAGCTTTACCCAGGCTACAAGATGACGCGCAAGAAAGCTCTAGAAAATGTCCTTCTCCTTAAAACTTTAAAAGCCATGGAGAAGGAACAGGGTGTGAAATTTGTATCTCCCTCACCAATGGCCAAGAAACAGCTACCAAAATCGATGGATAAGGACAGGGAATGGTCTGCATCATGGTTCTCATCATCATCGGGCCACAAGTAGAAACATAGGAAAAAGAAGAGATCTGCGTTGCTGATGCAGTCCCAGTCGTCGTTGAGAGAAAGTAAATATTTTGCATCATCACCCACTCCGGCAACATTGATGACAGCCCCCTGACTGTCGATGAGACATCAAAGTCGGGGCTTGGTTTAGGCGCTATCGTACTAACTGTGGAGGGTACAACACCATCATAATCGGGCCAAGGCCTGTCGATGCAAGTAGTCCCGGACCCTTTATAGGGCATCCACAACTCTCAGGCTGGGCTGGCATTATTCTCAGAAATGATCAGATGCATTCTGCCTGGACTACCATTATAGGTAGTTATTCTGCCAAAAGGACCTCCTGCTATGCAGCCCTCATGGTGTTAGATGAGGATTTAGAGGAGGAATATGAGGGAGAACAATATGTTGCACCGCACTCTAGTCCTACTCTCTCTTTTTTAATAATAATCAAAATGTATTGAATTTTCAAAATATAAATACAACATATACGCAACAAACTTAACAATACAGTTCCTAGATCAAGTTATGATCCTACTTTTCAAGCCACAATGCAGCAAACGCAAACTTCCATGGGCTTTGCTGTGAAAAATGAATATTCTACAAAAAGAAATTTGATGGAATTTTTGGAGGTCCTTGCTGCATGGTACAGACCAGACTCACTGCCTGCAGTTCCCAGAAAGGCTGATAAGCAGTATCTTACTCCATCTGTTAACCAGAAATTGACTCTGTAGTCATCATGGCCACTCACGATGCGTCTAGAGCACCAAAACATATGAATACTTTGCCTCTTGATAAAAATCAAGGAGGTTTAATGTGATGGGCATGAGTATGTATGACTCTGCCTCACTGAGACTTACAATTGCAAACTACCAGGCCCATTTGATAGAATATCAGAACAGCCTGTGGAACGCTGCAAAAACTGCAGCCCAGGCTTTGCTGGATGGTTCTGCCAAGAATGAGTTACTTAAAACCTTAACTTCTGGTGCCGAGTTTGGCAAACATTTGCTACACTCGGCCTATGACGCATCTGATGCTTCTGCCAGGGCTTCTGCTCCTGGCATTTGTATGAAAAGGTATTCTTGGCTCAGAGTTGCTGATTTTGCCAGTGATCTGCAACAAGCACTTTTGAATGCTGCTTGTAGAGGAACAAAACTGTTCAGCTTTAATATTAAAGAGCTGAAGAAAACTTAGTATACAGCGGCTTTTTCCAACAAATATTCCAACATTTATATCTTCTTAAATCTTGCTTATTTTCCCCTACGTTTTGTTCCTGAATGGAGCTTGTTCACGGGGTATTTTCATTTTTATGCTGTTAGTATAAAACATATTATCATTATGTCTCCTTTAATTCATATATTTCAAAATAATATTTTAAACATTTAGTAATAACTGTTAAATTCCATACCAACAAAGCGGTGCTTTTTCACCTAGTACAGTGGCCTGTGCTGCTTGTTCATATGACACATCATTCCTATCCCTTTAACAATCTGTAACCTGTTATATTATTATATTAGTTAAGAATCTTGACTTCTAATCCATCTTTATTTATTCATATAATGCCACCACCACCAGATCAGTGAGATAGTTACTGCTACGATACGCCTGACAACCCCACAACCAGGGAGATAGCGTACCTGCTTATTTGATTTTTAACTAATTCACAAATGTTTTTTGTGCTGTCTTTATTTTGCCTCACGGTGCGTTGTCTGCAATAAATCAAAAGAATACAATTTTTTTTTATTCCATAAAAACATAATTTGCTAGCATTATTTTTAGGCAAAACTTGTTGCATTACCTGTAATCGTTTTCAATGTTGTTATCAGTTTGTCGGGAAAACATGGCAATTGTGCTCAGTAAGGCTGAGCAGCTCATCTTCCTTCTTCCTCTCGAGCCAATTGTGAAACACCCGTGGCACGACGTGATGTCATCGCTGAGTGCTCGCGGGATGCACAAGTTCAGTTTCTCAGCAACTGTACACTTCCCTTGCTCTTATGAGCGGAGGACGGGGCTTTCAAAATGGGTTCTTTGCCACACTGATCCATGCGTGCAGCATTTTATAACAATAGCAAACTTGATTTTTTCATATTCACTTGGCTCTCCTAAATGGACTTTGTTGTAAGATTTACAGTTAATCCACTCTTATTTATTTATTTATTTATTCAGAGCTGATGGTATAATGCGAGACCTCTTTGGGGGTTGGGGGGGATCTAAAAACAGAAGCAAGGGAACGGCAGGACTAAGTGGGGCCTAGAGTCGTACATTAGGATAATCATAACACTGTTTCACACAAGGAAATAATGCAGTTATTTTCATGTCACAAAATAAAAATATTTTTGCATTTTACATACAGCAAAATAAAATTATTTTAAAAATGTAGTTTGGCTGCCTCTGGAGATGTCTTTTCCATTCTCTTTGCTGGAAATTCACTCTTCATAGTATTTATTTTGTAATATTTCTACGATTTCTATAAATTGTTTCTCACACTTACATTATGATTTACTGTCTGGTCATTATTAATACATAAATGTCTAATCTGATGTTTATTCATAATTAGTTTATTTTCTTTTTGCTCAAGATTTCCAGCTGCAGCCAAACCATTACATGCATTATGTTTACATGCCATTTAAATGCTTGTAACTTTTTTCAAGATCCTGGTGCAAACCTGGTAAAGGTGCCATGAGATTTTCCTGTCAGGACACCTGTGGTGACCCACTCGTTGCACTTAGTGTATCTGCCATGTAAGTCCCTTTTCCCACGTGGATTCTAACACCACACCGCCATGGATCACCACTCAGGTGAAATTCTAAGAAAAGAAAAGTGAGGGGATGTTGTCTGGATTCAAACCCACAACCTCTTGTTTATGAGCCTGTAGAGCTTTCCACTACACCACAAAGCCGGCACAGCAATGAAGCTGAGCTCTTTGGCTGTAGAGAATAAAACCATGCCAGAAGATTCCTGATAGGACAGTATCATTCCTGAGGGGAGAATTTACTGACAGGAAAATCTCGTGGCACCATTACTATCATACTGATTCTGGTTCCCTCAAATCTCCCAGCATCCATCAACACTGGACCCTACACACATGCTTGCCAGTTGGTTTCTATGTTCATACCAATATTTCTGTCATGTATTCTCATGTAAGACATCCACTTCATTTCTCTTCTCAGCAGCATATTCCTATATTCACCCCCTCTCTCTGGTTAAGTGACAATTTCCAGACCCCACAACCAGAGTGAAGCTCCCTTGTGTCCTGCTGTATTAAAATGCTGAGCTACCAGTGACGTTTCATTGTTTCTTCTAGAATGACTCTAAGGTCTGTAAAATCCCTGTATCCCATTCCTGCCAGGGGTTGTGGGAGGGGATCCTTTCATCAGCCTGCTGCCAGAGTTGGCTGTGTCTACCCTCAGCAAGGCCACTACAGAGAGGGAGGCCCCTTGCTGAGAAACTTCCCCCGGTGCCCATACAAAAGCACCAAAAACAGTTGGTTCTGATGGCACTACCACCACTAGTGCCACATGAGTCTCTTCTGGAGACACACCCACTTCCACTGTTACGTCCAGGGGTGGTTGTTGGGGGCAGACTCTCCTTCGTTTCAAACGATGGACGAGTGGATCCTGGAGATAATTGCAAGTGGGCATGCTGCGTAGCTACTAGAAATCCTTCCAGATCATCCTCTGCCTTCTTCCTGTTATTCTCTGTGCCATTTGTCCCTTCTGAAGGAAGAAATTCAGTAATTATTACAAAAATGTGCTACAGAACCACTTCCTCCTTGACAGAAAAAGAAATGCTTCTATTCCAGATGCTTCCTGGTCCCAAAATGGACAGGAGATCTGTTTCCTGTGTTGGATCTCAGGGATCTCAACATCTACATCGAATACAAGAAAGTTTTGAATGGTACCCTTGCAGGCTTTGATTCCCCTTCTGCAAACGGGGGACTGGCTTTGTTCTCTGAACGTGAAGGATGCATACCTTCATGTCAAGATCAGGAAATCACACAGGCAATACCTTCACTTTGTGCTGGAGGGGAAACATTACCAATTCTGAGTACTTCCCTTTGGCTTGTTGTCTGTGCCACAGGTCTTTACTAAATGCTTGGCAGTAGTGGCAACAGTCCTTCATAGGGAAGGCTAGTATGTTTTCCCGTATCTGGATGACTGGCTGTTGAAGGCCAGCTCCAGGGAAGCTCTCCAACATACTTTGACTTGGACATGGGAGTTGTTCAAAGACTTGGGGGTCACAGAAAATGTGCAAAATCTATGCGTGTTCCCTGCCAAGTACTGCAGTACATAGGTGCAGTCTTAGACACAGAGAAGGGGTGTGCTTTCCTGCCACAGGACAGAGCAGAAACTCTAGCTGCCCAAGCACAGTTGGCATACAGGAGTCGCTATGTCTCTGCGAGAACAATGTTACATCTCCTTGGACTTATAACTGTGGCCATTGTGATGGTGCCACTGGCTCACCTACATATGCAAAACCCCAGTGGACTCTCAGGGTCCAATAGGATCAGTTGACGATTGAGTTGGACCAAATGCTTCTCATCACATCCCTGCTTCACAGAGACTTGCTATGGTGGATGGATCAGAAAAACCTATTAAAGGCCATTCCAGTCCTTGTACTAGCTCCTGTACAGGCCCACACCATTTATGCCTCGGCATCTGACTGAGCTGCTCATCTTGACCCTTACCAGACATGGGGGTCATAGACCAAGGTGGAGGCCAGTTTACACTAAATGTCTTGGAGATGAGAGATGACATGTACAGCCTCCAGGCATTTCAAAAGCATCTGTGCCCTGGTCCTCTGTTAATACACACAGTGTCAGCATGCTGAATGCCATCAACAAACAAGGGGGCAGGTATTCCTATCTCCTATGCAGGTAGGGAATGAAAGTGTGGTACTGGGCTCTGTCCCATAGACTACAGTTGTCAGCTATGCATCTCCCATGTCTCCAAAACATCTTAGCAGATTGGCTTAACAGGTCATAGTCCAGAATTCACAAATGGGAACTGTTGACCTTTGTGATAGATGACTTCTTTGCAAGATGGAGTCATCCAGAACTGGGTCATTTTCATCCCCATACAACGCAAAACTGCTGCATTTCTGCTCTCTCCAGTGCCTAGAGTTTTCTGGTGAGATGCATTGTCCTTCTCTTGGAAATGGAAATTTCTATATGCATTTCCCCCAATTCCACTAATAAAGAGAGTGCTGCTCAAGCTGGGGGTGTAGAGTGCCACTCTTGTCCTCATTCCTCCATTATGATCTCACCAGATATAATTTCCACTTCTACAACAGCTGGCAGTGGAGCCTCCTGTCCTCTTTCCTCTGTGTTGGGGCCTGTTGTCATGGAACAAGGGATCCCTGGTCCATCTGAACCTGAAATCCCCACACCTGCATGCATGGCTCTTGAAGACATAGCCATTGCATGTTTTGAGGTGTCCGCTAAGGTTAGTGATGTGCTGATTATGGCTAGAAAGCCTTCTTCCAGACATACTTATTTCTTGAAATGGAAGCGGTTCACTTTGTGAGCTGCTTCCAGAAATCTTGACCCATTTACATATTCAGCAAATGCTGTGTTGGAATATGCAACAAAAGAGCCACACCAAGGTGACCTGGGGTGCTCTGTGATAAAACACAAATCAAGTAAACAAACAGTCACGGCACTCACCCAGGCATATGAGTCCAAATAATGAAGAATCCAGAAGTTGTTAATAGAGACTTGTTACTTCATTTATTTGCCAAGTACAACAAGGCCCGGCCCCCCAGGGTCAGAGAAACTACACCAATGATCTAATGTTTCAACTCATACCGAGTCTTTGTCAAAGATACTGCCCCCTATGTTTACAACACTTAAATAGCATACAAAAGGTCACATGATAGCCATGTTAATTGTATTCATTTAAAGACACAACAATTTAAAAGTGCATCCACGTTACTTTCAAGTGCAAAATCCTTTCTAGCAATCACATTTCAACATGAAAAAAGTGCAAAGTGCTATTTAAAAATAGATTCATTGCGAAACACATTAAGTTAAACATACAGTGGAGCCATATTTAAAAATTCTCTCTTCTAAATCACATCCACTAGCCATACATTTTTCATTTAAGAACTGTAGCCAGAGTTTTATAATTCATTTCTATAATCCTTATGTAGGTTCACTGTGGAATGAAAAAAGGAAGAGGGTACAGAAAGTTTAATAAATGTAAAGTTTCATAGAAAAACAGTTATCCTTATGAAGTGTCACTTAAGGACTGAGGAGATAGGGTAGATAATGGGACACTTCTTGTTTTTCATAAAGGGAGGGGGTGTCAGAAAAAGAGAGGTAGAAGTAGATATATGTTGGATATCAGGGATATGTCAAAGAGTGAGGGTGGTTGGATGAACTGTTTTTGAAAGGGACTCCACAAAGTAAGACAACATATTCGGTGTTGTTTCTTTGCCTTTATAAAATGGTCCATCACTCATCCAGTAAATCAAAGAAGAGATATTTACTTACATATTGTGATTTATGTTATAACACTAGAAATGTGGAAATCAAATGAAAAATAGTCCTCAGTAGATATTGTCCTTTTCCAACAAATTTTAAAAAAGAGGGAGTTATGTAACTCAACCTAAAAGAGGAAAAAATACATATTCAAAGTTAACATCTGTCTTTAAGAAATAATTTCAGTTCAATTTGTTAATTTAAACCTCTTCCTTTATAGGATTCTAATGTACATATCCAAAACATTTCTCGTTTCTCTAATAGGGTTTCTCTGACTCAACCCCGGACCCCATTTGGGCCTATTCAATGCCAATGAATTGCAAATTGTGTTCATCTGGATCTTGCTCATTCTGCATATGTTGTGCCCACACATAGTCTAGATTTTTGTTGTTAATAGCCCTCATGTCTTGACCCACTCTTTCTTTCATTTTTCTTTTTGTTTTACCAACATAATATGCACCGCATGTGCATAATGACAGGTGTACAATATAAGTGGTGTCACAGTTTATAAACTGATTGATATTGCACATTCTACCATCAGCTGGGCTATTAAACATTGCATATTCCCTAAGCCGGCCCGTCGGCGCAGCGGTTGGATTTTTAGTTTGTGGCCTAGCGACCGGGTTGAGGAGCAGCTCGGGTCGCTGAAGTAACCAGCCAGAGGAGGCAGCTTGAGTGTCCTATGACTGCTCGCTGTCTCCAGGGAGGAAGGATCGTGACCCGGTGCGGAAGCGACCACTGGTGGAGGTCAGTGGTAGTGCAGCACATCAGGGTCATTAGGGGTGGTGCATGACAGACGTCGGCTCTTGCCTTGATGTCTGGATGTCACGCACCTTAAGAAAGCCAGGAAAATCGCTCGCTGGCTTCTGTATGATGGCTCTGTGTTCCTAAGGGCCTCCAGTGCCTTCCTGGTGCCTCCTGTTCCCCAGCAGCATCCCCGGGCCTTAGAAAGTGCGCACTGGGGCTATCCCCACCCCCGGTGCCTTCCCCCTCGGAGGAGAGGGACCCGCCGGGTGAAGGGATACACCGGGATATCCCGGGGGTCGGCTGCAATCTTGGGTCTGAGGAGGGCCAGGGAAGGACAAAAGGGGTCAGAGGGAACTTGACAGAGCCCAAAGGAGTGGAGGACCAGCGAGCACGGGGGGCAGAAAAATAGATCACTCAAAAAAAAAAACATTGCATATTCCCTAATTACATTACAGTATTTGCAACGTCTGCATTTATTGCATCCCTTTGGTAGAGGTAGCATCCAATTCCTTTAGTTCTCATTACTATTCTGGAATGTTGAATGTACCAAAATGTCTTAAATTCCTCGCCTTCCTATAGGACATTCTAGGGGGATTATTGGCAATGTCTCTCAGTCTGTAATCTGCCCCAGGACATGCAGATTTTTGTAGATGAAGTCCTTACTCTCCAAGATCTAGTACTATAGGTACTAACAAAATTAATGCAACCCTGATTTCATGCTGTACCCATATGTTGAGTTTTGCTCTCTAGTAGGGTTTCCCTGTCCATTTCCTCTGTAGCCTCTTTTGCTTTCTGAATTGTGGCCTCAGCATACCCCCTATTTCTGAATCTGCCTTCAAGTATGGCCATTTCATTTTGTAAGCTATCAGGTTCGCTACAGTTCCTCTTCACTTGATAGAAATGACTTTTTGGTATATTCTCAATGGTGTGGCGAGGGTGACAACTACTGTCACGTAGTACTGAATTACAATCAGTGGGTTTTTGAAACAGCGTTGTAGCTCAAGTGCCATCCTCTTTTGCCAGTATACACAAATCCAAGAAGGAAATTTCCTTCCTGTCACGGTCACATGTAAATGTTAGATTTGAATTAGTTTCATGTAGATATCTGATAAAATCTTGCAGCTCTTTTGCATCCCCTGGTCACACCATGAGAATATCATCAATAAAACACTTCCAAAGCTAGATTTTCTCTGAAAAATGGTTAGCATGTTTATTCAACACAAACCTCTCCTCTCAACAGGCCATACAATATTATCTGGATAAAAGGCCTGAGGGCATTAGACCCGATACAAAACTTCTAGTTCACATGACCAAAATCGTGCTGAAAAACAACATTTTTTTATTGGCGACAAGTACTAGAGCCAAAAGAAAGGTACGGCTATGGGGACAAGTCTAGCCCAAAACTGCACAAACCTATACCTCAGTTATTGGGAGGAGAGGTTTGTGTCAAATAAACATGCTGACCGTTTTTCAGAGAAAATGCAGCTTTGGAAGCATTTTATTGATGATATTCTCGTGGTGTGGTGAGGGGATGCAGAAGAACTGCAAGATTTTATCAGATATCTACATGAAAATAATTCAAATCTAACATTTACATGTAACCCATGATAGGGAGGAAATTTCCTTCTTGGATTTGTGTATATTGGCAAAAGAGGATGGTGCTTTAGCTACAACGCTGTTTCAAAAACCCACTGATTGTAATCTGGTACTAAGTGACAGTAGTTGTCACCCTCGCTACACCATTGAGAATATACCAAAAAGTCAGTTCTATCGAGTGAAAAGGAACTGTAGTGAACCTGACAGCTTACAAAATGAAATGGCCATACTTGAAGGCAGATTCAGAAATAGAGGGTATACTGAAGCCACAATTCAGAAAGCAAAAGAGGCTACAGAGGAACTGGACAGGGAAACCCTACTAGAGGGAAAAACTCAACATATGGGTACAGCAAGAAATCAGGGTTGCATTCATTTTGTAAGTACCTACAGTAGATCTTGGAGAGTTAGGGACTTGATCTCCAAAAATCAGCATGTCCTAGGGCAGATTACAGACTGAAAGACATTGCCAATAACCCCCCTAGAATGTCCTATAGGAAGGTGAGGAATTTAAAAGATATTTTGGTACATTCAGCTTTCCAGAATAGTAATGAGAGCTATAGGAATTGGATGCTACCTCTACCAAAGGGATGCAAAAAATGCAGACATTGCAAGCACTGTAATGTAATTAGGGAATATGCAATGTTTAATAGCCCAGCTGATGGTAGAATGTGCAATATCAATCAGTTTATAAACTGTGACACCACTTACATTGTATACCTGTCATTATGCACATGCGGTGCATATTATGTTGGTAAAACAAAAAAAAAATGAAAGAAAGAGTGGGTGAACACTTGAGGGCTATTAACAACAAAAATCTAGACTATTGAGGGGGGTGCACTGTGAAGCTTTCCACATGGTGGACGTCTTTTTATAAGCAGCAGTTCAAGTGGGCGATCAACAATAATTTTTGCTGAACTGGTGAAAGTTAAGCTAGCAAATTTTGTGGTGACTGATTGCTGAATACTTCCCTAATCTAAGGATGGGTCCTAAAAAAGATAAACTTTCAGCACACCATATCGATTCCTGCCTGTCATCTGCTTCGGGCCCAAGAGGTGGTCCGCCCATGCTGTCGGAGACTAGGCCAGTGGAGACCCTGAATGCACAACTCATGGCTCTCCTCGAAAAAATCCAGACAACCAGAGAAGACACAAATCAACGGCTTGTAGCAATGGAGTCTCGCGTTACAGAGCTAGAGACACAGGTACAGGCAAATGCCTCCCACATAATGGAGATCAATTCAGAAAGGGACTGCCAGCGAGAGATGAATGCGGCATTCGTTAAGGACTTTTACTCTTTGCGCTCTAAAATAGAGTCGCTAGAAATGCCCAGAGACAGGCATATGTCTGCATTGCTGGATTCCCGCCTCGTCTGGCGGGGAAAACAGAACTGTTACCGGCAGTTCACTGACTGATTTTTAATGATTTGGGCTTGTTACCTGAAGGCTCCGGGATTTCTGTTACGAAAGCCTTCGCTGTTACAATCAGGGCCAAGCCACAGAGCTCTGCTGGGGAGCGTCCTCTCACAGCCATAGTGACATTCTTGAACCCGGAGTCACGGATCCGTTTGTTACCAGCGGCTTGTCAGCGAGGAGATCTTGTTTGGGAGGACAGTAAGATCACTGTGCTCCCTGACATCTCCGCCCAAACCCAAACTAGGAAAAAAGCCTTACAGGAAACAAAGAAGCTCATTTTAGAAAACGGTATTTCTGCACAACTCCAATTTCCTGCTCGGCTGCAAATTAGACATGCAAATAAAACTCACATTCTAACAGATCCTGACGCTGCTGTGGCTTTTGCATCAAAACTCCTAGAAGATCACCAGGGGAATAAGGAAGGACGAGAGGCAGAAGATTCGGACTCAGATCCTGACGACTGAACATTATACTGTGGTGAACTTTGCAGCTCATATTTAAGGCGTTGTGGCCTGCTTAACATTTCCTTTTCTATTCCTGTTATCATGCCTTTTATTACATTATAACTGCTGTCTATACGCCAAGGTGTTAACAATTAACAATCCATATTGTTAAGCACTTATGATCTACTTTTGCATATTATTAGTGATGAGGTCCAGTTCATTATAGGAGCGAATTTGCTCTACTCAGTTTGTGAACTGTTTATAACAATTCTTGATTCTTAACCTGTATCCCTACCAGACATCTGGCATGTGCTTTATGGTAGGGGAGAAATTCAACATAGTTGAGCCCAGGATATTTATTAAATAATATTTTTTGGCCTCTATCATTAGAAGTGCAGCCTCCCACCTAATTTGTCTATCTTACGAGGGGCAAGGGATTGTGGCTGACATCCTGCAAGTCACAGAAACGGTGAGAGTGGACACTTCTACACCATTGTCTTGCTGAACATTGACTCCTTTAAATATCTGGCAGCCAGAATGCAACCACGGACATTTACTATTCTGCGAAATGCTGTGTATGTCTCTACCATCTATCTTGCTTATCGGGTCTGTATGTACTCTATACTGTTGGTATTATATGAATATAGTGATTGCTGTATTTAATTAAATATTATAAATAAAAAGTTTTAAAAAAATCTAGACTGTGTGGGCACAACATATGCAGAATATACAAGATCCAGATGAAAACAATTTGCAATTCATTGGCATTGAATAAGTCCAAATGGGTTCTGGGATGGAGACAGAGAAACCCTATTAGGGAAATGAGAAATGTTTTGGATATGTACATTAGAATCCTATAAAGGAAGAGGTTTAAATGAACAAACTGAACTGAAATTGTTTCTGAAAGACAGACGTTAACTTTCAATATGTATTTTTTCTCTTTTAGGTTGAGTTATATAACCTCCTCTTTTTCAAAATTTGTTGGAAAAGGACAATATCGACTGAGGACTATTTTTATCTTATTTCTACATTTCAAGTGTTATAACATAAATCACGATCTGTAAATAAATATCTATTATTTGATTTACTGGATGGGCGATGGACCATTTTATAAAAGTAAAGAAACTGCACTGAATATGTTGTCTTACTTTGTGGGGTCCCTTGCAATAATAGTTTCCCCACCACCACCACCACCATCCTCGCTCTCTGACATATCCCTGATAGCCAACATATATCTACTCCTTCCTCTCTTTTTCTGACATCCCCTCCTCTTATGAAAAATTCCCATTATTTACCCTATCTCCTCAGTCCTTAAGTGACACTGCATAAGGGTAACTTTTTCTATGAAACTTTGCATTTATTAAACTTACTGTACTCTCTTCCTTTTTTCATTCCACAGTCAACCTACATAAGGATTATTGAAATGAATTATAAAACTCTGGCTACAGTTCTTAAATGAAAAATGTATGACTAGTGGATGTGATTTAGAGGAGAGCGTTTTTAAATATGGCTCCACTGTATGTTTAACTTAATGTGTTTTGCAATGAATCTATTTTTAAATAGCACTTTGCACTTTTTTCATGTTGAAATGTGATTGCTAGAAAGGATTTTGCACTTTGAAAGTAATGTGGATGCACTTTTAAATTGTTGTGTCTTTAAATGAATACAATTAACATGGATATCATGTGACCTTTTCTATGCTATTTAAGTATTGTAAACATAGAGGACAGTATCTTTGATAAAGACTTGGTATGAGTTGAAACATTAGATCACTGGTGTGGTTTCCCTGACCCAGGAGGGCAGTCTTGTTGTACTTGGCAAATAAATGAAGAAACAAGTCTCTGTCAACAACTACTGGACTCTTCATTATTTGGGCTCATATGCCCTGGGTGAGTGCCATGACTGTCTGTTTACTTGCTGTGTTAGAATGCTTTCTGCCCTGTCAGACTCATTTCTACAGTACTCCTCACTGGTGCATTTGTCTGTTATATCGGTTTTCCATGCCCCTACTGAGGGTCTTACAGTGGCCCAATTAAAGGTGTCCCATACTCTTCTGAGAGGTATTCTGCATATGAGACCTCCTATCTGCAATCCAGTCCCACCTCGGAGATTGAATTTTGTGCTTGAGAAATTGATGTTGGCTATTTTCAGCTGGCTGTGAGTGATGGCTTACGTTTCCAATCATGGAAAATATTATTAGTTGCAGTCACTTCTGCTCAAAGGATTTCAGAGCTTCAGGTTCTAATCTGAGCCTCCTAATCTGATTTTCCACAAATATAGAGTTTCTCTGCCTACAAATCCTGCATTTCTACCAAAGATGATATCTGAATTTACACTGACTCAAACAATACACCTTCCTGTTTACTACCCTGTGCATGTAAATGAGGATGAGGCACTGCTCCATACTTAAGATTTACATTGAATACTCGGATACTTTGTGAATCGCACCAAGGACTGCAGAAAGTCCCACAGCTTTTTGTTTCATTCACCCTTGGGAAGAGAACTGATGCCTTGAAACAGTATCTATCAATATGGTTGGCACATTGTATTATGTTCTGTTATAGGAAGTACAGTAAGGAACTTCCTGGTGCTGTTCGTGGTCACTCCACAAAGGGGCATGGCCACTTCTGTTGTTTGTTTCAGAAATGTTTCTGCTGCTGGTATTTGTTCTTCAGCCACATGGAGCACTGTCCATACCTTGATTAAACATTACTGTCAGGACAGTCTCTCATAGACGTGCTGCTTTCAGGCTTTCTGTACTGCAAGGCCTGCTATCCTGAATATATATCACACTGTAACCGCCTCACAGTTGTTATTTGGGACTGCTTGGGAATTGTTCCCAAGGTGTAGCCCAATGGAGGTGATATCTTCAAAGATGATAGAACAGTTACATGCTTACCATAACAATAGGTCTTCGAAATAATCTGTGCCATGCAGTCCCTCCATTCATCCTCTTTCTACTTCAGTGAGGGTTGCATCAGATATTGTGCCTGAACCTAATCCGTGCACCATATATCCAACTCAATGCCTCTTCCTGTATGCCTGGTGCTGGTGTTATCTCCTGGTTCCTCACAGTTGGAGGTCCTCCGTGTCTAATCTCCAGTGGGGAATTAAGAAGTGATGGGGCCGCAGACGTTTATATAGACGCTGACGCAGGATGTCTTCTTGGGTGGCCCCAATGGCTAGCAAAATTTTCCTTGTGGTCCTAGTGCATGATGTCTATAGTTCCAAAGGTGTGGTCTAATGGAGGAGCTTCTCTCAAAGATATAATGTTACAGTAAGTACATAAGTGTTCTTTCCATGAATGGAAATGCATCTCACAGATTGTGGTAGGCTCAAACTGAGTCAAGGTCATTCTTTTCTAAAGTGATATTGAAGTCCTAAGGCAGAACTGATTTATGAATCGGGATGCACGTGCACAATACCCTTCAAAAACATACAGAACACTTCTAGTTGCTCCACCGTGCATCCATCAGTAGGGCCATGGAAAGCCAATATGGCAGTCAAGTGCACCTCAGTTGATGAGTACTGAGGCCAGCATCAGATAGGGACAGAAGGTAGTCCATTACAGTATGCTCAGGAGACTTACATGGGTCAAATGGATGGGAAGCACACCATATGCAGAAGTGCTTCCATTTCAAAGAGTAGGTGTGTCTCCTGGAAAGCTTTCTAGCTGCAAGCAAGACATCAGCCACCTGGGGAGAAACCCTAAAATGGGTAATAGCTACATCTTCAGGAGCCAGGCATCCAGATGCAGGGACCACAGGGCCGGATGGATGAGAGATCCCTGATCCTGTGGCAACAGACCCCGATAAAGGCGGAGCTGAACAGGAGGCTCCACTGCCAGATGCTACAGAAGTGGAAACCAGATCTGGCAAGGCCAGAAGGGATCCTCTACAATTAGGGTGGCATGCTCAACCCTCAGCTTAAGCAGACCCCTCTGAATGAGAGGGATCAGAGGAAAGGCATACAGGATCCTCCCTTTCCAGAAGAGGGACATACCTTACCTAAAACTCCATGCCTGAAGCAAGCAAGCTGAAATGCGACAGTTTTGTGTTGTGTGGGGATGGAAAAAGGTCCAACTCTGAATAATCCCGTCTTGTGAAGAGGTCATTTACCATGGAGATCAGCAGTTGCCATTGATGTACCAGGCACCAAGACCTGCTTATCCTGTCTGCCAAGATGTTTTTGACACCTGGGAGAAACACTGCCAATAGCTGAAGGCAATGAAGCATTGCCCAGTAGAATACTCTCAACACTTCCATGCACAGGGGATAAGACTGAGTGCCACCTTGCTTGTTTATGTAGTGCATGGCACTGACACTGTCTGTCTGAAACAGCAAGGAACCGGGGCTGAGGTGTTCCTGAAAAGCCCGAAGACCAAACAGAACAGCCCACATTTCCAGGACACTTATATGGAGATCTGACTCTAGAATGGTCCAGGACCCTTGGGTCTGACAGCATCTGAGATGGGCAACCCAGCCAGATCCCAAGACTTCTGTTGTGAGGATCTGCATGGGAGTTGGGGAAGGGGGAGAATGGAATGCCCTGTAACACGTTCCAGTGGTCCATTAGCTGATTCCATTATAGCTGAAGAGTCCAATATGGTATGCCCATATGGAGATGGGCAAAGGGAATCATTATGATGACAGCAGCCATTAGACCCAGGAGTACTTGAAGGTCTCAGTCATGTCCCCCCTCTCTCTCTTGTCCTCCAGGGAGTACATGTTCAGTGCCCGCAAACTCTCCTCATATGTCTTACCCTGCTGACCCGCTGTCATCTTTGTAGCCCTCTTCTGGACCTTCTCCAGCAGGTTAAGGTCATTTTTGAGGTGTGGTCACCAGTACTGAACTCCATACTCTAGATGTGGTCTCAACAGTGACCCATACAGAGGTAGTATAACCTTTTCTCTCCTACTACTGATCCCCCTGGCTATGCATCCCAGCATTTTGTTTTCTCTTGCTGCTGCTTTCTTGCACTGTGTGGAGTGCTTCAGATCACTAGTGATCATCGCTCCTAGGTCCTTCTCCTCCTCTGATGCAGATACCTGGACTTCACCCAGGTAGTACTCCATCCTGGTATTCATGGCTCCAGTGTGCATAACATTGCATTTCTTGGCATTGAAGCCAAGCTGCCACATCTGGGAGCACCTCCCCAGCTTTTCCAGATCGTCCTGTAGGTCCTGTGTTCCTTCAGCTGTGTCCACTTTCCCACAGAGCTTGGTGTCATCCATGAATAGGCACATTTTGCCCTTAATGCCATCTCTAATGTCATTGATGAAGACATTGAACACCACCAGCCCCATCACCAAGCCCTGTGGGACCCCAATGGTACCAGATAACTCTCCCCCCACAACCACAATGGATCCCCCACAACCACCCTCTAGGCTCTTTCCCTCAGCCAGTTTTCTACCCATCTGGTAATTTCTCCTCAACCCCAAGCTTCGTCAACTTCCTGATCAACCTTTTGTGGAGCACAGAGTCAAAGGCCTTGCTGAAATCCAGATAGAGGATATCTACCACTTGGCCCCTGTCTACCATCTTAGTGACCCAGTCAAAGAGGTCAATCAGATTCGTCTGACACAATCTCCCCACCATGAACCCGTGCTGCCTCGCATCTTGGAGACCATGTTCCTCTAGCTATTCTACTAACCTTTCCTTAAGTATGGTCTCCATGAGCTTGCACATGATTGAATTCAGACTGATTGGTCTGTAATTCCCTGGGTCATCCTTGGAATCACTTTTGTGAAGGGGCACCACATGTGCTGTTCTCCAGTCCTGCAGTACCATACCTGACTCCAGTGAACTATGAAATAGGTCTGCCAGTGGCCCTGCCAGCTCCTCGCCCAGTTCCCTTAGTACTCTTGGATGTTTTCTGTCCAGGCCTGGTGATTTGTCCACCTTCAGTGCTAGCAGCCCCTCCCTCACTCTATCATCCTCTGTCTCAGTACTCATGGTGCTGAGCATAATCCAAAGGGTAAGACTTGAAATTGATAGTGGCTGCCTACAGTATGAAGTGGAGGTCCTCTAGCAGAAGGGACAAGTGGCCCAGAGGATAATGACAAGGAGGTGGAGGATGAACTGGAGGGGTAGACGACAACTCTAGAGCATTCTTCTTGCCCACTATTTCCAGGACCCACTGGTCTAACATGATCTACCTCCACTTTGATAGATGAAACATAGAAACATAGAAGTTGACGGCAGATAAGGACCTCAAGGCCCATCCAGTCTGCCCATTTCTTTTTCTACCTTATAAATGTGCCATTGGCCTTTACTCTGTCAATGGCCTATCTATTCATACTCATCTGTATTGCTCCCTTATGCCTGTCCCATGCCTGTTTGAAGCCCTGCACTGTATTCATATCCACCACTTGCTGAGGTAGGCCGTTCCATGCATCCACCACCCTTTCTGTGAAAAAGAACTTCCTCACATTACCCCTTAATCGGCCTCCCTCTAATCTCATGCTGTATCCTCTTGTCCTGCTATTTTGAAGGGATGAAAGGAGATCCTTCTCCCATACTCGCACCCCTGGAGGTGAGGGGAAGGAAGTGAGGAGTCAGAAAGTACTGGGGTGGCACACTGACCAGTATTTTTAGGTGCCTTTGCATGTGTACCCGGGGGGTGGGGGCCGAGGAGGGGACCACCACCACAGTTCTGTGTGTTGGGGTGCTGACAGGAGGCACAGCCACCACCTACAGCAGGCTTGCAAACAGATCTCTACCATGGGTTGAGGGGGCAGAGATTTGAGTGATCTTGAAGTTGTCCTAGAGGACTGAAGCTCATGTAGAACACTCCCAGACAGCCTGGAGCCTCTAAAAGGGGCATTCAACACAGCCTGTTGTACATCAGTGGCAACTCCAATTACTCTAAGCTAGGAATATCTCCTAAGGCATATATTTTTTTTGTTTGTTTTTTTTACTAATTATTTTACCAGGTGAGACACACTAAGCTGAAAGCTTGTTTGCAGGTGCAACCTGGGAGCACGAGGAAGTTAAGTGACTTGCTCAGGTTCACACACTATGCACCTAGGGGGCTGTGGGATTCAAACCCAGGTCTCCAGATTTGCAGCTCAGAGCCTTAACCCACTGCACCATACTGCCTATATATTGAAGGCAGCAGCCCTGGCAGAGGCATCAGAAGCATCATATGCAGAGTGTAACAGATGCCTTCCAGTATCCACACCAGTTGAGGCATCTTTAAGCAAGTCAGCCTTGGCAGGACTATCAGGTAGAGACTGAATGGTAGACTCAGCAGATTTTCACAGACTCTTCTGATATTTAATCATGTACGCCTGGTAGTTTGCTATTCTTAGATCCAAGTTCTTTTGCCCATAACATCTAGCCTCCTGGATTCTTTGTCAAGAGGCAAAGTGCTCATGTGTCTAGGGGTTTTAGAATGGTCATTAGCAGCCATTATAACCACAGAATATGTTTTAGATTGGGAAGCATAATAGGGCATAACAGACAGGGCAGGGTACTGTTTATCAGCCTTCCTAGGAACTGCAGGCAAGGAATAAGGTTTATGCCAAGCAGCAAAGATAGCATCCTCTAAGGCAGGATACACATGAGGAACCACTATGGAGGGCACTGTGGGAACTCCAGAAACTCCATTAAATTTTTCTTACTGGAGTCCTCTTCCACTTCAAATCGCATGGCATTCTGGATTTGTCCAAATAAAGTCTGAAAAGAGGGATAATCAGAAGGAGATCTGGGGTATACACCGTATAGTCCATGCTGCATGAGGAAAAAGCAGAGCCGGAAGGCATATCTCCCTCATAGGGATAATTATTCCTTTAATCTTCCCCACATTCTCCTCCATATTAAGAAGATCAGGATTGTATTCTACCTTGTCGCCATCTGGAATGATGGTGGGAGCAACTGACAAGCCGCCGATGGAGGCAGTGAGGGAGGAATGACAGATGTGCTTCTGGATTCCATCAGTGACAAAGGTGCAGATTGGGGAGGCCAAATCAACAGGATAGCTGTTATCATCAGTGAAGCAACAGTAACTGGCATCAAAATAGTTCAGAAAATGATGCCCACACAACCTGGGAGTATACAGCACCTGTAAAGGGCCTAGGACAACCAATGTCAAAGGGGTAGAAACCGACGATGGGGGCTGCATACCATCCATAGTAGGTACGGCAGCATAAGAGCCAGACCCCAACCTTGGTGTCTCATTAACAGTCGGGGGGGGGGGAAGAGCTGTAGTCATCACCACTGGAGCAGATGATGATGAGGAATTACCCTCCTTCAATGGAAAACTCCATTTCACTGGCAAAGCATGAGCTTTGTCCTTATGATTGTAGTGATGGCTGGAAGAAGAGGACCTCAACAATGATTTTTCCTTGTGTTTGTCCTTAGTGTTTGCTGACTGTGACAGCAACAGCGTCACAAAACATTGGGGAGTGTGTTTCCCGGAGGTAGTCGAATGAGTGTGAGAAGTCAGTTAGGAGCCAGTGGCCTTGACTTGAGCTTCCATGGCCTTAATGACGAAAAAGGTTTCTGGAGATTCCTTTCGGAGTCTCCATGTGGCCTGGTTGAATCTCTGGCAGATCTTGCAGGCCCTGATGTTGTGAGACAGGCCCAAATAGCAAACATAAACCATAAGAGCATCATTCTTGTAGATCTTGTAATCATAGCTACAAAACCTAAATAAAGGTTCTTTCAACAATGGCATAAAACGATGACACTGAAAACATACTGCAGTGTCAGAAAATAATAGTCAAAGTAAATGACAGCATTGTTTCTCTGTAGGTCTGACGAGCGGTCAAGGCAGGAGAAAGAACTGAGGAGCAACAGGGCTGCCTACAGTTATATAGGCACCAATGTTGCATGTCATAATGGGCTGCCCCTGGCTAGCAAATGTTTCCGAGTGGTCCTGATGCCAATGGCTTACAGTTTCAAAGGTGTGGCCCAATGTAGGAGATATCCCCAACAAAGATCACAATTTTTTCCCTAGCTAAAAACAGTGAGTCAGCAGCAACAATATGCACTACTGTATATGCATGTGAGAGCATTCCTTTAACAGTTACAGCATGTTGGTGGTATACTGTAGCTCCACAGATCATTAATATAGAGCACTGTACATTTTGTTCACAGATATTTTCTAATGAGGGACACTTCAAGAATCGTTTCGGAATTCGGGGACGGTCTCCAGGCCAGTTACAGCGTCCAACAGGAGTTGCTGTGCATCCCAATGGTGATATCATCATCGCAGATTATGACAACAAATGGGTTAGCATTTTCTCACCGGATGGGAAGTTCAAGGTAAAGAAATCACTGATAAGAAATGTTTCCTGTGTCGAAATTGTGTTCTGCTATAGGCATGTCCTGATAACTCCATGTAATGATATGTGTGCAATAAGACATACCAGGGTGTGTAATTATGGGGAAATAACTGCATGGCTCGAGGACGGTGCCAGGTACAGGGCACTTGTGCCTCCCACCTTTAAACACCCAAGAGCCAAGTGCAGTTATTCTCCCATAATTATACATCTCTGAAGTTTTGTATCACACTTATGACAGCATGATAAAATGTCTGATTTTTATGCAAAAAAAAGAGAATAATGAATAGGTGCTGGTGCACTACTGGTGAGTAATACCATCAAGAGGTTCTGGACATGTAGGAACCTCAAGAGCGAAGCTTGAGAGGTTCCTGTGTCCAGAACCTCAAGATGGTATCACTCGCCGGTAATGCACCGGCATCTGTTCATTCTTTTTTTAAATATATTGATGCCATTTCTGTTCCTTTTTTTTTTTTTCTTTCTTATTTTGCGAGTGGCAGTCGGCAGTTTCAGTGAAGGACGCTTTGTCCTGGCCGACTGCCGCGTTGTCTTGCTGCTGCTCTCGCCCCAGCCCGCTGCGCTGCACCCCGCCCGCCTCCGCTCCTGGCCTCGCTATATAACAATGACTGGTAGGCAGTCCTACCTTTTTCCTTTTTTTTGGCTGAGGGGAGGAATTTTAAAATGTTGACGGGCAGTACGGTCTCGCTAAGTGAGAAAGCGAGCCGCCATGTTTTTTAAAATGTTCTGCTCACCCACATGTGAAAAGCAGCCAATCAGGAGGCACACTTAGGGTGACATGGGGGGCAGAAGGCATCTTTGTGGGCACTTGCGCTGTTCGGTGATTGTGATGATATAGAGGATAATGTATGGTCCTCTATTGTTAACTGGTTTGTTAACCGTCGCGAGGTTGCCAGGATGAACATGTAAACCTGGAGAGCGAAGCTCGAGAGGTTTACATCACCATGGCAACCTCGAGATAGTTAACCAAACCAGTTAACGATTGAGGGACCATACATTATATTTTATAGTGTATGGTCCTCATAAACTGGCAAAACAAACAAATATGGCTTACTTTTGGCCCCACCGCGGATGTTCTGGGTCATTTTCTGGCCACTTCGCTGGCTTCAGGAAGGCCGTCAGTGTGCGAGATCACAGGTACACACATGCGCAGATGGGCTCCATTTGCAGTCCCATCACTGTGACGTACTCGAGAGGTTTATAAACATTTACGTCACAGCGATGGGATTATCAAGAAATAATGTTGCCGCTTTTTAGCGGTAATAAGGGCACACCATACATTATACTATTGTTGCACTCCTCAATGATAGTATTATCACATTCAAACGATACTATTAAATGTGATTGACACTACTATTATCAGTGAACCTTTGAGGGTATTACCGAATTTTGTATGTATGCTTTACAGACATAATAAATTAAAGATCCATACATTAAAATAGGATAAACTGTGTTAATGCAAGTAAAACAGTTAATTTATTGCAAAATTGATAAACTAATCCTTTTCAACAGTAAGAGAATCACTGACCTGTAAATTGTGACTGGCAATCTGACTGGCACTTTAGGCACTGTTGAATTTAGTGATTTCATGTGGTACATGGGGTCTTGGTCTGAAGGAAGTACAAGAGTGTAATTATGGTCTCATAATTACACTCCTTTACTGGTCCCTCAGCCAATCAGAATGCTTACATTTTCTCACCATGTTATAAATAGCAATATTTACTCCTCAGGCTAATTTATCCTTGTTAAACAATGATACAGTGCTGAGATTAATATGCAGCACAGCATACTGCAATATACAATAATAAATCATCTCAGCTTTCTCACCTCCACTGTTCTGGCTGTGTATTCCATTTCAGGTACAGCTGAGATCCTCCACCATTATAATCAATCAGATTTTCATTCTTTCATCTAAAGTTAGAAATGATACAAACTATCATGGTTATTAATTTATTTATTTATTTAGATTTTTGGTAACCAGGTAAGCCCACTGAGACCAGAGATCCCTTTTTCAGGGGCGACCCGTAATTAGTTACAGTAAATAACATACATAGGTATAAAATACAGTAGTTTTGACTGAATACATATTTAGTTACAGTTTTAAGGTACAGTAGTTAATTAGCTGATACATATTGGGGAGTAGGTATCAAACGCTGGGCACAGAGACAGCAGGTATCACAAGGTTAAACAGGTATTAAGACAGGTAAACAGTACATTTAGCATTTTTCCATAAGAGATTCGTGGGTTGGGAAGGCGTGGTTCAGCTGATGGTAACAAGGGAGTAGGCCCAGGCAGGGGCTAGCGATTACAACCACAGAGGCTAAGTTCCAGAAGGTATGTTTTGAGGCCTGATTTAAACCCTGGGAGAGTAGGCTTGTCGAGTAGACTTGCTGGGAGGGTGTTCCATAAGTAGGGAGCTGCGTATTGGAAGGAGTGCTTGCCTAGGTTGGTTCGAACATGGGGGATGTCGAGGTGACGACTTGCTGTGGATCGCAGGGTTCAGCGCTGGACTTTTGGAGTGGGCAGCCCATGCAGATGTGGCGGGGGGCCAAAGGAGGTGAATTTAAAGGCCAGACAGGCAGAAGAGTAGGCCAGCTTGTGCCGTAGGGTGGGCCAGTTTAGGTCCATGAGGGCCTCGCATTGGTGCCTCCTGGGGGAAGAGTTTGTTGCAAAGCGAGCCATTCTGTGATAGAGCATGGAGAGTTTGTTGAGCTCCACCTCTCGGAGGAACTGTAGTATGGGGGAACCGTGTAGGATGGAGGGGAGGAGGTTACAGTTGGCTGTGGCTCGTCATGCCTCGCTGGAGAGGGAGTTTCCCAGACGGTAGAGGAGACCGAGCCTCTGGTGGATGGATCGTGTTAAGGAGTCTATGTGTGGTTTATAGGTCAGCTCCTGGTCTAGGAGGACCCCAAGGTACTTGAACTGATCTATGACCTCTACTCTCCTCCCTTGGGCTGTGTTGAGCTGGAGTAGCTCGCGTCTGTCCATGCCCAGGCATCTAGTCCCAAACAAGATGGCCTTGGTTTTGTCTTCATTCAGCTTTAGGGAATTAGAGGTGAACCAGACCTCAAGAGCTGAGAGACAGGCTTGAAGTTTGAAGGAGATGACACTGGGTTGTGGGTCACTGCAGTAGACAATAGTGTCGTCAGCATAAAGGATGAGGTTGCTGAGCATGCAGTCACCCATAATGTCGTTGAGGAAGAGTGAGAATAATAGGGGGCCCAGGATTGAGCCCTGGGGTACCCCGGAGACCATGGGTCTAATGCCAGATTGTGTTCCTCTCCAACGGACTTTTTGGGATCTATTAGTCAGGTAGCTCTCGAACCAAGAGAGCGAGTGCTCATCCAGTCCCAGTCGGTGGAGTTTGGAAAGGAGAAGTTTGTGGCTGACCAGGTCGAAGGCCTTGGACAGGTCAATGAATAGGGTGCCTGTTGGGGAGCCTTGGTCCATGGCCTTGAGGATGTCAGATGTAAGCCGGATGAGAGCATTGTCGGTGCCGTGGCCTTTCCTAAAGCCGTGTTGTACATCGGCGAGGAGTTGGTGCTGCTCAAGGTAATCCTGGAGTTGATTGTATACAAGCCTCTCCTGCATTTTCCCAAGAGGGCTGATTAGGGAGATAGGCCTATAGTTTCCCACTCTGTCCCGGGGTCCTTTTTTGTGGACGGGGACAATAGTCGATACCTTCCACTTACTTGGGACTGTTCCTTTGAGGAGGGTCCTGTTGATGAGCAGGGTGACAGGGTAGGCGACAGCCGGGGCAGCGGCCCTCAGCAGCCGAGGTTCTAGCAGGTCATTTCCCGGGGAAGAGTTAGGGTTTATTTTGAGTAAGAGAGGAAGTACAGCGGACGGTTCAACCAGTTTCAGGTGGAATAGGGGCCGAGGAAGCACCCAGCCCGTATTTGAGTGATAGGGAGTCCCAGAGGGGAAGGGGGGATCCATTAGGATTGGAGAAGGAGGCACAGAAGGCATCAGCAACTGCAGAGGGTTCGTTGGTCAAGATATCCCCAACCAGGAGTGAGTCATCTTGTGCGTTTGCAGTACCTTTCAGAAGGGAGTTAATGTGGCCCCAGAATTTCTTAGGGTCGTGTAGGTGGCTGGTTTGGAGGTCTCTTAGGTACTTGGACTTGGCCTGTTTGGAGGTTTTTTTGCATAGGTTCCTCAGTTCCCTGTACTTCTCCCAGTCAGGTGTACGGACCGAGGATTTGTAGAGTCCCCATGCCCTGTCGCAGAGTAGCATAGTTTGCTTAAGGCTAGGGCTCAGCCATTTGTGGCACTTACCTTGTACCCTGAGCTTCTTCCACGGGGCATGCAGGTTGGCCAAGGACAGGAATGAATTGGAGAAGTAATCAAGCGCCTCATCAAGTGAGGGGAGGGAGACAATGGGGTTCCAGTCAATTGTCCCCAAGTCAGAGCAGAGGTCTGCTGGTACAAACCTGCTGAAGTTCCTGGCTTCTATGACCCTAGCAGCAGTTTTAGGGGGTTTGTTGGACCAGGCGCAGAAAATGGGTGAGTGGTCACTCAGGGAGTCTGACATGATCCCAGCGGTCAGTATGCGGTCTGGGCAAGAGACTAGTGCCCAGTCGAGTAGGGAATGGTTGCCAGACTTAGCATTGTGCCTAGTAGGCAGATCGATGACTTGGGTAAGTGAGGAGTCGAGTATTAAATTCTTGATTATGGAGGTCCCCAGGGCAAGCCAGTTTAGACTGAAGTCCCCGAGGAGGAGGATCTCCCCCAGGGGGTGCTCCAGCAGGGTATTGGTTAGGGATTCTAGGGAGGAGGCGGCAGATTGGGGTGGGAGGTAGGCACACCCTATGTAGAGGGGCTTGGTGTCTCCGAGAAGCACTTTAACAAATAAGATCTCACTCTGCGATCCACAAAGAGAGGGGTGATCAATCTGTGAAGCATTCAGGGTGGAGCTGAGATAGATGAGAACCCCACCTCCTTTTTTCCCTGCTCTGTCCTTTCTAAAAGCCTGGTAGCCCACTAGGTCCACTTCATGGGGGAGGATCTGAGGCTTGAGCCATGTTTCAGTCACAGCTAGTATGTCAGGTTTGTAAAGTGCTGTCCATGCCTCAAGGTCATGGATTTTGTGCCTTAAGCTGCCAGTATTCATATGTACCAGCTTAAGTCCACTGGTGTTGGCCCAGAGGGGGTTGGTGGGGTCACTGAGGGTGAGATTAGGAGAGTAGGGACCAGGGTTTGGTTCAATGTCACCCCCCCCCCCAGTGCTAGCTTGAGCCTGGCAAGGAGGCCAGTAGTATTGTGAGGGAAAGGGAGGAGCCTCTGCTGGTCGTACCCATTCAAGTTAGAGGATAAGTTATAGCAGCTGCCCTTCAGGAGTGGTCCGTACGAGACTTGGCTAAGCTTGTGTAGCCCCTCCACGCTGGGCTCTGGGGTCGGGAGAGGTGTACAGAATTCCAACACGGCTCAAAGGAGAGCCAATTCAAGGGGAAAGGTAGGGCAGTCCCCTGTAACTGAGCTAAGTAAGCAGGAGCGACCCTTGGCGCCAGGCTCCTCATGCTGTAGATCTGAGAGGGGACACAAGCCTCAGGGGGTTGCTGGAGTCTAAAGTGGCAGGGAGCTGAGCTAGAAGGGGAATAGATCAGCACAGCAAGCACCAGTGTAGCAATATCAGTTGGAGTCCTTAGACTGTAAGAGGAATTATTAAGCCAGGGGGATACTAGCTGTACCTCTAGTTTAGACTGTAAGAGAAATTACTAAGCCAGGAGGATATCAGCTGTACCTCTAGTTCTAGCTCCAGAGAGATGAGTGGGTCTGGTTATTATATATATACCGCTTTCTCCAATGAGGCAAGCTGCAGCCAGATTATGAAGTAGCAGGGTCCTTCCATTCGGCCACCTACTGAGGATAGAACGGGCAGGAAAGTGGGATGCGACCTCTAGTGGAGAAAGCTGAGAACCTGCAAATGGGAAAGTGAGCTGATAGGTTCTGCAGCTCACGTGATCTCAGCTATATAGGTAGATGCTCACCAAGGGCGGGGAAGGGGGTGGCGGGGATCCAACTGAACAGAGGTTCACCGAAGTGTGCGCAGCTCCGTACCTGTTGTTTTTCCCTGCGGGGAGACGAGTCTGCAGGGGTCCAGCTTGGGGGAAGGGCGAGGCAACCGAGGGCCCTCACGACCACCACAGCTGTGGAACAAGAGAGAAAACACCAAATTTATACACAGGTAGGCAAAGGGAGGGGCTGGGAAAATAGAGTGAGCATTGTAACAGCTTTACGAATTCAGATTGCGCTCCCAAAGATTACTTTGTGTGCAGGAAAACAGATTTAGGCACCTAAGGCAACCGGAGACTGTAGTAGCTTAGATAAATAATTTTAGGCTATAACTATTGCTGTTTAACAACATTTATTTATCATGATTAAAATTTACACAGGTATCACATTTAAACCTACAGTAGATACTGCAACTGTTTAATTGTGGTAATACCAGATACTGTTAGACTGTCTAAGCGCATAGAATTACAGTTTGTGTGCATGTTTTGGGCAGCATGTTAAGTCATAGCTGCCCCCCCCAAATTGTTGCAGATGTGGGGATTCATGGTGAAATGCACAGCTTTGCTTAGGGGAGCATATAGAAAATGTGCCCCGGAGGTGGACATGTTGCCAGTAACAACCCCTTTTTTCACCATGGTCACTCAGGTAAGTAACCCCCTGAAGACAATAGTTCGTCAGTACGTACGGGAGTTTCTAATTGTCTGTGTTTGTCAGCACAGCACTGCCTAGGTGAGTGTTCTTCACTCATGTTGCTTCTTGTCTAGTTTTTCTGCATTTCAAACAGTTTGCAGTTATTAGATCCCCGAGTGGGTTATTTGTATTTGTTCGAGGATGAAACTCATAAGTGCTGGGAACCTGCAATTTGGCAGCACAGCACCGAACATTTTTAAAACTTTATTCACATCTTGCCTGAATTTCACTAAGTATGCAGCACAGATACAGCAGGAGATGAGAAATCATTTAAAGACTTTCAAATGTCCTTTTAGTCTTTACTTGTACAGCATGCGCTCTTTGGATATGTATTGGCTGATTTTTGTTTCGGTTTTCAAACCAATACGTTTTTTATACAGCCACTGCACTTGCCTTTCATTCTCCCACCTCATTATTTGGTGCTTCTTGTTTTGATGCTTTTGAAACATTCTGCAGTGTCAGTTTGCCAGTTCAGTGCAGTTAAACAAACAGTGTCAAATGGTGGTGCTGACAGCATAGAAGGCCCCGGAACCACATCGATGGACACCATTAAATGGTGAAGAAATGTAAAGGAATAAATTCACAGAGCATTAAGTAAAATAAATGTTATCTTTAACAAAATAAAAGGAGGTGAAGCACAACAAAAGACATCATACCATTACAAATAAGAAACAAAAGTATTTTTTTTCTGTAGAGTTTTTTCCTCCTGCCTCACTCGACATTCCAGGGGTATACCCTGCTCAGGCCCTCGTGCCCTGTCGATTTCAATTGAATTTGCTTTATTTTTAAAAAGGTGCTATTCCAAAAGATCATAGTGCCTGTACACTAAAATCAATAAATAAACAATGAACCATAAAATCTACAAATAGAGGCTTGGTCAGTCAGTACAATCAGAAAAGGCAAGCTCAAACAAGTATGTTTTTAGAGCAGTTTTAAAGCCCTCCACAGTCTGGCATTCTCGTATCTGGTGAGATAGAGAATTCCACAGGGTAGGAGCTGCAAATTCAAATGCACGAGCCCCAGATGTCTTCAGCCAAACCCTGGGAACCTCTAGCAATCCCCCATCGGTGGAGCGGAGCGGTTTGGAGAGGGCAGTAGGGATGAAGGAGCTCTTGCAGGTAGCTCGGACCCTGTCCATGTAGGGCTTTATAGGTCAGCAAGCTGACTTTAAAGGTGATGTGCCACTGAACTGGCAGCCAGTGCAGTTCAGTCAGCACAGGAGTAATATGGCTGGATTGAGACACCCCAGTTTCAACAACCTGGCCGCTGCGTTCTGCACTAGCTGCAGGCGGCAGATATCACCCCCTGGTAGCCCTAGGTACAGGGAGTTACAGTAGTCAAGGTGGGAGGTCACAAAGGTGTGAACCAAAGTTGGAAGGTTGCTGGGGCGGAACAAGGTGCTTAATCCGGGCGATATTCCTCAAATGGTAAAAAGAGGATTTGACGATGGCCAACACCTGAGAATGAAGCGTTAGCCTATCATCAGAGGTAACGCCCAGATTCTGCGCTTGCTCAGAGGTCTGCAGCTGTCAGCCCCCAAGCCAAAGCTCAGAGGCCTGACCAGCCACTGACCCCTTTACTCAGTGATCTGGGTCCACAACCAACACCTCAGTCTTGTCAGGATTCAGAGTCAGCCAGCTGGAAGTCATCTAGTCCTAGACCTCAGCAACGCAGTTATTAAACTCAGAAACCGCACTCTCCTGTTCGGGCACAAAAGACAAGTAAAGCTGGGTGCCATCACATAGCAGTGAAAACCCAGCCCATACCCTCTTACAATGTCCCCTAATGGCAGCATATACACTACGAACAACATGGGGGACAGCACCGAGCCCTACGGCACCCCACATGGTGGAGAGAATGATCCCGAGGAATAAACCCTGGACACCACCCTCTGAGTTCTGCCAGTGAGAAAAGAATGGAACCATTTGAGGACCATACCAGACAGGCCACAGATGAACCGCAGTCGCTCGAGCAGCACCCCATGGTCCACTATGTCAAACGCTGCAGAGAGATAAAGAAGAACCAGGATGGAATGGCTCTTCTGATCTCTTGCTATCAGGAGATCATTGAGCACCCGAACAAGGGCCATCTCCATGCTATGCCTGTCCCCCCAGGTCCCCACAAACTTCTGGTTACTCCAACAGCTTCCCCTCCATAGCTGGGCTCCAGGGGAGGGCTGTCCTCTCTGCCACCACCTCACCAGTCCACCGTGTGACTAGGATCTGGCACTGGCAGGCACTAGGACCCCCCATAGAATTCAGATTCCCAGATCATCATATAGACAGACATGGGTCTTTTCTTCCCTTTAGGTACTTCCTTCCTTCTTTGCTCAGTGAGAGCCCAGCCTACTGGGTGGCCTCACACATGCACAGCACGTCTCAGCAGCAGGAACACATCCACAGCTTGGTGTAATTTTCCCTAAAGGTGTAATCTTCATGTCATGAGCTTAGTGAGAGAATGCCACACCCCCACAAAAAAAGTTTATTAGATAATATAAAAAATAATGCAGTGTAGAAGTGGTCAGCCCCTGATAAAGATGCCCACCCTGCGTGGCTTCTCTCAGAGCGGCTGACCACTCCGATACCAGGTTATTTATTAAATTATTTGTCTGTATGATGTGGTAGTTTTGTTTTGGATGGGATGGTGCTGTTTTGCTTGTCTGGTTTCTTAGCTTTTAAACAACACCATGCAGTGGGGAAGTCTTGTCTGTCTGGGATTAGGGAGTGGTGTAACTCTACAGAAATGCAGGTTAGAGCTGACTTCATTCTCATGTACGTTTTTAGAAAACCATGAAGACATTCCAGACTTCTGTTATATACTGCAATAGCACTCCCAATGATGCTGCCACTCTGAATAAACACTGATTTAGCAAGTAGCAGCAGCAGTAGCATTACTGTATTTCAGGTCTTGGTTAACATTTTTCATGTATTTGGGGGGATTAGGGAGTTGCTGGCAAATTGGAGTGTGAGTGTGTGTGTGAGATAAGGTGGTGCAACTCTTCAGAATTGCAGGGGCGCTAGGAAATAAATGACAATGTGGTAGGGGTCCAAGTGGCATTTTAACTTTGTGGGTATATGACGCCTCCACTACAGAACTGCATCCTAGTAGACCGTGGCTTGCAGTGCAGTGGAGATACAAAAGGGAGGGGGATGTTGGCCAGGCTCTGCTCAGTCACGCATTGCATGCGTGAGCATGTAGCCCCTAGTGCACTGATGTCCCAAGGGGCAATGTACACCAGAGCAAGGATACAACCATGGCTTTGCAGGATGATCTCAGGCATGCTCGGGCCTGACCCCTGCCACTGGCCACTCTCTTCAGCACCCAGGGAGCTCCTGCCATTACACTCAGGAGTATGCAGAAGGTGTGAGTCTGGCTGTGCCAGGCTTTGCCATGGGGGTATGCCCATGGAGTGTAAGTAGAGGGTGGTAGGCTCCAGAGACCCAGGGGGTGGGGCTGGGCCCAGCTAGAGGAGGAAGCCAGAGAGAGGGGGCATAAACAAATTAAAGAAATAATTAAGGCCCTGATATTCAAAAACATCCATTTGCACTGCACAAAACATAGCACAGATGTCAGGGAGTCATATTCATAAAGGCAGTATGCCCTGTCTGGCACACATTACCTTTATGAATATTGGTCCGTGGTAGCTCTGCCCACAGTGCAACTATGTGGCACTCCTCAGTCCCCTGTGGCAGCAGACACCCAGGCGCAAATGGGGAAGCGTGTCCCAAATGGGATAGTACCTTTGCTCCTCAGTGCTATATCCAAAGGCCAGTACACTAATGGGCACAAATGGCATGTAAGGCACTAAAGGGCCATTTATATGCCATTCTGTAGCAGTTAACTGCTCTGCATAATGCTTCCATACAGAAATGTGCAGATACACTGGGCAGAGCCTTGGCTGCTGCCCTATCCTCACCCTATCCCCAATCACCACTACTGAAATCCCGGGCATTCCACTAATAACCCACTCCTGCTACGACCCCCTTTGTAAATTAAATCAAATCCCTGGCAGTCCAGTGTTACCCCTCCCCACCCAAATCCTCATTTTGAATTAAATTAAATCCCTCGTGGTCCAGTGGTACCCCTCCTGCCCAAATCCCCATTGTGAACTCAGTTAAATCCCTGGTGGTCCAGTGGTACCCCCTCCTGCCCAAATCCTCATCGTGAATTTTATTAAATCCCTGGTAGTCCAGTGGTACCCCCTCCTACCCAAATCCCTGTTGTGAATTCAGTTAAATCCCTGGTGGTCCAGTGGTACCCCATCACCACCACCCAATCCCCATTGTGAATTCAGTTAAATCCCTGGTGGTCCAGTGGTATCCCACCACCTCCACCCAAATCCCCATTGTGAATTCAGTTAAATCCCTGGTGGGCCAGTGGTACCCCACCACCACCCCAATCCCCACTGTGACTTAAATGAAATCACTGGTAGTTCAGCGGTATCCCCTTTCTGTCCTGAACTCTGTTGTGAATTAAATTAAATCCCTGGTAGTCCAGTGGTAACCCCCTCGCATCCAAATCCCCATTGTGTATTAAATGAAATCACTAGGACATTACATCACATTACAAGAGGGAAACATGTTTCAGAAAAAAAAAGATGCTGAAGAACAAGGGGTCATGCTATGAAGCTGGAAGGGGTTAGATTCAGGGGAAAAGTGAAGAAGTACTTCTTCACAGAAAGAGTGGTGGATCCCTAGAACAGCCTCCCAGTGGAGGTGGTTAGAGCAAAAACCGTAACTGGATTCAAGAATGCATGGGTAGCCATAAGGGAATCTTTTTTTTTTTTTTATCTTTACTGTTTTCATATAGATAACAAAGAAGTAGAACAAGACAAAGATGTAACTGGTTTGGAATGGGAGGGTAAAGCTGGAAACCAGGTAGGGTCTGTGGTATTACAGTAGGCAGGGACAATGGGCAGACTATGTGAGCCAAGCGACCCTTATCTGCTGGCAGTTTCTGTGTTTCTATGTTTCTGTGTACTGGTAGTCCAGTGATATCCCCCTTCCATCCCGAATCCCATTGTGAGTTAAAGTAAATCGCTGGACTTCCGGTGACATCATGGAGCTGCAGCAAGCCTAACTCGTGAGGCACCCGACCCAGCTGACTAATTAATCCTCCTAAAACTACTTTTTCCACACTTTAAAATGTCAGAAAGCTCAGGAGGAGCACCACTGATAACCAACAGAGGCAGAAATCATCTTGATTCCAAAGGAAACTCTAAGGATGCCACCAGATTAAAAACGGGCCTATCAAGCAGATCGTCCTCACCGGCCAGTTCCCAGGTGGCCGACTGTGACACGGACGGAGAGAGCGAGCAGCTATCGCGTTCTAGATTTGAGATGCTCCTTCATGAAATTAAGGAATCTAGGAGGGAAAACAAGCAAGAGTTTCGAGCAGTGCAGACTCAACTTGCCACTTTTGAAAATCGCATTGGGCAAATTGAGGAGAGGGTTTTGGAAGCAGAGGACACAACAACACAGCTTGCTAATATTGTGCAGACCCTACTACATCAAACAGAAACTCTTTAAGCTAAATGTCTGGACTTAGAGGGTCGTTCCAGATGTGATAATCGACGCCTGTACGGACTTCCAGAGAATACAGAGACAACCCCAATGGCACCTTTTGTGGAGAACCTTCTGAGGGATATCCTGGACCTCCCACTGACCCTAAACTTGCGTGTGGAGAGAGCACACAGATCATTACAAAAATAGCCAGTCGACCCAGCCGCATGCCCTCATTCCATCGTTTTTAAAATGAACTCCTTTAGCGTTAAAGTAGAAATACTAAGACGGGCATGGAGCAAAAAGAGTTGAAATACCTTACATACAGGCTTTTCCTAGCTCACGATTATCCCCAAGAAATACAGATCCAAAGGGCTAAGTACCTACCCATTCTGAGAGCACTGAGAGAGAAATCAATTTGCTTTCACACGCCATACCCCTCAAGGTTGAGAATACTCTGGGAAGAAGGAGTGAAGATTTATTCTACAGTCGAGGACGCCCTGGAAGCATTTAAGGAGAAGAATATCTCCGTGAAGGAAGGTGGGAACCAAGAGGCAGGGAATCGAGGACTGTATAAGCAACGCACCATCTACAGGAAGGTTGGGAAAAATAAATTTGGGACACACGCTGACGCAATGCGCAGACTCCAAACGATCCTGAATGGAAAGGCAAGGCAGACTGACCCAGAAACTTGAGTGATCAAAGGAATTGAAGGGGTATGTTGCTGAGGTGGCTCTCCCGTTCTGCTGAACTCAACCAAAAAAGCCCTGTGCAGCAGTAATTCCCCTGGTTGAGTACAGAATCCTTTCTATGATTCAAGCTGATTAAGTTCTCTACTGGGGTTTTGAGACTGTAAGGGGGGGGGGGGATTGGATCGAGGAAAGCTAACATGCAACTTCAATTATCATCAGACAAACTGGGGACTTAAGTCATTTGGCGACTTATCCAACTGAATTAGTCGCTCTCAGCTCATTGGCAATGATTAGTCTTCAGTAAGTGTGTGGCATCATTAAAAAACGATAATGGTCACCTCTAATCTGATGCTAGGTTTAACTTGATCTTTTTTTTTTTTTTTCTCTCTCTCTCTCTCTCTCTCCCCTATCCTAAGGTCAATAGTGCATCTCACACAACTTGAAATGATGCTAATGCCACTGTAAGATGCCTTTGTAAGACCACTAAGGTAGCAAAATTAAAGATTGAGGGGGTAGACATCTAGGCAAAATGAATGAAGGTATTACTTTACTTTTACTATAAACCACAAAGATGATGTTAAAAAATTCTCTTAAAGGCAAAACATCTCTGTTGTATTCAAGACCGAGCAGATGGAATTTTCTGGACAGCTGGTTGCAGGGCACATTGATGCTGCAGCAGCCCGTACCATTAGCACACATAACAGGAGCCCAATGCTATCGAGGCTCTAGAGGAGGTCCTCCAGTAGCAGAGGCACATGCATTCCTCCTTGTCCTCCTTAAAATAGGAGAACGAAGGGGCTAATAAGGTAAATTAGCCCCCACCCTTGGAAGCAAATGTTACTGAGTTATAGGTTAATGGTTTATATATTTGTTAAAGCTGTGTTAGCTTTTGATTTTGATTATGGCATAGCAGGACAGCTGGAATTCATGAGCAGTGTCATGTATTTACACTATGTAAGTGTTTTAGCGAGGAGGGGGCCATCATTGTGGGAGAAAGACCATTATTTAGATGTATGTATTAAACCTGGAATATTTAACCCAACCTAATTATGGCACAACCCTATGTTATATGCACGTATAATGTGCATGGCATCACTAACCCTATTAAGAGGAGTAAAATTCTTCAATATATGAGAAGGGGGGGAACTAATGTTTTATTATTACAAGAAACACACCTCTCTCAAAGTGAACATAAAAAAATTGAGCGTTTGGGCTTCGCTCAGGTGGTGGCCTCCTCGTACCGGGGAGGGGGGGGTAGATGACGAGGGACTGCCATAATGATTAAACAGGGAGTACCTTTTGAAATCAGGGACAAGACAGTCGATAAAGAAGGGAGATATGTATTCTTAAAGGGTCTATTAGATGGCCAGATGATTACGCTGGCTTCTATCTATATACCCCCAGCAACGGATTTTTCAATATATAGAAACCTTTTCACCCAATTGGCAGACTGGGAGGAGGGCAGGGTAATCTGCGGAGGGGACTTTAACCTGGATATCTCTAGGGGAAGTATGGATCTTCCCACTCAGGCCCGAATAAATAAAACAACCAGAAAAGTTTGGAAACTGTTACAAGAATTGGGATATGATGATATTTGGCAGTTTTTACATGGCCCCACACGTAGACATACATTTTACTCTCAGGCCCATGATTCTTACTCCTGCCTTGACTTTTTAGTAACCCAACGTGAACACCTAAATACTATACAGCATATTTGGCAAGGAGACTTATGTCTCTCGGACCATGCCCCTATTTTTTGTAGGATTTACTCACATACCACCTGTAAGAAAACTTTTGGGAGGTTAAATCTGTCCCTCCTCAGAGATAAGGAGTCACAGGAATCGATTAGAAATACAATAACCCAGGCTTTACTAGACAATGACACCCAGGATACTACAATAGCTATGATTTGGGATACTATTAAAGCAATAGTGAGAGGGAAACTTATAGGAGTTTCATCCCATCGGAAGAAACAGAGGGAGTCGCACAGACTCACCCTAGAAACACAGGTAAAGGCCCTAGAAGAATTGCAATGTATCAAATACTGTAAATCCCGATCCTGGGAACTTATTCTGTGAAGAAAGAGTTAAATAATATTCTGGATTATGCTATAGAACAGAAATTAATATTTTTACGACACAAATACTATGATGGGGGACCCAGATTTACGAGATTAATCGCAGGCCAATTACAGGCCCAGAGAGTGAAATCCTCTATTCTGAAAGTAAGGCACCCTGCTACCGGCGAACTTAAAAATAATATCACCACTACCTCCGAAGCCTTTCACCATTATTATTCTACACTTTATTCAGAGAAAACTACCCCCTTTGATGAGAGAATTCAAGAATTCTTGGCTCCCCTAGATCTTCCTGCTTTAACTCAAAAGCAGGGCGTTCAGCTGATAGCCCCCGTTTCCACCAAGGAGACAACAACAACAATTGGAAGTTTAAAAACAGGCAAATGCCCAGGATCTGATGGTCTACCGGGGGAGTTCTATAAAATCTTCGCCAAGACCCTTGCTGCAATACTCGGTCGGGTGTTTTCCTTTGTGAATACAGAGGAAGGAAAGACTCCCTCGTCCTGGAATGAGGCCATAGTCTCAGTGATACCAAAACCGGGGAAAGATCCTACATATTGTTTATCATACCGACCCATATCAATACTAAACACAGATTATAAGATTTTCGCCTCAATACTGGCAAAGAGGCTGGTTCAGTTTGCCCCATCTACAATATACATGGATCAATGCGGCTTTATCCTTGGACGTCAGGCCCAGGATAATGTTAGATGTACAGTATATATTATTGAACACATTCACACTCACAAAACTCCCACTGTTTTGCTTGGACTAGATGCTGAAAAAGCCTTTGATATGGTGTCATGGAAATTCTTGAGAGGGGTATTGTTAAAATTTGGCTTTCCACATCAATTTGTAGATACAATCTTTAAATTCTACAGGAATCCTACTGGATACATTAGAACGAATGGCCATATATCTGAGAAATTTTCCTTATATAGAGGAACCAGACAGGGCTGTCCCCTTTCCCCACTCTTATTTGCCTATTATATTGAACCCCTAGCCCAATATTTACGTCAAGCCCCTGACATTAAGGGTGTTAAAATGACAGATGTAGAACAAAAGTTGGCTCTTTTTGCTGATGATATTCTAGTGTACTTAACCAACCCCGATACCTCCTTGGTGGCCCTTTTCCAAAAAGTACAGGAATTTTCTAATCTTTCAGGATTTACATTAAATATTACTAAATCTGAAGCCCTAACGTTTGAATATAACCCCTCACCCTCTTTCAAAAAACAATACCCAATCAGATGGGATAATACCAGTATAAAATACTTAGGTATACAGATTACCGAAGACCCAGACTTACTGTATTTCCATAATTATCATCCCCTGCTAGCAAACATTAAACAAGACCTGAGAAGATGGGAACTTTTGCCATCCTCCTTCTACACCAGGACACTGTCCCTCAAGATCAACGCATTACCAAGATTCTTATATATGTTTTAGTGTGTTCCATGTGCCATATCCTTTAAGGAACTTCTCTCCTGGCAAAAAACCTTGAACACATACCAATGGAACCAGAAGAGGCCACGGATTGGCCTCTCCAAGTTAATCTTGCCCAAGGAGTTAGGGGGAGTAGCCCTTCCCTCACTCCATAATTACTGGATCTCGGCCCAGATGCACTTGGCATTGTTATGGGGAACTAAATCATACTATGCAAGTTGGAAGCAAATAGATCTAACCAGACCAACCCCTACACCGCTCCCAGCTTGCTTATTTTCCCTGCCCCACCTTAAGAAGGTTATGCAGGTAATTCCTCCGGCGACTACAGCCATCCTAAAAGGCTGGCAATTGGGAATGAAATATAAAACCTTCCAGTAGCAGTTTTGGAAATGTAACTGGTTTGTGCTGACCCACCCATTCGATACACTATTGCAAAACCAGTGGTATAAAAATCAGATCAAAAAGGGGCTCAAGGCACCGTGGCAGCTGTTAAAAGGCAGAGACTTGGCCTATTCTACAGAATAAAACATTACCTAACCAGAGATTCTAAACAAAGATTAATCCTGGCATCATTCCTATCCCTCATTGATTATGCTGATTTCCTGTGTAGTCACTGCTCCCTTTCCCACTTAAACAAGCTGGATACCTTGTATCATAGAGCTCTTAGATTCATTACAGACCTTCCTTTCAGCACCCACCATTGCTCTCTCTATACTGCAGTCGGCTGGACATCCCTTCATCATAGAAGAAACAAAAATGCTGCTCTCTGGATCTACAAAGCTCTAACAAACAAATTACCATCCTACATTTCAGATTGTTTTACCAAGGTCATATCCAGACCATATGACCTAAGAAACAACAGACTCATCATGCTGAAGATACCTATTACCTGTACCCGGCATGGGAGGGCAGCAATCAGCTACTCTCTAGCACTTATTTGGAACTCTCTTCAAAAGATCCTGAAGTTGAATACAGTCATTCCACTAACCTCCTTCAAAAAGCTATACACTAGTCTCTTTCCAGAGCCATGCAACTGTTTTCACAAGGCCTAGTCCTACCACAACCCATACTTTTTTCTCCCACACCCCTTTTTACCACACTTCCACTTTAATTTATTTTTGTAGCCTTCACCCACTTAACTCATACATTTGACCTTATTCCCAGAATCCCACCTCCTGCTTAATCTTCATTACTGTCTTATTTTGCTCCTTTTTATTATAACCCAGTTTCTTTGGCTCATTGCCTTGTATATATGTGAATGTTCTTGCTTTTTGTTCATTTATAATGTCCTTGTTTTTGTATTCAATCTATATCTTGTATTTGTGTAAAAATTGTACCTTTATATTGTTATGACCAATCAGGTCCATCTTGTAAATGAGCTATGCTCAATGATGCTCGCCTGAATAAATAAAGATTTTGATTGATTGATTGATTGATTGAAAAGGGAATTAGATTATGGACTTTGCGGAAGCTCAGAGGATTTATGCCTGGCCAGAAAAAGATAGAGGGCTGGATATTCAAAAGGGTTGCGCCATGTGCAATAGGGTTGCGCCTGCGCAAGTCCGAAATGCGCCATTCTGCCATATTCAGCAGGAGGCAGTTGCGCCCCCTAAGTCATGCTGAGCAACATCACAATGCTAATGAAGGCATGCTCAACCGGAGGGGGAGGAACCATGCATAAACTGCACAGCCCAATATTCAGCCGGGCTGTGTAGAGTTGTGCAGGCGCAACCCCCAACCTGCGCCTGCATGACTTTGAGCCAAAAAAAAGGGATCAAGTCGAGGGCCATCCACAGGTGAGCTGCTGCATTGCAGGGCACAGCACAGCAGCTGCCACCTGTGGGTGGCCCTCCACTTCTTCCTGTGCCCCCGCAGTCCAATCGCGGGCATAATAGTAACCTCTCCTCGTAGCCCGATCAAGGCACAGAACACACCCCCACTGGCCCGATCGCGGCATAACAGAACTGAACTCCCCACTGGCCCGATCGCTGGGCATAACATACATGACAACCCCCCACTGGCCTGATCGGGGCATAACATAAATGACCCCCCACTGGCCCGATCGCGGGCATAATGTGGCCCCCACTGGCCCGATCACAGCCAGAGCAGTTCCACCCCAAAGGCAATATCCCTGGTGGTCCAGTGGACCCACGAAGCCCGATCGGGCATTGAGTCACCACCAAGATCAGTTGTCTGGTGATCTAGTGGTCCCCCACCCACCCACGGAGCCCCACCACCCGCCCCCTCGTCAGCGGCGGTGGCAGCACCACCACGCCTGCGCCCACCGCCCGGCTGACTGACTGCTCGGTAGGGCTGCATGCCCATGGGTTCAGAGCAGAGCCAGTGGGCGTGCAGTCTATACAGTCTAGAGGCAGTCAGATATGTGATGAATTCATTCATTCACATATCTGAACTATCTACTGACTGTATGGACTTCACCCATTGCCTCTTGCTCTGAACCAATGGGCGTGCAGCCCCTACGAGCAGTCAGTCGGTGGGCAGTGGGGCGCAGGCAGGTGGTGCTGCCGCCTGCCGCTGGACGGGGAGCAGGGTGGTGGGGGCCCGTGGGTGGGTGGGGTTGGGGGTCCACTAGATCACCAGGGTAATTGGACCTTGGAGGGGTTGACTCTAATGCCTGCGATCGGGCTGCAGGGGGTGTTGGTCCCCGACGGCTGCTGCCTGGCAGGGCACCAGGTGCAAGTCGTCGGGGATAGGCGCACCTGCATGCTAATGGCATGCAAATGGGGTCATAAGTAGATGCAAATGGCCCCCCCTGCACCTTGCATGAATTATGGCTCATTTGCATGTCACCTTTTGAATATCGGAAATTTACGCGTGGCGCAATGGAACTTGCGCCACCGCATCTGAATGCTCCACTCTGACCACTTGCAGTGGCGCCAAGTTCCACTGCGCCTACGCACAGTGGCTGGGAAGCTGGGGGCGATATTCAAAGGAGTTGCTCAACAGCGCAGTTGCATGAATATCGCCTCGCCATACCCCAGCGCATCTTTTTTGAGCAGCGCAAGGGCTTGCGCCACAGAATGGTGCAGTTTGAATATCCAGCCCAGACTATATTATTATTAGATTAAAGATTACATACAGATACAAATTAGAATTAATGAGAGGAGCTCCCTGTTAAGGGAGGACAATACTCCGTTCAGGCAAATATGGTCCTCACTTCAGGAGGAAAAGGCAATATCTATAATATATAAGGCCCTTATACAACAAACATCACACTCAATGACACCAGTGCAAACTAGATGGGAACATGAGTTAGCCCAACCAGTACCTAGTAAGGATTGGCTGAAGATATGGAGGAGTATGTGGACTACCACCTCCTCCCCTATTTGGAGGGAATTTATATGGAAGGTTAGGGTGAACCTTTTTTTAGTTCCCTCAGTAGTTGCTTTAAGAAACCCAGGAACTACATCCCAGTATTGGAGGGAGAGTGGGGAGACAAGGGCATCACATAAGCATATTTTCTTGATTGCCCCAAATTATCAGCCTTTTGGCTACAGATATCACACCATATGAAGCTGATATTGGACATTCAGGGTACACTTAAGGGGATTAATTTAATACTAGGGGTCCCACCTATAGAGGCCAAAGACAAAGCTAGGTGATACCTCTGGTCAATATTCTTAGGCTCAGCTTATAAATCTATTACTAAGAAGTGGCTTCAGACAACCTCCCCACTGATATCTGATTGGAAAGCTTTAACATTAAACATCAGCACAATGAACAGATTTCTCTTGGTCTCCAAGATAAGATGGAAACCTACATCACAAGATGGTCACGGTGGGAACTTTACCAAGACCAAGTACAGTAGTGTAATGGAGACCAAGCTAAATAAATAAAATGTCACTTTTTTTTCTTTTTTGGCCTACCCATTAAATTTAGATGCGAGAAATACATAGGTGTCTGTTTACCGAGTCTAAACACTGAAGTACTTGAGGGAAGGTTGCACTTATATTGTTGGTAATCTGAAAGTTTTGTCTAGACCTTATGGAATGAATTTGCACAAAGTTGTAAGAGATGCTCATGAACCAATGTTATTGTCCTGCACTAAATGCCAGAGTTATCATGTTGATGTTTTTTACGTATTAGAAAGTCTGTATATTGGGACAGCCAATATTCGTATTTGTATAAAGTCTGATATATTAAATATGGATGTAACAAACTATGGTTTTAATAAAGGAAGTATTAAAAAAAAAAGAAAGAAAGTAAATCCCTGGTAGGCCATTGGTAACCCCTTCCACTCCAATCCCTGCTGGAAAAGACCCCTCCCCGACCCACCCACCCACCACCCCTTCTTTGGGGCACCTACCCACCTGAATAACACCGCTGTTGTCGGCAGGTAGAGTGGCAGATGGCGACTAGCACAGACTCTCCTCTCGCTGCCTAGGTCAGCCACTGTCAGAATGACCAGGATGGAGTGCATGTTCTGTAGAAATAGCTGTTTCTGTAAGGTAGGTACATTCTGGTTGATATAAACTGTTGAGTAGTTGGGGGGCAACACAGCCTGCTTCCATCTTCAGTTAATGTCCCTAATGTTATTAAAGCCAGCTCATAGTATGGGCTTTAATAAAATTAAATAAAAACACTTTATTGATCCTTGCTATCAGCTGTTCAATTTATACAACACCTGTAGATGTTTCTTCTTTTAGCTGCTGCTTAGATTTGTTAACTTACTGTTTTACTTTTATTTTTATACAGTTCATTTCAGAATTTCTAAATGTGAAATGCTTTGAGCTGGTGTAGTTCTGACTGCAATGTTTACTTTGTGATGTAATAATAATGTACTTACTGTGGACAGAACATGCTAATGGTGCACCTACTGTGAAAAAGGAACATGTTATTTTTCTACTTAGGGTGGGCCATCAGAAAAAGGTGTATTTGGGGATAGAAACATGTGCTGTATATTTGTTTTAATTTGCTGGGTGTTACTTTGAACAATCTTTTTCCTCTTCTTTGACAGACAAAAATTGGTTCTGGAAAACTGATGGGGCCCAAAGGTGTGTCAGTGGACCGCAACGGGCACATCATTGTGGTAGACAACAAAGCGTGCTGTGTTTTCGTCTTCCAGCTGAACGGGAAGATAGTGACCAGGTTTGGCAGCCGAGGAAACGGAGACAGGCAGTTTGCAGGTACACTTGATGGTAATACTTAACCCCCCTTTCTTGCCTCTTCTGCTCACTTCTGCATGGTGGCTGAGCATGCTGGAAGACACCGCATTCGAAGCATGTCTCCTCCTCCTCCTCCTCATTAATCTGAGATGAGCAATGCATTTCCCACTGCATGCCTCTCATAAATCCCACTGCAGAGTTCAAATCGCATGCTGCTCTGAACTGATACAATGAGAACTTCAGACTGCGATATCAAGTGTTGTTTAGCAGGAGCACAACAGATAGAGGCAGCTAAATGGCAGGAGTCCTCCGTTGAGTTTTCTTTATTTGGCATGAAACTGAATGTCCCTTGTGTGCCCAAAGAGAATTGCAAATCACTAAAAGAATGACAGACACCAAGAAAATGAAATATCAAATGCACAAGCCCCTCTTATGAAAAAGTTCTTACTCAGGGAGTCGAGACATTCTGGAAAACACTGTCGATGACTGCAAGACTGGACCCCAGTCCAAGGCTGAGAGTCAAACAACAAAGTAGTAGTTCGGGTCAGTGACCTCTACGCAAGCAATAATACCCGACAGGGTGGGCGGTATTGGGCAATACTGGACCGCCCAAGGGCGTAATGAGGCCCGACGCCGCAGGCGGAAGTCCTTATAGACACTGGAAGGTCCGGTATTGCCCATACCGCCCACCCTGGAGTGTATTATTGCGCTTAGAAAATGGGGAATTATATTAAATAATGTTTTTATTATTATTATTATTTTGTTTTAAGTGTTAAAACTCTAAACTGCTTGATTAGGATTTAGTAAAATAGTTCCTTCGCCTGTATTGGAATGGTGTTTTTTTTTTTTCCAGCTGGCTGTTGTGCTTACCCCCCTACACACACACACCCATATACACTCATATATAACAGACACCACCACACCCAGTAATGTAAAAATATTACAATTGACAATTTAGAACAGTTTTTCCTGACTGTTACAAAAATTAAAAGGAAAAAAAATACATTGCCATGGCATGCAGATCCACTTCCTGATATACAGTACCTCTACCCAACTGTACCTAAGGGGTAAATCATCTGTTTAGTTTTAGGGTTCCTCCGGTTTGGTACATTGGCGTGCAGGCTCACTCCATGGACAGAACACATGCTCCTCTTCACACTCCCGGTCCTAGTGGAAGGCAGGAAGGACCGGGAGTTCATTTAGCAAACACTGAAAACACTAAGAAAAAAAAAAAAACTCTGTGCCGGACCGGAAGTCGAGCAGGCAGCGTGGACTGGGAAACGTACAAAATATAGCCTGAACAACTGGTTCCCGACCATGCGCTCACAGTTTCCAATATCTGCCTGCAACCTCCAGGATTTTGGGAATTGGGTTAAAGTTTGTGGGCTTCTGCAGTTGTGCGGGAGGTGATGTCTTCTCAGGGGAAGGGGGGAGTGGCACTTTGGTTTCCTGATTAGCGAGAGCACGAGAATAAAAACCGTCGGCAGTGAAACTTTTTTTTTTTTTAAGAAATGGGAATACCATCGGGACGTAGGGTTTATGGTAATGCAGGTTGAACATGGAAATTGGCAGAACTGAAAAGCAGCATGTTAATTCTTGAGGTGCAAGTGACTGCTGGAGGAGGCAGGAACGAGAGACGAGCGCGGTCCGCTCTCTGTCAGGTATGGAGAAAGTCATAGGGGTATGGTAGAAGACGGCACCGTAAATAAGGAAAATACATTTAAAAAATAGCCCTATATAAGCCAAGTGATGGATTGTGTGAGGTTTAATTTACAGTTGGCAGTGAGTGTTGGGGTCAATATCTCTCGCTAAGCGAAGATAAAAATGGTGGCAATTTCAAATTCAGTGGGGAGGTTTTAGCCTATCATCAAGCAGGGTGGAGACAAGGATCCTTGTGTGGGTGAAGGGTTGACTCCACTGGCACTTTTTATTTCCTGGGCATCTATTGAAAGTTAATGTACACCCCCTGGCAGGGGTGTCTGCCAATGAGAGCCCAGGACATAAAAAGCCCATTTTCTAAATCTATATAAACTATATTAATATTGTACATGTATGTACTTTATATGACAAATAGTGGGCTTTGTCATGATTACATCACAAGTAGGGAAGTCACAAGTGATGTTTATTTTATATATTTATTAAAGTCTCAGATTACAACCTATGAGCTCATAGCTCATTTACATAGGTTCCACGCCAAAGTACATAAGACAAATGACATACAAGAGTATACATATGAAAGTCATAAGTAAGCCAACATTGGTAACATGGACATTACAAGTTTTACATACAGGTGATTAGGTAACATACATCGAGCGGTGCATTTTGACAAGAGGTGATCCAGTAATTTATTTGCTTCTGATTTTGTAATTACTCTGAGATAGAAAGGGGGGGGGGTGTTAGTAGGTGGGGTTTTAGTGGGAAGATGTAGTTCAGCATGTGTTGGTTTTAGGAAGTCGGGGGGAGGACACCAGTCAGATCTGTGAAGGTATAGTTGAATACATGAGCGATTGCTTTAGGGTCCTGGGTTATGTTACCGTTTAGATTGAGTATCGTTGGGGTTGTTTTTTCCGTACCACCTATTAGAGCTTTTATATTCTGCCAAACATTTTGGCTATCACACCAGGTGTCGTCTAACTCGGCCCTGAAATATTGTGCTTTCACCTAGTGGATGGCCTGGGTGCACTTATTATGGGCTGCCTTATACTTTTGGATGTCAGAGCTGGTCCTAGTGCTACGAGCCTTGTGCCACAGGTGATCTCTGGTCTGAAGTTGGCTTAGAAGTTGGGGGGTGAGCCAGAACTTATGTGAGCCTTTAACCTTTCACTTGGTGACTGGGGCAAAGGCCTCACAGACAGTGTTAAAGATTTTTGTGAAGGTTTCCAGTACAACATTTACATCCATTGAAGAGAAGACGTCTAACCAGCTTTGTTGCTGGAGTCACATTTTGAGATTTCCTAATTGACCTCTTCTTAATACTCTAGCTATGACAACGTTTACCAGGGGTTTAGGAGCTTTATTTGTCCAGGTACAGATGATAGGGGAATGATCGCTCAGAATCTGGTAATACATTAGTGTGAGAGATCCTCTCAGGGCGATTTGTGAGGATCCAATCTATTAGTGTGCTATTCCCTGAGCGATAGTTGGCATGTGTGAGCGAGTGTACCATTTGGTGTAGGTTTTGAGCGGTGATTATATCTCTGTAGGGTGCTGCACCAGGGGACAGCCAGTTTATATTGAAGTCCCCCAGTACTAGAAGCTCAGTGTTGGTATGTAGGCCCATGAGGTATTCAGTAAGCATACTTGAAGCCCACCTTTTGTTTGGCGGTAGGTAGACCATGACGTTGGTTAATCCTTTACCTGGGACCCAATGATCAATTTAACAGCTAGGATTTGAATATTCTTCCCAGTGGTTATATGAGGTATATGATGTCACAGAGGTTATGGATCACAAGTAAAACTATTAAGCCTGTTCTAGATTAGATTTCTGAAATGGCATAGGTTTCTGTGATAAAATGGTTGGATGTGCTGCTGTCTCAAGGAAGTTACAGTTACGATTCTATAAACTGAACTTTCAGAGTACAGTCCCATCCCGGAATAGAAGGAAGTCATACGTTGGGTCTGAAGGAGGCGTGAGGCCACAAGCCATGTGCTCCTCAGCATACAACAGTCCAGGATTCAGCAGCATTTTGGAAACTGAAGGTTCAAGTATTGTTAATGGGGGTGGGCTGGGTTCATTGTCTGCTGAGTTAAGGCACAGTAGTATAACTTTACAAATCAAAGTGAAGGCCTAGGCCTTCAGGTCCTGGCTTGGCAACTCCCCTAGGACTTTCATAACTCACTCTTCCCAACAAGCACATTTTACAAGCCACAGACGTTCCTAAAAAATAGATTTGGGAACAGTTTCAGCTCACTTCCCAATAAGTACATTTTATAAGCAACAGACTTCCCTAAAAATGGCGTTGGAACAGTTTGGGTTCACTTTCCAACACACAAATTTTACAAGTAACAGACTTTCCCAAAAACAACTTTGCAGTTTGTTTTTTCCCCCCAATAACCACATTTTATAAGTAACAGAATTTCCCAAAGTGGATTTGCAAACAGTTTGCATTCAATTTTCGAAAAGCACATTTTACAAACAACATTCTAAAATGTATAAAAAAAAACATACAGGTTTGAAAAAACTTACAAACGCGGACTGCTTCCAGAGGGAAAAATACAAGCTGAGGAATGGTACTGTCTCAGCACAGAAGCTAACAGTGTTCTCTCTCACACAGTTGCATGATCTGCAAGTAAGAAGCAGATTATGTGATTGTGAGAGAGAACACTGTTAGCTTCTGTGCTGAGAGAGTGCCATGCCTCAGCTTGTATTTTTCTCTCTGAAAACGGTCAGCATTTGTAAATATAATTTTTATTCCACTTTTCCAAGAACATCCAGTATGGTACAACCGTGACATTGGTTTGCACAGTACATGCTTCATTAATACAAGAGGACACAGAGGTCATACTGTGTGCGTAATATTACTATTTCTGCCTTGTAGAGCTATTCCCCCCTTTACACAGGACGGGGGGATTTCCTAACTTTTCAAGGCACAGTATGTTCTCCTTAGCCTGGGCTAGTGTACCTTTCCTGAGCAACACTGCATTGTCCTCCTAACTAGGAGCTGGCTCACTAAAGTGGAACCCAAGGCAGGTAGGCGTAAGGAGGTGGAGGGGGAACGGTCCAGTACTACAGTTAGTTGTCCCACCCATTTAACTGAGAGGTCTCTCTCTCTCAGGGTCCCCAGAGACTATGAAACCACTGTGGGATCTCTGCTCATGGCGTGAATTAGCCACCGCTGCCATCTCTGCACCATTGTTTCTGCACAGTCATTCAGTGACGCAGTGAGTGTCTCCATTTGGTAGACCTGAAACACTAGTTTCCTCCTGCTCCCCACCTCTGGGATGGTGGGTGTCCACTAGAGTCTGGTGATCACCTTTTTAGTCACTGTGAGGAGGATTCCCAGTGAGTATCTGGAGGAAGGATCCCTTCTCCCTCTTAGATATTGCAGTAGGATGTAGAGTTGCGGGCTGAGTTTGAGAGAAGGGTCGAAGATATCTTGTAGGTCCACTTGTATATCATCTAGATATGGTTTTAGTACTGGGCATGCCCACATAACATGGTAATGTGTGGCTCTTTACTCTCCGCATTTCCTCCAGCACTCAGAACTGGCCTCCGAGAGATAATGGGAGGTGATCACTGGGGTACGAAAGAAATGTATTAATTGTTTCCAGGCATATTCTCTCCACTGGTGGAAGCTCATCACTCTAGTGGAGTAACTGCGGGCCCACAGCCAAACTTCTTTGGCAGTTCATTTCGCCCTCTGATTTCCGAGCCACCTCTATGGTTAAAACTGTCATGGAGGCCTGTGACGCCTGATATAGCTGTGAAATCATATGTGGTTGCATTCCCAGCCGAATGCATATCAACGAGTATGTGATTATATGTGGAAGTCCCCTAGTTCCACTCAGTTGCACTGGCTGGGAAAGAACATAGTGCCGAATCTGTAGGTGTCAGAAAAAATCAGTCTGTTTTAGATGGTACTTACTTTGCAGATCTGCAAGTGTTAGTAAAATCTGACCATTGTACAGCTGGTGTACAGTATGGAGGGTTCTCCTGATGTTATCTGTAGTGGTGCGGGATTGTATGAAGCCGGTTTGATCTTTATGAATTAAACTTGGCAATAGTGCATCAAGTCTATGTGCCAGTATGGCCATATACAATTTGTAATCTGTATTTAATACAGAGATGGGTCGGTAGGATGCACATTGCAGGGGATTTTTGCCCTGCTTCGGTATAACAGAGATTGTGGCATGTGCTCAGGTTTTGGGGGGGGGGGGTCCCAGCATGACCTCATTACACACCGCCAGCATGCGTGACCGCATGTTGTCCTTAAAGCAATTTATAAAATTCTACTCCATACCTGTCTGGTCCCGGAGCTTTTATCGTTTTGGAGTTAGCAACCACTGTATCCCATTCAGCCGCTGTGAACTGTTGTGTGAGATGTTGTGCTTGCTCCAGTGCGAGGCGGGGAGTGTAATTCTGGCCAGGAAGGAGTCTATCTCCTGTTGTTCTGGTATATGATCTGGGGTGTATAGGGATTCATAATACATTTAGGCTTGGAATTTGTCCTGGTGGCTTGTCTGCTTAGCTCCAGTTTGGGGTGCATGATGGCTGTTATTGTTGCCAGTCTCCTCTGCTGTCAGAGTTGGTATGCAAGCAGTCTTGAGGATCTGGCCCCCACCTCATAGTAACGCTGCCAAAGAAAGGTCAAAGCTATCTCTGTTTGTTCCAGGACTAGCTTATCCAAACTGATTTTAACCTGTGTGAGTTGCGGGAGGACCGAGTTGTCTCCCTGTTGGTGTACAGTTTGTAAGAAATGCAGGATTTCCTCTAGTGTTTGTTTCTGCTCTAATCTTTTAGCTTTCAGCTGTTAAATGTCCCAATAACACTATCTTAATAGTGTCCCAGTGAATCGCTGCTAAGCTATCCATTGTGGGGCTGTCTGTTATAATCTCAGCCAACCTTTCTTTAATGAATGTTTGAAGGGGGGACTTTAAGAGATACATGTTCAAGTGCCACTTAGTGGCTCTTCTCTCTAGTTCCATCTCCCAGAATGTGCTCACTGGGGCATGGTCAGAGAGATATATATCCCCAATGCTACTGTTCATGATCCTATGTAGATGTTCTGTTTGTGTAAAACAGTAGTCTATTCTAGAGCAGCTACTGTGGGTCGCTGATTAATGTGTGTATCAGTGAACCCTGGGATTCAAGGAGTTCCAGATGTCTATCAGACTCAGCTCCCTGGAACATGCTTTAAAATACTTATCTGAAGCCGATTGCCTGAACTATCTAGCAGCCGAGGAATCAACCTGTGGGTCCAGGGTCATATTAAGGTCCCCCGCCAGCATCAGCGTGCCCTTCATTGGAGTAATGATTTTGTCCATGAGAGATTTAATGTCTGGGATGCTGATACCTGGGGGAGCATAAATGTTGGCCAACGTGACCTCCAGGCCCTGCAGTACTGCCTGAACCAGGACCAGCCAGCCTTCCGGATCAGCCCAAACCCGATGTTTCTCAAATTTAGTGTGTCTGGGAATCAGAATTGATACCCTGCGCCTTCTGCCAGTCGCCAATGTGGCCAAATACTCTGTTTAGTAGCCAGATTTCATTAACTTGGCATGTTCCGCTTGTGTCAGTTGGGTTTCCTGAAGATAAACCAGGTCCGGTTTAAGCTTCTTAATATGATTTAGAACCTTTGCCCTTTTTACTGGGTTATTTAGGCCATTCACATTCCATGGGCAAAGATGTAGTCTAGGGGGACCCATTTATGTGTCAAGTCTCTGCTCTGGACCAGCGTCTCCGCCACCCCTCCTCCCGCCCAGGTCCCAGTAAGCCACTCCTATTTTCCTCCTTTGTACTAGGTGACCATATAATCCAGCTGTATAACTTGAGTTTGGAGGGTAACTGGGAAGTAATTGAGAAGGTATGGGGTAAGTGAATAGAGGGAACATTCACCTCTGGGACAGGGGTCGATCTTAACATTGTTTTACTAGCCCAAACACTAGTGCAAATTGACCAGGGCTAGTGCTACTAACTATCTCCTTGTCCGTCTTAACTAGTGCAGATTTTTATGACTGTTAATGAAGTTAAAAGAGTCTCTACTTTAACATTCTCTAGACCTCATGCTAATCTCTCTCAATGTTCCAGATGGCCAGGTGTGATTAACAGCTCATTAAGAGCTGCAATTATCTGGCAGTTCAAGAGAGGGATCCCACAAAAGACTCAATGTGAGTCATTATCACTCCACTGTTAAGACGTTCAGCTAGTGTCCAGGGTGTGATCAAGGGTAGAGTGCTGTTAAGTCACTAGGTTCCAGTTTTCTGAATGTCTCTAGGCGCCTTTACACACAGGTTTATGTAATGGAATAACTGTTACGGAAACAGTATTCCGTTACATCCCTTGTGTGTAAATTGCATCTGTTTCGGTCCCTAGGCAAACGTTCGTCCAAACCGCAATCTCTGCGCGGTTTGCAATCACAGGTTCCGCTTTCTTCTGGCTGTGTAAAACAGCCATTCCGTAAAAGGCAGAAAACATCATTTGTAGAGCAGCAAACTCTGGGGGAGCTGAAACAAATGGAGGCGGGGGTTGCCGGAATACTTGCAGCGTGTAGAAAGGAACCAGAATGCAACAGAGTACAACGGCACCACACAGGTAACGCTGATTCCATTTTAAAAACCTGTGTGTAAAAGCGCCTTAAGTCTAACAATTTATCCAATATTATTAAGACCAGTGCCCCTCATTTCTCTACATTTTGAGTGTTTGTATCCAACATTTCAGTGACAAAATGCAAAGAGGTATACCGGATCGGCCCTGCAGGTGGTGGATTTTATCCCAGCCTCACTGTAACTTCCCTCTCCCCTCCAAATCTCTTAACTCTGTTCTTTCCCTGGGCAATACTGCAGACCAGACGTGACCATCCATAGATCCCTAGCTGCCATTACTGGCAAGTGTAGGGGTCCCCAGCTCTTCTAAATGGACCATGCCAGCCATCACCATCTATACAGTTCCACCTTTATCCCACTCAGCATGTCCTTTCAGCCTAAAAACAAAGCTTTGTATCATGTATGGTACAAAAATAAACCTTGATAAAATACATAATTTGAAACCTTGAAATAGGCATTCCTGGGGTGCATAGATCATCCTATACAGAAATAGAAATAGTATAGTGTTATGCCTGTGTACTGTTTCCCATGGCTGATGAAATGACAATGTTAAAGAAAAATCTGTTATTGTTGGGGCAGAGCATATTAAAATCAATGCTTTTACAAATAAAAATGTCATAGTTTTCTATTTTCCAAGCCCCTTAGGTTTGTCTAGCCCCCACCCCAAAGAAATCTTAGATGTGCTCCTGGCTCACTTGAGACTGTACAAAAACTTTCAAAAGTACAGGTTTCCAGTTGACTATAGGGTGGGGACCGAGAGTGTCTTTCTCTGCCTGACTCTGTTCATTTGCCCTGTGGGTGGTGATGACAGTGTGGTGAGGTGCATGATGATGTCAGCTATTGTGTGCGCAGAGCTAGAACTGCTTGATTGAACATTTGCTGTTGTGATATCCTCTCTCTGTTTGGTGTGTGTGGGGGGGGGCAGAAAGAGGAAGAGAGGAGGCCATGGTACAAAACAATGGGGGAGGGGGCCTCACTGTCTGTGATGGATGGCATTGCAGTCTTTTTTTTCTGCTGGGGAGCTGGAAGCAATGTGGGAGCAGGATAAATGTGCAATAATCAGAGTATTTCTTGGCTTTGCTTGTATTGTTTCCTGTATAAGTGATCAAAATGTACCATTATAATTAAGGGCTAGTGCAACCATCTGCGGGCTAGTGCAATTTTGAATCAACTTGCCCTGCTGGCTAGTGCAAAAAAAGGTTAAGGTTGACCCCTGCTCTGGGTGTAACACAACTGTGAAGATAATACCCAAATAACAAGGAACATTAGGTAAAAGGGGACACCCTTGGGCTCTTCCTCAGGCAAACTGTCTGTGAGGGCCTCAACTAGTGACCCAGCTGGGTTCAGGGGTAACTTGGCTTCCAAGGTGGGGGTCCAGTTGAACCCTGTAGCAAACATAGTTTGCTGGAAGGTTAATCATCCTGTACAGGAGGGGCCTTCAGCCGGTAGGCTTTGGGATTATGGCATGGATGATGGGGGGGGGGGGGTTGACATCATGTCGCCTAGCAGGAGTTGCAGATAGTAGGAGACCTTTGAAGTGAGCATATCAATATATACTTCCATATCATCTTTCTTGGCCGAACACTATCTAGACTTGCATTACATATTAGAAAATGGCCAGAATGGATTCTCTATCATGATTGGCTAAAACTACCTTCAACCTGGGCATCTATTTTTCAATAGACACCCAGCAAAAAATAAGTACCGGCCCAAGTGCCACTTTACAATGTACCCTTCCACCATGCTGCCCAGCCTGCCTTCTCATTGGCTTAACGCAGCCGATAAAATTTAAAAATTCCTGCCATGATTTTCTCTCACTTAGCGAGAGCTACTGAACTCCCCCCCTCCCCAAACACTCTTTCCCTTAGTACCAGCTGGCACTTAATAAACATAAACAAGATCTCACACTCCAATCATTTTTCGGTCGGAAGAGTGAAAGCAGCCGTCTTGTTTTAAAATGTCACCACTCTTCCGACTGTGCTCTCACACCAAGTGCTGACCGCAAACACAATGAAGCCATCAGTCATATCAGCTTCATCCTGCATGCTCAGTTTACAAAAAAAGGAGGAAACAAGTAACTGAAAACACAATGCAAATCCACCACACTCTCTTCACATAAGCTAAAAAGAAATCATGTACGTCACAAGTCTCCCTCATAGCGGATACACTGTCCACTTCCACTGCGGTTAAAGGTCGCGAGCTCAACACAGAGCTTCCAACTTGCGATGAAATAAAAAAAAAAAACAGTGTTGAAGAAAGGGAAAATAACTTTAAAATGCCCCAAAACTGGTGCGGGTAATTTTTTTTTATCCACACTCCTTGAGGTGGCAATCTGTGAGTGTGTGCAGTTGGGGGGGGGGTGTCAGTCCACCAGAACAGCTCTGTAGGGAGGAGCAATAGGACCTGGAACAGCCTATGGACTACTTTTTGAATTAACAATTTTTTCTAATACTTATATCCATTCTTTACACTAATTTCCTCTCTTGTTTTACCACTTCATAAAAATTTACTTAGATGGCCATTTTCTAAGCGCAATAATACCCTCCAGGGTGGGCATTATTGGGAAATACCGGACCTTCCAGGGGCTATAAGGCCCTCTGCCTGCAGCGTCAGGCCTCATTGTGCCAATGAGCAGTCTGGTATTTCACAATAATGCCCATCCTGTTAGGTATTATTACTCACATATATCAGGGTAACACATTCAAAAACATTTCCTCATGTGGCACAGTCAGGAATGGGTGCCACCACAGCTCCCAGCAGGGGGGGGGGCACAGGTCCACGACCCACAAGCATCCTGACTCCAGTGTACTCCCCAAGGGGAAGGGGCTGCACTGAATCGATCCCAGGTTGCCCAACCCACGGGCATGTGCAGCGCCCCAACTCAATCGCGGGTTCGATGTACTGACTGGGGGGGAGAGGCCCTCTGCCCATCCCAGGAGCACCAAGTGCCCGCAGCCGCATGCCAGTATCCTACCTAGAAATGCAGGGTGATGAGGGGAAGGAGCCCAAACAGAACATCTCTGCCCAGACTGAGACCCATGTATCCATACCTTCCAGTGACTTAACCCCTTCCGCCAACCCGCACTGTGCTTGGAACTCGGGTGCATAGGGTGACACTTCTGCCCCAGTGGGTCATCCCCCGTGTTGCCGGCTCGAAGGTTCCAAGTCATCATTTCTGGCTCCGGGTGCTGAGTCCATGACCACCATATTATTTGTCCTGCAGCTTTCCCAGCACCATAAATTAATTTGCTAAGGAGGATCTGGCAGCACTCCAGGCACATTGCCTTCCCTCCCATAATGTATGTCTTCTCTTGGTGGGTGGGGGGTCCCACATGTTGCTCCAAAGAGCCTGTGGCTATTCCCATCACCCACCACAACCCCACATGTCTAAGCCCCCCGAGGGTATCACTCAACTGCCCTCCCGGCTTCAGTGGTGCAACCAGCATGCGCTCTTCCTCGTGGGGGGCGAGGCCCTCAACAGTGACCCATCACTGCCCCGCCGGCCCCCCTGGCACCCTCAGAACCACAGCCCAGCATGATCCACCCACAGCAATCCACCTGCCCTCCCTCAAATGTCTACTGCAGTTCAGCCGGACCCTCCCTCCACAAAATTCAAGCCAATCATAGTATTTGATGCTGTCCGCTGTCAGGAGATGGAAGCCTCTTGCAAATTGTACTTGTTTGTATACTTTTGCTTATATTAATGTTCAGTATTGGGATGTAACCTTCAGCATATGCCCCTGCCTGTGGGTGTTAACAGACACATGTCCCCAGTCCGCTGGTGCCCTCTCTCCCACAAAAAACAACAGGCATGGTTCTTGGGCTTTTCTCTCTGTCCCTTTCCACCAAGTTAATCCTGTTTCCCCCATCCCTGGGCTGCATCTCCACCTTTTTCACCCAGCTTGCTCTGGTGACCAGCCACCTCTGTTGAGACACTCCCCCCAGCCTGAGTGCTTCATGGGAGTCTGGTTCAAAAAAGTTAGGCTGCTATGTGGATTCTTACAGAACAAGGCCCCGTGGGGCAGTCAGCAGATCCAAAACAACTGTACTGTTCCTGTATTTTGGGAAGACTCCAATTATAGTTTTTAACAGTCAGAAACTGTACAATGTCAGTTTGTTAGCGGAGACCACTCCATCCCCCTCAGGACCAAGCCTATACACATTATTTTTCCTGTTTCTCCACCCCCCTCAGGACCAAGCCTATACACATTATTTATCCTGCCTGAGCATAGCAGAAGAAGGCCCATTAGTCACCCAGAAGTGGGCCCTGGTTTGGTAATACCTTGGGGACACCATTGCTGGGGTGCAGGCTCATTCTGGTATCTTACAGCTTACTTGTCTTGTGGGGGGGGACATCAATACTCTACCCGAGTTCTAGCCATCATTACAAGTGAAATCCCATTATTGGATTAAGGGACAGCACCAGTTAAGATGGAAGTAGTATTTCAACATTGTGGACTATTATCCTCACTAACAGAGACATACCTGATATTCTGCGGTTGGCTTCAAGTTTCTCTCAGGAGGTCCTGCTACTTGGAGGCAGCCGCTGATGTCTTTTGTCCAGCTTTCAAATGTCGGATAATGTTCTGTAAAGTTTCTGCAGATTGCTGGCTGCGGGTTACTGCACAATTTCTCGACTCTCCTTTCACTGCCCATGCTTTCTTGGAAAGTTTTGGCGCCAGGGAGGCGGGTGCAGCTGTCTGAGGTGGAGGATCCAGGTTCACTCCCTGCTTAGGCAAATCCTCGGTTGCTTCTTTTACTGAACTGTAGGTTTTGCGCCACTTTCAAAAAAGACTGTCAGGTGTGCAGGGTATGGGATACGGAAACTGAGGTTTTTGTTTAGTCAGAGTTATGAGAATGGGTATATATACTCTCCACTGACTGGTGATGGCAGGAGAGTAATCGTTGTCAAAAAATACCCTGACGCCTTGCAGTTCCACCATTTTCTTTTGTCAAGCCATGTGCAAGATGTTCTTGTTGGTGTACTGTAAAAACCTGACTACTGTGGAGCGGGGCCACTGATCTGGCAGTGGTCTCTGGCCCATGGCTTGATGGACCCTATCTATTTCCAATGTATAGTCCTGCGGGAGGGGGAGTGCTGACTTCAGAAAAGTTTTTAGAAAGGCAGACACATCCGTACCCTCTGCCCCCTCCGGGATGTTATAGATCTGCAGATTGTTTCTACAGGCTCTGCACTCTGCATCTTCTGCCCAATTCTGCAGCTCCAGGATGGTGCCATGAAGCTGAATAATGGCCCACTTGGTAGAGTCAGTGCAGTAATCTTCCAGTGCCACTTGCGAGTCCATCAAATCGATTTTAGACTCAATCTTATTGATATCTACCTGGAGCGCTGCAGTTGTCATCTTCATTTCTTGCTGAAAGCTCTGAATCTCTTTCAGCAGTAGATACATTTCGTGCTGCATGCTTCGCTTCTTAGCTGCTGTGGTGCCCCTTTTCGAGGACCATGTAATTCTGGATGCCGTAGAGTCTTCGCTGTCGGATTCTCCCTGATCAATTATGCCTCCTTCTACAGATTCCCCCGAAGAGGAATTGTGCTCTGATCTTGACATTCTTTGAACTGCACCATGTGTTTAGGTTTTGATCGAGTTAGAAATAATATTTGAGCAGTTAATCGGTGAGTTAACATTTATTCCCTCGGAGCCGAGGTAGCAGGCTGTTCATTGGTGCATGACGTTATCGGAAGTCCGGTCAGCATTTGTAAGTTTTTGGTTTTTTTTTACATTTTGGTGCATTTTAGTGGTCTTTCATAGTTTTTTTTTTTTGTTTTTTTGTTTTTAAGTATTGATATAATACTCTGGAAGAACACGAAAATGTACCAGAACAGATACAAAAACCTTTTCTAGGCCCATAAGAAGCAACTGTAACCCCCAAACATTTGTGAATGATCTTATGTGGTATCATCTGTATTAACCAAGTTTTGTATCATTAGCACCAAAGCACAATGCAGAATTGCACAAAATAGAGAGAGGAGGGAATGGCTGCAGCAAAGCCAAGGCACTCACCACCATGATCGTCCCTTCTGTTGCTCCGAACCCTTACTCAACAACTGGCACCCTACTCTGCACCCCCGCAAACAGTGCAGAACTGAACAGAATAAATATCTCAGGTAGAGGACGGAAATGTTTGTGGACTCAGCTGCAAAAGGAAGCTGGAGCAAGAAGGTATGGTGGTTTTTCTGTAAAGAATATAGAGGACCCTGGCCCCAGAGGATACAACCAGAAAGTGAGAGGCCATGTCTAGGGTTCTCATTGGACATGACCTCTGATAGAGAGGGTTCTGAGGCCTCCAAAGTAGTGCCCATAACCTTTCTTCAATTGCATATGACCTTAAGTTGGACACCACCATAAGGGAGGTCCAGATATTCCTACAGGATTGTTGATTTGGGTAATGTGAAAGGTCAGATTGTTGAGTTCACTTACAGTATATTGTAACCCCCCTACAAATGGGGGTTCCCGAAAAGTCTTCCTCGAGCTTGCCTAAATGCTCACTACCAGGCTGGTGTCCTGCATTTTAGCAGTTTAAATGTGATTGCCAGAGAGTGCCTGTATAGCCTCTGTGTACTGTCTCTGTGAGAGCTGCCTGGATTGCAGTCATAAGTAATCTGAGAGGGAGCTCTGTTGAAAGATGTAACTATTTGCTGAAAATCATTTAGAGTGATAATGATAGTATAGTTTGTCTAACCTGACTTCTTTACAGCAAGGACTGTTTTATCTCCACTATCTGGTCCAATTCGGCAGTCAAGGGCGAAATCAGTTCTGGTGGGACCTAAAATGGAGCCAGACTACAGGAGCTGTCTGGAGTCAAAATCTGTAGGAATTGTAGTTTTGGGCTTTTTGCGCATTTTTGCACCTGAAGGGGGAGCCTTTGTTGTGACTGACAGGAGGATCAGCCAGCTGAACCTTTTGGATCTTGGGGAAATTCCCAAGCTGCTTGCTGTTAGAGGCAGATCTAAGTTGGGAGCTGAAGAAGCAAGAGTTCAATACAGTCTCTGTGGATAGGTCTGAGTTTTTGGCCTGCATGCCTGCCTGCTGCCCGTGAGAGGGAGAGAAGAGAAGAGAATTATTTTGGACCAATTCCAAGTTTGTGAGAACGAAGTAAGCCACTGATTTTTTTACCAGGCTCATACCTGAAGAAGACCAAAGATTTTGTTGAATGCGATCGGCCTGTCAGGATTTCCAGCTGCTTTTGAATCCCCGGTTTGTGCAGAGACTTTGCGATCATGACCAGCGAGCGGTTTGCCTGGTACAGTAGAATTTCCGTACATGTAAATGTGCTGTGTATTGAAAGTGGGTCGTGATTTGGTTCCCCACTGTGTGAACTGTGTTCTGCTTGCTGGAAGCTGTACCCAGCCCAAAATGGACTGTATCCAAATTTGTCTCCATTTGGCCTGGGCCTTGCCACACTGGCCCAGCCAGACTACCTGCTGCACAGAGAAAGCCATCGATGAGAGACCTGCCTGGGGATCAGCCCCCTGCTCCACGCTTGAACAGGAATGATGCCTCGGCGAATCATGTGGGCCTTGCTTCTCCTGGCACTCCAGATCAACCACCTGCAGTCCCAATTTTCGTCCGGCCTGTGTGCAGTCTTGGGTATCATGAGTAATCGTCAGGGTAGCTCCCTGCAACAACAGCCTAATCTAAAAGTGTGTCATCTGATTGTCTTGTTTCTTTTCACGAACTGAGCCCTCCAGCTCTGGATTACAAATAGTGTGTGTTGTGCATGTTGTTTTCTTCCATCACAGGGCCCCAACCAGCTGCAACGTTCCTGGCTAGCCCACCATTCTCCATCTGGGTACCCAGAGTGTGTGACTGTTTATGGCCCTGAAGTGTATGCATAACTGTTTGATTGATACAGCCTTTAAGCAAATTAACCTGATTACACCTCTCCCTTGTTCAAGTCCCTTAAATAAATCAGATCTAACTCTTTTTTGCATTTACCCTGACTGTGGTTCCAGTTTGTGCAAGAGTACTGTACTGCTTTTATTTGCTGTTTATAACCTTGTTTTACAGGGGGTCCCCAGGGCCAGGCCAGAGGAAAGCCCTGGTGGTAAGTGCAAACAGTGTGGGTACTTGTGTGGTGTATCAGAGTTATTGTGAAAGTGATTGTTGTGTATTGTTCTGGCCACTAGTAAGGAAAGAGGGGGGTTACAGTGTCCTGGAGGGCTGTGCCCAGGTTAGCTTGACCACTACCAACCCTGACCTCCGGGTGGAGGCACCTGTTTCAGAACTCAGGCCCCTTAACCTGCTACTAGCCAAGCAAGCAGGGGTAGTAGCCCTTGGGATAGTGCCACCTAGGGGTTACAATATAAAAAGCAAAAGCAGCTCAAGCAGAAATGAGGGGACATGGAGCCTAGAGAGAACAATAGTCACCTACGTGGGGTATCTGAGGGCTAAGTAAGCAAGCCCCTGGCATGGTTATGTTTTTTTCAAGAACGTCTGCTATTATTGTTAGAATTGCTGCACGGTTTTCAATTTGCCATCAAAAGAGTCCCAACTCAGCCCAACAAGCCCTGTCCTTAAAGCTGACAGACCCAGCAGTGCTCCGTTATCTTCCGCTTGCTGGTAAGTTATAGAAAGACAAGCAGAAAACTGCAAATACTGTGTCAGGGGCACAGAAAGTCATTTCACCTAATGTACTGTACTTAACTTGTACCTGGACAAGTTGCCAACGGTTATTGCCTCTGATGGTCAGGTGTGCAGAAAGGAATAACAACTTTCTCTTTTCAGTTTAAACGCCTACCATGTCTACCTCCCACCAGCACCAAACAACAACACAAAATTGTACAAAATAATCCCCTCCTCACCCTGAGATATGTTGTCAGAATATATATCTCAAGGAAAGGAGGGAAAAGCTGCAGCAAAGCCAAGGCACTCACCACCACCGCAATCCTTCAGTCCTTTCATTTGCAGATGGAGAAGGCAGGCCAGTGGGAGATGGGAGCAGAAAGTGCTTGCAGCTTGTCCTGACTGTGTCCTGAACTGCACCTAAAACAGGCCTGCTATTCTGCTGCAACACAGTGGCGTCCCACTGTGATTGACCGTCCACCATCACATGACAGTACTGGGAGCCAATGGATGCACACAAAAACAACCCTTTTTTTTAGTTGCATCTTCATACAACTTGTGGATCAGTCTTGTGCAAAGCAACATGAAATGCCTGCAAACTCTCGGGCAACCATAGCACTGCACTGGTGGGAAAAATAGGAACTGGGAGGAGGGGAATCAAATGGAACAGCAACCCATGCCCAAATGTCTGCACTAGCTATCTGGCACCAGCTAATCCAGATCACTGTAAAAAAAAAAAGGTCAGATAAGTTGGGGGCCAAAAGATAATATGGCTCACCCTGTCTTGTCCCCCTCCCAAGTTTAGCCACCTCTGAATAGCTCTGAGGAAATGTGCAGCCTGACCGACAGCCCTGTACCAATCTGAGAAGGCCTGACTGCCTACTACACCCAGTCTCTGTAGGCATTCTATTATAATGACATCCTTGGTTGTTTAGTGGACCCCCTCCCCTCACCCGATGCCCACTGGCATTAAATAAATATTCCTTTTTCCACCAAACTTCTGGTGAAGGCTTTCAGACCCAACCCCCCCCGGACCACATTAGTGATGACTTTTAATTCCCATCAAAAATGGGTGTCTGGTGGGCAAGTGCCGAATATGAATTTCGGGTGGGGTCATCAGTAATGCAGTCGTGAGGGATGAGGGTCTGAAAGCTTTCACTCAAGTCTGGTTAAACATGCTTGAAATGTGGCAAAGTTAGAAGTAAAAGAAATGCTGTGTGGAAAGTAAATTAAGTTCACACACAGACACAGTACAGCTTTACACGGACCTCCTTTATTTTCAGACTGCAAGTCTGGTATCAGTATACAGCAGTGAATATCGATGCACGTCCTGTATAACATACAGCGGTGTATAGCGATACAGGACTTGTGTGTGGCAGTGGCCAGCCAAGGAGGTGAGTGTAAAGTAAATGCTATCCATCATCTGGGGCGGTTAGAATTGGAGGGGCAGGAGGCTACCTGAAGGGGAAAGGGACCACTGAACACCAGGGAATATTTTTTAAATGTGTATACAGGGATCAGGTGAGGGTGGTACCACTATTTTTTCAATGCCAGCAAAGATTGGTTAAGGGTGTGGTGCTCCGCTCGCTGGACACCATGGAATATTTTTTCATGCCAACAGGGACTGGGTTTTGTGTCACGAAAGCAGACTCGTGAGTAACAAAAACAGGGCCTGTTTTCATGATATGCTTCAGCATAGTTACATTAATATTTTTAAAACTTATTTGTTTAAAAGAAAAAAAAAACAACACTTGTAGAATCAACCTTACATACTACCCTGTGGACCATACAAGTTTTAGACAACTTTCAGCAGCTTTTCTTGTCTGCACAGAGTTTTCTGTTCTTTTGCCCAGTATCACGGTCACTAAGGCCAGCAAAAGAGGAGTTGCACATTATGAAAGTGACATACATCAGAGCCTCAAAAATCACCTTATGAAAAAAATATAAAATTGATCTGTGCATGCAGGTTTTATGTCATAACTGTGATCACGGAATAGCGATTACCGTTTCGGCAAGTGTACATCAACGAAAATGAATTACGACGACGTATACTCGCGGAGAACTGCAAGGTGGCGACCGACTTTAAATGTATGCGGGGCTTCACTCTGTACCCCCTACTTAAGGATTCTCAGCTTGAGGGGATGCATGTGGGGAGGGTAAAATTTAAAAATAAATAAGTCGACCTGCTGGGGCAAAAGAACCATGCAGCTCCAGACCAACCCTGCACACCCCAACCGACCACCTCCCCACCATGCTAGCCGACCAGCCTCGGCAGCTACCTGCCTGCCACACTCCCTCCCACATACCTCCCTGCCCTTCCCCCTGCGTGTAGCGCTTACGCTTCCCATCGCCCTACCTCGCCTACCCAGGTATCCAGTCACTACCCTGCAGGGTAGCCCTGAACACAGGCACTGTTACTTGATTCACCGTTTTTGTAAGTGCTCAGTTGTGGTCACCATGTTCACTGGATACCGTGCAGGCAGGAAAATAGAATTTTACTGTATTTTATATGACACATTTTTCATTGTAGCTACCTATCAAAGACTCCCACTTGGGTCAAACTCTTAACAAACCCAAAAGCTTCAGGTTGCAACTCACAGCTGTTTTTGTTGCATCTGTGAGCGAAAAAAAGTCTTAGAAAACATATTTTTATGTATTTTCAACCTTCTAGAATATTTAAACTGCTGAACCAACCATTACCAAATTTACAGGCTGAAGAGATCCTGGCACCAACTACGCCCATGCCAAATTTCAGGCTATTCTGTCCAGAGACGGCTGCATTATTAAGGCACAGATGTCAGTGTTGAACATTCAACTGCCTACTCAACCATTTATAAAATGGGGTTTAAGAAAGTGACCTAGCTAAAAACTTCATTCGTTGAAACACATCACCTGATCGTTGATTAATTTCCTAGTAATCACACAGTAACTAAACGGAATTAACCCTTATCCATTGAAATAAAAACATTTTCTGCTTTTTAAACACAATAACCCACAACAGGGCATAGGTTTCTTTAAAATAAATGCATTTATTGGAATCACTGAAAGGCATTCGACCTTTGTTACCAAACTAACATATTCTACCTTGTGACAGCCCAACTACAGAAAAATAAAACCGTTTTTCCACAAAAAAAAAACTTTCTCCATTTTATAAGGCAATAACCCCATTCCTTGGCATGACTGAGAATTTATGCACTTCCCCAGTGCGTTGACAGACACAAAGCCAACCAGTTCATCCGGGGTATGCATTAATTCTCTACAGACCAATGCCTGTCTTGTGTTATTGCTTACGTACAGTATATTCATGGTGAACCTTGCTATAAATGGAAATTGGCTCCTTCTGAAACACTGTTGTACCATCGATGTGACATAAGGATGTTGTTTTATCATGGTTCTGACACAACATCAATAGCACAACTGCAAATGGAAGTGCTTTGAGCCCCTTCCCCCGCATCAAACTGGAATTTGTGATGAAAAAACACATAACGGACCCAGCCCAGTGGCAGTAGTGGAGTGCTACATGCTTCCATTTTGGTGACTCAGGTCTGTGTCGCAATCCTGCCCATCTGTTCTGCAGCAACAGTCAGAAGTAGGGACATCCTGGACTCCCTGCAAAGGGTCCTCCTCAGGCCGACTCTTTGTGAGGGGGATGAGTGATACTGGACCTGGTACTGACAAACAGGGACAGTGTTGCTGACGTCACAGTGGATGACCGCCTGGGGTCCAGCGATCACCTTACAGTGTGGTTCAGTATAAGGACTGGGCCAGAACGAAGCCGCACTAAGATGAGAGTCCTGGACTTCAAGAAGGACAATTTCAGGAAAATGGGAGAATGCCTCAGGGATGCCCTGGCAAGGATAGAGGGTCTGGGGGGAATTGAGGAACTATGGGCAAAAATAAAAGGGGGCATTAAAAAAGCAACAAATCTCTGTGTCAGGCAGGTTAACATGGGCAAGAGAAAAAAGAGAACGCTATGGTTCTCTAAAGACGTAGCAGAAAAAGTAAAAGCAAAAAATTAGCATTTAGAAAGTACAAAAAGGCACAGAAGGAGGAGGATAGGGAAAACTACCAGGAGAAACAAAGGGAGGCAGGGAAGGCAGTTAGATGTGTAAAAAACACAAACAGAGGAGAATATTGCCCAATCAGTAAAAGAAGGGTGTAACCCTAGGTGGTGCTATCCCAAGGGCTACTACCCCTGCCTGCTTGACTAGTAGCAGGTTAAGGGGCCTGGGTACTGAAACAGGTGTCTCCACCCTGAGGTCAGGGTTGTTAGTGGTCAAGCTAACCTGGGCATAGCCCTCTGGGACACTGTAACCCCCCTCTTTCCCTTCTAGTGGCCTGAACAATATACAATAATCACTTTCACAATGACACTTATTCACCATGCAGTTACCCACACTGTTTGCACTTACCACCAGGGTGGTTCCTCTAGCTTGACCGTGGGGACCCCCTGTAAAACAACGTCATGCACCGCAAATAACAACAGTACAGTACTCTTGGCACAAACTGGAACCACAGTCAGGTTAAATGCAAAAAGAGTTAGATCTGATTTATTCAGGGGACTTGAACAAGGGAGGGGCGTAATCAGGTTGATTTGCTGAAAGGCTATGTCAATCAGATAGTTATGCATGCTCTTCAGAGTCTCTACACAGTCACACATTCTGGGTACCCAGGTAGGACGACAGTGGGCTAGCCAGGAACGTTGCCCGGGGTAGACCAGCTCGCAGCTGGTTGGGGCCCTGTGATGGAAGAAAGCAACATACACAACACACACTATTTGTAATCCGGAGCCAGAGGACTGAGTTCATGACAGAAAAGACAACAAAGCAATCAGATGACAACACTTTAGATTTAGCTGTTGTTGCAGGGAGCTACCCTGATGTTTACTCACAATACCCAATACAGGACACAGGCAGGATGAAATCGAGACAGCAGGTTGTTGAACTAGAGTGCCAGGAGAAGCAAGGTCCACACGAATCACCGAGGCGTCATTCCTGTTCAAAACATGAGCAGGGGGCTGATCCCCAGGCAGGCCTCTCGTCGATGGCTTTCTCTGTGCAGCGGGTTGTCTGGCTGGGTCAGTGTGGCAAGGCCCAGGCCCAATGGAGATGAATACGGGTTCAGTCTGTGGGAGCTGGATGCAGCCTCCAGCAGGCAGAACACAGTTCAGCACACAGTACGGAACCAAATCACAACCCACTAACAGCACACAGCACATTTACATGTAAAAAATTCTACTATACAGGGCAGATTCCCATCCGGTCGCAATTACAGAGTCTCTGCACAAACCGGGAGTTCAGAGGTGGCTGGAAATCTTGACAAGCCGATCGCATTCAACAAATCTTCAGTCTTCTTCAGGTTAAAGCCTGGTCACAGTTCTGTGGCTTAAATCGTCCTCACAATTCGGATTCAGCCCGAATAAACTTCAGTTTCCCTCTCAGGGACAGCAGGCAGACAGGCAGGCCACAACTCAGCCCTTTCACAGTTCTCCCGTGCGACTCTATGCAGGATTACTGCTCGACTATCTCGAGCTGTTACTCCTTCGCTTCCCAACTCAGATCTGACTGAACTGCAAAACAGTCTGGGACTTTCCCCGGGATCCAAAAGGTTCGGTTGGCAGATCTGTCTGTCAGTCACAACAAGGGCTCTGCCTCCAGGTCTGTCTTGGCGCCAAAATGCGAAAACTACAATTCCTACAGAATTTTGCTCTCACAAAGCCCCTGGGGACAGGCTCCATTTTAGAGTCCCCAAAGGTAGTAATTGGCCCATTTCAGCAGTCCCGGCCCAAGATGATGGAAACAAACAGAACTGTCCATGCTGCAAAGAAGGCAGGTTATAACAAACTGCAATATTATTACTACTCGAACAAATGATCAGCAAACAAGTACATCTTCTAACAGAGCTCCCTCTTAGATTAATTATGACTGCAATCCAGGCAGCTCTTAAAGAGACAGTACACAGAGGCTATACAGGCACTCTCTGGCAATACATTTAAATTGCTAAAATGCAGGACACCAGCCTGGCAGTGAGCATTTAAGCAAGCTCAAGGAAGACTTTTCAGGAACCCCCATTTGTAGGGGGGCTTACAAAGGGGATAACATTTTCTTTAGATATATAAGTGAGAAGAGGAAGACCAAAGTGGAAATAGTAAGGATTAAAGGGGAAGTAGGGGTTTGCGAGGAGGGTGACCAACAGAAGGCAAACATATTAAACAAATACTTTTGTTCAGTATTTACAGAAGAAGGGGTAGGTGACAGGCCAAAGATAAGGGGCAAGAGCATAAATGGTAGGGAGGCGTCCACCAATCCTTTTACAGAGGAGAAAGTACTCAAGGTACTAGCACAATTAAAAGTAGACAGGGCAATGGGACCTGATGGGTTGCACCCCAGGATACTGAGGGAGCTCAAAAAGGTACTGGCTGCACCTCTGACAACTCTGTTCAACTTATCATTAGAAATTGGGGAGGTTCTAAGGGACTGGAGGAGGGCAGATGGTGGTCCCACTTCACAAAAATGGGAACGGGGAGGAGTCAGGAAATTACAGACCTGTCAGCCTGACCTCGGTGGTGGGCAAAGTAATGGGAACACTGCTGAAGGAAAACTTTTTGGAATACCTCGTAACCAGTGGATTACAGGATCCAAGGCAACATGGTTTCACAGGGGGAGGTCTTGCCAGCCAAACCTGATCGAGTTTTACAACTGGGTGACCAAGGTGGTGGATCAGGGAGGAGTGGTAGATGTGGCCTACCTGTATTTTAGTTAGGCCTTCAACACTATTCCACATAGAAGACTGGTGAACAAGCTGGCCTGCTTGGGAGTGGGTCAAAAAGTTATAAACTGGGTAAGAAGTTGGTTAAACAACATGAGTCAGAGGGCGGTGGTAAATGGTGTCCACTCTGGAGAAGGCAGAGTGACCAGCGGTGTACCTTAGGGCCCAGCCTTCTTCAGTGTCTTTATTAGCGACATTGTGGAAGGGCTAGAAGGGAAAGTATGCCTGTTCACAGATGACGCAAAAATCTGCAACACAGTAGACAGGGGGAGTGGAAAAAATAAGGGATGATTTGAAAAAGTTGGAATAATGATCAAGGGTTTGGCAGCTGGGTTTCAATGTAAAAAAGTGCAAAATCATGCTCTTGGGGCACAGAAACCTCGGGGGCTATATACCAGTTGTGAGGGGACGTACTGGCAACCACCAAACAGGAAAGTGACGTGGGGTAATAATTTCTGATGACTGGAAGGTAGCCAAGCAATGTGATAAGGCAGTGGGGAAGGCTAGAAGGATGCTCAGGTGCATAGGGAGGGGTATCACCAGTAGGAAGAAGGGAGTAATTATACACCTGTACAGATAGCTGGTAAGACCCCACCTTGCATGCTTTGTCCAGTTTTGGAGGCCCCACCTCTGGAAGGACATAGATAGGGTGGAGGCGGTACAAAGTAGGGCTACCAAAATGGTGCAGGGCCTGCATCAAAAGCCCTATGAGGAAAGACTCAAGGAAATAAATATGTACTTTCTAGAGGAAAGACGGGAAAGAGGGGAGATATGATAGAAACATTCAAATACCTCACAGGTATTAATAAGGTGCAGGAAGGTAGCATTTTCCTTAGAAAAAGAAGCTCAAGGACAAGGATCGCGCTATGAAGTTGGGGTTCAGAGAAAATATGAGAAAAAAACGTCTTCACGGAGAGGGTGATGGATGCCTGGAACAGCCTTTCAGTGGGGATGATGGGTGCCAAAACAGTGACAGGATTTAAGCATGCATGGTACAGATTCAAGGGGGACCTTAGTAGTAAGGCAAGGGGGGTGGACGAGCAGAGATCGAGTAGGGTCTCGTTGGCACAGTAGGTAGGGAAACCTGTACAGACTAGGTGGGCCAAGAGGTCCTTCTCTGCTGACAGCTTCTATGTTTCTGTGTTTCTGTTTCTAAGACTGAGCAAAGTGAGGGTGAGAGGTCATTCCAGAAAGAAGGAGTCTGTAGGAGACAGGGGCCTGTCCAGCAGAAGTATTAAAGAAAGGGGGGAGGAAGGTGCAAGAATCAGAGTTCCTGAGGGAGTAGGACTGTGGGGGGGGGGGGATAGTAAAGAAGCAGAGAGGACCACAACTGTGATAGAGGCACCTGCAAGAAATGGAAGGAAATCAAAGTTTGTAATAAAGAGAACAGTGGTGGATATAGTGGGACAGCCTAGAGCAAAATGGCAGAAAGAGTGGACTAGGGGTACAGGTAGGCCAGGGTAGATTTGGGAATGGTACTGTAGATTACACCACCAGTGTCAAATGTTGGAAAGATCATTCAGGGAACAATCTCATGATGAGCTGAGAGGGGGATACAGGATTTGTTCGTGCACAGTGCACCCAGTTTTGGGAGGAGTTTGGAGTGGATGGCATCAGTGTGTCTGGTGAAGTTAAGGTGAGTTTCTAACCAGACATGAAGGTACTTGTAGGGGGGGAGGGGATATATCCAGTAGAATGCTACCCAGAATCTTGTACAGAAGGATGAATGCGACCCTCGCAAGCCTCTGTCTGCTGCCAAAGGTCACTGGCATCTTTTTCTTAGCTTTCACCGAGAGCTGGTTAGCTCAGACCTGCAGGGGATTCTGGGATTCCTGGTTACAGCTGGGAGTCAGCAGGATCAGCCAGATACAATGTAATATACAGCAGTAAACAGTAAGTAAACAAAATTGTTCTTTGCACATAAACTGCAAATTGGGACAAGCCCCATTCTTGGGTGTGGAGTTTTTAGTGCTGATTGTTCCCCTTTAGGAAAGGGGAACATGAACCAGGGATGTAATTAAACTGGGGCTAGCCAACCAGTGCATTGAGAGGTGTTATGGGTTTAGGAACGTGTCTGGATCATTGGAAGGCCAGCCAGGGGAGAGGGTTTGAGTGCCCTTCTGTGCTCCAAGTCTGCAATTCCACCAGGGTGTTTCACAGGAGTAAATGCAGCTCTAGAAGCAGTAACAGGAAAAGAGGGATGAAGAGAGACTTGAGGAGTTTAATATGTATAGCCTCGAGGAAAGGAGGGAGAGGGGGGACATGATAGAAACTTTCAAGTACCTCAAGGGAATCAACAAAGTCCAAGAGGGTAGCATCTTTCAAAAAAAGAGGTGTGCAAGAACAAGAGGGCACAATTTGAAGATAGAGGGGGCGGCTCAGAGGTAATTTAAGGAAGTATTTTTTCACAGAGAGGGTTGTGGATGCATGGGAACCATTCGAGGAGGCCAGGAGTCAAACTCAGTGGGGGAATTCAAGCATGCATGGGATAGTCATAAGGCAATTCTGGGGGGTGGGGGTAGGAAGAAGTAGGCTGCTGGTTAACTAGGATCTGCAGCTTATCCAATAGGTAGGGAAATGGGCAGACTGGGTGGGCCAAGCGGTCCTTATCTGCCATCAAATTCTATGTTTCTATGTTTCTATGTTACCAGCGCTGTATGATGTCACAACACAAAAACTAAAGCACTGTGCAACCCAAACTATGACATTCCTTGGAAAAGACTGTAAATATCCTTGAACTCTTTCCAGGATCTTCCAGTCTTGCTCTCCTTTAACAGTAAGCCCCATCAAACAGTTAAGACATATTATATAGGAGCACAATCTGCACTTCAGGTTTGGCATAAATTTAAAAATCCCCCAGATTTAAAATACACTGTATCCCACTTGGATTCGCTTGTAACACTGATAAATCCTCTTTCACCGCAAGAGAAAATAACCTTGCAGAGCTGGGCTAATAAAGGTCTTACATCAGTTTGTAAAATTACAGATGAGATGGGGGTAATCCCTTTCCGGAATTTACAGGAATGCTATAGGCTCAATCCACAGGCTCATCAACTGTACATCCATCTTAAAGAATTAATAGGACAGAGAGCGATTAACAGGTTTCTTGCCTAAACCCTTCCCCCTGTTGCTGCATCTGGCCATAACTACTAAAGGAGGCCATATTTGGCCACATTTCATAGGATTACTTTATGAGTCTTCAGGAAATGTCTAGAGAATCTACTAGAGGTATATTAGAAGCTTGGAATAGAGAGCTTCTCATGCCAATCCAACTAGATGAATGGGAAAAATATACTAAGCTTGCTTTTTGCCTTTTAAATGCGCCTTATTGGAGGGAGTTTGCATGGCAGACCAGAAACAGATTTATTACCCTTCTGCTAAACTGTCTAAATTTACAACTGCTGTCACAGGGGAATGCTGGAGGAACTGTGGGGAACAACAAGCGGTCATACCCATGTATTTTGGTTCTGCCTAGCTTCGAGAGAGTTCTGGCACCTGATATCACAGGCCCTGATTGAATTAGTTGGAGAAGAAGCAGTTTTGACCCCAGAATTGGTCCTTTTGTCAATCCCGCTGGAGGGCTTACATATTCAAAAAGGCTCCTTATTAATAACTTATACACTAGTAGCAAAGAAAGTCATTACTAGGAGATGGGGCAGAGACTCTCCCCTTACATTACAGGATTGGCATGGGACGCTTAAAGAAATTTATACCTTAGAACGGTTAATTGCCAGGTCTGGGGATAGAGTAGTTCTATTTGAATTGAGATGGAGAAAATGGGTATTCTGTATAACACCTTTGGACCCTTCTTTTGTCCCATGAAAATCTATTTAGCTATCTACAAGAGAGAAATTAAGAAATGACCACTCATCATATGGACTAAGCTGGACAACTGGACATTTAGCACTTGCCTATACAGGAATAATGGACATTCCTCTGAATTGATAATTTACCTATTTGCACTATGTATGATATTGCCCAACATCGAATTGCACTTCGAGTTATATTTATTGGCTGTAACCCTTAGGGAATCATTTAGATATGCTGTTTTAATTAAGCTATGTGCACACTCTGTATATTTCCAGATGTACCTCATTGCTAATTTTTATCTGGAAAAAAATCATAAATAAACAATAAAAAAAAACAAAAACGAAAGCACCGCTTTCCTAATGCTGCTCTAGCGAAATCGGTTGGTGGTCTGTGGGGTCCCACTGGCGTTTCCCCTTTTGGTAAGAGGTCCTGGCACTTTATGTAATAAATTACATTTGATCTAACTTGATTTGGTCTGTGGTTTTTGTTGTACTGATGGTGCTTTAGTTTTTGTGTTATGGAAATTCTTTTAGCACACCCAGTCGTAGGGCAGTTTTCTCATTGCCATAGCTCTACATGATGCCACACAATTGCGTGTATGTGTGCATGCATCGGAGCTCATGCGTGTCAGTGCTCCCCAGGGCAGGCTTAAAGGGGAAAGACAATCCCTCCACCATCTCTGTGACACTCGATACACTCAGGCTTCACATGAGCTGCAGCACCCCCCAGCATCCATAGGGTCTCCGGGGTGTGGGGACCACCTGGCCCTGCCTTGGGGAGTAAGTGGAGGGGTTGAAAGCTGGGTGCTGAGGTCAGTGGAGCTGGAGCCAGGTGGTTCCCAGGACCAGACTTTTAGTGGGCAGGTAGGAGATAGCATTAATTTGAAAAAACAATTGAAGTTTAAATCAAAAAAGCTTACTTATTCAGAAGAATTCTTGTAGGGTTCTGGAAGTTGATGAAGAAGTATTGTATAGTTTTCAAGGGATCCAAATTTGGTGGTCTATAACAGCCAATGAGACATATTGGTTTTATCTAACGGGTTAGATTTCAAGGAGGATTCTTTCAAAGGTTGAGGAAGGGTGCCAAATGCTTTGTATGCACTAATGCTGTCAATCAAAACATCCCACCATTTTACCTCTATCAGCTCACTAGCAGTTATACTCTAAAAACAAATTAATGAATTATTTTGTTACTTAACCATTATTTATTCACTACAATGCAGTCTGGCTTGTTTAGGACTACCTGTTCTCTAATCATATCTGTTTTTGGGTGAAGGCTTCCTGCACTGAAATTTATGAATGAAAGACCCCTACCCCTGCCCAGGAAACTCTGGTTGCTATGCTTGCTTTGTATACCACCACTGCCTTTTTACATAAAAAAAAAATTCTAGCAGGATTTGAATGCTTTTGAGTGCTCTGATTTTTATTGTTACACAGTAGTATTTTGTACAATGCATTCATATTACTAACAAATACAGGCAAGTGTTGAGATGGACTCAGCAAAATGGCAGGGTGTAATAGATTAGACCAGAGAGAGGGAAAGGGGAGTAGGACAGTAGGAGAGATGAGGATTTCAGGAGAGAGAGGAATGAGATGGGTTAAGTGCAGAAATCAATATGAGAGGTGGTCATGAGTAAGGACTTCAGGGTAGAGGAGGAAAGGGTTGGCAGTGAGGCTAGACCAAAGCTGGAGAAATTTACAGGAGAAAGCAGCTTGATCAGTAGCAGTTCTAGAATGGGGAAGAGAGGAGTTGGGGTTTGAGTTTCTGACATGGTAGCAGTAAGGAAGTTGACAGGAAAGGAAGGAAGGAGCTAAAATTGAAGGGGAGAGACCATATCAGAATTAGGATTTAAGGGACGTCAGAGGGTGAGGATTCTACACTTGAGATAGGGGAGTAATTAAGAGGTAGAGGTAAAGGCAGTAGTGATTAGTGCATAGAGAGGGAATCAAGTGCAAAGAAACAAAAGGAATGAAGGCTGGGGTCCATTTTGGGGAGGATGGTTTTGGGGGCAGCATTATACACCATATAGAGAATAATGCATGGGCAACCATACAAAATGAGGCTGTGTTTCCATTGAGGGACTGATATAACATCATGTGGACCTTGAGAGAGAAGCTCGAGAGGTCCATGATGTCATATCAATCCAAGGTGGAATCACAAGCCGAGTTGGGCAAGGTTGCCTGTGCATTATTTTTTATAGTACAGTGTAAGCCGGTTATGGCAGATTTATCCATGCAGTTCAGTTATGTCTGCCAAAACCAATGTCCGGCAAAGCCGGAGTTAGTGAAAGTCGATGAGGAGCACATTCCCTATACCGTAGCACAGTACAGAATAGCAAGAACAATGCAGTAAAGTAATCACTGATGACCCGATGAGCGCACGATGTACTGTACTGTACTGAACTACACTGTGATTATGACTCTATCTGGTAAGGTGTTGGGATTCTCAGTCTAAATTAGTCACAGCTTTGATGACCACCGACCATTCCCACTCCAGTTTCACCAGCTGCTGTGTTGTAAGAGGCGCTGCTGAGTTATATGGGCTGCACATCTCTCCAGCGTTCCAACATATAATGTACTGCACGGCACTATCATCTTCTTACCTGCTGTTGCTATGGACATTTCTGCACTGTACAAGTAACTTCCCTTTGAACTGCACTGCAAGCTATTGACACGAGGTGAGAATATGAGCGGAAAAAGATAGGGTGGCCATAATTTAATGTCCACATTACGCAACTTCTATAGTCCGCATTAATAGATATTTTTACATGGTTGTCTATGGGCTGTGGTTTTGGCTAAGCATTTTTGTCCGCCGAAACCAATTGTCCGCTGCATCTGCATCCGTTTAAAATGGAGTGCACTGTATATGGTTTTACTGCATGTCAAAAGTGAAAATTTCTGTTTCTAGGGGGTGTATATTGTTCACTGTCCACACATTGGCAGTTCCACTGGAAATGCTGATTTGACAGAACGTTTTTAAGCTAAGATCCTCCCACCACCCGGGTGGTATATCCTCTGGCTCCAACCCATGATGTCAGATCTTCCTTATTGCTGGAAAAGTCCAATCTCCTCCTTCACAGCTTTGCAGCATTGTAGACTACCAACAAGTGCACCTTTGGTGAATTCATTTCAAAACTTCTTTTTTCAGATTTGCAGTGTTCCTTGACAGCTTTCCTCTCCGCCTCATCGATGGATGATAGACTCTGAGGAAGCAAAGCCAGTTTGCAGCTTCAAATTCTGCGTCATGTGTCAGCAGAAAGCATCCAAGATGGACTCACACATGCCTTGCCTCTATCGCTGTAGAGCAACGCATGATGTCTCTGTCTGTTGCCTATGTCAGGTGATACTCCCTTCATCTTTGGAGGATTGCACGGCCAATCCATGTCTTGGCTGGCCAATAGGAATCTCAAGCTTTGGCCAAAGGGTTGCAAGGTGGCCTCCACTGTGGCGGGGTTGGCTGCTTAATTTGCAGCCATGAAAGAAACAGTGGCAATTACTGTGGTGGACACCTCATCAGCCTTGGCACTGCCGCTGGCTGGGGCTAGCATAGGAGGATCTTTCACAGAGGACTTACATGAAATTTTCTGGCCCTCCAGGCCTTACAGGGAGAACCCTGTTCATCATGTAAGAAGCACGAGCACTGCTGGTGTTGGTCATGAGACTGGAAGAGGTCATGGTCCTCCTGTTCCCTCGACTCTCCTAACTGCTTTGTCGAGGGTTCAGTCAATAGCTCCATGTAACCCCCCAGACTTGTCAACCTTGACAGCAGCCTATCAGGCTGTCAACATCTTTTCTTGACCCTGTCGACCAGCTGTCAGAGAGAGGCATCAATCCTCAGCACCCTAGTTCTCCCAGTCCTCTCCTAGGAGGATGCAAACAGGTTGGTGTACCTGACCGGCTCCACTCGGGACCAGCCTCCACCGGTGGTTGTGCCATTGAAGATGGTGCTAGTCCCTGCAACTTGGCATGTGATCTGTACTGACCTGCCAGTGGCTTCTTCTTAAATTTGGCCCTCAGGTCGACAGTTGAGGTCAAGGTACCATTCGTGCTGTGGATACTGCTTGACCAGAGGTTCCACCATCATTGTTCCTCAAGCTGCACATCCTCAGGCGAGGAGAGATACCATCGCTGAATGTGATGGCACTATGAGGAACTCCTGTGGTAGTAGTGGACCATTGCAGGGCAGGGTAGGGCTCTACCTCCAAGCTTGATGGCCAACTGGCAGGTGCCAGTACTGCCCATGCTGGTTCACCCTCAGCAGATGTCCCTGGTGTCTCCCTCACCACCATTGTGGGTGGAGTCACCTCCACCACAGCCTTCAGTGGGAGCTCTGACCAAGAACTCCCATGCTGCAGCTGACTTGCCAGTTCGGCTGTCGTTGGAGATCTCCAGTCGGAAGAGTTCAGGATGGTCAGAGAAGGCACACAGCCACTGGCCATCTTCAAAGAATCCTCAGATGACTCGGTCAAGTCATCCATGGTGTCTTCGAGGACCCACACCTTCAGCTGTATCTCAGTTGAGGAGCTGTCCACCATCCATGGGCCAGTGCCATTTGGAACTCACCTCTATTTAATATCGTAGTCCATGCATGTGTCCTTTGAGCCATTCCAGAAATGGGCTAAATGCCCCTTCATGGATATTTTGGACAAGGATGACTCTCTTGGGGTTGCCTTTCCCAGGGTGAGGCCAGCTTAGGATTAGCCCTGGAGCTCTGTTAGCATCCATCATCCTGCCCAGAACTGTTCGTGCATATGGTCTGCAAGTATGCGGTCCTTACTGGGTCCTTTTTGGGGTTCATGGACCATGCTTCAACCAAGAAACTGGTCTCAGACTCAGCCTTCTGGAAGTCCAGAGACTAAGGGAATGTGGACAAGGCCACCTATAAGGAGTCTAAGAAACTTGACAACGCAGCCAAGAAAGCCTACGTCGCTTCTTCTCTCGGTCTCTGTCAGGCAAGCTATGCCATGATGATTGCCAACTTTGGTCACTCCCTGATGGGAGTGCTGGATGAAGTCCTCCCACATCATCTTGCTGACAATCAGCTGTTGGTGAAGTTGGTCAGAGACCAGGGCCAAGTGCTGGCCAAACATCAGCTCCAGATGGCCTTGGACATGGGCGAGTGCTGCACCCATGCCATGGCAGCGGCCATTGTAGGGCCTGGATGAGGTTGTCTACCTTCACTGCAGACACTCAGCACAAGCTGGCCAATGTCCCCTTCTTGGGCACTGACCTCTTTGGACCAGCGGTGGAAGGGCATCTCATGAGAAATGAGAAGCCCAGTGCCACCTTGTACTCGGTGGCTTCAGCCCATAAGGACCTTAAGGGGCTAAAACCTAAAAAGAAGCATTTTCAGTTTTTATCCTTTCAGCCACAGCAGCCTTGGCAGCAAGAGCCCCAGCAGGGGCATTACCATGCCTGGTGCCCCAAGACCAAGTTCTCTGGCCAGAGGCCGAAAAAGGCAGGGGAAGTGGTGCCCCTCTGGTCCCAGCAGCCAGTGCTCCCTCCAAAGCTGCCCAGTGATGGGTCAGGAGGTGTCATCCTCCTGCCTGTCCATTCCCTGACCCAGCTCCCTGTGGGGAGGGGGATCATCAGCTTTTCCACTTCTGGCCAACACTGGTCTGTCATTACCCTGGACAAGAGGGGTCCTAGAGGTGGTATGCAGAGGGTTGCCTCCAGCTTTTGAGGCTCTCCTGCCTTACCAATCCCATGCTCCTCAGGAGTGTTCAGTGTTGCAGGACACACTGTCTACCCTAAGGAAGAACATCACTCGGCTCCTTGTGAAAAGGCTTTCAGCCCATGTCCCACATGCCCTGGCAAGTCGGGGTATTTATCCAGGAACTTCCTGGTCCTAAAATGCATGGGGGTGCTGGTGTCCAATACTGGATCTGCAAGATCTCAACCAGTTTATGCAGAAGCACAAGTTCTGGATGGTCACTCTGAATCAGATCATACCATCCAGAGTGTGTGGTTCTGCTCTCTGGCTCTCCAAGATGCGTTCTTCTACAACCTAATCCATCTGTCCTACTGGTGTACCTTTGGTTCCACCCAGAAGGTGTTCTGTATTGGTTCCCGATCATGCCCTTCAGCCTGTCATCTGCATCCAGCGTCTTCACCAAGTGCATGGCAGTGGTGGCAGCCTTCCTGTGGTGCAAAGGTGTCAGGGTGTATCCCTGCCTGGATGACTGGATGATAGCTGGGCTGTCCAAGGAGGCCATGGAGTGGTCCAGAGATCTCACCCTCCAGACCCGCAGAGACTTGGGCCTGCTGGTCAACCCGGCCAAGTCTGAACTGATTCCCTTGCAGGTGATCTAGTTCATTAGGGCAGAACTGGACTCCTTGTGGGCCAAGGCCTGCCTTCCTGCGGACTGGGCACTGGATCTTACCTCCATTACCTGATCACTTAAAATTGGGAACTCCCACACTGCCCAGGACTTCCTGTGGCTGCTGGGGTACATGGAGTCCTGCACCAGTGTGGTCCTTTGGGCCCACGGGCAGATGCACCACCTTCAGTGGGAATTGGGCCATCAACGGTCCCAGCAGCTAGGCCACTTGAAGCAACCAGTCATAGTGACCCAGCCAATGTAAGATGCCATCCAGTGGTAGCTAATTCCCGAACATTTGGAGGAAGGAGTCCCATTTGTCCACACAGAACTGTCCATCACATTTGTTTTGTTTTGTTTTGTTTATGTAAGATCTAGTAAGTCCATGGGCCAAGGCCTGTTTACATGGGCGACCAGAGTCACATTCATACATCAACATAAATAACTTACATTTAAGTATATAACAAGCAGTTCATATCCATCACAAGGACAATAATTAATTAAAACATTTGCACTGACTTTCAGACAGAAGATACTTTTTCAATACATTTTTAAAGCCACATAGTGAAACATTTATACAGTCCAGGGCAGATGTAATAACGTTAAAAATATGGGAAGTTTAGTAAAACATTGTTTTTGCCCTAAAGAGGATTTCATTCTGGAATACTGAAATGTCGATGTGCAGAAGAACATGTTCCTTTATTACTATTCTAAACTCTGAATGTAGACTGAAAAAGAACCTGGAACCTTATTTGTTATCAATTTTTTAGCCAAAACACCTAACTGAAATGTATATCTTGAGTCCAATGACAACCAATCAATTTGATTTAGAAAGTCACAGTGATGTGTTCTGATGGGCATTTGTGTTGCATAGTGCACTATTTGGTTTAATAATCTTCTTACCCTACTCAGCAAACCCTCACCCGCAGTATGATAAAAAATGAAACCATAATCAATGACAGGAATTAAGAAACTCTGAGAAAGGAGCAACCTAGTTGATGGTAGGAACAGCATATTTATCCTATAAAGGGCTCCTAGCCTTTGGTGGACAGCGTTTATCATTTGTGTTTTATGAAGTTCATAAGACATACAGTCATCTACTATTAAGCCCAAATATCTGAAAAAAAATTAACCTGTCCAATCTCCCCACCTCCAATTGTGTGGAGAGACAGGACAGGGGCCTCTACACTTTTTTTCATGCAACTGCAAAAAAACATTGACTTAGTTTTTTTCTCATTTAGAACATGCCTATGTTTAATATAGAGGATAACGAATGGGCATCAATGAACAACCATGCTATGCTGGCATCAAGTGGTTACCTTGGCAACTCGTGTAAACCTCGAGAGCACAGCTCGAGAGGTTTACAAAAGTTGCCAAAGTAACCACGAGATGCCAACTTAGTGTGGTTGTTCATAAGTGCCCATTCATTGTCTTTTATAATGTATGGACATCAATGTTGTTTCCAAATTTCCTGCAGAATTCCTGCTTTTATTCCCTTTAGAATACAATGCACATCACCACACCCCGTGACCACCAAATATCTCGCTTACAAAATTCTTACCTTATTCTATAATGCTTTTCAATATTTCACACAAACACATCTGAGCGATTACAAAACTAAATGCACATGGAATGAACGGGGGAAAAAAGTTTTAACTTACACTATAACAGCATTCATAAACAGTTAGTAGCTAATGTAAAGTGATAAGGGAAACAACATCATGTGACTGAAAAGGGCCAATGCAGTTTGCCGTAAAACAGGAGGCAGTTCTGGGGCCATGAATGAAGTGCTGATCTTTCGTTGCTTTTGCAGTGCTAACCGAACTGCAAAAGAGACACATAAGAGCCACAAAAAAATAAAAACATTAGTTTAGCAGTCGGGCATAGCACAACATTATGTATGGCATCGCAACCTTAAGTGGGTGAGTGAGACCGGGTTTTTGGCGGGGGGTGGGCACTGAGATAAAAAAAAAAAAGAGCGGGTTTCACAATTAACTGAGCAACTGTCATTTGCCATAAGACTTCAAACTGCATTCTGCCCGTTCGATTGTCCGTGTCGCCTAGGAGTCGGCCGCGCGAGCTAATTCCATTTTGTTGTACCATCGATGGTATAACAACATTGTGACGTCTCATCGATGGTACAACAACATTAGAAAATGACTGTTATTGTGAAAAATCTATGTTCCACCCTACACTATAAATATGTCCTGCAATGATTTAAAATTTGTAGCCACATTATCTTGAACAGTAATGAGTCTTTCTCTGCTCGTGAGGATCACTGCATCATCTGCATAAAAAAAAATAAATGTGAGAAATAGAACAAGAAGAAGGTAAAGTATTTAAGAATAAGCTAAATAGTAAAGGACCCAGAATAGACCCCTGAGGAATACCCATAGTGATGGAAGAAAGAAGAGAACAAACGCCATTAATCCGTGTGGCCTGAGTATGATGATTCAGATAATTCTGACACCAGCTGAAACCTCATCAGATATTCCTAGGTTTGAAAGAGATCGCAAAAGCAATCTGAGATTAACTGAATCGAAGGCCTTGGTGAGGTCCATGAACACTGCAGCCACATAGAAGCCTATGTCTAGGGCCTCATGGAATGAGTTTGTGAACCCCACCAAGGCAGTCGAAGTACTATAGCCTGGTCAGCCATACGAACTGGGGTTGTCTACAGATCTCCAGATCAGGGGGACGACATAGACACATTACTGTTAGAAGATGTACAAAACGTGACAGTTAAAGGGGAGGTTCTGATAATGGGAGACTTCAGTATGCCAGATACAGATTGGTCAATACCAGCAGGAACATCTGCCAGAACTAGACACATAGTGGATTCCCTGCAGGGGGAGGGCCTCAAACAACTGGTGCAACAACCCACAAGAGACAGAGCTCTCCTGGATCTAGTACTGACTAAAAGGGAAAGGATCACAGATCTCCAGATAGACGGTCACCTGGGGGCCAGTGACCATCATATGGTATTGTTCAATTTGGCCACTAGAACTAAATCATTCCATTCCAAGGCAAAAATATGGGACTTCAGCAGAGCTGACTTTGATAAAATGGTCAACAGAGTTAAGCTAGCCCTGGCAAGAAGTAATACAGGTGAGGGGGTACAGGCAAAGTGGGCAAGCATTAAGGATGTAATACTTGAAGCAACATCCCACTGTGTTAGAAAAGCAAGAGCAAAAGAAGAAGGAAAACACTTTGGTTCTCAAAAACAGTAGCAGAAAAGGTCAGAGCCAAAAGGCTGGCCTTCAGGAAATATAGGGGAACGCAGTGGGATGAAGATAGGGAGGCATACCAAACTTCTCTAAGGGAAGCAGGGAAGGCAGTAAGGCAGGCAGAGGCCCAAACCAAGGAAACACTAGCATGAACAGTAAAAGAAGGTGACAAGACTTTCTATACGTACATTAGTGAAAGGAGAAAGTCCAGAGGGGGTATTGCTAAGATCAAAGGGGATAAGGGGAAGTGTGAGGAGGATCAAGGAAAAGCATATATCCTAAATAGATTAACTGAGGAGAAGGTAGGGCAGGGCCCACAGCTCAGCACCATGGACACAGGGGGGAGGGAGGTGTGCACTAGTCCCTTCACAAAAGAAAGAGTCCTACAAGAGCTGGCTAAGCTCAGGCTGGACAAGGCAATGGGACCTGATGGCATACATCCCAGGGTACTAAAGGAGCTAAGGGAGGAACTAGCAGCGCCATTATCAGAACTGTTTAGTGAGTCTCTGAGCACAGGAGAGGTCCCAGATAACTGGAGAAGGGCTCATGTGATCCCACTCCACATGTGATCCCGCTCCACAAGACTGGTAGAGGGGAGGAGGCAGAGAACTACAGACCAGTCAGTCTTACCTCAGTAGTGGGCAAGATTATGGAGGCACTCCTTAAGGAAAGGATAGTGCAACACCTGGAATCCATAGCAGCACAGTATCCAAGACAGCATGGGTTTACAACAAGAAGGTCCTGTCAAACTAATCTCATAGATTTTTTTGACTGGCTAACCAGAGTGGTGGACCAAGGAGGAGCAGTTGATGTTGCCTACCTTGACTTCAGCAAAGTTTTCGATACTGTTCCACGTAGAAGATTGATTAATAAGCGAGGTAGGCTTGGGGTGGGTCAGAAGTTGGTCAACTGGGTGGCAAGCTGGTTGGCGGGCAGAAAACAGAGAGTGGTGGTAAATGGTATACAGTCAGAATAGATGCAAGTCACAAGTGGAGTACATCAGGGATCAGTCCTGGGGCCAGTCCTCGTCAATATCTTCATCAGTGGCATTGCAGATGGACTGGAGGGTAAGGTTTGTCTGTTTGCAGATGACACCAAGATCTGCAACAGAGTAGATGATCCAGATGGGGTGGGCAGAATGAGAAGAGATCTGGATAAACTGGCAAAATTGTCGGAAGAGTGGCAAATGGGGTTTAATGCAAAGAAGTGCAAGATCATGCACATAGGGAAGAGAAACCATGAAGCCACCTATAGGTTGGGAGGGCAGTGGCTGGCAATCACAAGGGAAGAAAGAGACTTGGGCATCATCATCATCACAGATGACCTGAAATCATCCAAGCAGACCACTAAAGCAGTAGGTAAGGCTAGAGGAATGTTGGGATGTATTAGTAGGGGTATTGCAAGTTGTAAGAGGGAGGTAATAATCCTTCTTTACAAGACACTGGTTAGGCCCCATCTGGAGTACTGCGTGCAATACTGGAGGCCGCACCTGCACAAGGACATCAATAATAATAATAATAAAATTTATTTAATTGAGCGCCTTTCAATATTTCAAAGTGCTGTAGAAAAATGAAGAAAACACATATACAAATACATAATATAAAATCACGATAAAACAGGAAATGCCTTTCCCCATAAAAAAAGTCTTTAGTGCCTGCTTAAAACTCCCCACTGTCCTGCACTCCCAGAGCTGATGGAGCAGAGAATTCCAGAGGGTAGGTGCCGCAAATCCAAAGGCACACGCACCAGATGACTTTAAGTTAATCCTCGGAATCTCCAGCAACCCCTCGTCAGCCGAGCGGAGCTGTCGCAAAGGGGTGTAAGGAACCAGGAGCTCTTTCAAGTAATTGAGACCCAATCCATGTAGGGCTTTGCAAGTCAATAGACCTACTTTAAAGGTGATCCACCACTGTATTGGCAGCCAGTGCAGAGCATGCAGCACAGGGGTGATATGAGATCTTCTAGATGCCCCAGTCTACAAACGTGCTGCCGCGTTCTGCACTAGCTGCAAGTGGCGGATATCAACCCCAGAAAGCCCTAGATAAAGGGAGTTGCAGTAATCAAGGCGTGATGTCACAAAGGCATGGACCAAGACAGGCAGATCACTGGATGGAACAAGGTGCCTAATCCTGGCAATGTTCCTAAGATGGAAAAAGGCCAGCTTGACGACTGCCGATACCTGATGTCGAAGAGTCAGACTATCATCAAGCTCCACTCCCAGGTTACGCACCCGTTCAGAGGCGAGAATCTGGGCCTCCCCCAGAACTAAACTGGAAGGGAGTCCAGTCCTCAATCCCTCTACCCTATGACCCGGGTCCACAACCAAAACCTCGGTCTTTCCTGGGTTCAACTTTAGACCGCTGGAATTCATCCAGTCTTGGATTTCTACGAGGCAGTTGTTCAGTACCGAGATAGCACCAACCTGGTCAGGCGCAAAAGACAGGTAGAGCTGGGTATCATCAGCATAGCAATGAAACCTCAGCTCATACCATCTTACAATGTCTCCGAGGGGTAGCATATATACTGCAAATAACATGGGGGACAGCACCGAACCCTGAGGTACCCCGCAACGCAGAGAGAAAGCCCCGGATGAAAACAAACCCGAGACCACTCTCTGCGTTCTCCCAGCGAGGAAAGATGAAAACCATCTGAGAACTGTACCCGACAGCCCACAGATGAACCTCAGGCGTTTGAGCAGAACCCCGTGATCCACAGTATCAAAAGCTGATGATAGATCCAGGAGAACCAAGATAGAACGGTGTCTCCGATCTCTCGCCATCAGGAGATCATTGAGCACCCAAACCAGAGCAGTCTCAGTACTATGCCTCTTACGAAAACCAGATTGGAGAGGTTCGTATAAATTATGGATGGTTAGATGGTTATCCATTTGAGCAGCCACAACTTTCTCAATAACCTTCCCCACAAAAGGGAGGTTAGAGATAGGCCTGTAGTTTGCTAGGTTCAGTCCAGAGAAGGGCAACCGAAATGGTGCAGGGACTGCATCAGAAAACATATGAGGACAGATTAACGGAGCTCAATATGTATACCCTAGAGCAAAGGAGGGAGAGAGGTGATGTGATCGAAACATTCAAACACCTTAAGGGCATTAACAAGGTGAAAGGGTCTAACATGTTTCAATTTAAGAAAAATAGCAGGACAAGTGGACACAGCATGAGATTAGAGGGAGGAAGATTAAGAGGTAATGTGAGGAAGTTCTTTTTCACAGAAAGGGTGGTGGATGCATGAAACAGCCTACCTCAGGAAGTGGTGGATATGAATACAGTGCAGGGCTTCAAACAGGCATGGTTTAGGCATAAGGGAGCAATAAAGATGAATATGAATAGATAGGCCACTGACAGAGCAAAGGCCAATGGCACATTCATAAGTTAGAAAAAATGGGCAGACTGGATGGGCCTTGCGGTCCTTATCTGCTATCAACTTCTGTGTTTCTATGGTCTGAATCCATGTTGAGCCAGTGTCAGAATCTCATCGTTTGTTAGATAGTCAACCATTTGATTGGGGACCACACATTCCAAAACCTTTGACAGAGGCGCCAAAAGAGAAATAACGTGATAGTTCTTCACATTTGCTGAGTCACCGGATTTAAAAAAAAAAAAAACACAGTGGCTTCTTGCCTAATGTTAGAAAAAGAGGACAGACGAGGAATAGATTAAAAAGAACAGACAAAGGAAAACACAGAATATCTGCAGTGGTCCTCACAAGCCAAAAGTCAATGGTAGCCCGTGACATAGAAATCAGTGATCAGAGCACCTACAATAACAGCAACCCAATCCTGGCACATGTCATTGGGGCTCATGATAGTGTAAGGGTGGCCAGATTGAGGGGTCGGTAAATATAGCGACGGCATGTTTATACGCCCGCAAGTGCTGTTGGGGAGCGAAAGCATGCACAGTAAGGTGGAGGGGATGTGAGGGTGGTGCCACAGTGGTTGCCGAGCTGAACCCATGATGTGGTGGGTGGGTGGCAGCATTGGTGGGCAGGGCATTGTTCGGGTCTGGGCGCTGTGCGTTTTGTTGCGCCGGCCCAAACCTTTTTTTAATGTTTTCCACACACACCTCTGCATGCAACACGCTGGAGTGAGAATCCTTATGTTAGAGGTGGGGGCATAGCCCCCGCGATAAAACATTAAAAAGTAAGTCCCTGGCGCTGCTTTTGCTATAAGTGCTGGTGTCAGAGTGCCAAATAAATTTTCGGCACTTCTGATTCGTGGATAACGGCATCGCTTTTAGGCTGCTATCACATAAACCCTAGTCAATACCATAAACCCAGCCACTGGTTGGGGATCAAGTCTCAAAAGATATGTGAAGACTTCATCCACTGACAACTGTCAAAAGTAAAGTTTTGGGTAAGAAAGACCTCCCGGAGCATTATCAAAGATCATAGGGGGACCAGCATTCTGCAAAAAGTCAGATGACACATAGCCAGATAAATCTGAAAAGAATTTATTAAATTCTGTGGCTATTGCTAGTGAATCATTTAAAACACCTGAAGATGTATGTAGACTATCAGGAGTAAAGCTGGATTTTTTCTACATAAGTTCATTAACAAGATCCCATGTAGCTGAGGTATTTTTACCTTTGAACTGATACTATTTCTCTATATAAAATTTACGTTTAAGACTCCTGATCATTTTACACCTATTTCGGCAGTCTTATAAGCCAACACAGTAATTGTATCTAAAGTTTTCCTATAGGTCTTCCATTTTCTATCCCGGTCCCTCATGTTTTCTAATAACTCCTCGGTCACCCATTGTTGCTTATTGCACTGATGCCCAATTTTTTCAATGGAAGAAATTTATCACAAATTTGGTTAAAGCGGACACAGATCTTATTTGCCTTGTTTACATCGGTCTCATGTTTTAAGTCAGACCAATCTACTGCAGACAAGGCAGATCACAGTCCCAACTGAGAGAGGGACCAAATGATGCAGATGTCTCCAGTGAGGTGGGGTGCACACCAGGGAGAACACAGAGCCCACATGTTCTTGTCACCCAGGAAGTCCTGCCGCCACATCAACCTGCTGGAGCTCTGTGCAGTGTGACTTGCTGTGATGGAATTCATTCCTCTAGTCAGGGGTCAGGTCAGGCAGGTCCAGATGGATAACACTATGACCATGTTCTACCTGAACAGGCAGGGCAGCATGTACTCCCTTCTCTTGTGTCAGGAGGCCCGCCACACCTGGACCATCATGCGCAGCCTAGGTGCAGATCTCCTGTGATCCATGTTGCCAGAGTGAACAATCAGCTGGCAGATATTCTCAGCCTGGTTGGAGAGACGTTGCACAAGTGGTCCCGGGATCAGGAGGTGGTAAGTCACCTACTCTCCCAGTGGGAAACCCCCTCTGGTGGATCTGTTTGCTTCCTGGGAGTATGCCAAACTGTGACAGTTTTGTGCCTGCTCCACAGTCCAGGACACTATTGGGGGATGCCTTTGCTAGGTCCTGGACCCCAGGCCTCCTGTACACATTTCCTCCTTTCCCCTTGATCCACAACATGGTGGTCAAGGCCCAGAAGGACAAGGCATAGATGATCCTGATAGCACTAGACTGGCCAGAGTAGTTTTAGTACCTGGATCTCCTAAGCCTTAGCAGCAGGTCTGCGTAGCGATTGCCTCTTCATCCAGACCTACTGAACTAACAACGGGATGTTCCTGCAGCTAGAGCTTCTGACCCTGCACCTCACCACCTGGTTCCTGAGTGGCTAGAGTTCCAGGCTTTGGGCCTTTCAGAAGCTGTGCTCCACATTATGGAGGCCTCCCATAAGGAGTGGACTCACCGCTGCTACACCTTTAAATGGAAAAGGTTTCCCATTTGGTGTCAGGGCAAGGAGCTTGATCCCCTTGTTTGCCCTGAGGCTGGTATCCTTGAGTACCTTTGGTCACTCTTTCAGTTGGGACTGTCAGCAACGAACCTTAAGGTGCACCTGGCATCCATCTCTGCATACCAGATGTGGCCTGGTATGCAGACAGTGTCCCATGAGAAGGGGATCAGGTACTTTTTAAGGGCCTTGACCACCAGTCCACTCTGATGTGTGACCTACCTCTGCTGTGGGACCTATTGCTGGTGCTGGCTATGCTCATGAGCAAGCCATTTGAGCCTGTGCAGAGGTGTGAGATGTCACACCTGTCGTGGAAGACAGCCTTCTAGGTGGCCATCACATCAGCCAGAAGGATCAGTGAGCTCCAGGCACTCTCAGTGGAGTCACCATATCTGGCCATTCACAGGAACAAGGTCGTTCCTTTGCCCCCACCTGAAGTTCCTCCCAAAGGTAGCATCAGAGTTTCACCTTAACCAGCTGTTGAACCTTCCAGTATATTTTATCAACCCATCTTCAGAGGCCGACTGCAGCTCCATACTCTGGACCTACAGAGGGTACTCGCTTTTTACAAGGAGTGCACAGTTGGAGTTTGCGGTGAGGCTTACCTGCAGCTTGTAACATACGCTGAAGCTGTGCTTGGCAGACTGGCAGTACAGCGGATGACTGGCAGGTGGATCACATCCTGCATCAACCTCTGCTATAGGCTGGCTGGTAGGGAGCCTTCCATAGGGCTTAGGGCTCATTCCACCAGATATACCACTGCCTCATTGGCTGCTTTCATGGACATCCCTATCCAGAAGATCTGCAGAGCTGCCACCTGGAAACCAGCACGCACCTTCATTTCCTATTACAGCACTGACCTAGAGTTTCATCAAGATGCTGCATTTGGGACCTTGGTTTTCCAATCTGTCTTCGCCAAATAGGGGTGCACACCTTGCCCCCTTCTCCCGGAGAACTGTAGGAAGACTGCCAGTATGTGGATAGTAAATTGTATCCAAGCTCCTAGAAAAATAGATTACTCACCTGTAACCGTAGTTCTAGGGGTAGTATATAGCTCACATCCACACCATGCATCTGTCCTTCCCTGGCAAATGGCACGAGGATTCCTGCTTCCAGTATGCAAGATCTGATGTCACGGGGCAGAGTCAGAGGACATACTGCTTGGGTGGTGGGAGGAACTTAGCTTGAAGATGCTCTGTTGAATCAGCATACCCAGTGGAACTGCCCGTGTGTGGATGTGAACTATATACCACTCTTAGAACTACAGTCACACATCACCCACCTGTCTTTCCCTGGCAAGTGACACATGGATCCCTGCTTCCAACATGCAAGATCTGATGTCACGGGGCAGAGCCAGAGGATATACTGCCCAGGTGGTGGAAGGAGCTTAGCTTGAAGACGTTCTGATCAGTCAGCATTTCCAGTGGAACTGCCAGTGTATGGATGTGAACAATATACCACTCAGAACTATGGTTACAGTTGAGTAACCTATTTTTATATATAGTAGAAAGTGGAAAATCATCTGCTCCCCTCCCACCTACCTTTCATTGCTTAGAGGGCCCTATGCACAACAGGGAAATTGCCTATGTGCTGTGGATCCTCAGAGCATAGGCAGACCTGAGTGCCAGTTCCACACACAGGGGCCCCACAGACCCTTTCATGCATGCATGGAACACGTGTCCCTTCTGCACTGGGTCCCCCCATCCAGTCATCTGAATATGTGTGTGGATGGTCCAGGGGCAGAGTCAGGGGTGTGCCCACATTCTGTGCCATTCACAAAGTCGTGGAGTGCCAGGCGAGGGGGCATGGGATACATAGGCAGGGACCTGCCCGTATCTGTTGTGCCACACCCACCTATGACCCTTGTTGGCCACGGGAAGAATGGGATATGCCCCCACCATGCTTCCTCGGCCCTCTGGTCTGGCAGGGTGGGATGGGGACAGCCATTGGGGCACTCGTCCACCATGTCCTAATGTAGGGACCTGTGCAGTTGCCCCCACAATCCACTGCTTCACATGGAGCAGGGAATCTACAATAGAACCAGGTCGGGCATCCCACTGGATACCCACCTGTGTACTACCCTCTGCACCAATCTGCCCCACACGATCTGTGCACCAGGGGTCAGGGCTGTGGACAGATGCCCGACAACCATGAATGCCAGACACCATGCACCTGTCTGCCGACGTGCAGCTCCGCAGGCCGGATTCACGCCTCTCATGCGTACCAGTTGCTATACCCGTCCCCATTAGTGCATAGGCCACATAATCAGTAGCTATACCCGAACCCAATTAGTGCATAGGTCATACACTCAGTAGCTATACCCGACCCCATTAGTTCATAGGCCACATAGTGAGTAGCTATACCTGACCCCATTAGTGCATAGGTCATATCGTCGGTAGCTATACCCGACCCCATTAGTGCATAGGCCACATAGTCAGTAGCTATACCCAACCCCATTAGTGCACAGGCCACATAATCAGTAGCTATACCCGACCCCATTAGTGAACAGGTCACATAGTCAGCAGCTATACTGGCCCCATTAGTGCATCGGCCACAGAGTCAGTAGCTATACCGGCCACAATTAGTGCATAGGTCACATAGTCAGAAGCTATACCCGACCCTATTACTGCATAGGCCAAAGAGTCAGTAGCTATATCCGGCCCCCATTAGTGCATGGCCCACAAAGTCAGTACCTATACCCGGCCTCCATTAGTGTATTGGCCACATAGTCAGTAGCTATACCCAACCCTCATTAGGGCATAGGCAGCATAGTCAGTAGCTATACCGGTCCCCCATTAGTGCATAGGCCACATAGTCAGTAGCTATACTTGATCCTCTTAGTGCAAAGTTCACATAGTCAATAGCTATACTCGATGCCATTAGTGCATAAGCCACACTGTCAGTAGCTATACCAGCCCCCATTAGTGCATAGGTCATGTAGTCAATAGCTATATCCGACCCCCTTAGTGCATAGGCCACATAGTCAGTAGCTATACCCGACCCCAACTAGTGCATAGGCCACAGTCAGTAGCTATACCAGACCCCCATTACTGCATAGGCCACATAGTCAGTACCTATACCCGACCCTATTAGTGCATAGGTCACATAGTCAGTAGCTATACTCGACCCCATTAGTGCAAAGATCACATAGTCAGTAGCTATACTTGACGCCATTAGTGCATAGTCAGTAGCTATACCCGACCCCATTACAGCATTGGTCACATAGTCAGTAGCTATACCCAACCCCCATTAGTGCATAGGTCACATAGTCAGTAGCTGTACCCGGCCCCCATTAGTGTATAGGCCACAGAGTCAGTAGCTATACTCGACCCCATTAGTGCATTTGCCACATAGTCAGTAGCTATACCTGACCCTCGTTAGTGCATAGGCCACATAGTTAGTAGCTATACCCGACCCCCATTAGTGCATAGGCCACATAGTCAGTAGCTATACCCAACCCCCATTAGTGTATAGGCCACATAGGCAGTAGCTAAACCCGACCCCCATTAGTGCATAGACCACATAGTCAGTAGCTATACCCAACGCCCAATAGTGTATAGGCCACAGTCAATAGCTATACCTGACCCCATTACTGCACTGGTCACGTAGTCAGTAGCTGTACCCAACCCCATTACTTCAAAGGCCACATAGTCAGTAGCTATACCCGACACTCATTAGTGCATCGGTCACAGAGTCAGTAGCTATACCCAGCTTCCAGTAGTGCATAGGTCACATAGTCAGTAGCTATACTCGACGCCTTTAGTGCGTAGGCCACATACTCAGTAGCTATACCGGCCCCCATTAGTGTATAGGCCACATAGTCAGTAGCTATACCCGACCCTCATTAGGGCATAGGCAACATAGTCAGTAGCTATACCCATCCCCATTAGTGCATAGGCCACATAGTCAGTAGCTATACTTGATCCCCTTAGTGCAAAGTTCACATAGTCAGTAGCTATACTCGACGCCATTAGTGCATAAGCCACATAGTCAGTAGCTATACCAGCCCCCATTAGTGCATAGGTCATGTAGTCAATAGCTATATCCGACCCCATTAGTGCATAGGCCACATAGTCAGTAGCTGTACCCGACCCCCACTAGTGCATAGGCCACAGTCAGTAGCTATACCAGACCCCCATTACTGCATAGGCCACATAGTCAGTACCTATACCCGACCCCATTAGTGCATAGGTCACATAGTCAGTAGCTATACTCGACCCCATTAGTGCAAAGGTCACATAGTCAGTAGCTATACTTGACGCCATTAGTGCATAGTCAGTAGCTATCCCGACCCCATTACAGCATTGGTCACATAGTCAGTAGCTATACCCAACCCCCATTAGTGCATAGGTCACATAGTCAGTAGCTATACCCGGCCCCCATTAGTGTATAGGCCACAGAGTCAGTAGCTGTACCCGGCCCCATTAGTGCACAGGTCACAGAATCAATAGCTATACCGGCCCCCATTAGTACATAGGTCACAGAGTCAGTAGCTATACTCGACCCCATTAGTACATTGGCCACATAGTCAGTAGCTATACCCAACCCTCATTAGGGCATAGGCAGCATAGTCAGTAGCTATACCCGTCCCCCATTAGTGCATAGGCCACATAGTCAGTAGCTATACTTGATCCCCTTAGTGCAAAGTTCACATAGTCAGTAGCTATACTCGATGCCATTAGTGCATAAGCCACACTGTCAGTAGCTATACCAGCCCCCATTAGTGCATAGGTCATGTAGTCAATAGCTATATCCGACCCCCATTGTGCATAGGCCACATAGTCAGTAGCTATACCCGACCCCAACTAGTGCATAGGCCACAGTCAGTAGCTATACCAGACCCCCATTACTGCATAGGCCACATAGTCAGTACCTATACCCGACCCTATTAGTGCATAGGTCACATAGTCAGTAGCTATACTCGACCCCATTAGTGCAAAGATCACATAGTCAGTAGCTATACTTGACGCCATTAGTGCATAGTCAGTAGCTATACCCGACCCCATTACAGCATTGGTCACATAGTCAGTAGCTATACCCAACCCCCATTAGTGCATAGGTCACATAGTCAGTAGCTGTACCCGGCCCCCATTAGTGTATAGGCCACAGAGTCAGTAGCTATAACCGACCCCATTAGTGCATTGGCCACATAGTCAGTAGCTATACCTGACCCTCGTTAGTGCATAGGCCACATAGTTAGTAGCTATACCCGACCCCCATTAGTGCATAGGCCACATAGTCAGTAGCTATACCCAACCCCCATTAGTGTATAGGCCACATAGGCAGTAGCTAAACCCGACCCCCATTAGTGCATAGACCACATAGTCAGTAGCTATACCCAACGCCCAATAGTGTATAGGCCACAGTCAATAGCTATACCTGACCCCATTACTGCACTGGTCACGTAGTCAGTAGCTGTACCCAACCCCATTACTTCAAAGGCCACATAGTCAGTAGCTATACCCGACACTCATTAGTGCATCGGTCACAGAGTCAGTAGCTATACCCAGCTTCCAGTAGTGCATAGGTCACATAGTCAGTAGCTATACTCGACGCCTTTAGTGCGTAGGCCACATACTCAGTAGCTATACCGGCCCCCATTAGTGTATAGGCCACATAGTCAGTAGCTATACCCGACCCTCATTAGGGCATAGGCAACATAGTCAGTAGCTATACCCATCCCCCATTAGTGCATAGGCCACATAGTCAGTAGCTATACTTGATCCCCTTAGTGCAAAGCTCACATAGTCAGTAGCTATACTCGACGCCATTAGTGCATAAGCCACATAGTCAGTAGCTATACCAGCCCCCATTAGTGCATAGGTCATGTAGTCAATAGCTATATCCGACCCCATTAGTGCAGAGGCCACATAGTCAGTAGCTATACCCGACCCCCACTAGTGCATAGGCCACAGTCAGTAGCTATACCAGACCCCCATTACTGCATAGGCCACATAGTCAGTACCTATACCCGACCCCATTAGTGCATAGGTCACATAGTCAGTAGCTATACTCGACCCCATTAGTGCAAAGGTCACATAGTCAGTAGCTATACTTGACGCCATTAGTGCATAGTCAGTAGCTATACCCGACCCCATTACAGCATTGGTCACATAGTCAGTAGCTATACCCAACCCCCATTAGTGCATAGGTCACATAGTCAGTAGCTATACCCGGCCCCCATTAGTGTATAGGCCACAGAGTCAGTAGCTGTACCCGGCCCCATTAGTGCACAGGTCACAGAATCAATAGCTATACCGGCCCCCATTAGTACATAGGTCACAGAGTCAGTAGCTATACTCGACCCCATTAGTACATTGGCCACATAGTCAGTAGCTATACCTGACCCTCGTTAATGAATAGGCCACATAGTTAGTAGCTATACCCAACCCCCATTAGTGCATAGGCCACATAGTCAGTAGCTATACCAACCCCATTAGTGTATAGGCCACATAGGCAGTAGCTATACCCGACCCCCATTAGTGCATAGACCACATAGTCAGTAGCTATACCCAACGCCCAATAGTGTATAGGCCACAGTCAATAGCTATACCTGACCCCATTACTGCACTGGTCACGTAGTCAGTAACTGTACCCAACCCCATTACTGCATAGGCCACATAGTCAGTAGCTATACCCGACACTCATTAGTGCATCGGTCACACAGTCAGTAGCTATACCCAGCTTCCATTAGTGCATTGGCCACATAGTCAGTAGCTATACCCGACCCCCAATAGTGCATAGGCCACAGTCAGTAGCTATACCAGACCCCCATTACTGCATAGGCCACGTAGTCAGTAGCCATACCCAACCCCCATTACTGCATAGCTCACATAGCCAGTAGCTATATACCCAGCCCCCAATAGTGCATAGGTCACATAGTCAGTAGCTATACCCGACCTCCATTAGTGCATAGGGCACATATTCAGTAGCCATACCCGACCCCCATTAGTGCTTAGGCCACAGTCAGTAGCTATACCTGACCTCCGTTACTGCATAGGTCACATAGTCAGTAGCTATCCTTGACCCCCGTTAGTGCATCGGTCACATAGTCAGTAGCTATACCTGACCCCCATTACTGCATAGCTCACACAGCCAGTAGCTATATACCCAGCCCCCAGTAGTGCATAGGTCACATAGTCAGTAGCTATACTCGACGCCTTTAGTGTGTAGGCCACATACTCAGTAGCTATACCGGCCCCCATTAGTGTATAGGCCACATAGTCAGTAGCTATACCCGACCCTCATTAGGGCATAGGCAACATAGTCAGTAGCTATACCCATCCCCATTAGTGCATAGGCCACATAGTCAGTAGCTGTACTTGATCCCCTTAGTGCAAAGTTCACATAGTCAGTAGCTATACTTGACGCCATTAGTGCATAAGCCACATAGTCAGTAGCTATACCAGCCCCATTAGTGCATAGGTCATGTAGTCAATGAGCTATATCCACCCCATTAGTGCATAGGCACATAGTCCAGTAGCTATACCCGACCCTACTAGTGCATAGGCCACAGTCAGTAGCTATACCAGACCCCCATTACTGCATAGGCCACATAGTCAGTACCTATACCCGACCCCATTAGTGCATAGGTCACATAGTCAGTAGCTATACTCAACCCCATTAGTGCAAAGGTCACATAGTCAGTAGCTATACTTGACGCCATTAGTGCATAGTCAGTAGCTATACCCGACCCCATTACAGCATTGGCCACATAGTCAGTAGCTATACCGACCCCCAATAGGGCATAGGCCACAGTCAGTAGCTATACCAGACCCCCATTACTGCATAGGCCACATAGTCAGTAGCCATACCCAACCCCCATTACTGCATAGCTCACATAGCCAGTAGCTATATACCCAGCCCCTCAATAGTGCATAGGTCACATAGTCAGTAGCTATACCCACCTCCATTAGTATAGGGCACATATTCAGTAGCCATACCCGACCCCATTAGTGCTTAGGCCACAGTCAGTAGCTATACCCGACCTCCGTTACTGCATAGGTCACATAGTCAGTAGCTATACTTGACCCCCGTTAGTGCATCGGTCACATAGTCAGTAGCTATACCTGACCCCCATTACTGCATAGCTCACATAGCCAGTAGCTATATACCCAGCCCCCAGTAGTGCATAGGTCACATAGTCAGTAGCTATACTCGACGCCTTTAGTGCGTAGGCCACATACTCAGTAGCTATACCGGACCCCATTAGTGTATAGGCCACATAGTCAGTAGCTATACCCGACCCCCATTAATGCATAGGCCACATAGTCAGTAGCTATACCACACCGCCATTAGTGCATAGGCCACATAGTCAGTAGTTACACCCGACCCCATTACTGCATAGATCACAGTCAGTACCTATACCCGACCCCCATTACTGCATAGGTCACATAGCCAGTAGCTATATACCCAGCCCCCAATAATGCATAGGTCACCTAGTCAGTAGCTATACCTGATGTCATTAGTGCACAGGTCACATACTCAGTAGCTAAACCGGCCCCCATTAGTGCATAGATCACAGTCAGCAGCTTTATCTGACCCCCATTAGTGCAAAGGTCACATTGTCAGTAGCTATCCTCAATCCCATTAGTGCAAAGGTCACATAGTCAGTAGCTATACTCAACGCCATTAGTGCATAGGCCACATAGTCAGTAGCTATACCGGCCCCCATTAGTGCATAGGCCACATAGTCAGTAGCTATACCCGACCCCATTAGTGCATAGGTCACATTGTCAGTAGCTATCCTCAATCCCATTAGTGCAAAGGTCACATAGTCAGTAGCTATACTCAACGCCATTAGTGCATAGGCCACATAGTCAGTAGCTATATCCGACCTCATTAGTGCATAGATCACATAGTCAGTAGCTATACCTGACCCCCATTAGTGCATAGGCCACATAGTCAGTAGCTATACCCGACTCCCGTTACTGCATAGGTCACATAGCCAGTAGCTATATACCCAGCCCCCAATAGTGCATAGGTCACCTAGTCAGTAGCTATACCCGACGCCATTAGTGCACAGATCACATACTCAGTAGCTATACTGGCCCCCATTAGTGCATAGATCACATTGTCAGCAGCCTTATCTGACCCCTATTAGTGCATAGACCACATAGTCAGTAGCTATACCCGACCCCATTAGTGCATAGGTCACATAGTCAGTAGCTATTCTCAATGCCATTAGTGCATAGGCCACATAGTCAGTAGCTATACCTGGCCCCCATTAGTGCATAGGTCACATAGTCAATAGCTATATCCGACCTCATTAGTGCATAGGTCACATAGTCAGTAGCAGTACCCAACCCCATTACTGCATTGGTCACATAGTCAGTAGCTACACCTGGCCCACATTAGTGCATAAGTCACATAATCAGTAGGTATACCTGGCCCCCATTAGTGCATATGTCATGTAGTCAGTAGCTATACCCTGCCTCCATTAGTGCATGGGCCACGGTCAGTAGCTATACTTGATCCCCGTTAGTGCATAGACCACAGTCATTAGCCATACCAGACCCCCATTACTGCATAGGCCACATAGTCAGTAGCTATACTTGACCCCCGTTAGTGCATAGGCCACATAGTCAGTAGCTATACCCGACCCCATTAGAGCATTGGTCACATAGTCAGTAGCTATACAAACCCCCCATTAGTGCATACGTCACATAGTCAGTAGCTATACCCGGTCCCCGTTAGTGTATAGGCCACAGAGTCAGTAGCTATACCCGGCCCCCATTAGTGCACAGGTCACAGAATCAATAGCTATACCGGCCCCCATTACTACATAGGTCACAGAGTCAGTAGCTATACTCGACCTCATTAGTGCATAGGTCACATAGTCAGCAGCTACAGTATACCGGCCCCATTAGAGCATAGGCAACATAATCAGTAGCTATACCAGACCCCGTTAGTGCATAGGCCACATATTTAGTAGCTATACCTGACCCCCATTAGTGCATAGGTCATACACTCAGTAGCTATACCCGACCCCATTAGTTCATAGGCCACATAGTGAGTAGCCATGCCCGACCCCATTAGTGCACAGGTCATATCGTCGGTAGCTATACCCGACCACATTAGTGCATAGGCCACATAGTTGGTAGCTATACCCAACCCATTAGTGCACAGGCCACATAATCAGTAGCTATACCCGACCCTATTAGTGCATAGGTCACATAGTCAGCGGCTATACCAGCCCCGTTAGTGCATAGACCACAGAGTCAGTAGCTATAACGGCCACAGTTAGTGCGTAGGTCACATAGTCAGTACCCATACCCGGGCTCCATTAGTGTATTGGCCATATAGTCAATAGCTATACCCGACCCTCATTAGTGCATAGGCCACATAGTTAGTAGCTGTACCTGACCCCCATTAGTGCATAGGCCACATAGTCAGTAGCTACACCCAACCCCATCACTGCATTGGTCACATAGCCAGTACCTATACCCAGCCCCTATTAGTGCATAGGTCACATAGTCAGTAGCTATACCCGACGCCATTAGTGCATAGGCCACATACTCAGTAGGTATACTGGCCCCCATTAGTGCATAGGCCACATAGTCAGTAGCTATACCCGGCCCCCATTAGTGCATAGGCCACAGTCAGTAGCTATACCGGCCCCCATTAGTGTATAGGCCACAGAGTCAGTAGCTATACCCGGCCCCCATTAGAGCACAGGTCACAGAATCAATAGCTATACCGGCCCCCATTAGTACATAGGTCACAGAGTCAGTAGCTATACTCGACCCCATTAGTGCATAGGTCACGTAGTCAGTAGCTACGGTATACCGGCCCCATTAGAGCATAGGAAACATAGTCAGTAGCTATACCTGACACCACTAGTTCATAGGCCACATAATCAGTAGCTGTACCCGACCCCATTAGTGCATAGGCCACATAATCAGTAGCTATACCAGACCCCGTTAGTGCATAGGCCACATATTCAGTAGCTATACCTGACCCCCATTGTTGCATAGGTCATACACTCAGTAGCTATACCCGACCCCATTAGTTCATGGGCCACATAGTGAGTAGCTATACCCAACCCCATTAGTGCATAGGTCATATCGTCGGTAGCTACACCAGACCACATTACTGCATAGGCCACATAGTCGGTAGCTATACCCAACCCATTAGTGCACAGGCCACATAATCAGTAGCTATACCCGACCCCATTAGTGCATAGGTCACATAGTCAGCAGCTATACCGGCCCCTTTAGTGCATAGGCCACAGAGTCAGTAGCTATAACGGCCACAGTTAGTGCACAGGTCACATAGCCAGCACCTATACCAGGCCTCCATTAGTGTATTGGCCACATAGTCAGTAGCTATACCCGACCCTCATTTGTGCATAGACCACACAGTTAGTAGCTATACCTGACCCCCATTAGTGCATAGACCACATAGTCAGTAGCTATACCCGACCCCATCACGGCATTGGTCACATAGCCAGTACCTATACCCAGCCCCTATTAGTGCATAGGTCACATAGTCAGTAGCTATACCTGACGCCATTAGTGCATGGGCCACATACTCAGTAGCTATACCAGACCGCCATTACTGCACAGGCCACATTGTCAGTAGCTATACCCAACCGCCATTAGTGCATAGGCCACATAGTCAGTAGCTGTACCCAACCCCATTACTGCATAGGTCACATAGTCAGTAGCTATACCCGACACCATTAGTGCATAGGTCACATACTCAGTAGCTAATACCGGCCCCCTTTATTGCATAAACCACATAGTCAGTAGCTATACCTGACCCCCATTAGTGCATAGGCCACAGCCAGTAGCTATACCAGACCCCCATTACTGCATAGACCACATAGTCAGTAGTCATACCTAACCCCCATTAGTGCATAGGCCACAGGCAGTATCTATACCCGACACCATTAGTGTACAGGTCACATACTCAGTAGCTAATACCGGCCTCCTTTATTTCATAAACCACATAGTCAGTAGCCATACCCGACCCACATTAGTGCATAGGCCACAGTCAGTAGCTATACCAGACCCCCATTACTGCATAGACCACACAGTCAGTAGCCATACCTGACTCCATTAGTGCACAGGTCACAGTCAGTAGCTACACTCAACCCCATTACTGCAAAGGTCACATAGTCAGTAGCTATACTCTACGCCATTAGTGCATAAGCCACATTGTTAGTAGCTATAACCGACCCCATTACAGCATTGGTCACATAGTCAGTAGCTATACCCAACCCCCATTAGTGCATAGGCCACATAGTCAGTAGCTATACCCAGCCTGCATTAGTGCAGAGGCCACACAGTAACTATACTCAACCCCCATTAGGGCATAGGCTTCATAGTCAGCAGCTATATGCAACCCCATTAGTGCATAGGTCACATAGTCAGTAGCTATACCCAGCCCCCATTAGTGCAGAGGCCACACAGTAACTATACCCGACCCCCATTAGGGCATAGGCTTCATAGTCAGCAGCTATACGCAACCCCATTAGTGCATAGGTCACATATTCAGTAGCTATACCCAACCCCCATTAGTGTTTAGGGCACACAGTCAGTAGGTATACCCAACCCCAATTAGTGCATAGGCCACAGTCAGTAGCTATACCCAACCCCATTACTGCATAGGCCACATAGTCAGTAGCTATACCTGACACCCATTAGTGCATCGGTCACACAGTCAGTAGCTATACCCAGCCTCCATTAATGCATTGGGCACATAGTCAGTAGCTATACCTGACCCCCATTAGTGCATAGGCCACATAGTCAGTAGCTATACCCAACCCCCATTACTGCATAGCTCACATAGCCAGTAGCTATATACCCAGCCCCTAATAGTGCATAGGTCACATAGTCAGTAGCTATACCCAACACCTTTAGTGCGTAGGCCACATACTCAGTAGCTATACCTGACCCCCATTACTGCATAGCTCACATAGCCAGTAGCTATATACCCAGCCCCCAATAGTGCATAGGTCACAGTCAGTAGCTTTACCCGACCTCCATTAGTGCATAGGGCACATATTCAGTAGCTATACCGGACCCCCATTAGTGCTTAGGCCACAGTCAGTAGCTATACCCAACCTCCGTTACTGCATAGGCCACACTCACTAGCCATAACAGACCCCCATTACTGCATACGCCACATAGTCAGTAGCTATACTTGACCCCCGTTAGTGCATAGGCCACATAGTCAGTAGCTATACCTGACCCCATTACAGCATAAGCCACATAGTCAGTAGCTATACAAAACCCCCATTAGTGCATAGGTCACATAGTCAGTAGCGATACCCGGTCCCCATTAGTGCATAGGTCACATAGTCAGTAGCTATACCCGGCCCCCATTAGTGCATAGGTCACATAGTCAGTAGCTATACCGGCCCCCATTAGTGTATAGGCCTCAGAGTCAGTAGCTGTACCCGGGCCCCATTAATGCACAGGTCACAGAATCAATAGCTATACCGGTCCCCATTAGTACATAGGTCACACAGTCAGTAGCTATACTCGACCCCATTAGTGCATTGGTCACATAGTCAGTAGCTATACCGGCCCCATTAGGGCATAGGCTTCATAGTCAGCAGCTATACCCAACCCCATTAGTGCATTGGCCACATAATCAGTAGCTATACCCGACCCTCATTAGTGCATAGGCCACATATTCAGTAGCTATACCCAACCCCCATTAGTGTTTAGGGCACATAGTCAGTAGGCATACCCAGCCCCAATTAATGCATAGGCCACAGTCAGTAGCCATACCCAACCCCATTACTGCATAGGCCACATAGTCAGTAGCTATACCTGACCCCCATTAGTGCATAGGCCACATAGTCAGTAGCTATACCCAGCCTTCATTAATGCATTGGGCACATAGTCAGTAGCTATACCTGACCCCCATTAGTGCATAGGCACATAGTCAGTAGCTATACCCGACCCCCTTTAGTGTTTAGGGCACATAGTCAGTAGGTATACCCAACCCCAATTAGTGCATAGGCCACAGTCAGTAGCTATACCTGACCCCATTACTGCACTGGTCACATAGTCAGTAGCTATACCAAACCTCATTACTGCATAGGCCACATGGTCAGTAGCTATACCTGACACCCATTAGTGCATCGGTCACACAGTCAGTAGCTATACCCAGCCTTCATTAATGCATTGGGCACATAGTCAGTAGCTATACCTGACTCCCATTAGTGCATAGGCCACATAGTCAGTAGCTATACCTGACCCCCATTACTGCATAGCTCACATAGCAAGTAGCTATATACCCAGCCCCCAATAGTGCATAGGTCACATAGTCAGTAGCTATACCCGACCTCCATTAGTGCATAGGGCACATATTCAGTAGCCATACCCGACCCCCATTAGTGCTTAGGCCACAGTCAGTAGCTATACCCGACCTCCGTTACTGCATAGGCCACAGTCAGTAGCCATACCAGACCCCCATTACTGCATAGGCCACATAGTCAGTAGCTATACTTGACCCCCATTAGTGCATAGGCCACACAGTCAGTAGCTATACCCAACCCCATTACAGCATTGGTCACATAGTCAGTAGCAATACAAAACCCCCGTTAGTGCATAGGTCACATAGTCAGTAGCTATACCCGACACCATTATTGCATGGGCCACATACTCAGTAGGTATACCAGACCGCCATTACTGCACAGGCCACATTGTCAGTAGCTATGCCCGACCGCCATTAGTGCATAGGCCACACAGTCAGTAGCTGTACCCTACCCCATTACTGCATAGGTCACATAGTCAGTAGGTTTACCCAGCCCCAGTTAGTGCATAGGTCACCTAGTCAGTAGCTATACCCGACACCATTAGTGCACAGGTCACATACTCAGTAGCTAATACCGGCCCCCTTTAGTGCATAAACCACATAGTCAGTAGCTATACCCAACCGCCATTAGTGCATAGGCCACAGTCAGTAGCTATACCAGACCCCCATTACTGCATAGACCACATAGTCAGTAGCCATACCCGACCCCATTAGTGCATAGGTCACATAGTCAGTAGCTACACTCGACCCCATTAGTGCAAAGGTCACATAGTCAGTAGCTATACTCGACGCCATTAGTGCATAAGCCACATAGTTAGTAGCTATACCTGACCCCATTACAGCATTGGTCACATAGTCAGTCGCTATACCCAACCCCAATTAGTGCATAGGGCACATAGTCAGCAGCTATACCCAACCACATTAGTGCATAGGTCACATAGTCAATAGCTATACCCGGCCGCCATTAGTGCATTGGCCACATAATCAGTAGCTATACCCGACCCTCATTAGTGCATAGGCCACATATTCAGTAGCTATACCCAACCCCCATTAGTGTTTAGGGCACATAGTCAGTAGGTATACCCCGCCCCCATTAGTGCATAGGCCACATAGTCAGTAGCTATACCCAGCCTCCATTAATGCATTGGGCACATAGTCAGTAGCTATACCTGACCCCCATTAGTGCATAGGCCACATAGTCAGTAGCTATACCCAGCCTCCATTAATGCATTGGGCACATAGTCAGTAGCTATACCCAACCCCAATTAGTGCATAGGGCACATAGTCAGTAGCTATACCCAACCTCCATTAGTGCATAGGGCACATAGTCAGTAGCTATACCCAGCCCCCATTAGTGCATTGGGCACATAGTCAGTAGCTATACCTGACCCCCATTAGTGCATAGGCACATAGTCAGTAGCTATACCCGACCCCCATTACTGCATAGCTCACATAGCCAGTAGCTATATATTCAGCCCCCAATAATGCATAGCTCACATAGCCAGTAGCTATATATTAAGCCCCCAATAATGCATAGGTCACATAGTCAGTAGCTATACCCGACGCCTTTGGTGCGTAGGCCACATAAGTCAGTAGCTATACCAGACCGCCATTAGTGCATAGGCCATAGTCAGTAGTTACGCCCAACCCCATTACTGCATAGGTCACATAGTCAGTAGCTATACCCGACCCCCATTACTGCATAGGTCACATAGCCAGTAGCTATATACCCAGCCCCCAATAGTGCATAGGTCACATAGTAAGTAGCTATACCCAACGCCTTTAGTGCATAGGCCACACATTTCAGTAGCTATATATGGCCCTCATTAGTGCATAGGCCACATAGTCAGTAGCTATACCCGACCACCATTAATGCATAGGCCACATAGTCAGTAGTTATACCAGACTGCCATTAGTGCATAGGCCACATAGTCAGTAGTTAAGCCCAACCCCATTACTGCATAGGTCACATAGTCAGTAGCTATACCCAACCCCCATTACTGCATGGGTCACATAGCCAGTAGCTATATACCCAGCCCCCAATAGTGCATAGGTCACCTAGTCAGTAGCTATACCCGACGCCATTAGTGCATAGGTCACATACTCAGTAGCTATACCGGCCCCCATTAGTGCATAGGTCACATTGTCAGTAGCTATACTCGACCCCATTAGTGCAAAGGTCACATAGTCAGTAGCTATACCGGCCCCCATCAGTGCATAGGTCACATAGCAATAGCTATATCCGACCTCATTAGTGCATAGGTCACATAGTCAGTAGCTATACCGGCCCCCATTAGTGTATAGGCCACAGAGTCAGTAGCTATACCTGGCCCCCATTAGTGCCCAGGTCACAGAATCAATAGCTATACCGGCCCCCATTAGGACATAGGTCACAGAGTCAGTAGCTGTACTCGACCCCATTAGTGCATAGGTCACATAGTCAGTAGCTACAGTATACAAGCCCCATTAGTGCATAGGCAACATAGTCAGTAGCTATACCTGACCCCATTAGTGCATAGGCCACATAATCAGTAGCTATACCCGACCCCATTAGTGCATAGGGCACATAATCAGTAGCTATGCCAGACCCCGTTAGTGCATAGGGCACATAATCAGTAGCTATACCAGACCCCATTAGTGCATAGGGCACATTATCAGTAGCTATGCCAGACCCCGTTAGTGCATAGGCCACATATTCAGTAGCTATAACGGCCACAGTTAGTGCATAGGTCAGATAGTCAGTAGCTATACCCGACTTTGTTAGTGCATAGGCCACAGAGTCAGTAGCTGTACCCTGACCCCATTAGTGCATGGCTCACAGAGTCAGTACCTATAGCCGGCCTCCATTAGTGTATTGGCCACATAGTCAGTAGCTGTACCCGACCCTCATTAATGCATAGGCCACATAGTTAGTAGCAATACCTGACCCCCATTAGTGCATAGGCCACATAGTCAGTAGCTATACCCGACCCCATCACTGCTTTGGTCACTTAGCCAGTACCTATACCCAGCCCCTATTAGTGCATAGGTCACATAGTCAGTAGCTATACCCGACGCCTTTAGTGCATAGGCCACATACTCAGTAGCTATACCGGCCCCCATTAGTGCATAGGCCACATAGTCAGTAGCTATAACCGGCCCCCATTAGTGCATAGGCCACAGTCAGTAGCTATACCCAACGCCATTAGTGCATAGGCCACATACTCAGTAGCTATATCGGCCCCCATTAGTGCATAGGCCACATAGTCAGTACCTGTAACCGGCCCCCATTAGTGCATAGGTCACAGTCAGTAGCTATACCCGACGCCATTAGTGCATGGGCCACAGTGAGTAGCTACACCAGACCCCCTTTACTGCATAGACCACATAGTCAGTAGCCATACCCAACCCCCATTAGTGCATAGGCCACAGGCAGTAGCTATACCAGACCCCCATTACTGCATAGACCACATAGTAAGTAGCCATACCCGACCCCATTAGTGTATAGGTCACATAGTCAGTAGCTACACTTGACCCCATTACTGCCAAGGTCACATAGTCAGTAGCTATACTCGACGCCATTAGTGCATAAGCCACATAGTTAGTAGCTATAACTGACCCCATTACAGCATTGGTCACATAGTCAGTAGCTATACCCAACCCCAATTAGTGCGCATAGGGCACATAGTCAGTAGCTATACCCAGCCCCCATTAGTGCATAGGCCACACAGTAACTATACCTGACCCCCATTAGGGCATAGGCTTCATAGTCAGCAGCTATATCCAACCCCATTAGTGCATAGGTCACATAGTCCGTAGCTATACCCGGCCCCCATTAGTGCATTGGCCCTATAGTCAGTAGCTATACCCAACCCTCGTTAGTGCATAGGCTACATAGTCAGTAGCTATACCCGACCCCCATTAGTGCATAGGCCACATAGTCAGTAGCTATACCTGACCCCCATTAGTGTTTAGGGCACATAGTCAGTAGGTATACCCAACCCCCATTAGGGCATAGACCACAGTCAGTAGCTATACCTGACCCCATTACTGCACTGGTCTCATAGTCAGTAGCTATACCCAACCCCATTACTGCATAGGCCACATAGTCAGTAGCTATACCTGACACCCATTAGTGCATCGGTCACACAGTCAGTAGCTATACCCAGCCTTCATTAATGCATTGGGCACATAGTCAGTAGCTATACCCGACCCCCATTAGTGCATAGGCACATAGTCAGTAGCTATACCTGACCCTCATTAGTGCACAGGCCACATAGTCAGCAGCTATACCCAACCTCCATTAGTGCAAAGGCAACAGTGAGTAGCTGTACCCGACCCCCATTATTGCATAAGCCACATAGTCAATAGCTATACCCGACCCCATAAGTGCAAAGGCGACATAGTCAGTAGCTATACCCGACCGCCATTAGTGCATAAGCCACATAGTCAGTAGCTAAACTCGACCCCATTACTGCATAGGTCACATAATCAGTAGCTTTATCCAGTCCCAGTTAGTGCATAGGTTACTTAATCAGTAGCTGTAGTCGATGCCATTAGTGCATAGGCCACATAGTAAGTAACTATACCGGCCCCCATTAGTGCATAGGTCACATAGTCAGTAGCTATACCCGGCCTCCATTAGTACGTAGGCCACATAGTCAGTAGCTATACCCGACCCCTATTAGTGCATAGGCCACATAGTCGATAGCTATACCCGACCTCCATTAGTTCATAGGGCACATTTTCAGTAGCAATACCCAACCCCCATTAGTGCTTAGGCCACAGTCAGTAGCTATACTTGACCCCATTACTGCATAGGCCACAGTCAGTATCCATACCAGACCCCCATTACTGCATAGGCCACATAGTCAGTAGCTATACCCGACCCCATTACAGCATTGGTCACATAGTCAGTAGCTATACCCCACCCCCATTAGTGCATAGGTCACCTAGTCAGTAGCTATACCCGGCCCCCATTCATGCATAGGTCACATAGTAGCTATACCCGACCCCCATTAGGGCATAGGCCTCACAGTTAGTAGCTATACCCAGCCCCATTAGTGGACAGGTCACATAGTCAGTAGCTATACCTGGCCCTCATTAGTGCATGGGCCACACAGTCAGTAGCTATACCCGGCCTGCATTAGTGCATTGGCCACGTAGTCAGCAGCAGTACCCGACCTCTATTAGTGCGTAGGTCACATAGTCAGTAGCTATACCCGACCTCCATTAGTGCATAGATTACATAGTCAGTAGCTATACCTGGCCTCCATTAGTGCATAGGCCACATAAGTCGGTAGCTATTTCTGACCCCAGTAGTGCATAGGCCATATAGTCAGCAGCTATAGCCATCCCCCCATTAGTGCATAGGCCACATAGTCAGTAGCAATACCTGACCCTATTACTGCATAGGTCACATAGTCAGTAGCTATACTCGACGCCATTAGTGCATAGGCAACATAGTCAGCGGCTATATCCGACCCCATTAGTGCATAGGCCACATAATCAGTAGCTATACCTGACCCTCATTAGTGCATAGGTTGTATAGTCAGTAGGTATACCGGTCCCATTAGTGCATAGGTCACAGAGTCAGTAGCTATACTCGACCCGATTAGTACATAGGCCACATAGTAGCAATACCTGACCCCATTAGTGCATAGGCCACATAATCAGTATGCCTGACTCCCATTAGTGCATAGGTCGCATAGTCAGTAGCTATGCTTGACTCCCATTACTGCATAGCCCACAAAGTCAGTAGGTATACCTGACCCCCATTAGTGCAAAGGCAACAGTGAGTAGCTGTACCCAACCCCCATTGTTGCATAGGCCACATAGTCAATAGCTATACCGGCCCCATAAGTGCAAATGCCACATGGTCAGTAGCTATACCCGACCCCATTAGTGCATAGGTCACATAGTCAGTAGCAATACCCGGCCCCCATTAGTGCATAGGCCACATAAGTTGGTAGTTATACCCGACCCCAGAAGTGCATAGGCCACATAGTCAGTAGCTATACCCGACCCCATTTGTGCATAGGTCACATAGTCAGTAGCAATACCCAGCCCCTATTAGTGCATAGGCCACATAAGTCAGTAGCTATTTCCGACCCCACTAGTGCATAGGCCACATAGTCTGTAGCTATACCCGTCCCCCATTAATGCATAGACCACATACTTAGTAGCTATACCCAACCCCATTAGTGCATAGGTCACATAGTCAGTAGCTTTACTTGACCCCATTATTGCATAGGCCACATAGTCAGTAGCTATACCCAACCAAATTAGTGCATAGGCCACATAATCAGTAACTATACCTGATCCCCATTACTGCATAGGTCACATAGTCAGTAGCTGTACCTGACCCCATTAGTGCATAGGTCACATCGTCAGTATCTATGTCCAACCCCATTATTGTATAGGCTACATAGTCAGTATCTATATCCGACTCAATTAGTCCATAGGTCACATAGTCAGTAGCTACACCAGGCCTCCATTAGTGCATAGGCCACATAGTAAGTAGGTATACTCGACCCCCATTCATGCATAGGCCACATAGTCAGTAGCTGTACCCAGTCCCCATTAGTGCATAGGTCACATAGTCAGTAGCTGTACCCAGCCCCCATTAGTGCACAGGTCACATAATGAGTAGCTATATCCAACACCCATTAGTGCATTGACCACATAGTCAGTAGCTATACCCGGCCCCCATTAATACATAGGTCACATAGTCAGTAGCTATACCCGACCCCCATTAATGCATGGGCCACATACTCAGTAGCTATACCCACCCCCATTAGTGCATAGGCCACATAGTCTGTAGCTATACCCGACCCCCATTAATGCATGGGCCACATACTCAGTAGCTATACCCACCCCCATTAGTGCATAGGCCACATAGTCAGTAGCTATACCCGACCCCCATTAATGCATGGGCCACATACTCAGTAGCTATACCCACCCCCATTAGTGCATAGGCCACATAGTCTGTAGCTATACCCAGACTCCATTAGTGCATTGGCCACATTGTCAGTAGCTATACCTGACCCCCATTAGTGCATAGGCCTCATAGTCAGTAGCTATACCCAACCCCCATTAGTGCATACTCCTCATAGTCTGCAGCTGTACTTGACCCCCATTAGTGCATAGGTCGCATAGTCAGTAGCTATACCGGCCCCCATTAGTACATAGGTCATAGAGTCAGTAGCTATACCTGACCCCATTAGTGCATAGGCCACATAGTTAGTAGCTATAGCTGACCCCATTAGTACATAGGCCACATAATTAGTAGCTATACCTGACCACATTTGTGCATAGGCCACATAATCAGTAGCTGTACCTGACCCCCATTAGTGCATGGGTCATATAGTCGGTAGCTATACCTGACCCCCATTAGTGCATAGGTCACATAGTCAGTAGCTGTACCCGACCCCTTTAATGCATAGGTCACAGAGTCAGTAGCTATACCCAAACCCATTATTGCATAGGCTACATAATCAGTAACTATACCCGGCCCAATTAGCGCATAGGTCCCTTAGTCAGTAGCTATACCCGATGCCATTAGTGCATAGGCCACATACTCAGTAGCTATACCGGCCCCCATTAATGCATAGGTCACATAGTCAGTAGCTATACCCAACCCAATTAGTGCATAGGCCACATAGTCAGTACACTGTAGCTATATCAAAGATAAATTATTATGTCAACATGGGGCTTAACAGGAGCTAGCCATATGCAGAAAGTTTTTGTGACCTTTGAACTGTGCACAACAATCTGTATGACCTTTGAACTGTACATAACTTTTTATGACCTTTGAACTGTGCACAACAACTTTTGCCCATGCACAACAAGGATTTTGAGAGTATGGAAATCTATACCCAAGAACTCTTAACTATATACTATATAGAGAATTGTGTATGAGCAATCATACACAAACAAAGCATTTGTACAGTCTCGAGGTTTCCATAGTAACGGACCTCTTGAGCTGCAATCTCGATGTTTCAGGTTGCCACGTAGATGTCTCGATCGTACAACTGCCTTGTTGTGTATGAGTTGCTCATACACAATCTTTTATGGTGCAAGGACGCTCATTATTGAGCCACAATGACAAAATGCCACCCCAAAAATAACGTTATACTGACTTGTTGTACGTATTGTCTCCAGTGCCAGTAACTTCCACATCAGCTCTCACCGCCGTGGCCGCTTCAATGCATATGCGCAACGACGTTTAATGTTGTTTTGCTGCACTAGTGATGTACTCAATGCAGCACAACAAAACTGTGATGCACTTAAGGCAGCACAACGCTGTTCCATTCACTGATTTCAATGGAGAACAACATTCTACCATACAGTATATCCTGCTAGTTATATACTATATCCTGACAGTCCTACACTATGTCCTGATAGTCGAACACTGTGATTATCATTTTCATTAGAGGGGTGGAGAAAATGAGGAGGGACCTAGCTAAGCTGGAGGAGTGGTCCAGAGTGTGGCAGCTAGTATTCAATGTGAAGAAGTGCAGAATCATGCACTTGGGGCGTAGTAACCCAGGGGAGGATTGCATGATGGGTGGGGAGATATTAATGGCCTCCAAACAGGAAAGAGATCTGGAGGTGATCATATCTGATGACCTAAAGGTGGCCAAACATTGTGCCAAGGTGGTGGGGAGAGCCAGTGGGATGCTGGGGTACATAGGGAGAGGTATCTCCAGCAGAAGAAAAGAGGCTGTGATGCCCACTGTACAAGTCGCTGGTGAGACCTCATTTGGAATACTGTGACCAGTTCTGGAGGCTGCATCTTCGAAAGGACATAGACAAGGTAGAGGCAGTGCAAAGAAGGGCAACAAAAATGATGCAGAGCCGACACCAAAGGTCATACAAGGAGAGATTGGAGGAACTCAATATGTATTCCATGGAGAAGGGAGAGGGGAGACATGATAGAGACCTTCAGGTATCTAATGGGAATTAATACGGTAAGGTACAGGAGGACAGCATCTTTCAAAAGAGAAGATGCTCTAAAACAACAAGAGGGCATGACAGGAGACTGGAAGGGGGTAGACTGAGGGGCAATGTGAGAAAGTACTTCTTCATAGAAAGGTTAGTGGAGGCATGCAATAGCCTCCCAGCAGAGGTGGTAGGGGCAAAGACAGTGGGAGAATTCAAAACTGCTTGGGATAGACATAGGGGTACCATAGTGGTTTAAAGGAGGAGTGGAAGCCGGAGATAAAGTAGGATCTGCAGAATACTTAGTTGGTAGGGGAAAAGGGCAGACTAGATAGGCCTGCCGGTCCATATCTGCTGTCAATTCTATGTTTCACATCAGTCTCCCGGTGAACAGGAGTGGGATGCTGGTTTTGCTTCTGTATAATGCACCATGCTTAGAGTGGAGCATCTTATGAATAGCGTCTACATGGAAGGAGATGTTGAGGTGATAATTCAAATGGACACCCAGGTATATGAAGGTGTCAGCCTCCTCTAATTAACAGCCATCCATCCAGGGTCAGGAAGAAAGGGGAAGTCTAGAGTTTGTCCAGTCGCTGCCTGATGCCAAAAGTCATGACTGTTTTCTTGGCATTGAGGGGAAGCTGGTTTGCCTAGAACAGTCACTGGGCATTGTTGAAGTTGTGCTGGTGCTGTGCAGCCAGTTCTGGTGCACAAGGGTCACAGACAGAATGCACTGTGCCATTTGTGTAAATGTAAATGGATGAGGAGACATCTGCCTAGAGGAGTTCATTTTGAAAACTCAACAGAATGGGCCAAAGGACGGAGTTTTCTCCCTACTGATCTCTGCCATGGTGACATATTAGTGCGAGTGGAGGCATGCATGTCCTGCTGGATGATGGCCCCACCCAACGAGCCCCTTGCTAACCTACACTACCACTGGGCCTCCACCTGGTGGCAGTCAGAGGCTGAGACAGCTGGCCACCCCTCCCTGGGAGAGGAGAGCAGTCCCTGGGACACCCCCACCCACTGACCCCGACAACCTGTGCTCATTCTCGAAGATGGATCTCTAGCATGGCAGAAGGTAGGGTGTTCAATGCCTTCGCCTTCCATATCACTGGGCTGGTCATCATCAGAACCCTTTAATGGGAACACAGTCGTGTTATATATGGGTTTGTATCAGTTTTTCAATTTATATCCTTCACTGGGTACACAAAGCTAGGTGGGTAGTTCCAGCTTTCACTGCCCAATCTAGACAAGTATAGGGTTTCTGTTGTGCTTTGAAACTCAAAATCCAAGACAAAGATCCTTCACTGAACATTTCATCAACCAATACTCAGTGGTGGCTAGAACACAGTATTTATAGCCAATATATATTTTTTTTAATTCTTTGGTAACCGGGTACAGCCCACTAGGCACAAGTGCCTGTTTTCAGGGGTGACCTGGGAGCACTGGGTGGGTAAGTGACTTGCACAGAGTCACACAGTATGCAAGTTAAGGTTGTGGGAATTAAACCCAGGTCATTCTGCTGGATGTACCAAGCTCATTCATAGCTCGTTACTCTAACCTCTAGGCTATACTGCCAGCCCCATGAGACTGGGTATGAGAATCCATTCTGGCAAAGGAATGAAAATATTTAAAATAAAAACATATACAATGCCTAAATTAAAACAGAACAAACAAAAAAAATGGTATTCATAGACTATTCAGCAGAGGTCAGTTGGAGATACAAAAAAAAAAGTCATGTATTCTCCTTGGCGGAGCTAATAAGCTCTGAATAACTTTTTAATACGAACGATGATAAGCTGAATATTTTTGATAGCCTATAGATCAGTTAACTGTCCTATAGATTCTCCATACAGTTGGATAGCCTTTAGCAGAGATGCGTCATTCCTGACATACATCATACAGAATGAGCAAGCTCTCGCAACATTCCAAAAGTTCTTCCTAATTCAAAAAAAACACAAAAAAACTAAATCCATGCTCTTCTCTAACCCGCAAAACAAGAAATGGCAAGTCCCACTCACCATTAATACATACCTGGGAAATACCCTTGAACAAGTGCCAATTTTCAAGTATCTTGGAATCAACTTTGATCAAGGCCTAACCTTTGCAACTCACATTGATAGTACAGCAAAAACTATTAATCAGCGAATTGGGATTCTGTATCTGAACCGACAACTTCTTACCCATTCTGCACTGAGGATTGCCATCCAATCCTCTATCATCTCAGTCATTGACTATGGCTTAGTTATATACGGATCTGCCACTACTACAGCACTTAGTCACATTACAACATCCCTAAATAAGGCCTGTCGGCTGCTCACTGGTGCACATCGACGTACCCACACATGTGAACTCTATGCTGACTCAGGTTGGTTGCAACTCTCAAACTGGATAAAGTACCTTACCTGCCTGATGGCAAAAAAATCCACTCTGGGCCTCACTCCACCCTGTATCCAATACCTGTTATGCCCGAGCGCTAGCACCCGTTTTACCAGAAGATCAGAACACCAGCCTCTCCAAGTCCCCCGATGCCAGACTTCTCAGGGACAAAGATCATTTGCCTATCGTGCCCCCAGCTGGCTAAATGCCCTCAGCACTCATATTACTGCCTCCACTTCTCTAGGTATTTTCAAATCAAGGCTGTTCTCTCACCTTGCCACCTCCAGCTCCTGTGACTGCCCTGATTAAACCTCCTATTTTCTCACTACCCACCCTGTTCCGTTATTTGACAAAGACATGTTTGGGAAACCTTTTCTCCTGCTATTGTCTGCTCCCCACACCTTTCACTTACCCTCTCTGTTCTGGACTTTTCCCTATTTGTTTCTCCTAATCTGGCATGACCTCTTTCTTGTAATAATAATGTGATTATTGATATCTTATGTCCTTTTGCACAAATGATTTGATATGTATTTGTATATGTTTTCTTGCTCTTGACACAGCACAAATTGTTGTGTTATCTATGTAACCTTTTTAGTACGTACCTAATTGACATGGAACCTTTGTAAAAGAGCCTCTGGCTCAAAGGTAGTAATTCCTAGAACAATAAACTAAACTAAACCTTTTTTTCCATAGAGGTTATTTTTTCCCCAGCCATACTCATTCCCAAGATATACCCAGATCCCAGGGATATATCCTCTTCAGATTTGTACCTCCCCCCAAACACACGCACACTGAAAATACTCATAGCTTCCTCTCCATGGAAGGGGCTCTGGAGGGAGGGCCTTCCTCCACCCTCCCCCAGAGGGCATCCATTCTGTGGACTGGTACCCAGTGCTAGAGTGCATTTGGACCCAGTAGAGTTCCAGAGGTCTAGACCATCATCTAACAGGACATGGGTTTCTCTGCCCTGCCTCTCCCATCTTCTCAGATGTGTGCAGTCTTCTGGTTGGCCTTGCACGCAGACAGCTTGTCCCTGTGGTATAAGCAGGCTGCCGGATTCAGCTGCAGGGGGTCACTGTGGCATCATTGCCATTGATCTCCCTGATCATGGAACACTGCCGCACAGCCTAGCCTGCATCCCAACACGGTGACTCGAGTTTGTGCCCAAACCCAGGTTCCCTGCCCTTGGCTGGGCCAGCATGGCCCACAAAAGGCCTTTTTAAACTTTTTACATGTTACTCTTTTTACTGCAGTGGAGACAGCTCAATAAATATATGTACTGTACTTAGAAGCTGAATGATACTTAAAAGAGAAGTCATTTTCAGTCTTGAAGTTCTAAATACTGGTTCAAATGTTGTTACTGTTCCATTTATATATAGGATTGTGTATGGGTAACCATACACTACAAGGCTATTCTTCCACCGAGTGGATACAGTGCTGACTGATGACCTCAACAGCAAAGCTCGAGAGGTCTCCAAGTCGGCATTGTATCTACAAGGGAAAGAATAGCAGAGTAGTATATGGGTAACCATACACTGTTCTATACAGTATATGGTGACAAAAAAAGAAAAAAAAAAAAACACTCACTTTTCTGTATTTTAAATCCGCTCTGCCGACCGCCCTCAATTAAACTGCTGCTGCCCAGCACAACCTGCATGCCACTCTCACACAGCAAGGGACGAATCACAGTGTCTGCTGGAGTCCCTTGTATTATGACATCCTCACTAATGCAGAACGAAAAATCATTCTGCGTTAGTGAGGACATCACTACTACAGCAGAACAACGTTTTACAGTGTATGGATTTCCATACACAACCACATTCCACCATACACTGTATGAGCCGATAAGTAACCTCAGTGATTTTTTTTTTGATTTACACCTGGTGTTGAGTGCCATTTTAGAACTGTGTGATATAGTTTATGTCCATCCCAACCACAAAGTTCTATAGTAGAACATGGATGCATCCTGCCAATAATGGAAAATCTGAGCAAAACATAAACTACATTATACAGTTCCCAGAAGGGAATTGACTACCTGTGTGTAAATCACAAACACCCACACGAATAACAAAACACCATGTAGAGATGGTACAGCAACATAATTCAAACTAGTGTGTAAAACTCAGCTTCTACAGGGAAAAATGACTTTCAGGTTCAGTGAAGTTCTTTATTAAGTGCAAAGTTTCTGTCTGTTTCCATGAGCAGTATTACACAATGGCAAGAACATTTCCCAGGCCTCTGATTGGTCAGTGTGTGCCTGAGACAGCGATGTTATTACACAATAACATCACTGTATTGATTTGTTGGATTGTTCTTTGGATACCTCTTTCAGAAACAAAGATAGATTGCTACACTAAAAATCTACTAAAACCTTTTTTAAATATTTGCTTTATTTTGTATAACATCGAGCCATTGTATAATTGCAATATGGCACTCCAAGGTGTGTGTTATTGTGTAATAAGTCACTCCTGGGGTAGTGGAAGCACTCGGCTTCGCCTCGTGCTTCAGCCCACCCCAGGAGTGAAGTTATTACACGATAGCACGCACCTTGTCGTGCCTTATTGCTTAATTAAACCCTGGTGTCAGCAGTGTCCAGTCAATATTGGGTCTCCTCACTTACTGTAGATCTGTGAACCCTACATGGCACAGTCAGTACAGTCCTTTGCTAGCAGATCCAGCTCCATAGTGAAAGCAGCAACTGCAATCCCCTTAGGCCAGCAAACAGTAGCTAGTTTTAGCCTAATTTGAGGTTTGAAGGGGGACATTTTACATTTTTCAGAGAAAGTACTAGTACTGCCTTGACAAAATTAAAACCCCCTTGAATAAATTTTAGATCCACTCCTGCAACACCTGGGTCAAAAAAAAACAGTCTGTGTTAAGTCGTTGCATTTGTATTGAGTTGGTTTCTGAAGCCGGAGCCGTATAAAGATTTTATAAAACTTTATTGGTTCAAACAGCACATATTGCCCTACATACAGACATGATGTCCATTGTATGCAGATTGGCTGCTACCCAACCCAAACCAAAGAGGCCTTGATTAATAAAAGTGTAAAGAGAAAATTTAGGCAAGCCCCCAGCACACTGGAGAAAAATGTCACCTCAGTATGTCAGTTAACCCTCTCCTTCCCAGTCAAACCAGCATCTGTTTCAGAACCATCAATACAGGGTATGTCTAAATTCTTCTTAAGGGGTATTACATCTCAGTAATGATATCCTGTCTAACTATTTGGTTTTTTTTTTTCTGCTCTGGTTTAGGTCCTCATTTTGCTGCTGTGAACAACAATAATGAGATTATTGTTACGGATTTCCACAATCACTCTGTAAAGGTATTGTTTTTTTATAGAACTGAACCATTGCCATAATATTGCCTATTGTTGATCTGTGCCTGGCAGTAGAGAGCAAAGTACATTACAAAGATACCAGTTTTTTGCCAGAGTGTAGTCAAGTATCCCTACTGGACGTTACCAGAGTCCATCAACAGCTGGGGGTTATTTCAGTTTGACTGAGACTGTCTTGCAAATACTGTCACATTCCATTTCTTAAAAAGACCAGTCTTGGGCCTCCCAGGCACCTAGTGGTGGCACGTTGCACTACCAGCTGGGCAATCCTTGTTCGGGAGTGGACTAAGGAGCCAGATTCCAGGTGACCAGGACTGGAGGCAGCATGTCCCAGTTGGAGTGGGTGGCACTGCTGCCCACCACCACAGTAACCCCTTGTGGTAGCATCGAATATGCCCCTGTTTGGTGTACACATTGTGTGCATGTGAGGCCCCCAGTGAGACTGTGTATGGCACCGAACGGGAGATGGGAGGGTAGATGGTGACACACGAATGTGCATATGGACCCTGCAGTAAATGATACCATGGGGAGAAAATCCCTTAGGATAACAGTGGATTCTGGCACTCAGGCCCTAATCCGCAGATCTTCTCCCATCAAATTCTGTAGCCCTGAAGCTGGTCTGCAGCTCAGGCCAAAAGTACAGGATAAAAAACAAAGACCAGTCTTTAACAACCATAGGTGATACAACTTCTCTGCCCATTTTGAGTGGCAGTCTGTGCAGAAACAAATATTTTAAACTGCCTGTCTGGTAGCTTTGATGGTCAGCGACTGTTTATTGAATTTGCATGGTACAGGCAAACATCAATACAGCAGTCATCAGTTGCGGATTCAGATGGTACAACAGTTACAGATATATAGTAAAATCTGACTTTCTGAGTTACACATACAGGTTACTCTAAACTGTAATAATGAGGGGAGACCCCCCCCCTTGCCCTTATGTTACAGCTCACCCAGGGGGAGCATTCAGAATTGTTCCTTAGAGTGTTATGCTCAGGTTAAATAGGACTAGTTCATTAGAGGTTTCAAAAAGCCATTATTGAACCTTAATTCAGTTTGTAGTAGGTGGTGACATGGGTTGGGGGGGGGGGCATGGGGATTTTTATTACTAATGCTGAAGTGCATTTTACAGTGCTTGGGGCAGGTGCCAGATTGGTAGTACTAAACCCTGAGGGTAGTACAGACTCCACACCCCATTCAGTCCTTGACTTCTCATGTGAGACTGCCAACAAGGGTATGGATAGTGCCAACTGCAGTGATGGAACTGTGATCTTAACGACTGCCCATTGTAACGGAGTTGAGACTACCTCAACTCCAGCACAGTTTGCTTTTCGCATACAGGGAAACGTAAAGAGGTGTAACCCTTCAGATTGTAACAAAAAATGTTTTTTGGTGATGTGCCACTGGAGTTGACCAGCCTTAGAAAAGAAAGAGTAAAAACAAACAATCCTACAGATTGGCAGTATTCTGTGAGTTATAGCCATTCTACTCCCTCAAGGTGAATCAGAAGCACAGTTGTGCGTAAATGATGAACAAATTTCATTATACCCCTCAACTGTTCTTCATTACCAGGGTCTTAAGTACAAGACATTCAGTAAATAACACCACATGTTGATTCCACGGTTTACATGTACACATTACAGTATGTCTTCACCAGACTTTATGCAAAATTATGATATGCATCAAGTACAGTAAGTTGAAGAAGACATTCAGTGAATAACACCACATATTGATTCCGCTGTCTACACGTACACATTACAGTATGTCTTCACCAGACTTCCTTTATACGAAAGTATATGTATTAGCTACAGTAAGTACAAGAAGACATTCAGTGAATAATATGACATATTGATTCCACTGTCCACTTATACACATTACAACACATCTTCAATAGACTTCCTTTATCAAGAAAATACGGAGTATAATAGCAAACATGAACCATAGCAAACTGGGTCATAGCTTTAAACTGGGCCATAAAAAATATGCTTTTCTTTGCCTTCATAGTTCACAGTTTTAGAAATGATCCTATATCTTCTCCCTCTGTCCCTGGAGCAGGGGAGACCTTCCCAGGACTTTTGGGTCTCCCACCACAGGGTAGACAGAAGGGGAGGGGGAAGAACTCACATCACCTCTCTCATATCCCCATGTCCTTCCCAAGCTATTCTCTCCAGCCAGCTTTCCTAACCTATATTCATACAATAGCTTCCACAAGTCCATGAACTTATCTGTTAACCACAATGATGCTGAAAGCCTGTCCAAGTCCTGCAGTCCCCCCCCCCCACACACATACCATCTGTGATTCCAAGGATGGAGTAGCTGTATTTACATACAAAGATGTAATACCTTTTAGAACAGTGAGGCAGAAAATGTTTAAATAAAATCTGACTTCCAATTTCTGAGACAGGCATCCTCAAAAGCAGGTACTGGAAACTCTATGGAAGTAGGACTGCGAACATAATGTCAGGAGCTCACCATGAACTCAGTGCCAGTACGATTGCACCTTACGCAGTCCTAAGAAATATTGAACTGGGACTTGACCTGTCCACAACCCCTCCAACATAATTCCATGTTTCTCCTCTTTGAACATGTTTAATGATCATATGGGTATGGAAGAGCTGTGTCAGGATCTTCTACTCCTAATTTAGGCCAGTTTGGGGAGGCTGTGATGTGCCAGTCTTACTTCCACATCTGAATCCATTCCGAGTCTACAATCTGAATGTCTGCCTTACCTTCCCACTGGGACTTAAACTGCAGAACCCCATGATCACCCAGGTCCAACACTACTAGACACACCCTGTATATATACCTGCCTCTCTCAGCCAGGATTACTGTCCAGTAAAAAAAATCCTCTAAATGGTAAGTTCCCTTCCTATCTTGGAAATTGAGTTCTCTGAGAATAAATAGTGCCTAACTTGCAGGTAGCAAAAGATACCCTGTCTGCGTAGATCAAAACAGATCCTTGAATCCTCAGGTAACAAGCAGATACCTCCCTGCACCAACTGCCAAAATCTGGTAAGGGACGCTTGATTTCATCTAAAAAAAATCCCATCCAATCAGGGTGGCAGAAACTGTGGGTCCCCAGTTATTACTGTCAGAGGTCCAATCTCAGGGGTCTGTATAAGGGTCTTTGCTTTCTAAATGACTCACATAGCCACCCCTCATTTTGCCCTTCACAAACCCAGTGTCTCACATGAAGAAGGTGCTCTCCCATGAAATACTCTGGGATACTGAAGTAGAAAGTCATATTACTGGAATCTCTTTTGGGTACATAGGTACCTTTATAGACATGAAAGCTCTTCTTCCCACGATGTTCCATCTTTTAATCTCCATTGTATGATAGTGGTTCCCACATTTTGACTTATTTTCCCCACATGGTGTCCCACATTTCAGTGAGGGGAAGCTGAGAGCTGTGTGAACTGGGTTCACCTTACCAGTGTTGTCTGCCAGTGGTTAAACTTGAAATGTGTAGTGGGGGAACTCTCACATCTAGATTTCTAGGTGGTGGAACTGTCATTTTTAGGTGGTAAAACTCTCCTATATTAGTCAATAGAGAAAGATGACATTGATGGTGGAACTGCCATAGCTTTTTAAGAGGTAGTGGAACTGAGTTTCAGTGGGCTCCCGCCCCATTAACCAGTGTTTTCCACCCTCTCCCCCAGTCAGCTGCGGCATGTCTATATTATTGTGTTCACAGCAGCTTCCTCTGGTGGTGATGGACTGTGATGTCACACCTGGCGTCTGAACAGTGGAACTTTTTCATTGCCTGCAGCAGCAGCCTGCACTGCTTCAACAAGGTGACATTACTCCCTAAACTTCTTCCAGTGCAACTACTGTAGCTAGTGATTCCCACTCTTACCCCTGAACCTGGCATGCCAAGTCCCAGCAGAAAACCTCATGCCTGCTCTTGGTACTGTACATAATCCTGCCTGTTGGGAATCTTATAGGGGTTCTCTCACTGCAGCAGGCTTTCTCATTAACCAGCTAATTTTTGAGGCATTATTTTTCTATTAAATGTAATCCATGCCATTTGTTTACATTGTGCTGACAAATGGTAGAGAAAACAATCTCACACTGAAATGTTACCATTAAGACTGCAGATCTGGGGGTTCACTGTACTCTCTCCAAAGATTTTCTGGGGAGCAGACTAAATTACAAGAGTTCACTGTACTATTTCTACAAAATTTTTTGTAGGTATATGTACTACAAACAGAATTATAGGGGTGCAGTGTACTCCCTTCACACAAAAATGTACTTGAATTTCATAATTTGTACGTGATGCGTGAATGGAACACTCAACTGGGGATCAGGCAGGTTGCAGATAGGAGGTGCTCGTGTCCCGGTATAGGAAGTGGGCAGGCAGTCCAGCATTCACACTCACCTTGCTAGCCAACCAAGAAACAGCAGGGTGTGTGTGTGTGAGCAGCACTGGTGTCAGCTGTGAAGGCTGTCACTTGCCTGCCCTGCCCCCAGAGAAAGTGTGCAGCCATGACAATTCCTGGCCCTCAGAATAGAGGACAGGTTCTAAATTGGGGAGAGGGGGGTTAGAAACTGGGGACAGGGAAAGGCACACTGACCCAAGGCTCCTTTCCTGCTGTGACCCAGAGGACGGGTACATGGGAAAATGCATCATTTATTTATTTAGTTTTTGTTTACCGGGTAAGTGCACTAGACAACAGCAAGCTGCCTATTTTCAGGCACGACCCGGTAGAAACAAAAACAAAATAACAGTACAAGTAAAGTGCAAATGAATACAAGTTAGTGCAAGTGGAAAACAGTACGGATCTAAAAGATGAAAAACAATGGTACTGTGATACATAATGATACCTCACATGAGAAGCAAGTCGCAAAGTAACTAAGGGTGGGAAAAACTCTGCATTCTTGGATTAGAAGAGCTCTGGTTGGCCAAAGGGATATGCAAGCCCAGCAGCCCTTAAAAAGAGTACGGGGTGGTACGAGAGGAACTAGGAATAGCAGGAGGGAGTAAAGTGAGCAGTGAGAAGATCTTTTAGTGAGCAGTAAAAGGAGGAGAGGCGGAGCTGGGGAGGTAAAATATTCCAGTGAGAGGAAAGGCGGAAATATGAGGCAGTTTGCTCCGCAGTAGTTCAGCAGTGCGGGACAGCAAAAGATTGAGAGTCAGCAGATCGAAGTCGGTAAGTAGATGGGGGGGAGGACAGATACGGAGGGAGGAAAAGAGAAACTGATGGGAAAACAACAATATTATTATTATAGGGGAAAAGATGCTTATCATTCAAGGACTGCTTGACGTTCTACACTGATTCAAGGGCTTTCCAAGGAAGCTAGTATACTAGTCAGATGCCTCAGTATTTGAGACTGGTGGATCTTCTAGCACTGTAATACGAGATATGGTACATTACTGCCATCATTTTATTTTTATTCTGCCCACTGAAATAGTCCTGACAGAGGCAGCATCTCATTCTACGAAGATCCCAGGGAACCAGTTACAGCAGTAGACAAGTGCCCAGCTAGAATTATGAGGGAAAACTATTTGATGTTTAGTCAGTATTGGGCTCTTCTTTACTGCAGGTATTTAACCAAGATGGAGAATTCATCCTGAAGTTTGGATCGAATGGAGAAGGGAATGGGCAATTTAACGCCCCAACTGGGGTGGCAGTGGATCTGAATGGAAATATAATAGTGGCAGACTGGGGGAACAGTCGAATACAGGTAACAACATTAAGATTGTTTTGTTTGTAAATCACCTTTCACAGTACTCTGTCTTCACACCTTTTTGTTGAACCAAAGACAGTTTGTACTCTGTGTGTGTGTGTGTGTGTGTGTGTGTGTGTGTGTGTGTGTGTGTGTGTTGAGGATCTTTCGACACTGGTCCATGCCTTTGTGACCACTCGCCTTAACTACTGCAATGCCCTGTACCTAGGGTTACCAGGGGTTGATATCCACTGCCTGCAGCTGGTGCAGAATGAGGCTGCCAGGCTTTTGACTGGTACATCTAGGACCAGTCATATTATGCCTGTGTTCCACAGACTGCACTGGCTTCCAGTGCCGTGGCGTATAACCTTCAAGGTCGGTTTGCTGACCTACAAAGCCCTACACGACCAGGGACCCCGCTACAGGCAAGATCTCCTTTCTCCCTACCTCCCCTCCCGGCCACTCCGCTCCACCGACGAAGGATTGCTAGAGATTCCCACGGTGCGCTTACAAACATCTGGGGCCTGTTCATTTGCATTTGTGGCCCCTACCCTATGGAATTCTCTACCTTGTCGGATAAGAGAATGCCTGACCATCTAAAGTTTTAAAACTGAATTGAAGACATACCTTTATGGCCTGTCTTTCTGTGATGAGAATATTGCTGCTGTCACTTTTTAGTAACTTGTTGGTTGTATTGTTTTATATTTATGGTTTTTATATATTGTTATAATTGTATGAAATTTATTGATGTGATATTTATTGTATGTACAGGCGCCTTAAACTATGGAAAGGCGCCTTTTTACAAATAAACTTGATTGATTGATTGATAGTAGTAGTAATAGTAGTAGAATATTTTGTGTAGCTCCCTTTCTGAGGGCCTCAAAGTGCTTTACACAGAGGTACACAAACAATATGGATAAAAAAATCCCAGTATTTAAAACAGCTTTAAACACATAAATATTGTTAAGAAAACAGATGGCACCAGGGAGAACAAAGGCTACTAAATAAAACCAAAAGTCTGATTAAATAAAAAGATCTTAAGGCCCCTCTTAAAAGCCTCCACTGAGAGGGTCTCACTCAAAGATATGGATAGTGAGTGTCACAGGGCTGGACCAGCAACTTCAAACACTCAGCGTCCTGATGATTTGAACCTAGCCCTGGGAACTGCGAGGAGGCCCACATCGGAGGGGCGGAGAGTGTAGGAGGGATGGTAATGAGTCAGAAGTTCCCTCAGGTAACTAGGGCTCAGTTCATATGGGGCCATATTTGTCAGCAAACCAACCTTGAAGGTAATACACCACTTCACCTTGAAGGTAATAGACCCCTTCACTGGCAGCAGGATAGGGTTGGGGGGAATTTGGAACTTAGCCTCAGTGATACACAAGGTTACAGTGCTCAAGTACTTTTATTTTATTAATTATGTCCCAAGAGTAATGTTTTCTTTTATTATAATACTTGTGGTTATTTATTTGAAGCTTGGTGACTATGAGAGGCACCCAGAGCTGAAGCTCATTTCCAGGTGTGCTCCCCCCTCCCCAATGATGGGACCACCACAGTTGTTCCCTTCTTCTGGCTGAGAGGGCTGAAAGTATATGCCCTCACAGCCAGTACCAATGATGCTCCTTGGGAGGCCAGTACAGGCTATGTGAATGCCAGGTGACACCCCCACCTGCAGAGCAGAGCTCCTGTGACATATTCAGCCCCCAGACCAACACCTCATTTTCATTTTTGGTGGGGGTCCTGCTGCTTCCCGTGTTGCTCCTTGTTAAGCTAGCACACAGCGTGTGAATGCCAGGTGGTTTGCACCTCCCCCTAACTGCCACCACCAGAACTGAGCATCTTAGCTCTGGAACATATTCAACCCCAAACATCTAATTCTCAGTGGGGGTCCCATTGCTAATCAGTCATCAGCTGAGATGTACTGATGTGCTAGCAGGACAAGTAACTTGCTCAAGTTTGCACAGTAAGACAGTGGCTGTACTGGATTCAAAACTGCGATTTCCTGTCTCACGGCTCAATGATCCTATACCTAGATCACTTGTGACGCTCAGAGGAAATGGACATCTCGAGATGTTGATGGTTAAAATTTGTTTGACAAACCTTAGTGAATGTACTGGCCTTCCCGAATGCACACTGACCTCTATATCTGAATTCTTTTGATAGGTGTTTGATGGCAGCGGTTCATTCCTGTCCTACATAAACACATCTGCTGATCCTCTGTATGGCCCACAGGGCCTGGCTCTGACCTCAGATGGCCATGTGGTGGTCGCGGACTCTGGGAACCACTGCTTTAAAGTGTATCGCTACTTGCAGTGATAGCAGGCTCTGTGAATGAAGGAGCTGATTGCATCTGCCCCGGTCGACCTGGATTGGCTTCTTCACAGGATCCTGATGAGTCATTTGCCTGCAGCTAACTGTACTGAGAAGTGCCCTCAAGTTTGACCTAGTCCATTGATTTCATAGCCTAACTTATTTACCAAGAGAATGTTGTTGTTTTTTGTTTTTGTTTTTATACCGTTTTCTTTTTTGATCTTCCTGTTTTAAGTATGGAGGAGCATGAAAAAGGACAATGATGTGCCAGAAGAAACTGAAATCTACATATTATGTATTATTGTTATGATTATTATTACCAAATAGGATTGGCTCAAGGTACAGAACCTTCATAGTGCTAGTGGATTAGAATCCAGAGGAATGTGAAATCTGTGAAGGTAGCTCAGATCCCGAGCTTCCAAAACAGCAACAAAATGCCCTTGTCATTATGCATTGTCTGTTTATGAATCTGAGGCGGCCTCCCAGCAAGGCTGCTAGATCTCGCTAAAGATTGGTATGTACTTATATTACTTTGTAGCATTTAAAAACAAATAATCCTATAGGTTTTAGGTTTTCGATTAGTTAAGGGTTTGACAGAATTCTGTCCTGTTCTAGTTGCCACAGCTGGTCTTCCCTCCTCCTCCTCCTATCATTTGGACTAAAACTCTTTAATCTGATTTCTTTTTCGTTTGTCCCCAGGCATATTTGTTTAAATAAAAAAAGGCAGACACCTTTCATCCTGTAATAGGCATAGGCAGTAAGATTTTTAGAATTATTTTTTTAATTTGTCTTACACTGTAAATATACATCTGTCTGTTATTTGCTGTACAGTCAGGAACTGACACTGACCTTCAGATCAGAATTTACACTAGGGGTGATCGCATATCTCGAAATCCGATCTGTCTGTCCCTTTTTTCAGAATATCAGAGTCCAAGCCTGATTCTGATCTGTATACAGAATACCATTGGCTTCCACTTTGAATTATGGTTTTCAGAATTGAATTTTGGAATCCGAATCTAGTTGATTAGGATTTAGGGCAACTAAATTCAGAACTCTTACTTTTGGATCGAATTCTGATTATCCCTAATTTTGCACCCATTCTGAAAATACTTCCTAAATATTCAGCAGCAGGATTGCTGTTAAAAAGATTTCTCTTTTTAACCTAACTTTACCTAAAGTCTTTTGAGGTTCAAGCTAGTGATAGTCGCTCCCACGCTCATTCCCATCCCCCACAAAGTGTCACATACTACTGCAAATTATAGGGCTTACAGAACAGGACTCCACAGTAACTGAGGATAGTATACTCACTACATATATGCATTTTTATTTTCTCTTTTTTAAGTGTATTTATCCAGGAGATCCCATCTTTAACACATCATCTCATTTGCATTGGGGAAGGAGCCAGAGATCAAGTAGGGTCGATGATGACACTATAGGCAGGGAAAAAAATGGGCAGACTGGGTAGGCTAAGCTGTCCTTATCTGCCATCAGATTCTATGTTACAGGAGATCCCAAATGAAATGCAACATCTCATTTACACTGGAGTCCTACTTTTACAGTTTGGGAATACTGAACCACTGGGAGGCCAAGTGACTGGCACATGGACACAGAGGTGTGTGGTTTCATTGCTGGACCACGCTGCTTTCAGTGAAATGTTTTTAATCCCATCCCACTACTGCCTGTAGCAGACTTGTAAATGCTGAGAGGGTTAATGTTTATACTCCCAAGTTACTTTGAGTCCATTACTGAAAACAGGATGTTACATGGGGGCAACCTCCTCCCAATCTAATCTGGGTCCAAAGGTATACCTCTGTTAACAGTGATAACAGTAACCAAAAGGTTCAAACCAGAATCACGTGCAACTTGCTTACAAGAGTTCGAAGGCAAGAATTCTGTAATTGAGCTCAATGCTTGAGTTTGTCCTGCGGTACTGTAAAGGCTAAATCCAAAGTAATTACCAGCACACCATGGGGCAAAAACATGTCTCCTCTGTGTGTTGTACAGAATAATGTCCAGTATTCCAGGGATAGAGGAGGGGGTGGGTACCATCATATACGTAATGGCTAAAATACAACACTCGAAATCCACACCGCTGTTTCTCTAGTTGCACATCAAAGACAATTTAAAGCATTCAGATTGGTTAATTTTACATAACTAAGGATTACTCACCCCCTCCCCACTCAGAAGCTCAGCTAAGCCTGTAACACGTAGATAACACTTAGTGATGCTTCCTCTGTATTTTACTGAGCAATCCTACTAACAGGGACTTACCCACCAGCCTGACTGTAATGCAATAACCTATTCAAAGTCACTAGATGAGTTGTTGTCACAGTCCCAAAATGTTTATTTTGAAACTTTTTGCCTGTACATTATGTATGTTCCGATCACAATTAGATGTGTGCGATACGGTTTAGAAGCTCTTGTGTGTGACCTATGAGAACTTTCACTGGAGTGAATGAAGAAATCTGAAGCTATGAACTGGGAACAACTCTCTGAAGATGTAAATTTCATTACAGAAAAATAGCAGTCTTCATATTTTAGGACACCTTGCTGATGCCTTTTAGCTTGTCTCCGAAATAGACAAAGGTGTAAGGAGCAATTAGTTCTGATTTACATTTCGTATAATTTATTAAACTAATACGGTCAACAAGCTTAACACAAAAACCAAAAAAAAAGTATCATTTTGCTTCAGATGCAAGCATAGTGAGTGCTGTTACTTCCTGCAACAAGTCCCAGGGCTTTCTAATTGAGGCTTGAGTTAGTAATTTTTCTTGATGACGGAGATTTATGTGTTGCCATAATGCAAAATCAAGTGCCCGTAACTGGTGAGTATGTGGTGCAAAAATTTGCTTTTGATAAAAAGACAGTCCTGATGTGTGAGGAATGTTCTGAAAAAAAATTGTGAGCTGTGATTGTGTATTCCATTTCTTGGGGTGTGTATGGATGATTTTGTGTTACAAGAAGTAATAGAATGATCTTGAAATGTCTCTGCTGCCTTTAATGAATGTACAGCACTCTTGTGATGTCTGTAAGCAGCACGGTCTTAAAATGTTTCTGTATTTTTAGCTTTCAGCATTTTCACAAAAGGGTGTTCTATGATTTGCACCACCTAGTGCTAGAGCCATGTACTAGTCTCGCACTGCTGTTGCGGCCCTTCTGATGTTGGAGTGCAGGGGTCTTTACTAGGGTTTTTCGCTGAGGTTGATGTGTCTCCAGTGTTTCAGTGCTGAAGCCCCTGTACTAGGAGCTTATCCTGCACTGCCACTGACATCTCTGCAGTGCTGGAGCCCTATACTAGAAGCTTGTCTGATGCTGTGGTTGATGTGCATCAAGTGTTGCAGTGCTGAAGCCCTGTAGCAGGAGTTGCTTCTACACTGCAGTTGACATCCCTCCACTGTTTGAGTGCAGGAACCCTCTACTACAAGCTGGTTCCACATTGCAACTGAGATCTCTCCACTCTTTTACTGCTGTAGCCCTGTACTAGGAGCTTGTCCCACACAATGACTGACCTCCCTGCAGTGTTTCAGTGCTGGAATCATGTATTAGGAGATTGTTCCACACAGTGGCTGACCTCCCTCCAGTGTTCCAGTTCTGGAGTCCTGTATGAGGAGCTTGTCCCGCACTGTGACTGACATCCCTCCAGTGCTGGAATCCTGTACTAGGAGCTTGTTCCACACAGTGATTGACCTCCCTCCAGTGTTCCAGTGCTGGAGTCCTATACTAGGAGCTTGTCCTGGACAGTGACTGACCTCCCTCCAGTGTTCCAGTGCTGAAGTCCTGTACTAGGAGCTTGTCCAGCACAGTGACTGACCTCCCTCCAGTGTTCCAGTGCTGGAGTCCTGACATGTCCCACCCTGTGACTGACCTCCCTCCAGTGTTCCAGTGCTGGAGTCCTGTACTAGGAGCTTGTCCCGCCCTGTGACTGAACTCCCTCCAGTGTTTCATTGCTGGAGTCCTGTCCTAGGAGCATCTCCCACCCTGTGACTGACCTCCCCCCAATGTTCCGGTGCTGGGCTCCTGTATTAGGAGCTTGTCCCACCCTGTGACTGACCTCCCTCCAATGTTCCAGTGCTGGTGTCCTGTACTAGGAGCATGTCCCACCCTGTGACTGACCTCTCTTCAGTGTTCCAGTGCTGAAGTCCTGTACTAGGAGCTTGTCCCACCCTGTGACTAACCTCCCTCCAGTGTTCCAGTGCTGGAATCCTGTATTAGGAGGTTGTTCCACACAGTGACTGACCTCCCACCAGTGTTCCAGTGATGGTGTCCTGTACCAGGAGCTTGTCCCGCACTGTCACTGACATCCCTCTAGAGTTCCAGTGCTGAAGTCCTGTACTAGTAGCTTGTCCCACACTGTGACTGACCTCCTTGCAGTGTTCCTGTGCTGGAGTCCTGTACTAGTAGCTTGTCCCACACAGTGATTGACTGCTTTGCAGTGTTCCAGCACTGGAGCCATATACTAGGAGCTTGTCCCACACAGTGACTGACCTCCTGGCAGTGTTCCAGCACTGGAGCCTTTTACTGGGAGCTTGGCCCACTTAGTGAGTGGCCTCCTTGCAATGTTCCAGTGCAGTAGCCCTGTACTGGGAGCTTGTCCCACACAGTGAGTGACCACACTGCAGTGTTCCAGCTCTGGAGTCTTATACTGGGAGCTTGTCCCACACAGTGACTGACGACCTTGCAGTGTTCCAGTGCTGGAGTCCTGTACTGGGAGCTTGTGCCACACAATGACTGACCTCCTTGCAGTGTTCCAGTCCTGAAGCCCTGTACTGGGAGCTTGTCCCACACTGTGACTGACCTCCCAGTAGTGTTTCAGTGCTGGAGTCCTGTACTAAGATCTGGTCCCACACAGGGACTGACCTGCCTCCAGTATTCCAGTGCTGGACCCTTGTACAAGAAGCCTGTCCCACACTGTGACTGACCTCCCTGCAGTGTTTCAGTGCTAGAGCCCCATATTAGGAGCTTGCCGTGCCCTGTGACTGACATCCCTGTAGTGTTTTAGTGCTGGAGCCCTGTACTAGAACTCAGTCCCACACTGCAGCTGACATCTCTCCACTGTTTCAGTGCTGGAGCCCTTTACTAGACATTTGCTCTACATTGTTGTGGACATCCCTCCAGCATCTGCAGTGCTGGAAACTTGCACTGGCATCTCATCACACACTGTGGTCGACGCCCCTCCAGTGCGTGCAGCAGATTAATGTTTTTTCACTATGAGTTCTAAACATTCCATAAGTGTAATTAAGTTAAGCAACATGTTTATGTGACACACATAAATAAAGTCTTGCACTCTTTAAAACTAACTGTCAAGTCTTTTTGTGGTTATTTATTCATTGTTGTATATACCCCCACTGTGCCGAGTATGGTTTCTTCAGGTACTGTATGTCTAAAGCCATATACTGAAACTTCACAGCAGAAAGTCTTTCTTTTCAAAAGGGAACTTCAGTCTACAGAAATATTCCATGTTCAACAACTTGTTCAAGATGCAGGTCCTTCGTGACTGTTCCAGTTGATATGATGCTGGGAGTAGCTTGCTCATCTAGTGGGACTGGTTTAACAGGGAGGTAGGTTTTATTTATTAAAGTGAATTTCTAAGATTTTATTTTATTTTTTTATTTGGGCTTCATAGCCCATAACCATATGGTAGCACTAGCCTGTTTCAGGCAGAAGTAGAATGTTTTATCTTGTCCTGTTTGGAAGGGAAGGGATCGTAACTGGAGCCAAACCCACAGCCATCCAATCTCTTCCACTTCCCAGTCTGCTGGCCCTGCCCCTGCACTCAGATGTTTTGTGATGTCTAAGCAGGGAGAGCATGGGTACGTGCCTCATACAGGTCTATGGGGCAGTTTTCAGTGCATAATTATACATGCATAGGCAACCCTGGAGAAAAATGAAGGGGCCCTATTAGTTGAGTGGTGGCTTTCATTTTTCTCCAAGGTTGCCTAAACATGTATAATTATGCATTGAAATCTGTCCCCATAGACTTGTATGGGGTGCACTCCCGCACTCTCCCTGCTTAGATGTCACTAAATATCTGAACATGGGGGTGGGGCCAGCAGACCGAGAAGTTGAAGGGACTGGCTGGCCGTGGGTTTGGCTTCAGTTACAGTCTCTTCCCTGCCAAATAGGACAAGGTCAAAAATTCTATTTTGCCTCAAACAGGCTAGTGCTGCCATAAGATAATGGGCTGTGAAGCCCATACACATAACTTACAAAATTCCTTTAAAGAGCTAGTGTACTGCTTGGAATTAATAGTAATTTTCAGATGCATTCTGCCATCACTTTCAGTATCTGAAGTATTTTTTTATTTTCTGTTTGCTAATTAGAAGATTTTCCACCTGGCAGTACTAGGATGATGTGTGGAGCTGTACTGTGTCTGGAGTTAAAAAAAAGTCAGTTCTGTTCCTCCCACTACATCAACAGAAATGAGACCAAACACCTTGAGGCACCACAATCCTTAAAGCCTGAGCAGTGACTTTCACAAGTTACCAATCTAAATGCAGGAAATTGTGACATCGCTAGTAACCAGGGAGAGCCAGTCCCTGCTGCCTCATGTGAAAGTGAAACCTGGCAGTGAGAAATGGTTCTCATTGGTTACTAGTGATGTCATAGTCAGTGTGGTTTCGGTGTTGATGTAGTGGGAGGAACAGAACTGACTTTTTTTTCCCTCCAGACAGGAGTGCTGCTCCACACATCACCCAAGTACTGCCAGGTGGAAAATCTCCTAATTAGCAAACAGAAAAGAATAAATACTTGAGATAAAAAAAGTGATAGCTGACTACATCTGAAAGTTACAATTAATTGCAGGCAGCTTCCAGACAGTACACTACCTCTTTAAGTTGTTTAATCCAAGAAAAAACATACAGAGGTGCATAGGAACTCTCATTTATACCAACTTGGATTCAGTTCACTATCCACACTTTGGCAGTTTCCGGGAACAAGCTCAGTCACTGGATGTCCTTAAACGAAGCTCCTGCCACCACCCATGGTGTCATCCTCTGGCTCTGCTTATTGGCATCAGATCTTCTTTTGCACTTGAAGGGATAAGTCTCCTCCTTCATAACTCCCGCAGCATCTGAGGGATCCCATATCTTCTTCAAGGATATCTCTTGTATCAGGCCACACCTATGGAACTATAGCCGCGAGGCACTTGGACCACATGGAAACTTTCTTGCTAGCAGTCTTCTAGAGGCCACCCACAATAACATCATATGTTGACATCCTCACCATATAAGGCCCCATGCCATCCTTAGTTCTTTTCCGGCCGGTGACCATTACACGTCAGACTCCACAGAGACCCTGTTGCTTCAGTTGACCGCCAAATCTTCGCATTTCTTTAAATTTCCCACTGTATTATTTTTCTCATCCTCGTTAGTTATCACTTTATTTTTTAAAGTGATTCACATCATTGTGTATGTTGACCGACTCTGCGAGACTCTTCTGATATTGTAAGTGCGGTGGAAAAATCTACAACAATGACGACCATGATGCTTGTGTCTGCTGTCTTGGCGAGGCCCACAGTGTTAAGGCCTGCGAGATCTGCTACGGCTTCAACTGGGCTACCAGGCAGCACCATCAGAAAGCCCTACAGTTCTTTTTTCTCGCACAGAAGGTAGCCAGAATGGAGAGGGTGCGCCAGGTGAAAAGCTCCTCCATGTCACCAGCACCGTCCAAGGGCTCCCATTCCTCCAAAGCCCTGGACAAATCTTCATTGCCACCCAAACCCGTACTTCCACAGGGTTGGCCTTGGCAGAGAGTTCCACCAGATCTTCCATGGCTGGCGATTGCTCATCAATGTCAAGCTTTCTGTTGATGCTGCAAATGCTGCAACCCCTGCCACTTGCACCCCAGTATCCTCAGAGTCAGCTGGCAGCAGGCTCCACTGTGTTTCTGCCTCCACCATCAACCATCCATGCCATTCCATCAATGCTGGGCATCCAGCCTCCCCTGTTGATGCTGCATGGCACCCCAGCAATGCCGATCACAGTCAGTGTGAAAACCATGATCTCTGTGGTGATCATTCAGTGACTTGCTCCTCCTCCTCCTCTGGGCCCAACAATGTTGGGGCTTACCAGCCCAGCCCCCACCTCGAAACCCACCATGTCGACATGCCCTGCTTGCTCCAGGGTGTCGACATCATCATTGCCTTCTCTGCACTATTTGGAGCCTGGCATTGAGGATCAGGAGTACAATCGCGACCTCCTCCCACAAGAGGAGGAGGATGAAGATAGGAACAGGCATCCATCTAGACCTTCCTCCACTGTTTCCTCAGGGGGTGAGGACTCCACCAGGTATTACCCCGAGGTCCCCCCAGTGACTCCTCTTTCATCTCAGTGATGAAGCAGCTGCAAATGGCTATGGGGTTTGATGCTGAGAAACAAGACATTATAAGGAGAAACCTGGTTGAATTTCTGGAATTACCAGATTTTCTCCCTTTGATTATTCCTCCTCTATTGGCTGCATTAGAGAATACCACCATGGCTACATGGTATAGGCCAAGTATGATCCCTCCCATGCCTTTGGAAGGCAGACAAACTGTACCAGACTCCCTCTGGGAAGTCTTATTCTGCAGGTCAACCACAGGCTGATTCAGTGGTGATAAATGCAGCACATGGTAGGTGTAAGAGACCTCAACAGCTCAGATCTCTCTCCCCCCAGGCAAGAAGTGAAGGAAACTGGATCTCATGGGCAAAATGACCTTTGCCTCTGCCATTATGGGCCTCAGAATTGCCAGTTACCAGGCCCATATGGTCAAGTTCCAGAACTCTCTCTGGAAAAAGGCCAAAGCAGCAGCTCAGGCCCTTCCAGAAGGTCTCCAGAAGCAGGAGATGCTTAAGACCATCCAGGCTGGGACAGATGTGGGTTAGAGCCTCTTGATGTCTACCTATGACATCTCAAATGCCTCAGCCAGAGCAGCTGCAGCTGGCATCTGACTCAGAAGGCATTCTTGGCTCAGGGGTGTCCAGATTTGCTAGTGATGTCCAGCAGTCCATCCTGAATGCCCCTTCAGGGGTTACAAGCTCTTTGGGGCAGATGTGCAGGCTATCCTGTTTGATTTACAGGCCTCAGGAAGGACTCTGCAGTCAGTCCACTCACTGTACCACAACCAGCTAAAAAGTGGCCAAAGTATGCCCTTTTGTCATGCCACCCACAGACCCAAGTCAGGAGCTTGGCAGCAGGGCAAGCGTGGAGCAGGAGTAGCCTTGCCTGCCCCTACCTCCACCATAGGGAAAACCACTACAGGTGGAGGTGCGGCACTGGCCACTGGTTCTGCAACAGCATGACTCCTTGCTAGATCCCCCCCCCAGTATGCCAAGAGGGAGTGATAGAGGTCACTTCTCTTTCCACCAGGACCAGTGGTGGGAGATCACAACAGATGCTTGGGTTCTGCAGCTCATAGAGCAAGGCCATGCTTTAGAACTTCTGAAGTTGCGTCCGGACCACCCTACAGTTCGTTCAAGGCTAGATTTGGGGTTTTCCAAAAAGTGTTTGACATTCTGGTGGCTGCTAGGAAGCCCTCACCAGGGCCACTTATTCCATGAAGTGGAAGCACTTTGCTCTGTGGGTGGCTTCCCATCACTTGGATCCTTTCACTTGTCCAGTGAATCAGATTCTGGAGTACTTGCTGTCCCTCTTGGACACTGGACTGCAATACTCTTCCATTAAGGTGCACCTGCTTCCATTTTGGCCTTCCATGTGCATGTTGATGGCTGTATGGTGGCACAGCTGGAGGAGTCCCGTACATTCTTGAGAGGCATTCTTCACTTGACACCTCCCATCCTCAATCCAGTCCCAGCTTGGGACTTGAATTTTGTTCTTGAAACACATACCATGGCTCTTTCTGAGCCAGTCACAACTTGCAAGCTATGCTTTCTGTCATGGAAAGCGTTATTTTTGGTTGCTTTTACTTCTGCTCAAAGGATGTCCAAGCTTCAGGCTATTATGTGTGAGCCTCCTTATTTGGTTTTCCACAGAGACAGGGTGTCTTTGTGTACAAATCCTAAGTTCTTACCAAAGATGGTGTCTGAGTTTATCCTGAATCAAGCCATCCACCTGCCTGTTTATTTTTTGGAACATGCCAATCCAGGGGAAGCACTGCTCCATACTTTAGATGCACATAAGAATACTCGGATATTATAATCACCGTACGAGGGACTGCAGGAAGTCCTCACAGCTTTTCATTTCCTTTGCCCCTGGGAAAGAGGGCGTACTGGTATCTGAACAGTGCCTGTCCAGATGTTTGGCCAACTGTGTTACCTTTTGTTACAGGAAGTACGGTAAATAATTTCCTGGGGCTCTACATGGCCATTCCACCAGAGGCAAGGCCACTTCTGTTGCCTGTTTCCAGAATGTATCAGCTGCAGAAATCTGTGCTGCTGCCACCTGAAGAACTATCCACATTTTCATGAAACACTACAGTTTGGGCATTGCCTCTAGAAGAAGGGCAGGCTTTGGCCTGGCTGTGCTCCAAGGCCTCCTTTCCTTGGCCTATAGCCTCCAGCCTCCCAGACTGTTTCTCTGTCAGTACTTCTTGGGACTCATCCCACATGTGATAGGGTTGAATAAGGCCCTGTCCCATTTTATATGCAGAAGGAGTTAAATGCAAGGATCTGTTCTATCCTCTCCTTTACTGTCTCTTGCCTGTCTGGCTGCGCAACCAAATGTTCTCATGAGACCTAGGAACAAATCACTCTGACGGTCTTGCAATTCACCACCTCTCGCTATCTCTCTGCCTTCACTTGCTGTTTCTGTCTTTTCCCCCCTTGCATATCTGTGGTTATAAAAATACATGTGAATCATTGTGTGAAGCTGTAAGTGATACTGGGATCCCTTGGTTTGAAATGTATATAGTTATCCTGTTGAAATGATTGCAGCAAGCTATTTGGAATTTGGGGGGTTAACCTGAGATGCAGTTTGAGTTCCTGGCAGGCTTGTTTGCAAACTCTTTTGCAGAGCTGTCAACAGGAGGTCAGTTCTGGGACACCATGTTATTTTGTTGCACATGCAAGGAAATTGACAAAGTTCTAATACATTTTATGAGAAACAGGATATCTGCTTAACAAGCTCAGAATGTAGAGATTAATTGCCAAGCAAAGACTTGTTATCAAAAGAGCAGCAATCTTTTGCTGGGGAGAAACTGAAACTTGGAATTAGAGATACCCTTAGACGAAGGGCTTTCTTTTCTCTGTTTGTACTGCCATTATAAATAGTTATACTGAACAATTTTTATTTTTTTCTTTTACTGTTATTGTTAATAATATAACACTACTTGCAAATTTTATAATTGCTCCTGGTTTTCATATGCTTCCTGACCTGTGCCTCGAAGACATATGGTGCCAGAGTGGAAATTACGCCATGCATACTCTAAACCAGGAGTTTTGTGCATGGGTACTAGACCTGGTACCAGAGAAGCATAGAAGAAAAGGTATGGATTCTGCAGCAGCAAGCCCAGGAGTGATTACCAAAAGGATGGCAGCCAAATTAGCAGAGACAGAAGTCCAAGCTGAGACTATATAGCCAGCACCATTGATGGAAAAAGAAGAAGAGTTAGTGACAGAACCTGAAAGCCTGACTGTCTTTTTCAAATGGCGGGCTATGCAATGAAAAGAGAGAGAAGCAGAGAAGAGATGCAGTGACAGAAGCAGCAATGGCTCGATGCCTTGCATGCTATCAAAGCTGGAGGATCCAGCACAGGTCCAGCAGAGCAACAAGACACAAACAACTTTAAATTTACAAAGTTGTGTCCCTCGGATGATATTAAAGCATACCTGCTGACATTTGAAAGGGTTGACACAGCCTGCCAGTGGCCAAAACAGCAATGGGCAATCAGGCTGGTACCTTATGTGACAGGTAAAGCCTAACTTGCCTGCAGCAATATAGACACTGCAATCAGAAAACTATGATCTGGTGAAAAGAGAAATCCTGAAAAGATATGACAACTCAGAAGAGTTCTACTGTCAAAGATTCCTGTCTCTGAAGTACAACTCAGTAGACAATACTTGAGAAGCCTTCACCCGACTCAAAGAACTCCTTATTAAATGACTCCAACCAGAGGGCAAAACAGTCCCACAGATCATCAACACACGTGTAATGGAGCAGTTCATCAACATCCTGCCTACAGATGTGCAGCTTTGAGTAAAAGAACACCAACCAGAAAGTGGGGAAAAGCCCATTTCTTTGGCTGAAGACTATCAAATAGCCAGACAGACGCCACAGCAGTGAAGTAACAGCCTAGGACTGGTAAGACCCTCTTTTTCCCAGTTTAACTCCAAGTCTGATAAGAACTCTGGTGGGGGGTAACAAATCAGTACCCAAAAACTTTATTTGCTATAACTGTAACAAGCCAGGCCATATCACAAGAAACCGTCATTTAAAAAAAAAGGAGAATAACACTGGGGCAGATTTGTCCTTAGCAAATTGGGGCAAGTACTTAACAGATGTCAAGGTGGGAGATAAGACTGTGAAGGGACTTCTAGATTCAGGAAGCAAACAAATCCCGGTGCTTGTTGAAGTTCTCGAAAAGACCTGCGCCAAAGGACCAGGCACTGGTGTTATTTGCATCCATGGGGACACTTGATACTATCCCACCACCCAAGTGACTCTGAATAATAATGGTGTGTCACACCAGATGAAAATGGGGGTAGTACCTAAGTTACCTGTACCTGTAATTATTGGAAATGACTTTATTTAAAAGTTTTACCAGGAAAGGCATACTGAGCAGACTACTGCTCAATTCCAGGTGTGTCCTGGGGGGGGGGGTGTAGGAGATGGGAGGATACATACAAATTCAAAGTACAGACATTTCACAAATATGTACACAATTAGCTATATACAATGATATGTACAGAATAAATACAGAATGCATCACAGCAAGCAACCAGAAAATCTGGGTAGACACAGCAGCTAAATTGATATATGGTGCAGATGACAACATACACAGAGTTGGAGATATATATTAGGAGTACCCACAGTTGGAGCCAGTTGGAGAGCTAGTACCTGTACTAGTGTGAGTTTAGTCCACATGAGCTTTCCAGGATTTATTGAGATATCATTAAGGGAATAAATCCTTATGTTTCAGCAGCTGTGATGACAAGTGCTCAAGCAAAGAAAATCTCAGATGGTGGGGACTCTTTTCCTTTTGGTGATTTTGATTCAGACTTGTTTGAGCCCAGCTCCAAGATCCAGAAGTCCAGGAAAGAAAGAAGGCACCTGAAGAACCAGTGGCAACAACAAACTGATGGACACAATGGGTTAATATATGAAAATGCTGAAACTAAACTGATAACTGACTGTGATTCTGTTTCCAAGCAAGCTAACAATGTTTCTCTCTAGGGTTATTTTAAGCAGCTGAGGGTGAAACTAAAACAGGGTGAACCAATGTTTAAAAAATGCAGTGGGTTTCTGTACATAGTTTGTGTTTAACCTCAGACAGAGGAACATATAGAACAATTGGTTATACCACAATAGTATAGAACTGAGTTGTTACAAATAGCCCTTGATAGTCCTATGGCTGGTCACTTAAGGAAGGATTGCACCCTTGCCAGATTGCTATACAGATTTTACTGGCATGGAATTCATGAAGATTTTGCTACCTATTGCAGTTCCGGTGCCGAGTGTCAGATAGTAGCCCCATTGACTAAAAAAGACAAGGTGCCCCTACACTTGATAGATGTGCTTTTTAAGAGAATTGCAGTGGATGTGGTTGACCCCTTAGACAAAAATAAAAAGGGTAATGGATTAATTTAGTAATATGTGACTATGCTACTCGATACCCAGAGGCAGTTCCTATGCGTACTGTCACAGCCCCCAAAGTGGCAGCAGAACTTGCCAACATTTTCAGCAGGGTGGGCATACCTAAAGAGATTATTACTGATCAGGGTAGTAATTTTGGTGCTGCATTGCTGAAGGAGCTGTATTGATTGCTAGGTATTAGCACCATAAGAACTTCCCCTTATCACCCTCAGACAGAAGGTCTTTTTGAGCGCTTTAATTAAACCCTAAAACACATGTTAAAAAGGTTTGTAAAAGGTGAAGGGAAAGATTGGGACCAATACTTACCTTCTGCTTACAGTAGGGCCACAGGCATCAACAGGTTTTTCCCCATTTGAAATGCTGTATGGTAGACTCCCTAGAGGGACACTAGATGTAATTAAAGAAATGTGAGAAGATAACCCCACTCAGAAAAAATCTATTACATCATTTATGTGTGCCCTGAGAAAGAAGCTGGCAAAATATGTTGAAATTGCACATAGTAATCAAGAAACAGTTAATGAAGTGGCAAGGGCCTTATAAAGTGATTAGATGCACTGGCACAATTAACTATGAAATTGAGACCTCTGCTAGGAAAAATCCTATTAAGATATACCATGCTAACCTCCTAAAGAAATGGGTTGAAAAGACACCAAAGGCTACTTTGTTAGTATTATCAGAGACTGATAAATAATATATTGATATAGTTTATGACAGACTGGAACAAACTGTAAAGAACAGTTACATAAGAACTTACCATAACAGTAGGTCTTCGAGGGAATCTTTTTCATCAAGTCACACCTATAGAACTTAGCCACCAGGCGCTAGGATCCAGTGGAAGCTTTTCCCAAGCAGTCTGCCAAGGACTGCCTATGCTGGTATTGCACATCAACATCCCCTACACTATATAAGCATTTGCAGCCCTCTCCCTACTCAGTCTTTTCCCTCAGATACCCCAAGAGCAAGACCTCTCCTGAGGGGTTGAGGGGAGAGAAGAGGTGCCCAGCTGCCTAGATAGATGACTGGAGCTACCAAAGAAAGAGTAAAGAGACAGGGAGATGGAGGGCGGGACCTGATAAAAGAGATTCCCTCAAAGATCTGCTGTTACTTTGAGTTCTTCCATAACTGTTCTGTCTTCTTTGGGGATATCTCTTTCATCAGGTCACACCTATAGAACAGAATCCCAAGCAATAACCAAATAAAGACACAGTCTGGAAGGTAGGAAATTAGAGGCCTGAGGAATAAGGTTGAAAACCTTATTAGGTCAGACCCTGCCCACTTTCGGGAGGCAACGTCCAGACTGGAAGCTTGGTGGAAGAATAGACAATTGATAAAAGTGGCCGCAGCAGAAAAAGCAGCTGCAGACACCTCCCTGGTACTGGCAGTGATGATGGTGGCCATACCTAAGTTGTAAAGACCAGGCATCAGCCCCAGTGAAGTCCTTGCCACACTTCCTATGACAAAGAATGACAATGGTAGGACTCCCTGCAGACCTTAAGTCCAATGTGCATAGTCAGACAAATGACTAAGCATCTCTGGAGTGTAGAGAAAAGGTCACCCCCAGGACAGCATGCTCGGGGTCGTACCCAGGAAGAGAGAGTGGCAGGTAGAAAGTGAAGTGAGACACCACTCTAAGAAAAAACTCAGGGTTGTTTTGCAAAAACTACCTGGACCCTGCTGAAGATTAGATAAGGCTCTCCCACATGGGAGCCCACATCTAGGAAAATCTTAGAGCAGAAGAAAAAGTAACTAAAACTTTCTGCTTGCCTAGATGGAAAGCAAGGCTCACAAGTCACAGCAACTCAGGAGGAGGCAGGGTCAGCCTCTCCAAGGGACTATTCAGGTCCTAAGCCTGGATGGAGTGATGGATGGGAGGATATGAGTGAAAGAGGCCCCCCAGACAAACTCTGATCATCTCCCAGTGGATCACATGAAGAGACTCGGCAGGCCCATGAAGCACTGATATGCAACGGGAGAATGTTAAAAACCCATGGCAGGCAGGGATGAGAAGAACCCCAGGACCTGGTGCACCAGCCAGGCACAAAAAGGGGGTTCCAGTGAAGGAAAGAGAGGCCCAGGCAGCCAACTGCATATATTGCTTTGTGTCGGGCTAGACTGAGGTCTGGGGCCCAGTATCAATTCAGCCCTCACTTCCCGATACAGGGGAAAAAAAGAATGGGTCCCTGCCAACTGTCTGACCCCAGAGACTACACTGTGGTGTCCAGCTATACCATGGGAGGACCCGGGAGGAAGATTTCTGGCCTGCATGCCCTCATTACTAGGATATTCCTCTGGAAGTGGACCATCAGCTGAGGCCAGGGCTTCTGAATTTTGGAATGGGTCAGGAGGTGCTCCTAAGGCTAGGCTTGGGGTGGCTGCTGTGAGGAGCTGGTAGGGACACAGAAATGGAAAGTGAGACCCCCTTTCGAGAAATTGGGGGGGGAATCAGCTGCCACCAAGGCAATTTGCTTGTCAAGAGAGAAACAGTCACCTAAGCCAGGAACCAAAGCGCTGGGCTGCTGGACATACAGCACCCACTGAGGAAGTCTCCTATGCAACCTGGCCAAAAGAACAATAGCAGAGGCTACAACTAAGTAACCCAAGAACCTGAGAAATATTCTGACAGAGCTGGACTTGCCCTGATCCACCCAGCAGGTCTGAACAAGCAGAACCTCAGCCAGGTCCTGGGATATGATTCTGAGTCAGTAAAGATCCTGTGGACACTCTGTGTGTTGAGGGCAAACCAGGGTTTATTGAAGTGCTGGCTCTCCACTGCTTCAGGAGAGGAGAGGTGGGGTGGAGAACTGGCCTACATGGTGATCTTGGGATCCAGTCCTCATGCTGGCTTTGGAGGACCTGAACAAAGGAAAAGGCTCAGGTCCACGCCTGGTGCTGGGTAAGACAAAGAGAATGCCCAGACTCGGTGGCCCTGCCAAGCGGTCTGTAGGACTTCAAGATGGCCTGCATCTCCGGTGCAGAGCACCAGGGGACCTCAGCAGTTACCTTGAGGACCCACTGGAAAGCGCTAGCAGCCAAAGCCAGTGTCTGCAGTCCTGGCAAAAACATCTGCCATGTCATATATAGCCATACAGAGGACTGACATTCTAAGTCTCTAGCTGCAGCTTAAGCAACCCCTGCCTCTGGGACCCTTTATGAAAGATGTGAGTCGTCACCTGGCCATTCGCCCTGAGGATATACTGATACTCAGCCATGAGAAACAAGAATATGGCTAGCTTGAGGCCCAGTGTAGTAAAAACTTTGAGCCTCCTGCCCCAAGGATATGTCCTTTGTGACTCATTAATCGGGGAAAAGGAACCAAGAAGGTATGGCGCCCTCCAACTGTTGCAGGCAGCCCTGGTCACGCTGAGTCAGTTTCTGGCTGGGTTGCATAGTGTGACAACCCCAGAGAGACCTAATAGAATCTGATAGCCCTCCTGGATATAGCTGATACCAGGGGCAGCATGTGACAGGTTGCCACAGCGGCATCCTGCTGGACAGAAAGCCAAGGAGGAAAGACTTTAGAGCCTTTTGGTGATATTGACCTCCTCAAGTTGGAACCCTTTGGTGACAGACCTGTATTTTTGTGCTGTCAAAAAGAGAAGGGAGGGGGCTACAGGAGGGGAGCTAGGTATACGCCTGACCAAGTCCTCGCTCCTGGTTGAGAACTGTGGACTTTTATAGGAGATCCACAACCATGATGTCCTCCATGTTATCCTCAGGGAGGGTGAAATCATTATGGTATGCCTCCTCGATGATGGCCCTACTGAGAATGGGGCCGACAGCCTGAAGGTCATCTATGCCTGGCAGAAGACAGGGTCCACAGGACTAGAAGGCGCTGACAATGCCGAGACACCCCATGGCACAGGCAAGGAGGAAATCAGCCCAAAGTGGTAGGAAATGTAGGTACCAACTGGACTTTGATTGAGAATCAGGAAGGGTCACATTGATGACACCGGGGACCATGTTGCTAGTAGCCCAATGTACCCAAAGCCTGCTGTCCTGGGAATGTTGTCGGGCACAGAGGCGGAGCAAAGTGAAGTCAGCCTGGGGCTGATAGACCCATAGGTCGACATATGGAAAAGGTGTCATCAATGACACAGAGGTCAACGGAGGGTGTGTAAGGCCTGGCTCCAGCAGTGGGTAGCCCGTGAAGGGCAACTAGAGGAACCCAACGCCTGCCAGTCCTGAAGCATTGTCGAATGCAGAGGCGGGGTGGGGTTTGACTGGCGGGGAGCCTGCAAACCTGTAGGATGATGGACAGGAAATGCATCGTCATCCACCCAGGAAGCAACAGAGGGGGTGCATAGCCTGACTCCATTGATGAGCTGCCCATCAAGGGTGACCCAAGGCACTCAACATCTGCCACCCCAGAAACATCCAGGGGTGCAGATGTCGAATGGCTTGAAAGCCATGACCCTATAGGTCGATGGACAGAAAGGCATCATTATCGATGCAAGAATTGACAGCTGGGGTGCCTAGCCCTGCCCCATCGATGGTCTACTCATGAAGGGTGCCTGGAAGTCAGGAAACTGTAAGTCGACGGACAGAAAAGGGACTGTTGTCGACACAAGAGTCGATGGGCAGGGGGCATAGCCCAGCTCCGTCGGCAGGTTGCCCTGGCAGGGCAACCTAAGGGCACACAATGCCTGCTGACCTGAAAATTTCAATGGGCGAGGAGGGCGGACAGAGGGTAAGTAACTGGAAGCCACGAGTCCATTAGTCAAACAAGCGGGAAGACATCGTTGTCGATGTGGAGATTGGAGGAGGAGGCACCCGTCCCCATCGACAGGGCGTTCGTTGAGGGCGACCCGAAACACCTAACACCTGCAGGCCTGGATGGGCCCGGAGATGGGGCAGAGGGGAGAGCGGACTGGAAGCCACAAACCCATAGGTTGACAGATGGGAAGGCATCGTCAATGCAGGGATCGATGGAGGAGGCGCATAGCCCAGCTCCATCGACGGGTTGCCCATCCAGGGCAACCCGAGGCTCCCAACACCTGCTGTCCTGGAAGCATCAGTGGGCACAGAAGCGGGGCAGAGGGCCAGTGGCCTGAAAGTCATGAGCCTGTAGGTCGATGGATGGAAAATCATCATCGTCGATGCAGAGATCAACGGAGAGGCATGTAGCCTGGCTCCATCAATGGTTTGCTTGTCAAGGGTGACCCGAGGCACCCAACACCTGCTGGCCCTGAAACATCTATGGAGGTGGCGTGGGGTCGAGTGGCCTGGAAGCCATGAACTCAGAGGTTGAAGGACAGAAAAGGCATCGTCGACTCAGGAATAAATGAAAGGGGCACGAAGCCTAGCTCCATTGATGGGTTACCTGTCCAGAGTGACCCAAGACACCCAGTGCCTACCAGCCCAGAGAAACAGTGGGCACAGAGACGGGGTGGAGTTTGACTGGCCTAGAGCCAATGAACCTACTCTAGCTGGGGACACTGGCAGAGAGCACTGTTGTAGGGGCCCAGAAGGAGTAAAAGCTGGGAGAGCAGAGGGCATCAGGGCAGGAGCTGCTGACACCAAAATTCCTGAAGGAATGAAGAAGGAAATGGCACCCCTCAATGAAGTGGCACTGATGGACCAACTATGTTCAGCAATGGAAGGTCCTCAGAGGCTAGTCTTGGGCCCCAGGGCCTGCTAGCCTGTTGAAGAGGAGATGAGTCCCAGCAGGCTACGTAGGTGAGACCGCTGTAGCGAGGCCCGAGGCTGCAAGCACTGGTGTTGTGGACGTCTTGTCAAGGAAATCTTCTCGCCATGAACACCAACAGAGAAACTAGAAATTAAAAAGGAAGAAAGAAAGGCTGCGAGCACCAGTGTCATGAACATTTTGTCAAGGAAGTCTTTTCACCACGAACACTGACAGAGAAACTAGAAATTAAAGAGAGAGAAAGTAAAAGTTAATAAAAAAGGAAAACAGCAAAAAGGCAGTTTGATTGAATGTGAAGCTTCTGCAGAGACCTCTGTGAGCAGGTCAACAGCAGGAAAAGACTGAGGAGGGAGCGGGGCCGCTGGCAGATTGCTTGGGAAAAGCTTCCTCTGGATCCTAGTGACTGGCGGCTAAGTTCTATAGGTGTGACCTGATGAAAGAGATATCCCGAAGGTCTGCTGATGCTGTAAAGGTGAATGTTTCCTTAACCTCTGAACAAACAACAGAAATTTGTAACTTGCTAAAGACTTCCATAGTACTTTTACCACAGTGCCAGGCCAAGTAAAAGGGGTTGAGCACATAATAGTGACAGGGAATGCTCGCCCTATCAGACAAAAGACATACAGATTACCAGAACGGTTAAGAGCAGACGTGGTTAAGGAAATACAAAAAAATTAAAGAATCAGGTATCATAGAAGAGTTGAGAAGTGCTTGGTCATCACCAATGGTGACTGTAAATAAAAAAGAAGCGGGTGTAAGAATCTACCTTGATTTTAGGAAACTTGATCAAGTGTCAGAATTTGATGGTTATCCTATGCCCAGGATAGATGATTTAGTGGACAGATTGGGGAATGCCAAGTATATCATTACTCCGATCTCAGCTAAAGTTTATGATAACCCTTCACCAAGGGTTACTGGCAAATCTATCAAAATCAGGGACAAAACTGCATTTGACCCTCCTATTGGATTCTATCAGTTCACCACCATGCTGTTTGGTTTACATGGTGCACCTGCTACATGCCAGCAGTACATGGATGTAATTTTATCCCCTCACACTGATTATTGTGCTGTGTATCTGTATGATGATGTTGTGTACAGTCCAGACTAGAAAAGCCACCTGGAACACCTACTGTACGAGCAGTTATCCAATCTATCAAAATGGCAGGTCTGACAATTAATCCTACCAAATGTGCATTGGGCATACAGGAAACCAGATATATGGGCTGTGTTTTGGGAAATGGAGAAGTAAAGCCAGATATTTGTAAGATAGAAGCTGTAGCTAACAGTCCCTGTCCATAAAACAAAGAAACGTCAGGTCATTTTTAGGGCTGGCTGGTTATTATCAAAGATTTGTTCCCAATTTTGCCCAGCTAGCCACTCCCTCACTGAACTCACAAATAAACAGTTGCCAAATAATGTGAAATGGACCCTAGAATGTGAAGAAGCTTTTCAGGCCATCAAGGCTGCATTATGTTCAGCCCCTGTTTTAAGAAGCTCAGAGTTTGAGATACAATTTTTGTTACAGACAGATGGATTAGAGGTAGACCTATGTGCTGTCTTGAGTCAGAATGTAGATGGGAAGGAGCACCCCATTCTATATATCAGTAGGAAGTTACATGACAGAGACAAAAGGTACTCCACCATTGAAAAGGAATGCCTTGTGGCAAAATAGACAATGGAGGCCCTTAAGTTTTATTTGCTAGGAGCTGACTTTGAACTTATAACTGCTCATAATCCTCTCTGTTGGCTCAACCAAATGAAAGATAAAAATTCCAGAATCACATGGTGGTACTTGGCACTACAGCCATTTAAATTTAAAATGATGCACAAATCTGTGAAAGAGAATGACAATGCTGATTTCCTGTCAATATATGGATTAGGAATTGAGAATTCCAAAGGCTGAAAAAACAGCACGTGTGAGTTTAAACTTCTCTGTTTGCTATACTGCATATGCACAGAACTGTAAATGTTATAAGCTAACGTTAGAAGAGAATTAATAGAAAGTTTTGGAAACCTGTCTTTTAAAACAGGTTCCCTCTTTGGGGGGGGGGGTGACAGGGTTGAATAAGGCCCTATCCCATTTGTTATGCAGAAAGAGTTAAACGCAATGATCTGTTCTATGCTCTCCTTTTCTGTCTCTTGTCTGGCTGGTTGTGCAACCAAATGTTCTCGTGAGATCTAGGAGCTGATCACTTTGACGGTCTTGCAATTCTCTGCCTCTCGCTAACTCGCTGCCTTCACTTGCTGTTTCTGTCTTTTCTTCCCCCTTGCAAATCTGCGATTATAAAAATATATATGAATCTTTGTGTGAAGCTGTAAGTGACACTGGGATCCCCTGGTTTGAAATGTATATAGCTATTTGGAATTTAGGGGGTTAACCTGAGATGCAGTCTGAACTCCTCTCAGGCATGTTTGCAAACTCTTTTTTAAAGCTGTCAACAGGAGGCCAGTTCTGGGACACCATGTTCTTATTTTGTTGCACCTGCAAGGAAATTGATAAAGTTCTAATACATTTTATGTGAAACAGAATATCTCCTTAATGAGCTCAGGATGTAGAGATCAATTGCCATGCAAAGACTTGTTGTAAAAATAGCAGCAATATTTTGCTGGGGAGAGACTGAAATTGGAATTAGAGATACACTGAGATGAAGGACTTTATTTTCTCTGTTTGTACTGCCTTTGTAAATAGTTATACTGAACAATATTTATTTTTTCTTTTACTGTTATTGATAATAAAACTCCACTTTCGAATTTTAGAACTACTCCTGGTTTTCCTATGCTTCCTGACCTGTGCCTCAAAGACACTATGGGTGTGGCCTGATGTAAGAGATATCCTTGAAGAAGATAGTACATGTAACCCGGGTGCTGTATGCCAAAAGGCTACTACCCCTGCCTTGTGTGTACAGTCAAAGTTGAAGGGCCTGGGCTCTGTTCGGAATGGTCTGGGAGTTTGTTTCCAAGTGATTTCACAATAAGCACGGTGCCTCCCCCCAGAGTAAGGTTTTATGGGCCAGTTGGTAATTAGGTACAACCCCCTGGGATGTTGTACCTGCCCATCTCCCTTCCCAAACACCCCACACCCAGAAATACACTTTACCTTGCACTTCAATACCAATCAAGTAATTAGAGGAGATCTCTAATAATATGCTCACTGACACACTGTAGGGAAAAAGAATAAACACAGCTTTATTTACCATAGGGGTGGGAATAGGGAGGGAATACCTAGAACAGGGATGTACACAAAATTAGGTATTCGATTGTTTGGCAGAAATGCAATGCAGGGACATACCCAATGAGCAATGAAGCATAAACATTTAAACAGTGAGCAGTGAAAATAGTGCCCAACCTCTCACCAGCATACAACAAGGAATACAGACCCCCTCCCATCTGGTACCAGACCCCCTAGTGCTATGCTGAGGTACCCCCAACCAAGGGTGTTTCTAGGGTCTGAAAAGATTAGGGGCTTTAGCCCCCACTCCTCCTGACCCATGTAAAAACAAACTACTTGGTCAGGGTCAGTTTTAAGAATTGGGAATCTTTTATTTGGGGCTACTGAAAAAAGATTCAGAGCCTCAGCCCCTAATGTCTACCCCTTGTGACGCTTCTGCCACGGACTAGTGCAGGCCTGTTGTTGCCACAGCTTGGGTGGCGTTGGTGCACTTCAACTTTGGCCAGTGCCATGCAATAATCCATTTAGCCATGGTTGTGATCAATGCCATATGGAAGTGCTGCTGTCCCACAAGGTGATCCAACCCCAACCCTGTTAAACAGAGTACAGGGGAAGAAGCCTCCCAAAGGCCCAGCAGCAGATCTGAATGAGTTATTATACTGTATCATGCCAGAAATGATGAATTTTTTCACAATCCCCAAAAATGTGCTTGAGGGTTCCCCAAACCAGCTGACACTTGTTACATATGAGACTATCCAGCATACGAAATGTGACTAATCTCTCCAGGGTATAGTACATATTACAAAGTAGCTTATATTGAGATAGCTTAAGGCTGATAAATTTCAAAAAATGGTGCATGTTTCACCATATTGTTGTCCTAGAGGCCTGGTCCTCTAATTCCCCAAATACAGATGCCCAATAGGGAAAACCAAGGTTCAACTGCTCTGATTCACAAAGTCATAGCCTCTTGTAAAGATGAGAAATATTATGGGGTTGAGTAGAGTCATGACGAAGTTCATCCCATATGTCTGTAGTCTGGGCAGACCAGAAGGGAGGACCCAGCGCCTTATGAATGACATGATGCAACTGCATGTATGTAAAAGCAGCCTTATCAGATAAAGCAAAATGAGTTTTAAAGGTATTAAATGACAAAAAACTGCCAGTCTGCACTAAGGATGAGAGGGGACCCGACTCCGTACCAGGAAGAGAGGCGGATCCAATAGGCATCGAACCAATGCAGAAGTTAAGACTAACCTTAACTTACGTACCAATTGGTGAGTCCTTTAATATACCCGGAAGCAGTCGAAGAGGGACTACATGTGAGGGAGCCTAAATTTAGGTGATGTGCTTTGGCCAAGGCTATCTCAATAACTTGGTGAGCTGGGAGTTGACTAATACATGTCTCTAATTCAGAGGCACAAGCCCACCATAGAAATTGAGCGGTGTGGCCAGTAAGGTAATAAAGAAAAAAGTCAGGCAAGCTTGACTCCCCAGATTCCTTACCAGGCACTAGCTTGGCGTATGCCCTCCTGGGATGCTTGCCAGCCCACAGAAAAGTGGAGATCAAGGTGTGCAAAGAACTAAACCACTTCTTCAGTAAAAATACACTTGTCATAGTAAGGGGGTAAAGGAGACGTGGAAGAATGTTCATCTTAATTACATTAATGCTTGCCCATAGTGTTAAAGGGAGTTTAAGCCAGTGACCCAAATCTTGTTTCAAAGTGGGCAACAAAGCAGAGAGATTATGTTTGATCTTAGCAGGAGCTGCTCTGCACACCGTGATTCTCAGTCTAGTGCATCCGATACCCAAGTGCATCCCCATCTCATGACATCAGATTTAAAAGTACTAGAGTTTAAGGACATAAACACAGTTTTATCAATATTTAATTTGTATCCTGAAATAGAGCCAAACGTCTTTAATACCTCAAAAACTGCAGAGAGGGAGACAGAGGGGTATTGCAAGTGCAGAAGAATATCATCTGCTTATGTAGAAATGGCGCAGGAGTGTCCAGCAACCTGGATCCCATGTATGCAGGGGTGCCCTATGATAATACAGATGAGGGTCCCAAATATAAAATAAATAACAAGGGGATAAGGGATAACCCTGTTGAGTGCCCTCCTTTAAAGGGAAAGGAGGAGAGAGGATCCATTACAAGAAATTTGAGCAGAGGGCTGGGAATTTAACAATCTCACCCACGTTATAAACTCTGAAGGAAACCAAACTGTTTCAGCACTTCAAAATAACCCCCAAGAGACCTTAGCGAAAGTTTTTTCTGCGTTGAGGGACACCAACAGCATAGGGTTGCGGGAGCTCCCTGATGCAGAAAAAAGATGGGCCAGCTTCCGTAAATAGTCCCGGAAATGTCGGCACAGCATGAACCCAGTCTGCTCAGGGCCTATCAAATCCTGGCAGACCCGCAGAATCCTCTGAGCCAAATTTTTCACCAGTACTTTAATATCAGTATTTAATAAAGAAATAGGTCTATAGTTTTGTACCAATTCTGGGTTCCTGCCGGGCTTCGGTAAAAGGGTAATAAATGCCTCCTGAAAAGATGGGTTCAGGTAGTGCTTAAAGTGAAACTCATTAGAAATGTTGTTATGTGAGGTACCAAATGGTGTCCAAGGGCCTTGTAAAAATTAGTAGAAAGCCTGTCAGGGCCCGGGCCTTTGTCCAGAGTAAGAGCCTGGATAACGCAGTCCACCTCCTCTGAGGAAATCAGTTGTTTAAGCAGTTCTGTCCACTCAACACAAAGTTGAGGAAAGGAGAGATTCTGCAGAAAGGAGAGAATAGTTCCAGGGGGAGGGGAAGGTTCCTCTGCATACAGCTCAGAGTAGTAAGAAGCAAAGCAGCTGGCAATATCCTGGGGATCAGTCAAGCAAGGGGAGTCTGGAACACTTCTAATGGCAGGAATTGTCTGAGCAGCAGCTTGTTGTTTTAGCCGAAGTGCTAACAGTCTTCCTGCTTTCTGCCCCTGGTCAACATAGTGCATTCTAGCCCTAAAGAGTGCCCAGTCTGCCCCCTCATGCAGAAGGTCAGCATATTTTTCTCTGACCACAGCTAATGCATGCCAGTCCTTCTCTGATGAGGATGCAGAGATGGCCCTCTCCTGCTGTCTAATGTCCACCAGGAGATGGCTACTGGCCTGCAAGCATTACTTCTTACACACGCAATCCGGCCAAATCAGCTCCCTCCTGACTGTGGCTTTATAGGCGCCCCAAACTGTATGAAAATGTTCCACAGATCCTATGTTACACCAAAAAACTGAATCAGTGTAATCCCTCACCCATTGCAAGAGGTTGGGGTCTTTCAAAAGGTGATTGTTGACTCGCCAAACTTTATCTCTAGCTAAGGGGGAGGGAGCACAACTAGTAATGATACAGAGGCATAGTCTGAGATTACCTGGGTTTCAATATCACTGAAAGAAGCACTATTGAGAACAGCATGAGAAACCACAAAATAATCTAGACGAGAGGAGGACGAATGAACGGAGGTGTAAAAGATATACTGCTTCCAGGTGGGGTTAAGTACCTTCCAGGGGTCGACAACCCCCAGAGTGGTTATGAGCTCAGAGAGTCCTCTGAGCAGGTGAAAGGCCCAGCCATCATGGGGGAGGATCTAGCGTTAAGAATCTTGGGCTGGATTCCAATCACTGCCTAAAATAATCAGATAATATGCCAAGGAACTCAGAAGGGCTAAAATAGTAGTAAAAAGGGTGGTCATCTACATTAGGGCCATAAATAGAAGCCAGGGTAATGAGGGATCCACCAAGGGTACCATGCAAGATTAAATATCTGCCGTCTGGGTCCAAGTAGTCTTGGATAAGCTGTAAACCAACAGATCTGGTGAAAAAGATGGCAACCCCAGCGAGGCGCTTGCTTGAGCCAGCCATGTCAGCTTGTCCCACCCACTTCCACCTCCACAGCGTGGAGTCCTGAGACCTAGTATGAGTTTCGTGAAGAAATGTTATTTGGGTTCCCAAAGAACACAAGTGCCTGAGAATCACGTGCCTTTTTTCTAGAGTTTGGGCTCCCTGAACATTCCAGCTAACGAACTTGTGAGAAGAGGTTAATAAACTTGGTAAAGCCATCCATCGGTCAATAATGATGCAGACAAAAATAAAAATTACTCAGTTAGACTGCTGGTTTAAACCCCCAACAATACCGTAGACCATTAATATCACCCCACTATCAGGAAACGTGAAGCCCCTGAAAATAAATTAGATAAGGACTAAATGAATGGTGGGCTGGCATAACTTAGAGATGAGCAATAATACAAAAAGAACAGGTAACGAGAGCTCAGTACAAAGTCTCCTGGCTATAAAAATGAAAAAAAAAAAGTCAACAAATATGAACCAGAGAACTATATGCAAAAGTCCCACCCAAAGGAGTCAGAACCCCTCAAACCCCAAATAACTAGTTAGTAGAGTAACCATGAACAGAGAAACAGCAACAACCAAAGTGCACAGTTTGCCCTCCAAAAGAGAACAGAGAGCTGGCCTGGCACACGCCAAAGTGGGAGTCGAAACACCCAAATACAATTCTAGTCCATGAAGCATACATCCAAGAACCCACTGGACCTGGCCACCAACTGAGTCATATGCCACGGATGCCAAAAAAAATAATTTTACAGCCCAAATTGACTTAGACCAACTAAGATTCACTAAAGTACAAAAACAAAGCACTCATAACCGATGTAGAGCAGCTCAGCTAACAAGGTTAACTAAAAAGAAAGGAGGAAAAAGAAAGGGGGTAGGAGGGGGGGGGGAGTAGAACCATCCACAAAATTCAGCCATGCAGGCAAAAAGCTCAAACTAAAAGTAAGATGAGGAAGAGTAACAAGGATAACAAAGAGTGTAATCGAGAGCGAGGGATCCAGGCAGCTAACAAAAAAAGTTAAGAAGAATAGGAAATTATAGCAGTAATGTGTAGCTCAAAATAAAAGACACAAATACCCTGAAAAGAAAAGAAACAAAGGGGGTTAACAATGAGCAAAGCAGAAGCTACACTAATCCACTAACTGTCCAGGAAGAACCCTGCTAGGAAACTTGAGTAGCAGCACTCAAATATTATTTTAGAATGAATGAGTCAGCTGCACTGAAGAATCAACTTGGTCACACATTCACACGATCATGCCAACTGAACTGTGCCATCATTTAAGCTAGAGTCAGGACGACTTACTAAGGTCTCTGAAACCACAGTCAGTAAATCAAACTTGACATAAAATACCAAAAGAATGTATTGGTCGTTTAGCGGTCCAGAGGCAATTCGACGCATAACTATAAGGGCCAATATCGAACAAGCATATTAGAAGCATGGGGCAAATCGGACACACGAAACAGCCTCTTTATTTCAGACTAGCAAGATGGTGTCAACTGTGATATGCCATCATTGGCAATGGACCAAAATGCTCACAGAGGACTCTGGTGGAAACAGTCGGTGAAGTGTTCATGCAATAGACTAACAAGTCTAGCGTGCAAAAAACATATTAGACCGGCATACCTTCAAGAGCTTCCAAATCATGCAAATGTAACCCAGACCCCTGCCTTTTTGCAAAACGACAGGTGGCATGCTGTTGAAGCTGACAGCAGTACCTGGGAGGACTAGGTTACTCGGCACAGGGAGCCTAGGTTTGGCTACTCTGCACAGGGGCACCCAAGTAAATCCGAACACAGGAAGCAATAACTGTAATGTCCAAAACCAGGAATGGGATTCTGCAGTGTGGCTTTTATTCACATCCAAACTGAACAAACAAAGCATAGACAGACCCCCATGGGGCTACATTCCTGGTAATGCAGATTAGAGACAACAGAACACTTCTTCACATTTCAGCCCTCAGGCTTTGAACCCAGCGGCACACAGCCGGACTTGCACGCAGCTTTGGGTACACAGCCCAACTTATCACTACTTAGGTTTTCACTGGCCTGCCTCCACGGCCACTTGATCCACGGTCCATTTTGGGAAATGAACCAGTTTTCCTGTTGGTGGCTCCCCAAACCACCTTAGAGCCTTCGACTCCTAGAGGGAATTTTCCTTCCAATCCCATGTCTGGGTACTTCCCTCATCACTGGCCAAGTGCATGAGGCAAAGTAGAAATCCACAGAGCAAATCCGTAGAGGTGGACCTGGTCACTAAAGATGGGGGGTCTCCCACCTCCAGCTCCCACAATCCATACCCGGCCATTTCTCTGGATACTAAACAACTCTTTTCTGAAAGCTTGGCAATGTAGAATACTGGGTAGACGTATGTCACATCTCCTCTACGTGTCTTGACTTCCCATATGTGCTGGACTTGAACATACTTTTACTTTTGGCTAAGCCTATTACTCTAGGCCTCCCACTACTTCAGTAGTCCAATGCCCACTATCACACAAGTCCCAGGGTGAAAACATGGGCCCTTTAGAAAGAGCAGAACTCACCTCTGGTTGCAGGTGCCCCACAGGCGAATCACAAACTCTTCTTGTTTCCCAAAACTCTTGGACCAAATAAGGCAGCTTCTCCACTAGCAGAAAACCAGGGGGGGTTGCCCCTGGAATATGCAGGAAACCCTTCCTGCCCCATCCCCTGAGGGATGGGGCACTGAGACCCGAATCAGCGGTCTCCACCACTTTAAAACTATCTTCTGTGTCTCTCTTTAGGTGGAAACACACACCTATTTCCTAAATGTAGCCCTATGTCAGGGCTGAGGCTCCACGAGCCTACACAGAGCTGCTGTGCTCCTCTCTCAGCAAGCTCCCAACTCCAATTGACCTACAGACTACTGTTCAAACCTCCCAACATTCTTTTCCAACTCCCTGCTGCAGATTCCATTGTGGCTCATGCAGCTGCGATAGTTCTATGGTGATGTCATCCCTCAGTCTCAGCTGAGACTGAGAACAGAGTGAGACAGTGTGAAATCCATTTAACTGGAGTTTCACAAACTGCCTTCCCTGCCTACCACTAGGTCTTACTGGGATTCTAGTAACCTCGGGTAACAAGGGGGTTACACTCGCCCTTGACCAGGAAAATGACTGTCCGCAGTCATTATTTACCTGGCTTTAGGCCATCCCACCCTATGTGCTACCTGTGGAGGGGGGTGATCAGGCTCCCTCCTACCACGTGTGAGCACAGGCAGGCAACACTAAGGGCCTAGAGGCCTTTAGCTGACATGTCAGCCTCTACTCTATCCACTTACTATGGGTGCCTAGTGGCTCTGGTAGAACTGTCCAGAGCATAGCCCTAATAGCTCAGCACTGCAGTCCCTACGGCCGTTCAGGACCACAGCCTGTCTATCCCCCCTAGCCCTCTAGGGAAAATCTGTCTGCCTCTAACTTAACACCCCAAAACAAAAACAACCCGGGGACCTCCCCAACCTTGGGCAACCTGCAACCACACACCAAGGAACTAACACCACATTATTACATCACTTTACTGCCTCCTCCCTACCCCCACAACTACACCTGTGGAAGGAAAAGGGTTAATACAGTAACAACAACAATTAACAACCACAGTACTTTAAATTACTACACACTAAAGTACTAGTGAGGAACTCCGATGAGCCCCTCCTCTTCTTGTCTTCTCTTCTATCTTCTCCAGGACCACCTGCAAGAAAAAGAGAGACAACATACACTCCTAATCTGCATACACAGTCTACCTAAACCCCTACCATCAAAACACTGAAGAATCCCAAAAAGATTTTTTTTAGAAAAGGTAGAAAAACAGTATTTACATTAGAGTACAATAATGACATTATTTACAATACACATTTGGGGGGATGGAGTGCCCTAAAAGTCCCAACTAGTGACCACAGTGCCCGAAGGCTAGTCCATTAAAGAGTCTCTCCTGGGCCGGAACCCGGTGAAGCACAGTTCTACCAGGCCAAAGTCCCGAAGGGGAGAGTCTTTGAGGACAGTTCACACATTTTGGGGTCTGCTAGTGTAGTAGACCCCGGAGTCAGTTGAAAAACCAATTATGACTCACTTACCACACATTATGACTGATTTTTTCAACTAGTTTTAAAATTCGGACTTCAACTAACTGAAGAAAATCCAACCAATTTTTTTCAACTTTCACCATCGCTGAATTTTATTATGAAGTGGTTTGTCATACTTTTTTAACTTTGTATCTTTTTTGAATTAAAATTTTGACTATAAAAGTTAATAAAATTTATGAAAGAGTCCCCCCCCCCGAAATCAATGGGGCACATGCACACACAGCCTTCTTCTTCTGACATAGAGAATCTGATGGCAGAGAAGGCCCTCTTGGCCCCCTAGTCTGCCCATTTCCATACCTAACGGATAAGCTGCAAATCCTAGTTAACCAACAGCCTACTTCCTCCTACCCCCCCACTAGAATTGCTTTATGTCTGTCCCATGCATTCTTGAATTCCACCACTGTTTTTGACTCTATGATCTCCTCAGGAAGGCTGTTCCATGCATCTACAGCCCTCTCTGTGAAGAAATACTTCCTCACATTACCTCTGAGCCATCCCCCTCTATCTTCAAATTGTGCCCCCTTGTTCTTGCACATCTCTTTTTCTGAAAGATGCTACCATCTTGGACTTTGTTGAGTTCCTTGAGGTATTTGAAAGTTTCTATCATGTCTCCCCTCACCCTCCTTTCCTTGAGACTATACATCTTAAGCTCCTTTAGTCTTTCTTCATGTGTCTTCCGGTGTAGACCCTGCATCATTTTGGTTGCCCTCCTCTGGACAGCCTCCACCCTGTCTATGTCTTTGCAGAGATGGAGATAGCAATACAAAACGGGGCCGCATTTGCCTATGTGGGGGCATGTTGATGGGCTGAGGTCAGGAAGGGAAGCAGCTCTGTTTTTAGCATTTGGGATTTAGTAGCATTATAACTTCATAAATGGGTAAAACCAAAAGGAATTATTTATGTCCCTCAACTCTGGGGCAGGTAAGGTATTGCATATGTCGGAGGGAGAAGCAACTAGTCAGCAGCAGCTCAGAAGTTGGCTGCTCTTTAAATTGCAAATACAACGTGCCGTGAAACAAATCTACACACAGTAGGGACCCACAAAAGCACAATAACCAGTCAAAACAACAACAAAATATACTAAGTCCCTAAAAGTAACAAGTTGAAGCAGGACAGTAAAACAATATACAGTATAGAAAAATAAGCAGCAGTAATACTAATTACTTAGAGAAAGAATTATGAGTCTAAAATACAGTATAGGTAGGGCCTGTTAAACACCCCACAGAAGCTAGACGGTACCCTTTTTCAAACAGAGCCATACATCAATATATGTTAGTTTACTAGCAGAATCTGTGAGTCTGAAAACAGTTTAAGGGAGGACCCCTAGAAATACCTCCTGTATGGTATACCATAACTGAGATGTATCCATAGTTTAAATTTAAAGCTAAAAAAGCTCTGCATATTAAAAAAGCATTTTCTGACAGTTTCTGAATTTGTTTTGGCTTTCAGCATGTACACTAATGTGTTTTTTAAAGTTTTATTCATCTTGCTGTGAGGACTTTAATATTTAGTCCATCCAATTGCTACAGTGGCAAACAACAAACATTTTGTCCATTGGACCCAACCGACCATGCTCCGCGCTCCAGCCTCCTATGGGTCCGGGAACTCACCAACCGACCACCTGTGCCTGGCCTGCTCCACGACCTCATGGGGAGTCTGACTTACTCACAATGCCACCGCAGTCAGAGAGAACCCAGCAGGGCCACCAGCAGTAGATCAGTGATGATCAATCGCCTTGGCTTTTTGAGTTCAGCCCCCCAGGCCCCACAGCTCCCAAGCCCTCAACCATCCAGACAAGCCAGCCCAGCACACAGAAGACACACAGACAGACTGAGTAGTCTGTGAGAGACCATCCTCCTCCTTCCTACTGCCCACTGCTCAGCCCTGGTGGGCCTTACATAAACATCCCATACAGTACCTTGCTCACTGTAGCAGCCTGTTGCCAGTTTGGTCAGGTGTCGGGTGATGATTCAGTCATTGTCTGATGGCTCCATGGCTCCGGCTGCTGCTGCTGCTCTACTCAGTGGTGGTGCCAGTGTTTTTTTGGAGCTGTATGCTCCCTCATCCCAACCCACACAGTCGGTCCCCAACCCAGACCCACGTCCCCACTCTGGTACTCCACAGAGTGGAACTAGTGCACCTAGCACTCCTCCTCCTCACCGACTCTGAAGCCCTTAGTGAGACTGAGTGACAGTCATCCAATGGGTCCGGCCAACGGGGTCATGGGCTGATCCCGACCACGACCAGACCACTGACATGCTGCCTTCACATGACTGCTGCCTGGCTTTGCTGGAGGACTGACTGGAACCTGCACAGCCACACATTTGTCTCTCTTCAGTCACCAGACACATCAGGACAGTGGACACAGTTAACTTATTTTTAAATTAAAGGCCGAACAGCCAAATTTTATTCCTGCAGAAAAACGCTGCTCGCTCCATTGCCCACACACCAACACAGATTGGATGCCTCTTCTCCTGACAGTCTCCTCTCCTACCTCTGCGCACTCTCCCTGCCACCCCATGCAGTCAGTCACAGACACTGTCAAGCTCCTGGTTCCTCCTTCAATCTCTCCTAATTGGTGGGTGCTTCGTGTCCAGGAGCCAGGGGTGCATTTTTTTGGCTGTAAGGCTCGGTGCCAGCAGTTGAGGACCATTAAATATTCATGGCCCCCCTCCTCCCCCAGGAAAGAAAAAAAGAGAAAACACACTGCTGTGCAACACAAAAACAAACCTGGATGGGTCATGGAATCATCAACTGCAGTGGATTTCAACTCCACTATTTTATAACTGCAATCCAATGCAATTGCAACTGATTGCAACTGCATTGAATTGCAGCTGACTGTTTCAACTGCTGATGACTGCTACGGGGTCTATAGTGTAGGGTGTGTACTGCAATGTTATAAAGATAGAAAAGTTCAGACTTACCAGCCCCTTGTAGTACAAGAAATCTGAACTGACCTGCACCTCAGCCGAAGACTCTCCCTGGCAGCATTTCTTCCGATGCAGCTGAGCGGACATCTTCCGGGAACTACAGGAGGGCACATCTGGGAACTGCTGGGATGATGTCATCTCTGGAGATGGAACCTTAGAACAGGAACAAAAAGGAAAACAGCTGGTCTGACATCGTCCGATTACCAGGCGATGGATCAGGATACAGCTGGGCCGGTGTCCTCTCTGGATCTGAAGTCATCTGGTGGGCCAGTCGATGGATTCTGGAAAGGCCAGTACACTGTAGAACTGATGAATGTGGGGCACCTGAGTCCTGGATGTCCATACTGGTGGATCAATAAAGGCACTTCACAGGCTGGTGTGGCAGTATTGACTACCACTGCTCGGCTTTCCATTTAGTAGGCACGGGCACATTTGCTGGGAGGGCCTTGCATTGAGGCCAATAGTACCGGGGGACAGAAGCTTGAATTATTACCCCGTCTGGGTGCACATAATTCACACAGTGGGAGATTTCACATCCCTCTCTGCCCACTATTCGCACTCTGTCCATAAACAGTGTCCTGCCTCTCTTCCACTGGGTATATTTCTCATGAAACCGTCTGTCTTTTACATGCTTATTTGCCCCAGGATGCACACCTTTCATTGCTTCGGCCCAGATCCAGGATTTCCTGCTGTTCTCAATCTCCTCCCAGACTTTCCGAGGAAAGGTAGGAAAGGTCATTCCATAGATCTCATTCGCCTTCCTACAAACCAGTCTCTCCTCTTTACTAGCTTTGGTCAACCTGAGACCGCTGGCCTGGCTTGGGGGTGGCCAGTCCTGGTTCTGCCAGCTATGCATCCTTAACGAGATTAAAAACGGATCCCTGACTTCTTCTTCTTGCATAGCCAGGGCAGTGGCATCACCACTCTCTTCCATGCATTCCTCCGAGGCAAGAGCTTGAGGCTGTGTACCCATTCCTTTTTCACAAGGCCACATAGGTTCCCCCTCATCTTCTTCCTCACTGAGGATCTGAGCCCAGGAGTGAGCAGTCGTCCTCACTCCTGAGACTATCCACTCATCACTAGGCGCGGAGGTCGACACCTCCCAGTCAAAGGCCTCCCTCATCTCATCTTCTCCTATGAGACTTGGGCTAGGCCCCCCCCCCCAGGGGTCTACTGATGCTTTATCTGAACTTTCCTTTTGAGATCCAGCATCTGAAACTTCAACATCTGGTTCTGCCTCTAAATCCGCACCCTCTAGCTTTGTGCCACACTCCCCCGAGGGGCCTTCTTCAACAGGCTCTGCCTGGTGTGCTGTGTGCTGCCAACTACAGATTCCTGAACCTTTGTCCATGTGGGAGCCAAATGAATTTGAGGCACTTTATACAAGCCATAGTTTTCTAGGCATCCAGCACAGTGAGGAATCATGAAGCCGTCCCTTCCAGCATTCAAGCATATTTGACACACATGCTCTGGATAACCAGGAATCGCCACATGAGGAGGCAGTTGTCCTCCATAACACCACTTTTCAATGTCCCTCAGTCTATTTACTGCTGCTGTTACTGCAACCCGGGCATGATCCGGGGAATGAGGTGGTCCTGAGGCCATAACTGCAGAAAAAACAAACAAAAACTCACTGTAACTGAAAGTCCCACTTTACTGAACACCTTCTTTACTTTTAAAATGGCTCTCTGCTGCTGTGTTTACTTTACTACCCCACCCTGTAATGGTGGCGGCAGCACTCCTGTGCATCAAATATTCAGAAATTGGAACAAGCCACTAACCCGATTTACACACACTACTGATAACTTTTTGCTGAAACTGCACAAACTTGCACTGTTCTTGTTCTAAACACATTTACATGATTTTCCACGGACTTTTCACTTGCTGGAAACATTTCTTTAACTCACAGTCCCTTAAAGCTTCAGGTTTTTAAGCACAGGATTGTCTATAAAACTAGTGCTGCGCATTTGGCTACAGCTCACAGTCTCTCTCTGGCTTTAAACTTTAAACTGATGCTGAACTCATTACTATGCACACAGTCAATGGCTTAACAGACTTGCACTTGCTGGCAGGACTTGACACAGTCGTTACTTGCAAAGCGACTACACTGCTGCACACATATTTTGCTGGCATTTGGCAGTAAATCACAGTTTGAGCAACTTTTACTGTTGGTACTTACTGTTATCAGTAGCTGTTAGCTGCGATGGGGAAAAACGGCCTGCAGCCAGTCTTGGAGGCCTCAGAACAGAAACGGGTGGGTAGTCCTGCCGATCTTCTCCTCGACCACCACACTTGCAATTCAGACGATCGATAAGCGGGGTTGAGCCCGATTTTAAACAAAACAAGTCTATTTTTAAATGTTTTCAGTGCTTTTAAAACTCCGCGATGCTCCTCCACAAGCCAGTACACGCACTCCACTCACACTCCCTCTCGAATGCTGGGGCAGTCACTGTAGAGCTGGCTGAGGGGCGGGACTGATTGCAGCCTCACCAATCACACGATGCCATGCAAATGAACCTCTTTTTCCTCGCGAGTGCTCTTCTCCTCACGGCGATCGTCGAGCAGGCAAATTTAAACTGCAGAATGCATTTTTTTTTTCTCAACTGACTCTACGGCGGGAGCCCATTTCAGCCATTTAACATAGCCATTCACACTGCAAGTCTCTCAGTTCATTCAAAAAGCATTTCCAACATCCAGGGCACAATTTTCCTATTGCTACCCCTAGTCTTCCACACTTTTCTTTACCACAGTTCTTTTAAAAGCATTTCCAACATCCAGGGCACAATTTTCCTGTTGCTACCCCTATTCTTCCACACTTTTCTTTACCACAGTTCTTTTTTAAAAGTAGGCAAAAATGCTGTAAACAACTGATGCAGGACAAGGGCACACTCTTTTAGCTTTACTGCTCCTTGGTAAACAGTTGGCATTTTAACAGCAGCATAAGATCCACAGCACACAGCGACACACTAATTAAATTGCTTCAGCTTTTTTGGGCTACCCACTGCCAGATAGCCAAAATGCTAGTCCCTTGCCCGAGCACCTTCCTCCCAGAATAAAAATCCCAGCGGTGCCTCCATTTTTGTAACCCCCCGACCCCTGCCTTTTTGCAAAATGACGGGTGGCATGCTGTTGAAGCAGACAGCAGTACCTGGTGGGGACTGGGTTCAGGGAGGACTAGATTACTCAGCACAGGGGGCCTAGGTTTGGCTACTTTGCACAGGGGCACCCAAGTAAATCCGAACACAGGAAGCAATAACTGTAATGTCCAAAACCAGGAATGGGATTCTACAGTGTGGCTTTTATTCACATCCAAACTGAACAAACAAAGCATAGACTGACCCCCATGGGGCTACATTCCTGGTAATGCAGATTAGAGACAACAGAACACTTCTTCACATTTCAGCCCTCAGGCTCTGAACCCACCAGGCACACAGCCCGGACTTGCACGCAGCTTTGGGTACACAGCCCGACTTGTACACTACTTGGGTTTTCCCCACTGGCCTGGCTCCCTCGCCAGTCACTTGATCCATAGTCCATTTTGGGAAATGAACCAGTTTTCCTGTTGGTGGCTCCCCAAACCACCTTAGAGCCTTCAACTCCTAGAGGGAATTTTCCTTCCAATCCTACGTCTGGGTACTTCCCTCATCACTGGCCAAGTGCATGAGGCAAAGTAGAAATCCACAGAGCAAATCTGTAGAGGTGGACCTGGTCACTAAAGATGGGGGGTCTCCCACCTCCAGCTCCCACAATCCATACCCGGCCATTTCTCTGGATACTAAACAACTCTTTTCTGAAAGCTTGGCAATGTAGAATACTGTAGACGTATGTCACATCTCCTCTACATGTCTTGACTTCCCATATGTGCTGGACTTGAACATACTTTTACTTTTGGCTAGCTTCATTACCTAGGCCTCCCACTACTTCAGTAGTCCAATGCCCACTATCACACAAGTCCCAGGGTGAAAACATGGGACCTTTAGAAAGAGCAGAACTCACCCTCCGGTTGCAGGTGCCCCACAGGCAAATCACGAACTCTTCTTGTTTCCCAAAACTCTTGGACCAAATAAGGCAGCTTCTCCACTAGCAGAAAACCAGGAGGGGTTGTCCCTGGAATATGCAGGAAACTCTTCCTGCCCCATCCCCTGAGGGATGGGGCACTGAGACCCGAATTAGCGGTCTCCACCACTTTAAAACTATCTTCTGTGTCTCTCTTTAGGTGGAAACACACACCTATTTCCTAAATGTAGCCCTATGTCTGGGCTGAGGCTCCACGAGCCTACACAGAGCTGCTGTGCTCCTCTCTCAGCAAGCTCCCAACTCCAACTGACCTACAGACTACTCTTCAAACCTCCCAACATTCTATTCCAACTCCCTGCTGCAGATTCCATTGTGGCTCATGCAGCTGTGATAGTTCTATGGTGATGTCATCCCTCAGTCTCAGCTGAGACTGAGAACAGAGTGAGACAGTGTGAAATCCATTTAACTGGAGTTTCACAAGCTACCTTCCCTGCCTACCCCTAGGTCTCACTGGGATTCCAGTAACCCCGAGTAACAAGGGGGTTACACAAAGGTACCCTGAATGGTAGGCTCAAAGAATTAGAACCAGCAAAGTAGTACAAAAAGGAACCCCACATACCAGGTTAATGGGCAACAGGCAGTTGAAAGATGGGAATAAGCTGTGGCAAACCTTGTCGAGACACTGCAGCAGATTGAAATTCCATGGTACTTGAGGAGGTAATATACTAGTAGATGAGCTGGATAAAGTATATGAAACCACACTTTAGCTGAGTTCAGGGCTTGCTTTATATCTTTATAGGCCATCTGCTGGTCTCGAATTGGAGTAGTAACATCTCCAAAGATGTAAAAATGATGGTTATTCCAAAATAGGGAGCCCATTTCTCTGGCTTTTCTCTGAATGTAGATCTCCTGCTGAAACTCGAGACATCGTATAATTATGGCTTGAGGCTTGCCATTAGGAGGGGACACTGGTTTGAGAGATCTGTAGGCCCGTTCTACATAATAACAGTCATCGAGTGGAGGGGGCCCGTCAATATCAATGAGCAGATCCTGGATAAACTTCAACATATCCCAGCCTTCTGCTTTTTTTGGGTACGCCCATGAAGATCAAGTTATTTTGCCGATTTCGGTTTTCTCGGTCTTCTACCCTGTCCTCCAGTTTCTCTACTTTGCGTCGTAGGTCCATGAGCTCCTTTTCCGCTCTGGTGTGAGAATGTTCAAGTGAAGAGATCCTACATTCTGCATCCCCCACATGAGTAGCCAGATGCTCCAAGGAGGGCTTAAAAGCCTTTAAATCATCTGCCACCTCTACTAAAATTAATTTAATTGAGGCAAGCTCAGTGAAGAATTTATACAGATGGGTGTGAAGGTCTTCTGACTCTGGCTCATCAGGGGAATCGAGGACTGGGTGTCATTTGATTAGAGGTGGCCGTGGCAGGAGTTGTTGCACTGATGAAGAGGGCTCTGCAGTATCCATCAATGCAGATTCCATTTCGGACATCTCGGGAAACTGAATAACACCCTCGTGCTCGATGAAGTGAACTGGAAACGCACTTAAAAAATGAAATTCAGCCAAATTAGAAAGAAAAAGATGCATTAATAAGCCACAATAGCCGGAGCCAATCCAACCGCATCTGATCGGGGCGCAGGTATCGCGTGACTCTCCGGCCCGGGGGATTTAACTTCTGGAGGGCATAAGACAATTCTTGGTAAGGATTTAGGTGTAATATAAATCCCTTTGTGCACCACATACAAGGGAAGAACAGTGTGTTCTGGAGTATCGTATGTGGGTTTTAGGCTTTGTTCAGAGTGTCGCACTGGCACCATCTCTTCTTCGGTTTCAGGAGGCATCCCCCCGTCTCATCAACCAGCAATGAGTTATCCGGAGTTGAACAAGTTTCCAGTACCTCCTCTGGGACTTCTGTGGATTGTTCAGGTTCTTCAGATTCTATTTGTTCTGACACTCCTCGACTTCTTTATTACTTGTCTCACTTGCCACTTCAATTGTAGGCCTTTCATCTGGGGTTTCGCTTTCATACAGTTCAAGAATAGCATTTGTTAGGGTTTGTTCTGTTGCAGGTGCAAGGGTTGCTTGGTCAATGAAACTCTCAATACTTTGTAAAATTTGGGCAAGCTCTAGAGCAGGATAATAAACTTCCACTTCAGTATCTAAGTCAGAATTGTCTTGTTCTCCAGCTTTCTCTAACGAATCGGGATTTGATTCAGGGAGTTGCTCTTGATTGTCTTTCTGGTGTCTGCGTGGGGCAGACTGGATGATAGGAAGTTCAGCTACGTCACTGTTGGGGATTGTCATTTGCCCAATAGGAAGTAAATGATTGCGATGGACAATCCCCTGTCTACTCTTGGTTCCTTCTTGCTCAATTCTGTAAACTGGCATCTCTTGCATTTTCTTCAGAATGACATAAGGGGTACTGGACCATCTGTCTGATATCTTATGCTTGCCAGGGATGCCCAAGTTTCTTAGGAGAACACAGTCTCCTGGACGCAGTTCCTGCATTTTTTATTGAGTTTGATGCATTTAGCAGCAGTCTGCAGCCAACTTATATGCAGCATTTAGTTGATCTTGCAGTCTCTGAACATAATGCAGATACTTCTCCAGCCTAGACCCATCAGCTGAGACACCAAAACACAGGTCGACAGGTAACCTGGCTTCCCTTACGAACATATGACTGTAGGGTGAGAACCCACTGGCATCACATCGGGTACAGTTGTACGCATGGACCAGGGCACTGACCCACTGGCTCCACTGGTGTTTGTCTTTCGGGTATAACATTCCCAGCATATCAAGGAGAGTCCGACCGACAATGATAGTAATTATTTTATCAGACGGCTTTCAAAATCTCTCCCCTGATTGGAGTGAATCCATTGCAGAGCTCCATAATGAACAAAACATTTTTCTACCAGCACTTTCACCACCATGGCGGCCTTCTGGTCTTTAGTGGGATATGCTTGTGCATAGCGAGAAAAATGATCTGTGACCACTAAGATATTTGCTAAATTTTTTGAGTCAGGTTCTAGACTGAGAAAATCCATGCACACCAATTCCATGGGAGCACTTGTCGATATATTTACTAGAGAGGCTGCCCTCTGTGGTTGTGCTTTCCTCTGTACACATTGCAGATTTTGCAATACTTCTCTATATCACTTTCCATGTGCAACCAGTAGAAACGTGATCTGGCTAGGTCCAGTGTTCTTTCATTTCCAAGATGCCCCATATCATCATGTAAAGCACGTAAGACTATTTGTTTGAACTTTGAGATGAAGATGAGCTGTAACTTAGTGAAACCTTGAGGACCTTGTATTTCTTGATACAACAGTCAATTCATTATTTGCAACTTGGATCATTCTTGCAACATTAGTCTTGCATCTGGTTGATCAGTTGTCACTTGATTTGCATCACCACCCTTTTCTAAAGTAGAGAGGATATCTACCAGGTCTTGCAGCAGCGAGCTGATATCAATTGCAGCAAAGTTTCAGTAGGCAGTGGACAAACAGTCTGCTGAAGCACCAAGGGTATCAATTAATCAGTTTGAGTTAGTTACTGAGGGTTGCTCATCTGTGTCAAACTTGTTACAAAGCGCTTTTACTGCCTGTTGAGGGATCTTGACCCAAGTTACATTGTTCTGGATAGTTGTTGGTCTTCTAGACAATGCATGTGCATTAACATGGTTAAGCCCAGGTCAGTACTCAACACTGTAATTGTAAGTAGACAGGGCAGATAACCACCGGTGTCCGGCTGCATCCAACTTTCCAGTGATCAGTACATATGCCAAGGGATTATAGACTGTCTTGATGGTAATTTTGGCTCCATAGAGATACTCATGGAACTGGTCCACTACTGACCACTTTAATGCCAAAAACTCGGTAATTTATTAACAGGGCACTTCTTTTCTGCACTGTTATGGCTTCTGCTGGCAAAAGCCATGGGTCATAATCCTTCAGGGAAACTTTAGTAGAGCACAACCCCCCAACCCACTGAAGCTTGCATCCATGTGGAGTATGTATGGTTTCTCTGGATCAGCGTATGCCAGGACTGGGGCATGCATCAAACAACGGATAATTTCATTAAAAGCTTTGTTGCACTCGGAAGTCCATCAAATTCCAAATGGTTCTGTTTCTAGTAAGTCTTGGGGTCATTTGTCTTGACTGGTCTATTCTTTCCTTTTCTGGTGGGTGGGTAGCCTTGTGTGAGGTTCAACAAAGGTTTGACCACTCTGATATAGTCCATCATGAATCTTCTATAGTAACCACAGAACCCAAGAAAATGCTGCAACTCTCAGAGTGGATGGTTTGGGCCATGTTGTCAACGCCCCCACCATACTTGGATCAGTCTGGATTCCATCTGCAGATACAATATGGACAACATACTTAACTGAGGTCTGGAAGAATTGACACTTATCTGTTGAGAGCTTTAATCCAAACTCTTCTAGATGATCTAACACATTTAAGAGCCTAGTTTTGTGTTCTTCCAATGTTTTTCCAAAGACAACTATATCATCCAGATATACCAAACACTCAAGTAAATTCATATCACCAACAGCCTTCTTCATGAACCTTTGGAATGTGGCAGGGGCACCTGAGATCTTCTTGTGGGATTCTTAAGAATTCATAAAACCCCAATGGGCAGATGAAAGTGGTCTTTTCTTGATCTCGAGGAGCCATCGGTATTTTGTAGTACCCACTTCTTAGATCCAACACAGAAAACCATTTGCTGCTATTTAAACAATCTGACATCTTGGGTCCTCAGTATAGTATACTGATCTGGTATTGTTCTGTTGTTTAGTGTGCAGTAATCCATGCACATCTGCACAGATCCATTTTTCTTTCTGATAACCACAGTGGGAGAAGCATAGGGGCTTCTAGATTCTTGAATGATCCCAGCAGCTAACAGTTCTTGTAGGTGGCGCCGCACATCATCTGTATCCGCAGGTGCTAGTCTTCGCAACCTTTCTCAAAATGGTCAATTGTCAAACAGTCTGATGTAATGTTCTTCACCATCCACACACCCCACAACCCATTTGTTGAGTGAGAAAACCTGGTTATGCTCAGCCAGTGTCTTGCTGATTCATCTTTTCCAAGTTTCAGCAACTGGAGAGTCTCCAAAATGAAAGAGCTTGGAATCTAGTCCAATACTAAGATCTCCATCTTCAGCAAATGATTGCATAGTGGTATCAGCACAATACACTCTAGCTAGGGTACGTCCCTGCCGTATGGTCACCTCTCTGTTATGTTCTTCACATGTATAGTCACTCATCAAGCATAGGCATGGGCTCACACTGGAAGGACACTGGGCTTCACAAGTACTCCCTCAGGCAGTCCATGATCCTCTGGAGCATCTAGCATTAGTAATTTATTCTTGACCTCTCCTCAGAAATGTACCATGCCAGTTATGCCACATTCAGCGTTTGGGGATATCACAACTTCCTCAACATCCTTTTTCCACACAATGCCACTGGATCATCTTGAGCCCCTTGGGTAAACTTGGACTGATTCTGATAGGCTAGTTTAATCACAGCATGTACACTTAGTGCTTGGCCCCTTCTTTTGACCTCCTCTTCCTGGCACAGTTGAGCCAGTCAGCTAAACTTATGGGCATTTGTCCCAATAAGCACAGGTACACCATTGTACAAGTTGCTTCCGGGCACACATGAGCGAGTGTCTCAACAGGATTTCCCACACCAGTGATCCGTGACAGGAAGGCTAGCCACACTCTGTTGTATCCCAAGTTTGGGTACGTTTTGTCACTTAGGCCCCAAATGTTTAATCCATCAAACTGCATTAATGGGATTTGAGATAAGTGCCTGTCATACCATCCTTTAAAAATTGTTTTCACCTTCGAGCCACCATCTAGGACAGCTCGGATCTGCACTCCTTCAACAGTGATAGTAGCTTCCATGGTAGGACCCACAAGTCTGTCAACCTCTGTCCCAGCAAGTCCAAACATTTTCACAGATGACTTGCCTACTGAGGGATTTAAACCCTGTTTAGCTGTGGTTTCTTTGCTTTCAGTGCTCTTCCAACAGCCTGGTTTTAACCTTGCGCAAATCTTCTGGGGACTGACACGGTCTTTTGATGTGGCCATCCTCACCACATTGGTAACAAGAGATGCCTTTTCAAGCTTGTCATAAATGAGTTGGCCCAGAGAAAGGCTCGAGAGCACTTGTCAAGGTTTGTCTCTCTCTCTCTCTCTCTCTCTCTCTCTCTCTCTCTGAAAGGTCGATATGCATCATTCCTTGCAGGAGGTCCTCTATTACTGTTTTCATTCTTTTGGTATGTCATAGGTGCAGACTTACTTTTCTTTAAGTCATCCACAATGGCTTTTCATTCCTGCAACTGGTTCTGGAAATCAGAAACATTTGTGGGACTAGCTAGTTGGGCCGTGGTACCCAGCACAGATAAGATGTGATCTGGAGACTTGTCCGTGGGATTGTGCTGCACTTTACAGCCTCGACATGAAGCTACAGTAATCTTTGGGGTGGCTCTCAGCTCTCTGAGCTCTTGCAGCAGTCCATGGAGTGCACAGCTATCAGTACTTAAGTCTATTTCATCATGAGAGGACACTGTGGTTATTCCAGCATTGGAGTCCAAAAAGTCTGTCTCATTTTCTACCCCTCTTGCTTCCTTCATTAGTACACTGAAGGTGGGTGGGTTATCTTTTTGATCTTTCAGGCCCAGTTTTAATGGTAGCAAACCTGAATATCAAGCAGCCTTGAGCACTTGGTCAATTCTTACTTTATCTAGGTCAGAGGAAGCCATGCCTCCTTTATGAAAAACTTGTTGCAATGCTCACTCGGAGCGAATTAGGAAGTTTGGTAATGTCTCTCCTCAGCACTGCTTGGTAGCCTTGTATCACCACATGAGATCTTCACCCGACTTGGTGCTTCCAAATACGCTATCAAGAGCAATCAAATAGTCTTGTGCAGTGGCATTGGGTTTTGAGGCCCTTAAGGAATGGATAACATTGAGGCAGGCCCTCTGAGACTCTCTCCTATCCTATTATGCTTTTCTGCCTCTGGACACTGCCAGTCATGAACCAACAGAGTGGCAAAGTCCATCCAGGTGGCAAGATCCTCCTGCCCTGCTGGAGTGGGCTTAATCCTGGAAAGTATGTGTAATCTTCTATAGGAATCTTGCATAATATTTGGCATATAGCTTGGCCCTCCAACTGGAGCATGAGGCAAGTTACTTTCTAGTACATCAATTACTTTTCAAACTTCTTCAGCAGATTTACCTTCTGCCAATAACAAGTGACTCAATTTCTCTTGAAAACCCTCAGATTTTGGGAGTACATTGGGTTTGGGCATTCTACTTGCATGGTGCACCAAAATCCAGACAGAATAGGAACCTTTAGGGGGTCACATGGACTGGCACCTTTGCAGCATCTACAGTTTCTCTGCATTCAACATGGATAGAGTCAGTGTCATGGTGGAGTGGTCCCTCATTCGCTCTCATACTACAATTGGAACTACATTTTTTTCTGCAGAAAATCCTCTTTGACTTGTCTATTACTAGTCCCAAGGGGGACTCCCAAAATTAATAGTGCTTTCTTTAGGTCCATGCCCTTACCACACCAGTCCAGCAAATGTTCATATGCCTTTGCATCAACCATTATTTAAGCTTTGGAGATTGCCCTACCTTCTGCTTAGGCAAGTAACTCCATGTGGGGTGCACTTGGGGGGGGGCAACAGGAGATCCCAGTAGTAGTAAGTTTATTGTTTAGCCATACACGACCATTACAAGAAGGACAAGACAAGCACACAGTATAAATTACAAATGTCTTATACTAAAATTTTCTTGAGTTCAAAAAACTCACATTACTTTAAATATGCATAAATATCATAATGAAAATATACAAGACATATTTCACACCTTAAGTTTATATACGCAAGTGCAAACGTGCATAAAAAAGGCTCCAACAATTTCACATAGGTCTACAGTAAAGCAACATAGTTAATAAATTTACAACAATAACATACGAAAGGAACTCATTTCACTATGCAGAGGGAATATATGAATTACATCTTGTGCAATTTAAACAGGTGAATCATCCAATAACTTCTAAGCTGACTAAGTTGTAATGACAACTTGAATAAAGAGAATCAATTATATTTGAAAAATTTCTAATTTGTTATATTTGCAACAACATCCCTGTTTTTTTTTTCCTAATTTTAAAAGCATATTTAAGATAATTTACAATTCTCTTAACAGTGATTTCATCGCTTGTATTCATGACAATGAATGTAAGTTCACTTTTTGTTATTTCAGGCCAGTTAATATATGGTTCTAACCAGTACTATCAGATTCTATTGTACCATGGACATTGCCATAAAACATGCATAAGGTCCTCCCTCAAGCCCATATTGCAATCGTAGAATTCATGCTCCTTTGAGAGTTTATAATACTTAGTTCTCAGGATGTTATTCTCAAAGAGTTCTAGTCTGGCTTTAAGGAAGATATTTCCATCTGCCTTGTTTTCCAATATATCCCAATAACTCCTATACATTAAATCATCAGAGTTAGAAGCATACCAACTAGAGAATCTGGACAAATTAATTTTGTCCAGATCCTGTTTTTTCCAGTATTCATTCACTTTGTTCTGGATAAAAGATTTGTAATTGTTACTAATTTTGATATTCTTTGCAAAATATGAATTTAGGAATATTAACCCACACTGATCTAATTTCTTATAGATATCCTGCATCCAACATTTCTCCCCACAATCGTTTTTGATCCAGAAAAGTTGTTCTAGGAAACACTGCTTAACTAATTTATCTTTATCTACTCTTGTTAAATGTAGCCAGTATTTTAATTTTCTACCTTCCGTAAATGCATTTACATTAATCAATCCTAATTCAGCTCATAAATATACCGCTGGACGGACTGGGGAGTTTGTAATTCCACCTGCAGAACCTTATACACTGGAGCCATACAATTTTCGGCGTCCTTGCACTTCCAAATTTCAGACGCATGTCATTTGTGCCCAACTTTTGGCTTTAATAGCTCTCAATAGTGGTTTAACTGAGAAGCCCCCATAAGAATAATTAAATTTCTTTAACCCATTCATGGTTTATTTTATTATATATCATATCTCTTTGTTGTTTCCACATATTATTTGTAAAACTTAGTCCCAAATATGTATATTGTTTTACTGCATCCAAATTATAGTTACCAAGTTTAAAATAAGATTCAGCAATATTAGTACCAAAGGTTATAGTTTTTGTTTTAGATAGATTTATTTTTAATTTCAAATCCTAAGTGATACTTTGTAAAACATTTAATTGTCTTTGAAAACCTTTTTTAGTTTGAGAGATCATTATTAAATCATCTGCATAGGCTAAAATAGGAATCCGCCTCTGATTAACCTTTGGACCGTCTAAATTGTTTTGTTCTAATTCCTTAATAAGAAGGTCTATATACAGATTGAACAAAGTGGGAGCTAATAAACAACCTTGTCTTACCCCACGGTTAATTTTGATTGGAAGGGATGTTTCTCCCGCAATACCATATCTAATTTTTGCCCAAGTGTTATTGTAAAGTTCGGAGATTATTGAAATGAATGCCTTATCTATGCTTCTTTCATGCATAGTAGCCCAAAGTTGTGATCTACAAACCATATCAAAGGCGTCAGATAAATCAATAAACACTGCATATAATTGTGGCCTTCTAATTTTAACATATCTGTGAATTAAATGATTCAAAATAAAACTGTCTATTGCTGATGACCCACTGCAAAAACCCAATTGCGCCTTACTAAACCCTCCTGTTAATTGTATTTGAAGCTTGAGATAATCTAAAATAATATGTGTAAAAATTTTAAGACTCACATCCAATAAACTAATAGGATGATACATAGTGGGATCACCAGTATCTCCCTTTTTGTGTATGGGTATAATTTCCGCTCCTTTCCAGGAATGAGGGAAGAAAAGAGATTCAATCCATTTATTGAACCAAAAACAAAGTACTCTACTCCAGAAGGGGGAATTACATTTGTATACTTCTGCTGGTATTTTATCTATCCCAGGGGCCTTATTACATTTCATAGCATGTATCACAAAATATACATCTTTAATGGTGATTTTGAACTGGCAGTTTATGTTTTGGGCAATCCTTTCCGACTCCTGTATATCTGAATCACAGAATATCTTTCCAAAGTAATCAATCCATTGTGACTCTGATATATAACAGTCTACATTGGCTTTACTACTTAGGGAGCCCTGAGCAACCAGTTGCCAGAAACCTTTATCATTTTTCCTTCTAATAGTCTCAAGCATAAGTGACCATTTTATTTTTTGAAATTCCCTCCTCTTATTTTTTAACAATTGTTTATATTCCTTTTTTTCTCATTTTAACCTGTTCCACTAATTGTGCATTCCTATGGGATCTTGCCTGTCTTATTATTTTCCTTAGGTCCTTTTTAAATAAAAGCATTCCTGATCAAACCAGGTTTGGATTTTTCTATGCTGACACATCGTTACAGCCTTATAAATTTTTGTCCTCAGGTCTTTAAACAGTTGTTCTACCAAATCTCACATTACTTCTGCATCTTGAATTAAATCTAAACTTTTGATCAGTCCATTATCATATAAAAAAATCTGTTCTTTTACATTCCCTTTTAAATAACCATCATCCCATCTAACACGTTTCATAATTCTTATTTCAAGTGGAACCACAACAGAAACATTATTGTTCACTTTACCCCACTGCTCAGTGCTTAACAGTAGAGGGAAATGGTCACTTTCAGCTCTACTGGGGATACACAGAGAAGACCAGAATTTAATATCACCTGACCACAGGGCCAGATCTAGTAATGTTTTATGATGGGCTTTAACATTAGTAACATAGTTCCCACTTTCATCTCCATGAATTCGACCATTTAAGGGATATCAATCCATTTCAGAGATTAATTAAATTAGGATCGTACCTGATTTATTAACAACTAGATCCTTAGAGGCCCTAATTGAGGGAAGATAATTAGAATTACGTATAAATAAAGAATTGCCTGTGTATCCATCAAAAATACCTATTCTGGCATTAAAATCCCCTATAACTAAAATATTTGTGTTGGGGAAAGTTTGATTATATCTAGTTATCTCATTTTTTAATGTAGGCAATAGTCCATCACTATAATGTACTGAACCATGTGGTGGAATATAAACATTCACAATTATCAGATTCTGTTTTAGTTTTTTAACATAAACAGAAATGAGGTTTGGCATAATACATAAAGCTGTTACATTTAGCTCAGGATAAATTCTACAGAGTGTAGCAATCCCAGCAGAATTCCTACCGCAATTTGCCCCCTTGTGGCCATGATGGGCAAATGTTATATACCCATTTATATTAATTAAGTCATCGGGCCCATGCCAAGTTTCTTGAAAACATAAAATTTCAAATTGTGTTACAAAATTAATCCAGGAACTATCTGCTACTTTAGTAAGCCAACCAGTAATATTCCAAGAAAGAATTAAGGAATTCCCAACAATTATTTGTGTAGAGACACTCTCATTAAGGGGCTCACAGGTTTTGATCCAAAGTCATTCCAATGCATCAGCCAAGCTTTGAAATTTATTAGATGTTAGAATTTGGCAATTTACCAAGGTATTAGACTCTCCCAGCTTATTTGATAAAGAATCTGTCCAACTATCCTCCATCTTTGCCATATGGAAACCCATATTATCCAAAATGCCTTCTTTTGCTTGTATCAGATTAGCCATTTGTGAATCCCTAATTAATAAGTCTATCTGACTTCCATCTAAACTTCTACTCACTTCCAGGATTCCATCTCTACCCAGAGGTATTCCTAATAAATTATTGAAATAATTGCATATCACACCCTTTAGTTTCCTATTGGTTTCATTTTGAATTTCAGGGATACCAAAAATACTAAGCCATACAGTACAGGATTTATTGTCTAAGACCTCTTTAGTAAAAATGTTTCATTCTCAAAATTTAAAAAAATTCCAAAGACCTGCAAAGTTTCACCTTTATACCAAATATCATTGGCTAATCTCAGTGAGAATAAAACAATATCACAAACAGAATCACTAATTTCATCATCACAGAGCTTAACACTTTGTATATCAGATTCAGTCACAGAGATCCCCATGTTAGCCCTAAAAAGTGCAACTAATTGTTTTTTAAGTTCTAAATCAGATCCTTGTATCCAAAGAGGGGGTCCTTTTAAGATGATCCTGGGCAAATTGGCTTTAGAGTATATGTTTCCCTTATTTATCTCTACTCTAGATTGAAGAAAATCAGCCCTGGTTTGAGCTGTATGTACCAAGCCATCAAAACCATAATCAGTACCACACTGTCTATTTGTTTGTATTGGATAGACATTATTCCTGTCTGGTATCCTACCTGGGCCATTTATTGCCACTGAGCACTCAGCCAGAAAATTTACAATTTCTTTTTTAAGATTATTTAAATTAGTTGCCAGATTATATCCTAAATTGTTAGTAACAATTAAAGAGTCCTGGTTGGCTCCATATGGGAGTCCCATCTCAAGCCGGGTAGTTTTTTCCTCCACAACAGCTTTTCCACCTGTTTAATCTTAGTTACTGTATTTACTGTATCAGTATAAACCATACTGGCCTTCAATTTATCTCTATTATCCTGATGGCTATTACCGGATACTGAGGGACTACTACCACCATCATGTAAGCTTCTGTTTTCCCCCTTTTTTATTTCTTTTTTCTCCCCTTTTTTAGTTGTTTTAGTTGTTTTGGGAGTATCAGGAATAATCAAAATAGAAAACTGTTCCCGTATATCCTTAGGGGCTACCCCCTCTTCATCAGAAAAAGGAATAGAATCTGATTTCTCCATTGGTTGATTTAAATTTTCTATCTTATTATTTATATATTCAATGGAAATCTGGTTATTAAATAAACCAACTTTAACCATCACTAAATCTTCTTTAATTGCCATTAATTGCTCCATGATGAGTACATTTGCTGAAAAGGTAGATTTAAGCATTTGTAACAAATCATTACTCAGGGATGTGGGGTATTTATTATTATCACCAAAATCAATCGGGTTATTTTTTAAGGGCAGTTTAATCCCAAATGCCCTTTTAGGGGAACCAGATAAACTTGAACCTACCACTGGATCATTAATTATAACCTGAGGTGTGTTAAGGTGTGTGTTAGGTGTGTTAAGCATTTTTAAACCCTTAATCGTCATTTGAAGATCTACTGAGATAGTTTTAAGTTTGTCGGTTATCCCTGATGAAAGGCTGGAAGTTGTATGAACCAAACCTGATCTATTTCCTGGAGCTCCTATATTTCCAGAAAATTCTGGGGACTCCAGGCTATCAGGGCCTAATAAACTTCCTAAAAGACTGTCAGATACAGGGGCTGAAAATGAGATATCAGAAGGAATTCCCAGAACATCCATTTCATAATGCCTGTTTCCCTTACAATGATCATTCACATTATCATCATTATAAATAGCAGCAGTAGCAGTACTGCTCATATTTAAATCATCAAGCTTACCATCAGAAACATTACAGACATTAGAAACATTCTGAATATCAGGGAAATTTAATAAAGGTGACTGTACCAAGTCACTATTACTAGCTGATAAATAATTAACTTTGATAGTTTTAATGGGAGTATTAGAGTCCATAGCAGTAGCAAAAGAGTCCCATGTGGCCATCAAGTTGGTATTATGTCGAACTGCAGGAGTAGAGATTTTCTCATGACTTTTAATAAGTGTCAAATGGTCCGTGATTTTAAACTGTCTCATGGATGCAATATCCAGTTTAGGTCTTCTGTGTCGCTCTCTCGTGTCAAATTTAGTCAAGTAAGAGATGTCTGATAAAATAGTCTGAGCCTGCTGAACCTGTTTCCTAGTGAATACCATTTTGTTCAACAAAATCTGGGTACAAAATACACGAAGGCCACAGAAGAATTACCACTTAGGATCCCCTTGTACTCAGACAGTTCAGATCAAATCAGATCAGATCAGTAGAGTTAGTTGTTGAAAACAAACAGCTGAATGGGCTTTATTACATCGTTTCAGGCACAGGCTAAATTATCTTTTAACCCTTTTCCACTCAATATTTTATCTCCCGGTATAATTAGATGGCCAACTCCGGGGATATACCAAATGGATGGCAAGTGTTTACAGAGTAAGAAACAAGACAAGGCCTGGTAAAAGAAAGAGAACACAAATCATGAATCAAAAAACAGAAAAAAAAATGAAGAAACTTCAGTGGGAGCAAAATAAAGATTAAAAAAGCTGCCATCATTAATAGTAACAATAACAATAACAAAAGGTTACTCTACCTTAATATCCATGGCATAAAAATAAAAGCTCGAATCCTCCAGAAAAAACACACAGCATATACCCATGCAGATAAAAATGAAGTGACTGCACCCACTCATCAAATGGCAAATCTAATGAAGAGACGCCACGCATGCGCATATATACTCAAAAAACATGTGACCAGAAAAACTAATCATAACACCGGTCACAAGAGATAAATCTTAAATTTTAAAAAGTTTTAAAAATTAAAAAAGAATTAATAGAAGTTAAAAATATATGTTTGCTTGACCCTAAAAAAAAAAAGGGACTGGAAGAACAAAGCACAGAGAGAGAAATTACACAGCTACGCAATTAGCGGGGGAAAAAAGCTACTCATACGTTTATATAATACCCACAGTTTTTCATAATCTCACACAATCTCCCCTTTAATCACAGAGTGTTAGCTCCAAGGTTAAAAAAACAGGTATTAACAGTAACTTTCCTTCTTTTTGACTAATCTTCTAGGAGGCGTCTCACATACTCAAGCCTTCCCAAAGGACCTCTCCACACCATCCGATCCTGCCTCCACCATCGGCGTTCCTCCTAGGGGGTAAGGAGAACGTATATTGAGACAGCCAACCAAGTCGATGCAACCCACAAGATATACTGGAATGCACTATTCTGACATAGGTGGCATACCTGTTCCAGGTAGAATACTAGCAGAACTAGAGCTTGCTACCGAAATTTCCTCAAGATGGCAGCATACAGCATTCCATTTACCTCCTAGTTAATGCTTATCTAGTACTGTCAGGAGATTCCAGTGGTGCCTCCAAAGATGTAACCCAGGCGCCATGTGCCAACGAGCTACTACCCCAGTCTTTTGTGTACAGTCAAGGTTGAGGGGTCTGGGCTCTGTTCGGAAAGGTTTGGGAGTTTGTTTCTGAATGATTTCACAATAAGCATGGTGCCTCCACCCAGATTAAAGTTTTGTGGGTCAGTTGGTAATTTGGGTACAACCCCCTGGGATGCTGTACCTACCCACCTCCATTCCCAAACATCCCACATACAGAAATACACTATACCTTGTACTTCAATACTAATCATGTAATTAGAGAAGACCTCTAATAATATGCACACTGACACACTTGTAGGGAAAAAAAATAAACACAGCTTTATTTACCATAGGGGTAGGAATAGGGAAGGAACACCTGGAACAGGAATGTACACAAAATTAAGCATTTGATTGTTTGGCAGAAATGCAATGCAGGGATATACCCAATGAGCAATGAAACATAAACATTTAAACAGTGAGCAGTGAAAATAGTGCCCAACCACTCACCAACATACAACAAGGAATACAGACCCCCCTCCCATCTGGTACCAGACCCCCTAGTCCTATGCTGACATACCCCAGACTGGTGCAGGCCTGTTGTTGCCACAGACTGGCCGATGTTGGTGCACTTAAGCATTGTAAATAATAACTGTAGCTTTGAATTTTTACTGTAGTTGGATATAACAATTTTCTAAACACTCCCTCCCCCAAGTCCTTTGCAGGGCATCCCTGCTTACTTATGGTTTGAGCAGTCTAGCTGCCGCAGACAAGTTGGAGCTAGGGGTTTGCTGAGACTGGTCTTGAACTGCACCGTGCTGGTTTCATAGGTAGTTGCTGGTGCACCACAACAGCAGGAAACTGCAACGTTGGTTGCAGGGGATGAAAATGCTGGTTTTCATCTGTCAAGCCTTTCCAAACTTCACCTTGGATGGCCTTTGTAAACAGTGTTCACTTGACAGGCCTCTCACTGTCTTCTTCTCTCCAGTGGTCCCCAGGTTGATCGGGGGCGTGACAAGAAACTTCAAGTCACCCTGCTGGCTTCAACCAGAACTTCAGTCACCCTGCTGGCCAGTAGCAGTAGCCAAAAGGTGGAAAACACTGGGTGTTCCTCACAGGAACAAACAGTGTCTAGCATTCTTTTGTCAGTCACCTGAACACCTCTGCTGGCAGGCAAAACACTTCTGGTGGTGATCCTCAATAGGCAGGGGACACAAAGACAGGGTGATCCCCTCAGGAACAAACAGTTTCTGGTAAACTTTTCGGTCAGGATCTGCTGAGATTCACTCCACAGACAGGCTTAGCTGATAAACCTGTCAAAAACAGCAAAGCAGGCAAAGTTTGTCTTGTCTTCAAGGTTGGCAAAACTTATTTTAGTCAGAAAAATTATTTCTCCATTCTATAGACACAGTCAGGAGCCCCTCTGACTGGCTTGAGGGCTCCCTTCCAACTGCCACAAAACCCTCCATCACTCTCAAGGACCCAAGGAGAACTGCCTTGAGCTGTAACAGTCTTTTTTCTGTCTCTGAACAAAAGGCAGCCTCTGATTGGCTGATAGAGCTGTCCATTATGTTACTCGACACCTGACTGGTCCTCGTTTGGGCACCCAGCACATTGCATACTCCCCTCTCCCAGAAGCCATCTTTCAGTCCTCCAAGGCTTCAGCAACATCTTATTGGCTGGCAAGGGTCACAAGGTCTCTTAAAATGGCTGCTAAATGAACAGTTTGTATGGCAGTCTCAATTTTAAAAGTTCTCTGCAGCCAAACCATATTGTTTAATGTTTTACTCTCTACAGGGCTTGATAGCCCATACTGTGCCCTACAATCCAGTGGCAGGATGAAGTTTGTGGGTGCCGCCATTCAGCCGTCGTTGCCTCCATTTTGTCCCCCTAGGCAGCTAGCAGGCTCCATTCATTGTTGGCAGGGACTGGGCTTATTTATATGTGATTATAAGCACTTTTAAAATAACATATGCGGCCCCTAAGGTTCTTCCCTCATGTCTCTTGGCCCCCTTTAGCTGATTGGGGGTCTGACCTCAAGAAACTGGAAGAATAGTCTGGAGCATGGCAGTTGAGATTCAACACCAAAAAGTACAAAGTCAAGCACATAGGAAAAAGAAATCCAAATAAGGCATATTACCTTGGAGAGGAAAGACTAACAGCCTCCAACCAAGAGCACAATTTGGGAATCATTATCTCAGACAACTTGAAGGCAGGTAAACAGTGTGAGAAGGCAGCATTAAAGGCCAGTGGTATGCTGGGATGCATGGGGAGGGGAATCACAATCAGGAAGAGGGAAGTGATCCTGCCGCTCTACAGATCACTGGTTAGGCCTCACCTGGAGTACAGCGTCCAGTTCTGGAGGCCCCACCTCAAAAAGGACATTGACCGAGTGGAGACAGTGCAGAGAAGGGCAACAAAAATGATTCAGGGACTGCACAAGATGTTCTACAGGGATAGACTGAAAGAACTGAACATGTATTCCCTGGAACAGAGAAGATAGAGGGGTGACATGATTGAAATATTCAAGTACATAAAAGGCATAAACCAGGTGCAGATAGATGATTTCTTCCAATTTAAGAAGGGCAGTAGAACCAGGGTACATGATCTAAGGCTGCAAGGAGGGCAGTTCTCCACCAACACCAGGAAGTTCTTCTTCACAGAAAGAGTGGTGGATGCCTGGAACAGCCTGCCTGCAGAGGTGGTGGGGGCAAACACAGTGGTAGGTTTCAAGAATGCTTGGGACAGATACATGGGAGCCCTCAAACCCAAGGGCAGTTAGAATGCTAGGCTAAAAGATGATGGACAGACTAGATGGACCTGGTGGTTTCCTTCTGCCATCAACTTCTATGTTTCGATGCATATTTATTTTTTTTATTTTTTTTGTTGGTAGTTTTTCTCACCTAGGCTCTCCGGTCTGCAATCACGTCCAGGCATCCCCTTCTCCGGCCGCCAGCCGGATTGCTCCGGCTCCCACAGTGGGTCTTGCTGTATACCCCTGCAGCTTGCCCCCCACGGCGGGGCAGTGGAGAGACCCCCCTCTATCTCTGCAGACACAGGATCCAGTTCCAGCGAGCCCTCGGATCTGAGCGTTCCACCAGACGGCCATCAAGCCGCCTCGACCAGTGCCATTTTCCTCCTTTCTTTTAGTTTCCCCTGGAGACGAGGACATGCAAGGATGTCAGCGGCAGTGGTCGTGCACACGCATCCGTGCGTGTCCATGTCCAGACGTCTGCCCTCAGCTCCTCCCAGTGTGTGGCATGCATCCCTGACCCCCTGCCTCTGCCAGAGGTCAGTCGGACGCCGACCAATGTGGACCCCCATTCCCGGAGAGGAAGAGCAGTCCTTCACACACTCGATTCCTCTCCTACCCTGCCAGCTGACGGCGACCCGTACTCATTCCCAAACCCGGGTCGCCGGTGCGGCATGAGGTGTGGCATCCAGTGCCTCAGCCCTCAGTGCCACCGGGCTGGCCTTTCAATGCATATTTATTTGTAAAAGGCATTCCTCCAGGGCTTGGAGCACTAGTACATAACAAAACACATATAGCCATCATCTAGTTTAGAAAAGATGAAAACTCATAAAAACATTCACATCATTAACATTAATAAAATCTTATCAAAACAGACATAATAAAACATACAAAACTGAGCAACACTACCAAATGCCTGCTAAAGAAGGTGTCTTTTCAGCTTACTTCTGAACAGAATAGTGTCTGTGCAGTGCAACTGACATACAGAAATGTCAGCAGTTGGGATACAATATTGTACAAATAAGTTACAGAATAGCAGCAAGTAAAAATAAACTGAAGGACAATTCTGTCATTGTGGATTCAGTTCACCATCCACACTGTGACAGTAAGTTGTTTAACAGCTCAGTTCCATACATCTTCAAGCTAAGCTCCACCCACCACCCATGGTGTATGTCCTCTGGCTCCACCCTGTCAATGTCAAATATTCTTTTCCACTGGAAGAGATGGGTCTACCCCATCCCAGCTCTGCATGCATGTGTGGAATCCGAGTAGTATAAGTTCATATATCTCGTCAAATGTTAAATTTCAGCCAATCAGCATGTGCCACGTCATTTGACAGGTGGGCGTGGCCTAAAACGGACCAATCAGAATCGCCCCTTGTTAAACCGGAAGTCCCTCCCTAAAATGTGCTAGCTCCACCCCCTTCTGGCGGAAATGACAAGTGTTCAAACCCATGTCCCACCCCTTGCGCAGGAAATGACACGCGTTCAAACCCGTGTCCCGACCCTTGCGCAGGAAATGACCTAACACCACCATTTTGTAAGCGTCTTACACCCCTCATTCTCGTACACTCCTCGATCCTCTGCCAGACCATCCTGGCTTGAACCCGAGTCCCACCATGCTAGCTTGAACTCCTGCATCCCCTCGTTTCTCCTGCACCCCCACCAGCCTGGCTGAACCCCTGTCCCCCTTCTCCTGCACCCCACCATCCTGGCTCGAACCCCTGTCCCCCCTTTCTCCTGAACCCCACTATCCTGGCTCAAACCCCTATCCCTCTTCACCACCGTGCTCCTCCCACCCCAAAAAATCAGTTAGTGTTTATGTAGTGGTATGTGCCCCCCCTGTAGGCCTGGTGTATAACTGCAGGGACATGTGTGTGTCTTTTGATTAGGATATTTTCAGAAAGAAGTATCTAGGAGGGAACCTGATCCTGCAGAGGTTTCACAGATCTGTGTGGAGACCCCACACCCCGAGGGAAATTCATCTGCCTGTGTGAGTACCCTTTTTCTGTTTTGTAACAGTATACAAAATTATTTAACATGCATCTGTAGGACTGTGTCAAACTTGCATCAAAAGGATAGCTTTATGTATCGCATGTAACATTTATAAGCTAAAGCAGGGGACCTCTATGTAAATAAGATGGTTCAGCAGTTTTCTCTGGATAGCATTGCAACAATCGCAAAAACTAATTATTTATACTTTTGTCATGAATTAGAAAGAATAAAAATATATCAGAAAAAGGGAATACACATACCTATAGTTCACCCCCCTCAGCTCTGTGTAGTATCAAGGAGAAGGCTGAAATGAAATGTGTGTGTGATATTTATAATGTTTTGAAAAAATGATATATTACAAAGAAAAGACAGAATGTAAAATGATAATGTTTCTCTTTCAAAAATAATTTTAAAGCACACCGTTTTAAAATGTATCTACAGCTTTGCTTAGAGTCATTGCAAAAAATACACACTTTTTGTGTGTGTGTGTGTGTCCCTCATTAGACACGTAGGAAAAGCAATGTCTTTTATGTATGTTTAAAATATAGATGGGGGGTTGGAGCCTGGTGGCTGTGAGTGTGTGTGTGTGTGTGTGTGTGTGTGTGTGTGTCCCTCATTAGAAATGTAGGAAAAGCAATGTCTTTTATGTATGTTTAAAATATAGATGGGCTTTTTGGAGCTCACGGTCCTGTTGGCTGTGGGGTAGGGGTCTTTGTTAAGACATGACAAAACATCTGTTGTTCATTTACACAGCCATGGCTACAAAGGCCTATTGATTCTCTTTGGAAACGTGTGTCTCAAGATTTTTGGATTACAGGGTCTGTAAAAAGTAGCTTTATGCTTTTGTTGCAAAATAAATGTCTATAGTTACATTATCAAAAATTAAAAAGTCATGTAGTACTAAATAGAAAAATAAATGATACATTACAAAGAAAAGATAGAATGTAAAATGATAATGTTTCTCTTTCAGAATAATTTCAAAGCACACAGTCTTCTTAAAATGTATCTACAATTTTGCTTAGAGTCGGTGCAAAAGAATACACACTTTGTGTGTGTGCTATGTTTTACCGAATTACTAATTTAAAGGACTCAGCTGTTTAAAAAAGACAGAATTTCTGTTTTGACTTTTAAAAACATAACTTAAGCTGGCACTCCACTGCCTCTCTGTGTTTTAAGATTGATAAAAAGCATCTGTTTTAATTAGCAGTATGGCATTTCTTTTTGAACTCTCCTACATTGTAAATGAGAAAAACTTGTGTTTCTCATGATTAACTTTTTAACAAAATAAGTTTTATCTTCTGATTAGTGGTATGCAAGCAGTTTTACCGAATTACTAATTTAAAGGACTCAGCTGTTTAAAAGAGACAGAATTTCTGTTTTGACTTTTAAAAACATAACTTAAGCTGGCACTCCACTGCCTCTCTGTGTTTTAAGATTGATAAAAAGCATCTGTTTTAATTAGCAGTATGGCATTTCTTTTTGAACTCTCCTACACTGTAAATGAGAAAAACTTGTGTTTCTCATGATTAACTTTTTAACAAAATAAGTTTTATCTTCTGATTAGTGGTATGCAAGCAGTTTTACCGAATTACTAATTTAAAGGACACAGCTGTTTAAAAAAGCATCTGTTTTTAATTAGACTGTGACCAACCTATTAGCAGAAAGGAATTTCTTAATGCCTTCCAGCTGTCGCAGGAAGTGAGAAACAAAAGCCTACATTGACTAGCATAGGGTCTTATATATCCCCCTTGGAGAATGGGGGGTGTTCGATCTGATGGTCAGTACCAGATGTCTTTTCACTACTTGCCACGTACTTGGGGGGGTCTGAGTCATTTTTATATAAGCATTTCAAGATACTGGAAACTCAAGTAGTAGTTGTGGTAGTCTCACTCTGTCCTTTTGTCTTGAGCTAAAAAATTAAAAATATTCAACAATTAGCCATGGAATCGTGGACTCCTGACGAAGAGCTTATCCAAACATTCACTCGTTTGGCTAATACACACTTGAACACTACAGAAGGTGTGTATTTTTTAACTAGAAATAGTAGATGCTGCATGTTTTAGAGTTTAAATTTTGTCTTATAAAAGTTTTAAAAATACTGAAAAGTAGTGATAGGGGTGTATTTTTCTGTTTTAAAGCAGCCATGCAGAGAAACCCTGGAGGGGAGAGGCTGGCTAATCCCCAGATTACCACTACAGAAGGTGTGTATTTTTAACTAGAAATAGTAGATGCTGCAGGTTTTAGAGTTTAAATGCTGTCTTATAAAAGTTTTAAAATACCGAAGTAGTGACAGGGGTTTATTTTCTGTTTTTAAACAGCCCCACAGAGAAACCCTGGAGGGGAGAGGCTGGCTAATCCCCAGATTACCACTACAGAAGGTGTGTATTTTTAACTAGAAATAGTAGATGCTGCAGGTTTTAGAGTTTAAATGTTGTCTTATAAAAGTTTTAAATACTGAAGTAGTGACAGGGGTTTATTTTCTGTTTTAAACAGCCCACAGACAAACCCTACAGGTGTGAGAGGAAAAAGAGATCATTACATGAATGTGATGTTTTTCAAAGGCATGCCAGAATTTCTGCTGGTGTCAGTGACCAGAATACGTATAGCATAACTGAACAAGATATACAGCCATCTACGAGCAGTGGTTCAAGAGTCTCTGCAGTTGTAAATGAACCAAATGTGTCAATAAACATTGTACAGCCATCTAGGAGCAGCGGCTCAAGAGTCTCTGCGGCTGTAAATGAACCAAATGTGACAATAAACAATGTACAGCCATTTAGGAGCAGCAGCAGCACAAGAGTTTCTGCCCAAAGGTTTCAAGAAAGTGACATTGACATGATCAATATTGGGAAAGCCTGTATTTTTAAAACAATTGATAGTTTGTTTAATGCCTTGGTAATTGAGGGCAGATTATCTAGTGAGGATTAGATCATCAGCTGCTTAAATCTGAGCTTTTTAAAAGTTCAGCTACTTTACTGAACATTGTGCTTGGTTTATTGCATATTTCTAAGCAGTCAATCAAGGAAATGAAGATAATGGCCAGTGCCGCCCACATGTATGAAAAGTACAGGGGCTTGGAGAAAAAAGTGGCCAGAAACAAAGAACAAATTACAAAGTGAAAGCACAGAAGCTCTCATAAACTGAGTACAAAGGGTTGCATCACTAACAAAATGAAAAAAAATAACAAATGGGGCCAAAAAAGAAAAATCTGGGTAAAAAAATAAAACAATCCGAGAAAAGTTGATAAGAAAAGTAAAACATGCCAGGAAAATATTACAACGTGAGTTGTTACAGAATGCTACAAATGGTCTGCAGTCTGAATTAGAAAACCATCATGATGATGATCAGGCTAACAGGGCCCTCTACAGTGTATTTAGAAGCTGTACAGGAATATGAACGCAGTTTAAAAAATTTAATGCTACAGAATTTCATCAAAGATATAAGTTTATAAATCTAGATAAAATAAAATCTTTTACAGAGGCTATTGCTGCAATGCACCAGGCTATAGAAAGTTTGTTAGACAGTGTGAAGAGAAAAAAAACACAATATAGGGATTTTATACAGGTAAGATTAAATGCTGCTTCTTTGAATCACCCTTGTTCTCAAGAAAGACAAGACCAAATGAACTAAATGCTGCAACCTTCTTAGATCAGATAGCTGATATGCTACAGAGCAATACTGAAGTAATTGCTGATTCCTCTATACATCTTGTGGTAACGACCATCAGAAACCACCAGGGGGTCGGGGTGGGAGGAGGCGGACACTGAGCTCCATCTTGTATAGCAGGATTTTACAAAAAAAGAGACGATACCTGATTGATTTAAATAACAGAGACAATAGTTTGTGTTTCGGTGGCTCCATTCTCGCACTCTTAAATCCACATATGAGTGACAGTCAGTTGTTGAACAAGGCTAAAATATTGTATGCTGAGCTAGGTTTGTCAGACCAAAGCCCTGTCACTTTTAGTGATGTGTCACAGTTTGAACGCTTTTTAGGAGTCAAAATTAAGATTTTATATCATAATGAAGGAAACTGGCAAACATTTTCAACAGGTCCAGAAAGATTTCCTAAAACACTGTTTGTATTATTACATGAAAACCATTTTTATGGCATCACTAATGTAAAAATTCATAGTACGCCACCGGGTGCCTCTCAGCGAATATTGTGATGCTAGCCTACAGCCATAAGAAATCATATCTGTGTGCACAACAGTGCAAAGTTTGTTTCGACCCGTTGTTCTCGAAAAGGAAATGGCACAGTATCTTGTCACAAATGTAAGAAGATTTGTAGGTCTTCAGCGCTGCCTAGAGACATTTAGCTAGAGCTCGATGGTGATACAGGGTCTTGTAAATCCATGAAACTTGTGAACAATGTTTTGTTTTTACAAGGGATCTCATACATGTAAATTGTTTCAGTGTAGCAGATGTGGTTCTTTCATGACAGCAGACAAGCATCTGTGTTACATGTCACTACTCACAGATGTAAAAGCACTGAGAAATATATAGTGTTTGATTTTGAAGCCACACAAGAAACGGGGTCCATATACTAAATTTTGTGTATGCTAAGCAATTAGATGGGGAGAGGTCCTGGGAATTAAGGGTGAAGATTGCATAAAAGAGTTTGTAGGACATTTATTGATGCCCCATTTAGACACTACACATTTATAGACACAATGCCAAAGGCTATGACAGTTACTTTATCATTAGCCAGCTAGTCAAGGAAAGAATTGATATTAAATTGCTCACACAAGGAGGAAAAGTACTCTGTGTCACAGTGACATCCCTACACATCAGATTTATTGACAGCCATTGCTTTCTTCCTTTTAAACTAGCAAAAATCCCTGCAGCCCTTGATTTGAGAATGAGATTGCTAAGGTTACTTCCCCATTTTTTAACACCAAGGCTAATGAAAATTTATGTAGGCCCCTGCCCGATGCTCAGTTTTATGGTTCTGAATATATGTTGCCTGCAGAAAAGCAAGAGTTTTTGCAATGGTACCTAGCTAACAGACATAGAGAATTTAATCTGAAAAGAGAGCTTCACTATTGTCAGTTAGATGTTGAAATTCTTTGAAAGCCTGTGTCAGTATTTAGAAATGAAGTACTGGAGATGACTACAGTATTTCAAAACAGTCAGGCGGTGATACAGTGGAGTATGAAACAGTATCCTTAGACCCTTCCACGTCACCATAGCCTCAATTTCTATGGCTATGTACAGATTTCTGTTCTTGAAAGAATGCACTGTTGCTGTCCTCCCAGACAACTACCACAGACAATTGAAGAGGTATCTACACCTGCTATTCAGTGGCTTATGTACATATCTGAGAAAGAAAACATTTCTATTCAGCATGCTTCAAGGGTGGTGAATTTAAGGTGGGTCCCGTGTATTTTTGATGGATGGCTATTCAGTCATAAAATGGAATACCCACAGCATTTGAATTTAATGGTTGTTTTTCATGGTTGCAACATCTGTTACTGTGAGAAGGATAGGAACCACATGACAGGAACTAGTTTTTTGGACAGTTATTCAATAGGACCATGCATAAATTTCATTTTCTAAAAAGACAGGGTTTTGCAGTTAGAGTATTGTGGGAACATGAATGGAAAGCAATGCTGACCACAGATCAGGGTTTGAATAATTTCTTGAGGGACAGGCAGCTACCACAGCCACTCGAACCTAGAGGCAGTCACTGTTTGGGGAGAACAAATGCCATTTGTCTGTACTATAAGACACAGGCCTGATGAGAAAAATACACTATTATGATTTTACCAGCCTCTACCTTTTTGTTAATAAAACCAAACAGTATCCAGTCGGTCATCCTGACATCATTTATGACAATTTTGATGACCTCACTCAGTACTTTGGTTTGGCAAAAGTAAAAGTCTTACCCCTAGGGTCTTTTCTTTCCAGTGCTGCCATCCAGGATTGGTAAAAAGCTTGTGTTTACATTATGTCGTTGTTATATGCGTGAGGTAGACTTCAAACAACATCATGCGCTGCATGATGATGAGCAACGGTCACTGAGTACCTACTGCCGTGAGAACTAAACCTGGCACTGAAAAAGGCTACAAAATCATTAACATTTATGAAGTTTGGCATTTTAAGAGTCATGCACAGAGCTTTTGCAGATTACATCAAGCTGCAGCTAAAGGCAAGCAAGAGGCATCTGGTTTCCCTTCATGGGTCAAAACTGAAGAGGATAAAAGTCAGGTACATACAACAGTATTTTGAAAGGAAATGTACATGTTGAACCCTGCAGCCATAGCTGTTAACCCTGTAAGGAGACAGATATCTAAACTGTTTAAATTTTTCAAATTTGGGCAGAGAGCTAATTTTACTGAAATTAGTATAGTAATAGACCCACAGAAATTATTTCCATATGTTTTCGGTTCTGTATTTGCTTTTTCATCGATGATGAAACAGTATGTTTGCTGAAATATACCAGCTTTATCATTACACAAATCTATTAATATCAACATATTTATAGCTAGTTTTACAACACATATGCCAGAGTCGAACTCACACCTTGTAGCTAGAAGGTAGTGGACAGCCTTTTCCACGACACAGACTCTGTCATTTTTTGTGTCCAGACTGGTGACTGGGCCCCACCTCTGGACATTATTTGGGAGCTGACCAGTGAAGTTCTATGATGAACACATTGCAGAGTTCGTTTCTGCAGGCCCAAAACTACGGTTATAGCTGTCCAGTGGTGAGGTTGTTCTAAAGTAGGATTTACCCTTAATGTAGCCAGTAGTATCAAATTAATTTTTGAAAGTCTGAAGGACCTGGTCTTTGACTATAATGGGTCACGGATCTCAAAGAAATTACAGAGTCAACTCAGCATTGTTAGGAATAAAAAGTAGTGGTCCTTGAAACAAAAAACGCTGTCCAAGACCCAGAGAGGCTTTACGTTTAGTTTTACAAGACAATTTTAAAACACTTCCTTACTGATACTGATTGTGAAAAATGGATATCAGTTGCAGCATCCCTTTACTTGTCTGTTGGCTGGTCTTCTAATAGTGGAAGAGCTTTATAAAACAGTTGTTGGAATATGCTGTGCCACTTATCACACAAGCTGAAAATATTGTTGTGTTCTACAGCTGTTGGCAACTTTTATTGAATTGCTGTTAAAGTTCCCTCAGATTAAATTTGTGAGGCTATCATGTCACTAGCTGATAATGACTTTATCCTTGAAAGGTAACTTTTGGTTATAGATGATTTGATGGACTTGCTTGTCAAATAGTGAAGTGGAATATGGTTTATCTGCATGGTTATCATAAACAATTACACGCTATTTTTACTGTCCAGAATGTGTTCTTGTCAAGGTAAGTGTGACCATCACACTAAATGCCAAATACATGATTTTGTTTGAACCCCAGAGACAAGCTTCAGATCACAACACTAGCTAGACAAATGTATCCTGGTCAGACAAAATTTTTTTTCTTAGCTTTTGAAGATGCTACAAGAAAGCCTCTGGCTATTTACTGGTTGATTTAAGATTCAATACACTTGGACGCATATAGACTGGGTAGTGGGTGTTTCTCGACTGGCTGTGGCATATGTCATGAAAAATATACTCTGCTTCTAAAATATTTGATTGTATTGCTTATGTCAAAGACTGCAGAGAAATCTGTCTGTTTTAAAGTTACTAGTAAAGGGGCTCCGAGTTTAAGAGGTGTTATTTTATGTTCAGCTTGATGATCTGATATCAGCTATAGCTGGAGCCTTAAACACTTTCAGAGGAAATATTCCACTTGTCAGCAAAGCAGTTAGGTGTACTGAAAAAACAGAGAGTCATTAAACCTTGCTTATAAACAAATAACCTAAAAGGGAAAAGAAAATAGTTAATCAGACTGGTGGCTTTATAGGAACGCTAGTTAGGAATTGCCATCCCTTGATCACAGGCCTGCTGGCTAACAGATAATGGATTTTACACAGAAATGTATTTGGTACCTCAGCAACAGATGGATCACATTAAACCAATTACCCTTGATCAGGATATGAGAACAGTTGCAACTAACAGTTTGGACACTGACATGAGAGCTATACTGTCCCGACTGATTTATCAGACTATGACAAAGCTAAAATGTACTCTGCTGTGTTACAGCACTATCTGACTTTGTAAGACAAGGAGAACAAGCTAAAACCAGTTTGACATTACCATGCCTGAAATGAATCAATGTCTGACCCTCTGCGGTCATGGCAGAGACAGCTTCTGTACCTAGTACTATGGAAAAAGACATTTTAAGTAGTGTTTTCATCGGTCTAAAACCAATGCTGAACTTTTGTTAAAGCATATGGCCAAGAACAAGAATATTGTGTTTTGGAGTGATAAGGGTGAATTAATGTGTAAAGGCACTGTTGTTTCTGGGTCTCACATGGTTGATTTAGTAAGAGCGGCTACAGCCACTCACGCAATCCCTGACCACAGAAAGCCAAAGGGCTGGGATCAAAGGGATGGCAATTCCTAGCAGCGCTCCTATAAAGCCACCAGTCTGATTAACTATTTTCTTTTTCCTTTTTAAGGTTATTTGTTTATCGCTTAAAGTTTTAATGACTCTCCGTTTTTTTTTCAGTACACCTAACTGCTTTGCTGACAGTGGAATATTTCCTGAGAGTGTTTAATGGCTATTCTCAGCTATAGCTGATATCAGATCATCAGAGGCTGAACATAAAATAGTTTTCTTAAGCTCGAGGCCCTTTTACTAGTAACTTTAAAACAGACAGATTTCTCTGCAGTCTTTTGACATAATGACAATACAGTATCAAATATTTTAGAAGCAGAATGTGTTTTTTTCATGACATATGCCACAGGCCAGTCAGGGGAAACACCCCACTACGCAGTCTATATTCGCCTGGTGTATTGGATCTAAATCAATCAGTAACAGCCATGAGGCTTTCTTTGTGGCATCTTCAAAAGCTTCTAAGAAAAATTTTGTCTGACCAGGATACATTTGTCTAGCTAGTGTTGTGATCTGAAGCTTGTCTCTGGGGTTTTAAAAAAAATCATGTATTTGGCATTTAGTGTGATGGTCCTGCTTTTTTACCTTGACAGAACATATTCTGGACAATTAAAATATTGTCAATTGTTTATGATGACTGTACTTGGTAAACCCATATTCCACTTCACTATTTTGACAGGCAGAGTCCATCAAATCATCTATAATGACAAAATTTACCTTCCGGGGTAAGAGATCATTGTCAGCTAGTGATATCGGTAGCCCCTCCACAAATTTAATCTGAGGGAACTTTAACAGCAATTCATTATACAAAGGTTGCCAACAGTTGTAGAACCAGACAATATTTTCAGGCTTGTGTGATAAAGTGGCATCAGCATGTTCCAACAACTGTTTTATAAAGAAGCTCTTCCCACTATTAGAGGGGCCAGCCAACAGACAAGTAAAGGGATGCTGTAACCTGATATCCATTTTTCACAATCAGTATCCGTAGGAAGTGTTTTAAAATTGTCTTGTAAAACCTCGCTTGTCATAAACTACTCTCTGGGTCTTGGACAGCGCTTTTGTTTCAAGGACCGCTGCTTTTATTCCTAACAATGCTGGGTTGATCACGGTAATTCTTTAGAGATTCAGGACCAGATAGTCAAAGACCAGGTCCTTCAGACTTTAAAATTAATTTGTTTACTGCTGGCTACATTAAGGGTAAACCTTTTCACTTTAAGAACAACCTCACCACTGGACAGCCTGTAATCAGAAGTTTTTGGGCCTGCAGAAACGAACTCTGTAATGTGTTCATCAGCAGGAACTTCACTGGTCAGCTCTAAATAATCGTCCAGAGGTGGGCCCAGTCACTCGGTCTGGACACAAAATGACAGTCTGTGTCGTGGTAAAGGCACCTGTCCTGTAACCCATCTAGCAGGTTGTAGAGTTCGACTCTGGCATATGCTGTTGTAAAACTAGCTATAAATATGTTGATATTATTGAATTTGTGTAATGATCGCTGGTATATTTCAGCTTAAGCATGTTGTTTCATCATCGATGAAAAGCACGATGAGATTTCATGGTACCGGACTTAAAACATATTGAAATAATTTCTGTGGGTCTGTTATTATGCTCGTTGTCGGTAAATTAGCTCTCTGCCCAAATTTGCCTCAAAGAGAATTTAAAACAGTTTAGATATCTGTCTCCTTGCAGGGTTAATAGTTATGGCTGCAGGGTTCAAATGTACATTTTCCTTTCAAAATACTATTGTATGTACCTGACTTTATCCTCTTCAGTTTTGACCCATGAAGGGAAACCAGATGCCTCTTGCTTGCCTTTTAGATGCAGCTTGATGTAATCTGCAAAAGCTCTGTGCATGACTCTTTAAAATGCCAAACTTCATAAATGTTAATGATTTTGTAGCCTTTTTCCAGTGCCAGGTTTAGTTCTATGGTACAGTAGGTACCTGTAAGTGACCGTTGCTCATCATCATGTGCGCATTATGTTGTTTGAAGTCTATTTTCAGCGCATGCACAACATAATGTAAACACAAGCTTTTTACCAATCCTGGATGGCAGCACTGGAAAGAAAAGACCTCTAGGGGGTAAGACTTTTACTTTTGCCAAACCAAAGTACTGAGTGAGGTCATCAAAATTGTCATAAATGATGTCAGGGTGACCGACTGGATACTGTTTGGTTTTATTAACAAAAGGGTAGAGGCTGGTAAAATCATAATAGTGTATTTTCTCATCAGGCTGTGTCTTATAGTACAGACAAATGGCATTTTTTCTCCCCCCAAACAGTGACTGCCTAGGTTCAAGTGGCTGTGGTAGCTGCCTGTCCCTCAAGAAATTATTCAAACCCTGATCTGTGGTCAGCATTGCTTTCCATTCATGTTCCCACAATACTCTAACTGCAAAACCCTGTCTTTTAGAAATGAAATTTGTGCATGGTCCTATTGAATAACTGTCCAAAACTAGTCCCTGTCATGTGGTTTCTATCTTCACAGTAACAGATGTTGCAACCATGAAAAACAACCATTAAATTCAAATGCTGTGGGTATTCCATTTATGACTGAATAGCCATCCAAAAAGTACGGACTCACCTTAAATTCACCACCCCTTAGCGATGCTGAATAGAAATGTTTTTTTCTCAGATATGTACATAAGCCACTGAATAGCAGGTGTGGAGTACCTCTTCAATTGTCTGTGTAGTTGTCTGGGGAGAACAGCAACAGTGCATTCTTTCAAGAACAGAAATCTGTACATAGCCATAGAAATTGAGGCTATGGTGACGTATGGAAGGGGTCTAAGGATACTGTTTCATACTCCACTGTATCACCATCTGACTGTTTTGAAATACTTTTCATAGTCATCTCCAGTACTTCATTTCTAAATCTGACACAGGCTTTTCAAGAATTTCAACATCTAACTGACAATAGTAGCTAAGCTCTTTTCAGATTAAATTTCTATGTCTGTTAGCTAGGTACCATTGCAAAACTCTTGCTTTTCTGCAGGCAACATATATTCAGAACCATAAACTGAGCATTGGGCAGGGGGCCTACATAATTTTCTATTAGCCTTGGTGTTAAAAATGGGGAAGTAACCTTTAGCAATCTCATTCTCAAATCCAAGGGCTGCAGGGATTTTTGCTAGTTTAAAAGGAAGAAAGCAATGGCTGTCAATAAATCTGATGTGTAGGGATGTCACTGTGACACAGAGTATTTTCCTCCTTGTGTGAGCAATTTAATATCAATTCTTTCCTTGACTAGCTGGCTAATGATAAAGTAACTTTCATAGCCTTTGGCATTGTGTGCTATAAATTGTGTAGTGTCTAAATGGGGCATCAATAAAATGTCCTACAAAATCTTTTATGCAATCTTCACCTTCGAATTCCCAGGACCTCTCCCCATCTAATTGCTTATCATACACAAAATTTGGTATGTGCACCTCGCTTCTTGTGTGGTTTCAAAATCAAACACTATATATTTCTCAGTGCTTTTACATCTGTGAGTGGTGACATGTAACACAGATGCTTGTCTGCTGTCATGAAAGAACCACATCTGCTACACTGAATCAATTTACATGTATGAGATCCCTTGTAAAAACAAAACATTGTTCACACAGTTTCATGGATTTACAAGACCCTGTATCACCATCAGCTCTAGCTAAATGTCTTTTCTAGGCACGCTGAAGACCTACAAATCTTCTTACATTTGTGACAAGATACTGTGCCAATTTCCTTTTCGAGACAACACGGTTTGAAATAAACTTTGCACTATTGTGCACAGATATGATTTCCTTATGGCTGTAGGCTACATCACAATATTCGTGAGAGGTACCGTATGCTATGAATTTTTACATTAGTGATGCCATAAAAATGGTTTTCATGTAATAATACAAACAGTGTTTTAGGAAATCTTTCTGGACCTGTTGAAAATGTTTGCCAGTTTCCTTCATTATGATATAAAATCTTAATTTTGACTCCTAAAAGCGTTCAAACTGTGACACATCACTAAAAGTGACAGGGCTTGGTCTGACAAACCTAGCTCAGCATACAATATTTTAGCCTTGTTCAACAACTGACTGTCACTCATATGTGGATTTAAGAGTGCAGAATGGAGCCACTGAAACACAAACTATTGTCTCTGTTATTTAAATCAATCAGGTATCGTCTCTTTTTGTAAAATCCTGCTATACAAGATGGAGCTCAGTGTCCATCTCCTCCCACCCCGACCCCTGGTGGTTTCTGATGGTCGTTACCACAAGATGTATAGAGGAATCAGCAATTACTTCAGTATTGCTCTGTAGCATATCAGCTATCTGATCTAAGAAGGTTGCAGCATTTAGTTCATTTGGTCTTGTCTTTCTTGAGAACAAGGGATGATTCAAAGAAGCAGCATTTAATCTTACCTGTATAAAATCCCCATATTGTGTTTTTCTCTTCACACTGTCTAACAAACTTTCTATAGCCTGGTGCATTGCAGCAATAGCCTCTGTAAAAGATTTTATTTTATCTAGATTTATAAACTTATATCTTTGATGAAATTCTATAGCATTAATTTTTTAAACTGCGCTCATATTCCTGTACAGCTTCTAAATACACTGTAGGGGCGCCCTGTTAGCCTGATCATCATCATGATGGTTTTCTAATTCAGACTGCAGACCATTTGTAGCATTCTGTAACAACTCACGCCGTAATATTTTCCTGGCATGTTTTACTTTTCTTATCAACTTTTCTCGGATTGTTTTATTTTTACCCAGATTTTTCTTTTTGGCCCCATTTGTTATTTTTTTCATTTTGTTAGTGATGCAACCCTTTGTACTCAGTTTATGAGAGCTTCTGTTTCACTTTGTAATTTGTTCTTTGTTTTTGGCCACTTTTTCCTCCAAGCCCTGTACTTTTCTATACATGTGGGCGGCACTGGCCATTATCTTCATTTCCTTGATTGACTGCTTAGAAATATGCAATAAACCAAGCACACTGTTCAGTAAAGTAGCTGAACTTTTAAAAGCTCAGATTTAAGCGGTTGATGATCGTGAATCCTCACTAGATAATCTGCCCTCAATTACAAGGCATTAAACAAACTATCAATTGTTTTAAAAATACAGGCTTTCCAATATTGATCATGTCAATGTCACTTTCTTGAAACCTTTGGGCAGAAACTCTTGTGCTGCTGCTGCTCTTAAATGGCTGTACATTGTTTATTGTCACATTTGGTTCATTTACAGCCATAGAGACTCTTGAGTCCGCTGCTCCTAGATGGCTGTACAATGTTTATTGACACATTTGGTTCATTTACAACTGCAGAGACTCTTGAACCACTGCTCGTAGATGGCTGTATATCTTGTTCAGTTATGCTATCATGATTCTGGTCACTGACACCAGCAGAAATTCTGGCATGCCTTTGAAAAACATCACATTCATGTAATGATCTCTTTTTCCTCTCACACCTGTAGGGTTTGTCTGTGGGGCTGTTTAAAAACAGAAAATAAACCCCTGTCACTACTTCGTATTTTAAAACTTTATAAGACAACATTTAAACTCTAAAACCTGCAGCATCTACTATTTCTAGTTAAAAATACACACCTCTGTAGTGGTAATCTGGGATTAGCCAGCCTCTCCTCCAGGCTTTCTCTGTGGGCTGTTTAAAAACAGAAAATAAACCCCTGTCACTACTTCGGTATTTTAAAACTTTTATAAGACAACATTTAAACTCTAAAACCTGCAGCATCTACTATTTCTAGTTAAAAATACACACCTTCTGTAGTGGTAATCTGGGGATTAGCCAGCCTCTCCCCTCCAGGGTTTCTCTGCATGGCTGTTTTAAAACAGAAAAATACACCCCTATCACTACTTTTCAGTATTTTTAAAACTTTTATAAGACAAAATTTAAACTCTAAAACATGCAGCATCTACTATTTCTAGTTAAAAAATACACACCTTCTGTAGTGTTCAACTGTGTATTAGCCAAACGAGTGAATGTTTGGATAAGCTCTTCATCAGGAGTCCACGATTCCATGGCTAATTGTTGAATATTTTTAATTTTTTAGCTCAAGACAAAAGGACAGAGCGAGACTACCATAACTACTACTTGAGCTTCCAGTATTTTGAAATGCTTATATAAAAATGACTCAGACCCCCCCCAAGTACGTGGCAAGTAGTGAAAAAACATCTGGTACTGACCATCAGACCAAACACCCCCCATTCTCCAAGGGGGATATATAAGACCCTATGCTAGTCAATGAAGGCTTTTGTTTCTCACTTCCTACGACAGCTGGAAGGCATTAAGAAATTCCTTTCTGCTAATAGGTTGGTCACAGTCTAATTAAAAACAGATGCTTTTTTTAAACAGCTGTGTCCTTTAAATTAGTAATTTGGTAAAACTGCTTGCATACCACTAATCAGAAGATAAAACTTATTTTGTTAAAAAGTTAATCATGAGAAACACAAGTTTTTCTCATTTACAGTGTAGGAGAGTTCAAAAAGAAATGCCATACTGCTAATTAAAACAGATGCTTTTTATCAATCTTAAAACACAGAGAGGCAGTGGAGTGCCAGCTTAAGTTATGTTTTTAAAAGTCAAAACAGAAATTCTGTCTCTTTTAAACAGCTGAGTCCTTTAAATTAGTAATTCGGTAAAACTGCTTGCATGCCACTAATCAGAAGATAAAACTTATTTTGTTAAAAAGTTAATCATGAGAAACACAAGTTTTTCTCATTTGCAATGTAGGAGAGTTCAAAAAGAAATGCCATACTGCTAATTAAAACAGATGCTTTTTATCAATCTTAAAACACAGAGAGGCAGTGGAGTGCCAGCTTAAGTTATGTTTTTAAAAGTCAAAACAGAAATTCTGTCTTTTTTAAACAGCTGAGTCCTTTAAATTAGTAATTCGGTAAAACATAGCACACACACAAAGTGTGTATTCTTTTGCACCGACTCTAAGCAAAATTGTAGATACATTTTAAGAAGACTGTGTGCTTTGAAATTATTCTGAAAGAGAAACATTATCATTTTACATTCTATCTTTTCTTTGTAACATATCATTTATTTTTCTATTTAGTACTACATGACTTTTTAATTTTTTGATAATGTAACTATAGACATTTATTTTGCAACAAAAGCATAAAGCTACTTTTTTACAGACCCCTGTAATCCAAAAATCTTGAGACACACATGTTTCCAAAGAGAATCAATATGCCTTTGTAGCCATGGCTGTGTAAATGAACAGCAGATGTTTTGTCACGTCTTAACAAAGACCCCTACCACACAGCAAACAGGACCGTGAGCTCCAAAAAGCCCATCTATATTTTAAACATACATAAAAGACATTGCTTTTCCTACGTTTCTAATGAGGGACACACACACACACACACACACACACACACACACACAGCCACCAGACTCCAACCCCCCATCTATATTTTAAACATACATAAAAGACATTGCTTTTCCTACGTGTCTAATGAGGGACACACACACACACACACACACACACACACACACACACAAAAGTGTGTATTTTTTGCAATGACTCTAAGCAAAGCTGTAGATACATTTTAAGACTGTGTGCTTTAAAATTATTTTTGAAAGAGAAACATTATCATTTTACATGCTGTCTTTTCTTTGTAATATATCATTTTTTCAAAACATTATAAATATCACACACACATTTCATTTCAGCCTTCTCCTTGATACTACACAGAGCTGAGGGGGGTGAACTATAGGTATGTGTATTCCTTTTTTTGATATATTTTTATTCTTTCTAATTCATGACAAAAGTATAAATAATTAGTTTTTGCGATTGTTGCAATGCTATCCAGAAAACTGCTGAACCATCTTATTTACAGAGGTCCCCCGTTTTAGCTTATAAATGTTACATGCGTATACATAAAGCTATCCTTTTGATGCAAGTTTGACACAGTCCTACAGATGCATGTTAAATAATTTTGTATACTGTTACAAAACAGAAAAGGGTACTCACACAGGCAGATGAATTTCCCTCGGTGTGGGGTCTCCACACAGATCTGTGAAACCTCTGCACGATCAGGTTCCCTCCTAGATACTTCTTTCTGAAAATATCCTAATCAAAAAACACACACATGTCCCTGCAGTTATACACCAGGCCTACAGGGGGCACATACCACTACATAAACACTAACTGATTTTTTGGGGTGGGAGGAGCACAGTGGTGAAGAGGGACAGGGGTTCGAGCCAGGATGGTGGGGTTCAGGAGAAAGGGGGGACAGGGGTTCGAGCCAGGATGGTGGGGTGCAGGAGAAGGGGGACAGGGGTTCAGTCAGGCTGGTGGGGGTGCAGGAGAAAGGAGGGATGCAGGAGTTCAAGCTAGCATGGTGGGACTCGGGTTCCAGCCAGGATGGTCTGGCAGGGGATCAAGGAGTGTACGAGAAGGAGGGGCGGGGGACAGGGGTTCAGCCAGGCTGATGGGGGTGCAGGAGAAAGGAGGGGATGCAGGAGTTCAAGCTAGCATGGTGGGACTCGGGTTCGAACCAGGATGGTCTGGCAGGGGATCGAGGAGTGTACGAGAATGAGGGGCGTAAGACGCTTACAAAATGGTGGTGTTAGGTCATTTCCTGCACAAGGGGTGGGACACGGGTTTGAACGAGTGTCATTTCCTGTGCAAGGGCCGGGACACGGGTTCGAACGCGTGTCATTTCCGCCAGAAGGGGGCGGGGCTAGCGCATTTTAGGGAGGGACTTCCGGTTTAACAAGGGGCGATTCTGATTGGTCCGTTTTAGGCCACGCCCACCTGTCAAATGATGTGGCACGCGCTGATCGGCTGAAATTTAACATTTGACGAGATATATGAACTTATACTACTAATCTGGTTTTCAAGCACTAATATCTCATCTTCTGATTCACACACCATCAACCATTTTCAGGATGATGACACCTGAAGCTTGGGTCAAGCAGTGTGTTCATTGCAACCAGAAGATATTGGTCACAGATCTGCATGACACATGCATCTACTGCCTGAGGGAACACCAAAATCTAACAAGGTACATTTCTTGCCAGGCTAGGCATCCTTTGTCGATTGAGGAACAAAGACACGTTTCTTCCTAGGTAAGCCCAAGGACTGCAAATGGCTCTCAGTGGCACAGCTTGCAGCCTTGGAGAAGGTGGTGATGGTGAGCACCTCGTTGGTCATGGCAGTTGCCCGGTCTGTACCCACTACAGGAGGGCCATTCATGGACTGCCCAGAGTTCTGTGAGATGTACCTGTCCCTCCAGACCTGCAGTGAGAGCCCTTCCTATGTGAAAAAGCATAAGAAATGTTTTTGAATTCAATTAAATTCAATTTTAATTTTACCAGGAAAATACACTATTGAGTAGGCTCATTTACAAGGTGGTCCTGGGAGGGCACAACATAAAGAATACAGAACAGTAATTCATACAAGGACAGTTACATTGTTTAGCAATACATTCAACAATAACATAATAATTACACTAAATAATTAGCAACATGCCTAGAAGTAACAAGAGGAAACAGTACAGGAGATTGTACAATTAATGAGGCCAAACATGGAAGATGCGTACTTCGCAGTAAGGGAAATACGAGAAGGCTAGAATGGTCACCCAGTTGGGGATAGAGCATGGAAATAAGAAAAAGAAAGAGGGATGGGAAAGGTGTCTGAATGGGGTAAGGAACTTGATGGTGGGGAAGGGGGGTATTTAGGCTGAATGTATAATATTGTTCGGTAACAGTAAGGAAGAAAAAGTCAGAGAAGGATCCAAAAGGGATGTTAAATATATAGGGCCAGATATTCAAAAGGGTTGCACCATGCGCAATAGGGTTGCGCATGAGCAAGTCCGAAAGTGCGCCATTCTGCGATATTCAGCAGGAGGCAGTTGCACCACCGAAAACATGCTGAGCAACAGCGCAATGCAAATGAAGGCATGCGCAACCGAAGGGGGTGGATCCATGCATAAAGAACGCAATGCAATATTCAAAGACTTGCGCAATGCGCAACAGCGGAACAGCCGAAGTTGCGCTCAGATGAAAATGAGCCAAAATAAAAAGGCTCAAGGAAGAGGCGCAAGAACGCTACAGGGATGCCAAGTGGGAAGAGAGAGAGAGAGAAAGACAGACATGACAGGCCAGGGCAGGCAAGGGAAGCAGTGTGGGCCATAGGCTGCGGAGGCCAGCGGGGGTGTCGGTGCAGTGGAAGTAGCAGTCAGGACAGCGGGTAACAGAGCAACATCAGCGGGGGTCACAAGCCAGGAGATGGACAGTGGCAGCTTCCACATGGAAGCTGTAATGAGAAGTGAGAATGCAAGGTGCAGGAGGCGTGGCCATGGATGGGCCCGTCAGTGCGGACCCCAACAGGCAGTACCGCTGCCGGATCAGCTTTGAGCTGTACACAGATGTAGAGATCGTGCCGGCGTACCGCCCGAACAGAGCAATACTGAGGCAGCTCTGTGAGCTGTGCAGTGATGTGATGCAGGCACCCTCACGACGGAGTCACGCTCTGTCAGTGGAGACCAAGGTGACAGCCTGCATGTGACTGCTTGCCAAAGGCACCTTCCAGAGGCCAACAGGGGACACCACAGGCATCACACAGTCGGCCACGTCATGCATCCTCACCCAATTCCTCAGCGCACTGCTGCCACATGCTGCGGAGCACATCCATTTCCCCAGCACCGCGGCAGAGCGTACAGCAAACATGCAGGAGTTCCACAGGGTAGCACGTATGCCTGGCATGCCTAGGGCCATAGACTGCACCATGTGGCCATTCGCACCACCTGGCCCCGATGGGCGCATATAGAACAGAAAGGGCTTCTCCAGTGTCAACTGCCAGGTGGTGTGTGATGCCACTGGGTGTATAATCAATGTCTGTGCCACACACCCTGGCGGAGCACACGATGCCTTCATATGGCATCAGTCCACACTGTGCCATCGATTCGAGAGTGGGGACATCCCCACAGGCCATCTAGTGGGTGAGTACGCATGTAGGAAATGCAAACTCGGGGCAAGGGTGGGAATGCCACAGGTGCCATGGTAGTGTCACACAGGGATATGGGCAATATGGACCTGAACATGATACTGATCTCCACTATCTCCACACAGGTGACAGCGGATACCCACTCCGTCCCTGGCTGCTCACACCGTACCGGCGCCCCATGACCCCATTGCAGCAACACTATAATGAGGCACATGCCACCACATGCAACTTCATTGAGCGGGTGTTTGGGATGCTTAAGGCACGCTTCTGATGCTTAGACACCTCCGGCGGTGCCCTACAGTACAGCCCCTCAAAGGCCTGTGGGATATTCCTGGCCTGTTGTATCCTGCACAACATGGCCAAAGACTGTGGGATAGCCCTACAGGTTGAAGAGGGGGACAGCGATGGGGACGACAGTGGTGCCGGTGTTGATGGTGATGAGTAGCCCCCCCTTGGACGGTGGGACCCTGACTGATCCGGCAGGCCCAGCTGCACTGGGACACCATCACGGAGGAGCATTATGCACGACACAGGTAAGTCAAGGGCCATGTGCAAACAACACTGTCCTGGTGCAACCCACAGGCACACAGAGTAACACACCAGGGTGCATGACGGCAAGGGAGTGGAAGGGACCAGGCACACAAACACACCATCAGGGAGGCGAACAGTCATATGGACACACACACACACACACCAGGCACAAAGCATACATGGGCAGGTGCACAGCAGAGCAGGAACAGACATGGCAAACACACAGATCCACAGACCACACCACCACCTGTACTGTCCAAGTCGTGTGTCAGATGCTGGGCACCCTTGCACCTTGGTGTACAGTACAATGTAGGCCATCATGCACACGCACCTGTGGACAGCAGTCAGGATGGTGCAGGTGGTCCGTATGTGCGTGATGTGCAGGGCACCCACCAGTGCACTGCCCACCATGACGCACAGTGCACACAGGGCAGCACCAGACAGGGCCCGCACTGGGAGACAGGTCAGTCATGTTGCACCATTCCATGGCCACTGCGGATGCATGGGCAGCCCCGCCGTGACCCAACAGCACTGGCAGGCTGAGCAGGGGCCACATGGGGTGGCACCAATGGACCACCAGGGGTCCCACTGCGCGATCGCAACCTTGTCCGCAGTGGGGTCTGTAGTATGCCAAACATACCTGCACCAGGGGTGCTTGGGATGCCCACAGCAGAACCCGGCATCGACAGGCTTGGTGTTGCACGACACTGGGAACGGGGAGTGGAGAGCGTACTGTGTGGGGTGCGCGGTACAGGAGCACCTGCTTGGTGCCCAATGCAGCCCACGACAGCGACCAATGCCTGGGTCTGCCTGTCAATGGCGGTGGTCACATCCATCCGCATATGGACCACTCTCTGCATGGTCCAGGCACAGTCCCTGCTGTGCCGCTCCACAGCCACACACAGTGCCTCCACGGACGTTGCAACCCGCCTTTGCTGCTGTACTGATTCCCGCAGCAGGCGGGTGTACTCTTCAAATGGGTACTCTGCCACAACGGCATCCTGTCCCCCAGGGTATGGAAGGTCCTGATGCTCAACACCTCTTGAGGGTTGGCGCTGTTCACCAGGACCAGGAATGGGCATATCAAAGGGTGGTGGGCATGTGCCACCGCTGGACACTGTACCCCCAGACCTGGTGGGTGACTGCTGCTGCTGCCCCTCCAACCGCTGTGCCCCAGGGACCACTCATTCCACTGCTGTGGCCGCAACAGTGCCAGACACCTGCACAGACACCGGTGCTGCCCCACCGGTGCTGACAGGCACAGCCTGGGACTGTGCTGACATGCTGGCACACACGTTGGAACCAGCTAGGCCCAGGGGCACGTGCTGGCCTGCTGTGTGTCCGTCATGGGACACACACATGTCACTGCCCATTGCAGTCCTTGCATCATCAATGGTGCAGGTACGTGCTACAGCCACAGTCACAGCGTGCTGGCATGCTTGCATGCCAGACTGCTGAGACACAGGCTGTGCACCCCCCACACCCAACTCACCGACACCAGAGTTGGCAGCCCGGTGTGCATGCTGGTGCAGTGCATGCTGGCTGGTGACAGAGGTGGATGGACCCTCCTCCATGTCCAGCAGGTCTTCCTCACTGCCTGGAACCACCACCACCATCCCCTGAAGATGAACAGGATCTGTAACAGAAAGAGAGGACATGTGAGTACATGTGAACAACCTCCTCCCCCCAACACCACCACCATGTCATACCGTGCAGTGATGGGCTTCCACCTGTCTGGAATCCACCTCCTGGTATGCCCTCAATAGCACTCCGCTGCATTGATGCAGCCAGTCGGTCCTCAGCCGGGGTCAGCTCCACCACCGCTGGCTGGCCCCGCCAGTGCTCGTCCGCGATGCCGCCATGAGGGCTGCCACCTTCTCCTTCTCACCCTCCTGCGGTCTGTCCCCATCTTCTTTTTGCATTCCTGCACGGAGCGCTGGTGGCTTCCGTGCAGTTTCACTGCCCGAGCTACCCCCTCCCATGCAGCCGCACGGGCCTGAGGGGTGCCCCACCGTCCACTCAGTAGTGACTCCTCCTCCAGGTAGGCCTGGAAGAGGGCCTCTGTCTCCACCGTGGTGAAGTTGGGCCTCCTCCTCCGCCCACCATCCTCACCCTCACCTTGGCTCTGCTCGGTCATGGCGATCTGTATGGGTGGAAGTGGACACCTGTCACTGTGAAGTCTACAGCGTTATCCCATGACCATTTCCAGAACATCCTACAGCATGCAACCCACCTCTCACCTGCAATAACCGAATCTGGCCAGCGCAGCCCAATGTCGCACATTTATAGCGCAATGCATGCAAATTAGGAGTGGAGCAACTGTAATGAGATGCAAATCGCGCCACTGCACCTTTGAATGGCTGATCAGATGATTTGCATGTGTCGGCTGAATATCGCGCCGTTGCGATTTGCACAGTACGGTTGAGCCGGCTGAGCCAATGGCACAGATCTGTGACTGTGTGGTACACTGCATTGCACATGCCCAGGTAGCTTCTGCAGGCATCTGCCGCACTGATGAAGTGCTGTGCGCGATCGGCAATTCAGGCCATGGCCACCATTGTGCCAGTGGCGCTACAGCACTGGGCACCATATGGTGCTGTGGCACTACTGCGCAGTAGTCCACTGTGGCACTGGCATGCAGGTGATCGGTCGCACAGGATGCGTAGACGTCAGATGGCGCTGTGCGTGGCCTTGCGTCATAGACCCCTGACCTGGTGTCCGACCGTTGCCCCCTGGCGCTGTTCGGCTGCCATGTGTATGGCTCTATTGCGCTGTTTGGTGACAGTGCTATGTGAACCGACGGCGCTGTACGAACAGCGCGATTGGAACCTATGGTGGTCTATTGCGCAACATTTCCACATGGGGTTGCCACGCTGCGGGTGCCATATTGCCTGCTGTACGACCCCAAATATGGCGCGCAGGAGAGCTCCCCAATGGAGCCAGGTGGAGGTGGCCAACCTGGTGGCCCTGGTTGAGCTCCACTATGAGGCACTGTCCGGGGATGAGCCCCTCACCATGGCCCGCACCCAGATGTGGCTGCAGGTGGCCACTGACCTGGTGAGGGTCACAGGGCGGTGCCGGTCTGCGGAGCAGTGCAGGCACAAGTTTAGTGACCTCCGCAGGAGGGAGCCGGACGTGCTGCGACGCCTCAGGTCACATGCCACGAGGGGCATTGTGCCTAGGCCAGGTGGGTGTACCATCTATGCACCTGTATTTTCCATAGGGGTGTGACTGTGTTTTGGTGGCGGTGCATGGGGGATGGTTCTGCCATGGTTGGCTGTGTCAGTGTGTGCAGGTGTGAGATGCATGGGTCTGGCTGTGTGGGCAGGCACACTCACTGGGGCAGGGGGCAGTCTGCTTTGGGGTCACACTGATGTTTTTCTCAACATTTGTCACCCACAGGCCTGGCGGAGAGGATGCAGGCACAGGCTGAGGAGGGCAGTGGCAGGGCCCAGGTGGCGGACGGAGGAGACGTGAGGGGTGGGCCACAGCGGCAGCAGCAGCAGCAGTAGCCACAGCTGCTTGATGAGTGTGAGTATCATTACATCATGGATGCTATTGCATGCTGGAGGGGGTGGGCATGACCACCAGCCATGGACAACACAACCATGCACGACACAGGCGACAGTCATCACTATCCAGTGTCACTGCACGTCTGTGTGTGCGTCACTGGTGGTCCATGCATGCACTGGGCACATGGCTGTGGAACTGGCATCCCACCACATTGTCACGTCACTTGACAGCCTTGTTTGTGCTGTGATGGACATGGGCAGTGTGTGTGTGCAGTGGTGCACATAGCTGGTGCTGCCTGGTTGGGCGTGTCATGTGCATGGTCACTGTGGGTGGGTGCATACCATCACAGGTGCGGGGCACTGGGCTATATGCCTTGCAGGATGGGTGGTGTTCAGGGTTGTGGACAGTCACAGCCATTGACTGTGTTCCATTTTCCTAGGTCTCAGCATCCTACACAGGATGGACCGTGCCCTCCAGCGGCTGACCAGGGTCTCCATTGCAACACATGACATCCTCCGGGACATTCAGCGCCATGGGGTCAGGCGACGGCGGAGGCGACAGGGACAGCACCAGGCAGCAGCAGACCAGCCTGCAAGGTGATAAATGCTTCCTTCCCACTTCACCCATCCCTCCACCCTGCCTTCCCTCTCCCAGTTGTTCACCTACCCTTGCCCACCCCTACCTTGTACCCCTACCCCTTGTCTTGTACATATCTGTATATAGTTTTGTTCTTGATCTTGGTGTTGTAATTTCTGTTTTCCAATATATATATATTTTGTTATGAATACTGTGGTGGTCTCTGATTTGCAGCTGGCTATGGTTGCTCAGTTGCAGTGGTGTGCATGCCATCTGGGGTGGTATGGTCCTGGGTATGTGTGTGTGTGTGTGTGTGTGTGTGTGTGCATGGGGAGGTGTCTCCGGTGTGGCAGTGACTTTCAGTCGGTCTTACCATCTGCTGCCGCCCACTGCTGGGTGCCCAGGGTGGGTCTGGCTTGTATGGTTCTATGCTACACGAGGTTGACATGTGCTGGGGGGGATGCATGGTGTTTACTGCAGTGACAGTCACTGCACATGGGTGGTGTCTTGGGGTCACGGTGCAGGGTGTGCTGTGCAGACGGGGGGGCTGCTGTGCATTGTGGTTGTCAACTCCCTGTGTGTGGCAGTCTCAGCCTGACAGTGGTTGTGCTGGGGCGTCATGGCCCTGCTGTGCTTTGTTGGCTTGTCCCCATGGGCCAGTGGATCATCCATCCCTCCCCCAGTGATGCTGTGCTTGGGGTGTGCGGGTGTCTTGTTGGTTCTGCAGTGTATTCCTGTGCCCATGTGTGGCATGGCTGGTGGTGGGCCCCAGCCTTCCTCCCTGGTTGTGCAGTTCCATTGCTCTGCTGGGGTTGGGGGGGCTCTGCCTGCACTATGGCACCTCTGGACTGCTCAGCTGGGCTAGCCTTGTTACGCTATGGCGCAACCTTTCTGCTCAGCTTCCCCTTCTTGGTTGCGCTATGGCGCAGTTTGTGCGATATTCAGACGTTGGCTGCTTGCGCAATTTGTTTTGCTCCATGTTTGAATATCGCGTCTGTTTCGCCTATGCGCAATTGACTTGTGCTTGCTCCTGCTGTTGTGCACTTTTTCGACGCAGTTTGAATATCCGGCCCATAGTATTTAGTAGTGAAAGGGACCAGGCATATAGGATAGAAAAATCGATAAGGGTTTTGCAAAATCTATGAATAGAGCAGCAAAAATCAAATCAAATCAATCTTTATTTATAAAAGGCACCTTTCCAAAACCAAGGCACCTGTACATAACATGATAAAATCAATAAATAATTAAAACAATATTAAAATTAATCTTGACAACAGCGTTCAAAACTCATTGTATGCTAGGCTAAAAAGATATGTTTTTAAAGCCTCCTTAAAGCTTTGGACAGTCAGGCAATCTCGCACCTGACGAGGCAGAGAATTCCACAGGGTTGGGGCCATAAAACTAAAAGATCTGGCCCCTGAGGTTTTTAAGCGAACCCTGGGAATCTCTAGCAATCCCTCATCAGTGGATCGGAGAGCGCGGGAGGAACAGTAGGGACGAAGGAGATCTTTCAGGTAGCCAGGTCCCTTATCGTGTAGGGCCTTATGGGTCAGCAAACCGACCTTAAAGGTGATTCACCAGCAAATTGGCAGCCAGTGCAGTCCGCGGAGCACAGGCGCTATATGACTGGACCTAGAAGAACCAGTCAATAGCCTGGCTGCCGCATTCTGCACTAGCTGCAAGTGGCAAATCTCAACCCCCGGTAGCCCAAGATAAAGGGCATTGCAGTAGTCAAGGCGGGAGTTAACGAAAGCATGGACCAAAATAGGAAGATCGTCAGGAGGAACATGGTGCTTCACCCGGGCGATGTTCCTCAGATGGTAAAAAGAGGTTTTGACAACTGCCGACACCTAAGATTTAAGTATCAAACACAACGCCCATGTTCCGCACCCGGTCTGAGGTAGTTAGCTGGACACCCCCAAGCCATAAATCCAAGGGTGATCCCGCCAACAAACCCGCCTCCTGACGACCCAGGTCCACAACCAACACCTCAGTTTTTTCTGGTTTCAACCACAGCCAGCTCACAGTCATCCAGTCCTGGATTTCGGCAAGACAGTTGTTAAAGACCGAAAAGGCAGCATCTTGGCCGGGCACAAAGGACATGTACAGCTGAGTATCATCTGCATAGCTGTGAAAACTCAGACCGTACCACTTAATAATTGCTCCTAATGGCAGCATATACACAGCAAACAACATGGGAGCCAAAATAAAGCCCTGCGGCACCCCACAGGATAGGTGGAATGATGCCGAGGAAAAAATCCCAGACACCACCCTCTGAGTCCTACCTTCGAGGAAAGATTGAAACCAACTGAGGACTGTACCAGACAGCCCACAGATAAACCGCAAGCATTCCAATAGCACACCATGGTCCACGGTGTCAAATGCTGCAGAGAGATCAAGAAGGACCAAGATGGAACAAGTCCTTCGATCTCTCACTATTAGGAGGTCATTTAGTACCCGGAAAAGAGCTGTCTCGGTACTATGTCTTTTCCAAAATCTGGACTGGAGAGAATCATAGACATTGTGGCTGGTCAAATGATCATCCAGCTGTGACGCAACCACCTTCTCAATTACTTTGCCCACAAAGGGCAGGTTAGAGACAGGCCTGTAGTCAGCCAGACAATCCGGATCCAAGGAGAACTTCTTAAGAAGGGGCTGAACCACAGCCTCCTTCAGAGTATTTGGAAAATTCCCCCTCTCCAAAGACCTCCAGACTATCTCAGCAGGGACCAGACCAATTTTATCCACACAGCCCACTAGAAGACGTGTGGGGCCCGGGTCCAAACCACAGTTAGTCGGACGCAATGATTGGATGACCATCACAATGTCATTGATTGTGGGAAGGCTGAAGTCAGACCACACAAACTGGGTGTCCGACATCTCCTGCCGACCATCACAACTCCCATTAGGAAGGGTCAAATGGATATCAGACCTGATTATGGCAACCTTATCTGAAAAGAATTGAGCAAACTCCTCACACCATTCTTGAGAAAAGGCTCTTCTGGGCTGAAGACAGATTGGCTTGCACAATCTGTCTACAGTCCGGAAAAGCTGAGCTGGTCTATTCTGTGCAGCAGCAATCTCTCTGGACAGGAATTCTGCCTTCTTACGAGAGATTGCGGATTGATAGACCACATAGTGGTCCATCAAACTAAGTTTGTCACAATCCAGGCCCGACCTCCGCCAGCCCCTCTTTAACCTTCGTCCGACTCTCCTCAGCTCCCTCAGAGTCTCATCAAACCAAGGAGACCTGGGGCGAAGAGTGAGGGGACGAACATGAACAGGAACAATGGAATCCAGGGTCCCTGCCACCGCCTTATTATAGGCGAGTACCAAGTCTCCTGGATCCATGCAGTCTCTCGGTCAGCCTGATAGGTCCAGCACCGCCATCAGGCCATCTGGGGAAACACCCCTCAAAGGGTGGTACCAGACCATCTCCATAGAGGCTGGCCTACTAGGGGTGGCCTCAAAACTGAACCCAATGGAGTCATGATCAGACCATCCGACTGGTTCCACCACCAAATCGGATATCTCCATCCCCAGTAGAAACACCAAATCCAATGAATGTCCACCAATATGGGTCGAGGAGGAAATAACCTGTGGGTTAAAAATTATATTACAAAGGGGGACTCATGAGAGTCATGGGCTGGTGACATAGGAGGGGAGGCAACCAAAGTATTGTCTGCTAGCAGCTAAGGGAGTTATACAAGTGCTGATAGGCAGAGGTATGGGCTAAACATAAATAATATACAGGTTAAGTATAGCAGTTTAATTTTCTTTCAGTGCTTGTCTAAGCACAAATTTGAAATCATTCATTCCAATGATATGTGTTAGTTTTAAAGATCTTTGCAGGGTATTCCAGAGCATAGGGAGGGCATGGCTCAGTGATGAGGAGCCACAGCGAGTCCATATCCTGGGTATAACTACTGTAGATAGTATAAGAGTAGCTCCTGAGCGAGTACGTTCCAGAGGTGTACTTAAAGAGGTCAGCGATGTAGGAGTGCAAATTGTTGGTAATGGCGCTGTATACCCAGAGAGTGGCATTTTTTAGTCTTCTAGTGCTAAATGAAGTCCAGCCTAGCTGTGCATAGAGGGTGCAGTGCTGAGTGTTATATGGAGCTCCCGTGATAAATGTTAATGCTGTATGGTACAAAGTATCCAGTTTGGCTGGAGTGTTTATTTATTTAGTTTTTGTTTACTGGGTAAGTGCACTAGCCAGCAGGTGACTATTTACAGGCACGACCCGGGAGCTACAGGAACAATACAAAGTACAATTTCAATGACAATGAGGCAGGGTTACAGAATCAAGGTACACTGAAATATCACAACTTGTTTACAGAAAAAACAGGAGAAAAAATGGGTAATGGTGCTGGGACAGACCTCAGGGATTATATTGGCAGACATGGCAGGAGGAAGGGGGGGGGACAATGGTGAAAATGGGGCTAAGGATAAATGACTACGCCCTGACAGTTTCCACGGCAGGTAACAGGGGCTAGGAACCAGACTACAAGGTTCATTCACCGGCTAGCAATATAAAGGAAGGCAGGGGGGTCGGAGACGAAATACAGTGAAACCTTGCGGCATCGGCGGCTGAAAGGTAAAAAAGTGTCCAGACCACTGGTTCTATAACCGGGCATACGAGCCGAGCTTCTGTCGGAGTACGAAGGGACTTTCCGGCTTTTGTGGTAGCTGGCTGGGCGCTGAAACCAGGCTTGTGGAACCTCTTCCGGCTTGAGTGTATTCAAGAGGCGGGGGTCGGGGGTGAAAGTACGGCAATTTCACGGCTTTTGCGGCCGTGCGAGCGGAAAGTGCCTAGGCTCACGGTTCTGATCCTGGCGCGGGATCGGTGCTCCATCGAGGGGGGGGTTTATGTCCAATGGTAGTGGAAGCAGAAACATGTCATTCCTGTAATAGGTCCGAAGAGGGGCAATAGGAGCCAGGCTGACCGTGCTGGGAAAAGGGAGAGAAGCCTACGGGGTGGGGGGGCTGAGCCGAAAGTAGGGAAAGTTGCTGAAAGATTCAGTCTGGTGCGGTGGGACTTAGCGGCTTTTGCGGCAGAAGGCTGGGACCTGAGACCAGGCTTATGTAACCGCTCACCGGCATGAGTTTGTGCAGGAGGCGGGGGTTGAGGGTGAGGTATGGCAATTAGCAGCTTTAGCGGCCGAGAGTGCGGAAAGGTGCCCGGGCTCACGGTTCTGTTACCGGGCGAGGGCGAGGGGCTGAGTCGGGGTTGGGGGGGAGTACAGTGGTCAGAGGTTTAGAGAGGCTGAGACCTGAGTTGTACCAGTACCAAATATACAACATAACTTCAGCACAATATATAAGTACATGTTTAAACAGCAGTAAAGGGCAAACAGTGTAAGGGCGAAAGGCAGGGTGCAGTCATTACGCATAGTAGAGGCATAACAGTAAGGTCTAATTTCTTATACCATAAAACATTAAAAAGTGCAATAGGCTATTTAACAGAGAGGGTAGATAGGGGAAGTATAGGCAATCAGCAGATTGATAGGGTAGGGAAGAGACAGTAGGGAGAGCGAGTGTTAGAAGAGAGGGGATTCAGCATAAGAGGGGAGGATGAGGTAGGAGAAAAAGGTGGCGTGGAAGTACAGGCTCAGGTAGGGTCGTAGCAGGCACATTGGTCCTTTGTAGCCAGGTGATTACGTAGCCCACGCTTGAAGAGGTAGTGTGAGGATGCATGTCTTAGGTCAAGTGGCAGCATGTTACACATTTGTGGGGCGGTATGCCCGAACGCACCAGACCCCTTCGAGGTGCAGCAGCGGGGAACTTTCAGGAGAGATTTGTCTGATGATCTCAGTTCACGCAAAGAGGAAGCGGGCTGAAGCAGCTCAGCTAGTGATGCTGGTCTGTCCATTCTGATGATGGAGTCAGAGAGGCAGCCTAGATAGTAAAGTCTAGTGGCAGAGGGAGAGAGCCAGTCTAGGTCTCTGTACAGTTGGCAGTGATGCTTGAGCCGAGGGGCCTTTGAAGCATACCGGCAGACATTATTGTAGGTGACATCCCATTTTTGCAGGGTAGTTTTATGAGCAATAGTCAGGATGGGAGCACCGTAGGTTAGAGTGGGTAGGAGGATTCCTCTGGCAATGGCCAGCTTGGCAGCAGGTGTAAGCATATAGCTGGTTCTGTAGGCAGCCCCCAGTTTGCAGTTCACAGTTTTGCAAGTTTCTTGAATATGCAGGTTCAGGTCCAGGGATTGGTCAAGTAGTATGCCAAGATAGCAGAAAGTGGTGACAACCTCAAGAGGGGTCCCATCCAAGTCCAGGATTTTTAAAGGAGAAGAGCCGGATCTTAGCTTATGGGCAGTGCCAAGTAGCATAGCTTTGGTTTTGCTGGAGTTCAGGATAAGGCGATGGGAGTTAAGCCAGTGTTGAGCAGTGTGGAAGGGAGAGGTAAGTGTCACACTTAGGTGGTCTATATTATCCGCGTTAGAATAGATGACCAGGTCATCTGCATAGAGAAGAGAGGCACAGGATACTATGCTGCTAGGAAGGTTGTTAATGAACAATGAGACCAGGAGAGGGCCGAGTATTGAGCCTTGTGGCACTCCAATGTTGATAGTGGTGCTGCCAGAGATTGCAGAGTTAAGTTTGACAGCTTGGGTCCTATCTGTTAGGTAGCTTCTGAACCAGCTCATTACAGAAGATGAGAAGCCAAGTTTTTGGAGGGTGGACAGGAGTAAGGGGTGGTCCACGAGGTCGAAAGCCTTGGTGAGGTCGAGGAAAACAGCCCCAGTGAGCTGACCTTTGTCCATGTTTGTGAGAGTGTCAGAGGTGAGTTTGGCAAATGCAGTTGTGGTGCTGTGATTTTTTCTGAAACCATGTTGTGCTTCACAAAGCAGTTTTGAGGTTTCAAGGTACTCAATAGTCTGAGTGGCTACAAGTTTTTCTAAGTTTTTGCTGAGGACCAAGAGAATCGCTATTGGTCTATAATTTGAGATTTCATTCTTATGTCCCTTTTTGAAGATGGGGGTAATTCTAGCAGACTTCCAGATATCTGGAACAGTACCGTTGGAGAGGGACAGTGTGAACACCTCGGCTAGTAGATAGGAAATGAGATGAGCAGCTGCCTTTAGAAGGCGTGGTTCCAGAGAGTCAGATCCAGGGCTGGTGCTGCTGGATATGTTGTTTAGTAGTTTAAAGACTTGCGTTCTGGACACAGCTTTGAAATAGAAGGGCTTGATTGCTTGAGGCAAAGGTTTATTGGTAGGGGGACAGGCTGGATCACTAGTGGCAGAGGGCTGAGGTGCAGCAGGTGCAGTTGTTAGTGTAGATGTGTAAGGAGGCAGATCAGAGAACAGTTTATTGAAAGCATTTGCTATGGTGAGGGAGTCATTACAGTGGATGCCGACTAGTATAATTTCTGAGGGGGTTACAGATTGTGGGGTACCAAGGAAGGTCTTGATGTGACCCCAAAATTTGCGGGGATCATGTGCAGAGCTGGCTAGCAGATTCTGGCAGTATTTGCTTTTTGCAAGCCTAATCTGCTTTTTGCAGGAGCTTCTGTGTTGCTTGCAGATTACGTGATCCGTGGGTAGACCAGTGGATTTGAAGTGCTTCCATAGATTATCCCTGGTTCTGATTTGTCGGAGAAGATCCTTATGGAGCCATCTTGTTTGTTGACCCCTGACCCTTCTCTGCACTTTAGGTGCATGCCTATTTTGTATATCTCTGAAACTGGTCAGGAACACATCTAGGGCATCTTCAACTTTTGTTGCTTGGTAGATTTCGGACCAGTCGATGTTGGATACGTCTAGGAGAAAAACAGTTAGATCCATATGTGCAAAGTTGGTGAATGTGACCAGGCAGGGCAGAGGAGAGGGTGATGGGCCAGAGCGCCAGTGGCAGATAGTGGGTGAGTGGTCAGTTATAGCATCAGCCAGGATGCATGCCTTTGTCATATGATCAGGTCTGTTTGTAAGGATCCAGTCTAAGAGCGTACCTGATTGAGAGTTAATCATCCTGGTGTTCTCAGTTATTAGCTGGTGGAAGTTAAGACCTTGGACTAGAGATGCCAGAGTGCTATGAGACGGGCCCAGCCAGTTTAGATTTACATCACCAAGTATGATGGCCTCGTTCATGTTAATCGCTTGTGATGTTTGTTGGAGTAGTTCCTGGAAACTTTCCACCCCTCCAGTGGGTGGACTGTAGAGACATATTATGTGAAGATTTTTCGCACCAAGTGACAAGGTTATGTGTAAGGACTCACAGAGCCGTTGGGGTTTTTTGACAGGAGCCGTTTTTATATTGAGGAGGGTTTTAAGGTAAATGGCTACACCCCCACCCCGTTTAGACCCTGTCCTGTCCTGTCAGATAATAGAGTATCCAGGTAGGTTACACTGGGCATCCAGGATACGAGGTTTAAGCCATGTTTCCGTGAGGCATAGAATGTCAGGACCAACCACTTTGATCCAAGCCTCAAGTTCAGCCAGATGGCCCAGAAGACTTATATTCATGTGAGCAATTAGAAGCCCTTTTTTTGACTTGCTATGAGTGTTGATCGAGGTGCTGTTGTAGGGAGGGCCAGGATTAAGTTCCACATCGCCTGCCAGCAGTAGTAATAGAGGGGCTAAGAATTTAAGCAGAAGCCTGTGTAGAGTATAGGAGGATTTCGGTTTCTTCCTTTGCAGATGGTAGTTTGTGAGAACCAGGTATGTGCATCCTTTTTTAAGAAGAAAGTAGTGCAAGGCAGGTTTAGAGTAATATTTGTTGAGGAGTAGGTTAGAGAAACTAAAGTCACTGAGTGATGGGGTGTCATGGTGTATGACCTGAGGTAGAGACAGAGACATTTTGTTTAGGCCAAGCAGGAGAAAAAGGCAGAGCATGGGGGTTAGTACCTTTAGTCTACCACACGGAGGCAGTGGACCCCCGTGGAGGAGAAACATGATAGCGCTAAAGTTGGAGAGGGAGCAAAGTTAGAAAGCGCAACAGGAGGTAAGGGAGAAAGGTTAGAGGGTGAAACAAAGGAATGTACGAAGGGGTTTTAGGGGAGGTTCATGTCAAAAGTATGGTAGGTTTGAGAGAGCAAAGACTCTGCAAGGGAGTGTAGCCCAAGTAAGGTGGAGAACTGCAGGCAAAAGCTGTCTGGCAGTGTGTAGGACTAACGCCCCCAGTGGTTAGAGAGTATAAGGAGCCAATGGGAAAGTGGACACTTAGTCATATGACCAGCAGGAGCAGGAGCCTATGTAGCTAAAGGGTTGATCAGGGTGGGGCAGAGAAACAGCGCGGCGGGACGTAGTTCACCAGAGGAGCTGAACACTAGCTATAAATGGCTCGCCGCTAGCGGGGAGCATGGGCTGCTCACCGCGGTAAACAGCGTTCACAGTCCCGGAGCACGTTTAGGCTGTCCAAAGTCCAGATAACAGGGTGAAAACAGCCGCTTTCAGTGACAGGTGGAACCAGCTAGAGCCACCGACCCCTACTGGAGAGAGCCTGTGGGTAAAATTGGTGAGAACGTACCTTACGGCTTCAGCACCTTTAGCGGCATGAGGTCCCAGTGAGTGGCCGAGGCTCCTGGTTCCCTTCTGGGCGGGCATGCGTGGGCGGCCCCTTTCAACAGGCTTCCTGGAGGAGGCGCGCTTTTCTTCGGTGGGACCGCTGGGCGCAGTGACCCCGAGGCTTTTGTGGTGCGGCAGAGGGTCCTCGGGTCCGGGGGTAGATCCGAAGCCCCGGCAGGCTTGGAGAGGTCCTAAGGAGAGTAGCAGGGAGAGGCAGTTAAGTAGGCAAGCAAGGTAAAGCAGGACAAAAGAAAAGGGAGGGAGGTGAGAAAAAGTTGGAGATTAGCTAGAGGAGAGAAATTACAGTTTTCAGGCAGCTTATTCTCTAGGGTTTTAGGTTTACAGCAGTGCTAACAACAGACTACGCATTCGAAAATAGAGAAAAGGCAGGAAGAGAGCAGTTTGCAGCAGAGGACGATTTAGGCCAATTTACAGAATTAGGTAGCTGGATTAAGACATTAACTTAAATTGAAACAAGTAGTCACTGATTCACAGTAAAGTACACCAGGCAAAAAGGTAAAAAAATGTTCACCAGAGGAGCTGTAACACTAGCCATAAACGGCTCGCCGCTAGTGGGGAGCGTGGGCTGCTCGCCACGGTAAACAGTGTTCACAGTCCCGGAGCATGTTTAGGCAGTCCAAAGTCCAGATAACAGGGTGAAAACAGCCGCTTTCAGTGACAGGTGGAACCAGCTAGAGCCACCAACCCCTACTGGAGAGAGCCGGTGGGTAAAATCGGTGAGAACGTACCTTACGGCTTCAGCGCCTTTAGCGGCACGAGGTCCCAGTGAGCGGCCGAGCTCCTGGTTCTCTTCCTGGGCGAGCGTGCGGCGGAGTGGCCTCTTTCAACAGGCTTCCTGGAGGAGTGCGGCTTTTCTTCAGCAGGGACCGCTGGGCAAGCGGTGACCCCTGAGGCTTTCTTGTGTGCGGCGGAGGGTCCTCAGGTCCGGAGGGGGAGCAGGTCCGAAGCTCCGGCAGGCTTGGAGAGGTCCTTATGGCTTCAGCGCCTTTAGCGGCACGAGGTCCCAGTGAGCGGCCGAGCTCCTGGTTCCTGGGCGAGCGTGCGGCGGAGTGGCCCCTTTCAACAGGCTTCCTGGAGGAGCACGGCTTTTCTTCAGCGGGGACCACTGGGCAAGCAGTGACCCCTGAGGCTTTCTTGTGTGCGGCGGAGGGTCCTCAGGTCCGAAGCCCTGGTGGGCTTGGAGAGGTCCAATGACTGTAAATAAAATCTGCATAATCTAGGAGGGGGAAAAATGTGGTCTGTACCAGTCTTGCTTTGGCTTCATGGGTAAGCACATGCCTGATTCTGCAGAAGAGGCCTAGCCTTTGTCATAACTTTTCAGAGAGTTCCTCTATGTGCGTAGCAAAGGACAATCTATAGTCAAGTCGAAAACCCAGATATTTGAATTTCTCCACTACCTCTAGTGGTTCACCCAGTAGGGTCTTGATATGGGGTTTGGTATTGTTGGGACAGGTACTAGTAGAAGGGGCATGAGGAGATATGAACATAATTTTGTTTTTTGGGGGGCACTGAGCAGCAACTTTAGCTGTAAGAGGTTTTGCTGAAGTATGTTAAACTCCTGCTGAAGCTCTGAGCATGCAAGCTCAAGTGTAGTCCTGGCAACATAAAGAACTGTGTCATCTGCACAGAGATGGACACTAGCTGTACAGATTTTGTCATCAATATCGTTAATATACAGATTGCGAATAGCAATAGTCCCAGTATTGATCCCTGAGGAACGCCTCTTGGTAGTGTTTTAAGGGGGGAGAGATCGCTTTGGTCTTTCACCTGTTATTTTCTACTTATTAGATAACAGGCAGATCAATTCAAGGCTGTGTCGTTGTCACTCAACATAAATAACAGTAGGTCATGATCTACGGTGTCGAACGCGGTACTCAAATCTAAAAAGACATCTCTGACTCCCTGATGAAGACTCATTAGTGAGTCGAAGCGCTGGGGCACGTTAAGCGCTTTGTTTTGTTTTGTTTGCCTGTTGGTCCTTTCTTTCTGTAGAACGTAATAAATCTTTTTTGCTTATCTCTGTGTCTGGACCTGGATTTATCCCTGCACAGGCTGAAGTGTGCTGAACTACTTTTGGTTTATTATCCCCTCAGCCACCTGTTCAGGCTCTGCCAAGGAATCCATCTGCTTCTGTTTCCTCTCCACTCCTGGAACATTTGGAGCATGGGGAACTGGAAGAGGTTGAGACAGAAAGGGAAACTGGACCCGAAGTTTCTCCTGAACAGGAGTTCGGTTCACCCCCCAGACCTTCTGAGGATAATTCCTCACTCTGCATTTGTGAGGAAAATGGTTGAATCTCTGTGCCTTATCACCATTGAGGAGGTGCAAGAAGAGGAGGAAGCTGAATATATGGAATTAATGGGGCTGACACCCACTAAAAAACTCTTACTTCCCCTCTGTAAGTTCTTTAAGAACGACATTATGACTATATTACAAGCACCAAATACTGTTCCTCCTGTCGACAAAAAGAATGACAAGAAATACCAGCTTGACAGGACAGGGGCTGAGTTTCTTTTCACTCACCCCGAGCACCAGGGTGTTGTTCAATACTCAGCATGTGAAAATGTTAAAGTGCCTCTATCCTCACACCCTCCTGACAAAGATTCAAGGAAAATGGATGCTATGGCAAAACAGGGCTACCTGTCTGCTTCATTGGCAGTCAGACAGGCCAGTTACCAGGCATACGCTGTCCAGTACCAAAAGACCCTGTGGCAGTCAGTACTGGAGACCTTACAAAGGAATCCTTCTAATGCAGGGCCAAACCTGGTTGAAGTTGCCAGTCTGAGCCTAGAGGCTTCAAAATCCCAATTTTAAAAGGCAACTGATACCAAAGAAACTGATGCTAGATTGATGGCTGGTTCAGTAGCCCTCAGGAGATTTGTCTAGCTCTGGACAACTAACCTGATTCCAGATACCCAGGCCAGGGTCATGGATTTCCAGGTGGAAAACAATGCACTCTTTGGTGAGCAGACTGAGGCTTACCTGAAAAAGATGGATACTTATAAAACCACTTTCAGGAGCACAACTAAAGAGAAACCTTCTCCTTCTCCAAAGTCGGTGGGAAGGGGAGGGAAGGGGAGGTAAGAGTGTGGCATCGGGCAGCAGACCCCATCCTCAGGTTCAGACTGCCCCACAGCATATGCAGTACCCTACATACAAAGGTAGGGGTAAAAGGGGTCCTAGGAGGGGCTCCCAGGCTGAACAAGTTCAGCCATAACTACAACAAAACCCCTGAATTGGTTCTCAGGCCTGACAGTGGGACTCACCCGTTTTTTATACCTGGTGGTAAAGGATCACTTTGGCAGTAATGCCAGCATTATGATAACAAGCAGGGTTTTTAATAGGATCCTTTCAAGGAGTCCCCAGGCCCCAGTTTTTTCCCTTTAACCCTATCACCACCACCCATTACAGGGTCCTTCTTGGTGTGTTTTTTTTTGAGACAGTTCCTTACAATTTTTAGACCCCTCTATTAATGTTTGTTCTTGCTCTGGTTGGCTTTACACTATGATCCATTCTGAGCTCTGCTGATAAGTGCTTCATGTGGATCAATATTCAAAATGAACCCTGCTCTTGGCTAGGGTCATTGGCTCGCCCATAAGAAAACTGGGTGGATCAGTTTTTACCCCTAGCAGGATGATTGGCTAGTGGTGGGAAATTTTCCCCATAAATAAGGATCTTTTTCAGGGTCTTAAAAAAAAAGGGAAAATGAGTTCTAATCTCTGTACAGTCACTGCATTTTTCTTAAATGAGCTGAGTACCATTGTGGGAAGGGCTTCCCCACTCAGGAAAGGCTAACCAAGCTCTGCACCACAGCAGTGCCTATATCTCCTGGACTACTTGGTTTCAGCAACAGGTGCTTTATGGGGCAACAGTTTTCAGGCGAAACACTGATGGTCCCTTAGATCCAAGTTGTACCAGATAAGGGATCTTTCCTTCCTCATAATAAGCAAGTCTCCCACTAGGAGTTTCCATCTATGCTCCTTAGGACAGAGGCATCTTCACTTTTGGTTTGCCCATCTATGAGGGGGCATCACTCACAGTCTTTAGGAGTTGCTCCAGCACATGGGACACTATCTTTTTCCCTGCTCCACATAGGCAATGGATATAAGGAGTCCCTCTACTACACTAGTGCCCCCTACAGGTTATCAGCCTTCCTGGACAAATAACACCTAGCAGGTGACCTGAGTGGTCAGATCAGGCTCATCATGAGTGGCTCCAGAGCAGCACCTGCTGCTCAAGTATTTAGAGGGTGGCTTACCTCAGTGATAAATCTCTGTTGATCTGATGTGAATCATCACCTGCCTCAGTCCCATTTTGGATCACCACACAGGGCATGGTACCCCTGTTTGATTTGCATCTGGGATGGTTTGGGGAGGCATTGGTATGCCTCTCTCCTATTGTAGTCATTCGGGGTATTCATTACACTGTGATCCCAGCTGGTTTCAAGAGTTCTATTAGTACTGTGACCCTTCAAGCCATGATAATTTCTACTGTTGTTTCCTTTGTCTGTGGCCAAGCCTATATGCCTCTCACCCCCCCCATGGGGGTCACAACCTGTTGACCTCCGCTTGGGGGAGATTCATGTACACCAACCACAGGTTCCTGGGGATTAGGCTTGGCTCTTTGGTATTTAGAATATGCTGTTCTGCATCTCTTAATGAGTCACAAGTGAGTTTTTAATGGATCACAGAGAATCTTTAAAAAAAAAACCTGTATTGCAAAAAGGGACAAGGCTTTACACCTGGCCGTTCTCCCAGGGGTCTGGAATCAACACTAGCAGATATCCCAGCTTTGTGGGATTACTTTATATATCAGCATTCACTGGTCTTAGCTCTTGACACATGGTTACATTGGGTTTCAGTCTCTGCTCATGCCCTCCTGGGAATGAACCATCCTTGGCATTCATTCCAATCTTCATTTTATAAGAAGCTGTCTTACCTGTATTCCCTAACAGGACACCAGTGCCATCTGAAACCCAGAACACCTACATGGTTAAGCTCATGCTCTCCCCTCTTCAACCCCAAGGTTTTAAGTTTTTCTGGGGGTCACCACTTCAGTCTGAGGGGTCAGTGAGATCCAAAATCTGGTTGTATGAAGAGGACTATATCTCCAGCCTTAGAGACTAGATAGTGTTAAGAGCAAAAAAGGGGGTGGTCCTTACCCAGAATCATATCAAACTCCCACTGGGACAAGTCTGTAACCTTGCCAGTCTCTCCACTGAGCAATCTTTCACAGGCAAACATGGTCCATGCATTATAGGGGTACAAAGAAACCCTTCTATTACCATAAGTCATAACAAGGATCACAGGCAGGATGGGTATGTGTGCTCACTGACCTATGAAGATATGGGCAAAAGGTTATCCACCTCCCAAAAGTACTGGCTCTTGTGGATGGTTCAGTGTAACCAGCTTTGTAGCTCCATGGTGGGGAAAGGAGCTCCATCAGGATTCAGAGCTCATTACACTACGGCTACAGCTGTCTTTGTTGCAACTGCCAGGGAGGTCCTCTGTTGAAACTCTGTAGAGCAGTTACCTTGAAGTTTTCTGCACATTTGCAAGGAATTTCTTCCTGGACACTGGTCTAGTAATGAGGCCAGGTTTGGCACAGCAGTTCTGCAGAGGCTCTTTATTAAATGGTTCTGTGCCCACCTCCAAAGGTACTGCTTCTTAGTCTGCAGAAGTTAATAATATTAGTGGATTCCTGGGGTAAGAAGGAAAAATTTCTCACCATAGTAATTTTCCTTCTTCCAGGGGATCCACTAATATTATTAACTTTCCCACCCTTACTTCCCCTTCTAGAACGAGAGACCTCTACATCCCTGGCTAATTAATCTACTGTGGAGGTGCCAGTTAATGGCATTCTTCTTCTTCTTCTTTATCTTTCTCTAGCCCTGTTGGGCCTTTGTTCCTTTTTCAGGTGATTCTGACATTGAAAGGGGGTTTGTTAACCCTTTGAGAACTGAATATGTGTGAACGTATATAGATTCTGGACGTATATATACGTCCACAGTCTTCTAAGGGTTGTTAATATTGTAGTAGTTGCCCCAGTGGGGCCTTTTGTTAGTGTTGATAGAATTTTTTATATCGGGGCCTCTTTGCAGGCTCCATCCAAATCTGAGGAGTCAGAACATAGGCAGATAGGCAGATAGCTGGGCAGCTTTTGAAAAATGGCACGTGGCAAATGTTCCATCATTTGCATATAGTTCCATTTTCTTCGGGGCAGTGTTGTCTTAAAGGGATACTGCAGAAGTTAATAATATTAGTGGATCCCCTGGAAGAAAGAAGATTACTACGGTGAGTAATTTTTCCTTCTTGGGCACTGACCTCTTTGGTCCTGGGGTGGAAAGATATCATACCCACATTGAGATGTCCAGCATCACCCTGGACTTCGTGGCTGTATCCCAGACGAACACCAAGCCTGCCAAGGCTATAAAGAAGTCTTTTCATGCCCAAAGGATCTAGCCACAGCAGACTCAGAAGCAGCCCCAGCAGGGGCATTTTCAGCAGATTTGGCAGACAAGGCAAGAAAAAGAGGGGGGTGTGTGTGTTCATCCAGCACCCAGTTGATGGGAGCTTTCTCCAAGGCTGCTAAGTTACTGTTGTGGGGTGCCATTCCCCCTTTCATCCAGTCCTTCTCCCAGCTCCTGTTGGGGGGGTCAGCTCCTTCACTTTTTGCCACAGTGGTCAACCATTACTGTGGTCAAGTGGGTTCTAGAAGTGTTGGGCAAGGGTCTACCTCTGGATTTTGAGGTCCTTCCACCATATCAATCCGGTGTCTGAGGGCATGCTGCCTGTGCTTCAGAACAAAATATCTCAGCTTCTCAAAGGCAGTGCAATTGAGCTGGTTCTGGGTGCTCTGGCTTCACAGGGATGCATCTCCTGGAACTTTCTTGTACCAAATTGAATAAGGGACTGGCACCCTGTTCTGGATTTGTGCAACTGAAATGAATTCATGCGCAAAAGGAAGTTCTGTATGGTCACTTTGAACCAGATCATACCATCCATGGATCTTGAGGCTTGGTTCTGCTCACTGGACCACCAGGACATGTTCTACCACATCCCAGTCCATCTGACACACTTCCCATGCCTCTGGTTCAGAGATGGGGTTCTATACCAATTCAAAATCATGCCTTTAGGCCTGTCATTGGTACCCAGGGTCTTTATCAGGTGCCTGGTGGTGGTGGCCTGCATTCAACTTGGCATTAGGGCATACCCATACGCGGACAACTGGCTCATAGGGAGTATCTCCAGAGTGGCAATGGAGAGGTTCATAAAATATATAGGCTAGGAAGGGGACATATCCTGATTCAGGAGCATGGGATGGGACAAAGGGGAGCTCACCAGAGCTCCGAGAAGGCAGCCGGTCTCAAGGGACTGAGAAGAGCTCATCAGAGCAAATGAATTGACTTTGCAGCTCACTGGAGCTGATTTCCTTAACCTGAGCTCCTGTGCAGCTCATCAGAGCTGATTTCTTATTTCACCTGATCTGATTTTCACCCACCCTCCTCCCCCACCTCCACCGAGTATTAAATAAACAATCAGACCTCTGCCCAGGAAAGCCCTGGTTGGTTCATGGGTTTTAGGTTACAAGTCCAATCAGCTATGAGAGCCATAAATGGACTTGCCACTGATTCAGTGGACATATTTCCATTGTTTTTCTCCCATATGCTGATCAAGTAGAAGCTTAAAGGTTGCTATGCTACCTGCACCTACCACAGCTGGGGGAAGTGAATTACATACTTCTACTATCCTCTGGTTGAACCACTGTCCTCTTTTGGTAGTTCTATAATTCTCGCAAAGTAATTGATAAGAATGGGCCCTGGTTGCCCTACCTGACATTACCTTTCTACTTAAACCCGCACATTCCCAGAGTATCGCATTCTGGAATGCATTATAGACATAAAGAGATCCCCTCTGGTTCTACGACATGTCATTGAATATAACCCCAGATCCTGCAGCCTATCATAATATTCTTTGTTTTGTACTATATTTACTCTTTTCATTAATCTCCTTTGGACTCTCTCTATAAGTCTAGGACTGCCTATACTTTGTGGGACACTAAAGGGCATGCCATACTTCAGAACCAGTGTAACCAAGGATCTGTACAAAGGCACCAAAACCTTCTCATTCCTGCTTTTTATATTTCTCAAGATGTTACCTATTATTTTGTTAGCACGTTTAGCAACTTCAGCGTTATGCTTGTTATTCTGAATGTTAATGTATTCGGTATTATAACCCTGAGATCTTTTTCATTTTCTGTACTTGTAATGTCTTTGTTATTTATTTTATATTGTGCTTTTACATTATTGTATCTAAAGTGCATTACCTTGCACTTGTTTTCATTGAACCTCAACTTATGGCTCCTTGCCCAGTCTTCTAACTTGTGTAGCTGCTCCTGAAACTTTTTTATTGATACTGCATTGTTCACAGCTGCCCCCACCTTCATGTCATCTGCATACTTGCAGAGCCATGCCCCTTCTGACACCTGCATGATAGAGGCAAAGATGTTGAAGAGTAGGGGCCCCAAAATTGACCCCGGGGCACCCCACTGGTGACCCTACCCCATTCAGACAAAAAACCTTGCTTGAACCCTCTGGTATCTATCATAGAGCCATGAACCTATCCAAGCCCTAAGGCATACATTAACCCCAAGTTCTTGCAGACACATCATCAAAGTCTCATAAGACACTAAATCAAAGGCCTTGGCATAGTCAAGGTATACTACATCAACAGGTTGGTCCTGATCCAGTGCCTGCCTCACAGGCTCAAAAAAATGAAAGAGGTTACTAGTACAAGATCTATCTGATGTGAACTCATGCTGTAACATGTCTACCACCTGTAACCGTTTTAGATCTTCCTCCAAGAACTCCTTGAAAAAAGTCTCCCTGGCCTTACCTAAGGCCTTACCTATCACAGACGTGATACTAATTGGTCTATAGTTATCGACTATGGCCTTATCTCCTGTTTAATGTATTGGGTTGATATGGGCCATTTGCCATACCTTCAACACCTTCCCCTCCCTTATGGACATATTAAAAAGAATCACCAGTGGTCCCACTAACTCTTCAGCAAGATTGTTCAGGAACATGGGGTGGAAACCGTCTGGTCCCCCAGACTTGAATTTATTTAATTTTGAAAACTTCTCTTTAATTTGTGTTGCAGTAATTTCAGTATGCCATTCAAGGTGCCCACCTTCTCCCCCACTTATACTGTTGGATCCCTCTGGGGCCTGATAGACATTCAGGAAATATTTATTAAAGGTGGTAGCCATGTCCTCCTCCCTATCAAGTATCCTATCCCCTTCCTTTAGATTGACAATTTGCTTGCTGCCAATTCTTAGTCTCCCAACATAACTATGAAATTGCTTATTGTTGTTCTTTTTACTGTTGGCCAGTCCTAGTTCTGCCTTAGCTCTGGCTGTGCGTATGGCTTTCTTACATTTCTTAACCATCAGCTGATACTTATATCTCTTGTTTTTGGTTGGGTTAATCCTATATTTCTTATACACTCTTTCTTTCTTATTAACCAAATTATGTATCTTATTGTTAAACCACTTAGGGACCCTGCCCTTTTTGTCGTACTTTACTATCTCTGGTACAAACTCGAAATACATTCCTGTAATTTACTGTTTATTTTCTCCCATACTTCCTCTGTACTTATGTTTGCAAGTTCCAAATTTCAATTTCAGTTTTGCAAGACCTGTTGTATTTTTGTATAATCGGCTTTTACATAATTTCTTATTTTAGTTTTGCCAGATATTTTGATTGACCCTTCCATTACTGAACATTCAACCATATTGCGGTCACTAATACCCAGTGGTTGAATGACCTTAATTTTTCCTATTGAACCCTCCATGTTACTCAAAATAAGATCCAATACATGATTTTCTCTTGTATTTTCTTTCACATGTTGCTCAAGGCCACTGGTTAAACTTATCTCCAGATATTTGTTTTCTGTACTACTACTACCCTGAAAGAAATTCCAGTTAATATTCAGAAAATTAAAATCTCCAATCAGGATACAATTGTCTGTGGGTGACATACTATCACTTTGGCCCAGGAAGAGTTCATTCTCAACTTCCTTTAAGCTGGGGGACCAGTAGCACAAACCCAGGGTAATTGATTTCTTTCCTTTGCTTAACTTAGCCCACAGTTGTTCTGTATTGGCATACTTTGTAACCTTGTTAACCAGGACATGGGCTTTTAAATGGTTTGCAATATACAATCCAACCCCATCACCATTTTTAATGGGCCTTGCCTTGTGGAAGAAGTCATAACCTTGGATCTCACTAATCCAATCCTCCTCCCTGTGCCATGTTTCTGTTATGCCACATATCATGTATCAATATTATCCTTAGTTAATATATACCTGAGCTCATCCTGTTTATTCCTAATGCTTCTGGCATTAAGAAGTAAAATCTTTCATTCTTTTGCCTTTGTAGACTGCAGTTTGACTCTATTCATCCCCATCTTTACAGTTTTGATATTGATCATACCCCAGTTGGGCCCTCTCTCTCCACTGCAGCTAGTTTAAAGTCCCATCAATCACAGTTCTGAACATTTATCCTAATTCCTTACTTCCTTTTTTGTTCAGATGAAGACCATCCTTACTGTATAATGTAGACTTAGAACCAAAGATTTCCCATGTTTTTATACACTGGCTCCCCAGCATCAAACATCATCTTCTCAGCCAGTTGTTCACCCTAATTATTTTTTAATTCATTGATGCACTGGCCCTGGGGGCAGGCAAAATCTCTGAAATAATAAGAGTACCATTTACTTGCTTTACCAGTTTCTCAATAGCCATATAATCCAGATGCATTCGGTCCTCTCTGGTGTGTCTTAGGTCATTAGTTCCTACATGTGCTAATACTACAAGTTTATCTCCCTTTTTAGTGACTATTTTTGAAAACAACGTTACCACATTAGACAGTTTGGCTCCAGGCAAATAAGAGCTGATTACCCTTTCTTTAAGGTCCCTGGTTGTATAAGCATCAGTGTATTTAATTATTAAATCATCAATCACATAAACTCCATTATTTTCATTACCCTGGTCATTGGCAACATTATCAGTTTCCATATCATTGCTGTCATTTTGTGAGGTACCATTTGATTGTCTTTCTATATTTACAACTTGTGCTTGCCCATTTCCAACTTCTACACTGGGGCTGTCAACGCTTCCAACATTTGAAACACTGTCTTGGGCAAGTTGCAGTGTTTCATTAACCTGACCTCACCTTTATTTATTTTATTTAAAAGTTGATAAGGAGAAAAAGCACCATGGGCCCAAACTCGTTTCCAAGTACGACCCGGGGGAGAGGAACAAAGGGAGAAAAAAAAAAACACAAAACAGCTGCATAAAAATACATAGCAGATCACCATATAAGTCAGGATTACAGACTCAATACAGAAGGTACAGAGCCATGGTCAATAAAGGAGCAATGAATTCTCAGTGGGGACACTGAATGCCATTGCTCTTCTACCTTTTTTTCGTTTATTGGTACTATCTTTGATATTCCCATTCACTTTCATTTTCAATATAACGCCTGTCCCTCTTCTCACATGGTTCTTTGCTTGTGTCCTGAATATCCTTATTTGTACCATCGGGGGTGCAACCTGTTTATAACAATTGAATTCAAGTTCTAACCCCAGAACTTTAACCTTTAAATCCTTTATTTCCAAACATTGTTTCCACACATATTCAGATAACCCAGCACTCTCTTCTACACTGAACTTATTACACTCTTTACATTTAATTCCTAGTTCCCGTCTTAAGAGTAACTATATAGCTATCCATTTTGCAGAACTAACCTACTACACAATTTCCCCTAGAAACCTTTATTAATGAATGCAAATAACTTACAACTAAGATGGGTATAGTTAGTGACTCCTGCTCCCGCTGCCCCACTAACGCACGGCGTCACTCGTGCCGCTCGCAAAGCTTCCTATCTTTATGCTGAGCTGTGACCCAAAAGTATACCAGAGGTCACGGTCAGCACAAAACTCCAAAACACAGCCTTTAAGTTTAAAACAAGCAGCATTACACTGCCCACACTAAAAGCAAGTGCACCCTTATGGTTGGTGCTAAAAATAAAGTAGCTGCACCAGGCTGTAGTTTCATGCAAGGCATCAGATAAGGGTATTTTCAACGTATTTTACATCCAGAAATTTGTCAGAAACATCCAAAAATAGGCTGCCTGGAGTCATTTACATCTGTATAAACATCTAGGTTAAAGGACAGACGTCCATTTTTTTTTTCTGTGTGGACGTCATTTCAGCATTTACCAGTCCTGTTTCATTGAACTAAGCTGACTCCTGACTGACTAATTGCTGTGTATGTGTGCGTGCGCGCGCGTGTGTCTGTGTGTGTGTGTGTGTGTGTGGCGGGGGGATTAGCCTTGTCATCAGTGTGGGTTGCCTCAGCACAGTAAGAGAAATAAAAATTAAACTGAACAACTACCAGCCATTTTTCACTGTGGACTTATTAGCAGGGTCTGCATAGAAACATAAAAACATAGACTTTGATGGCAGATAAGGACCACTTGGCCCACCCAGTCTGCCCATTTCCCTACCTACTGGATAAGCTGCAGATTCTAGTTAACCAACAGCCTACTTTCTGCCACCCCCCACTACAATTGCCTTGTGTCTGTCCCATGCATGTTTGAATTCCCCCACTGTTTTAGCCCCAACAACCTCCCCAGGAAGGCAGTTCCATGCATCCACCACTCTCTCCATGAAAAAAGATTTCCTCACATTACCCCTGAGCCATCCCCGTTCTATCTTTAAATTGTGTCCCCTTGTTCTTACACATCTCTTTTTCTGAAAGATGCTACCCTCCTGGACTTTGTTGATTCCCTTGAGGTACTTGAATGTTTCTATCATGTCCCCCCGTCCCTCCTTTCATCAAGGGTATACATATTAAGCTCTCTCAGTCTCTCTTCATGTGATTTCTGATGCAGATCCTGCACCATTTTAGTTGCCCTCCTCTGGACTGCTTCCATCCTGTTTATGTCCTTGCATAGATGAGGTCTCCAAAACTGCACACAGTACTCCAGATGGGGTCTCATCAACTGTCTGTACAGAGGAATAACCACTTCCCTTTTTCTACTTGTGATGCCCCTTCCTATGCATCCCAGTATCCCCCTGGCTCTCCTCATTGACTTCTCACGTTGCTTACCCACCTTTAGATCATCCAATATGACTACCCCGAAGTCCCGTTCCATTTTTGTTGTTGTTAGTACCTCCCCTGCTATTGTGTACTCTTCTCCTGGGTTTTTGTTTCCCAGGTGCATTACTTTGCACTTCTTTGCATTGAATCTAAGTTGCCATATGTCTGACCAGTCCTCCAACCTTGCCAAGTCCCTTCTCATCCTTTCTACCCACCCATGTATCGACTCTGTTACAGATCTTTGTATCATCTGCAAAGAGGCATACCTTTCCCTCCAGACCCTCTGCAATGTCACCTATAAAGATGTTAAAGAGGACTGGACCCAGTACTGAGCCCTGAGGTACTCCACTAGTGACCCCTCTTTCTTCGGAATGTGTGCCACTCACTATTACCTTCTGTGTCCTGTTGTGCAGCCAGTTTGCAACCCAGGCTACCACCCTGGAACCCACTCCCAAGCTGGCTAACTTGATTATTAATCTTTTGTGCAGGACTGTGTCAAATGCCTTGCTAAAGTCTAGGTAGGCCATATCCACAGCCCCTCCCTGGTCTATTACTTTAGTCACCCAGTCAAAGAAATCGATTAGATTTGTCTGACATGACCTTCCTGCTGTAAATCCATGCTGCTTTGGGTCCTGTGCCTCGCTGGTCTCTAGGTACTCAACAATTCTTTCTTTCAGAAGTGATTCCATCATTTTCCCTAACCCTGAGGTCAAACTTACAGGTCTGTAGTTTCCTGCTTCTGCCTTGCTCCCACTTTTGTGAAGGGGAATCACATCTGCCCTCCTCCAGTCCTCAGGTACCACCCCATCCTCCCATGATTTGTTAAAAAGTGTGGTCAGTGGTGTCACTAGGTCTTCCCTTAGTTCTTTTAGGATTCTGGGGTGAATCTCATCAGGCCCCATTGCTTTGTCCATCTAGAGTTTTAGGAGTTCTTTCAGGACTCTTTCTTCTGTAAATGGACTGGTGTCAACCCCCCTACCCAGAGTGCTTCTATTGTCTGGTTTAGGTAACTCCTCCTCATCTTCTTTTGTGAATACTGAGCAAAAGTATTCATTCAGTATCTCTGCCTTTTCACTGTCTCCCTCTGCCCACCTCCCCTCTCCCTTATTAATCTTCACTATTCCTCCCTTAACCTTTCTATGCTCCCTAATGTACCTATAAAAGGTTTTATCCCCCTTCTTAACTAACTTGGCTATTTTTTCCTCAGTTTGGGCCTTTGCTATTCTGACTGCCTTCCCCACTTCTTTCTGCTTTAATTGATACAGTTCCCTGTTGTGCTCCTTCTGTGATGCCTTATACTTTTTGAATGCAGCCCTTTTCTCCTTAACCTTCCTGCCACCTCTTTTGAGAACCATAGTGGTTTTTACTCTGCTTTGTTTTCTTTATCTGTTTCACACAAGGGTTTGTTGCCTCTATGATGGCAGTTTTGATTTTTCTCCATTGTTCTTCCACCCTCCTTTTGCCCATTTGCTAGTGTATTCTCAGGTATTCATCCATTTTGCCAAAGTCAGCCCTTCTAAAGTCCAGTATGCTTGTTTTGTATGGCTTGTCTCCATGGTTGTGTTTATTGTGAAGCACACTGTGCAGTGGTCGCTTGTTCCCAGATGTCTACAGACTTCTAAATTTGTGATCCTCTCTCTATTTGAGAGTACCAGGTCTAGTATTGCTTCCTCCTGAGTGGGTTACAATACTAGCTGTCTAAGGTCTGCCCCTTGCAGGGCATCGAGAATGACTCTGCTCTTGGATGTGGCTGCAGTACATGTCATCCAGTTAACATCTGGCATATTCAGGTCCCCCATTAACAGTATCTCCCCTTTTTCAGCCATTTTCAGAATGTCCTCTATCATTTTCTTGTCCATTTCTTCCCCTTGAGATGGGAGTCTGTATACAACCCCTGTGTGGATTGTGATGCCATTCCCTGTCTTCAAGGTGACCCAGAGTGCCTCTTGTCCTCCCCCTTTACTTTTTAGTTCTGTAGCTTTGATCCCTTCCCTTATGTATAGAGCTACTCTACCTCCTCTTTCCCCTCCCTGTCCCTTCTGTAGACTGTGTACCCCGGTATGTTGACATCCCAGTCATGGTTCCCCATGTACCATGTTTCTGTGACTGCCACAATATCCAAGTGTTCATCTTCCATCAAGGCTACTAGCTCAGGAAGCTTGTTTCCCAGACTATGGGCATTGGTACTCATTGCCCTCCATTTAATGTTGGCTTTATCCTTTTTTCCCCCATGTCTGCTCTTTTTGCCCTTGTCTATTTTTCCATTTACCCCTGTCCTGCCCTCTGTTGAGCACTGTACCTCAGTGTTTACCTTACTACCCATCATGTTTTGTGGGGAGGCTTGAAATTTCCTGCCTCTTATTAGCACCTCCCCATGGCTAGTTTAAAAGCTTGCCAAGGAAGCATTTAAACCTGTCACTTAGGATCTTGGTTCCCTTCATGGATAGATGCAGACCATCATGCCAGTATAAACCTTCATCTCTCCAGGTGTACCCCAGTCCCCAATGAAGCCAAAGCCCTGTGCTCTGCACCAGTTTGCAACCATTCATTAAACTGCATGGTGTAGTACCCTAGCCTCACCCCTGCCATGGACTGGCAGCACCTCTGAGAAGGTAACTGTGCTGCATACCTCTCTGAGGCCCCTCCCCAACTCCACAATTTCATCCTGCACTGCACTGATCCCATGCCTAGCTAGGTCATTTGTCCCAAGGTGGACAATGATATCTAGTTTCTCTCCTGTGATGCTGCTTCTGCAATCCTGAGGATTCGCTTCTTGTCTCTCCAAGCCATGGCACCAGGCAGGCACCTTACTTCCCTCTCCTCTCCCTTCCCCAGGTCTACCCCTCTAACAGTTGAGTCCCCTATCAGAAGCTGTTTCCTTCCCCTGTGGTGTCCCTTTCCACCCTTCTGTGGGTCTCCCTTGTGGGTGTCCTCAGCATTCTTCTTGGTCTCCACTGAGGTTGCCATCATAGAGGAACCTTGCTCTGCCAGACTGGCATATGGTTTGTGTAGAGGTACAACTAGGGGGCTTCACCTCTGTTCCACCACCCGTACCCTCCCAGAACCCACTGTGGTCCACCTGCTCTTCATACTAGGCAGCCTCTGTGGCAGTGGTGCTCTTTGGGTGGGGGAGGCCTCCTTAGTCCTTGCCAGTTCAGCCTGGAGGTGGGCTACCTCCTCCCTCAGAGCTGACAGTTGTCTGCAAATAGGACAGCAGCTCAGTTTCCAGAATGTCTCCCAGAAAACTGCTGCCCCACAGCCAGTGCATTGCACCACTCCCCACATGTTCCTCTCCCTTATAATATACAATATGTAATATATATATTTTTTTTTCTTCCTTTGTGTGGTGTGTTCTTACCCTTTATGCACTGTGCTGGGTTATTAAGAATATGACAGTTCTGCCCCAAGACCTGTTGAGGAAGTGATGTCAGAACCTTGGCTATAAAGGAAACATCATGCCTGGGGGTAGAGTGCGGAAAGGGTGGGTGGGTAGTCCACAACCACTGGTGACTGTTAGAAACAATTAAATACACCACTGCTCCACCACCCTGGTGAGTACTGCCCTTTATAGTAATTCAGCTAATCTCCAGTAACTGATTTGTCAACTATTTAAAAGTAATTTGATGCAAACTGTTACAGAATACCAGTAGACAGTCCAGTTAGCCACGAAGGAAAATCAAATATGCAGTTATTTCAACCCTTCTGAAGTTGCTCACAAGATAAGTAGTTTTGAAACCCCCTTCCTGATTTAAAAATGAAATTAACCACAAAGCAATACCAATGTAAGACTGTAAAGTAAGGAAAACTTCCCTCAGATGTAAGTAAGAGAGAACAGTTGCAGATTTCTAGTCCAATATAGTATATCCCATGCAGCTTCTCAGTTATTTCAAAGCACAGCCTGTTACACCACTTGAAGAGATGGGCTTCTGTCTGAAACAGGATCACACCAGTAGTTTATAGTAATTGATCAATGCTAGAATAGTCCTCCACCCAAAACAATTGCCTATGATGCAAGATCTCCCTGACTAGTGAAGACAATTTCCCCCACCTGAGGCTGTGTCTGGTTCAAATTACAAACTGCAGCCTTTGCTATTCAAAGTACACAGCTACTACCAGTAAGTTATTTCCAACTATATTTATGTAAACTGTCAGAATACTAGCAGACAGTCCAGATAGCCACAAAGGAAAATCAAATATGCAGTTATTTCAACCCTTCTGAAGTTACTCACAAGATAAGTAGTTTTGAAAACCCCCTTCCTGATTTAAAAATGAAATTAAACACAAAGCAATACCAATGTAAGACTGTAAAGTAAGGAAAACTTCCCTCAGATGTAAGTAAGAGAGATCAGTTGCAGATTTCTAGTCCAATATAGTATATCCCATGCAGCTTCTCAGTTGTTTCAAAGCACAGCCTGTTACACCACTTGAAGAGATGGGCTTCTGTCTGAAACAGGATCACACCAGTAGTTTATAGTAATTGATCAATGATAGAATAGTCCTCCACCCAAAACAATTGCCTATGATGCAAGGTCTCCCTGACTAGTGAAGACAATTTCCCCCACCTGAGGCTGTGTCTGGCATCAAATTACAAACTGCAGCCTTTGCTACTCAAAGTACACAGCTACTACCAGTAAGTTATTTCCAACTATATTTATGTAAACTGTCAGAATACTAGCAGACAGTTCAGATAGCCACAAAGGAAAATCAAATATGCAGTTATTTCAACTCTTCTGAATTTGCTCACAAGATAAGTAGTTTTGAAAACCCCCCTTCCTGATTTAAAAATGGAATTAAACACAAAGCAATACCATTTTTGTTTGTGTTAATTGGATGAAACATAAATCCTCCTGCCTTTTTTGGTCTCTTACTTGCTCCAGCCCTCTCTCCTGACCACTATGCTGTACATCATCTGACTGCAAAGTAAAGCAGACCCGATAGCAGGCAGCTCCTCTTACACATGCCAAATAAATCAAATGGCACCTAGGCTGTAAGACACAATCCATATCAAGCAGGCACATTTGGGAAATGGTGGTAATTATATACTATCCCTTCAGTGCCTTTATTAGATTAAATCTCACTGTATAAATTGTAGAAGATGAATGGCATAGCAGTTAAGTATAAGTACAATATCACAGACTCCCAGAAGGGCTGTGGACAAAACCAGGTGTGGGGACCACCTGTATAGCTCACTTCAAGACAATTCCCAAACTGCTTAAAGTGCTTTGTCATTTTGCACTTTAACATTTAGCTGCCAATATCAGATATAACTACGTGAGGATTCCTAGTTATTATATCCTGGTTCTGGTGCAGGTCCAGTGTGTCACCTACCCCATTTGCTGCTTGTCTACCTCTGTTACTAATGTGCTGGCATAGCTGCAAGGCTATTCTCTGCAAAGAATAGATGTGCTCAGCTCTGAGGTTCTCTTCTTCTTTAATCTGTTTGGGAAAATGTAGTTATATTTTTCTGGTGGCTAAAATCTTGAGGGCAATAATACTGCAGCAGGCTTCCAGTTGTGGCATCACTGGTCACTGAAATCCAGCCAGCTGAAATACACCAGATCCAGGGCCAGTTGGTTGAAGGTGCAGTGGTAAAGCTTTGCTAGACTAGAGAGCAGTGCCAAAATACAGGGGTAGGAGAGGCTTATATTTACCCTGCATTTTTTCATGATGAACATTTGCCATTTTGATTGTTAAATCAAATATGCTGCTGTTCCTGTTCCTGCTGTCTATGGTTTTCTTAGGTAAACATATGCAAACACTGTGGTGGAAGACAGTAGACTGTTATTGAATGTAATAGTGCCAGAGGAACAAGGTTAAAAATGTGTTTGGTTTTTTTTAATGTTGGGTACTACTTGATAGAATCTGTGTCACAATGAATACAGTTTAACAGTTGATGGACCTAACCTTTGCTGTTATTATTCATCTCTGCAGTCTACATATAAAGGAAATTCAAGTAAGATGTGAGAAGAGATGGTGGGAAAAAAAACACTGAGGTTTTTTGAGAATGCTCTGATTCTTTTCTGGAATATGAATCTGCTCAAGCCAGTCTGCCACAAAGTGTGGCAAATAGAGTTGCGGACAGTTTTCACATAACTGTTTGCATTTTCGACCATGCAGCACCACTTTGGGTGGGGGTTGGAATGCACAACCACTGAAAACCAGGTCCAGTGGATCCACTGTGTGTTGGGATGGGAGAGGACCTTTCTCTGTTTGTACTCTAGTATTCCAGGACCCTATCATTCACTCTCCTCTGAATCTTTTGATGTGTGCTGGTGGTATTGGTAAATCATATTACTGGTGACAGCTAGCTACTGCTCGAATGAAAACCTATTTGTCAAGCTGTTGCTTGGTAATACTAAGCCACTATATGTGGGCTGCATCTACATGCCCCCTCAAGCAGCTGTTTCCTCCTTGGAGTCCCTCACCCAATTACCTTTCTCAGGTTCTTGTTGGAACTGCACAAAAGTGAAAAAATGACAGACAAGTGGTGTCTAACACATAAAGTGATTTATTTCTGGTATATAAAGCAGGCTTACAAGCAAAACAGTGTGATCACTAGGAAAATACTTCCAATTTCTCTATCTTACCTATAGGCAGCAATATGTCTCTTCTTCTCAGAGATAAAGGTGCAATACAACGGGTCTTATACCCCTGATAATCATCATGACAACAGGTATAAAGATATATAAAAACCTTGCAATTGGTCACTGGCAAATAACCTGACTGCTTACTAGCCTGGGAAAGCATGCTGAGCTAGCAAAAATAACAGATAGCTAAGACAATAGCCTTGTATATTATGAAGGACACTTGCAGTTACATACATAATTGTAGTTCTGCACTAGCACTAAAGATGGCAGTATTGCCTAACTAATCATTATACAATAGTATAAATAGAAGCATTTCCCAAGTGTTACAATTAGAATAATAGTAAAAACATTATGATTCTCAGTAAAAATACAGTAGAACTCAGATCCCGACACTTATACTTGTATGATAAGTGCCTGTGCCCTAAGAATAGTGCATATACCTATAAGTATTGCTGTCTGTGAGGTAGGGGGCCAATCAGGGGTGCTGGTCCATGGATAATATCCCCCCCTTGTTGCCTCAGAGGGGGCAACAATCCCAAGGTAGTTGGTAGGGAAGGAGCTAAAAAGTCTTTTAAAGGTCCAATGCACAAGCCTTGTAAAGGAATTCAAGTTGTTCTCGATGTTGTTTAAGGGTACATCACAGGCAGCACAGAATAAATATCAGAAAGATAATCAAAAATGCTTGAATCACAACAAAAACTTTGAAAGTAAGTTCTACCACATATTGCCTACAACAAGGCTCAAATCACCATCATGCATAAGATCACCAGATGACTGTCTTGAGTCTCTGGAGAGTGTTTTCTGTCCCCTGGTGTCCACCAGTGGGAGTGTCATGGACCATATAAATAAATTCAGTCCACAGAGATTGTGGTGCAACCCACAATTTGTCACCTGTATCTTGTTTGTGATATCAGATGGGCTTCTGATCACTAGACAAATGTGTATTGTCCCAATGTTTTTTGTATGGGTTGCCAACTGGCAGTGGCTGTTCAGTTCCTTTATCTAGGAATTTGAACACATCTCTGATCTCTGGACCTGCTTTTTGTGCAGCAGAGAGGTCAAGCAGAGGTTCTGGTATTAGTTTCTTGATGGCAGCAATTATACATGTCACAATAGCTGCTATACATTGTGGGTGAGTCATTGTCCATGTCTCCCCCCCTTGAGTGCCTGCTTTGGCAAGTGAGTCCACTCATTCATTGAATTTGTGGTAAGGGTTAGATTTGCAGTGAGCCTTTACCTTATGAACGTACAACTTATGAGTGAACATTTGTGTCAAGATGTGTATATACACAAACAGTTCCCTATACTTTACAGGAGTGCCATCAGATGAAGTAAAGTTGTTCTTTTGCTAGAATGGAAAGAACTCAGTGAGTGATGAACACACCCAATTAGAGTCAGCAAAAATTATGACATCCTTGTCACCATGCAGCATGGTCTCCATGCACAGGCCACAGCAGCCAGTTCGGCATACTGGGAAGAGATAACAGTGCATTTCCTAGCAATGTATCTGAAATCATCCTCATGATCCCTAATGAGCACTCCAAGACCTGCTACCTGCTCTCCATCTACATAGGAGGCAGAGCCATCTGTAAAGATGTGAAACATGAAGTCATCTTCCAGAACCTGAGGTGTTGCTGGTAAGAATTGCCCTGGGTCAGGCAGATCAGGTGGTTGGAGGGCACAATCATGAGGTGTGCCTGTGTATACTAGGCCATGGGCCAAAATTGGAGGCATTTTAGCAGGTAGTACTTTGATGTCCCTATCCTGCAGAAGCAGAGACCAATGGGTCAGTCTGGTGTTAGAGACCAATCCATCTTTCACTTTGTCTGAAAGCAAAAAGTTAGGGTGTGGCAGGTATACAAAATGATGGGAGCATACCCAATGATGTAGAGAAAATGTTTGACAGACCAAAAGGTTGCCAAGAGTGTCCTTTCAGAGAGACTATATTTTCTCTCTACTGGGTATAGCATCTGAGATGCATAAGCAAGGGGCCTGTTGTGCCCATTGTACTTTTGTGCCAGTGCTGCTGACATGGCCACATTAGAGGTGGCAGTTTCCAAGTGAAAAGGTAATCTTGGATTGGGGTTGACCAGTGCTGGAACTAAGGCTAAGGCTTGTTTAAGCTGTGCCACAGCTTCAGTATGTATGGGGTCCCATGTCCTTGGGACATCCTTTTTCAGAAGTTCATACAGGGCAGCGGCCTTCAGGGCAAAGTCAAGAATAAAATCCCTGGAGTAGTTTACCATTCCCAAAAAGCATCTACGTGTTGTCACACTAGTGGAAAGTGGCAGATCTTGCAAACCCTGGATCTTTTTGACAGCTGGGCTTCTCCTTTGGTCCATGATATGTATACCAAGGAAAATTACCTCTTTCTCACACAGTTGTGCTTTAGAGGGGTTGCACTTGAGGCCTGCTCTCCTGAGGAGAGTCAGTAGCTCATCTAGTAGGTCCAAATGTTCTTCTTTGGTGGCAGTTGCTAGAAGCAAGTCATACACATACTGCAGGAGACACTGGGGAATGGAAAACCCCTGCAGGGCATCCATCAAGTGTAGATGGAAGAGGGAAGGGCTATTATGGAAGCCCTGGGGCAGAGAGGTCCAGGTGTACTGGCACCCATCAAAGGTAAAGACAAATTTGTATTGGCTTTCCTGTGCTAATGGGAGTGACCAAAACCCATTAGAGATGTCAAGAGCTGAGAATCACGTTTTGTCAGGTGTCAGCAACTTGAGCACATCAGGAACTGATGCCACAGTTGGGGCACAGCTGGGGGGGTAACGTGGTGAAGTTTCCTGTTGTCTATTGTAAGTCTCCAAGCTCCATTTGGCTTTTTCACATGCCAAATGGGTGAATTCACAGTGGAAACACAAGTCCTAATCACTCCTTGTTGTAGCAGTGATTAGATGGTCTCCCTCAATGAGGGTAAGGCTTCAGCAGGAAATGGGTACTGCTTCTGCCTCGCAGGATTAGGTCCTGGGATCTCAATGGTGGTGTGCATCCTACTACAATCATGCTTGTTGGTTGCAAACACATCAGTATGTTCCTGTAGCAAGGGTTGAAGTTCAGGAAACAAGTCATGATTTTCAAACAGAGCCATGACATCATACTCCTTGTTGTTATGGGAGATGGCTGCCACCGCATGGGAGTCTAGTATGGTGACAGCATGACATCATCCCTTGATCTGTAGCAATAACCTGTTAGCTAGGTCCACCACACAGCCATGCTGTGCAAGAAAATCAATTCCCAGTATGCTGGGGTGATGACGTAATACCATGCGGTCAAAGACAAAATCAGTGTTTAGGTGGCCTACCCACACAGGGAGGGACACAGATCAATAAGTTTGTAGTTGAGTACCATCTACCCCTTGTGCAATGGTCTTCCAGCTGGTAGACCATGCAGATGTGGCTGGGTTCTCATCATGGAGAACAGATATAGCTGCTCCCGTATCCAGAAGTCAGTTCATATGTCTCCACCTTCGGCCTCTTACACAGGGCCATCCATTTGTGTCGACAAGCAGGTTGCTCACAATCTGGACTGGGGCCTGTAAATGTCAGTCAGTGCCGCTCCTGGCTTCTTCTTCATCTTCTCGTTTTTGTGACCCAAGGCCTAGGGTGGCTGGTTGGGCTTCCCTATTGCAGATTACAGGACATGAGTACTGTGCCTCTGACGTCAGTGCCACAATCTTGAACTGTTCAATTGGTGCTTCCCAAATCACATCGGCCTCGCCAGTACCCAACGCTGTGAAAGGGTTTTTTCCTCAGCTGCTTGATTGTTCAGTAGCCAAAGGCCAAAATGGGTTGCTGCTGTTACTAGCCAGTGCCAGGGCCACCACAGAACGTGTGGATGCTAGGCCCATTATGGTTCTTCCATCAGAATTTGAGTATTTCCCATTTCTGTTATAGCTATCATCATTCTGGTTATTCTTGTAGTTCCAGTCCCCCCCTTGTGCGACTGTCGGGCATCAGAAGGGGCTCCTGTTTACCATTGTTGGCTTCCACTATATAGTGGGTTGGGGCAGGGCCTACCACAGCGACGTGGGCTATGGTGGTCTAGGCCATTGGTGTTTGGATGGCAGTGGCCTTGTTGGTGTTTTTACTGGAAGCTAGGTTACAGAGGTAGACCTTGAAGGCATGCTCCGTCTTAGTGAGGATGTCGGTAAAGGTATTGGTCTGCGGGTAGACGTTGAGTTCCACTTTCTCCCAAAGAGCTGGAGTCATGTTTCAGACATACAAATCTTTGTACTCAGTGTGTTTTTTGTCAGCGGTCTCACCCACTAGGCCTTTGCCGGCCTCGTAGGCAAGCCACACCTGTTGATGGTAAGCCACTGGTCAACCTTATGATATAGATCATTATCGACCTATCTCCATTCTTTCTCCACTAAGTAAGATATTTGAAAAGTTGGTTAACTGCCAATTAGTGGAATATCTTGAAGCTTGGGGTCTTCACTGTCCAGAGCAACATGGCTTTCGGAAGCTTCATAGCACTGGCACATTTCACAAACCATACTTTAAGATCTATGGATGCTGGGCTTTTGACAGACACAGTATTTATTGATTCATCAAAAACTTTCGATGTAGTCAATCATGCCATGCTGCTCTGAAGACTGAGGAGCCTTGGGCTTTCTGAGGTATCCTGTGATTGGCTTCATAGTTACCTAGCTGCCCGACCAGTAAAGGTACAACTTGGGGGTGTGGAGTCGACACTGGGTGAGCTTCAGCATGGGGTACCACAGGATTCCATTTTGGGGCCCCTGTTGTTCTCCGTGTTTATAGACCCCATTGTCAAGGTTTCAAGTAATTCTAGAATGTTGTTGTATGCTGACGATATAATTTTGTTTTCTAGCTCTACTAAAATAAGTGATATAAATGTTTCTTTAAGCCTAGATTTTTCTGCTTTGAACAGGTGGTTGTTGGACCATTGTTTGATATTAAACTCCAGAAAAATAGTATGTATCTTATTTGGCTCCTCACCCAAATTACGTAACTCAGAATCCTTAATAATTAGTGATTTAGCAGGTAATACTATACAACAAGAAATGGAAGCTAAATATTCAGGAATAACACTTGATCCACGTTTGACTTACTCAGCACATATCAGGAAAATAGTTAAGTCCCTAAACCCAAAAATTGGTGCCTTATAACGAATTAAGGATTGTCTAACTAGAGAGGCAAGAGAGATGATATCGAAGAGTGTATTATTATCAACTGTATACTATAATTCTTTTTTGTTTACAAAGTTGGTATGGAGGGATCTGGAATTGTTTAATAGATCTTTTAACTCCATCTGTAGATTTGTTTTGGCTAAACCATTTAAAATGCACCACTGTGTTCTATATAATCTCTGTTAGCTCCCACCTAAATTGATGTATTCTTACAACTTGGGCTGTTTGACCAATAACATACTTGTTCAGGGCTGTAAATCTCCAGTGTATAGCTTAATAAATATAAGGGATGATATTAGGTTGTTACGCTCATCTAATATGCAATGGTTATCCATTCCAAGATCTGTTACCTGTATGGGCGAGACAGCTTTTTTCTCACAATGTCCAATTTTTAGGAATACATTGCCCATTGATTGTATTACTACTTTCAGCCAAGAAAATAAAAAAAAAAGCCTTGTTCCATTATCTGCAATTTTTTGCTGTGTGTAACAGTTTTTAGGTACTACTTTGTACTATTTCATGTATTATACTTTTGTTATCAATGTATTTTGTATAATGTTTGTATTATTTGTATGACATCTAAGTTTTTTTGTAAAGAAGCTCTGGGTCGATCCTGAAAAAGGGCCTTGGCCCCATGATCTTACCCAGTAAATAAAGTGAATTGAAATTGAATTGAATATTGATCAGAGATCGTGAGCAGAGGGTCTTCTGATGATTTCGCGTCCAGTACGAAATCAGTCCAACCACCATGGGAGGTAAAATAGTTTGAGACATCTAGTCTCAGTTCTGTATACAATTCAGGCATAACAAACAAAGGGGTAAATGAACAAACAAAGAAAGCAATCGAAAGACTGGCATTAAGTCCTTGGCACCATCACCCAATGGCTTTCCGGTCCCCCGTGGGCAAATGGTTGTGCCAAGATGGTACGCTGCTAATCGCAAAGGAAGTATACCAATGGTCCGGTGTGGGTCTGCCATGCCTGAAACCAAGATGGAACAAGTCCATAAAAGAACAACCACAGTAAGCTAGAGTACGTCCAAGTGGGCAAAAATGTACCACACTACTTGACATTCAGTTCAAAGAACTCAAATGGAATCCTCACTTTGTACAATCCAACCTGCACGTGGTCACCAAATGTAACTGGATAATAAAATTACCTTTCTCAGGTTCTTGTTGGAACTGAACAAAAGTGAAGAAATGACAGACAAGTGGTGTCCAGCACATAAAGTGATTTATTTCTGGTATATAAAGCAGGCTTACAACCAAAACAGTGTGATCACTGGGAGAACATTTCCTGTCTCTCTGTCTTACCTATAGGCAGCAATATGCCTCTTCTTCTCAGAGAAAAGGTGCAATGCAAAGGGTCTTATACCCCTGATAATCGTCATGACAATAGGTATAAAGATATATAAAAACCTTGCAATTGGTCACTGGCAAATAACCTGACTGCTTACTGGCCTGGGAAAGCATGCTGAGCTAGCAAAAATAACAGATAGCTAAGACAATGGTCTTGTATATTCTGAAGGACACTTGCGGTTACATACACAATTGTAGTTCTGCACTAGCACTAAAGATGGCAGTATTGCCTAACTAATCATTATACAATATTATAAATAGAAGCATCTCCCAAGTGTTACAATTAGAATAATAGCAAAAGCATTATGATTCTCAGTAAAAATACAGTAGAACTCAGATCCTGACACTTATACTTGTACAAAAAGTGCCTGTGCCATAGGAATAGTGCATATACTTATAAGTATTGCTGTCTGTGAGGTAGGGGGCCAATCAGAGGTGCTGGTCCATGGATAACACCTGGCAAATGGAAAGTGGCCAAGGTAGCCCTATTCACAATGGGGGATCACGTGTCAATGTTGAAAATGATAGGCCCATATCAATCTTCTGCTCATTAGCTAAGGTTCAAGAGAGGCTTGTCTTCAATTAGCTCCAGGACTACCTACAGCAACATATCTTCCTCACAGATCAATGGCATGGCTTTAGGAAATGCCATGGCATGGATACTGCAATTGTCAAACTTACTTGTGATTTCCTGAATGCAATGGATTGAGGGTTAATGACGGGGGTCATTTTCATTGACCAAACCAAGGCATTCGACTTGGTAAACCACTGGCTGCTCCTTGGTAAACTCAAGCAACTCTGTCCTGGTTCTCTAGTTATCTAGCTGATAGATCACAAAAGATGAAATGGAAAGGGGTCTATTCCAGTTGCTTGGCAGTCACTGATGGAGTCCTCCAGGGCTCTATATGAGGTCCTCTGTTATTCTCTGTATTTATTAATGACACAGGCCAAAACTGTGATAAAGAGAACCTACTGCTTTATGCAGAAGACAGAGGTTTACTGGATTGATCCTAACCCCAGTACAATTGCTACTGGCCTTTCCATCAGTTTGAAAGCCCTAGAAAAATGGTTTGCCTCCAATCTGCTGGTAATGAATGACTATGAAACAAAGGCTGTACTATTCTGACCCAAACGTCTAGCTGCAAATAGGTAAAAACTGACTACAGTGGCTGGTCTCCAAATAGATGTGGTAGACAAAGTGAAATACCTTGGAGTTTACCTAGATCAAGACCTGACCTTCAAACCACATGTAGATTTCATAACAAAAACAGTTCACCAGAAACTTGGACTTCTTTATAGACTGGGCAACTCTCTGGCATCAAACTCAAAGACTCACACAGCAAGGAGTACCCTGCTTCCCACACTGGTCTATGAGGCCCCAGCATTAGACTTCCTATGGGAAGGTGAAACTCATGAACTAAATGTGTTATACAATAACCATAACAATTAGGGCTGGTAGTATAGCCTAGAGGTTAGAGTAATGAGCTGTGAATGAGGTTGGTACATCCAGCAGACCTGGGATTGATTCTCACAACCTCCACTTGCATACTGTGTGACTCTGAGCAAATTACTTAACCCCCCAGTGCTCCCAGATCACCCCTGAAAACAGGCACTTGTGCCAAGTGGGCCTTACCCGGTTACCAACAACTAAAATAAAAAGAAATAAAATGAGTCATTTTGCCACTAACGCACCACCAATGAGGCACCATAGTGATGTTCTTATGGAGTTAAGCTGGCCTACGCTGGAGCACAAACTTGCTTACCCTCTCCTTTGCCTCACTTATAAGCTTACCAAAATCCAAACCCCTCCTAACCTAACTGGGCTTTTGATCCCGAAGCCTCTGAGGTGTACCCTTTGTTCAATGAATATCAATCTACTTGAGATCCCCCGAATACAAACTAACCTTGGAAAATTATCCTTCACTTACTCTGCCCCATATTACTGGTGCTCTCTCCCAGATAACCTAATCAACATCAGCTCGTTAGAAGGGTTCAAGGCTGGACTAAAAGTCTATATGTTAGAACGCTGCCAATGCAGCTGTAACCGCTTACCCATGTGCATCAATGCTCAATCCCCCTTCTACCTGATGGTCATTAATCTGCACTGAATCTATGAACCTATGAATTCTCTAATTTCTGACTTTAACTGTTATACCTATGAAATTGTTCTGCAACCAATTGTTAGTGATTAAGTGCTTTTGTGCACCTGTGCACCTGTATATGCTAGACTACCCGTGACACCTAGGTATTGTCTAATAGCTGATTGCAATTCTTTGAAATATTACTCATGTGTAATTGGTTACTATGTAACCTGTTGTTGTTGGTGGTGGTGGTAACTAATTGCTCCTATGTACCTGTTTGTACCTTGTGCAATCATCTATGTATTGTCTTGCTATATTGTGCCTGTAAGTATTATATGTAACTAATTCCAGATTGCCCTTGGAAAAGGGACCTCTGATCTCAGCAGGCTCACCCGGTTACCAAAATGCCATCGATAAATAAACTTTTCAGGACATGGGTGCCCTGGTCAACTTGGCAAAGTCAGAGCTGGTTCCCATGCAAGTGATCAAATTCATTGGGGTACAACAGGATTTCCTCTTGACCAAGGCCCAGCTGTCTGTGGAAAGCTTCAGAACTTACCTCCTTTGCCTGATCATTTCAGTTTGGCCAATCGTACCCAATTTGGGAATTCCTCCAGCTGTAGGGGTACATGTCAGCTTCAAGCAGCATAGTTCATTGGGTATGCTTGCAGATACACCCCCTTCAGTGGGAGCTGGGCCTCCAGTGATGAGTGCCACGGTCATCTGGACCTGCTGGTTCTGGTGACCCAGCCAAGTAGGATGCCATTGAGTGGTAGTTGCGTTCTCAGAACCGAGAAAGGAATTCAGTTTGTCCATCCACAGCTGACCCCCTCACCGACAATGGTTGCTTCTCTGGAGGACTTGGCAGCTCAGATGGGAGGCCACTGGGCCACAGGTTCTGATCTCCCAAGGAATCCAGGTGTCAGATCAACCTGCTAGAACTCCATTGAGCCTCGTGTTGATAAAGTTTGTTTCATTGATTCGAGACCAGGTCTGACAGGTTTTAGTCTTTATTTTATTTTGACTTTAGACAGACAACTTGACCATGATGTTGTACTTGAACATGTAGGGGGATGCACTTCTTTCCCTTGTGCCAGGAGGCTCTCTTCATATGGTCACTAGTATACAGCCTGCAGGTGGATCACCTGGTTGTACATGTTGCAGGAGAGAACAACCAGCTGATGGAAGCTCTCAGCCAGGTCAGAGGGATGTCACATGAGTGGTCCCTGCATATGGAAGTGGTGAAACAGCTGATTGTCTTCGAGGATATCTCTTCCGTTAGGCCACACCTTTGGAACTATAAGCTGTCAGCATCAGGACCACTCGGAAACTTTTTGCTAGTGAGGGGCTGCCCACATTAACTTGCAGCATGAATGCATATATAACATGGGTAGTCCCATCACACCTCAGTTCTTTCTTCTGCCTTCAATCATCATCATCAGACTTGCTGAAGGAAACACCATCAACTTAACTGTTGTCATTTATTTTACTTTTATTAGTGTTCTGTTGTCATCTCTATTATCTCCAAAGTTAAAAGGGCCTTTACTTCAATATAAAATTTATAAAGAGGACACATATGTGGTTTGTGTGTGCTATTTGGGCTTGTCTCACAGCAAAAGGACTTGCGAGATTTGCCACAGCTTCATCCAGGATACGAAGCAATGCCATAAGAAAGCTCTAGAAAATGTATTTGTATTAAAGTCATTGACAGTCACGGAGAAGAAAAGGGGTTATAAAAATCTGCTTCTCCCTCACTGTCCACCGAGAAGCGGCTGTCAAAGTGTAAGGATAAGGATAAGGACAAGGAGTGGTTGTCATCGCTAGGGTTGGGCAGCCCAATCCACAAAGAATCAGACCCCTTCCAGCTCCAACAGGAGGATCCGGATCAATAAGGACCCCACAGTCTAATTGTAATGAGGCCAGGTCCACTGTGTCGTTTCATTTTAAATGGGGAATTTGCCTTGCTCCAGATACTACAGTCCTGAACTCTGAGGTGAGTGGTACTGTCAGCTCTGCACGTTGCCGTTTACTGATCAAGATCCCTGCTTGTCTCTTCACTCTTTCATTGGTGCTAGCATGAGGAGGGGACTCAGGGGAACACAGTGAAGCATTGCACTGTAACCACACACAAACAAACCTTCATCACATGACCTGCTGTGACTGTAAATCTCAGTCAGGTAGTATGGAGGTATAAAAGTGAGTGTGGCTCCTCAAATTCAGTGCATGTCTGGGTGTCACTGAGGATGGTTGAAGAGCTAGCACTTTGCTCACTCAGTCGGTTTGAAAATTAGAGGTTCACAAACTGTCTTGCTGTCTTGGAGCCTTTCTTTTTGCAAGCCATACACATACTTAAAAAAGTGCCTACGACAAACAAGGAAGGAAAAAAGGAAGAAATAACTGAAAAGGGACAAAGACAGGTTACTCATCTGTAACAGTAGTTCTAGGAGTGGTATATGATGTTCATCCACACTTTCTGGCAGATGCATTTCCCTTTAAGACTGCCTGGAATGTCTTCAAGCTGGCTCTTACCACCTACCCAGGTGGTAACTCCCTCAGCTCCGCTGCATGATGCCAGATCTTGCCCGCTGGAATCAGTCCTGGGCACCAAAGCCAGAAGAGGTCGGGTGGTTCCTTGTGGATGTACATCATATACCACTCCTAGAACTACTTTACAGGCGAGTAACTTGTTTTTCTAGGGACGTGGATATGATGTACTATCCACACTTTCTGGCAGACTCCTAGCAGTTCTCCAGGAGAAGGGAGGCAAGGCACACACACTCTACTTAGGAAATAAGGATTGGAGACCAGAGGCCCCAAAACCAGCATCCTGGCATGACTCAAGGTTGATGAGATAATGGGAAATGAAGGTGTGTGCTGACCGCCAGGTAGCAGCCCTGCAGATTTCCTGGATAGGGATGTCCCTGGAATCAGCCACCGAGGCAATGGTATGGTGGTTGGAACAAGCCCTAAGCCCTACAGCAGGCTCTCTACCCACCAACCTGTAGCAGAGATCAATGCAGGATACAATCCACCTGCCAATCATCTGCTTGGCTGCTGGTCTGTCAAGTGTGGCTTCAGCATAGATGACAAACAGCTGGTAAACCTCTCCCTGAACTCCAGCCGTGCGTTCTTTGTAATAAGCGAGTGCTCGCCTTAGGTCCAGAGTATGGAGCCTGTGCTCGGCCTCCAAGGTGTGGTTGGTGAAGTACACTGGGAGATTAATCACCTGGTTATAGTTAAACTCTGACACAACCTTCAGAAGGAACTTCGGGTTGGGGCACAAGACAACCTTGTCCCTCTGGAAGACCAAGTAAGGATACTCCACTGAAAGCACCTGGAGCTCACTGATCATTCTGGCTGACGTGATAGCCACCAAGAAGGTGGTCTTCTATGACAGGTGAGATTGATGATCAAGCCTGAAGAAAAAGGTTTTGAAAATGAATTGGAAGTAAATCTGGAGATTTAATATCAAAGAGCCTACTGAGCGCGAGAGCGGTAAGGAGGGAAACTGCTTCTTCCAAGTGGAAGGAAGATCTGGAGTCATTGGGTGGAGCCGAGGGAGTTACCACCTGGATGAGTGGGAGGAGCCAGCTTGAAGACATTCTGGACAGTCTTAAAGGGAAAGGCAACTGCCAGAAAGTGTGGACAGAACATTATAGCCACATCCCTAGAAACTAAAGGAACATGGCAGAGGGGAAGGGTAGTGACTGACTGACTGTCTCAGTTTGGGTTCTTCAGTCTGATGGTAGCACTTTCTGATTCTGAATCTGGCAGCAATGCAATAGTCAAAGTAGGCAAATCCAGTCAGTTGGCTTAAAAAAAATTCAGCAAAGTAATGACATTTCTTTTTCTGTGGACCCAGCCATTAAACTAAATGGGAGGCACTGATTTCTACACTTTGGTTGGCCTGTATTACTGATTGATGTGAAATAAATCAGCCACTGGCTGAACACGTTTTTTAAATTCTGAAAACTTTTTGGGAAGCTATAGGCTGCAACTGCTACGAGGCATATTACTATTACATTGCACATCAGTTCCTTTGCCTTTCTCTTGACTGGGTGATTATCTGCTATTGCTTCTGAATATATTTTGTGGCCCAACTATTTCTTCTTCTGCCATTGCTATCTACTGAGCTCCCTGCTAAACAAAATCTCACCTGATCCCCCTGCTCCTCCTGACTGTGGCAGTGTAACACTACCTATCCTAGGAAAGGAAGGGGATCTCATTCAGTATATAGGGGAGGCAAGTGTCTGCCATTGCACTTGCTATGCGATGCTAGTCTGCTGTGCCTTTTTCTTCCCTTGCATTGCAGACACTAATAAAACAACTTTTTTCATATACTTACATCACACACATGCCAGTTCCTTTTTAGTTGACTGTGTGAACGATTGTGTGCTGTTGTGAATAGATTTTGTGGCCTCCTACTTCTACCATTGCTACGTGCTGAGCTCCCTGCTAAATAAAATCTCACTTAACCTGGCCCCCCCTCCTCCTCCTCCTCCTCCTGATTGTGACAGTGTAACACTACCAATCCTGGGAAAGGAGAAGGATCTCAGTCAGTATACAGGGGAGGCAGTAATAGCAGGAGACTCTACTCTTGCTGTGTCTGCTGTACTTTTCTCTTGACATGCAGACATTAATGAAAAATAAAACAACTTTTTTCTATAGTTACATCACACATGCCGGTTCCTTTCTCTGTTGACTCTGTAATTATCTGCTGCTGTAAATATATTTTGTGACCTACTACTTCTCCTACCATTGCTGCGTTGTGAGCTCCCTGCTAAATAAAATCTCACCATCCTCTGCCTCATCGTGGCAGTGCAACGCTACCTCTCCTAGGAAAGGAAGAGGATCTCATTCAGTATATAGGGGAGGCAGTAATAATAGGCTGCACCTGCTATGAGACTCTACTCTGCTGTATCTGCGGTGCTTTTTTCTTGCCTTGCAGACTTTTAAAAACAAAAACCTTTTTCATATAGTTACATCAGACATGCCAGTTCCATCCTTTCTCAGGTGACCGTGTGATTGTCTGCCATTGTGAATATATATATATTTTTGAAATTTCTGTTAATCTCTCTCCCTACACCCCTCCAGCTCCGCATCCTTGGGACCACCAGTGGAGTCACCCCTGTTACCCACCTAACCTCTTTCGTACCGTTCCCCCATGGAACCATGGTTTTTCCCCCCAGGTGGGGATGAGGTAGGGCCTGTGCACCCTGAACACTTCTTGTCTCATTGAGTTCAGGCGGCCAGGCAGGTGGGAGCACATCAGGATCTTGCTCCAGCGGTCCATCTCCTCGGAGCTAGAAGGCATTTCTCCCTTTTCTTGCACACGTAATGTGCACCCCAACGTCAAGGCACATAGCGCCGATGTCCACTATGTCCTCCCCCACTGTGTCTGCCTCGGTGCTTGCTATGCCCCAGACTTCCACCTGGGGCCAGTCAAGCACCGAGTCACTATCCCTCCCTCCCTCCCTGGAGAAAATGAGCTGTCCTTGCTATGCTCAGTCTTCCTCCCTGGCTGGCTCTCCAGCTTCCCAGGATCATTCCCAAACCCAGCTCACATGCTTGAGGTAGCACTGTACCAAGCAGACCGACGGCCAGCTGTTGTAATATATTTTGTGGCCTACTACCTCTCCTACCACTGCTGCATACTAAGCTCCCCCTAAATAAAATCTCACTTGACCTGGTGTGCTTCTCCTCCTGACTGTGGCAGTGTAACACTACCAGTCCTGGAAAAGGAAGGGGATCTCAGTCTGTATACAGGTGGGCGGTAATAATTAGGCTGCACCTGCTACAAGTCTCTACTCTACTTTGCTGTGTCTGCTGTGCTTTTTTCTTGCCTTACAGAGTGCACTGCAGACACTACTAAAAAAACCTTTTTCATATTGATATGCCACCATCAGACATGCCAGTGCCTTTCTTAGTTGACTGTGTGATTATGTGCTGTTGTGAATATATCGTGTGGCCTACTTCTAGAATTGCTGAGTGCTGACCTTCCTGCTAAATAAAATCTCAGTCTTGGCCAGTTTCTCATACCATTTTTGTTTGCTCTTTGATACATTTAAAAAACTGTTTACTATGAGCAGCAGACAGGGAGGGGAGGAGGCACAAATGAGAGAAGGGATGGGGAAACACATGGCTCATACCGTATTGCAGACTGGTAAAAGAGCGGTTCCTGGCAGTGCTGCATCATCTGGTAGTACTAGTGGTAGTTTCCCATTGCTGTTCAAACAGTCAGGAAACCTAAAATCTTTTTTAATTAAAATATCCAGGAACGAGGGGGCATGACATGAGGTTGGAAGGGGGTAGACTAAGGGGTAGCGTGAGGAAGTATTTCTTCATAGAAGGGGTGGTGGGTGCATGGAATAGACTCCCAGCAGAGGTGGTAGGGGTAAACACAGTGGGGGGATTCAAGCATGCATGGGACAGGCATAGGGGAACCCTAGCAATAGGAACAAGGAGGTAAAGCCGGAGATCAAGTAGGGTCTGTGGCTTTATAGTACGCAAGGAAAATGGGCATGATTAGATGGGTTTAGCGGTCCTTATCTGCCATCAATTTCTATGTTTCTATGAAGGAGGTGGTCAGCACCACAAGGAGTGGTAAGCACACGTACGCTACTTATGTATACCATTCAGATAATAACTAATGAGGACACATCTGAGTCTGATGAAGGTGGTGAAATGGAAGATGTAGATGTAGACAAGGAGGGAGAGAAGTTACAGGAGGTGGAAAGACTGAATGAGGAGAAAGAGTTGGCAGCTGAGCATGTGCAGAATGAATGTGATGATTCTGTGATAATGGATTTGGAAGATGAGGAAGTGAACAGTGCAGTGCAGGAGGAACATGACCAGGGTGCCGTTTATTCAGAATTGTGTTCTATGATTGGCCTGGAAGTGCTGGATGAAGATGAAGGTGATTCAGACTTTGGTCAGCCCACTGCCGAGAAAGAACAACAGGGTGCCAGTGACAGATGGCAGTATAATATGCCTGGTAATAAAAAAGGTGATCCGTTCTGTTTGCTCTTACTTTTCTCTGGTTCCACATAATGGGCTTGATATTCAAAGTAAAGCTATGATGCAAGATGCCTGTACCAAACGGGTATGACACAAGTGGCATCTTGCATCATACTGTAGTTTCTGGCAATCCCAATTTTTAAATGCTGGCTGTGGGTAAACTGGGATGCCATGTGGCAAAGCCCCCAAGCACCACCCTTACAGCAAAAGCACCCGTGCACCAAGCTGCAAGGGGGCTTGTGCAACAGCAGGGCTGCACCATCCCCTTGTTTATTAATTTGCTATTCTGAAGGCCCCATGGTGACTGCAACAGGGAGCTGCATTTAGACCAGCCAGAAGGTGGTCTAAGGGGCCTGTGTCACTGACTGGCAGGGTGGCAGTTGGGAGGGATCTGGAAGGAGGGGACCTGGGGCCAATGGAGCACTGGTGGTGTCATGGGGGCAAGGGGGGGCACGGCAATAGTGGGAGGGGTGTGTGGAGGCACTGGAGGGGAGATGCCATGTGCAGTGCCACACAGCTGATCTGGCCAGAAGTGGGGGGCACAGTTAGACCAGCATGTTTCAGACCTCCATGAACAGCAACCTTGCCACCTGACACACAGGACACACAGGCACTGGCTTTGTCATCAGGCATCCTCCGGCCACCACATGGAACTTTGTACGTGGGTAATGTCATGGTGCCTGGGACACATTCTCATCCACCACATGCACCCTGCAAACTGCACCCACTGCAACTCGCTGCCTTTAGAAATCTGTGGATCCTGGGAGGCAGGTGCCAGGGCCACTGTTCATGGGGGTCTGGAACATGCTAGACTGGCTCTGCCCCCAACTTTGGCTCGATAAGCTGTGAGGCACATGGCCATCTTCCACCCTGTGCCTCCACATATCCTTCTCACTTCTGCCATGCCCCCTCACGCCCCACAGCACCACCAGGGTCCATCGGCCCCGGTCCCCACCTTCAGGGCATTGCAACCTCCATGGCTCGACTCAGGTTCTGCCAGAGGGGGGGTGACAGATCCCTCCGTCAAGCCCTGCAGGTGTGCCACATATTTGTTGCAACCCTGCTGTAACAGCTGTGGAATGACTGTTCCATGAGTAATTAATCTGGGTACTTTTAATGGATAGGAGGTCACCTGGTTGTAGGTTTGAGTCTGGGATCTGCAAGAACAGCGAGATGGTGGACCCTGCAAAGTTAAGCAAAAAGGAGTAGTTGTGAGCATATCATTAATGACACGAGTATAGTAGTACACTAAACTGGGGAAAAGGAGAGTGATTGCCCCCACTTTTCTGCACACATTCACCCACATACATAATATAATGATGAAGATAGCCGAGGGCTAGTAACTGTAGCATTGGTGGTGTAGTGGTAATGTGTGGCCAGCCTGGGTCTTATCCACAGAGAATGTATTTAAATTAAAAATAACATAGCGTCTGCGTGATTTAATCAATATTGACAGACTGCTGCTAGCAAGCTAATGCAAAGTGGCAGCTGCGCAGCACCGAGGCTCCAAGCTAAGGGATAAGTGAGAGAGCTGAGCGCCGGCTCCACAGCAGACCACTAGTGCACTTGTGGAGAAATCCTCTCATAACAGCCAAGGAGTGGCTGTGCTAAACTGTGACAGCAGTCATGGAGCAGGCAAAGGCCTGCCGAAGCATGTTCTTGTCAAGAGAGGGATAGGGTAAGAGTGTTTCCCTTGCTGGCAGGAGTCCAGATATTTTCTATGTATAAAAAATATTTGGCAGGTGACAAGCACCAGGATTTTCCTCTAAGAACTGGCTACCATTGACTTATTTGATAAAATAAAAGGGACACACAGTATTTAAATGGGAGAGCTCCCACACATGTAGATGAAGCTCACTTGTATTGTGGTGAGTGGTGCGGTGCCGCACTTTCACACTAAATGGAGCTGCACACCGTCTGCCATATTTGGGGATCGCTGAGTTTTCAAAACTGAAACAAAGTAACATAGAAAAAAAAAAATGCTTACAGCCAAAGAGCCTAATCGGGGGTAAAGCTTTGGGGGTGGGGTGTTCCTGATAACGGCAGCTTTCCTTTAAATAGACAGGGCTCCAGACTTATACAGGAAGTCCTTTAAATGAGAAATAGCTCATTTTTGGGGTTCATTCTTGTCAGTGGGAGAAGTTACTGCAAGCTTGTAATTTTCTTAGAGTGGGTAAACTTCAAGCCTTAGTGACTCTAGGTTCCCACAATTTAATTTCTGAGAAAAAATATACTGAAGGAGGCTAGGAAGGTGAGCTTTCTTGTGGAATAACCGTGCAAATGCTTAGACTTCATGCTATAATAATTTACTTGTGCAGAAAGTTATGTACTGAATACATTTAGTCCAGGCTGACAGGGCAAGGCAACCTCAGAATTTTCAGGGAAGGCAGTTGGAATTCAAAAGTTAGGATTCCATTGTGGCTTACGCCACTGCAGAATTCTAAGCTGAAATTGAATGTGATTGGCGCTGAGGGTTGGAACAGGGTATGTCCACTCAGAGACCAGGATTTTGGTAAAATGGAGTGTTAAAATAGTATAAAAATTATTTCTCCCTCCTCCTAACTTGGATTTTACTAACCTCATACTGCGTCCTACCCCTAGTTCATAGTGCTGCACATACTTCTAAAATGCTTTCCCATGTAAACCTCCTCCTGTCTTTTCTATCTCTCTCCATTTGTTATCCACTGTGTCAACTTCCTCCCTCCTCCTACCCCTCGCAACCTCCCACTATAAGCATTTTTACATCCTACCTTCGTCATGGCACCATGGCAAATACCCAGTATTTCTACCTGAGGCACCCCCTTACTAAGGACTGTGCACAAACGCTCGTACTAGCTGGAATATTCAATTTTGAGCACCTGTCGCTAGTAAATATCATTTACTTGGACCCTAAGCGACTGCACTGTATCCAAACCCACAGCTTGGAAAGAAAAAAAGCCATATGGTATGAACTATGGGAGATCTCCCGCAACCTGCTGCTCCTCCTACTTCTCATGTCCGGTGGGATCCACCCAAACCCTGGCCCTGGCTCGAGCAGTAAGATAAAGTCTGCAAAGACTAATAACGGTCTATCCATTGTAACCCTAAATATATGCAGCCTCCTTCCTAAGCTGGCATCTCTTCAAGCCTTTATTGGGCAACATTACCCTGATATACTTGTAATTATTGAGACCTGGCTAACACCTAACACTCCAGATCATGCAATCTCGCTACAAGGCTACAACCTCTTCAGACTTAACAGGGTAAAAAGAAAGGGAGGCGGTTGTGTAATCTATACAAAGGACTACCTCTCGTGCCACACTGCCAGCTTCACCCCAGAAAACTCACTAGTACAACTTCTCCCTGTCAAGCTTCTACTTGGTGCCCAAAATAAAGTGCTTAATGTGGCTGCAGTCTATATCCCCCCTAAAGACTCATGAGCCGGACTCCAGTCTATCCTTGAATTTGCAAGATTACAGCCTCCAGACTCAGAGCTCCTTTTACTCGGTGATTTCAATTTAAACTGGCTTGCCTCAGACACCAGGCCCAGCAGGGATACTATCCAAGCAACCAACCTAACACAGATGGTCTACTCTTCTACTAGAAAAAACTACAAGACTGGAACCAGCACTCTCATTGATTGGATACTCACTAATTGCTCAGACCAGATAAAAAACACCACTGTTCTCTCCAACTCACTCAGTGACCACTCCCCTGTGATCTGTACCTGGACAAATAAATTCCAAAAACCACCTCCAAAAACCATCCAAAGTCGAATGCTACTGCACGGAAACCTGACTAAGCTAAAGACCTGCCTCCTGCAACAAGACTGGTCCCCTATCTATAATATGCTGGATGTTGACGCTGCCCTGGACTCCTTCATTAAAACTTTCAACACTGCCTGTGACACCTATGCGCCTTTCAAAAAACGCAAAATCAAAGCCCTCTCTAATCCCTGGCTAACAGCCAAACTACTGACGCAGCTCAAAGCACGGGACCACCTTTGGGCTATAGCCAGGGAAACAGGCACCTTAGCGGACTCACTCAACTATAAACAAGCACGCAACCTGTGTACATCACAAATCAGGCATATGGAGAGTTCCTACTTCAAGAATGCTCTTGAAACCACTTGGGGGGATGGTAGATCCTTCTGGGATAATATACGTAATATCACGGGCAAACAGTCCAAATCCTCTACCATGGCAATGAACATTGATGGTACCACTACCCATGACCCTAAGGCTATGGCTGATGCCCTAAACAAAACCTTCACAGACCTCAGTGGTGTCCTCTCACCGGACTTCTTCCATGACTTGTCAATTCCAAAACCCGTATCCCTACCCACCTCGCCTGACAAACTGGAATTTCACTTTAAAATAGTTAAGACACATGAAGCCTACAGATACATAAAAAAGGCCTGCTCCAAATCCAGAAATAGCAGTGACACCACTGATCTAAAACTTCTGTCCCTCACCTTGGAAGAAGTAATCCACCCCCTCACCAAAATACTCAACCTCTCCCTGTGCCAAAGTAAATTACCCAACATATGGAAGGCAGCTATAGTCACGCCAGTGCATAAAGGGGGTGACAAATCCACACCTGGTAACTACCGGCCCATATCTATACTGCCACCCCTCTACAAAGCTCTTGAATGGATCGTGGCTGATCAACTATCAGACTACCTCCAAAAGTACGATATACTCTGCATTCAGCAGCACGGTTTTAGGAAAGGACACAGTATGTCGACGGCCCTGCTAGACTTCTCAAGTGAAACCTACAAAGCCTTGGACAAGGGTCAGTTAACCGGAGCTGTCTTCATAGACCTCACACAGGCTTTCGACACCGTTCACCACAGCCTTCTAATCTCTCTTCTGCTCAACATCGGACTAGCTAAGGGACCTGGAGCCTGGGTAAAAAGCTACTTATCACAACGTTCTCAAACAGTAAAAATCTCTGAGGTTCTATCTGAGTCCAAACAGGTCCTCTCTGGTGTCCCCCAGGGCTCAATTCTAGGTCCCCTCCTATTCAGCCTATTTCTAAACATGCTTCCCAAATCCTGCCCTGAAAAATTAATACTCTATGCTGATGATGCTGTAATTCTCTCCTCTAATAAAGGACCCAAATCCACTACGACAGAGCTTGCAGCTTGCATTTTCATGTGTTGAAAAATGGTTCCTTGAGCACAAGCTGGTCCTAAATAAAAAAAAAAAAAAGTCATGCTTTTCGCCAGTCATCAAAACAGAAGTAGGCATACCCCACTCATCATAAAAACTTCACTAGGAAATACCCTAGAACAAGTAAACACCTTCAAATACCTTGGTATCACCTTTGACGAATGTCTTACTTTTACCGCCCATATCGATAACACTGCTAAAACAGTGCACCAACGCATGAGAACTTTATATCGGAACCGTCAATTTTTCAACCAAGCTGCCTTGAAGATCGCTGTTCAAAGCTCCATCCTCTCAATCATAGACTATGGTCTAATTGTCTATGGCTCAGCAACTACCACTGCACTAAAGCACATCTCAACTGCACTAAACAAAACCTGTCGACTCCTCACTGGAGCACACAGACGGACCCACACTTGTGACCTATACGTGGCAACTGGTTGGTTACATCTCTCCAGTCGCATTATGTACCTCACTTGTGTTATGGCAAAAAAAAAAATCAATCCTGGGACTCACTCCTCCATGTATCCAGGACCTGCTCTGCCTGAACAATGGTTCTCATTCCACCAGAAGTTCTGACCTCCAACCTTTCCTTGTCCCTAGATGCCGGACGGCTCAGGGACAAAGATCATTTGACTACCGTGCCCCCTTCTGGTACAATGCCTTTAACCTTCCTTCTCTATCCTCCATGACTCTGGGTGCCTTCAAATCCATACTATACGCTCACCTCACAGCCTCCAACTCCTGTGACTGCTTTGACTAACTTCCCATTCCCTTTTAGTGCACTTACTTTTTGTCTCACCCATCCACCATGGTCTCTTTATTGACAAAGACAAACTGAGTACCATAAACCTGGTTCTGTCTGCTTCTAACTTCATATTTCTCCTTCCCTTCCCCATCAAGCTCACCTAATCCTTATTCCTTGCCCTCTACATTGCCTCTGTGCTTCCTTTTCTTTTTTTTTCTTTCCATACATATATCCTACTGTTTAAGTTGTGAACTTGTTAAACGGCTTTCTGATTGTGTGTAACACTGTCTACTATGTTGTTGTACTTAATGACATGGAACCTTTGTAAAAGAGCCTTGGCTCAAAGGTATTAATTCCTAGAATAATAAACTAAACTAAAGGAGCAGCACAGCTCATTTTAGCAGTGAGTGTGATCTGAAGGGACCAGCCCAGACAGAGAGCAGCCTACAGAGGCCTACTAGTTTAATAGAGCCTTCAGTTAAAGTTGATAGATATAGGGGATCACCTGTATCCCAGTGTTAGGGATAGTAGGTCAGTAAGTAAGAGCAGGGCCACTGTAGATTAGCCTGCTGCTCCAAGTACCTGTTTTTTCCCACAATTGTTTTCAGCTTCAGCCAAGAAGATTGCAAATGTTTAAAGTACCCAGGTTGTCTCCATAAATTGTCATCATCAAATCTACTGCTGGCTCATCATGTCCAGGACATCATTTTCTTCAACCAAAAAGGGAAGTAGGGCAGTACAATTTATTTGTCATCTTTGGACTAGTTCAAGAGGAACACTCTTCTGTGTTTTGAGTTTGGAATCCTTCTAGCTTCAAGGACTACCATCCATCTACTGAAGGACTATAATTTATAAAGACTGGGGGGGGGGTGTATTCTGAAATGTTAATGTGTAATGCTATGTGATGCAAAGTAACAGTGCATGTGAATGTATAGAGTTTTAAGTGAATAGGGTATTTTAAAGTAAAGTTACAGTGATAGATACCAGGGAAAGGGTATCTGGTTAATAAGGGGTGAATGGACTGACTGAGGTGGGTATAGGCCTAGTAGCCACTGCATACTTTTAAGGCAAGTGAATGTGAATGTGCAGTGACTGAGGTCTGAGGTACAGTCTATTGCTGGGTATTGTGTTGGTTAACTGGAGGGCTGTTGGGTGGTAAAATAACCTACAGTTTCCAGGGGTTAAGAGGTTCAAACCTGTGGGAGAATAAAAAAAGTGTAATGTATAATAGTTTATGTAAAGTTCAGTTATTTTAAAGTTTATGTTTTTGTTGTTGAATGCTAATGCTTTCCATGCAAAACTGTCTCTGTACGTTGAAGAGCAGTCAGTAAAATGTACCTTCATTTTCACTTTGAAACTGTCAGAGTCATGTTTTAGGTTGTCTGAGTTTAACATTTTCTGTGGTACTGGGTCAGTCCAGCGCAGACCCTCTCTCCTACACAGGTTCTGCAGCTCCTCAATTGGGGAGGTAATTGTAAAGGTTCCTGTGTGTCCCCAATCAGTGGTTGTGGGTAAGAAGAGAGGCAAAGAACCTACTGGTGGTGCAACCCTGATAATCTCTGTATAGGTGCTGCATCTACCTGGTGTGACCAGAGAAACATTACAGATTAGTGCCCAATGTGGGGCCAATGCTGCGTGAGTCATACCTACCCATTACATTATAGTGGCATCCAACTGTGAGGCTGTACTGTAAATGTGTTCATTGCTTTGCATAAAGGTTAACACAACAGAAAGACTTACTTATTCCAGGTTATACCTAACCAGGGAATATTCTAAAACATTGTTTTGAATTTGGATGGAGGCTTTGAAATGTTTTGCACAGGAACTTTTGTGTTATATCTGACACTATGGGGTGAATTTCTTGCAAAACCACTAGTGAGTATGAGGAAAGGGTTACACTGAAGTCAGCTCTACTTTGCTCAGCCTTAACAACTGAGAAGTTGAGCTGTCACTTAGGAAAAGTGAAATCTGGTAAAGATCAAAGGCTCTCAGCAGTGTCTGGTCAGAATGAGGGACTTAGAGATTTAGAGGAAAATCATTGTCTTGATCCAGTTGTGAGGTTCAGAACAAATGTTCCTTCAATGGATGCACCTGAGTTCAAACCAAGACGTACTGAGTCACCAATGTGAGGAGTCACAAGGATGCCTATGGGATGTAGTAGAGGTGGTTTGAGAGGAACTCCAATCGAGAAGATGTCGTTTGAAAAAAGAATGGAATGTAAACTGGAAGTATTCATAGACAGAGTTATGAACAACATACAGAATTTAAGTCTAATTCCACAAAGGAGAGAAAATACACCAACTGTAGGGCCATCCAGAAGAAATGAAATGCCAGAAATACAGGAGTTGAGGGGTAGAAGTCAGGAGACACCACAGAAAAAAGAAAATGTATCACAAAATTATGAGCCAAGAAAATGTATCGCAAGGTTATGATCCATCGGCCATCGTCCAAAGTGGGTTTTACCATCTGAGGAACAATGTTTGGACCCAAGTCCTGATACCATCTGAGAACCTCTTTTTTTATAATCATACTTTTTAATTTTTTTTAGAGGGAAAAATAAACATATTTTCCAAGAATAAACATAAAGAAATCTCAAAATTAAACATGAAAAATAGTCCTAAAAAGTATAAAAATGATATCTTTTTTGAGGGAGTAACCAGTTACTTATATACAAAGAATAAACTAAGAGCTCTAAATGCTTCCATCTTAACTTTTTCCCAAATTCCAAGCTATTCCATCCCATCTAATAAATTTAATCAGCAAGTTCATCATTTAAGGCAAAGAAAAAAAAACCTCCACATTCACCCATTTTTCCCTTTTGGAATAACCAAACAAAACTTATTATTCAATCAAGAAAAGTAGAATCAAAAGTAAAGTCAAATAGGAATATACTGTGTTTTTTCTATACTATCCACCTCTTCATCTGACTCTTCTTGATCGGATCTCAAATCAGTTGGCAACGCCACATTTTTCTCAAAAAAGAGTCTTGCTGCATCTACATCCTCAAAGAAATAATCCTTAGACTGAAAACTGATTTTTAATTTTGCTGGGGCTTGTAGAACTGCAGTTACTCCGGCTTCTCAGAATTCACTCCTTATTGCCAGAAAACGTTTCCTCCTTCTCTGTGTAGCAATACAAACATCCGGATAGAAATGCAATTTAGTCCCCTCATACATAAATCCCTTCTTTAGTCTCACCTCATAGAGAACTTTGTTTCTCTGATCTATTGAAGTAAAAGAACACATCACATATCTTGCTCTAGTTTTTGATGTAGCCATCAACTCCTGTTTCTGTCTTGCTTGCGGCCTAAATACCGAGTCCAGAAGAACCGGGTGATCAGGTGAAAAGAACATCATTAGAACTCTCTCCACTGCAGCTTTCAATTCTTGGTTAGGGACACTAGCTGAAAAACCAATCAATTGTAAGTTCTTCAGTAAAAGTATTTTTGATCTTTTCCAACTTTGCCATTGTATTAAGCTGTTCATGGAGGGAAGTGTTAACTGCTCCCTCCACAGTCAGAACCCTTGCAGATAAACTTTCAATACTTTTCTTGGCCTCTCCAACTCGCTCCTCGATCAATGAAATCTTGGCTTCGATTCTGCCACAAAGCTGTGAAATCTCAAAGAGCAAAGTTTGGATTTAACAAATGCTTCTTTCATATCCGTTTGTAATTCCAAAAGAACCAACTGTAAGGACACCAAAGTCAGTTTCTGTGGATTCCTCGTCTTAGCACACAAATCAGGGCACAACACAGCCGGGGAAGTCGACTCCACAGTCGGAGGCAGAATTCCCATTCCCTCACGCTATGGAGGTACCTTTCTGGTCGCAATCTTGGGGGAGAGAAATCTATCCATTTGTTCTGGTCTAAAATCTGCTCCTTCCTTAAACCTCTCTGGGCAGCCATTCAGTCTCAGTAAGCCAACTAAAGCTGAAATAAACCAAAATAGCAGAAAAAAAAGGAAAACTGAAGCAGTTTAGAATTCGTTACAGCGGAGCTCAGGAAAAACATGTCCAGCCATATTGCTGTCAACAGCGCCCCCCCCCATCTGAAGATCTTGAGACCCAAGTGCACTCTTTCATCATATCTAGGTTAGATTACTGCAATGCTCTCTACCTAGGGCTATTTGGAGGTGACTTCTGCCATCTGCAGCTGGTACAGAATACAGCAGCCAGGCCACTGACTGGTGCATTAAGATCTGAGCATATTATGGCCCGTGCTCCATGGACTGCACTGGCTGCTGATTAGGTGGAGGATTGCTGTCAAGGTTGGGTTACTGACCTCCTGTATAAAGCCCTACACAGCCAGGGGCCAGGCTACTTGCAAGACCTCCTGGTTCCTCATAGCCGTCTTGTTCTCTTCATTCCTCTGAGGGTTGCCTCCTAGTGGTTCCCAAGTCTAGGCTGCGGCAGTCAGGTGACAGAACTTTTTTGGTCGCTGTGCCAGCCCTGTGGAATGTACTGCCTAACTGTTTGAGGGAGGCACCCTGGGTGGAAACCTTTAAAAAAGGGCTTAAAAACCTTTCTGTTTGGTCAGGCCTTTGGCCTTCACAACTGAAATGTTGTGCTACTTATCATATTGATAAATTTGTGATGTACTAGTGTTCTATTTTATTTTGATTTTATTGTGGTTATTTATCTACTTTGCAGTGTGTCTACTGATGTTTTTCTAACTGTTGTAATGAATTTGTGCAGCGCTCTGAGCCTCCGGGAAGGAGCGCTATAAAAATAAAATTATCTATCTATGAATCTATGAATCTATGAATCTATCTATCTATCTATCTATCTATCTATCTATCTATCTATCTATCTATCTATCTATGAGAGAATGACAGTGAAAATCATTCCTATTGTTGCACCATGGGTTGGAAGCAATTTCCCAGTATTTGGAGCATTCAAGAGAACACTGAGACAAACGCAAGTACCAGAAGATATACGGATGTAACATTTTGAAGAAGCTATGAGAAGTGTAGCGAGCAAGTAGGTGGAGCTACAAGCAGGAGAAGATATGAGATTGGAGACAGTGCAGAGTCCAGTTTCTGGAACATTTTTACAAAGGTCATGTTAGACAATATTTACAGAGAGAGAGTTGGATTGTTTGCAGAAGGCTAGAGATCAACTTGATATGTTGGTCTTAGATAAATGGGATATTTGCAAGAGTCTGCATCCAAGAGCTCAAGAGAAAGAGATAGTGGAATTCATTGTCGGAACACTACAGCCAGAATTACAAAATTTGATTATGTGTGCAATGCCACAAGCTATTGAAGAGCTCATACAGAAAGGGAAAACCTTACATGAAAATCGATGTCAAGTAAAGCCTGCAGATAATAGTCATTATGAGTGAAATGAGAGATTTCAGGAAAGAGGACCCGAACCACAGAGTTACACAGCATAGAATCATTCAGCTAATGCACAGCAGAAATCGTATCCACCTAGAAGAGGGGACAGATTTGAACTCAGATGTTATGGATGTAATAAACTGGGACCCAAGAAGCCAGACTGTCCTAAGAATACAACATAGCAACCTGCAAACAGAGCAACAACTACCATGATGAAGGATGAGGAGAAGTCAAAGCCTGTGGAGATAGTAGAAAAGAAGCAAGTTACGGAGGTGATGAGCACGGTCACAAGTTCAAACTTACTGTATTTGCCTGTGAAGTTGAGAGATATGGAGGTACAAGGTTTGGTGGACACTGGAGCTACAACTACTATTATTATAAAACCTGTGTTAATGTAAAATATTGAGTCTTGGTCATGGCTTGAGAGAAATCTGAAGATGGAGTTTACTTTAGTCTCAGAAGAATCATACAGTCCACAGGGACAAGGAGAAGTTGGCCTCAGCATTTGAGACATGCCGTGGAAAGGAAAGGCAGTTATATTTGATACAGCAGTCTCAGATATCATCATTGGAATTGACATTCTCAATGATTTAAAGTTGGTTATTGACATAGCTAGCAAGAGAGCTGTGAGTTCAGAGAAGGCCGAGAGTGAGACATTAGTTGTGGTGGAGAAAGAAGAAGTTAATAGAGAACCAGAAGTATCACAAGGAACTGCATCTGATGAGCTGCAGATATTGACTATAATGGCTATGGAACCAGAACACATCATGCAAGATGTCAAAGTATTTGCAAATCCATGTCTGGAGGGACTTGATGAACAGAGAACAGAGAAATGCAATTGGAACGCATATTAAGAATGATTCCTGAGGCACTTTAATACAGCATGCAATTGACACTGGAAGTGCACAATCAATATGGAGCAGACTGTATGGCTATTTGCCAGAGAAGAGTAATCATTAAGAGAACAGATACAAGAAATGTTAAAAGAAGGAATTATCTAACCGTCACTATCTGCACGGTCCCTCTTAGTTGAGCAGTTGCCTTGATTTATTAAAATCTCAAAGATAAACAGTAATAAAATGTATAAGAAAATCGTTCCCATTAAAGTCAATGGAGCGTGCACATGCAGCCTTCATTTTCTTACATCACAAAATGGGGCTGTGTGTGCCAACGTGGAGGCGTGGCTGGACAATAAGGAAGCAGCTCCGTGTTTTCCTTTCTGTGCCAAATACAAAATTACAAGGGTTATAACTTATTAACAAGGAGGATTTAAAAGCAATCATTTATATGAGTCAACTCTGGGCCAGGTAATCCATCGAAAATGTTTGTGGGGCGACAGCATTTAGATTAATATGAGCCTGCTTTCTAAGCAGTATCGAGGTTACCGGAACATCAAGTCTTTCAAGTTGTATACAGATCACAGAGCACTGACATAGTTGTTAACAATGAAAGACACTATTGGAAAGTTAGGAAGATGGTCACTCCTTTTGCAAGCATACGTTTTCAAAGTTCCACACTGTAGTGTAAGTTCAAATGCAGTAGCAGATAATCTATCATGGTCAGCCGAGAAGAGTGAGGAAGAGGATTATAAGAATGTCATTGACATCATGCAAGTAACCCCTATTTTATGCTGCAGTGTGAATACAGTGGAAGTCGTGGATTCTGAAGAAGACAATTTATTGTTACCATTCCATTGTTTCAAGCTGATGGATGCTCAGAGAAAAAAGATAGTAAAACTAAACAAAACTCATGGAGTTGTTACAAAAAGGAGAAGGAAATGAGACATTGACAGTCAAGTGGAGACTACCAAATAAGGAGCATCAGTATGCCATAGTGGATGGAGTGTTGATGCACACAGTTAACTCAGAAGGATGGAGGGTAGTTCTACCACACAGTTTGAGACAGAAAGTTATGCAGTCATTACATGTTCAATTTCAGGTCATATGGGAAGGAAAAAGACTCGAGAGAAAATCAGAGCAAGATTTATTTGTCCTGGAATGAGACGAGACATTAAAATACATCCAGTCATGTGCTACATGCCAAGAAGTGAAGTCGAGTAACCAGAAACTGATGGACCAGGTGATAGTCAACCATCCAAAGGGACCAGGGACTACCATAGCCACAGATTTAGTTGTACCGTTGCCAAAAGCAAACAAAGGAAATTAGTACGAATTGGTGGTAGTGGAACAATTCACCAAGTGGGTGGTAGCCTTTCCTCTGAGAAGAGTAAATGCAGATGTGATTGTAAATTATAAAATAGAAATGGAGATTTTCTGTAGATAGGGAACGCCAAAACATATTGTGTCGTATAATGGACCACAGTTCATATCTGAGCAGTGGGAACAGTTCTGCAGTGCTTGGGGAGTCAAGCCAATTTTTATAACACCCTATCTTCTGCAATCTAACTGGACAGAGAGAGAGAACTAACAGAAATATTTTTTTTTCTTTTTTATTTAGTTGTTTAACCAGGTATAGCATACTAAGCTGAAAGCTTTTTTACAGGAGCGACCTGACTTGCTCAGGGTCACACAGTATGCATAAAATATAAAGTCATACTGGAGAACTAATGTTTATGACAATCAACAGAGATGGGATCAGTATTTCCAAGAATGTTTATGACACTAAGGAGTCTAACACAAGTCTACAAGAAGCAGTCCAGCATTGTTGATGTATGGGAGAGAAATTATGTTACCTGTAGATAGAGAACTGTCAGAAGAACTGGAAGTGGTGGAAGATATATCAGAGTACACAAAGATCTTAAAAAGCAATATGCAGAAATATTGGAAGTTTGCCAGTCAGAACATGGAGAATGCCTAAAGGCATCAGAAACAGTATTATGACAGACAGTGTAGGAAAGTAATGTTGGAATGTGGCGAAATGGTACTTTTGAAAAGACATTTGTATTCAGACAAGGCTAATGGGTATTCAGTTAAGGTGGCAAGAACATGGAACAGACTGTACACAATTGCCAAGAGATGTTCTGAAGTCACATACCTTCTCAAGAATTCAGCTACTGGTCTAGACAGGAGGTACACCATGTTAATAATTTTGGCAGTTTAATGTTAGAGATCGTACTAACTACACCAAAGTGGATTCTGGGAGTGCACCATTAGTGCAAACTTCTTTGGACGAGCCAGATGGAGCACAAATTCACGTAAGCCAAAGTACACAGAGTTACAGTTTTAGGCCAAGGGGGAATGTGGATTTCAGAACCCTGCATTCCGAGGGTACTTAATCCTAATGGGTTAGCTTCACCCACACCAAGCGGGAAACAAAAAGAATGTATGAATGATAAAAATATATATATAGTAGTTATGTAGAAATGTTGAAAGTGATGTTTGTAAACTTAAAGCAGCAAGGTTTTTCTAATTAGCATAGTCCTTTAGAGGGGGGAGAATGTAACAGCCGTGGAACGACTGTCTCACAAGTAATTAATCTGGTACCTTTAATGGATGGAAGGTCATTTGATCATAGGTTTGAGGCTGGGATCTGCCAGAAGAGAGAGAGGATGGACCCTGCAAAGTTAAACAAAATGGAATAGCAGTGAGCATATCATTAATGGTGAGAGTATAGTAATACAGTAAGAGGTGGAAAAGGAGAGTGATTGCCCCTTCCCCTTATGCACACATCGACCCACATACATTTTATAATGATAGCTCTCACCAAGGGCTAGTAATTGGTTGCCCTGGCTAGTGAGCGTAGCGTTGGTGGTCCAGTGGTAATGTATGGCCAGTTTGGGTCATATCCACACAGAAATGTATTTAAATTAAAAATAACATAGTGTCTGTCTAATTTAATCAATATTAACAGACTGCTGCTAGTAAGCTAATGCAGAGGGGCAGCTGCACAGTGCCAAGGTGCCAAGCTAAGGAGTACATTAAGTGAGAGAGCTGAGCGCTGGCTTCACAGAAGAGTGTTTCTGCACTTGGAGGGGAATCCCCTCACAACAGTGAGGAGCAACTGTGCTAAACTGTGACAGCAGTCGCGGACCAGGCTAAGGCCTGCCAAAGCATGTTCTCATCAAGAAAGAAAGAGAGATTTAGCATCCATGCTGCAGAGAGGCAGGTTGGAGGAGAAGCAAGGAAAAGGTGTGTGTTTTCAGGCAAGAGGTTTCACTAGATCCTGTTGGACAGCCCCAGAGAGGAGTTTGAAACAAAAATATGAATACTGAAATAGGGCTACAGACATATGCAGGAAGTTCTTTAAAGGAGATATGGCCCATTTTTGTGGTTAAACAGAGAAAAGTACAGTTATGTAAAAACTTACTGTAAGAGCACTCCTCTTACTGGCAGGAGGCCAGATATTTTCTACGTACGACAAGAAAGTTGGCAGGTGGCAAGCACCAGGATTTTCCTCTAGGGACTGGCTACCATTAATTTATTTGATAAAATAAAGCAGGCACTCACTATTTGTATGGGAGAGCTCCCACACACACAGATTAAACGCAAGCTAGGTGCCATTTTAGAGCAGCAGGAGAGCTGCTCAGTGACATAAGCACACAAGTAGAATTCATTGAATGAAATACACATAAATATGGAATAAAATGATAATAAAAAGCCACAGGGGGCTAGCTAACAGTCCAAGGGACATTACATATGACGTTTATGTCACAGAAATGCAGTTTTAAAAACTGAGTGGTTTAAAGCAAGCTAGTGCAGAGAAAAAATGAATCAGTCATATTAAACTCCAGAAAATGCAACTTTTTTTTTTTTGTACTAAGCAGCTCTGCCAAGCCATTTTATGTAGGATTTGCACCAAACTTGGCAGGAATGTAGATTAAGATGTGCTCCTAACAGAAAAAAAAATACTTTTTAGGTAATAAAGTTACAAGAAAAGAGGGTTACTAACCTGGGAAAGTGGAGTGACTGGAATGTAGGATCCATGCTGCAGGGAGGCAGGTTGGAGGAGAAGCAAGGAGAAGGTGTGTGTTTTCAGGAAAGAGGTTTCACTAGAGCCCGTTGGACAGCCCCAGAGAGGAGTTTGAAACAAAAGTATGAATACTGAAATAGACAGGGCTATGGATGTATGCAGGAAGTCCTATAAAGGAGAACTGGCCCATTTTTGTGGTTAAACATAGAAAAGTACAGTTACGCAAGAACTTACCGTACCAGATCTTTGAGAGAAACTCCTGCAGCAGGCAACACTGGTAGGACTAAGCCACCAGGCACTAGGAACCCACAGAAAACTTCTAGCCAGCAGTATACAATGGGGGACCACCTCCTGATGTCGGCCCACCCTGATATCGGCAAATGGTATATAAGTGGCAGTCCCCCAGCCCTACCTCAGTTCTCCCACTGAAGACCCGGTGAGCATAGATCGGAGACTGAGGAGGGACCTAGGAAAGAGCACTCACCAGGGGAAGGAGGAAGGGAAAGCAGCACCTGCTGCAGGAGCTTCTCTCAAAGATCTACTGTTACAATAAGTTCTTACGTAACCGTACTATCTTACTTCGAGGATAACTCCTGCAGCATGCAACACGGGTAGGACTGAGTCCCAAGCAGTACCCAGAAACAAACCCCATCAACAGGGAGGAGGAAAGAAACAGTGGAGTCAATCCTTCAAGAAAGGAGACCCTTCAGGACTGCAAGGCTAAAGCCTACCCTGTGTCTGGAAGCAATGGCCAACCTGTAGTGCTTGATGAAAGTGTCGTTGGAACTCCAAGTGGCAGCTGCACAACTATCTGCTGCTGAAACTCTCTGCAGCAAAACGAAGGAGGCAGACACCCCCCTAGTGGAATGGCCTTTAACCGGGCCCGATAAAGGCTTGCCATATTTCTGGTAGCAGGACACAATGCAGTCAACAAACCATTTAGATAATGTCTGCTTAGAAACCGGAGCAGTTGGCCAGCCCGCCGGCACAGCAGCAAGGTGTCCGCTTGTGGCACCAACATCCCGGTTTCGGTGATGGACTCAGGAGTCAGAGGGCTGGCTGGGGGGAGAAAGATTGAACTTCCCAGGGACTGATCTCTGGGGGGAGGGGGAAGAGTGTCCAGCATTATGCAGATCTCTGACAGATGCTGGGGGTACCATCACGGCTGGCGCCACACGCTTGGGGGGGTGGGGTGCATGCTGGTGTTATTGCATGTCCCCACCCCTAGGGATCCATAGTGCAAAAATTCCAGGCCCATTGATGATGTCCACATCTCCACCGCTGCTCCCATAGCGAACAATGTCCACCAGGGGGATCCCGCTCCCATGGCCCCACCCTAGGGGGTAAGCCAGGGTCATGAAATGGTGTTCCTTGAGAAAGAGGTGCCCACCTGGAGGCCCTACCCACGGGGGGCAAACCTGGTCAGAAGGGGGCAGCAAGTAAGGCGGGGGGCTGGAACCTCCAGTCCAGGGGGTGGGAGCCCTGGCAAAAAAAAAAGAGAAAAAGAAACCGGAGCACCTAAGGTCCTCAGGATGAAGGAGACAACTGATCCGATTTTCTGATAGAATAGGTACAATTCTGATAATAACAGAGCACCCTATGGCCATCCAGAGTATGAAGTAAGACCTCCTCTCGATTTGAGTACTCTAAGCAATAAACAGACAAGTGGATGTCCTGGTTCAGCGAAAATTTGGACACCACCTTGGGCAAAAACTTAGGATTGGTCTGCAAAGACATCTTGTCCTTGTGGAAAACTAAATAAGGCTCTTTACACATCAGAGCCTGAAGTTCAAAAATACTGCATTAACCAAACTCAGTACTCTGTATCACAGAGCCCTAAGATTTATCTCTGGAGCCTCGTATTCTACACACCATTGCTCCCTTTACTCCTTAGTGGGTTGGTCATCACTGAAACACAGAAGGCAAAGAAATGCTCCCTCTGGACCTTCCAGGCAACCACTAAGAAGCTCCCGCAGTACATATCAGATTTTACCCAGTTGTACGTCAAGTAACTATGCCCTGAGAAGTTCCTCATACATCTCATTAACTATCCCCAAAGTCAAATCATGCTTTGGTAGGGCCACAAATAAGTCATGCACTGCCTCATCTCTGGAATAAGCTACAAAAAAACAACTATTAGGATAGCCAGCCATATTAATTTGTCTATTTTCAGATTGTTATATGCACGATCCATTAAGGAGTCTTGCAATTGCTTTCCCTGATGGTTGCTAAATTTATACTGATCTCAGACACTGTACCTCTCTGGTGCATTTGCCTCCCCCATGTGCAATCATTCACTCCTTTTCTCCTTCTTCCTTTCTCTACTGTCAGGTGTTCTAGGTAATTCCTGTCTTTATATTTTTCCCCGTTATGCTTGTTCACACTTTCTATACTGCCAACTACTTTGAATGTTCATTGTATATATTGTTAATATGTGACTGCTGTCCAACTGTATTCTGTTATTGTACATACTTTCAATTGTAATTTGGTAGATTGTTGCACATTTCTTTATTTTAACTTTGTAACACTATTCTGTGTCTTGCTCACGTACATGCCCAGGTCCATCTTGTAAATGAGTTTACTCAAAGGTGTTTCACTTGGTAAAATATTTTGATTGATTGATTGAGAAGTAACGGCAACTAAAATTAATGCTTTCCATGACAGAAATTGTAGCTCGCAGTCTGCGGCCAGTTTGAAGGGAGGCAAAGTTTCTCCAACATAAATAAAAGCTCCCAGGGAGGGACAGAGTCCCTAATGGGAGGTTTGAGGTGCAGAATGCCCCTCAAAAAGGTACAGGACAGGTCCAGCTGAGCAAGGGTCCTGCCCTCAATAGGTACATGATATGCAGAGATGGCTGACAAATGCACCTTAATGGAGGAGTAATCCAGGACAGAATCCGACAGGGCAAAGAGGTACTCCAAAACCAAGGTCACCGGACAGGAGAAAGGTTCGAGGGAATGGGTGGAAGCCCACAGGCAAAACTGTTTCCACTTGCTAGCGTAGGTGGCCTGGATGGAAGGCTTTCTAGCAGCCACCAGGACCTCCACCACCCCAGGGGAGACCCAAAACAGGAAACAGCTAGGTCCGCAGGAGCCACGCATGCAGATGCAGAGACTTGAGGTCCAGATGGATTAAGGTGCCCTGGTCCTGGCAGACCAAGTGGGAGCTCAGGGGCAGAGGAAAGTACAGATACATAAGAAGTTGCCATAACAGTAGATCTTCGAAAGGAGCTCTTGCAGCAGATTACACCATTAGGACTGAAGCTGGTAGGCACCAGGACCCCATGGAAAAATTCTAGCTAGCAGTCTATAGCGGAGACCATCCCTGATGTCCCGTATGGTATAAAAGGACGGTCCCCCAGCACCACCTCAGTTCTCCCACTGGAGACCCCAGCAAACAGAGGAAAAACATGGAGAACCAAGGCGTTCTTCTAAAGCTGAGGGAAAGGAAGGAGAAACAAACACCAGGGGGATGGTGGGAGGGAAAACAGTACCAGCTGCAAGAGCTCCTCTTGAAGATCTACTGTTAGGTAAGTTCTATCTTAGAGGGGGAGCTCTTGCAGCAGGTTACACCATTAGGACTGAGTCCCAAACAGTGAAAGGACTGACCCCAGTCAGCCAGGAGGAGGCAGAAGTCAGTGCAAGAACCGCGAAAGAAGGCCTGGAAGGACTGCGAGTCCAAGAACCTACTGTTTGCCTAGAAGCAATATCCAGACCAGAAAGCCGGAGGAAAGTGTGAGCTGGATTTCAGTGGTTGCTGCACAAATGTCAACCATGGGTCCCTTAATGAGGGAAGCAACAAAGGCAACTACATGCCTGGTAGAAGAGCCTTTGACTCAGGATGGAAAAGGCTAGAGGGATATGCAATAGCAACAGAAACAGAGAAACATAGACTTTGACGGCAGATAAGGACCGCTTGGCCCACCTAGTCTGCCCATTTCCCAATCCTACAGGATAAGCTGCAGATCCTAGTTAACCAACAGCCTATTTCTTCCTACCCCCACAAGAATTGCTTTATGTCTGTCCCATGCATTCTTGAATTCTCCCAGTTTTAGACCCCACAACCTCCTCAGGAGGTCTGTTCCATGCGTCCATCACCCTCTCTGTGAAAAAATACTTCCTCACATTGCACCTGCGGTGTCCCCCTCTATCTTCAAATTGTGTCCCCTTATTCTTGCACATCTCTTTTTCTGAAAGATGCTACCCTCTTGGACTTTGTTGATTCCACTGAGGTACTTAAAAGTTTCTATCATGTCCCCCCCCCCTCCTCAAGGGTATACATATTAAGCTCCTTTAGTCCCTCCCCGTATGGCTTCTTTTGCAGACCCTGCACCATTTCAGTTGCCCTCCTCTGGACTGCCTCCATCCTGTCTATGTCCTTGCGGTGATGGGGTCTTCGGAACTGGACGCAGTACTCCAGATGGGGTCTCACCAACTGTCTGTACAGAGGGATAACAACTTCCTGTTTGTTTTCTGATGGTGATGCCTCTCCCTATACATCCCAGTATCCCCCCAGCCCTCCCTACTGCCTTCTCACATTGCTTGCTAATCTTAAGGTCATCTGATATGATTACCCCAGGTCCCTTTCCATTTTTGTTGTTATTACTACCTCCCCCTCACCATTGTGTAATCTTCTCATGGGTTTTTGTTTCCCAGGTACATTATTTTGCACTTTTTGCATTGAATCCAAACTGCCATACATCTGATCATTCCTCCAACCTTGCCAAGTCCCTTCTCATCCTTTTCATGCCTCCTTGTGTATCAACCCTGTTGCAGATCTTTGTGTCATCTGCAAAGAGGCATACTTTTCCTTCCAGTCCCTATGCAATGTCACTTATAAAGACATTAAAAAGGACTGGACCCAATACTGAACCCTGCAGTACCCCACTAGTAACCCCTCTTTCTTCAGAGTGGACTCTACAATTACATTCTGTGTCCTGTTGTCCAGTCAATGTTTTACCCAGGCTACCACCCTGGGACCCACTCCCAGGCTGGTTAATTTGATTATTAATCTTTTGTGTGGGACTGTGTCAAATGCCTTGCTAAAGTCTAGGTAGGCCATGTCCACAGCCCCTCCCTGGTATACCAGTTTGGTCACCCAGTCAAAGAAATCAATTACATTCATCTGACATGACCTTCCCGCTGTAAACCCATGCTGTCTTGGGTCCTGTGCCCCACTGGCCTCTAGGTACTCAACAATTCTTTCCTTCAGAAGTGATTTCATCACTTTCCCTACCAAAGAGGTCAAACTGACAGGTCTATAGTTTCCTGCCTCTGTCTTGCTCCCACTTTTGTGAAGGGGAATCACATCCACCTTCCTCCAGTCCTCAGGTACCACACCATCCTCCCATGATTTGTTAAAAAGGGTAGTCAGTGGTGTCACTAGTTTTCCCCTTAATTCTTTTAGAATTCTGGGATGAATTCCATCAGGCCCCATTGCTTTGTCCACCTTCAGTTTTAGGAGTTCTTTCAGAACCCTTTCTTCTGTGAAAGGACTGGGATCGACTCCCCTATCCAGAGTGCTTTTGTTAATTGGATTAGGCACCTCCCCTCCTCCTCTTTTGTGAATACTGAGCAGAAGTATTCATTCTGTATCCCTATTTTTTCACTGTCCCTCTCTGCCCACCCACCGTCCATTCTGTTCAGCCTCACTATCCCTCCCTTTGTCTTTCTATTCTCCCTGATGTACCTATAAAAGGTTTTATCCCCCTTCTTAACCGAGTTGGCTATCTTTTCCTCAGTTTGGGCCTTTGCTATTCTGACTTCCCTTCCTGCTTTCTTCTGCCTTAACTGGTACAGTTTTCTGTCCTGCTCCTTCTGTGTTTCCTTATACTTCCTAAATGCTATCTTTTTCTCCCTAACCTTCCCCGCCACCTCTTTTGAGAACCATAGTGGCTTTTTCTTTCATTTTGAGTTGTTTATTTGCTTCACACAAAGGCTTGTTGCCTCTGTGATGGCAGTTTTGATGTTTCCCAATTGTTGCTCCACCCCTCCTTCTGGCCTGTTTGCTAGTGCTTTTCTAAGGCACTCTCCCATCTTGCCAAAGTCAGCCATCCTGAAGTCCAGTACCCTCACTTTTGTATGGCTTGACTCTGTAGCTGAGTTTATCGTGAACCACACTGTTTGGTGGTCGCTTGTTCCCAGATGGCTACCCACTTCTAGATCTGAGATCCTCTCACTGTCCCCATTTGAGAGTATGAGGTCTAAGATTGCTCCCTCACGAGTGGGTTCCAAAACTAGCTGTCTGAGGCATGCCACCCGTAGGGCATCAAGAATGGCCCTGCTCTTGGGTGTGGCTGCAGCAAAAGTGCTCCAGTTGCCAGCCCAGTGGTGCTTAGGGTTGAAGCGCTGGACGCCACACCTTGCGCTGCACTGGCGACCTGGGTTCAGGAACGAACCCAGGTCAGCGGGGGTCGGCAGGGAGGGTGAAGGATCAAGCATCCGCTGGACTGCTCTACTTCCCTGGGGAGGGGGGGTGTGCTGCTACCGGTGCACTGGTGGCCTCTAGCGATGGCTGGGGGCGATGCAGTGACACAAGGCAGTTGGGGACGTGCTGGAGCCAACGCCAGGAAGGCGTGCATGCGGTAGCGTGTGCGCACCTGTCCCTTGGTGTCATTGTATGCCACACACACATCACGGGGGAACTAGAAAATCAGAAAAAAGGCACTGGTCACAGCTGTATGATGTCCGACTCCGTTGGGGGCTGCACGGCTCCAAGGGTACATGGCGAACACTGGATCCTGTCCCGGCGGAGGGTGTGGGGGGCTCTCCGTTGCCCCACCATGGAGGGCAAGCCATGGGAGTACTAGCTGCAGCATCCGAATGGGAGCTGGGGGTCCCTGGGGATGGCGACCGGAAGACCTGAGGGGATGCCAGGACGCAATAGAGGTAAGGCAGACTGGGGGCCAGGGGAGAGAAAAATGACCAACAAAAAAAAGGTGCTTCAGTTCACATCTGGCATATTCAGGTCCCCCATCAACAGTATCTCCCCTTTCTCTGCCATCCTAAGGATGCCTTCTATCATATCCTTGTCCATTCCCTTCCCCTGACATGGGGGCCTGTATACAACCCCTGTGTGGATTGTGGTGCCATTTCCAGTCTCTAAGGTGACCCACAGTGCCTCCTCTCCTCCCTGTTTACTCTTTTGTTCGATTGCTTTTATCTCTTCCCTTACATAAAGAGCTACTCCTCCCCCTCTTCTACCCTCCCTGTATGTTAACATCCTAGTCATCGTTCTCTGTGTATTATGTTTCTGTGACTGCTATGATATCCAGGCATCCCTCTTCCATCAAGGCCACCAGTTCAGGGAGCTTGTTGCCCAGACTACGGGCATTGGTACTCATTACCCTTCATGAACAATGCAGTGAGCTAACCCTTAGGGTAAGCATTGTATAAAACCAAAGTCCCTACTGTTCTCGGGGCACAGGAAACAGTAATTGAAGAGATATTCTGAAAACTCGGGTGTGGTCCAGAAAGGAAAATAATGAAGCACCTGGTGAATGACCGGAGTATGGAGGAAGGTCTTCCCTGAGATGTAGTACTCTGGATAATAAGGAGGAAGAGGGATGTCCTGACCAGCATAATCCAGACATTCCCTGAGGAAGAAAATAGGCTTTATGCACATTAGAGCCAGGAGCTCAGAAAGCCTGTGCGCCAAAGAATAGCCACTAAAATTTATGCTTTCTGGTACAGAAAGCGAAGGTCTCAACCAGCGGCAGGTGCAAAGGGAACCTAAAAACAGAAAAACCTCACAAGAATGTGCCAGGAGAGGTTAAGCTGAGCCCAGGTCTTGTGATGGACAGGTGCAATGTAAGCAAAGTGGGCTGAAGGAAGTACCTAACAGTGTAAGTAACTCATTCATGAGAGAGACAGGGAAAAGGGAGAAACTCCCAAACAAGATTCTCCGGACAAATAAATGAACCCAGTGGACAAGCGGCAACCCATTGGGAGAACCATTACCACTGCATAACAAAGGAGGGTCTAGCAGAGGGAATTCCAACAGGCACTAGAACCCCCGCCACTTGGGAGGAGACCCCAAGAATGGCAGCTACAAAATGATCAAGAATTGAGCAAGAAGGAGGGTCCTAGGATCCTTTCTTCCTATTCTCGCTAAGGTCCATGAGCACTTGACTCTGGAGCAACTCTCCCTCTTCCTTTTTCACCCCTTTCCAGTCTGGTTTCCATAGAGCCCACTCCACAGCCACCTCCCTCCTTTGGCTCACTGACTCCATACTCACAGGCATGGATCAGGGATGCATCACCTCAGCCATCTTTGTCGACCTGGCCAAAGCCTTTGACACTGTCGCACACACCCTCCTTCTCTCCATGCTGACCACAGCTGGCCTCTCCAAAGCCATCACCATCTAGTTCCAGTCCTACCTCATGGGCCGGACCCAATCTGTCCGAGTCGGTAATTCCACCTCCCCTCCTCTACCAATTAACACAGGTGTTCCCCAAGGCTCGGTACTTGGACCATTACTGTTCTCAATTTTTCTGAATGATCTACCTGAAACCTGCTCATCTGCTAGTATCCACATGTACGCAGATGACACTGTGTTAGTCTTGTCCGGGAACTCCCCTACCGAGGTGTCTAGCAGCCTTCAGCTGGACTTCAGCAATCACCAGCACTGGTTTAGTGCTAACCAACTCTCTGAATGTCCAAAAAATGGTCTCTATGACCTTTGGCTCCAGACAAAAGCTATGAGATGGAAGCTACCCCCACCTTCCATACCCTGTCAGGTACTATTCTAGAAGACGTCCACTCATTTAAGTACCCTGGGCTGTGGCTAGACAAGCATCTTGACTTTGGGGTGCACGTGGATGCCATACACAAAAAGCTACTTCCTAAGCTCAGTGCTCTGTACAGACACTGCAGTTGCCTGCCTATGCTAGCCAGGTGTGAAATTGTTCAAAAGATGATTCTCCCAGTCTTTGATTTTGGGAACATTGTCTACAATTCTGCCCCTAAGACCACCCTATCCAGACTGGACACTCTTCAATTCCTTCTGCCGCTATATACTTGGCTGCCCTCTCACCCACCATTGCAATCTCTATACCTCTCTCTCCTTCCCATCCCTCCCTGCCAGACGCCTGTCTCACACCGCAAATCTAGTAGGGAAGTACTGTCTTGGCTCCCTACCTTACTTGTCCTCTCTTTTCTCTATCCTTCCCCCTTTCTATTTCCTGCTATTGTCAATACACAGAATGCTTGCCCTACCACCATGTCGCATTTCATCTGTCACTTTTGTACAAATTCTAATATATGGACCTCCCTCCTCTCGATATCTGTGCTGCCCAAATCTTGCCATTCCCTTGCTTTCCTCCTTCACAGACACACCATTCACTGCTGCAACTGCAATTAATCTCTTGCAAACCTCACCACCCAGCCCACCCGCTTTCCCTGCGCTTCTCCTTTGCAGACACACTGTTCTCTGCTGAAACTGCAATTAATCCCCTGTATTCCCCCAGTCACCCCTAGCCCATCTTGCCTATTGACTCCCCTGCCCACCTTTACCCATCATCCCCTTTGGCCTCCCTACTCTGACCCTCAGCCCACCTCCCTCCCTATTGTCCTCCTGACCTCTGCCCTTCCCTCCAGCTTCCCTCTCACCCTTGCTACTTCTCCTCTCTCTCTTTCTCTTCATTTACTTGCTAGCTCCAAGCCCCCTTGCAGGTTTCTCAGCATCCTACTGGGGAGTAGGTTTTGGCCATTTTCTCTCCCACCCTCTACTCATCCTCCACCCCACCTCATCTACCCTTCTAGTTCTACTGCTCACCTCCTGTCTCCCTTGCTACTTCTCCCCCACAATCTCTTTAAACTTGCCAGCTCCCTGATCCCTCGCAGGGTTCTCAGCATCCTGGTGGAGATTAGGTTTTGGCTCCCTTTTCTCCCATTCTCCACCTCCGTCTCACCCTTGCTACTTCTTTCCCCACTCTCTTCCACTCCAATAACTTGACAGCTCCTGATCCCTTCACAGAGCTCTCAGCATCCTCGTGAGGAGCAGGTCCTGGCTGCCTTTTCCCCCCCTTTCTCCACGCATGCCGCACCCCCCTCTCCCCCATCCCTGCTGTTTTTTTTTTCCATCTTGTTACCCCTCAATACAGCACTTATTTTTGTTCTCTCCCTCTTTCCCTCACTCCTTCACTCTCATTTAGCACTTATGATGCATATACCATTTACCTGGGTAACTGTCTACATTTCATGTTCTTAGATTATTGTTCTGGTGAGTCTTGCACTGAATTTGATTGCATAATATGTCCTATGTTGATTTTTGCCTACCTGTTCACATTATCCTGTTCCTAACATTGTATTTGTACTGGCTTGTTTCTGCACTGTATTTGATTTTGCACACTATGGCCCAGATATTCAAAAGGGTTGCGCATGGCACAACAGTGTTGCACCATCGCAACCCACTGATGTCTTGACATGATATTCAAATGGGGTGTGCCTGCTGATCAAGATGATGTGCGGAGCGCATCAGTAATGTATACGGCACAGGTGGGGGTGTGCCCATGCATACTCTGCATCCTGCTATTCCAGTCCGGGATGGCTGAGTTATGCATGCACACCCCGCTTCATACCGCATGTTGATCCAAAAAAGGAGAGCAAACGGCTGGCCAACACGGGCAGCTGCCACCTGTGGGTGGCCACCCGAGCTTCAGTTGCACCTCTGTGGTAGTGCCCCCCCATGCCCGATCACAGGCATCTGTTCAATAACCTCATGTCCTAACTCCCTGGTGGTCTAGTGGACCACTGTCAGCCCGATTGTGGGCATTTGTAAAATAAATAAGGATCCAATATCCCTGGTGGTCCAGTGGACCACTGTCAGCCCGATCGTGGGCTTAAGTAAAATAAATAAGGATCCAATATCCCTGGTGGTCTAGTGGACCCCCCTCCCCACCTGCCCACTGAACCCCACTGCCCTGCTCCCCCCCCCGGTCAGCGGTGTGTGGCAGCACCCCACCCACCTGCCGCCCCGCCACCCACCAACTGACACCGTCGGTAGGTCTGTATGCACATTGGTCCACAGCGTGAGCCAATGGGTGTGCATCCGGTACCATACTACACATTCCAGATATGTGAATGGTGCACCTCAGCATGGTCATAGTGGTGGGATCATCCGGAGGGAAGTTGGTGGTAGCCGGAGACCCCTCCGGAACTAGAAGGCAGGTCAATCTGCCCTGAAGGGGGAGAAAGAATCTGGCATCCAGACTCACCAGAGCCCGAAGAAGGAAAAAGGTGAACAGTGGTGCTGCCTCTGGGGAGACTTGCAATGGCCTGTGTCAATTAAATTGGCTAAGTAGAAGGTACCCTCAAAAGAGGTGGAGGTGACCATCTAGGTGTCTCCAGAACTCTGACCCTGTTCCTCGATGATGAGGAGGGAAGGGGGGGTTCTCCTTGAAGTGCCCATGAAATTAGCCAACCAAGATGGAAAGAGAGCGAGAATCTCTGATGGTATGTCCAGGACCGATGTGGGGAACCCGGACGGCAGTAGCCGAAGCCCTGGTACACTGACGTCAGTGCGTAAGGCACAGGGTAGCAGTCATCAGCTGAAAAGATGACGGCGAACCTGGTGTCGGACTCACAGTTGACTGCTAGGTGGCTATAGGTTCGACCAGCAACTGAGGAGCATCCAGGGATGACCATGGAGGTATTGCCGGGATAGAAGGAACCCGGATGTCAGTGGTTGAGATCCAGGTGTGCTGATGGCGGCCCTGGAGGCACAGGAACAGAAAGCGTTGTCTAAATCAATGATGTTCCCTTGGACATTGGCTGGGTGGCGACAGGGTCATCCAACGACTAAGAAGCGTACGAGGATGACCAAAGAGGCATCACCGGGGTAGAAGTAATCCGGACATCAGTGGCGGAGGGTCGTGCGCACTGACATCGGCCCTTGAGGCACAAGGACCGCGAGCATCAGCTGAAGTGGCATCAGTCTCCCAGGTGTTGGCCAAGTGGCAATAAGGCCAGCTGATGACTGAGTAGAATCTGGGGATGACTGAAGAGGCGTCGAAGGGGTAGTGGTAACCTGGATGTCAGTGGCGGAGGTCTGGGAGCACTGAAGTCGGCCCTGGAGTCCCAAGGCCTGCGAGCAGTGACCAAAGCAATGTGGGTCTCCCTGACATCAGCTGAGTAGTGATAAGGCCAGCTGATGTCTGAGGAGCATCCAGGGATAACCCGAGGGGTGTCGCCAGGGTAGTAGTAACCCAGACATCAGTAGCGAAACTCGGGTGCACTGATGTCGGCCCTTGAATTATAAGGACCATGAGAGTCAGCAGAAGTAACATAGGGTCTCCCAGGTGTTGGCTAAGTGGCAATAAGGCCAGCAGCTGGATGAGGAGCATCCTGGGTCAATGCCAGGGTAACCGGCATGGATATGACAGGCATAGGCTGATGCCGGTAAAGGAAAAACAGCTGGCGACTGCTTGGAGAGAGCAACCTGTCTTAGGGAGTGGACTCCTCAGAGAGAGAGGCAGAAGCGTCGAGGTGACAGCATGCCCCAGACGTTGCTAGAAGGAGTCAGACACTGATGTCAGAGTCGACTTAGCTGACGCCTCAGCCGGGGGCACAATGGGCAAAGACCCACCGCCTCACTGGGAGGGCCCGGATGAGCTTCCTGTGTTATACCCCTGTGGAAGTGGGGGCCTAATGGACAGGGAAGGAGAAATGGAGGATGAATGCATGCATCCTGAAGAACCACTGCCTGAAGATTGAGATGAAGGCAGGAGGTTGTACCTCCAGAAGCCTGTGAAGAGATAAAGGCTGCCAGGGGTCAGCGACTGGAACCTGGACCCAGAGCTGGAGGCAGACCAGTGAGTCATCTGGAGTTTCTCCTGGAGCCAGTGCTTGCAGCTGGTGTCTATGCCCCAAGGAAGCAGAAGTAGTCAAGGCCCTGTATCACCCTCTCCATTGACTTGAACTTCTGCTGAAGCAGAAGAAATTCTCCATATCATCTGGCAGAGAAAGCAAGGTCCCCGGGAAGTTTCTGGAAGAGTGGGCAGGCCTCATAATTGTAGTCCTATGCAGAAACAGAAGGGAAGTGGTCATCTGCTTGCCACCAGACCTCTTTGTTCACCACCGTTTCTGTGAAGGTTGCTGAAAATTGAAGAAATAAGTGAATTAAAAAGTGAGGGTATTAAACATGATAAAAAGACAGTCGACTGAAGCAGAAGGTGTCCATGGAGCCGATGTGCACGGGTTGATGGCGGGAAAAGAACTGAGATGGTGCTGGGGAAACCCCCCTTTTATACCATAGGGGACGTCGGGGGTGGGCCAACATCAGGGAGCGGTCCCCGCTATAGACCGCTATCTAGACTTTTTCAGTGGGGTCCTGGCACCTGCTGGTTTCAGTCCTAATGGTGTAACCTGCTGCAAGAGCGACCCTCTGAGTAAGATCTGAAGGCTCCACTGCCAGCTGCTGCAGCAGGGAAATCAGATCTGCCATGGCCAGTAAGGAGCAATGAGGATCATGTCCACTCCTTCCACCTGAAGCTTGAGAAGGACCCTCTGCAACAGAGGGAAGGTGGGGGGAGGCATAAAGAATCTTCCCTGTCCAGCAGAGGGACAACATGTCTCACTAGAAAACACCAGGCCCTGGATCAAGCTAGCAGAAATTGAGCAGTTTGGCATTGAATGGGGACACAAAAAGGTCCAACTCTGGGCCTCCCTGTTAAAGAGGTCATCTGTGACTGCCTGCAGAAGCTCCCACTCATGGGCTTTGGAACGAGACCTGCTTAGGCTGTCGGCCAAGGTGTTTTGGATGCCTGGAAGATGGATGGCTGTGAGTTCCAGACCGTGATCTATGGCCCAATATCAAACCCTCATGGTCTCTCTGCAAAGAGGATATGAGTGGGTGCTCCCCGTTTGTTGATGTAAAAGACCACAGGCATGTTGTTCATTTGAATCAACAAGGGGCCTGGAAGGAGATACGACTGGAAAGCCTAAGCATGGCATAAAGGATCGCCCTCATCTCAAGCACATTGATGTGGAGATCCAACTCCAGTGGGGACCACACCCCCTGAGTCTGCTTGTTGGCCAGATGGGCCCCCCAGCCCTGGTTGGAGGCATTCATGGTCAGGATCTGAGAAGGTGGGTCCTTGTGGAAAGGGACTCTCTTCATCAAATTGGGCAAATCTAGCCACCACCTGAGTGTCTTCCAGACTGCCTGTGAGACAAGTACCTGCTGATCCAGGTCATCCGATCGCTGGTCCCATTGAACCTGAAGGGTCTACTGGAGCACCCTCATATGCAGGCGTGTCAGAGGGACTGTGGGAATAGCATCCACCATGTGGCTCAGAAGGCTGAGGTATATCCGAGCTAAAATCTGGCGAGAGGAAGAGACCTGGTGGGCTAAGGATTGGAGCCTCTCCGCCCTGTCCTCTGGTAGAAAGGCACATGCCTATTCGGTGTCCAGAACAGCACCTATGTAGTGCAGTTTGTGACTGGGCCATGGAGAGGAATTGGGAAGATTCAGGGTGATACACAGAGACCCAAAGAGGGTGAATGTATCCGCCAGAGTCCTCGGAAGATGGTCTTCAGTGGAATCTGCCAGTAGCCAGTCATCTAGGTTGAGAAAGACATAGTGTCCCTTCCTTCTCAGGGCTGCTGCCACCACAGCTAGGCACTTGGTGAAAACACGAGGAGCAGAGGACAAGCTAAAGAGAAGGGCTCAGAACTGATAATGACCCTCCCAGAAGTGGAACCACAGGAACCGCCTGTGGGACTGAAAGACTCGAATGTGCAAATATACATCCTGAATGTCCAGAGAACAGAGCCAGTCTCTTGACGGAGGAGGGGGAGTAGGCCTGGCAGGGTGACCAATCTGAATCATTTATATTCCACAAACTGGTAGAGATGATTCAGGTCTAGAATGGGACGTAGATCCCCCCTTTTCTTGGTGACTAGGAAGAATTGAGAGTAGTAGCCTGTTCCCCTTTGATCATGAGGAATGGGCTCTATGGACCGTTTGGACAGAAGGGACAGGACCTCCTCTCGAATCACATGAAGATGAGAGGGAGGATAATGAGAGGAAATCGGGGGTTTGTCCGGAGGGACCTCAGTAAACTCCAGAACATGTCCCTGTTTGATAAGATGTAGGACCCACTGATCCATTGTAATGCTTCTCCACCCATTGAGGTAGAAGGAGAAGCAACCCCCAACCAACTCCCCCAGATGCTCCGCCAGAGGAGGAGGGTCAGGCAAGGAGTCAGGCAGAGACACTGGGAGTGAGACAGGAGGTTCTTAGGAGTTCTTGGACCAGAGCCCCCTCCCGGTTGAGAGGTGGCCTTTCTCCTGAAGGTAGCTCTAGGTTGCTGACCCTGAAATTGCTGGCCCTTGGAGCGACAAAAAGGTTGACACTTGTTGGGGCCAGCTCCGAGTGGTACATTCTGTGTATGGATTAGACTGCTTTCCTGGAATCCTGGAGCCCCAGGATAATCTTTTCAGTGGGTTCTCCGAAAAGCACTGGGCCTTGGAAGGGAGCACCCAAAATTCCCTCCTGGAGATCCTGCCGAAAGCTGGAGACCTTGAGCAACAAGAAACACAGTAAACAAGCACCTGTAGCGGCAGCCCGAGCTGAGGTGTCAGTAGAATTGTAAGCACAGCACAGGATGTGCTTACCTACATCGGCTTCTGACTGGAGGATATCCAATAGCTCCTTAGTCTGGGGGGACTCAGGTTGACGTTTGGCCAGTTCTAAGGCATTCTTCCACAGGGTGTTCTGGTACTTCACCATATGAGCCAAGAAGTTGAGCAAGCAGATGCTGCATGTGGCTGAGGAGTAAACTTTATGGCCCAGCTGATCCAGCTGCTTGGATTCCTTGTCTGGGGGCTGGGAACTAAGATGCTTGGGTTGCTGGGATCACCCATGAGCCGCCGTGAGGATTATGGAATCAGCTTTGGCCTGCTCTGCCAGGAAAGGCTTGTTCTTAGGGGCTATATAGAGCCAGTCAGCCTTCCTCGGAACTGTGAAGGCCGAAGAAGTGTGCTTCCATGCCAACATGGTGATGTCCTGGTAGGAAGGAACTAAAGGAGGCAGGACTACTGGCTTGGGGTCCTGTAACTCCAAATGTTTGGCCAGTTGGCACCTCTCCGGATTGAGGTCCTCTGTGTCCCATCCATTTAGTGCCTGGATGTGCCTCATGATGTCCATGAAACTGGGGTCAACAGGTTGTGATGAGGCATGTCCAGAGGATGGACTGGGGCAGGAGAAAATCCATCCTCTGAAGATTCAGAGTCATAATGGGAGCTTCCACTATAGCTCCCCAACTCTGATTACCTGGAATTGGATCTGTGCCTCCGACGGACATGGGAGCTGTGGCGCCGTCTGGTGGTGGACCTAGAGGAGGAGCACCTTTTCTTATCCCTGGGGGACTTAGGCAGACTGAGCACTGGTGTAGGAGAGGGTTTCTGCAGAGGAGTCAGCTGCCTAGGTGGAGGAATAGGAGCTCTTGGCTGAGGCTCCTTGGGGGGCATTTCAGGCTCTTTAGGCAACAAGTCCCATTTAATGGTGTTCCACAATGAAGTAAAGAGGGCCCCCACCTCTGACAAGGGAACCAGGGGGGTCCCTGGCCCCTGAGGAACATGCCCTGATGGAACCGGTGTAAGGTTATGAGGTGGCATCAGGTCTGCGGGCCTTGAAAGGTCAGGTGCTGGAGTGCCCGGTCTCAGGGTATCCGGTGTCCGGTTGGCTGATGGCTGGCTGCCGGGCATCATGGTGCCAGGTGCTGTCAGGTCTGGAGGCAGCAGCTCCTCGGGCATCAGCCCCGCAGGGGTCAAAGGACTGGCCAGCAACCTAGGAATAGGTGACCCGGGGGTCGCTGAGTTTGAGTCCAGTGCAGTCAGAGTTGAACTAGTGGGAGGCTTCTGGATACCAGCCATGGAACTGCCCAGCAGCAGCTGAGGCAGCATCTGGCTGGCTGTCCCAATCCTGGTGCTGGGGTGGGCTGTCGGACCCTGACGGATGGTCCGACGGAGTCAACGCCCCAGCCGGGCGAGTGGCTGGTAGGGACCTGGCACCCAAAGAGGCAGAACTAGCTGGACCTTCTGGCTTTGGTCCCATAGGGTGAATGTAGGACCGAAGGGACAGGGAAATACGGCCAAAGACTCTGGCCCCAAAGGCCCCCCCGCCAGACAACAGCACCAGAGCGGGGGCCCTAACCAATGGCAACCTGGTGGAAAAGAGGGCTGCCGGGGGTGGAGGTGGAGTCTGACCTCCTGTGGGAGGAAGAACTAGAGTCGGTCACCATGTGGCACAGGGACTGAGGACAGGAGCTCGACCGGGACCTTTCTTTGTCCTGATCCAGGTCATCGGATATGACAAGCCCCAAATCCCTTTTATATTTGGTGACCATCAGCCCCCCCTCCTCCAAATCATGTAATCCTCCCTTGGGTTCTTGTGCCTCAAATGCATGATTTTGCACTTTTTCGCATTGAATCTCAGCTGCCATACTCTAGACCATTCCTGTAGTTTACCTAGGTTCCTCCTCATTTTTCCATCCCTCCTAGAGTGCCCACCCATTGCAGATCTCAGTGTCATCCATAAAGAGGCACACCTTCCCCTCTAGCCCCTCTGCAATATCATGTATGAAGACATTATATAGGACTGGCCCCAGTACTGATACCTGTGGCACCCCGCTGGTCACCCTCCTTTCCTCAGATTGAGCACCATTTACCATGACCCTCTGTCTTCTGCACTCAACCAGTTCCTATCCCAGTTTACCACCTTGTGGCTCACTCCCAGGCTGCCCAGCTTGTTTACAAGTCTTCTATGTGGAACGGTACTGAAGGCCTTACTGAAGTCCAGGTAGGCCATGTGATGTGGACAGCCAGTTCTGAGTGCTGTATGATAATTTTTTGTAAATATAAAAATGTGTATGGACTGTCTCCCATGAGAAATGCTAAAACAGCATGTGAGATCACACACACACACACTCACACAGGTTTTAGATACCAGGTGTTACATGGCAGGTCTGAAGCTAATGACAGAGTAGAACAGACCTTGATCAAGGATATCCTGTTTTGTATAAAGTTAATTACAGGCTGGAAGAGGTTTGAGTTGAGAATATCCCTTTTATGATGTTAGGAGAGGAAACCAGGCTTAGTAAACTGGTGCAAAATCATAAAGATGCTTTCATGTCCTGGAAGGGGGAAGCTTATCGTGAGATCAAAGAAATGTCATTTGGAGGATATGAGTCATGCTGAGGTTGTAGAATTTAATACTTGGAAAAGACATCCTGTTTTTTATTAAATTTTTTTTACATATTCTGACAGGGAGGAGCTAGGTGACCTCATGCAAGTAGGTGGGGAAAACCAGATTTTAATTATTATTCTGTTTTTCTTCAGAGCCACTTTTATCTAGACTCTGACAAAGAAACATCTGTGAGCACCTTTAAACAGGTATTTAGAAAGAGAGATAAATCTAAATATTGTTGAAGAAATTTGCACTGTTTAAATCTTGATCTTTTAAAAGATGTGTATGTCTTGTGATATAATAGTTCTGTATTTTGTGTTTTACAATATTTTTATCTATTTTAGTAGAAACTCTTTTTAGAGCATACTTGGTCGGTCTTTGAATTTCTTTTATTTGTAAGAAAAGTATATATGGTTATAGCAGACACTAGGCATAAGCTTGAATGGTGATACCAAACTAGAAAGAGAAACATTTTAAATCTGAGGTCTTTATTAAAGTTTTCAAGGGTTCATCTCTGTATACCTGGCTAGGTGCCCATAGGCAAAGATATCTGGCCCCCCGAAGACAGAAATATCTGAGCCTGTGCATTGGGATGCGCTAGCAAGAGGTTCACAGTTTGAATCCCTCCAAGACTGGAGACCAAAGGTTGCTCCGAACTCACAAAACAGGCAAGAGGGTTACCTTGTTCTGTTAAACTGTTCACAAGATTGTGCTCGGAGGTTGGCACTTTGGGAGTAGTGGGCTGACCTGCTGAGTGGGTTTGTGACAGATTGGTTAGCAGCGGTGGCATAATTTTGGTATTACAAGCTTTTATTGTTCTGTGTCAGCTTGAGACCGTAAGCTCTCTTGCAAAGAAAGAAAAAGGCAGAGTTTTATTTTAAAAAGGAAACAGAACTGTATCACTTGGCGTACAGTCCGGTTCCTACCCATTTTATTTTTTTTTCTAAAGTGCAAGTCAGAGTAGCAGTAGTGAGGGAAGAAGAAGATGGCTTCTGACTACAGCAGGCACACTGTAGACTACTTGAAGCAGTTGTGCGGGGACAGGGAAGTCCCGTTTGAGGTGACAGCCAAAAAGCAGAACCTCATTGATGACCTGATGGTAGCAGATACCCAGAGCAGTGAGTCAAGGATCATGACTGGAAAGGACCAAACCTCAAGTTTGGCAGAGCTAGCGACCAGTGCTGTGTCCAGATCCAGTGAGGATGACAGCACGGCCACTGTCAGTGAAGGGCCTCAGCAGCAGGGGAAGGTCACCAGTATCCTAAATCCAGAGGTACTCAGGCTGCAAACTGAGTTGCACAGGATGGAGCTGGAGTTCCGGGAGAAGAGGGAGCAAGAGAATTGAGAGGCGGACCATGAGGCAGAGTGAGAACGCCATGATGCAGAGCAAGAATGCCGTGAGGCAGAGCGGGAACAGCGAGAGGCAGAGAGGGAACAGTGAGAGGCAGACCGTGCAGAGCGTGAGCGCCAGTGAGCTGCAGAGGAGAAGACAGAAATGCACCAGAGGCAACACGAACTGGAGAAGATACAACTCCGACCAGCGGTACCAGAGCAGGTAAGTGGCTTGGGTTTAACTAGGACTGCAGGACTGGGTTACAAATTGAACTCCAAATTAATAGCCGAATTTAAAGAGGGGGAGGATATGGATGCCTTTTTAAATTCTTTTGAAAAAGTTTGTATTCAGGCTAAAATTCATAGAGAGTCCTGGAGCTTCCAGCTATCCCCGCTCCTTACCAGGAAAGCTCGGGATGCATTGGGTCAAATGGACAATGAGGACAGTGACGAATACAGCAAGCTAAAAGCTGCACTGTTAAAAAAGTTTGAATTAACTGCTGAATCATACAGAGCTAAATTCCGTAAGCTCAGGAGAAGCCCTGATATGAGCTATGAGGAGCTAGCCACAAAACAATGTCAGTTTTTAAAACATTGGTGGGAAGGAATTGAGGCAAATTCTGTTGGTAAAATTGAAAATGTGATTTTATTAGAACAGTTTTATTAGGCATGCCCAGCAGAGCTAAAAACCTAGCTAGAGGACAGAGATCCCAAAACAGTGCAGGAGGCTGCTGAACTCTTGGACTGCAATGTCAAGAGCAGACCTGCTCTGAGAGCGAATGGGGTGGGCGTGGCAGTGCAGAAAGGGAAAAGCGCACCTTCAGGGCAGCTAAAACCCTCAGTGCCTCCACCGAAACCAGTTAGCCCCAGGTTTCAGAGAAAAGATTTCTCTGAGAGAAGAACTGAATGTTGGTTGTGTAAGGAAACTGGGCATATTGCCAGACAGTGTCCCAAAAAGGCGAGCCATAATACACAACCGGGTGCTAGAAAAGAAGTGGGTTGTTTGTGTGTCCCTGGAAGCATGCCAGTGAACATGAGGGAACACATACACCCAGTCATGGTGAATGGTGTACAGACACAGGGGTTAAGAGACACAGGGGCATCACTGGCATTGGTAAAAGGGGATCTGGTACAGCCTGGTCAGCTTATAACCGATAAATACGTCACTGTACAGGACTTCACTGGTGAGGCGAAAACATTGCCCCTCGCTAGTGTTCTCTTAGACTGGGGTGAAATGGGGAACTGTACAACAGGTGGCTGTAGTCAAAACATTAGCAGTGGATGTGATCCTGAGCAACAATCTAAAACAGGAGATGGTGTGTGCAGTTACCCGTAACCAAGCGGCAAGGGAAAATTGTAGTTTCCTGAACCCCACAGAAGCCATTGTGAAAACCACTGACAGGCTGGTTCCCCAGCCTGTCTCCTGATACAGATATTAATGAAAAGGGGGTAGAAATTTCCCCAGTAGCAAGTAACCACACAGCTACAGAGGGTTACTCCAAAGAGGGAGGGGTGACCTATTGTCAGAGGGTTGGGATTGACAGTGATCCTGAGTGCCCTGACGCTAGTGATAGGGACCCTAGTTTAGCAACTGAAGGGGACCTGTCCCATGCCTTGGGAATGTGTGAGGGGGTTTGCAGCTGCTCAGAGAAGTGACCCTAGTTTAGAGAAGCTGAGGGCTTGGGCAGACTCGGACAGCACACAGGGAGGTGACAGCAGGCATAAGGTTTATTGGGAAAATGGACTTATGTATACTCAAGCAGTACAGATAGAGGGAGGGATGCTAGGCAGGCAGCTTGTCGTTCCTCAGGGGTATCGTGAGCAGTTGCTCAAGATTGCACGATATTCCCTTGTCTGGTCATCTGGGAATCACGCGCACAACGCAGCGGTTGGCCCAGAATTTCTACTGGCCTAACTTCACCCAACAGGTGAAGGAGTATTGCAGGTCTTGTCACCTGTGCCAAGAAATAGGGAAGGCAGGCAAGAAAACCCAAGCCGCCCTGATTCCATTGCCCATAGTGAAGGAGCCCTTCTAGAGGGGGGGGGGATGGATATTGTGGGGCCTTTAAATACCCCCAGCTCCTCATGGAGGAGATTCATCCTGACTGTGGTGGATTATGCCACCCGGTACCCAGAGGCAGTCGCCCTATCCTCTCTGAGGACAGACAAAGTGGCAGATGCCTTGCTTGGGATTTTCTCCCGTGTTGGGTTCCTGCAGGAGGTAATCACTGATCGAGGGGGTTCCTTCATGTCGGACCTGATGAAATGTTTATGGAGAAGTGGGAGGTGGTGCAGAGATGCACAACACCATATCACCCTGCGCCAATGGGCTTGTGGAAAGATTCAATGGTACCCTAAAGTCAATGCTCCGGGCGTTTGCTGAACAGCATGGGAGGGACTGGGAGAAATACCTTCCCCACCTGTTGTTTGCATACAGGGAGGTGCCCCAAGAGTCAACAGGATTTTCCCCCTTCAAACTCTTATATGGACGCCTGGGTATATGGGCCCCTAGACTTGATCTGGGAGGACTGGGAAGGCAAGCATGCCACCCAGGGAACTCCCATTGTGGATTACATCCTAAGGTTTAGGGAAAGGCTGAAGGAGCTTATGGGGACAGCCCAGAGCAACCTAGCAGCTGCCCAACAGAAACAAAAAGTGTGGTACGACCGCAGAGCCAGATCTCGCTTGTACATGGTGGGGCAGGAAGTCATGGTCTTTATTCCGGTCCGGAAAGACAAGCTGCAGGCTGAGTGGGCAGGACCATAGAAAGTGGTTAGGAAGGTAAATGACGTGAACTACGTTGTGGAGTTACCTGACAGAAAACAGACAGAAAGGATGTACCATGTCAACATGATGAAGCCATATGCAAATAGGGCTGACATGGTGTTTGCAGTGTGTAGTCATGGGGAGGGGACGGACAAAGGAGACCCCCTTCTGGACT